>CM068372.1:229119342-230419342 GCA_034769895.1 Magicicada septendecula | reverse complement strand
ATATTATTTAATATGGCTTTAATGAAAACAATTTTGTTAACTGACTTTTCACTGTCACTAAACTGTGATAATGTTGAGGTACTACATTTAGCACGTTGAACCAATTTCTGCTATGAATAGTTGTCATGTGGATTATAAATATCCCTACGCGTGAGTAGTGTTACGACGATCTCACAATAGTGGAATTATTAAGTGCCAGAAATATCAACACTCACTTTTTTATTAACACTTTTACAAAATAATCTTAAGCACATTTTATAATAAGCAGGATTATCACTGCTGCACACCACTATATAAATATTATTCCGATTAGCGAAAATTTCCGATCTGACGATGAGCTGTGAAGCTTGAAAGCACTAATCGGAATAATGTTTTATAGTGGTGTGCAACAGTGATAATTCTGATTGTGATTTTAACCACTAAAATTTGGAACTTTCTTCATTAAGCTCATGTTAAATAAGTGTTTATAATCTCTTTCATGTTAATTAAGTTGTCTGTTTGGTATGAATTACGTTTGCTGTTTCTGTTAACCATGCAACTTTTGCTGAGTGTGACCCACCTTCGTAATATTTCCGTCTGTTTCACCATGTTTATAATATAGTTTTATCTGTACAAGGTAGATGCGCAGATTTCTTACATTTCTATGGGAAGCCATTCTATATAATTATGCTTACTTAAACTTTATATACATTAAAATATATTTATCCTCAAATTTTAATAACGTCTCTAAGGAAATATATATTCAAATAGTTACGTATATATGAACGTTCCTTTATCATGACGATTTTCTCTCTACAGCGGTGTCCATTCTCTGCATATGAATATCTTTGTGGCTTCCTGAAGCCGTGGAAGAAGAGGTTAGACAGTAAGAGGTTTGATACATCAATAAACCTGTCAAAGATAAAACACAATAGAAAAGAATCATAAAGAAAAGAAACCTCAATCGCTGTAGACTACACCTATAGCATTACCTCTAAAATAAATATTGGATAGGTTCAAACCTGTTTTTGGAAATTATCCAAAACCTTATTTATTTCTGAAAGTAAAAACAGGAAACAAATTAAATATATGTATATATTAGTAATTTGTTTGGAAAAGTGAACTACTACTTACGTTTCATTTAGACAAATATTTTGTAAGCCTTACTGTTTATTCACATTTTTAGCCCAAGTTCTGCTTATATACTGGTTACTGCCACTACATAATTTGTTACCAAATAGTCGTAATTTTCTTTTGCGGAAAGCTTCTTTTTACATATGCGCCTAACTCAAAGCAGCACATATTTTTAAAAAACAATTCTGCAGATTATATGATGTATTTGATATCTGTATTTAGCTTTTACGTTTTCATAAAAATATAAGATACATGGAAAAGTTAACATGTTGCAAGGTTGCGTAGGATAGATAGACAACATGGAAAACTACAGGTTGTTGATATTTAAAGGTTCTTTAAATTTTGAAATACTTAAAGGATTCATAAATAATTTAACAATGTCGTGTCTCGTTTACGGAAAACTACAATTTGATTGGTTTAATGATACGTCTGCAATCTCAAACCAAACGTTTTTCAAAATATATTTTACCATTCAGACCACGTCCCCGTGCTACAATGTCTAACTTTCGGAATTAAGAAAACTCGTTACCACTTGGCTTGAGTTATGAATTTTATCCATTTGAATCCATAATAAGAATTTACAATATCTACATTTATTCAAGTTTAAATTCTACATTTGCATAACTTATTAGCGTGTTCATGAGTTGGTAGAATGTTATTAATTTCAAACACGTGTTTTTACCGATAGTCTTCATACATTTTCCATTTCACTGTGTAACCCCTCTTTCCTTTTATGTCTTTTTATGAGTATAAAACAAACTTCCTTTATTTTAATATATTTTTTTTTTTGAAAGAGAAGCCACAAGTTAATTAGGACTAGGCCGGAGCCTAGAGAAGCCAAAATTGTGCTGGGTCCAGTATGACGGGACTTGCAATGAAACTCGCCTGTAATATAACAATAACGGTTTTTATTGTTTGCCATCATTTGCTACATGTAGACAAAACTCTATCACATAGTTATCACCCATGAATCACAAATATATCACAAATAAATAATGCCCATGTTTTAACAGTATGGAAACACAACATCTGTATATCGTAACGAGTGTATATACATCTATACATGTGTATCGAATAATGTTCAGTAAATATATATATATATATATAACTCTCCCCCATTTTGTGACTAGCTTAACATAGACGAAACATAACAACACATACAGAAACATAAGGCACATATACTCACAATTATACATCAATATTCTAAACACGAATGCCCCTGGAATGCCCCCGCCTTGCAGGCAGTGTTACTACCATGCCCAGAAACCAGCAGTGATAAATGTTTGCCCATCGGCAACCCGTTTCTATAGAATTACATAAAAGCCAAAACCCCAGAAAGGATGATAATTACTCATAACGCATAAGCAAAACCGGACCGCCCATATGTATAGAATTCCACTGATCAATGACCCATCATGAGCATATGAACTTTAAGTTCCTTCCACAGCATTAAATAAAAGTTACGGAACTACATCACCTGATTTTAAACAGTTGTTATACAATTCTAAAAGGTTAATTTGCTTCACAAATTCAGAAGGATTCAATAAATCAGTATATACTTTACCAGTAGGAAAATTAATCAGTCGAGGCTTTACAAATTTCAAAAAATTTTAAACAATATAAGTTTTACAAAAAAAATTAATAAGTATATGTTCTATAGTGAAAAAAAATTAATCAGCAGATGCTACAAGTGAAAAAGTTTATCAATATGTGTTTTGCAAGTAAAAGAAAAACAATCAGTATAGCCCCTTGTAAGGTACAAAATCAATTAGTATATGCCCAGAAAAAATGTGCAAATTCTTTTCTATTAACCCCGAATGGCCATATAAATATATATAAAATGAAATTACAATAAGACGGTTGTGCCCTAGCAGCTGTGGGAGCGCGCCCGCATGTGGTTGACAAAGTCTGACAGGAATCTAACCTGCCTCAGGCTGCACAAACATGTGCCAGGCAAAAACTATGTCCCTTTTTATACCCCAGAAAACGGCCATAAAGAAAACAAAAGAAAACCCCAGCCCTTAAATGTTAAACCCAAGGTGAATTTAATATTTACTCAATTCTGTTCCAGCCGGAACAGAGTTCCTAACATGTTCTATAAATTTTTGTAAAGAGTAAGATGATAACTATATGCAAACTGTAAAATGTCTAAGTGTACAAATATCTCTGGCACGCTCCCCCAGTGCAGCACACAATTACAAGCAGTGCACTTAGTGTTAGGTAATTCAGTTATTAAAGTGTTCTTGAAATTAACTCATAATGTTCAGAATGATGATCAGCTGCTCCCCTTTATAGCAGACAGTCTGGACACGTGGTCACATGGATTCAAAAGATTTTTACAGGAAAACAGGTGCACTGCCGGCCCGGCCCCAAAAGGAAAATAAAAGAGTGCATATCACCTTAATAGTGCTGACTAAGTGCTACATCCTGATTTGGTCACCGACTCCCTCTCCGGACAGGATCGTGTCTAATGGTCCATGGCTGATGCAGATGGAAGGCAATCAGCAAAGCCAAATCTCCGTCTTAATCAAGAACCCTGTTAATTCATATAAATTAGAAAAATGTTCACCAAAAAATGTACACCCGAGTTCAGGTAATTAACCTCAGAACTGGCCTCCACCCAACTCTCAACAAATGCACAAGTTTCAGTAATAAAGTCTTTGCAACCTGCTTAAAGAGTAGAAAGTCAGCCATGGAATAATTAATTTTTAATAATAAAAAGACTTTATTAAAATTGGCGTAGTGTAAAATTCATAAGCACCATCTATACACGCCTCAACAAAATTTAACAGGTAGGCCGCCACGTGGTGACACGGTAATCGCTATTTGTTCAAAAAAGATCAACTTCAAAGCACTCATATTATTAATAATGTTTTAACATTAGTAATGTTTCCTCTACAGATGTTCTCACAAGTAATTTCTTTACTGTAAAGTTAATTAAAGAGCACGCCGACAATCTGATACATGAATGAGCATAGTTCACTACCTAACTACGCACTAACTTTTAGCCATTAACTTTTAACATTCTACACATTTATCATGACAATGACAATTACAGTACCTCTCACACTATTATGGTAATAATAAAAGGAACATGGGCTATATACTGAACATTAAGTAAATTTTCTTATAATATAAAAACTGTCGGATCGCACTCACATAACTACGTCTTTTTATACGGTTGCATACACCTTGTTATTAATTATCTATTTAATTTGAATTACTTTTGAACACATACAATAATGCAATATCTTACCGGGGATCTCGTACGTTTCAGCCTGCCATAGGTGTTGAAGAAAAACTACGCAGTAACTATTCGGAGAGCGGAGCCAGTGTTTCTCGTAGTCAGACAGTGAGTAGAATCAACTGATACCGTCTACACAAGCCGACCCTTAATACGCGTTGCGCGCGCAGCCCCAATGGACGGTACAAAGTTCCGTACAGTCGCCCCCTTGCTCTCGCGTTATATTATAATTAAATAATCCACAATCAATTTTCGCCGGCCCAAATCGGGCCGGCACAACTGAATGGACAGAAGAATATCAATTTATATCAATAATTTCTTAACACTATTCGACAAGAAGTTGTAAATTTACTTACAATAAATGTTTAATCATTCATATTTTTCTAAAGAAAACCATGTTTTCTTCCATAAATAAATTAAGTCTCTTTTGGTATACATTTGATGAATTGCTTATCATATTGCATTGTACTAGGTAAAAAATGTAATTTTCTTTCGTTTTTAGTAGGCAGTTGAGTAGAGGGAAAGTGTATGTTAGAGAACAATGGCGATGACGTCACAGAGAGGCACTGGTAGCTGGCTTCCGCGGTGTGAAAACAATGGGTTGGGGAACCCCCAGTTGAAAACACTACCGGGTTCCAGTTCATGACGTCATAGAGGCACTGGCAGCTGGTGTCCGAGCTGTCCATGTGACGTCACTGTTTTGTGTGTGTGTGTGTGTATGTGTGTGTATGTGTGACTGAAACACTTCCGTGTTCCAGTTCATGACATCACACAGAGGCTCAAGTCGCTGGCGTCCGCATGGCTAAAACCTGTTTCAAGACGTCACGGAGGTCGTGGTTTCTGCATGTCCAAAATTTGGTAGCCGAAAACAATGTGTAGCGGATGGGGGTACCCGGAATTCGGCGGTTGCCCGCAGAGGCGATGTCATCGGGTACCGTTACTCGAAAATTTTGGGGGTATCGGGTACCGTTACCCGAAATGTTTAAATCAACGGATGGGGGTACCCGAAATTTGTGGGTACGCCCTAACCGGGTTCCAGTTCATGACAGAGGCCCTGGCAGCTGGTGTCCGAATGTTAAAACACTTCCGCGTTCTGGTTTATTTTGATGTAACAAAATAATCGTTCTCTCTCGAAATTTTTAATGTCAGAATTTTGGTACCCTAAATGATTAAAACAACGGATGGGGGTACCCGAAATTTGTGGGTACGCCCACATGACGCATGTATAAAACACTGGTTACGACGAAACAGGGGGGCTATACAGATGGGTTCCGACAGGTGTTGGTTTCCACAAAATAAATTTTGACTCCTCGGGATTTGAACCTGGATCAGCTGTTCGCAAAACCATATATTATATTATTATATATGAGTATATTGTGTTATTATAGAACAGATGCATCCATTTGAATATTGTTTAGAAAAACACATATTAAAATTATGCATTACTAAAATTGTGTAATTGTATAAATATATTTTACTCTGTGTACCTGCAAAATTGTAACAAAGTAGTCTGGTTGAATCGCTGTGTGTTGGTACAAACAGATTATACGCTCTCTCTCTCTCTCTCTCTCTCTCTCTCTCTCTCTCTCTCTCTCTCTCTCTCTCTCTCTCTCTCTCTCTCTCTCTCTCTCTCTCTCTCTCTTTAGAGAGAGACTCATCTGAACTCTATAAACCGGTTTTCTTCGTATGCTGGCGCATACCACAATCCAGCTGTATATCTCTTTATCAATAAGTTGGCTGCATCTCAACTATAAAAACTTGTTATCTTCGCTGGCGTATACCTTATTCAAGTATGATAGGAATAACTGTTTTGTATAAAGGTATAATAATAAAATAACAAAGGTTACGGTTTATATATATATATAAGTTTTAATAATATCGAAAGCTTTTACAATCAAATCATAAGCTATAATTTTCTTTCTCTCTCTACACACACACGTTCTATATTCACAAGACAATTATAATTGAGCAAAACATACGCGCGCTCTCTAACATACATATACTCTGTTTGTGTATCTCTATAAACAAAATAAACACTTTATCTCTCTCTATATATATATATTTACATAATTATACAAAATAATCTTTTTTCTCTCTCGCTTTCTCTCTCTTTTGCAGCCTTGAAGGTTCTCTCTCTCTCTCTCTCTCTCTCTACATATATATTCTCTCTCTCTCTCTCTCTACACACACACACACACACACACACACACACAATTAACAAAATAATAATTACATTTACTACAACCAAAACAAGCCTTATATGTCTAACAATAAAAATAGGAATAATAATTAATAACATACAATATTACAATGTTGATGTGTAATATGTTAATAATAACATACTAAATGTAGACACACATCAAATGATAATTACTATGGTGTTAACTACATGTGTAAAATGGTACACCAAAACCTTGAATTCAACTCTTTTTAGTATTTTAGATAATAACAAAGGTAACAACGCTTATAATTTTTTAAAACAATTGTTCTTCAGAGTGTAAATTCTCTACACTCACAAGCACTCAGAATGTTACAGTGGTCACCATATGGTGGTGAACGACATACATCTCCCTCGCATTCGCACAAACACATAACATCGAAACAAGGTTTCTGTAACTATGAGAGAAATCTTTAAAAAAATTTAATTAAACATAAAAATTTAATTAACACATTAATGATTGTTTATCTTAACTTTTTATGTTATAAACCACATACGTTTTTTAATAATTAAAAACAGAATATAATTTCCTACAATTAATAATACTTGATCAAATACAAAAGAATGTAGACACATCAAATGATAGTTAGTGTGGTATTAAAAAAAAACATGTATTCTGAATTAAATTCATTTTGATATCTTAGATAACAACAGACGCGACAACGGTTACGAAGCGGACATCCGCTAGAGTCATGCCTTGACCACTCATATTTTTTTACCAGCGAGGTATACGCTGTACCAGTAAAATTATACATCATATAGTACATCTGATTAACCAGCTTTGTTTTAGCAATTAGCAAATCTTTTATTTGAAGATATTCAATATTATGGTTGTTACAATAACTAATTGATGTTTTGAAGAGTTTGAAAAACTCATTACGAATAAATACTTTCATTTTGTAAATATTCTTTTCGTTTCGTATTGATATCCGTCTACTCAGTGTCTTACGATTATTTCTAAAATTATAATCGAATTTAGTCATGTCGCATTGACAATATAATCTATTATTACCATTTATTTCTCTGTTTAAAAGTTTTTCAACAATATTAGATCCAAGCAACACCTTGTTCTTTCTCTGAAAATGAACAGTTAACATTAAAAAACGACAAAAAAATAGAGAAGTCTACTTCAACAGTTAAAAACATTTTACTATTAATGTTATTATTATTATAATTAATCAATCCTGTTCTCGTTTATTTGGTCTGGAAAAAAAAGAGAAAAAATTAATACATAACCACTTCTGTATAAGTAATTATTAGCGGTACTGAAATATCATACTCACATAATCAATATCCAACTGCACGCTCACTTTCTCGTTCGCCAGCGGAGTGTGTGAGGTTACGCATAGTGATAGGACACAAGGCTTCACAGCTTTCAATTGCTCCTCTGTAAATACGTCACACCATCTTTTAGGTAGGTATACATAGAACAGTTTATCCTCCGGCTGAGGACAGGCTCCGGTATCTTCCAAATCTACCACAACTGACTCCCCGAATTTCGTTTTCACAAATTTCATGTGAATTATATGATACTTTACTCCTAAAGAAAGACTTGACAAGTCTCTTTTTGGTAAAAAATTTTCAACTGTCTTCGCGTTCGCAACGATTGCTTCCATGGCGAGTACTGATGACTGCACAGGGAAACACTGGCGTATTTATTCTGTTTCCCCCGACCACGTTCCTTCCTTCTAAAGCGTCATCTCCTTCGGTCACGACCGGACGACGACACCCTACCCCGCACCCCGCACCTCTACCGCAACAGTAACGGCTACAATTTTTCTTCCTACCCCACCCCGCGTCGTCCCGGCCACCATCTGCTTTCGGTCACGACCGGACGATGACATTCTACCCCGCACCCAGAGCCTCGCCACCACCGCGCACCTCGCCTACATATTTTGTTCAATTACTTTGTCTGTCGCTCCGCAACGACCGGGTTTACCCCCCCCCCCCCACCAACCGCAATCGAGTCCGTCGGTCACGGTCACCCCTACCCCGCACCACCAACCCCGCACCCGGAGCCTCACCACCACCCCGCAACTCGCCAACATATTTTGTTCAATTACTTTGTCTGTCGCTCCGCAACGACCGGGTTTACCCCCCCCCCAACCGCAATCGAGTCCGTCAGTGACAACCTAGCTTCCTACCCCGCACCCCTCCCCGCGTCGTCTCGCTCCACCATCTGCTTTCGGTCACGACCGGTCGTACAACCCAGCCCCCCCGTACCCGCACCCTACATCCCGCGGGAGGCGAGTCAACGAGCGCGCTTCGGTCAAGGTCGCCGGCATCCTGTACCCCGCACCTCGCCTACCTCTCGGTCACGGACACCGGCTGCAACCTAGCTCCCTACCCCGCACCACCATCCCACACCTTTACCCCGCACCGCATCGGTCACGGACGTCGGCTTCCTACACCGCACTTCCCACCCCACCAAGCCCTCCGCAACGCGCGTCATCGGTCACGACCGGACGATGACATCCTAGCCCGCACCCCCACCCCGCACCTCCAGCACACACCGCATCGGTCTCGACAACCCCGCACCCCACCCCGCGCAGCTGCTCCTCGCGAGCGGAGCGCGGCGACAGCGTTACCGGTCACCGGACTGTCTATATAGGGAACCGACGACGCGAAGCCGACCTCACTCCTTTCACAATGGCCGACAGCAGCAGCAGCGAACACCGTGCTATCAATGGTAATGTAATTACTATAAAATTTATGATACTTGACAATACACTAAACACACAAACAGTATTATTAGATTACAAACACACGGTTGTTGATAAGATTTGTAGCGAAGCCGTAGCATTAAATAATTATATAAAGTGGTATTTAGCAGTTCGTGTATCTTTTAAAAAATTAATAAACACCGAAAATATTTATTGTGATGCGGTATTTAGATCACGTACAGAACTTAAGTCACAGTATGACGATATCGATGAACAGTATTCGATAGCTAGCGAGAAAATAATGGAATCCGTTGACAAATTCACGCGTGACGGAAGCGGGTGGGTCGAAAACGGTGTCGAGTCGGTGGAATTAAATATTACAAAATACAATCCTCTTGTGGGGTCGAGCTTTCTACCTACACCATCGAAATTGTCACACAGTAAGAAAGGAATTATTAATGTGAAAAATTTAGAAGATGAAAAGTGTTTCTTGTGGTCTGTGCTCGCCGGTATACACCCGATCGCGTGTAACCCGCATCGCGTTAGCCATTACCTTCCGTACGAAGAAGAAATAAACATGAAGGACATACCTTATCCCGTCGCAGTCAATAAGATAAAACGTTTTGAAAAATTAAACGAAAATATATCCGTTAACGTTTTTGGCTACGAAGGCGAGGCATATCCTTTACGTATTACTGAACATCGCGGTAGAAAGTACCACGTAAACCTACTGCTACTGTCCGACGCGAACACTACTCACTACTGCCTCATACGAAACCTTTCGCGTATGCTTTCGTCGTTGACAAAAAATTGTCGTGCATCGGTGTACTGCAACTACTGTCTACACAGATTTGCGGACAATAAATATACTAACGCGGCACGAAAACGAGTTGAAGAACACGAACGCAACTGTTCTCAGCACGGAGTACAGAAAGTAAAACTTCCTGACGAGAACGAAAAGTGGATGTATTTTAAAAACTTTTCACTTTGTCACCGCGTACCTTATACGGTATACGCTGACTTCGAATCGTTTATTGTTCCGACCACCGGTAAAAACGTGGCACATCATATACCAGCCAGTTTCTGCTATGTGATAGTTGACTGGATGGGAAACGCCGTCAAGGAACCTGTAATATACCGCGGTAAAGACGTGGTGGACACGTTCCTTCGTGTGCTTTTAGCCGACGTTCAACGACTCGATAGAAAGTTTAATAAACCGATCCAAATGACAGCGGCCGATGAACGGTCATTCCGAAACGCTACGCACTGTCATCTGTGCAAGAAGGCGTTAACGGATGACACGGTTCGAAACCATTGCCACATAACGGGAAACTATTTAGGCGCTGCTCACAATGTGTGTAATATAAATTACAAAATACCAACACACGTTCCGGTTTTTTTCCATAATTTAAGTGGCTATGACTCGCATCATTTGATGCAAGGTTTCGGAAAGTACAAGGAAGATGAAATAACGTGTATCGCTACTACAAGCGAACGTTACATCTCCGTTACACTCGGACAGCTCCGGTTTCTCGATTCTCTGCGGTTCATGAACGCGTCACTTGAAAAATCGTCTCCAACTTATCCGCGGATAAATTTAAAATCCTTAATCAATTTTACACGCGTAATGTTAATTTACTGTTGCGTAAAGGTGTGTACCCTTACGAATACGTTACGGACGATTCAAAATTTGACGAGAGGCAGTTACCGGACCGCGTACATTTTTACAACGGGTTGACAGAGTCGGATATAAACGAAGAAGATTACGCGCACGCTCGAGCGGTTTGGTCGGCTTTCGACATGCAAACGTTCGGTGATTATCATGACCTTTATTTAAAAACGGATGTACTACTGCTTGCAGATGTATTTGAAAACTTTCGAAACATGAGCCTGCAGTACTACGAACTCGATCCGTGTAACGTTTTTACCACCGCCGGTTTAGCGTGGAACGCGATGCTGAAAATGACAGGAGTTAGGTTAGAGTTACTCCGCGATATAGACGTACACCTGTACATCGAAGGAGGTATCCGTGGCGGCTTAGCAGCAATTTCTAATCGGTACGCCAAGGCCAACAACCCGTACATTCCCGATTATGACGCAAGCAAGCTGCACAACTATTTACTCTACCTCGATTGTACCAACCTGTACGGAACGGCTATGACACAGCCTTTACCACTGTCCGGTTTTCGATGGTTGGAACGTACAGAGATCGATACGTTGAACGTGCACGCGTTACGTGACGATGATGACACCGGTTATATCCTAGAAGTCGATCTGGGGTATCCACATTACCTACACGACTTACACAGTGACTACCCTTTAGCACCCGAAAAGTGTACTATTACGGACAGTATGCTTTCACCGTACTGCTATCGCATGAAGCTGTTAAAAGACTTTGTGTGTAGTAACGGTAAGGTAGAGAAACTGATAACGTCCCTCGAGGACAAGACAAAATACATTGTTCATTACAGAACATTGAAACTCAACCTCGAACTAGGAATGGAGTTGAAAGCGATTCACCGTGTGTTAGCATTCACACAGTGCGTATGGTTGAAACCTTCCATCGATTTTAATACGGAGCGACGAAAGGAAGCCAGAAACACCTTTGAAAAAGACTTTTTTAAGTTAATGAATAACGCGCCGTACGGAAAATCGTTGGAAAACGTACGGAAGCGAATCGATTTCAAGTTAGTTCCAAACGAGAAGAAACTTTACAAACTAACCGCTAACCCCAGGCTACAACATTTTTTCATCTATAACGAGGACCTGGTAGGTCTCACGATGAAAAAAACGTCCATTACACTGAACCGACCTTTGTACGTTGGGTTCAGTGTATTGGATATTAGTAAGCTGATCATGTATCGGTTCCATTACGGATTCACGATGAATACGTACGGGTCACGTGCACGTCTATGTATGACGGACACTGACTCTCTGTTGTACGACATTCGCACCGACGATGTGTACAAAGACATGGAGGAGCATCTCGAACTCTTTGACACGTCGGAGTACCCTAAGACACATCCCTGCTATAGTGAAACAAACAAGAAAAGTTGGGTACGTTTAAAGACGAAACAAATGGAATACCGATACTTGAATTTGTCGGGTTGCGCGCAAAATGTTATTCATTCGTTACGGCAAACGATAAAGAGAAAAAGGTAGCGAAAGGTGTACCACGTTCCGCGATAGCTACACAGTTGAAACATCAACTTTATAAGCAATGTGTAAAGACCACTTCTCAAACTTATACTACGGCGCAGACTATCCAAAGCGAAAGACATATCATATACACAAGAAAGCTTACAAAATTATCGCTGTCACCATACGATGACAAACGATATGTCTTGGATGACGGTGAAACAACACTGGCGTACGGTCATTATAAACTCTGTCAACCCAGACGCGAGATAATTCAGCAAGCGAGAAAATCCGTTGTAAATTATGCGTTCGATATACGTTGATATAAGACTCGCTTGCAGGAGCAACACACTGTCAGTAGCGACGATGAAGTCGGTGAAGTTCAGTGAAAACGTAACGGTATATCTCGTACCAAAATTTTGCGATTCTCGATTCGGGTGGCGATATGGAAAAGGTACGCAAAACTATTGCAAAGGAATTGCACAGACCGGTGAGAAGGAACTTTCCCAGACGTGCGGTGGAGGTGAAGGGGTTACACGATCTGTACCAAGCGGATTTAGTGGAAATGATACCGCATGCCAAGTTGAACAAGGGGTACAAATATCTAATGACAGTAATAAACGCATTTAGCAAGTATGCATATGCGATTCCCTTAAAAACTAAATCGGGTGTTGAAGTAGCACAGGCTCTCGAACCAATAATTGTAAAAAATAAAATGAAATACCTGCAAACGGATAAGGGGAAAGAGTACTTTAACACTACCGTACAAGCTTTACTAAAGAGATTCAACGTCAAACACTATTCAACGTATAGCGAGAAGAAAGCGTCCATCGTAGAGCGATTTAATCGTACGTTGAAAACGAACACGTACCGCGCGTTCAGCGAGCAAGGACATTATCGGTGGTTGTCGCTTTTACCTAAACTGGTGATGGAATACAACGACAGAGTGCATAGAACTATAGAGATGAAGCCGCGACAAGTCGACAAGAGCAACGAGCGAATTGTGTTGGAACGATTAAGAAAAAATACCGTACCGCGGAAAGTGAGCAAGAAACATAAGTTTAAAATAGGCGATCGAGTGCGTATCAGTAAATACAAAATCACATTCGCTAAAGGTTATACACCAAACTGGACGAACGAGATATATACAGTGCACAGAGTTCAGCCAACCGTACCGGTTACGTACTTGTTGAAAGATCACACGGGTGACGTTGTGGAAGGTGGGTTTTATGAACAAGAATTGAGTAAAACCAGCGTTGGTGATGTGTATCTCGTTGAGAAAATATTACAACGTAAAGGTGATCGGGTGCGAGTGCGCTGGCTCGGCTTTGACGGTAAACACGATTCGTGGATACATAAAAAAGATCTGATATAATAACATTACCACAGTATTTAACCGAACGTAAACGAGTTAAGATGAAGATTGAACAACAATCGTTAAAGTTAAATGTTAAGAACGTAGACTCTGCTAAGTACAACGGTGAAGTTGCATATAATAAACACAGTCCACTGTTTCCAAACACAGTTCGATGTATCGTGTGCGGCGGGTCATGCAGCGGGAAGTCAAACGTTGCCTTTAACATGTTATCGATTCAAACGGACTGCGATTTCAGAACCTGTACGTGTTCTCCAAATCGTTATTTCAACCAAAATATCGTATGTTGGAAGACGTTTTTAATGCTCTCGCTGACGAAGGAATGACGTACTTCACATACAGTGAAAACGATGAAGTACCACCTCCGCACGAAATTGTACCTAATTCAATCATGTTGTTCGATGATGTGGTATGTGAACGGCAGAATAACATACGAAAATATTTCGCTATGGGACGGCATAGCGGTGTGGACACTTTGTACCTTTGTCAGACGTACAGTCTGGTGCCAAAGCAACTGGTGCGTGATAATACCAATTTCTTAGTATTATTCAGACAAGATGATCTCAATTTACACCACGTTTACAACGATCACGTTAACACAGACATGAAATACGAAGAGTTCAAAGCGATGTGCACCGAAGCGTGGAAGGATCGTTACGGATTCATAGACATCAACAAGGACTCACCGATAAACGCGGGCAGATACAGAGTGGGTTTCGATCGTTTTATACATAAATAGAATAGTTTGTGCGAGAAAGTCATCAGTGTCAAGATGGATGACAAGCAATTGACACAAGAAATCGATGTAATTAGCGACAACATAAGGCAAAAGTATCGTGCGTTGAAACATGACCTCAGAGAGAGCGATGAAACGTTAACGAGAACGTACAAACCTCTTTTAGAACCGTTAACACAGATTTCGGAAAAATTGAATGTCTCCGGTGATAAAATTAAAAAAATAAATGTTGAAGATGAAGATACGAAGACAGCTGTCGAGATGACACCACCACCATCACAACCTCGATTCCTTAGAACGGAAGTGTTGACACAAACTCCTGATGTCGAAACACCGAACGTGACTCTTGAAGAGTTTTTAGCAACACCCGAAGGTCGACACGAAGCACAAGAATACGTTGAACAGTCTGTCGAAGGTCCGCTCGCGAGGAAATACTTACTACTCGCTCTATCTGATGATCGAGAAAAAAAGATGGATCATACGTACGGTGTCCGTAACGTTGCAGACAAATGGATGGTGGGAAATTCGGTGTTGGAGATCAATCAAGACGACAGCTTCTACATAGCTGGAAAACGATACAGGGGTACACCGGGTCTCTACGAACTTATGTTTATGAAAGAACCCGACAAGAGCGTCTACGATGAAAACGATTTAGCAGCGTACAAATCTATACTGTCGAACACTAACGCACATAAACATTATCATTTACCCGGTGCTAAAATAAATACAAACAAAGGTGTAAAGTACAGAGAGATAATCGCCCGATTGTTCCCACCGCGCAGCGGACGTGGTATCGATTACGTACACTGGAACGATCCCAACGAACTGGTTGAACGGTTGAGACTGCTGGTAAGTTCAAAACGCGCCGGTCACACCGGACACGACAACGAAATCATCTCCGTTGTGGAGGAATTACGTGAAGCCAACATTATCGTATAAATTTTATGAACGTCGGTGTAACAACTCATTGACGTCAACACTGTCAACATGTGCGGGTTAGATTTGACACCTGACTTTGAAGTCGAAAACGAGAGACTGAAAACCTTTACATCATGGCCTGTGCATTTCATCAGTCCAACCGCTATGGTTGCCGCAGGCTTTCATTACACAAATGAAATTGACAGGGTTCGATGTTCATTTTGCGGTATAGAAATCTTTCGTTGGAAAGAGGGTGACGATCCATTGTGTTACACACGCGATGGTCACCACAGTGTCGTTACTTAAAACGGTTAGCACATCATTTGTAGCGTGCAGTCGTACAATGGTTGTGGACAAGTTCGGGAGACATCAAAGCGCCGTGAGCGTGCGACGAGAAACAAAAAGACAATTACGCGATACTGTAGGATTTAAGATTACGAATGATGGGCATATAGATGTTGAAAACAAAAGATCCGCAATCTGAACGAACCGGATGCAGCAAAGGATGCTGTATCTCTGACTTATATGCAAACACATTGTCTGCTACTCGATGATGAACGTAAAAGCGTGGACGTTAAAGGGTGTAGATTGAAAAATGTTGATACTCCTGTAGACGTTAAAAACGTAGTCAACAAATATTACTTTGATGACAACTGTATACAACACTCGAGTCAAGAGAGAGGTGAGGTCATCGATGCACGAGATCGATGGGTAATCAACGTTCGAAGTCCGGAACAAGCGACCGATGCGGTTAACAAAAACTATGTAGGCCCGAACGTCATTAAAAAAGTATCGAACACCTATTTGTTTGGGCAGAGCTGGTTGTCGGGAGTGAGTTCACCGATTTTTGCAGATGACGCGGTTAACGTAAAATACATGTTGCAGAACACCGTTAGCTTGGGCGAAGATGGTGTTTTCAAAGCGGCGGAAAAGAGAATAACAGACGTAGCGGATGGTTTTGCGGAGAGCGATGCTGTTAACTTACAACAATTAAATGACGTGAGACGATACGTAAAGAGCGAGATGTATAAAGTCGTTAAAACATTTCAGTATCAACTGGATTACTACTTATTGAAATTGTCTAAGCCACGTAGTTCAGAAGACGAGTGGACACTCGACACGAAGGAAATAAAAAGGTTAATAGATGAATACGATAAAAACATAGAAGAGAAAGACTGGAGATCGGTTTACGATGTACAACAACGTTAAGAGGGAAAAGGGGTGGGGCGTCGGAAACGTGCTTAAAAACGTTGTACCGTCCGTTGTTTCGTCAGTTATCAATCGAGCGGTGGACGCACTACCTGTCGAATTACATCTGCCGGGTTACAGATTCTGTGGACCGGGCACGAAACTCGAAGAAAGATTAGCGCGTGGTGATCGTGGAATCAATCAACTAGACGAAGCCTGTCGCGAACACGATATCGCTTACGCTCAATACAAAGACAACGAAAGTAGACGTATTGCAGATCGTAAACTCGCGGAAAAAGCGTGGGGACGGGTAAAGGCTTTGGATTCGGGTATCAGTCAACGAGCTTATGCGACAGCAGTTGCAGCGGCCATGAAAGCAAAATCAGCAATAGGAAGCGGTCGACGTCGTAAAAATAAAAAGAATGTGAGTAGTCGTGGTCGTGGTGCTGGTGGTGGGATGAAGAAGAGGAGGAAGAGAACTGTCCGAACCGCTAGGAAAAAGAAGAGAACTGCGTCCGGATTGTATCTACGTCCGTACCGAAAAAACTAATTCACATACCGCTCCGCCCGTTGTCTGAAGATAAATTACGTGTATACGCAAAAAAGCTAAACATACCGTATTTTAGAGGTGTTTACATGCGTAACGCATTACCGGATACAGCGCCGTGGAAGAACGAAAGCGTCATCGTAAATTTGGACGACGAGAGCGGACCGGGAACCCACTGGGTATGTTACAAGAAGCATGGAAATCGAGTACACTATTTTGACGGGTTCGGTAATTTACGTCCACCTCTCGAGCTGATGCAATATTTTGGTGATACAGCCGACGTTCGTTACAACTATGAACGGAAGCAACCTCCTAACACGGTCATCTGCGGTCATTTATGTTTAGACTTTTTATCGTCTTCTGATCAGTAAACTTCAGCATGTCGTCGCTAACGGTCACCGTGACGGGTACCGACGCTGCGAATCTCGTGTGTAACTTTTTCCCACCTCTCGAGTTATACGGTGAATGGTACGTTGGACTATTGGATTTTACATCGTATAATTCAATACCAAACGTTACTGAAGGAAAAAATAATGTATTTCCAGTAAAAATTTCCAAGGATCAGTGGTCCGTCATCAAGTTGCCTACCGGCACCTACGAAATCAGTGATATCGAAACGTATCTGCAGAAACAGTTAGGCGAGAGAACAATCAGTTTACGTCCAAACAACAACACATTAAAGTGTGAAATTTACTGTAAGCATGTCATCGACTTTTCGCATACACCGAATACCATTGCCAGTATGTTAGGATTCAAGGAGAATCAGCAGCTGGAAGCGTATATAACACACGAGTCGAACGTACCCGTCGACATAATCAAAGTTAACACCGTTCACGTACGGAGTAATATCGTACAGGGTGCGTACAAGGACGGCCAGGACCAGCACACGTTGCATTCGTTTTATCCGACCGTGGCACCAGGTTTCAAAACAGTTGAAACACCGACAAACGTAATATACTTACCGGTAAACGTACAACGTGTAGACAACATAATTTTGCCTCTCGTTGATCAGGACGGGGATTTAGTCGATTTTCGCGGTGAAGTTATCACGATACGACTGCATCTGAAAATATGGGATTGTATTTCGGAAAAACGTCACCTGTAAAAAGGGAGTGTGTACGAAAGAAACATTGTAGTCGGTGTTCAACGTTGAAGCGATTGACATCAAGGAACAAGCGTTTCTTACTTTCACTTGGTTTCAAATTATACGATTAAAATAATGTCGGGTGAAATTCTAGCTATCGAACGAGGAGCGGCTTTCGATAACAGAATCGTTGAGTTCGAATATCGTACGCACGCACCGTATGCTTCCACCCGATACGGTAACAACGATGAAATACGTATACCCATCCAACAACAGGATGTTTTCACTTTACCGGCGGAGAGTTTTCTGTACATCGAAGGAACATTGACCAAGGTTAACGCTACCGACACAGCGTTGAACGTGAAATTAATCAACAATGCAATGGCTTTCTTGTTTGAGGAGATCCGTTACGAAGTGTGCGGTGTGGAAGTAGATCGTACGAAAAACGTTGGAATTACGAGCACTGTGAAATTGTTACTATCGAGCAATGAGCATGAAAGAAAGCATCTAATCAATGCAGGATGGGTGACGACAACCGACGAGTCGTTGACAGTACACGAGAGTACCGGTGATTTTACGTTTTGTCTTCCGTTAAAAATGCTACTCGGTTTCAACGAAGACTATACACGCATCATGCTGAACGTTAAGCAAGAATTGATTCTGTTGCGTACCTCTACCGATCAGAACGCAATGGTGCTAAAAGAATCAGGTGCAACTGCAAACGGTAATCTCGTAATAAACAAAGTACACTGGAAGATGCCCTATGTGCGCGTGTCAAACAAGTACCGAATACCGCTATTGGAGCATATCGAGGAGGATCATGAACTGGTGATGCCGTTCCGCAGTTGGGAATTACACGAGTATCCCGTTCTACCGACGACAAATCGACATTCGTGGACCTTGAAGACATCGTCACAGTTGGAAAAACCACGGTATGTGATACTGATATTTCAGACGGACAGAAAGAACAATATAGCGAAAAACGCGTCGGAATTTGATCACTGCAATTTAACGAATGTCAAGCTATTTCTGAACGATAAATACTATCCGTACGATAACCTGAACCAGGATATCGAAAAAAAACGTTACGCACTGTTCTACGACATGTATACACGTTTTCAAACATCATACTACGACCGTCGCAACAGAACGCCTCTTTTGACACCTAATGAATTTATAACGAAAGCACCGTTGTTTGTCATCGATTGTTCCAGACAAGAAGAACCAATCAAGTCGTCTGCCGTTGATGTGCGTTTAGAATTTGAATCCAGTAACAATTTTCCAGATAAAACCACCGCTTACGCTTTGATTATTCACGATAGGATAGTACAGTACACAGCGTTGTCGAATACTGTTCATCGTTTGTCATAAAAAACTTGTTCTCCCCTCTACCAGTTTATAAAGATAGGTATTAGCGATCTCTAGCTTGTAACAAGATCAGTCCGTCTCAACGATGGAAGGTGACTGTGGTAGCGGAGGCAGCAGCAGCAGCAGCAGCAGGCATTGTGAGTATAACGTTTACTTATCTCTTGGATATCCTATTAACTCTTACACTAAGTTCGTTACCGTCGGACTGTTTAACGAACTCAACTATGAACCGGGTGTTTTGTTTACAAACGGAAAAAAGAAACGTATATTACTTGACTTTTCTGAGTGGAATTACTTGTTGATCTTTCGTGAACAGTTACTATCCAGTATGTTATTGTACGAAGAAGGTGAAAACCGTGAAAAGAAGAAGAGTGTGATGATCAGTCGTAACGTTGGGAAAACGTTTGTTCGGATTAAAGGTAGTAAGACCGAAAAATTTGTTTTCACAGAACCCGAGTGGATCCGTTTTGATTGTTTATTAACAGTACTAAAGAAATATCTTGTTCGCTTGTTTTATGATCAAGATCACTTCAAGTCGTACATTAAACAGGTAGTAGCCAAGGGGTGTTATGTACCACCATCCTTCTTTTTCCCCTCGTTTTTTCGATTGGAAAGCAGTCGTCATGACGAACAGCTAACATTTGATCGTCTTTACGATGAACTGGTATTAGAAGGAAAAGTAGAGGGGGAATTTGAAAAAATTAACGTATTCGATGCGAACAAGTGTCACTCGGAAAAATGAACTTGAATAGGACGGTTATTGCCGAGTTTGAAGCGTTTCGTGGTGACAAAAATGAATATGTAATCAAAGAGTTTGTTGCAGTTGATATAACAACCGGACGTTTTGTTATCGTGTTGTTCGCTCCACCATACGAACGTGCACGACTGCACCTGAAATTTCAAAAAATCAATGACTGGTTGGAAACACATTATCACAGAATTCGGTGGAACGATGGTAATGTGCCGTACAAGAATATGGTACGCATCGTTGCAGACTTTTTTTCAGACAGTTCTGTTGTCTATACAAAAGGGTTTGAGAAGGCAAATTTCTTACGACAGTTGTATCACCATGGTGAGGTGATTGACTTAACCCTTAATTGCCCGGGCGGTTTGGCGATACAATTTTGCCCGGGCGGCGTACTGAGTACGCCAGTCCATTTGTTGGTCTGTCCCACCAAATTATCATCAACTGCTTGTAATTTTTTAACACGTTGACTGTGAATGACACACCGTGTGTCATTTTGATAACAATTCCAAGTAATTCAGCTCCAGTAAATAAAACAATTATTTTTCTCTGCTCTAGAACGTTTTTCGTTTCATAATATTATTTCTTTGTCTTTCAACGTAATTATCTTGGTTATAAACAAAATTGTAATTATCGTTTGTAAACAAACGAGCTAAGCCGTTGAGATAAGCCGCAACAAACAGAACACTACCAAGGGAACATGTTTTTTATTGCACAACGAAGTGAACGTGATAACATTGAAAAAGCGAAATAATAAAAAAAAAACATGCGGGTAATTATATGCGTTTATTGAAACGAAATATGAAAGAGGAAATGGCTGTCCTACATATATATATTTTTTTTTCTTACAAAAAGTTTCAAACAACATTTCGAAATTAAAAATAAAAGCACAAACAACGTTTTCAGTAATTATTGTCAAAAACTTAATCTTCGTCATCCAGTTCATTTTTATTAACACATGTTCCGCAGAGATAAACTGTTTTCGCCAAATGAGTTTTGCATGTAAAAGCAGAACATTCTGAGCAACTAATCGTAGTGTAGTTGTTTTTTGCTCTTCCGCATGAAGTGCATCGTCCTTTTCCCTTTTTTGCGGGTGGTTGTATTTCCTGCTCCTCGTTTATTCCGTCCGAAGAAAGCACTCTACGAATTATTGCTTTTGAATGCACAGGTAGGCTTCGTACGTTTGCACGATCTTGAAGGTGTGGATTATGAGACACACGCGATATCGACAGGCGCGAGATAGACGCAAGTTTGGGTATTTTATGTGTGTTTTTTATGTTTATATTATATTTATTGTTATGTGTAAACTTGTATATACAGTGTTTTTAATATTTTAACGATCGACGAACTTCAACAAGGGATAATCCTGATGATGGGGCATATGTCCCGAAACGCGTTGAATTAAATATAGAAAAAAAGGCCACCAGACGGACAAGAAAAAGGTAAACTATTTTACTAATTATATACTATAAGTGGCCTGGATACCAAAAAACATGGATCCTTGGAAGTGGTTGAGGAAGATCACCATCTATTTCGGAATCACTATTGTGGTCACTCTGTTCGATAATCTCACGTTCGTCAATATCAGATGATTGAATGTCAGTGTCAACGCCTGAATTTTGTTTCTCTTCATCCGACAGTTCACGTAAAACACGTTCGAAATCTTCGGGCCGCACAATTTCATTCCGCGACATAGTTGGAGGGGCGGCGTACGGAGTACGCCAAACCGACCGGCAAGTAAAAGACGTCAGTACTTCGGCTTGCGATAACAGACTGGTGAAATTCAAAAGGATCATTGTGCTCGGAGGGAGTTGGTAGGAGGGTACTGAGGGGGCCGTGCCTCGATGATAGGTAGGTTTTCATTTACAGCAAAACTTGCGTGGCTGGCGTACTCTATACGCCTGCCCGGGCAATTAAGGGTTAAACGATATTCAAGCACCTGTAGTTCCTAGATCCTTTGTACCCATCATACAATGTCCTGTTCCTCATCGTCAACCCGTTACCACTCCCCCCTTACACTGTGCATTGCGCAAAGCTTTGTTTTATGCAGAATGGTTGCGGCAACGAAATAAAATATAGTCGGTTGTGAACATGTTTTCATCATGGTGTTAGTGTGAATGCTACGTGAGAGAAATGTCCATAAACGTAGAATTAGGTACCGTAGTGTGTGCGTGAGTGTTAACCTTGACTACGTCACTGTCGCGGTAGAAATACTCATAAACGTAGTCCTGGTAGTTCGAGACGGGTCACTGGCACGGTAGATATACCTGTAAACTCGTCAAGAACCAGTATGGGTGTGAAAATTACTCATTACGGTACAGCAAATGTGAATACGCATCATGTATGAACAACATATACACCCGATAAAAAAATAAAAAAATAAAAAAAAAGTAAATAAATAAAAAAATATATGTACTGCTTTTATACATTGACTTAGCATTGCATAGTGTATCTTATCATTATCTACCACTGTATTAGTTAATAGTACAGCGATAGATAACGTGGAGTAGGCCTGCTTTACAAATCTGTAAAGTTGGGGAAACCACGTTAAAAAAAGCGTAGCGGTCTCTCATTCGCCTCTGGCCGCTAGGAAGAGGATGAGAGGTAAAAAATAAAAGTATAAAAAATGTTTATTTATTTTTAATAATAAATAAACTTATATTATGCTTTTATGGTTTTACACATAGGACAACAGTAGATATCACTCGTCCACCTCATAGTTGCAAGTAAGAGACGAGAAGTATAAGTACAAAAATAATTACAGTTAAACGACAACGGCCCCTTGGTGTAGTGGATGCATGCCGGTTTGGAGTACCGGAGGTCCCGGGTTCAAATCCCGGAGGGGCCATTATTTATTTTTTGCGGAAACAAACTGTCCCGCCTCGCAGTCGAACACATGCGTCATGTCGGGTACCCCCATCCGTTGATTAAAACATTTCGGGTGTTAACTTTCGGACACCAAGAGATTTCAGGTACCTCCATCCGTTGTTTTAATCATTTCGGTTGTCAAATATTGAACATCAAAAATTTCGGGTACCCCCATCCGTTGTTCTAAACATTTAGGGTGTCAAATTTCAGACATCACGCCCTCTACGTAGTCGTCGAACCAGCTATCATATCCACCCAGCCTCCTGTTTCGTCATAACCAGTGTTTCATACATGCGTCATGTGGGCGTACCCACAAATTTCGGGTACCCCCATCCGTTGATTTAAACATTTCGGGTAACGGTACCCGATGCCCCCAAAATTTCGCGTAACGGTACCCGATGACATCGCCTCTGCGCGTCCGGGCAACCGCCGAATTCCGGGTACCCCCATCCGCTACACATTGTTTTCGGCTACCAAATTTTGGACATGCAGAAACCACGGCCTCCGTGACGTCTTGAAACAGGTTTTAGCCATGCGGACGCCACGACTTGAGCCTCTGTGTGATGTCATGAACTGGAACACGGAAGTGTTTCAGTCACACATACACACACATACACACACACACACAACAGTGACGTCACATGGACAGCTCGGACACCAGCTGTCAGTGCCTCTATGACGTCATGAACTGGAACCCGGTAGTGTTTTCAACTGGGGGTTCCCCAACCCATTGTTTTCACACCGCGGAAGCCAGCTACCAGTGCCTCTCTGTGACGTCATCGCCATTGTTCTCTAACATACACTTTCCCTCTACTCAGTTGTATTGTATTAATTTTTAGATTTATTTTGTTTTTTAGTAACCTAGGGGACTAGATTTTATTTAATAGACTAATTGTGTTTACTGTAAACGTACTTTGTAATAATTTTACTTCTGTTCTTCATACTGTCCTTTTTAAAAACTTCCGATTATATAATTGTAATTAATACATTATTTATAATCGAATAAAATTGTTAGACTCCAAGCACTCTCATTAAACAAAATTAATGGTTTTCTTATGACACAACATGTTGAAACATTTGTAATGTCTCACCAAAATCCCTTCGTTGATGTTCCAACGAATAAATACTTTCTTGATGATACTTGTAAATAAATATCAAATTTTAAATGTAGTATAGTAGAGAAATCTTCCGGTGATAGCAAGAAGACGAAAATATAAGGTTTTTGTTTATAAACAATTAATGTGTATAATTAATTTTTGTTTATTTACTTCAATTATCTATGTCCCGCGTGTTGGGACGCCAATATAAGCACTTCGGGTTAAGCCCTTTATCTCAGGGTTAAAAAAATAATAAATGCTCATTCCTACTGATAGCTCTTAAATTTATTCACACTAGTTTGTTATCACTTGTAAATATCAAACAATAGCACAAAATTTTACATACTCATTATTACTTGTAAATATAAAAATAACACAGTACCAAAATTTAATACTCATTGCTAAATTGTAAATATCAAACAATAATACATTAATAAAATTTGTTATTCAAACTCTCAATCTAATGGTTGCATATTAATAATGATTCATCAATTGCGTTTAGTACTTTACTAATTATAATGTTTAGTTTCATCTTATAAATTCTTAACATTAGTAATCTCTTAAGTTATTACTGTACTTTGTAAGTACGGATTCATTTAGAACTTGGAAATAAACATTACTCCAAAACTGATAAATAATGATGATTTTACTTCTAATTAAACTTTAAATAAATTTCTTTAATTCCTTGACGATTACTTTAATGAATTCTAGTGTGTGTGGATTCTTTGAGATGACAGACAGTGGATATAAATTAATTAAGACATGTTTACTTTAGGCCTACTTGATATACGAATATCCAATCACTCGGTGGTTGCGGTGATGATTCCCTCATGTCGATCGTTCTGGAATCGTGCAGATAATTCCTCCAAATGATAGATGGTACCGGATGAATCCCACGATGTAACTCACAGACACTTCACTCACCAACTCCACGCATTTTGGATTGTAATTTATGATTAAAAGTTAGTATTCTCTGTTGTACACCGATATTGTGATTTATTTCAAATCTGAATTGATACGTATTACGCACCATTGTTGCGGTATCTTTGGTTATCAAGTGTTCATGAGTGTAGTTTGGGTTGTTAATCTTTCTTAAAAGTTATTTGTTGTAAAGTGTTCGTATACACTGAAATTACATTATTGTCTGGTTACTATCTGTTTCAGTTAATGTTCACTGGTATGCTAATAGTGTGATTCTACTTCATAGTTCGTGTGTTTGTAATCACTGTATTAACTTTTGTTATAAGTTCGAAAACTACCTTCTCACACTGTGTATCAAATTATTCTAAGTTCAATAAAATGTTAATTACTCCAGTCACGGACTTCAGTCCGATCGCGTCCAAAATTTAGTTAGAGCTCCCCCGAGCGCGTTCCTGTCTCGTTCCTATATTCTCCTTACCAAATTTCCCACCAGACTTCTGATTCCAACGACGCCGTGTCCTTATTGGTTTCATTTTCTTTCCTCCAAGTCCAAATACCACCTATCCTTTCAAAGCCGTTCTCTGATAGGGCTCCTGGTTCCCCACCAGATTCTTCCCTTGCTTCGTATTTTGAGGTCGTTGTCATTTCCAGATAATGCAGCAATAAATTGTATCTGTCGTTTTTTCTGAAACTCTGAGTTTCTCTTCCATTTGTATTGTTTCTGAACTTCGTCGCTCTGGCGTTATTATCTATTTTTGTTCAAGGGCCTCGCCTACCCTTCTTTGAAAGTTGTTTTTTTTCTTTTGATTGCCAGCCAACACCCAATCCTTGAGTTTGGACGTACTCTCTGCGCTTTCATTTCCAAGTAAGGTCAAAACCCTGTCGTCGACCGCTGGAGTCTTTCAAATCAGTACACCCATCGTCGCTTTCTCCTGACAGTTGGCGTATACATGTATACTTGACCACTGTTAAGCCTTTTCTCCTTTAATGGCTCTGTACACATTGTATGTAGTTTTCTACGGAATCAATGTGTTTTCACAAAAAAACTGGTGTTCTACGTACCGGGAGCAGTGAACTCTGCTTGTTCACAGGGCCTGCGTTGCAGCTGCCTACGAAAATTTATGACCTGTCCGTCACTAGAGCGTTTGCTAGCTTCTCTTTAGTCCCTTACAAAATATGCTTTCCACACATACACCCTTCGTTACTGCTTTCAACGACACTTCTTACTGCTAATTATGAAATACAAATTTTTCGAAATTTTTGGTGTTAAAAAAAGTATATGCGTATTTTATGCCGCAAAGACCGGTGTTTATTAAAGATACTTGAGTGAGAGCAGACATTGAATTTAATATGAACGCCTGATTGTAGATTGACACACTTCACAAGAGTTTTACAATTTCAATAAATTTTAAACTGATTACAGCAAAGTTTAGAATTACTCGTGAAATATTTTCATGAAAATGGCGTAAAAACAGAACAATGTTGCATTTTTTGTGACCAGCATAACTTCATGAATGTCATCGAAGAAATTTATGCATTATAAGCACAAGCCTATTCGATTAGAATTTATGAGGTTGCCTAGGCGTATTTGGGTTGAACCGGTAGTCAAATTTATTGCCGCTGCGTCAAGGGATGCTGATGTTAATTAAGGGGATGAATGAAAGGGCGAGACGTTAAGGTAGCAAAGTTACACGTGGGAGATGCACCGTCATTCACCCAATTTAGAGATTTAAATTTCTTTTGGTAATAAAGAAACGCGATAATGAAAAGTGTGTAATCATTACAACAATAAGCAGATTAATTATTTTGTAAATAGAAGTCTCTTCCCATCAATATGCAGTTGGTGTAAATAAAAGCAGAGTGTAATTCCTTAACATCTTAAAAATGTTTCAAACAATTTTGTGAAAATAACATTCTAAAAGTAATGTAATATTTCTACGATCCAGGAGAAAGAAACTTCCAAGTTTAGTTGCGTACACTTAAAACATCAGGAAGTTATCACCTTCGTTAATTAAATGGACTATGTGTGTAAAGATTTTATCCAATTCCAAACAATTCCATTTAATTATAATTCTTCATGCTTGTATTTCTGAAGAAGCAAACGTTACTATTTAAATTATGTAATACAAACCTCTGTGTGTGTGTGTGTGTGTGTGAAGACAACAATATTCAATTAAAAAAATTACATAGTTCAAATGCGTTATAAACACACTACATGCATTAACCACATCCATCCTCGAATCTTCCAATAAATTATTGTTATTGTTATTTTGTTAATAAAATCTTAGTAAAAAATGTTAAGATTTTCCCAAATATCCATTTGTTGACCTTTCTATATGCTTTTAATTTACTTTATACTTTGAATGTTAGGAAATTGATGTTTGTTATTTGTACAATTGGTGGATAAATTAATTTATAAATAGGAACATTCTGTACGTCCACTACTCTATATATACGTACACGATTGTGTGTGTGTGAGTGTTCATGTTTTGATGTGTATGATTGATTTTTGTTTTCTACATAGATTATGTATATATGTTTTTATTATACTTTTGTAAGTAACTCGTTGAGTTTCCTGCAGGCCTGGCATGTAATAAATTCAAATAAATACTTAAATAAAGTGTATTCACTTGAAGATATTATATGTTTTTATTGTACTTCCTTAGAAAAAATTATTCAAAGTGTAGGCCTATATATTTTGGTTTTAATTTTAATAGGTATTATTTTTTTAAATAATAATTAATAAAGCGGTGATTTCATTACAGTTACGTTCAGTATTCACAGAGAATTATATTTTTAAGAATTATAATCTTCCATAACAAATATTGACGTATCAAACGCGGGGCATGATAATCAACGTTATCAACTTTATACACATTGGGGTTATGTTAATGCCAGTTGTTAGACGATGTTTGTCAACATCTGCCTTCTTTGATGTCTGTGTTTTTTTTGCACGCTACGATTTTGAACTTGACTAATTCTTATCTTACTAATGTTACGAAGATACTTTAAAAATCAGTACGGCTTGCGCTGTTTTCGATTGGAAATATCTTTAATTTACTCTGTGATAGATATGCAGTACTGTTCCTTGTGAAATGCTCTTAGAAAGCTTCTTGTAACACATTTTGTGAAAGCAATAATTACTTAAGACTAGGGAGCTTAATAATATAACTCTTGTTAAGTTCAGACAGCCACAGAATAAGGAGTAAGTGAAAAACCTGGTGAAAAGATGAACTGTAGTTTTACAGAAACATGAACTTTTCTTAATTTCCACTAACATAGAAGAAAATTTTTCCACATGAACCTTTTGTAAACTTAAAACTTGCAAACAAGTTTGAAAGAACGTATAACTTGCAAACAAGTTTGAAAGAACGTATTAAATTAGGAATATGAGAACACTAACAAATATGAGAACTTAAATTACCAACTATGTACAATTAACGCACGAAAATCAAAACAGTACGAGAAGGCACCGTAATTTATGGGACAAGACATAAACTACAGTCTTAAAAACGTCATTAAAGTGAATCACAGAACGTATAGAAATAAGCACGAAACGGTTCTAGATTTTGTCTTTTCCTTGTATAAGGTTATATTTTGTCTTTTGCTCTTTGCGTTACCTTGGAAACATGGCATAAATTTCTACCTTCCAATTGAAAGACTAATTTTAATTGTAATCATCTTAATTTCAAAGTTTTAATAATTAGTAATAATTTTATTAAGCTTATTTTAACAAGGTTCTAAATAAGGCGACTCATTGTTTACACTTCTATCTATTTATATAACGTATAAGGAATGTTGCGGTAGTGTATAGCGGATTGGTTTTAAAGTTCAGCTGATCCTTCAATATGAAACCGCAAATGTTTAAACTCGTCCAAGGCATTCATAATTCGACCCTTTTCACAAATGTGTAGTGGTTACAAGTTAGACTTAAATCCGAGTAATTGTGGTCGTGTGAGACCAAGAGGTGACCATGTTAGACTTTAAGGTTACGCTTTAAGGCGAGCATTGTTGAAGGAGTTTTTTTTTAATTGTTTAGGTGTGTTTCCAAGTAAACGTGTAACCAAACGCCTCCCATTTTGTCCGGTGTAAAAACAATTTCAGTCATTACATAATACAGTAGCTAATAAACGCCTGTTTTATTTATTAATGGCGTATATTTGTTCGGCCTAAGTGTTTTTAATATAGTATTATTAATTCTAAATGGTATGGAATATCTGATCGTTGCGTAACACTGACTGAAGTCAAAATCTTTGGCATGAGATCTGTGTAGCAAAGAAGGGGTTTATAGGAAACCAACAACTACTAATACAACAATCCACGCTGTCACCCATCACAAAAAAATGGCAGCTTATAATAGCTTTATTGACAGATTACTAACCGTATTCTTGATGAAAACGATTCACTGGGAGTTAAATACGATAAAATATATTGTTGTGCAATGGTTACAAGAGCTCAACCATTGATCGAGTGTTGAGAAAACATAAACATTTTTATGAAGAGGTATGACGTGTGCGGATTATTTTGGGATTAAGTTTTTTATAATTTATAATTTATGATTAGGTTTATGCATTCTATATATTAATACGTGAAGAGAAAACTTTGTACCCCTTTTTAAGCATATTGCGCGCACGGAGGAGTGTGAGATTTGGCATAGTTAAAGTTTATATGGAGAAGGAGTGCAGAAAGCTAAAATTTATATATAATATGTGTTACAAATACAGTAAATTAAATAAAATAAAACATTCATTTTCACTTGAAAATTCATTTAAACTTTTCAAACAATGGTAATTGTTAAAAATAAAATAATTTTGTTGGCAGGCAACAATAGTCTGTGGAGTGTGTGTCAAGGCAAAAAAGCGTTTATTTTATATTTTGTATATTAGATATCTGTGTTTTACATATTTTTGTGCAGTTAAAAGTGAAATACAGCTTGCTTAATACTGACAGATTGACTGAATGAGCTGTGAATTTTGTGTGATTCCAAATGTCCCTTTTTCAATAGTCTGTGGAGTGTATGTCAAGGCAAAAAAGCGTTTATTTTATATTTTGTATATTACATATCTGTGTTTTATATATTAATGTGCAGTTGAAAGTGAAATACAGCTTGCTTAATATACACCTGTTGCAAAAGGAAAATTTTGTTGCAGCAATTTGAATTGACTTACTCTCGCCTAATTATTATTGGTGGTTTCAAAACAGTGAGTACATTTTATTATTTTTAAATCAAACCCTGTCTAATCTTAGTTTCAGTAATTTCATACATGTTTTTTTTTTACATTCAGATATTCGCACCTACTTCCATTATGACTCGACATAGAACATTGACGGGTCGGAGTGAGAGAAAAAGAAGAAGGAATATATATTCGCGTGAAAGTGAAAATGATAATAGACCAAATGCAAATTTAAATAGTGTAAATAGTATAACATTGACGGGCCAGAGTGAGAGACAAAGAAGAAGGAATATATATTCGCGTGAAAGTCAAAATGATAATAGACCAAATGCAAATATAAATAGTGTAAATAGTATACAAAATGATGAAATTATTTTGAGGGATACATTTAAATGCGCACTGAATGTCATTCTAAGAAATTTTAATACTTTTGATTGTGGATTAATGCATTTACAATGCAGGTTTTGCAATGCAAAACATTTCGAATCTGAGGTCACTTTAGGTGAAAGGACTGCATTCACTTTATGTTGTCATAAGGGTAAAGCAATATTACCGGCCTTACGTCAAAATGAATACTTTAAATCATTGTATGATGGACTTACTTCAAATGAACCTTCAATAAGAAGAAAGTCAAAAAATTATTTTGAAAACATTCGTAAATACAATTCATCATTTGCTATGGTTAGCTCAGAAGCTAAAATTTCGGATACAGTTACGCGTGGAGTGTATCATTTTAAAATACATGATGTTTTTTATCACAGATCAGGTCCAATGACTGCTGGATATGGTCGCTCACCATGTTATGCGCAATTATATTTTTATGATGTTGACACTGCTGTCAATTATAGATTATGTGAACACTATAATCAAACATGCAATAACAATATAATGCGTGAAATCTCTCTTGAATTAGAACGCATTAATCCTTTCGTTCGGTCATTCATTGCAATGGAAGCTCATTGTCAGAGAGTTGAAAATCAAAATAAAGAAATTTGTATGCTCATTAAAGTAAATCGTGATTTAGATCTACGCCGTTATAATGATGCAGTTCAAACTGATGTAGCAGTAATATTTAGTACAGTTGATGGTGAGCCACCCTTTGAAGGAAATATGGTTTCGTTTTCAAAAGTTAATGGTACCATTAAAAATATCTCTGTTTTGGATTCATCATTGGACCCTTTAGCGTATCCATTACTTTTTCCAAATGGTGATACTGGGTGGCATATCAATATTTCTCATAATGTACCAACTACATCTAATTCAAGAGCGCCCAGAAATAAATTAACCATGCTTCAGTATGCAGCCTATCGACTTGCAATTAGAGAAGATTTTAGCATGTTGCACCATTCACAAAAATTATTTCTGCAGTGGATAGTTGATATGTATGTGAGAATAGAGGGCACAAGGTTACATTTCATTCGACAAAATCAAACAAGTCTTAGGTCTGAAGTTTACAACAATTTAACAGATTATTTAGAATTGAACTCCAATGCCAATAATGTTGGCCGTAGAGTAATTTTACCATCTTCATTCAATGGATCTCCAAGAAATATGTATCAGAATTATTTAGATGCAATGTCAATTGTACAACATTTCGGAAAGCCTTCTTTGTTTATTACAATGGCTTGCAATCCAAGTTGGCCTGAAATAGTTAGCAAGATCACATTTACTCTCTTTAAATGAGCAAGATAAAATTGTTAACGCTACCGATATTGATAAAGTTGTATCTGCGGAGATTCCTAACATTCAAACACATCCTACATTACATGAATATGTTGTAAAACACATAATGCATGGTCCATGCGGTGTACTTAATCCAAATTCTGTATGTATGAGAGATGGAAATGCACAAAAGATTATCCAAAACGATTTAATGAATTTACATGTGAATCATTAAATGGATATCCATTATACAAAAGGCGTGATAATGGTATTAATGCTGAAGTTCGCGGTAGTTGCCTCGACAATCGTTATGTTGTACCATACAATACGTATTTACTTGCCATACTTAATTGCCATATAAATGTTGAAGTATGCACTACAGTTAAAAGTGTTAAATACATTTATAAATACGTGTATAAAGGCTATGACAGTGCATCTGTTGAATTAGGTTCAGAGAGAAATGAACCAGGTCAAGAAATACAAATTGATGAAGTTAAAATTTTTTTAAATGGCCGTTATGTCAGATCAACTGAAGCTGTATGGCGCATCTATGAATTACCAATGCATTTACAATCACATGTCATCGTTAGACTTGACATTCATTTACCGCGTAGACAGAATGTTTACTTTCGAGAAGGGCAAGAACGTCAAGCAATTGAAAATGCAAGACAAACAAAATTATTAACATTTTTTGAATTGAATCGATCAGATCCATCAGCGCATGAATATAAGTATATTGAAATTCCTTTGCATTATGTGTGGGAAGATTCCCGAAAAAAATGGAAGATGAGAAGGCGTGGAGGTGATAAAATCATTACACGCATATATGTAGTATCACCAAAAGACATCGAACTTTTCCATTTACTATTGCTTTTATTACATGTCTGTGGTCCAAAATCATTTGAGGATGTTAGAACATACAATGGAATTATACACACTTCTTTTGTTGAAGCGTGCCATGCTCGCGGCATTGTTTCAAATGATAATGAATGGCGTGAATGTTTAAATGAAGCAAAAGAATTACATTCACCAAAACAAATGCGAAATTTATTTGGTTACATTTGTGCATTAAATGTGCCAGCCAATGCATTGGCGTTATGGAATTAATTTAAAGTATATTTTAGTGAAGATTTTTTGAGATATTACAACGAAGAAGTATCCATTAATACAGCTCTATTAGAAATTGAAGATATTTTGAATGTTCATTATTTGTCATATCAAGAACTTGGTTTACCAGTTCCCATGTATTCGCAGAGAACAGACGAAGCAAATGCTATTGATCCAATAGAACAAGAGTTTCTGTTTTCTGAGCATTATGAAACTGCAAATATTGAACAGCGTAATCTAATTGATCGTGTGATTCGTGAAGTTTTGCATCATGATACTGGATCTAATGTTTTTTGTTTAACCGCTCATGCAGGTTGTGGAAAAACATTCACACAAACAGCAATCGTTCACAAATTAAATTCGCTTAATCTTAGTTGCATTGCAACAGCGTTCAGTGGCATAGCTTCAACTCTATTACTTGGAGGTAGAACTTTACACAATGTGTTTAAATTGCCTATACCCATTTTGGAAAATTCTGTAGCGAATATTACCGCAAATAGTAGCTATGGACGTAACATAAATTCATCATCATTGATAATTATTGACGAAATTTCTATGTGCCCACTGCAAGTGTTGAAAATCATAGATAGATTATTGCAGGATCTATGCGATGAAAATGATAAACATAAACCATTTGGAGGGAAAACGATACTTCTGTGCGGTGATTTTCGGCAAATGTTACCAGTTGTCCCACATGGATCACGTGCAACTTTAATTGAAAATTGTGTCACGAGTTGGCATAAATTTGTTTATTTTCATAAAGTAACGTTTACTCAAACTATGAGAGCCTTACCAAGTGAAATAGAATTTGTCGAATTCTTGAAAAAAATTGGTAATGATGAAGCCCCACAATTCCCTTAGTTTGGTGAAAATATTATTGAAATACCTCAGCAATTAATAGGAGATAAAAATAATATTATTAATGAGGTGTATGGAAATATATCCGAAAACATACTCTCAGATAACATATTGAAGTCAGTTATTTTAGCACCTAAAAATGATGATTGTACTTTTATTAATACTGATATACTTAATCGAATACCAGGTGAGCAGAAAACATATCATAGCTACGATAAAATAATTTGTGATGATGACAATGAAATCAATAACTATCCAGTAGAGTTTTTGAATTCTTCGACTATTAGTGGTTTGCCACCACATAAGTTAGTATTGAAAGTTAATTGCATCGTTTTACTGATCAGAAACTTAAATACAAAGGAAGCATTAGTCAATGGAACAAGAATGCGCATCAAGTGTATGCATCGTAATGCTATTGATTGCGAAGTTTTAACTGGAACCGCACGCAATAAGAGGATTTTGATTCCACGTATAAATTTAACATATTCCGGAACTGTTTTACCATTTAACTTTCAAAGAACTCAATTTCCAATTATACCTGCATTTGCGATGACAATAAATAAGTCTCAAGGACAAACATTCGAAAAAATTGGAATTTTATTGAGGCAGCCAGTTTTTACACATGGTCAATTGTACGTCGCAGCAAGTAGAGTTCGATCATTCGATGGTTTGAGATTTTATATTTCCGAATATAATGGCCAAGGGCATTTAGCAACTGATGAAAGAGTTTTTACAAAAAACATCGTTTACACAGAAGTTCTGAATCATTAAATTCTCTTTCAAACTATTTTAAGTTCAATGGACAACATTAATTTTTTTAACCTTATTTCATTTTTTATTTTGTATTAAATTTTTATTTAAATTTTATATAATTCGAAAAAGATAGGCAAAATAACTGTGTAGCCTTGGCGAAACCTGGTCAGTATGGCAATAAAAAAAACCCAAGGAAATGTCAAAAAACGCGTTATTGCTTTTTAAATATGGCTTAGCCAAGCTAAACCTCATTTTTCCTGTCTTTCATATTTTTCAAATAACTCGAAAATTAATGCATGGAAAAAAAATTAAAAAATCATATAAGCTTTGTAGCAGATAATCTTCAAACTGTTTTCGAATGTTGTACCTTACCAAAAATGAAATGTAATCCACTGGAATTGAAAACAATGTATCTTATACTTCTATGAATGTCAAGTCTCATTTTTATTAGCGTTTATTTGATTCAATAATAACATGAAAAAATTAAAACTGACAATGAACTATATCAAAAAATAAATACGAATACAAGCTGTAATTGTGTTTTTTTTCAACTGTTACTAACATTAAATTTTAAATTTCATAGGTATTGCAGAGAATTAAGGCAAACAACACACGCTAATGACGTATTTGTACAAGCTCGCAGCTAATGTAAAGAACAAAATTCAAAAAAATTATATGCAATGATTATAGAGGTATACTCTTTGACAAAAGAACCTCAATAACGTTCAAACTTAAAAACTTAATGAATTACGGTAGAATTTCGACCACTGGGCGATCACTAGTATATATATATATATATATATATGCGTGTAAAACTGAAATATTAATTAATCTTAGTTAATTTCAAACATTCAAAAAACAAACTTTTTGTAAATTACACTAATATAAAAGTAACATAGAAGTAATTCGTGTTTTGGGTACACGAATTTTTTATAAACTTAAAACGTTTAAACATATTGGAAAAAATATTATACGGCAACCTGTCGATTTGCCGTCATATTATTAATCTTGTGAGTTAAGTTTACCTTTGACTCTTGCATTGTCCAATGTAGGCATCTGTTATGAGTTTTCAGATATGTGACTCCTGTATTTATAGTAATATTTTCGTTTACATACGGATATTAAAATTCATGATAAAATGTATTTTATAAACTACAATATTAATTGCTGTAGCCTACAATATTGATTGCTATAGCCTACTAATGGTGTATATGTTAAACAATTGTACAAATACATAGGCTTACGCAAGAACTCATATATGTGTGTATACTATGCATTCGTTGCATGAAAATCAGAAATTTTGAAGTGACTTTTTTGTATGGTGTCGTTCTGAGCTGCAAATATATTACTCCATATTAATTGGATTTTGCCTCTCGTCTCCTAAAATTTGTTTTCTTATGATTGTCGGCACTTATAGCGCTGACGCTCACCAACCAAAATGTATTCATTGACAGACCTTGGCTTGATTGAATACTATCATTAGTATTTAATATCCTTTCACGATGGCTTAGAAGCATATATGTCGATAGTATATTTAGGCAGGTACGTCTGGGTACGTCTACAGTAGACTTCTATGATTATAGAGAATGATGATAGAGAATTATATGCTGGCTTACCCCTAGGAGGGCTGTGTGACAAACCAAGCAAAAACGAGTACCACATTAGACTCTCATATTTATAACTATATATTTTGCTGTTTAAGTAACATACTTCATAAATAGTATGTAAAAGTACGACTCTGGTAGTAAAGACGTAGTCAGAACATTACAAAATATTAACTTAATTGATATAAATTTGATTTGATTGTTCACAGTAATCGTATAATATATCACAGTTTAAATAAAAGTATATTTTTGCTTAAAAATATATTATCTATTATTGAATAAACAGTTGTGTAAGTTATACTTTATTTAGTACACCGACACTGTAGAAGGGGGCTCCTGAAACAGGAAGTGACGTCACGATCTGCTGACTCAGCTCTGACGTCACGCTCAGCTCTTTGTAACGTCACAGGTATGTGACTTCAACAGCTGTTGTCATGTTGTTGATGACGTCATATTGGGTATGTGAGGGTGATGTCAGATCGAGTCAGGTGATCGAGACAGTTCTTCCTGGCTCAGGAATACAATCTCGGTCTCTGTCTCGGTAGGTCCTCAGGCTGTTCTCGTGCTTGGTCGGTCCTCGGGCTGTTCTCGAGCTTGCTCGGTCCTCGGACTGTTTTCAGGCTCTGATGGCCTTCGGTTCGGCCTCGGGTTGGTCGTCGACCTCGGTTGTCTTCGTTACGATACGGTTGTATTTACCGATACAAATAGTTTTAAACCTTATTTTAACTACGAAACTGCCCTAACGCAACCCTATAAGTGATTGTGGAATTTCACCATCGATCCCCTAGGCACCCACCTCCAACCTCCCCGTACAGTGCTAGTATTATTTTATAAACACATGGGTTTCGCCAGATCATATGTAGGTGAAGAGAACGCTTCGGGATTACAGAACCCTCTAATTATATTACATTTTTATGAAAAACGCATAAAGCATTTACGTATAAAATAATATTGAGCTGCAATCCATTAGGCTTGTTCCAATTCGTAAGCATCACCTAAAAAATACTTTTTTTAAGTAATTTAAAACAAGTTTATTAATTAATGACGTTGTTAGCCTACATTAATAGTACATTAAATTCGAGGTAGCTGGCAATTATTCTACAGATTGTAAAATAGCGCGCGCGCGTGCACACACACACACACACACGCATAGTATAAAGTTTAGAAAATTAACGTATGAGAAAGAGAGTTTATACAAAACTGCACAAAATATTCAGATTCTGCTTGAAATTCTCTTTAGTATTCCACTTTCTGTCCGCTAATATGACAAGATTTTCAGATTTCTAAAAGTTAGGCCCATATTCAGTGTTTGGTTAGAATACCCTTTAATTCAAAATCCCACATAGATTTTGGTAGTTTCATTACAATTTTAAATCCTCATATTTTTACATTTTTTTTTGTTTCGCGAGCGAGCGCGTGTGTGTGTTTATTTGGCAATGTGTAGGTGTCATATAGAATAAGTAGTCAAGATAAATGTTAATAAAATGTTGTGAATTTTTATTGATTTTCTTATTTTATAACAATCTACTGTGCTTTTAATTCAGTTTATAAACAATAATTAATCTGACTCTGTTAACCTTCGTAAAACAAACTAAAATTTAATTTCTGTACAATGTAATAAATTAAGTTTGTGTTTCTCTAGAACAATGTCTGTCTGTCTATCTCTCTCTCTCTTTCTCTCAGAGCTTGCTCACAGTCGTTAATGTAACAACCTTGCTCTACAGATGAGTCTTGTGTCAGGTTTGAATGTGTTTGCACGTAAAATATTTCATTTACTTGCTACACATAACAAATAATAAATTAAAAAATATTTAATTTGAAAAAATTGGTTATATGTTAGTCACTAAAGGAAAGAATAATACAACAATTAAAAAATCAGAGAATACATACGTTTCATAACAAATAATAAATTGAAATGTTCACTTCTGTTTATCTGAAACGGCTGCCTTCGTATAAGGTTGTGATCATATTTACATAAATATTGTAATCTATGTTTATACCGGTATTACCACCTATTACCTACTACAAATTCCTTTCGTTTTATAATCTCCACTAAGTCAATATAGCACTCACAGCACTGTCTGTTATACAGGGTTGTACTAACACTTGTATTCCTTATAATACAATAGTTAATTGTGAATCTTATTTTTTATACAAAATTTTCAATAGCATTTTGATTATAAAGTGTCATTGGTTTAATCACACTTTCGTGAAAATTAAATTTTTAAAGCAAACAGGCGCAAATTTAATTAATTAATTATTTCAAATTTATTACTTATGTATTCCTCAAAAATGGTTATATAAAAATAAATTAAGAAGAAGGTAATAAATAATTTTCAACCATTTATTTATTATGAATATATGCCACACTATAATTCAATAACTGGCCATTAATAAAACTTTGAATCACTCACTTTTTAATAAAATTTTGTTAGCAATTCTTCATAACTTTTCCTATTAAAAGTGTTGTATAAAATAAACACTATTCAAATCAAGTAAATTCCTAGTAACAAGTTGATATTTTCAAAACTAAACAAATTTAATATCTTGCTTCAGCAAAACGACGTTAAACACAGTCGTTTAAAATTTTACACGCAAGAAGTGAATATTCTATTGACCTTTGGTAATACACTGTAGCGTAGGAAGGGAACTTTCTCATGTTTCTCGATACCGATTATAATACAATTTAAGTATTCTTTCAGAGTAATATGCAAATGTAAATGATGGTAGGTCGATCAGTGTTTATTACAAGTTTATTCTTCAAACCTCACTGAAGAAGGAGAATACAACTCCGAAACGGTGTTTGAGGGAATATCAACAAGTAAGTTTCACAAGTGGAAGTACCATTAAATAATAATTATTACAAGTCTTATAAGCTTTATAATTTATTCACGGTCGGACCTAGTTTACCGTGTCAGTAACCTGTAATTAACCTGTAAAGAAATAAGAATATCAAGATTTTATTACATACCGATGACTTGGTGCTTGTGTAAGACTCGGAATACAGACTACAGTATCTCATTCATAAGCTCACTTAGGTGTCCATGGGATATAATATAAAGGATATTGCCTGAGAAACAAAACCCCTGGCAGTTCACGGTGAATATTTAGATCAAACCAAATTCATCTTAAAAATTATCGCTTGAGCACTTTAATCATCTTGAATGTGTTGCGACTTTTCAGTACTGGTAGATAGGTAAATAAGATCAGTAATTAACTTGAGCAAATAATGCAAGCGACGTAACACTAACAGAACAGGGTCCATTTACCGGACCACCCACAACCACCTCTACACGTATATAACTGAATTTGTTTGCCTACCTCGTCACATAGGCATGAGGATACACACTGTATTATTGGTAAAACGTTGTTTTGCAAGAAATTTCGATGCAGTCCATACGAAAAGAAGACTTCAGATACAAAATGGACACCGGCCTTGCAACCCTACGTGACAATACAGTAATTATCTGTTTATTATATTACGAAAAGGGTGTATACCAGCGGGAAACAACAAACTGAGTTCAACTAAATATTTATATGTACTAAAAGTTTCAGACCTGCTATACAGTAGTTAGTCTTACGTTCTGACACGGAGGCATAAGTGGTAGCGAAATAACAGAATTAAGTTCCTGCGAGTGTCAAGATACTTAAATAAAGATACTTGAGAAAAATTTCGGATACTTTCTACTTGCAATAAAATCTGTTAAAAGACGGGTAATTGGAAAGACTACACCCCCGGACGATAGAATGTTTAAACGAGGCTAATAAACAGTATCTTATAGTCCATATATAGAAGAAATGGGCGATGTTAGTACTGAAGCCGAAAAAGTCAACAAACTTGTTGTTCTTTATGAGACATAATAAGTAGAAGAAAGAGAAAACATTTAAAAAATATAAGTTTCTTACGCATACAATTTTAAATTAAAATTTATAATAATTTAGATGTGATTAGGAAGTGTATTAGCAATGTTGTAAGCTGGACACTAGCTGTTTGTACCCTTAATATTACCCCTCGACGGACCAAACTAATCACTGTGTAGTAAGCACAGATTATATTACGTAATATGTAATAATGAGCTGTATTAACTTTATTACATTCAGAATTTGATTACACATAATATGATCTATAAAGCTCAATGTTTTGTAGCCACTGATTTCTCGGTTCGACAAGAAATAGTGACTTCAAGATACTCTTCTTTGATTTCGTCTCTATAAACAATAAGTCAAACGAACCGGAAAACAACACATTGATTGAAGCGTGAAATTGAAAGAATACGCGAAAACGTATTTCGTCAGAGTCTAACTTAAAACTTTTGATTATAGACGCCATTTCCAGATTGTTGGCATTTTCATCTGAGAAGTAAACACGCTTCCCTATGTCTATTCAATACTGAAGTTACTCTGAGTTTACTTTTTTGTGGGTCTTTGTGGGTCGTAAAGCAACTTGTGAAAAATAAAATAAAATTGAAACCGACAGTGCATATCCTATTGAACTGTATACAGTGATTACAAGAAACGAACGTATATTATTTTACGTTTTTAAAAATTTTGCAACTGATATGACACAGGCCTACGTCATACACAACTTATAATAACATACAGTACAATATTTAAGTATATGTGATAGAAAAGAGTAATAAAGTTAAGTTGGAAAATTAGAGTTTGGTTTTGTTTGCCTTGTAACAAAAAATGATCGTATAATCTAATGCAAAATGAATACAAAATTTAAACGACACGCTAAGTTGATACTTCAATTGTTGGAAACAGAATGTATAATAATTTTAACAATTTCCTTGTGGTACGTAGTTTACGGCAAGGCCTTAATAGGTAATGAAAAACTAAATAAAAACTAAACAGGAACTCTTTTTACGCAAAAGCAGTCATAGGCGTTAGTAGGCAATTATTATCACTGCCGTGAACCGAATATAATCTGGATTTAATATTGTAAGTCTCTTCTTGCAAGTTAATGGCAAGTCGTAGTCATTCCTAGCAATACCTCTCTATTTGCGCGTATTTTTTCAGCTGTAGACTATGTGTCCCGTATACCTGTGAAAGAAGAGTAAGCGAATGCTACGAGTGTTCTACGAATCTCTCGATTCAAGCAGAGCGTTCATAGAAGATCTGAGATTATAGGCAAATAGAAATATTTAAATACAAACTGGTATCTATGTAATATTACATCATACAGTTAATAATGTAATGTTACTATCTTACCGATAATAAAAATATGTAATCTAATAATAATAACTAGTGGTCGCCCAGTGGTCGAAATTCGACCGTAATTCATTAAATTTTTAAGTTTGAACCTTATTGAGGTTCTTTTGTCAAAGAGTATACCTATATAATCATTGCATATAATTTTTTTGAATTTTGTTCTATTACGTCAGCTGCGAGCGTGTACAAATACGTCATTAGCGTGTGTTGTTTGCCTTAATTCCCTGCAATACCTATGAAATTTAAAATTTAATGTTAGTAACACTTGAAAAAAAAACACAATTACAGCTTGTATTCGTATTTATTTTTTGATATAATTCATTGTCAGTTTTAAATTTTTCATGTTATTATTGAATTAAATAAACGCTAATAAAAATGAGACTTGACATTCATAGAAGTATAAGATACATTGTTTTCAATTCCAGTGGATTACATTTCATTTTTGGTAAGGTACAAAATTCGAAAACAGTTTGAAGATTATCTGCTACAAAGCTTATATAATTTTTTAATTTTTTTTCTATGCATTAATTTTGAGTTATTTGAAAAATATGAAAGATAGGAAAAATGAGGTTTAGATTGGCTAAGCCATATTTAAAAAGCAATAACGCGTTTTTTGACATTTCCTTGGGTTTTTTTTATTGCCATACTGACCAGGTTTCGCCAAGGCTACACAGTTATATTGCCTATCTTTTTCGAATTATATAAAATTTAAATAAAAATTAATACAAATTAAAAAATGAAATAAAAAATACGTGCCTCGTATTTTTTCATATATTTTTCATTAAATCAAAAAAACCGGGCGGTTAAAAAAATAAATGTTGTCCACTGAACTTAAAAGAGTTTGAAAGTGAATTTAATGATTCAGAACTTCTGTGTAAACGATGTTTTTTGTAAAAACTCTTTCATCATTTGCTAAATGCCCTTGGCCATTATATTCGGAAATATAAAATCTCAAACCATCGAATGATCGAACTCTACTTGCTGCGACGTACAATTGACCATGTGTAAAAACTGGCTGCCTCAATAAAATTCCAATTTTTTCGAATGTTTGTCCTTGAGACTTTTTATTGTCATCGCAAATGCAGGTATAATTGGAAATTGAGTTCTTTGAAAGTTAAATGGTAAAACAGTTCCGGAATATGTTAAATTTACACGTGGAATCAAAATTCTCTTATTGCGTGCGGTTCCAGTTAAAACTTCGCAATCAATAGCATTATGATGCATACACTTGATTCGCATTCTTGTTCCATTGACTAATGCTTCCTTTGTATTTAAGTTTCTGATCAGTAAAACGATGCAATTAACTTTCAATACTAACTTATGTGGTGGCAAACCACTAATAGTCAAAGAATTCGAAAACTCTACTGGATAGTTATTGATTTCATTGTCATCATCACAAATTATTTTATCGTAGCTATGATATGTTTTCTGTTCACCTGGTATTCGATTAAGTATATCAGTATTAATAAAAGTACAATCATCATGTTTAGGTGCTAAAATAACTGACTTCAATATGTTATCTGAGAGTATGTTTTCGGAAATATTTCCATACACCTCATTAATAATATTATTTTCATCTCCTATTAATTGCTGAGCATACTGAAGCATGGTTAATTTATTTCTGGGCGCTCTTGAATTAGATGCAGTTGGTACATTATGAGACATATTGATATGCCACCCAGTATCACCATTTGGAAAAAGTAATGGATATGCTAAAGGGTCCAATGATGAATCCAAAACAGAGATATTTTTAATGGTACCATTAACTTTGGAAACGAAACCATATTTCGTTCAAAGGGTGGCTCACCATCAACTGTACTAAATATTACTGCTACATCAGTTTGAACTGCATCATTATAACGGCGTAGATCTAAATCACGATTTACTTTAATGAGCATACAAATTTCTTTATTTTGATTTTCAACTCTCTGACGATGATCATTCATTGCAATGAATGACCGAACGAAAGGATTAATGCGATCCAATTCAAGAGAGATTTCGCGCATTATATTGTTATTGCATGTTTGATTATAGTGTTTACGTAATCTATAATTGACAGAAGTGTCAACATCATAAAAATATAATTGCGCATAACATGGTGAGCGACCATATCCAGCAGTCATTGGACCTGATCTGTGATAAAAAACATCATGTATTTTAAAATGATACACTCCACGCGTAACTGTATCCGAAATTTTAGCTTCTGAGCTAACCATAGCAAATGATGAATTGTATTTACGAATGTTTTCAAAATAATTTTTTGACTTTCTTTTTATTGAAAGTTCATTTGAAGTAAGTCCATCATACAATGATTTAAAGTATTCATTTTGACTTAAGGCCGGTAATATTGCTTTACCCTTATGACAACATAAAGTGAATGCAGTCCTTTCACCTAAAGTGACCTCAGATTCGAAATGTTTTGCATTGCAAAACCTGCATTGTAAATGCATTAATCCACAATCAAAAGTATTAAAATTTCTTGGAATGACATTCAGTGCGCATTTAAATATATCCCTCAAAATAATTTCATCATTTTGTATACTATTTACACTATTCAAATTTGCATTTGGTCTATTATCATTTTGACTTTCACGCGAATATATATTCCTTCTTCTTTGTCTCTCACTCCGACCCGTCAATGTTCTATGTCGAGGCATAATGGAAGTAGGTGCGAATATCTGAATGTAAAAAAAAAACATGTAATGAAATTATTGAAACTAAGATTAGACAGGGTTTAATATAAAAATTTTAAAATGTACTAACTTTTTTGAAACAACCAATAATAATTAGGCGAGAGTAAGTCAATTAAAATTGCTGCTACAAAATTTTCCTTTTGCAACAGGTGTATATTAAGCAAGCTGTATTTCACTTTCAACTGCACATTAATATATAAAACACAGATATCTAATATACAAAATATAAAATAAACGCTTTTTTGCCTTGACATACACTCCACAGACTATTGAAAAAGGAACGTTTGAAATCATACAAAATTCACAGCTCATTCAGTCAATCTGTCAGTAATTATTTGTTGGCAACATTTTAAAATATTCTTTGGCGACAATCTCTACTCTGTGCGACTGTTTGACCACAGACTATTATGTGTTTGACATTGGCAGTATGAACGTAAACAAACGACAGACTATTATGTGTTTGACATTGGCAGTATGAACGTACACTAAAATGAAAAAATTATAATTTTATTGCCTGGCAAATTATTTTATTTTTAACAATTACCATTGTTTGAAAGAGTTTAAATGAATTTTCAAGTGCAAATGGATGTTTTATTTTATTTTATTTAATGTATTTTTAACACATATTATATATAAATTTTAGCTTTCTGCACTCCTTCTCCATATAAACTTTAACTATGCCATCCTCCGTGCGCGCAATATGCTTAAAAAGGGGTACAAAGTTTCCTCTTCACGTATTAATATATAGATAATTATTATTACTATAATTTTTATTATTATTATTATTATCATTATTATTACTGATAGTATATTAAGTAGTACTAGAAGTGCTATCACCATTATCGTCCTATTATTATTATGAGATTCTGATTCGTGGTAAGGAGGAATGGAAGCGCTGTTCTACATTCATTCAGTTGGTCCTACAAGAAACAAAAGACAGCCCAACTTGCACTCAATAGGCAATAGCACATAAGGGACAAATAAAAATAGTCCGATAAGGGGGGAATAGCCTCGATCCTGAAGTAATACGCTATGTGTTTCTAGGGTAGATATCACCTCTATTAGAGTGTTGGTGAGTTGGTGAGAGTGTATGAACGAATACACCAAACAACTCAAGGAGGAAATGATGAAACTGGGTATCTCTTTGAACGACTGTGTAGATAGAAATACATACAGAAAAAAATTCAAAATCTTTAGGTTATCTGCGGTGAGAAGAAGACGAGAAAGGAGTGACAGTGGAAAGGAAGGCGGCGCATAGAGTGCAAACGAGGGCCTTCTGGCAGGAGAAGAAAAGAAAATGATATTCGCGTGGTTCACGGCTGGCCTGTTCGTGTAAAAAAAATCAATCAATATTTTATAATATAACACATGTATATGTGTACACAAATCATAGCCTGTCAGCTGTATGTGAACAGCCTTTAATGAACACATACAAGTCAGTGATGGTAAATTTGAATGTAACTTATTGTAGGCCTACTACTCTATTACTTCCCTCGAAACTTAAACATGTTCTATTATACACATTAAATTTAATAATACAAAAAACACATGTCAAAAGTACAGTAGATCGAAAGACTAAAATAAAATCTTATAACGATAAATTCATGGGATGCCGAGCCACTCATGATAACAGGATGGTCAGGTAGCGTTCGTTATGCAGTGATTTCGAAAATATGTGGTACAAGTCAGTCTTATCATAAACTGTTGGATATACATTTTGTCGCTCTATCGTCTGGGTAAAGTAATTAATGTAGTAACTATTTAAGAAACATACAACTATATTGATGAGAAATTAAATATAAAATAGAAAACATACAAACCAAATTTCTAACTGTTAACATAGGTATCTATACTAGTATGAATACGGTGATTCGCTTACACGTAAGACTTAACCGAGGAAATGGGTTGAAATTTTTAATTAATATGTGAACAAATGCAAGAGAATTATATATTAATAATGTATATAACTGATTTCAGACGAGGGTACAGTAGTTATCAATAAAAATAGAGATCCGTAGGCCTAGAATATTTTAAGAGCACTAGCTAGGCATTTCGGTTATACGGCACTCATACTCTCAAGTTGTGAGCCTATGATTGTAAAATATTTCTTTTTAAGAGGGTGAAAACGCTTTATCACAGGTTAAATAAACATAACCACATTAAACTGTTTCTCTTATGAAACAATTCTTCAAATTTACGATTATTCAACACAAATAACATAACACACAGTAAATATCACACAATTAACACAGTAGCAATAAATAATACACGGACAATACCGTTGTCCGCACGCAATAATTCACTATAATTACTTCACACTAAACGCGCACTTCATAGCAATTTGAAGATTCTGTGACAGATGCGTGACACAATTGACCTGGGTGCTGGTAGAGTTTTGAAGAAAGTGTTGCAAATCCTATCTCTTACAAAACACGTGATGTAGGCCGTCATGTTGTCTATTCCTTAGTAAAAGAATACACACACGCATACGCGCGCTCGTGTGCCTGTTTAAAATGTTAAATAGGCCTACGTGTATTTGTGTCCTTTCAAACATTCAAGTTTTTTTTATTTATTTTCTGTTCAACATTGTTACAGCTTTCATAAAATTTCATTAGATTAATGTTACTAAATTAGGTTGCATTTGTGTTTATGTTTTATAAATTTCCTATCAATTAAATTATGTTTTAAAGTGTATAAATGGGAATTAAAAACACATAATACAACAACAATTATGTAATTGCCAACAAGCACGCGCTTGCGCGCCTTTTTATTTTCAAAAACTGACTGGAATAATTACTCACCGACTATTCCTAGGATTATGTCCTTGGAGTCGCTGTGTGGTCATACGTCCTGGGTTTTCTCTTCACGTATTTGATTTTTTTACTTTACTTTGCTAAGGTAGGTCTATTGTGACACTTTACCAAGTTTATTACCTTTTTATTTTACATTACTCCTTTGGAAAAATAAGTATGCTTTTAATAACTATTTCCATACTTGTTGCTGTAAATAAATAGAAGTATGTCACGTAACAACCGAACCGGCATTTTAATATCGACAACAAGAAAACAAAGCTGAAACGTGTTCAGGTTCGTCTAGATTGGTCCTCCATATGGGTCCGTCTACATTTCTTGTAGCATGCAATCTACATTACATTGCATGTGGATTGCAGATACATTGCAATCTAGACCAGAATGACTCGAAGTTCTAACGCCTATAATAAAAACTCCTATAACGCCAGTATGACAACAAGCATATAATAAAATTTAATTAAATTTTGAAATAAGAAACACGAACATCGCACAGCTGCTGGACACCATATAGTAATCACAGACCCTTTCTTAACGCGCCGTGGGTGTTTTGGGTGTAAAGTGGTTCTTTCTGTAACAGTTCTGAGGTAGGCCATTCGAAAATAGAATGAGTGAAAAGCCTTTCTCTTATCCTGGTTATTTATTTAGGCGAGCAAGATCTTCAAAGTGGTAAAGGAAAGGGGCCCAGTTGTTAAAATTTGAAATAAGCAACAAGGTAATTACGTGTGAAAAATGTGACTCTACAATACCGTGTAATCTTAATTTTCTTCATAATTTTTTAATAGCTGACGAGTGGAGCAGTGATGCAGTGCTGCGTCGATTATTACTTATGCATGAACGAAGCAAAGAGGATCTAGAAATATGAGCAGAGGCCTATTCGGTTATAATTTATGAAGCTGTTTGGCGCAGCTGGGTTGAGCCGGCAGTTTAACTTACTGCCGTTGCGCCGTGGGATGTTGATGTTAATTAAGGAGGTGAATGAAAGAGCATGATCTTGAGGTAACCAAATTACACGAGGGAATGCACCCTCATTTAGCTAAAGAAGAGCTTCAAATTTAAATCAAATAAGAATCTAAATGCGCGATTGTTAACAATTGTTTTTGTTAAAAGGTACAGACATTTCTTATTTTGTAAATACACATTTCTGAAATGAAGTGTTATCAAGATAAATTCATTTAGAGTTAAATTAATTCAAACGTTCCAACAGTGTTTTCAAAACATTGTGTGAATAGCGTTTATTTAAATTAAAATCAGAAGGACGACTCAAAATAAACTAGCACAAATTGGGAACAATGTAATCACCTTGATTGTCTAAACAGTTCATTGGTTTTTGTTGATTTAAATCTCTAAACTTCTTAACAGTTTGTATCAGCAAATAGTCGTTAATTTTATGATTATTTAAGGAAGTAAGTTTTACCATTTAAAGTATACAATTTACAATTTATTTCTAGACTACATGCACACATGAATTTCATCATCATCAGAACTACAAGCAGAACGTCGCATGTACAAAGTTCGGAAGATCCAGTGCTCATTAATTAACATTTCGCTCATCAATGGATGGACTGCTCATGAACCATGTCACGTCGTTTTAAGCATACATTATTACTTTTCCCAATTTTCTCTCTCTTGTACCCTCTTTCTCTTTTTATTTATTACAATCACGTAACACGGACTTTACACAGTAGGCCAATAACTCGAATGTCTTTTTTATGGTTTGTGAGTATGTCTGTGTGTGTGTGTGTGTGTGTGTGTGTGTGTGTGTGTGCGCGCACGCGCGCTTGCTTGCACATATAAATTTATATAAATACATTTAAATTTCTGTGTATACCACGTAGAAGTTTTAAACAAATTTAATCATAAATTTTTCTTTTGATGAATAAATACAACGTTTAACAGATTACAACGTTTTTAGAACTTGTACTGTGACACTTGGGTCCTGCTAAAAAATAAAACTCATTCTAAAAATTCACAAAAACATTGCTTAGAGCGGTTTTTACATAAAATATAATTATCTTGTTTAACTAAGACTTTTATTTTCTATATAATATTTTTAATATTTTATTTATTGTAACGCTGTATTGACGTGATTTGTTAAATAAATATACAAAATAATCATAGGTACCTTAAAAAACAAGCTTGTAGGGTACTTTTACTCCAATATAGTATACGACATCTTTACTAGACTCGGATGAGTCAGTTTGAGCAACAAACTCACATAAGTAATATTTTAAAGCATAAATGGGGTAACATAAGGACTATCATATCCCACGCAGCATTAGAAGCACTGAAAAAGATACGAAAACCAAGGTCTATGTAAATGGAGTGACGATATTGTACAAATAATAGATGCTAAGAAACAGACATTGCTGAAACAGCGTCTAGTTTTGAAGACTGATCAGATAAGGTTTCAATATAAGCTTAGCTGTGCCATTTGCCAAAGGAGAAGTAAGAAAAATCAACAGAAATAGTTGGGACAAATATATAAGTGATATAGAGCACGAAGTGCAGGTTAGACAGAACAAGACTTACAAATAATTACGTTATTTAAAACAGAAAGAGAGAGATAACCTGAACAGCAGTGACATTACGCCAAAGGAAATTTTTCAGATATTGTAAACAGCTATGAATCCAGTATCAACTGGACGAAACAAAATTTACAGATATCAATGAATGTATGGAACCAATAGAAATGAATGAAGTTTTAGGTGCTGTACAACGGAGTATAAATAGAAAATAGCCGGGTATGATTTTTAGAAAAAGGGCTGAAATTTCTAGCTTATAAACTATACTCCAGCCTTGCTGCATCATCGTGTATTGAATTGTGTCAATCTGTGCTGGACCACCGGACATATTCCCGAAAATTAGCAGATGGCAAAGGTAGTCCCAATATTTAAGAAATGAGATCGTAATTGCTGTGGTCTTACAAATGTATGCCTCTATTCTAGCAAAACGGCTTAACGCAGTAATGTATACTCGAAGGCCCAGCATAGTGTCAGGAAGGATAGACTAGTTTAGATTGGATCTTAACAATAGCCCAATTTATTAAAAACCATAGAGAATATTAGTCGCCCACGTAGATACCTAGCTTTTATCGAATTTGTAAAGGCGTTTAAGTGAGTAAGTAGGGGCAGGCATAGGCAACAATGGCAAAGAAAGGGAACCCTCAGCACCTCATTAGAGCCAAACAATGTCTGTATGTGGAAAACATAATTTTAATCAGGAGAGGATTACCGAGCACAAGTCATCTATCAATTGTGGAGAGCGAAAAGGGTGCCCATTATCATCTTTTCTTTTTAATGTATATTTAGATGTTGTCATACGCAATTGGTAAGTAAACCTTCAGAAGCACTTTATATTTCGTAACTCTACAGTTTAAACGTTGTTGTTTTTCTGATGACCAGGATGTCCTGTCCAACTCGAAACGTTGCTTGCAGACGTTGTACATTCATTGCATCAAATCTGTAATGATTTAGTGTGACCAATGTTATAGCTTTTTATGGAACTCGTCCCAAATGAGCAAAAAAGTGTTGTGTTGATACTGTTCTGGAGCAGGTTACACAACCTATTGCACAATTTTGAATATGTAGGCTATAACGTTTCTCACATTACAATGGCATAGTGAACTATGCCATTATATACATATATTTTCTTTTTGCAACAGTACATAGGATATGCAGTTCATTTAAGTGGAATACTAATGCTATATAATATTTTCTGATGGCCATAGACATGTTTTAAATTGATTTTGTTCTTTCTTTGTAACGTAGGCATAAGTTATGAACCAAGCTATGTTTAAAAAAGTATGTTATGTCAAAATGTTCACAATTTTATTCTATTTTATGTCATGTGAAATATTTTTGTGTAAGTGCTCGGGTGCGCGTGTGATTTACTTTTTATTTAATAACTTCGAAGAAAATTAACATTTCGTTCTGAAACGTGGACAGAGTATTCTCATGGTAGTAAGCTACATTTTCCATATAATCAATTCTCCACAACTTTAATTTTAATATGATTTTTTTGTAACGAAAGCAGTCTTCTTTTATTCTCGTTATCTCCTAGAAAGTAATAAAATTTGTAGATTAAATCTATTTGCAGAATCGGACACAGTTCAAGCCTGATTTCAGTCTATCTGTGTTCTCATCTGTGACGTTGGTAGAGTTTCAACCAATCAGAAGGTCTAAAAATTTTTTTAGATGGTTTTTTGTCGAGTGCACATCGCTCAGTTTTCTTCCCAAGACTCGTCGTTTAAAGACGTATTCGCTGTCACGAGTTTTTCGTAACAAGACAGGTCGTTTTCCTTTAGACTTAAAAGTTGGTTCACCGTTCAAGGTCTTCGTAACCATTACCACTTACAGAACTCAAATAATAAATAGATAATTCTAGTGCTTTTCCGCATAAAGTAGAAGATTTCCGTTAGGAGCAAAATATCTGTCGAGATATTTTGATAGTAACGCGTGAACACTTCAAGAAGCCGGAGTTTGTGTAAGTTCAGTACACCATCTATTTTACCCCGTTTTAATCCCTGAGATTAAGTGAATTTAAATTATAAACAATAACAGTTCATATCGCAGTGTGCGTGTGTGCAAAGACGTGAATTGTCAGCGTAGTAGTCATCGGTCGACGTGCAGAGTCGCAGCGGTCCAGTCGAGCAGCGAGAGGAGCGCATGGTGTCTACGCAAACAGTTGGAATTCAAAGCAACAAGAAACATAGTTCTAAAACAAGCCATAGACTCATTTATTGAAAGACAATTTTTTTTAATAAACAATTTACTTTATAAAGTAATAAGAATATAGTATATTTTAATGTTTAAAATTAATAAATTTTCATACCTCCACATACAGACCCTGTTGTAATAATTTCATTATAACCTATCTATGCAGTTTTAATTTGTATCGTTGCATAAATAGTATTTGGCGCCGCAAAGTGGTTGACACGTGTTAAATAGTTAATACGAGTTTAGTTATGAATTTTAATTACTGTGTATAGACTAAATTTTATTTGAACTGTGTTTTATATTTTAATATTGTGTCGCAGCGAGTGTATATAAACTGTTGCATATTCTCTGTGAAACAAATTATTTTGGACCATATTAATTTCGTTTTGAATAATATATGGATGTTTGAAGTATATTTGTGTGTTAGTTGTAATTAGGTTAAGGTAAGGTTGCGGACATTCGATTTGAGATTACTGACGAACACTGATCACGACAAAGAAGTATACAGTTACAGTTTAATAATCTGAAGTAACAATAGTTGAACCGTACCCGTTTAAATCAAAACGATAAACATTGTTTTGGTTATTTGTAAACTGTAAACAATGGAATCCCAGATATGCATAGCTGATATGCAAGCGACGCTAGCCGCTATTTTAGCTAATATGCAATTGATACGCGAGGAAAATAAATCGGCTAAAGAGGACGCGATTAAACAAAACAAAGCCTTATTAGAAGCGACGGAAAATAAGATATCAGATAAAGTTGAATCAATACGCGCAAATGTTGAGCTTGCGTTAGAAGTAAACAGTTTATGTATAAGCGAATGTGAGGCGACGGTTGGTTCGATCGAGGAACGAGTTCAAGGACAGGCGACCACCATCAGTGAATTTGTATCCGAACAAGAATATCGGTTTGAAGAACTTAGACAACAGACTAATAGGTTACAACGTACCTCTATGCCTGCGAGTCAAACGACATACGTGTATAAAACCATTGATGAACCTAACTCACAACCAAAATTCTTTGGCCACGAGACAGACAAAACTTTATAGTTTCTTCGGGCATGCGAACGAAGTATGGAAGCAGTTAACGACAGTTTGAGCGAAGTAGACAAAATTAATTGGGTGTACGGCAGCTTAAAGGTACGGCGGCGAAATGGTTCAAGATAGTTTAGAATAAAATTATCGTATACAAAGACTTTATAGACCATTTCCGAGCACGGTACTGGGACGAAGAGGTACAGCGAAAAATCCGTGTACAGTTAGAATTCGGTAAATATACGCCAGCCAAAGGGTCCAAGGAGAAATACCTGATACAACTGGTGTCTAATGCCAAGTATCTTGAACCACCTATGTTAGAGACAGAAATGGTAAATAAGCTTGCACATCACTTTAGCTGTGGGATTCAAATAGCCGTGATCACACAAGGCATAAAAACAATAGAAGAGTTGTTATTACTATTGACCAAATGGGATAATGTTGATAGCCCTAATAGTGATAGCAACCAAACACGCACAATGATTCAATCAACGCACAAACAACAGCAACGACAACAATATAAACAAGATAGACATAAACAAACATTTCAAAATATAATCAGCATAAGGTCGCGTCGGTAACTGAAAATAAATCAGTTTTAGAACAGCCAAAAACTTGTAAAGTTGCACGGCGTGAGTCCGTGCACAGAAAAACATAGCATTAAAAGTCAGTGTTACCAGTGTAGTGTTGATAATAGTAGTGATAAGCGAATATTTTGTGTGTCAGGTATATACCCGAATGATATACGAAACTATCTAGTAAATAGTAATAGGTGTATGGAAAATGACAATAGTGTTAAAATAGTTAATAAGAGTACTATAGTTAGAGTCAAAATTAATAACTGTATAGGAAATGTTCTGTTAGCTCAGGTATCTTTAATAAGCGAAAAATTTATAAATAAACATAATACTCAGTTTAAGAAGGTACCAGTATTATCTATAAACAACACAGTTATTAAAACAGCAACTAATGATAATCAAATTATTAACCGACTAGCATTGGTGTCTATCACAACACAGGGAGTCGATATTGACGTGCCAGTACTATTAATTAAAGACCTTGTATATGATGTTATACTGGGTACTGACACGCCTGAACTGATACGCTGGGTGAATTGTCAGCGTAGTAGTCATCGGTCGACGTGCAGAGTCGCAGCAGTCCAGTCGAGCAGCGAGAGGAGCACATGGTGTCTACGCAAACAGTTGGAATTTAACACAACAAGTAACATAGTTGTAAAACAAGCCCATAGACTCATTTATTGAAAGACAATTTTTTTAATAAACAATTTTATATTATAAAGTAATAAGACAATAGCAAATTTTAATGTTTTAATTTAATAAATTTTCCTACCTCCAAATATTGACTCTTTTGTAATAATTTCATTATAACCTATCTATGCAGTTTTAATTTGTATCGTTGCAATATATAAATTTGAAAATTGTGCGGTACCACCAGTAAAATCAACGAGTTATGAAATACGCCTGAAGTTCTACAAGAAGATGACCCTCCCCATATGTGTCTAAGAATTGGACTTTAACGAAATCCCAGTCGTATGCAAGTGGTCGAAATAAGATTTCTCAGACACGTTGCAGGATATACTCTTCACGATAAAAGGATAAATGCATGTGTACGGCAGAAAAAGAATATTACATGTATACTCAATAGGATTGCCCGGTTCGGCTAAAACTGTTGGAACAGCTTAATCGAATGGAAGACTACCACATCATCAAACAACTACTGATTTATAAGCCGAAATGTGTGGGACGTTCAAAGGAACATTTAGTCTAGTCTATTTGGTTTGGACCGGAACAAATCATTTTTGCTTTAATCCTTATTGATTAAATATTGCAGAAATAGGTACATAGCCTATATTTTAACGGATACAGTAGCTAAAGTCATAACTTACTGTAAATTGTATATTTCTAACAGGAAAGAGTATTAAGAGAAATAAAAAAACAAGCTAACACTAGATCCCAAAAATTTTAGCTTTAATTTTTAGTAAAACGTAAGTTGTAAAAGCGACAAGCAAAGTCGAATACTAAGTGCTGTTAATAGTTGCATTTCGGAAAAAATTAACGTCTCTTAAACTTTTTAATGCTGATTATATTTCGTCCACTACGGTTTAAATAAAATAATATAAAATTTATAACGATATCTTAAAAACTATAATAAGTGTACTATACAGCAGTTTATATTTAAAAATTGATGAAGTATAATATACTGTATGTACGAAGAGCCAGATCTCCGGGTTAATGAATTTCAAAACCTTAAATGGATAATATGCCTCTTATAGAACATTAAACATTATGGCTACCATAAATGTACATACTAAATGCGGACATATAACATATAAGGACACATAATTTTGAATAATTTGTATGTAATCAATACCATAGAATAATGTTCCATACGGTAACATAGAGACACTCCCAGGGCGTGTGATATGATTTTAAGTGGGCGCAGTAAGCTTTTTAATAAAGATAAATAAAACAATTTAATATACGTAGGCTACCTAGTAAGTTATTTGCTGAACTTCAGTTTCAATAGATTTATTAAAAACCAGAAATATTTGTTAAAATATTGTGTTTTAAAACCGTTCAATTTTTAATTTAAATTTTGTAAACAATGTATTCATCAATAAATATCTAAAATAGCACATGGCTCATAACAAATAAGATTTAACTTTTCTGACTTTAATTGCTGCAAATTTGTAACTTTAGCTTAGTAACCTAAAACGGAAACAATGACATTTCCAACTACATTTATCACCATATTGATACTATGTATTGTTGGTATGCTTGATCAACTTAAGTATCTAAAACGATGTTTGACAAGACGTTTCTAATATCATTAGAGAAATTAGTAGGTCTAGTAATTTAAAAAATCGTGACTTTAGTTGTTTGACGCTAAAATAGTTTTTAAAAGTCTATGATCATTTGGCTGCACTCCTTAATAGTTCACCCGGAACGGCCGTTTGGCTTCCCTAACATGTCTATTTTTACCCTCAACTTTTCTTTAGGTTTAACTTTTAATCTGAATAAAGCAGTATCCAGTTAAGAAAATAATATATGATTAATGAGTTAGGATTCAGTTTAACATAAGTTATCTATTACAGGAAAGAACTATGTTCTGTATGTAACGACGTTCTGTACATCGTAGAATTGTGTTAGTGTTAACTAGGAGAAAAAATAGCCATACATTTAAATAAAATTTAACCATTTTGTGTTTACCAGATTCTAATTATATTCCGTCACATGCATTAGATATATACATTTGTTTGTTTCACATAAGACATATACTTTAATATCAAGACTTTGTTGATAACACTGGTCTTCAAAAAAAAACTTTATTTTTGTCCCAAAGACTTTATTGGCTGATCTATATAGTATTTTTTGTGCTGAATTCAAAATTATCAAGTATTTTTCTCTATCACGTAAGGGTTTTGTGTGACAGCTAGCTAAATATTACATTAATAACGTTTACAGTAAATAAATTAATCAATGTTCAACGTACCTAAAAGGTGTTACTCTTCGTATTGTTTAAATTAGCAGCCATCCTTACTATTTCTTTTATGAATTTGCTAACTGCTATAATTTTGTATTGTTCGACTAAGCTTTTCGTCATTACTGACATAGTTTAAGACCTGAATTGTCAGTAATGACGAAAAGCTTAGTCGAACAATAAAAAATTATAGCAGTTAGCAAATTCATAAAAGAAATAAAAGGTGTTAGTTGAAGATTTCCTGGAGTACTTTGCATCAGGAACATCCCTTTTGAGAGTCCAGCAGTAATCTGCTAACATATTTGAGCTCCACTTCCCTTGATACCTTTTTCCATGTTTGAAATGTCTTGATGAAAGCGTTCACCGTGTTCAGTGTTCATCGCTTACGGCTCCCAGGTTTTCCGGAAAGAAATTCAAGTGAGAGTGAAGAAAGTGGATCTTGAGAGACATATTGCAGCCTAAATGTACATATGCTTTCAGCAGCTGATTTACTAGATCCCTGTAGTTGTCAGACTTGTTGTTGCCTAAAACTTGCGTCACTGTATTCTTGAAAAAAATCCATGCACGTTTTTCTAAGTCATTCAACCGTCCTTCAAAATTTTCATCTTTTATTAGTTCTCTTATTTGTTGTCCTACGAAAATTCCTTCTTTAATTTTTGCATCACTAATTCTGGGGAACTTTTCCTTGAAATACATAAAACCTCTTTCTTTCTGCTTTCTGTCCATTGCCTTCACGAAATTTTTCATCAAACCTAATATGATATGAAGAGGTGGAAGATATATCTTTTGGGTATCAACTAAATGAGCATTCATAACATTTTTTTCACCAGGTGAAAGCCATTTACGTGAAGGCCATGCCTTCTTTTTGAAATCACTTTTACGTTCTCTGCTGTCCCACTCACATAAAAAGCAGCAACATTTTGTGTATCCAGTCTGTAAACCTAGCAGGATAGCGATCACCTTAAGGTCTCCACATATGTTCCAATTGAATTTTTCATACATTATCTTGTCTAGAATAATCTTCATATTTTCATAAGTTTCTTTCATATTAATAGCATGTGCTAGTGGAACTGATTGGAAATTTGTTTCCATTGTGAAGAAGGACAGCTTTTAGGCTAGCTTTAGACGAATCAATAAACAAACGCCATTCCTCTGGGTTATGAGAATGTCCTAGAGTATCCATCACTGATAAAATATCATTACAGTACACAAAATCCCCTTCTTGAGAAAAAAAGGTCTTGAAATCCTCTTGACGATTTCGAAAGTAGCAAACCTTAGTTCCGCGATCAAGAAGGTTCCACCATTTTAGTCGTTATCCCAAAAGTTCTGCCTGATTTTTGGATAAATGTAAATCACGCACTAAATCAATTAGGTCTTCTTTTGTCAATAAATGAGGCTCGTTAGAAACTTCGAAACTTGGATCATGTCGATCAGAGTGCTCTTCATTCTGATCGTCTTCAGAGCTTGGATTTTCATTTATATCGATTGATACCGGGTGATTTGGTATTGGGAGATCATGACTGTGGAGAACAGGTCGAATCGCTGAAGGTATATTGGGATATTTCAATGTGTGTTTTGACTTACTTGTTATTCCCGTTGTATTTGTTAAAAAAAATAACAGTCTGAAGAATGACCTTTTGGCTCTCTCCACACCATGGGAACTGCAAATGGCATATGGCGAGAGCCGTTTGCAGACCCCGTTAAAAGCCTTGAACAAGTAACACAACTAATATGGGGGGCCCAACTCTTGTCCTGATCTCCTACCTTGCAACCAAAATAAAGTTGATAGCACTTTTTTATTAAAAGGGTAAAGTTCCGCCTTTGAAGTTTAAAAGTCAACTCACCACACACATAACAAAAAAGAACAGATTCTAAAACTGTTAAGGAATTAGTACTTCAAAGAGAGAGACCACGAGAAGACCCGTAAATAATGTGGAAAAACTAGATTAGACAGCATTTAAAAGTTATGTGAGTGACGGAGTGGAGTGAAAAGGTAATGTAATGTAAGCAATGTAAGAAATAAAAGACAGTGAGGACTTAGGAGACATAAGTAAGTGGAGTTGACGTGATGATATCAATACTGGTGATGTTAAAGTTGGTAGATCTCTTACAGACAGCTAAAAATCCGTAACGAAAATAGGCCTATAACCTCAATTGAACATAAGAACATAACAAGAACTTAGAATGGAGTATGATATGTATACAAATTACATATACAGTTATAAACTTATTTAGAACATATAGACGAAAAATATAGACGAAGAATATACTAAACGTAACAACAGCGGAGATGTCATATTCAAAACTGACATTTATCAGCAATTTTTGTGTTATTAGGAATCGGAAAGTTTATTTTTCGTGTTATTATTATTAGATTATGAAAACATTTATAATTAAAATTTAGTTCATTCTACTACCATTTTAAATACACCATCTGCCTTCGAAACAAAAAAGTGCATTCACAATGAAAACATTTTGTACTATTCTCAAATCCAAAAATTCCCTAGCACTCAAAAATTAGGATACACCGACCGGAACAACATGACCAAAGAAGCAACCGCTAGGTGGTGCTTTTCTCAACAACGTCTTAGGTGTAGCCGCTGGGGTTTAAGACCACTTTCCTGTTTAATTGACGAGGTCGTAAATAAATAAAAGTGACATGAATATTTTGAAATCTTACTGGACTGACTGAGTACATACGTTTGATGCTATTTACTGATCTATGAGAATGTTACAAGAGGCTGAAAATAACCACCAATCTCCAAATTGGTTCACAATACATTAAAATTTCCCCAAGTAAATCGAAAGTTATGACTTTGCAAACCAAGTGCTATTTGATGTAAAATTATCCGTGAAACATCAGTTGACTGAGATTCTCATTTACAAAATTAGATTGTAACGCGAGCTATGAGTAGACGACACATAAAAAAAAGTCTGTATTGTAAGAACGGTTGTTATTAAAACACGCAAACATACACATATTAAATTTTTAAACTTCACGTTTTACTTATATACGGCAGTGACACTGACATTTGTATGTCAAAACTGAGGTTTTTATGAAGAAAAAAGCTGCATTCGAAAGGTTTTGGCAAGGAATAAAAACGTGCGAAATGACGTAAGCTTATCTACCATAAATTGGAAGATTGTATCCTTGTTGAATACGAAGAAAACTGGAGACACCATGTAAGTATAACGCAATGACCATGTGGTCGTAAATGTTTTGTAATGTTGGAAAAGACAATGGTGTAAGCCCTTAGTGAAGCTGGTGATAAACGTGTAAGCTTAAGGTTGCCTTGTACTTATAGGTTCCGTGTTCTAAATATACAAGAACACTTGCAACGTGTAGTTTTTAAAATAGTTATTTATTTTACTTAAAGCACACTTTGGCAATAAAATTTCAATTTTTTGCTTCTGTGTTTTGCTTCCATTCTTTTCCAAAATAAAAATTTTAATTTAAGAATTCACTAAAATGTGCACATAATAAAACAACGAATATGAAAGAAAAGTGTAAAATCTGTAGAACTCCAAATAATTGAACATTTTAATTACGTAGCAATTGGAAAAAGAAAATAAAAGTTTATTATTTAACATTTACGACAGTGTTTTCAATTATCATTTCTAACTGTAGAGTTGTAAAAAAGACGGCATTACATTGTTCTTGCACGCCACTTTCAAGTCGATAGAGGAATGGCAGAAATTAATTGTCTACGGTAGAGAAAGAAATAAAACTTTGTATATACCAAACAAAGATAGACAAAGAACATTCAAACATGACAAAAACATATATTGTAAAATGAACTCATTCAGCAGTACCAAACGAAGGACCTCTTCACAAAAGTAAAACAAATTACTCCGTTAATTAAGTACTAGTAATTGGGACTCAACAATGATGAGGAAGGTTCAACAGAAATTGGTAAGTTACGAGATATACGGAAAACGTATTGTGAAACTTCATACAGTAAACCAAATAGTAATTTGCCTATAGTAATTCTATAGTTATCATTACTGCATTAATTTTTGACTGATTTCAAAACGGGGCTCTTCTGATCGCCACTCAACAAACATAAGCAGAAATTTTCAGTAAGACGACGCATTTACCATTAAAATTTAATTCTACTGTATTATATTGACGCGGATACTTTCTCAGTGAGTATCGGCAGTTAACCTATGATTTACAATTACTGTATTATACGGACCTCTTCTTTGATCTGCGCCGATCAATGTTTCTGCCCGCTTTAAAAACGCTTGAGATAATCGTTAGTTATGCAGTCCTCCTCGTAATATTGGGTAAGTAACCAGTTCTTCGAGGTCTTTCTTAGTCATTTTGTCACTAATCCGACGGACAGCACAGAATTCGCACTTCTGTGCGCACTTAATCTGATATAGCTCTAAGACTAGTGCTTATATCGGAACGGAATAAACGACAGTTTATTGTCAAAAACTGTCGCTAGGGGCGCCCTGTAGTCTCCGCACGTTGATTATGTGGCTTGCTGTGTTATTCAGAAAGTTCAGTCTTTTTTAACATACCTCGCTTTCAGGCTACGTTAACAAACAGGTTAAATTATCCTGCAACGTCTTTCGATTCTTAATATCCAGCTTTACTTATATAACTACCGGTTTCCTTTTAAATTTTTCTTGTGTATCCGTGTTAATTCGCTCTCACCTTATCATTCTTCTTCTTCGATTGTAGCACAGGATCTGTTATAGTAATTGTTCTTCATACACTTTTATATATGTCCATTCGATAGCAACTGTATTTTTATATATCGGCCATCATCTTAAGGACTGAAATCATCATTACCAACTAGATGGTCTCACTCACTCTTTGCCTCTTCTTGAAAATCTCGCAGCTCGCCTCCAGAGTTTATTTCCGTAGCACCTAACAGTTATTTTGTTCGTAATTTTACTGCTCATCTGAGGGCTACAAGTCGTGAAGCCTTTTACTTTGTATTTTTATTTTACTTTGTATCCAGTTTCGTTCAGTTTTAAAATTCGTTTGTTGCATAAAATGCCACTTAGTGTTTTTTGTCTGCCTGCCTTTCGTATTTTTTTCTCTATGAGCTACATTCAAACTTTTGTCTTATAATAACATTCGGCTTATAAGCTTAGTTAATTATAGTTGTAAAATTTTTTATACACTGTTCACTGTCTTAAATCAAATCTTCTTTTTGCTTATTAATAAACTTCGAAACTGCTTTACCTACATGTACTTTTATTCTCCATCTGTAGTATTCGACAGACAATGTCCTTATCATGTACTGGATATGGTCATAGTCTTTTATGTGTAAGTATATACGATTATTGTGTGTAGAGTGTATTTATTCCGTTCCCATAAGTTCGCCTTAGATAGATCTGCAAAACGTTTGGTGATAAGTGGAAGAATAAGGCGACAGAATGAAGTGCTACATACCCACGTACCTCACAAAAACGTTTTCACAGGTTTTGTGAAGGGTACAAGCACACGAGAGTAGATATCGAATGCTCTATATCTAGGATAAATGAGACAGTTTGGAAAATTTAACACTGGCCTACATTTCAATTAGATTATTTGTGGAATATCTTATAAGACTACTCTAGCACTTGACTGTACTTGTCAGAGCTTCGTTAGAGCTGAGTAAGGCAACCCGAGACTTAGGACTTTGACGCCTAAGGATGATGGATGGTGGTTGCCAGAGACGTTGTCTGCTTGTAGTACTTCTTTACGCTGAGCATACAAGTTGCATTCGTACACTGAAAGGGGGGTGTATCATTAGACGGTGGATAGATCACGAACATACGATATGCTGCTAACGTCATCTTTATCAATCAATACTTCTGTAACTGTGTCGACAGAAGTAATTAATAAACCAGAGGCGTCTAGTAAACTAGTGGCTATGGTGCTTTGCTAATAATGTGGATGTTCCAGGTTGAATTCGTGGGCAACACCATAAACTCCAGATGAAGTTTTAGCCTACATATCGACTCAGGTTGTAGAGATGAATACCTAAGATAACATCTTGGGATAATATAGGCGTCTAAATTGTAACGGTTGTATGCTGAGCGGCTTAACTAGATATCTTGGTCTACCTAAGTCTTATACTAATTCAGTGGTTCAAAATAAACTTACACTGGTCACACTAAGAAACTGTTTGAAGACCATTTCACTTCACACAAACAGAAATTGGACACTTCTGTTGAGGCCAGAATAACGACGGTATAAACTGATGTTGAATTGCCTAGTGCCAGTTACAACTAATAGGTCTAAACATCTAGTGTGACCAATAACTTTTAGCAGAAGTTTTAATTAAACGTTTGTGACATCCGTATTTCATTTAGTACTTTTTATATGACGGTAATGAATTCATTTCGCTTTACGTTCTATTACGTGGTTAAGTTAATAAACATATAACTTAATACAATAATGTAATTAATGGGGATATTTATGTACAGTATATTTTATATCAATAATAGAAGATAGTAAATAATATTGTTACGCAATTACAGAACGTTCTACGCATTTCTTGCCTAGCTCAGCAGGTGCGTGTTTCTGCCAAGGCCGCACTGAAATATCCTCTAGAGTTTTCGAGTGCTTGTTAAGGACGCATATTATGGAACCCTGCAGACTATAAAGAGCCCTAACCCGCCGTTTAGTTTTCAGTTTTACGTGGAACCATTTACTCTGTGCGTTTCAAGTGGTTATTAATGAAAAGTGATTGTCGTGCGGGACTCAAGTAATTATTTGACATTATTATTGCGTGTGGACAAATTTAATTTGAATTATTGTACGAGTATAATCTTGTTGAATAACGTTTTGATTACAAACAGTTATTTGTGAGTAATTAAAGCTGGTAATTAGTGACTTCATTGGTCACTGTATTTTGTTTTCCACTGTGTCATACGATGATCAGTGAGACCGTTGTAACAATGTTAAAAAATTAACGACTGTTACACAAATTGAAAGTAACTAACTTTGAATGAAAAAATATGTCATTTAATTTTTAAACATTTTCCACATTTCATTTACAGTTGTATATGCGACGATAATTTACTTTTTTATTTCATCTGGTACAACATACATATATTCAAATATCAAATATATGTTACCTAATTTAATTATATTTCCTAAATATAATATAAGGTTCTTTAAATTGAGTCAGTTGTAATAACACATGTTAGTAGTTCTTCCCATACATAGCCAATATTATGATCGTTATTTATTTTTATTTCTATATATATATATTTTTAGTTATGAATATGTGAATATTGTAACGTTACATATAATCAACCCAATACCAACATAACACAAACTGATTATAAACAATCCAAAGCAAAATAAACAACAAAATGGGAACATTGAAAAGAACATAGGACGAATAGTGACTAATGTAAGGGAATAAAAGAAATTGTTAATAACAAATAATGTATTACAGAAGAAATAAATACACACGACTAAAGACAAGACAACGTTGACCCAAATACCTAATAGATCAGACAGTGAGAAGAAGACAGCAACACCCATAACAAGAAGAGATTTATTAAGGATGATAATAGAATCAGTGCGACTAGGGGAAACAAAATGAATTCAATTACAAGAAGAAACAAACAATCACAAGAATGAAATAAATAATGAGAATATAAATTATTGATAATGATGGAGAAAACAGAAGTGGTTTAAAAGCTGAATTAAACCCCTATGCTTTGACTTGACACTGACATCAAACTATTAATAAACTAACTTCAATGACTTGACAATATAACCAGAACTCAAAGGTAAACCAATGATGATAGGAAAATAAAGAGGAGAGTGAATATAAAATGTAAATGATGTAATGAGGAGAGTGAATTGTAAATGTATAAATTAAGAATGTATAAAGATAACAACTTGATGATGTCCAAAAGACTAGTTCAATATGTAAGGTATATATAAAGTTATAAGAGAAAACTATTAGTCAACAGCAATGTTGACATAGTCACAAAAAACAGATAACTATAAATAATAAAACTTAGCATTAATACATGTAAAAAATTCAGTGCAATAGGTAAAAAACAAAATCTAAGGTCCAATCATTATTATGAATACAGGTGGGGACACATAACCTAAACTAACCAGCAAGTTTCAAATAGACCTGCCCGAAACAATAACAGGAGTGTATTGTTCTTAAACTAAAGTGTATTATAATATAAGCAAACTAGAGACTATAAGGGGATTCCATTAACCAAAATAAATATATAGAAGGACTAGTATACATTAGGAATGTAAAATAACATGCTCAAGAGGTACATTATAGTATTGGCACCTTGAACAATAAAAATAACACATAAAATGATAATAAAAGAAAAGGGACTAATGTCATTATAATAACTGAGATGTAATACTACTACTAATGTTAGGCAACTCAATAAGTATTGCCATGAATTTAATACTAATGTTGTAAATTATATGTAACTTATATGTGAAACTAGATGCAGGAAGTATTAGGTATTTACCAACAAATGTCAGAATACCAGAGCAGACCAAAACACTGCCAAACTTTATCAATACTATAATAAACACTATGCAAAATAGATGTAATGAAAAGACAAAGATGTAATATAAAATAAGAAAAGAAAAGTAAATCTCAAAGATATTGTAGGATAGGCTGAAGGAAAGTGTAAATAAATTAAAATAAGAGAATACTAGCTAATACTGAGGTAATCAGAAGTTGTGATGATTAGTTCAGTATAGATAGGCCACAGCAAAGATGGTTTTGAAACCAATACTAATATAAAATGAATAAAAACAATTAGCAATGCCATAGACCAGGTGTCTAGCAAAAGGAAATAGAATTGTTATGGATAATAATTAAGTAATTATGTAAAATAATACTGAGCAATAATTATAAGATATCACAGAGAACAAAAGTGAGTAATAATAATACATTAGATGTAAGAATTATTATTATAAGAAAGGAATAAAGACAACGTAAAAAATAATGAGGTAGGCCTAAACTACCATAGACGATTTAAAAAAAAATTACCACCTTAAACTTTAATGAGAAGGGGTAATAAGTGATAAGGAAGTAGTAATGATAAAAGTTTATCAAAATTGAACATAATAAATAAAATAAAATAGAAAATAAATATGTAAATAGGTAATACAATATAGTAGTAAGTTTATTTTGTTAATCATTGTCACAGTTATATGGTTTGGGTAACCGAAATACTCGTGTTAAAAAGACAGAAGCAATGGGAGTAATGTAAAGATGATTAGCGTACTTATAAGCGAACAATGTGAATTATAAGGAATTAATTATTTACAATCCCGTGGGCTTACAATTGGGAACCGAATTTTGATAATCTCAAACGCAGCGAGATGACGCCAAGAACGCGTTTATTTTGCCAAATAATACCGAAAGTACACGGAAATTGAAAAAAATTGACCAATCCGAGGTCATTGTTAATTGTTAGGTACCAGATTTTGACGCAGGTAAGATCGTCAGTTCATCTCGAGGCATCGACGAGAGATCCACGCAGGTCACCGTAACCAACAATGCAGAATTGATAGTCGACAGCTGATCAAAAGCGTCTTAACCTCGAATAGCGAAGTTGAGGTTAGGTCGAATGTAAACAAAGTGAAAGTATTTTTATAACAGTGTTCTAATCCGGAATACGTGCGCATAGGTAGTGACTGATTAAGAGTTATTAAACATGATTTATTAAAATAAAGAATTGTAATACTGATACTACCAGAACTACCTCGAACGCAGGTATAAGTGACGATTGCTAAATATTATAATAGTAATAAAATTTTCAAGGACGCTATTAGCGAAATTGATTAACAATATTATTTCAATTTAAATCCAACCAAGCTTGGAACAATACTTAAATAATTAATTCAATTAATTATTCTTTAAGGAATTAAGAAACAAAGACAATTGACTTTAGGCATTTAATGGACTTAAATGTTTTATTAAATAGTAGTAATAGTAAGTGAAGGAATTTGATCATAGGTGTAATTAACAAGTTTTAAGAGTAACCAGAGCTATTATATGTATATATATATATATATATATATATATATATATATATTTCAATCACTTTCTGCTACAGTCCGTTTCTTGATGTATATAATACTATAATACTTATAACTATTTTACCTCAAGATATATTTTTTCTTTTAGGAACATGTTTCGGGAGATCCTGTTCTCCCATCTTCAGCCTTCGCCATCTTGCTTCTGGTGCAATATTTGTGTGTTGGCTTCTGGATGTTATTAAGGTGGTTTGTTGGTCTTTGGTCCTTCAATGTTGCATTATTGTGTGTGGTTGTGGTATCTGTCTTTGTATTTTGTGTATTTTCGATGTTGAGTGCTTTGAATATTGTGTCATGTTTTGTATTGATTTGTATTTGTTCTGGTATTAATTATTCTTTAAGGAATTAAGAAACAAAGACTATTGACTTTAGGCATTTAATGGACTTAAATGTTTTATTAAATAGTAGTAATAGTAAGAGAAGGAATTTGATCATAGGTGTAATTAACAAGTTTTAAGAGTAACCAGAGCTATTATATTATATTGCTGGTATTTACAAATATAAAACACAAAACAAATTAATACCAGAACAAATACAAATCAATACAAAACATGACACAATATTCAAAGCACTCAACATCGAAAATACACAAAATACAAAGACAGATACCACAACCACACACAATAATGCAACATTGAAGGACCAAAGACGAACAAACCACCTTAATAACATCCAGAAGCCAACACACAAATACTGCACCAGAAGCAAGATGGCGAAGGCTGAAGATGGGAGAACAGGATCTCCCGAAACATGTTCCTAAAAGAAAAAATATATCTTGAGGTAAAATAGTTATAAGTATTATAGTAATATATATATATATATATGTATATATATATTATAACGATTCATAAAGCCGACCCATCAGATCGTTATACGAAAGTGTCATACTGTGCGAGTATAGCGGCTTAAGCAAGAGAGAGAGTGTATAATCACAGCTATCTCCGTCTAACATCGCCACTGCTACGAAGGTTGCCGGCACAGACATGAATTTTTATTCAATTATTTTTATTAGTTAAAACTGCAATATCTTCAAAACTAATAAATATACAGCAATTCTGAAACCTGCATAGTGTTCAGCAATTAAAGCTCTATAAGAAGCCAAAATATCAACTAATATAATTAACATTTACAGAAGTTATACAGAAGAAGAACGCCAAGAGAAATAACTAGAGAATTAGGCTAGGTACGAATTAGGTGTTTTCACACACTTACAGAGAAAGACCTAAGCAATAATATTCTGTGGTCAGATCTGTGAAGTCACGTTTGCAAATACCCATAATCAAACGATTTGCAAACAGAGGAAGTATGAAATTAGCCAGTAATTCTCTACCATCTCAAACCTGTTAAGGGGCGTTTGGTCGACTTGTTCGATATTGTTTCAAATGGAAAACGCATGATTTATTTGGAACAACCAATCACAAAGCTGTATTCAGAAGAGACGAAAACTCAGACTTGGGGAATCGAGCACTCTTCGTTCGAACATTAAATAGGCAAGACGTGTGTTAGATACGAGCTAGATTTCGCAAACCACGCAAAGTTTACTTAAATAACAGTTCGAGAAGTGGTCCGCAGTAGCAGAGGAACTAGTAAAGTTATATTAATAAATACTCTCGCTGTGCAACAACTCATTAATTAATTAAACAATTAATTAATTGTGAAGTGACCTGTGCACCAGAGTAGCTACAGCATCTGTATTAAATATTATTATTATTATCTGTACAGCATCAAATTAGAAAAGTCCAAACTCATAGCTGATGAGGTGCAATTTCTTGGATTTAATTTATCAGAAACAGGCATAACACCATCCCAAGAAAAAATGGAAGCTATACAGCGTTTTCCCGCACCCAAGAACAAGAAACAACTACAATCGTTTCTTGGCATTTGCAACTACTATAGGAAATTTCAATGTAAATACTCTGAACTAACTTCTAAATTCGCACAACAACTTTCATCGAAAGATAAGTGGAGATGGGGACTCGAACAGGACGTCACTTTCCAAATGGTAAAGGAAAAATTCCTAAGTACAGTGATGTTACACCACCCAAACTTTAATAAAGCCTTTTTTATGAACTGTGACATAAGCGACGTAAGTCTGGGATCCATATCGTCACTTTAATATCAAACAACACTATTTACAAAATCCTTATTTTTCAGGAGAAGGAAAAAACTACTCTTGATTACCTTTTTTTTTGATACCTCTAATACTAATAAACATTAGTTTATACGGTTTTAGTATATGATAATTTAGTACATTTTTCTACAATTGACCTATTATTTCACCAAAATATTAAAATAAATAAGCATTATAAATTATTAAAAATCTTGTTTAGTAGATAGTGTTCTTTGACTCTTAACACTCTAAGTCATGTTTCGGTGGATTTAAGTCAAATAACACTATCTACAAAATCTTTATATTGCAGGAATTGGGAAAAAAGAGGCAATTGCTTAGTTTTTGTATTCAAATGTTTTTATTAAAATTTGTATAAAATTTTACAGTCCCAATATGAATATACATTTTAAATTTGTATATGATATTTTACATGTCTTCATCTTCATCTGCCTGATCTGAAGATTTTCCTTTCTTTAAGCTTTGATAAAAACTATGGTAGGGTTTGGGAATAATATTTTGCTTACACAGTTCTTCAAGATCTGTCATTTTATCTTCAGCGATAGCTATTGCCGTGGTGTACTTCTTCCTCAGAATAATATTTTTAAAACAAAAATTTTGTGATTTCCGTCTTTGAATCGGAATTTTTAAAAATAATGGTGATGACATATCATATTTAAAATATATGTGATCCGTATCACTTTTTTTATAATTAAACCAAACTATATCAAGCCATCTAACGATATTACCTTCTGTGTCGACCTTTTTGTTCTTTAAAATGGTTTCTTGCAGTTCTTTGACATTAAAAATATCTTCTTGGCTCATTTCTATCACATGATATTTACCTTTCTTTGATGCTAGTCTTACAGCGGTAAACCAGCCAGATGGATCAAAAATATCTATGGATTTGCTCGACGTTTCTATATAAGCATGCACACTATCACATTCCATCTGGGAATGACCAGGTTCGAAGAACAAATGATCAATCTCTGGAACATCAAGATTTTCTACTGCGTAAAGGAACATTGATGATGAAGTTAAACCATTTCGGTTTTGGCCTCTACAAGTGTCTGACATGAATGCAAACTTCTTTCCATTTGCAAATCGTGTCGTCAATTTCAAGAGACAAGAGATAACCTCAGCTCCGCCTCGACCAGCTTCACCCTCATGCCACATAAAATTATAAGTATCTCTTGTGGTAACATTATATGCCGTCATGTTGTACACTGCAAGACGACGTTTATAAAAAATGGCTTTTGCTTTTACTTTCGGAATGTACCGCACAGCTTCGAAATCGAATTCAAAAACCACCAGCTGCCAAGTCCTTGAACTTATCCCTGAATTCCCGAGACATATTTTTTCGAGCTATGTGAAAATTGTGTTCCGTTTGGTTCGTTTCCTTTTCCCCTTCATTCATGTTATCAAATTTATAACATTTATCTCACATATCATTTCTCGGAGTATGAAATGATAAATTAAAATTATTGTGAAAAATATTTCTGTAAAATGAAGGTTTCTCAGGTTCGATCCCTTCTACTTTTCATTTTTCCACATATAACTCATACATGATTGATACATTTAAATCATGTGGAAGGTATTCTTTTGAAGTATTTTTTCTTTGATAATGGGAAGGAACCAGTGGGAAGAAAGATATGTGTTCAATCACTGAAGCTCGGCTTTCATCAGGTCTTTTAATTCCAGGCACATGCTTCCCTCTACGGTCTTCTTCGACGATGTTGTAATCATTTCTTTTTTTATTATATTTTCAACCACTGTGTTTGAAATGCAGAAAGTAGCTAAAAAGAAGCCTTGGCATACTTGTATTTTTTCTCCGTTCTTCACCATGTAAAATTTCCTCGTTTTTTGTCTTTTTGACACATCCGATTTGGTTCTACAAGAACCTTTGTCGAAGACATCTATCAAACTGCTAAGAAAGTGCCGTTTGCTATTTATATTTTCTATTTTACAGCAATTTTCATTAATAGTTATTCTTTCTTCTTCACTAAAACTGCTGTTACATTTCCTTATACAGTTGGAGCAATCTTTAGGACGGATATTTTTGGCTAATATTTCTTTACCGCTACTAATTGAAATATGAGCTTCTCCTGACTGTATTTTCTTTTTCAAAATATTTCTCGACCACTTATTTCTACATGCGACTTTTTTTCTTTTGCGCTGTGGTGTTATATTTTTATTATTTGAAGTTGGGACAATAGCGATTTGAGGTTCTATGTCATTTTGGTTTGTGGTAGATTCAACAAACAATTGATTTTCAGTAGGAACTACATTATCAGCACTGTGAACATTACAAGATGAACTTAAAATATGATAGCTTTTACCAGATTTGCTGACAAAAATATTTTCTTCCACATCACCACTTTCATATTCATCACCACTGCTGGATGGAGATGGAACCATAGGTAGCATCAGCATCTGGGTCATCCATGAATTCATCTGAACTTTCAGAAGCACTCTGTAATAAGGAAACAAACGTTACAAAATTTTCAATTTATTATAATAATATGATTATTGAAGAAGAGACTTAAAGTAAGATCAATAAATACAATAAATTAAATAATTGATTGCGTCGATGACCAAGATCGTAAAAGATTGTGAGTGGTGACTTAGAGGCCTCAGTTTGATCTAGGTCTCAAAATTTTGATGTAAGCTATTTGTGTATGGCATTCCGCCCCCCCCAAATGTAGTCCACTGATCTCTGATCTCTTTATATATGTGTTTGTATGTCATGTGAGATTTGTTTGTTTTGTAGTGAGTTTTATATCACCTGTAAGTTTAAATAAAGTTTTAAGACATATTATCAGTGGTTTGGACATGTATGTTAGCAATGTTCTAGTAAGTGTTAAAACATGTTCTGCAATGTTCCTCCAACAATATTGTAACAAGTTCTTGGACAGGTTACAAGTGGTCCTGTTGAATTATTGTCACTTAAGATCGGAATCCCCATGTATGTGACACGTTGTTCTTTTAATTTTTCTTTGTTAATATTAATTATTGAAACAGTTTACCTATTCAAAAAAATATTCACCTATGTTCGAACCATTGTTTTTTTTTAATTTAATAAAAAACAAAATAAAAGGGGAAACTCAATTAAATAAAATTCTTTTAAGTTTAAATAAGTATTACAAGGAAATTCATTTAGAAGTTGTAGGAAAAAAAAGGGGTTAGAACAATTATACTTATGATTGTTACTGTCTATAAATATATATATATATATATATATATATATATATATAAATGTATCGATGTAGTTGACAAAAATAATGGAGCCGAGGCGAGAGTGCTAAAGACCAACCCATCAATGCGTTAAATTCGTAGAAAGAATTGTTTTATTTACTCTTGCAGATTTTATGTTAGACTAAATTTTACTGAAAGTTGGTTTTCGTAAACAGAAATTTAGTAAACAAAAGTTTTCTTTACAAAAATGTGCGGATGAAGCGATAGACCAGCGATACTGCAGTGCGGTTTCCGGAGTTATTGTTGCGGATCACTGAGAACTGATTAGCGTGTTAATTAGTGCAAACTAACCTGTAATAAGGCGACATTTAACTTGAATTATTATGTGAGAGTGCTTTGTTGATTTATAACTGCTGTTTGTGTCTACTTAAAGTTTGTAATTAGTGACTTCATTGGTTTAGTCACTTATTCTGCTTGCACTGTACCCATGACGATCTCTGTAACCCCATCCGTCGTGACATTTTTAATATTTCAATTCATTAAAGTAAAATTAACATTTAATTATGTAATTTCTAGCTATTTCAATATTTATGTATAACACTGGAACAACGTAATATTTAATAATTCAATTAAACATTTTATCATACCAAAAATGAAAATGCTGTTAATATATATTGGATTAGCATTAAAAACAGAACCATTCGACATAAAACAGAGTGATAAAAACACTGACTATCTGACACATTTCTCCTATACACACACACAAAATCACGTACTAATATCAGTCATCTCAGGCACGAAATGAAACATGACTCGTTAATTAATTTTGTCAAATCCACACACACACACACACACACACACACACACACACACACACACACACACACACACACACAGTTTTATTAACGGTCCGCATTTTTGATCTCATTGCATTACAATTCTTTTAAGTTTAAACATTATTATATTACTTTCAAAAAATATATAAATAAATAAATAAAAATTTAACGTACCTCCTTAGTTTTAAGAGATCCATCAGTATTACGTTGATAAACTTTCTCTCCTAATTTTGCTAATAATCTGCCTCTGCTACTAAAAGACATTTTATTATAAATTGTAACTTGATCACGAATATTGTAAGATGTTGTCACAAGCTAACAATGAACCAAACTGAAAATCCAGAGCAACTCTGGTAAACAAAACATATTGTAATAAATCTTTAATGGATGGTTTTAATGTCTTTAACTTATTAGAATGTTTTAATTTTAAATTGAAAAGTTTTTGTTGTAGTTGTAGTTGACTCTCACGTCGTCATATGGTTTGTTTAATATTTAATATAACTAATTAGCAATGGGTAATTAGAAGTTAAAGTTTATTTTTTAAAGTAGTATTAAAATCACTAATAATTCGCTGTATTCACCTCCCCACTTACCATCCGTGAATATCTTCAATCTTCTCGATGGGCGACTCTATCTCACTGTAAATACATTTGTAACACACAGATATTCCGTTTGAATATCGCTAAATGCACATGCAATAAAACAATTCAGATATTCAATTGTAAATTGAATAATACAATATCAATAATTTGAATATTGCCGCCACCTTGTGAAATAATTGTTTCTAAAAAATAAGCTATTTACTTCTATTTTATAGAAATGAAGACTCTATATCCACTGGTAATAAATTGAGGATTTTATTGACAGTAGTGAAATTTAGCAAAACTCCTTTCAAACAATTAATATTGATTTTTTAAAAACAACAACACATTAAATAAATATTGAGACTTCTTCAGCTCAAGGCTGGTAAAACTGTTACAATGTACGATAATGTGGTGAACTAGGTTATGTTCACTTTGGTCATTTGTATTACAAATTTTCGTGAATTCTTTTAAGGTACATGATACAAGATATAAAGATGTGTTAATAAATAACAAATTTTACTTATTTATTATGATTAAAAAGAACAAAATTTAAAATTATTAATCTCAATACGATAGTCAATACTCTCGTACGGTATTCTGATGTCTAGTGAAGCTAAGATTGTAAACACGTGCTTGTAACGTTGCACTATTAAAATATTATTATTAGTTTATTAGTTATTACTACTATGAACTGGAAAGAGGAAAAAATTGAAAAAACTCTTATCGATTTCACTTATAAAAATAATCATTTTAGGACAGAAGTGTTTCTCTGTGACAAAATGTACGTTTTGGTTCTAGGTTAGTTTACCTAGATGAGAGTAAGTTATAACGTATAATACTTAATATCATATAAAACTCTTAATACTATTTTTACAAACACTTTATTTATTAATAATATGATGTAGAATTATCAGTAATGATAGTATCCACAAAAGAAAGTTATTATTTATCAAGACTAAATTCATAGTCAATTAAGCTACTATATTTACTAGTAATTGTGTGCGGTATTTAAAATTGATTCCGCGTTTATTAATTATTCTTTAAATATAAAATACAACATCTTTTAATTAAATATCGCCATCACATTGGACGATAACTTTGTTCATCAAATTCTGATAATTATTCATCGTTATCGGTGAATGCACTCAAGCGTGTTTACTTGGCTAGTGCAGTCAAACAATAATTTTCGTTTAACCAACGAGAATTATTTCATTAATATTTTTTAAAATCGTTAAATTATTATACTCCCTGTTTCCTTTCACTTGACATGACCCTTATTATACACTGGTCATGTCTTTTGTTCACTATTCACTTATTACATTGTCACTCGATAATGGGGTGTTCAGTATAGGTTAATGTTTGACCACGTTACTGGGGTGACGCGCACATTTTTAAAATATGTCTTGACGACTGTGACACGCTCCTCTCGCCTCGAGTGTTGGAAAACAATTAATTCATCTCGCTAAAGCGTCTCTCTTCCTCTGGTGAAATTGAGTCATTCGATTGGTTTAGAAATCCATACTCTCTACCCCAAACGCTTTGGTTAAATAAATATTTTAATTTTTAGCGTTACTAACTTCGGGTTAGAGATTATCTCTGACGTGTATATGGACATTCGAAAATGATCGAAAAATTTATAATGGCTATAAGTTTCTTATTTTTGTCATATCGTCATTTGGATAGTGGCATTAAATTGCGGACACTTGCGTCTTTATTTTAAGTCCAAACAAGCAATAATTCCGTCCATTAATAATTCACTTGACCTTCTTCAAAACTCATATAGCGGTTCTTAACATAAATAAGTCCTTTTCACTATATTTTGTTGTAATTACATCTTAATACTTATTACCAGAAATTTGAGTCCATTTCTCCTTCATGCTAATACATAATATTGCTATATTTATAGTTTAAACAAAATTTTCTAATGGCGTATAAGCCAACTATGTCCGGTTGTTTACATTTACTTATATCGCTATTATCCCTTATTCTACTACATATTTTTTTATTATAGCATTAATAGGTATATCTATATATATTTGTTCATACTTTATTTTGTAAAATGTTATTTTGTTTACATATATAGTATGGTTCAAAATACATTATGCTCTCATCTCGCCATTTTGTCACACTTATTTAGTTATTTTACTACACATTGGATATATTGTTAACAATTAAAATTGTGTACAATTGTTGTACATGGTTAGTTTAGTGTATTCACTAACTTTTTGTTATCTGAAATCTCTCTAAGTTATTGTATGTTGGTTATTTACACCTAGTTCTATGATTGCAGTTAGTTAGTTTATTAAATTTCAATTATTAAATTACTAGTATAATATTTGTGAGGTGTTCTCATAGTAGAATTGAACATTTCTCGAACTACTGGTAACACTTTTTACATTCTCTTTATACGTTTTGATAATGTTTTTGACTAACACTCTTGTCACCTTGGGGTTCTGTCTATTTGGTTTATTGTATTGTACTTAATCTGACTCATTTGTTGTGTCCTTCAGTTCATATAGTATTCATTGTTTTGTATTTTTATTCTTATTTAGTCTCTATTTGAAACAATTATGGATAATTTAGTTTAGTTTAATTAATTATTTAGTTTAGTTTAAGATAGTTTAATTAATGTATATGATTTTATGTTGTAGGTCCAATTCATGTGAGGTTATGTGTCATTTGTTTGACAACAATGTGCAACAGGGTTTCCTGTTGTGTAACTTTCGGTTCACCTTCTGGTTGCTGAACATCCTCCGCCGGTTCAGGTTGTCTGTCTTCAATTGCCAGTAACATTTCTTCAACGTCCTCTGCCGACGTCGCTTCCTTCTCTTCCATTCTCGCCTCTTTTTCGGCTTCTGCCGCTCGTTTCTTTGACGTTGACCTTCTATACATCTTTCTATCTATGTAATGTACTTGCCGTGGAATTAGGTTGAAAAAATGTTTATTTATTTAATTAATTTATTAGGTATTGTCGTCCTAATTCGCGCCCAGACGTTGGGCGCCACGTTGTAATAAATCTTTACTATTAATGCTGCTGTGGAGGTGATCAAGCCAAGCCCCACATTGGGTTCGTCACGTTGTAATAAATCTTTAATGGATGGTTTTAATGTCTTTAAATTATTAGAATGTTTTAATTTTAAATTGAAATGTTTTTTTTTGTAGTTGTAGTTGACTCTCACGTCGTCATATCGTTTGTATAATATTTAATATAACTAATTAGCAATGGGTAATTAGAAGTTAAAATTTATGTTTAAAAGAGTATTAAAGTCACTAATAATTCTCTGTATTCACCTCCCCAATTACCATCCGTGAATATCTTCAATCTTCTCGATGGGCGACTCTATCTCACTGTAAATACATTTGTAACAAACAGATTTTCCGTTTGAATATCGCTAAATGCACATGCAATAAAACAATTCAGATATTCAATTGTAAATTGAATAATACAATATCAATAATTTGAATATTGCCGCCACCTTGTGAAATAATTGTTTCTAAAAAATAAGCTATTTACTTCTATTTTATAGAAATGAAGACTCTATATCCACTGGTAATAAATTGAGGATTTTATTGACAGTAGTGAAATTTAGCAAAACTCCTTTAAAACAATTAATATTGATTTTTTAAAAACAACAACACATTAAATAAATATTGAGACTTCTTTAGCTCAAGGCTGGTAACACTGTTACAATGTACGATAATATGGTGAACTAGGTTATGTTCACTTTGGTCATTTGTATTACCAATTTTCGTGAATTCTTTTAAGGTACATGATACAAGATATAAAGATGTGTTAATAAATAACAAATTTTACTTATTTATTATGATTAAAAAGAACAAAATTTAAAATTATTAATCTCAATACGATAGTCAATACTATCGTACGGTATTCTGATGTCTAGTGAAGCTAAGATTGTAAACACGTGCTTGTAACGTTGCACTATTAAAATATTATTATTAGTTTATTAGTTATTACTACTATGAACTGGAAAGAGGAAAAAATTGAAAAAACTCTTATTATCGATTTCACTTATAAAAATCATTTTAGGACAGAAGTGTTTCTCTGTGACAAAATATACGTTTTGGTTCTAGGTTAGTTTACCTAGATGAGAGTAAGTTATAACGTATAATACTTAATATCATATAAAACTCTTAATACTATTTTTACAAACACTTTATTTATTAATAATATGATGTAGAATTATCAGTAATGATAGTATCCACAAAAGAAAGTTATTATTTATCAAGACTAAATTCATAGTCAGTTAAGCTACTATATTTACTAGTAATTGTGTGCGGTATTTAAAATTGATTCCGCGTTTATTAATTATTCTTTAAATATAAAATACAACATCTTTTAATTAAATATCGCCATAACATTGGACGATAACTTTGTTCATCAAATTCTGATAATTATTCATTGTTATCGGTGAATGCACTCAAGCGTGTTTACTTGACTAGTGCAGTCAAACAATAATTTTCGTTTAACCAACGAGAATTATTTCATTAATATTTTTTAAAATCGTTAAATTATTATACTCCCTGTTTCCTTTCACTTGACATGACCCTTATTATACACTGGTCATGTTTTTTGTTCACTATTCACTTATTACACTGTCACTCGATAGTGGGGTGTTCCGTATAGGTTAATGTTTGACCACGTTACTGGGGTGACGCGCACATTTTTAAAATATGTCTTGACGACTGTGACACGCTCCTCTCGCCTCGAGTGTTGGAAAACAATTAATTCATCTCGCTAAAGCGTCTCTCTTCGTCTGGTGAAATTGAGTCATTCGATTGGTTTAGAAATCCATACTCTCTACCCCAAACGCTTTGGTTAAATAAATATTTTAATTTTTAGCGTTACTAACTTCGGGTTAGAGATTATCTCTGACGTGTACATGGACATTCGAAAATGATCGAAAAATTTATAATGGCTATAAGTTTCTTATTTTTTGTCATATCGTCATTTGGATAGTGGCATTAAATTGCGGACACTTGCGTCTTTATTTTAAGTCCAAACAAGCAATAATTTCGTCCATTAATAATTCACTTGACCTTCTTCAAAACTCATATAGCGGTTCTTAACATAAATAAGTCCTTTTCACTATATTTTGTTGTAATTACATCTTAATACTTATTACCAGAAATTTGAGTCCATTTCTCCTTCATGCTAATACATAATATTGCTATATTTATAGTTTAAACAAAATTTGCTAATGGCGTATAAGCCAACTATGTCCGATTGTTTACATTTACTTATATCGCTATTATCCCTTATTCTACTACATATTTTTTTATTATAGCATTAATAGGTATATCTATATATATTTGTTCATACTTTATTTTGTAAAATGTTATTGTGTTTACATATATAGTATGGTTCAAAATACATTATGCTCTCATCTCGACATTTTGTCACACTTATTTAGTTATTTTACTACACATTGGATATATTGTTAACAATTAAAATTGTGTACAATTGTTGTACATGGTTAGTTTAGTGTATTCACTAACTTTTTGTTATCTGAAATCTCTCTAAGTTATTGTATGTTGGTTATTTACACCTAGTTCTATGATTGCAGTTAGTTAGTTTATTAAATTTCAATTATTAAATTACTAGTATAATATTTGTGAGGTGTTCTCATAGTAGTATTGAACATTTCTCTAACTACTGGTAACTCTTTTTACATTCTCTTTATAAATTTTGATAATGTTTTTGACTAACACTCTTGTCACCTTGGGGTTCTGTCTATTTGGTTTATTGTTATTGTACTTAATCTGACTCATTTGTTGTGTCCTTCAGTTCATATAGTATTCATTGTTTTGTATTTTTATTCTTATTTAGTCTCTATTTCAAACAATTATGGATAATTACTTTGTTTAATTAATGTATATGATTTTATGTTGTAGGTCCAATTCATGTGAGGTTATGTGTCATTTGTTTGACAACAATGTGCTCCATAGTTTTTTATAGTATTCATCTCAACTATTGCCATCTCATTATGGCATGTTACTACAATGGTTTATTATTATGTTTTACACATTTTGTACACATTTTTACACCATCTGTTGAAACAATAATACTGGGTTTCTTAGTCTAATTATGTTACATATTTTGGTGGATTGTATCTAGGCTTTGGTACATTGACTTCTTTATACTCAACAAATTAGTTTATTTACTACTATTTGTCTTGACATTCATCTACATTTTGTCCTGTGTTGCTATGACATTCAGGCACATTTCATATCAAGGATTATAAAGCTTTTATTATTGATCTCTATGAACAATTAATTCGCTTTTCTGTATCATATATTTGGTGGTCTTCTTGATTATATCTGTGGTTTTACAATCTTGGATCAAACTTGGTACACTAATTGTCTGTGCATTTCACTTGTTAATCGTTGATTCTTTCACTTATAAATGGTTATTCACTTCCCTCCGTTATAAACACTTTCACTGTTATTGTTTGTGCTGTTTACTTGGGGTAAATGTTATTATATCATATGTTGTTACACTTATATTAGGTATTCACTGTCATTGTTTGTGATCACTTATTGATGCTCAACACTTGGTTTCTTTATTATTGATAGTCCAATAATCATTACACTTGTTCTGGTCACTACATTGATTTTGATGCTTTCCATATCTTGTGAATGTTGATGTCTTGTACTGGTCATACATAATCTTCATTCTTCATGGTACATTTCTTTCTCTTCTTCTTCTTCTTCTTCTTCTTCTTCTTCTGGTTAGTTATTTGTCACTTTTGGTGCTTTCCTTGGTTACACATTATTTGTAATAATTCATGTTCATTGAATATAGTCATATTCTTCCATATTTTCATTCATTATTATGATAGTCATTGTCCTATATTTATTTCACTCTTATAACAAATTAGTTTGTTCTTTCACTATGGTGATTGTATTTGATTCGTCTCCTTCTTACGATGATAATCATTTTCGGCATATCCCCTCACTATTTTGATCTATTGGGCCTGGATGCTAACGTATTATATTGACTCATGGTATTTTATCTTTCTTTGTTATACTCGATGATATTCTTATTACTCTTCCTTCTTTTTCGTTGGGTTGTTTCAATATTATTTATTCGTAGATACACATTTTATTTTTATTCTCCTGTTCCTTCTTCTATGCTTGATGAAATATGTTCATGTTATTCTTCTATTTGACGTATTAGACCTTTTTTTTTATGTAACTGCTATTTTGGTACGTTACATATGCCTTCCTATAAGAATTGATTAATTCTGAATTCGTATATTTATTTTTACTGAAGAATTCATCAATTGTTGTACATTTCCAAGTTGACTCTTATGCTTTACTTATATCCCTCCATTTTGTTCTATTTGAATCATAATTATTTTCTTTCTATGTAATTATCTACCTTGTTTATTTAATTCCCTAATTCCCTAACATAATTTTAGCTGGGGCAGTTCAGAGTGGCTCACTTTGGCATACATCTCTGCTGGCCATACTAACATCAATAAATACAGAGGAACATCATCTCTGTCAATAATATAAATGATTGCTGGAATATTTCATCAGTCAATTCATCTGAAATCAATTCAAAATATAAAGTGGTCGTTTTTTCGACAAATAATAAATATCCTTGGGATTATCTCACGCATCTGCGGTTCATACATTATTATATTCTCTTCTTCTTGATTCAACTTAACTAAATTCTTCACATTTTACTGGGATAGTTTGTTTAGATTTCATCACTGGTATATTCACATGATCTTCTTCGTTAGTATACTAGTTTTCATTCTGCTTTGTCATCAATTAATCTTCTCTTGGTATTACATTAAACGTCATTTCATAATCTTCTTCATTTTCATGATCCACGTCTTTGTGTTATATTTCATTTGGTATAAGCTCTCTTCTAGTGTCTTGCCTCGTGTTTGGGTATCACCTACTGTTTATATTAATAATATTTACTTGCTTCCATTTCTCCAACTTCTTATGTTGCTCGTTCTGTATATCATCTTGTATATTTCTTTCTAATTATTAGTAGTACGGGTGAGCTGTTAATAACTGGTTGACTTGGCTGTTGGAATTATTTATATGCGCCAATGGTCTTATTTGTCGGTTTCGTATAGTTCTCCTTTTCATTAGTACGGGTAAGATGTTCTTTACTAGTTGACTTGGCTCTAGGAAATTATTATGGTTCATTTTTGTGCCAGGTTGTCATGTGTCGGTATCGTATAGTTCTCCTTTTCATTAGTACGTGTAAGATGTTAAATTACTGTTGACTTGGCTCTTGGAAATATCTGTATATGCCATGGATGTTGTTTGTCTTTCTCGTATAGTTATTCTCTTTTAGTACGGGTAAGCTGTTGTTTACTAGTTGACTTGGCTGTTGGAAATATTTACGTGCCATAGGTGGTGTGTGTCAGTCTCGTATAATTCTTATAATCGTAGTATGGGTTAGATACAATTTTCTTCATATTTTACATTATTTCTTTGGATCACACTTTTGTATCATAAAATTAAAATATAGTCAACATTTTTTCTTACAGTTATATTTTCACTTCGTGCTTAGTATCAACAATAAATAATCTTCATCGTAATATTTCATTCTTTTTGCATTATTTAATTCTCAATATTTCGTTTCATGGAAGTCTGGTTATAGTTGCCTTTTATTTTCTTTGTCACAGGGTCTTGTATTTCGTATGTGTTGTTCTTGGTAGCATTAGTCGTTATCAAAAGAAACCGTCCCATTTCTCGATGTAATTTTATTCAGTTTACCCATAGTCGTTGCTCTCCTCTCTTCTTGTCGTTCGAACTTTTTCAGTGTTCAGGCTTCTATCCGTTCTTGTCATATACCTTACTATCATTCGGTTCTTCCATTTTGCTGCTATCAGATCTTCATCTGCTTCCCGTTCTCCCGCCTTCTTCTTCTCACTATCTTTGGTATCCATGTGTCTAGTATTCTCCTGGTCGTTGTTATTATTAATATTTGGTATCTCTTCTAATTCTGGTTGACCGTCATCTGTCTTCTGGTTGGGTTTTTCCATTGATTGGTCCCTCTTCTTCCGCAATTCTCTTATTTCTTGGGCGTATCCTTCAACGATCCTGTTCAGTTGTTCTTGATAGCCTTCCTTTTTCTTGAAATGCCTTATTCTTCTTTTGGAAATATTTGCTTGGAATACTTTATTGTTTACATTCTTCTTGGTTGTAACATAGTTCTTCTCTTCGTCCATCTTCATGAAGCTCCTTCCAGACTCCTTCCTATAGATTCCTTCTTCACGGTTGACGATTGGGAAGTTAATCATATTAATTAGACCACTTCGAGTCATTTCTATTAATTCTTTTGTGACCCTTGTCTTCTTTGGGCGTATTATTCTTCTTTCTTCCGTTTTCTTCTCTCCCGTTTTCTTAATTATTTTGTTCCTTTCTTCATTATTTTTGGGTCTCTGGCTCACGTGTTCCGTGCTGTTATCTTCGGGTGACTCTTCTACCTCCATTTGATCATCATTCATTTGTAGATTATTGGGTTCTAAATTTCCATTCTCGGGTACCTCTTCGGTCTCTGGTTTGTCGTATATTATTAATTCTTTTGTGTGTTTCCTGCCATCTTCTATTGTCCTATCTATTGACCCCATTAGACTATTATGGCAATCCTCCAATCCCTTATTCACTGACTGGAAATGTTCTTCTATTTTCTTATTGTACTCGTCCATTTTCCTACTAATTGTAACTAATTCCTCCTTTGTGGATCGGTGATTTTCATTCAACTCCTTCATTGTTCTCAGTATCTCCAAAATGTTGGCGTCCATTGTTGATATTGGTTTCTCCGGTTGGCTTATTTCCGGTTGGGTTTCCTGTTGTGTAACTTTCGGTTCACCTTCTGGTTGCTGAACATCCTCCGCCGGTTCAGGTTGTCTGTCTTCAATTGCCAGTAACATTTCTTCAACGTCCTCTGCCGACGTTGCTTCCTTCTCCTACATTCTCGCCTCTTTTTCGGCTTCTGCCGCTCGTTTCTTTGACGTTGACCTTCTATACATCTTTCTATCTATGTAATGTACTTGCCGTCGAATTAGGTTGAAAAATTGTTTATTTATTTAATTTATTTATTAGGTATTGTCGTCCTAATTCGCGCCCAGACGTTGGGCGCCACGTTGTAATAAATCTTTACTATTAATGCTGCTGTGGAGATGATCAAGCCAAGCCCCACGTTGGGTTCGTCACGTTGTAATAAATCTTTAATGGATGGTTTTAATGTCTTTAAATTATTAGAATGTTTAATTTTAAATTGAAATGTTTTTTTTTGTAGTTGTAGTTGACTCTCACGTCGTCATATGCTTTGTTTAATATTTAATATAACTAATTACAATGGGTAATTAGAAGTTAAAGTTTATGTTTAAAAGAGTATTAAAGTCACTAATAATTCTCTGTATTCACCTCCCCACTCACCATCCGTGAATATCTTCAATCTTCTCGATGGGCGACTCTAGCTCACTGTAAATACATTTGTAACAAACAGATTTTCCGTTTGAATATCGCTAAATGCACATGCAATAAAACAATTCAGATATTCAATTGTAAATTGAATAATACAATATCAATAATTTGAATATTGCCGCCACCTTGTGAAATAATTGTTTCTAAAAAATAAGCTATTTACTTCTATTTTATAGAAATGAAGACTCTATATCCACTGGTAATAAATTGAGGATTTTATTGACAGTAGTGAAATTTAGCAAAACTCCTTTAAAACAATTAATATTGATTTTTTAAAAACAACAACACATTAAATAAATATTGAGACTTCTTTAGCTCAAGGCTGGTAACACTGTTACAATGTACGATAATATGGTGAACTAGGTTATGTTCACTTTGGTCATTTGTATTACCAATTTTCGTGAATTCTTTTAAGGTACATGATACAAGATATAAAGATGTGTTAATAAATAACAAATTTTACTTATTTATTATGATTAAAAAGAACAAAATTTAAAATTATTAATCTCAATACGATAGTCAATACTATCGTACGGTATTCTGATGTCTAGTGAAGCTAAGATTGTAAACACGTGCTTGTAACGTTGCACTATTAAAATATTATTATTAGTTTATTAGTTATTACTACTATGAACTGGAAAGAGGAAAAAATTGAAAAAACTCTTATTATCGATTTCACTTATAAAAATCATTTTAGGACAGAAGTGTTTCTCTGTGACAAAATATACGTTTTGGTTCTAGGTTAGTTTACCTAGATGAGAGTAAGTTATAACGTATAATACTTAATATCATATAAAACTCTTAATACTATTTTTACAAACACTTTATTTATTAATAATATGATGTAGAATTATCAGTAATGATAGTATCCACAAAAGAAAGTTATTATTTATCAAGACTAAATTCATAGTCAGTTAAGCTACTATATTTACTAGTAATTGTGTGCGGTATTTAAAATTGATTCCGCGTTTATTAATTATTCTTTAAATATAAAATACAACATCTTTTAATTAAATATCGCCATCACATTGGACGATAACTTTGTTCATCAAATTCTGATAATTATTCATCGTTATCGGTGAATGCACTCAAGCGTGTTTACTTGACTAGTGTAGTCAAACAATAATTTTCGTTTAACCAACGAGAATTATTTCATTAATATTTTTCAAAATCGTTAAATTATTATACTCCCTGTTTCCTTTCACTTGACATGACCCTTATTATACACTGGTCATGTCTTTTGTTCACTATTCACTTATTACACTGTCACTCGATAATGGGGTGTTCAGTATAGGTTAATGTTCGACCACGTTACTGGGGTGACGCGCACATTTTAAAAATATGTCTTGACGACTGTGACACGCTCCTCTCGCCTCGAGTGTTGGAAAACAATTAATTCATCTCGCTAAAGCGTCTCTCTTCATCTGGTGAAATTGAGTCATTCGATTGGTTTAGAAATCCATAATCTCTACCCCAAACGCTTTGGTTAAATAAATATTTTAATTTTTAGCGTTACTAACTTCGGGTTAGAGATTATCTCTGACGTGTACATGGACATTCGAGAATGATCGAAAAATTTATAATGGCTATAAGTTTCTTATTTTTTTGTCATTCGTCATTTGGATAGTGGCATTAAATTGCGGACACTTGCGTCTTTATTTTAAGTCCAAACAAGCAATAATTCCGTCCATTAATAATTCACTTGACCTTCTTCAAAACTCATATAGCGGTTCTTAACATAAATAAGTCCTTTTCACTATATTTTGTTGTAATTACATCTTAATACTTATTACCAGACATTTTGAGTCCATTTCTCCTTCATGCTAATACATAATATTGCTATATTTATAGTTTAAACAAAATTTGCTAATGGCGTATAAGCCAACTATGTCCGATTGTTTACATTTACTTATATCGCTATTATCCCTTATTCTACTATATATTTTTTTATTATAGCATTAATAGGTATATCTATATATATTTGTTCATACTTTATTTTGGAAAATGTTATTTTGTTTACATATATAGTATGGTTCAAAATACATTATGCTCTCATCTCGCCATTTTGTCACACTTATTTAGTTATTTTACTACACATTGGATATATTGTTAACAATTAAAATTTTGTACAATTGTTGTCCATGGTTAGTTTAGTGTATTCACTAACTGGTTGTTATCTGAAATCTCTCTAAGTTATTGTATGGTGGTTATTTACACCTAGTTCTATGATTGCAGTTAGTTTATTAAATTTCAATTACTAAATTACTAGTATAATATTTGTGAGGTGTTCTCATAGTAGTATTGAACATTTCTCTAACTACTGGTAACTCTTTTTACATTCTCTTTATAAGTTTTGATAATGTTTTTGACTAACTCTCTTGTCACCTTGGGGTTCTGTCTATTTGGTTTATTGTTATTGTACTTAATCTGACTCATTTGTTGTGTCCTTCAGTTCATATAGTATTCATTGTTTTGTACTTTTATTCTTATTTAGTCTCTATTTGAAACAATTATGGATAAATACTTTGTTTAATTAATGTATCTGATTTTATGTTTGTAATGCAAATTTATATAATAACTGTGATATCAAATCGATAAAATTGATTTGTAACGTCTTACGTACTTTGGGCGTTATCAATATAATGATATTTTATTATATTGATTTGCGATAGATAATATATATTTACTTGCTTTAATTGATTACTTTCATGCCGTGTGTTATACGACCATTTAATACTATGTATAACTATTCTGATTCTTATTAGCAAATACTTGATATCATTTAGTAGATTAGCGTTTTCAATTCATTTATTTTATTTGAGCATATGAAACTCTTGAAAATCTATTTTATATTTCTCCAAAAATTTAAGTTAATATCTGGGATGTACTTGGTAATAATGAACGCATATATATGATCAACTTAAATTACTAGTTTATTTATAATTCACAACAAATTAAAATTGTACATATGATACGTCGCTGTACCTGAAATACATACATATTTTATAAGAACAAATTCATGTTTCAATATACGCTGAAAACAAAGAAAAACATACATACCTATATAAATCAAATAATATAACAATTCATATTCTACTTATTTAATGCGTTCATTAAATCCCAAATAGGCTTTTGTTAATATATTCATTAATTACTTTTTATTCAGATTTATTCATTGCGTTTCTTAATAATTTTCTCAGGGATGAATTCTTTGAAAGAATCAGGTCAGTAGAAGTAACTTAATTAGAAATGATTAAGATAATGGTTACTTGATTACTGAATATCCATTAGTTGTTGACGAAGTCTATTTCCGGTGATGAAGATGACTCGTTGACACATTTCGTCGGATGCTGTTTTATCACAATCACTTAACACTCACTTTTCCGGTCACTCGCGTTGGCGTTTGTTTATGTGAATAATTGAAGTTTAGTGTTCAATCAAATGTTTCATCTTACGGTGTATGTTGTTTGTTCGTTTTGACGTTAATGTACATGTCTGGTTTCACTTATCGCTGCTTCTTTCAATATTCGTATAATTTATTAATTAGTTCAATATTTCATGTTCATTATGTTGTTAATAAGGTGTAGTAACACTATATTAAGTTCAACTGTTTAGTATATCGTTTATGTGGTGATATCTGTTCGTGTAACGGTCTGATTGTTCACTTTATATAATTCTTATCTAAGTCCGTTACGACACACTTCGAAATACACACTTTAAAAGTTTACTAAGACTTACTATCGTGACGTGAAGATATTACTAAGTCTTTTAAGTTACAGGTTAACGTACTAAGTCCCGTACTCGAGTTAATTCTCCGCACGATTAATGTACTCTTATGAATTTAGAATAAAACTAACTCCGAACAATTAGAGTAAACTGTTTGAAATCTGAGTATCAACTGTTCCGTACTTGAAATTAACTAACTGAAAAATTTGAGTATAAAACTGTCTGAAGATTTGAGTAAAACTGTTTCAAAAATTGAGTATAGACTGTCTCTCCTCCGTCTTGGACAGATAGTTTTATTAATTCGTCCCTACTCAAAATTTTGTCTCTGGCGCAGTTCACGCCTACTTCATTTTGAGATTGGTCAGTTTTGAATTTTCTTGGAATATTCTGTCCCACCATGTCGAGATCCTACGTCATAGTTCTTCCGATAGGTCTTCCGTTTCGGTTGCTATGGAAACACTCCTCACCACCAATTTTCTCCCTGGCCGAAGGCATCTGATAGGTTCTTAAACGTCCCCCGATTTTGCTCTGACGAACGTTGACCCTTTTCGTAGAAACTACGGCTATTAGACACTTGTCTATCAACCTATTGTCTGAAGTAAACTCTGTGTTTCTCTAGATTGCCATTATCTGTACTTTCGGTCTTCCTGGCGTATTGTTCTATGTTATACCCCCTTTTTTGTGGCTATTAGTAATTTTGAACATCTGCTGGCTGGTGAAGTCACCCCAACTTTCCACTCGTAAATTCTGTCTGTCACTTCGACGATAACTCCAGCTGCGTAACATGACTTGAGTTTTTGTCAGATCTATCCTACTGTATTGTTTCTTAAGGTGCAGTGCATCCGCTCCATTGTAATACGTAGTTTCACTCGTTTTTGTCGTATATCGTATACTGACGTAACATGGTCAAACATCTGCCACAATTCTCGGTACAAGTGTGAATGTCCTTGCTTACTTTGTTACAGCTGTAGTGAGCAATAATTCTGGACTACACTTTCCCTGTCATCTTGTGCCACCAATTTCTATAGTTGTATCGTACTTAATGTCTTTCTATTGTCAAGCTAGCGACGCTGTACTGACATCTTCTCATTACGCTTTCTTTATTGCGCCAACTATAAGTCGTTGACACCGCCTCGTGTGAACGTACTCCGTCGAGGTGAAAATTTAAAATTTTTTTTAAAATTTTTGCTCGTTACAGTGTCCTCAATTTTGATTTGACGATGTGACCTCAAGGAACTACTCAAATCCAAATTCTGCGCCCTGTACGTCGACTCGCCATGTTCGTCTTCTTCAGGGGAAGGTAATACATGATGACCTACTCCTAAAGGCTTATATTGCAGTTGGTACACCCCCTTTTAGTTTTAATCGGTTCTCTGAATTTATTGCTAGCTATTTGGGATGGTTGAACGCATTTCACATTATCGTATTTACATATAAATACTCTATCTCTCTAACTATAAGACAAATCATAAATTCAATGAGCAATTAATTAATTTAATCAATTGAATAAAATTTTTTACAAGATATTATCAAACAATCAATTGGTTTAATGTAACACTTTACATGACACTAAGAAATCTTCTATACATACACATTTTGTGCATTACTAATAGTACTACCAATAAAATCCTTTTTAAAATGTTATTTAAAATCAGATTAGTAATTAACATATTCGCTACGTTAGTTACAATTATTTTGATATTTCATACATATACGTAATACATTTTGTTAATGAGTTATCTACTTCATTCTAGTATCATTTACAATCCAAGTCCATTAATTATATATACTCACTTTAATAGAGTTCATTGACGATATAGTTCTTTGAATAATATCACTTATTTGATTTTAAGTGTCCCCTTTTTTTTTTTTTTTTTTTTTTTTTTTTTTTTTTTTTTTTTTTTTTTGTCCCAATAACTTATTACTATGTGAATCAAGTAATAGCAATTAAAATGTCCTTTGCATTCACTGCAATATTTTATAAAATGTCACTCAAAATGTTAACTTATCCTTATTATCTAACATTTAATTAGTGCTTAATTAACTAAATACACTTTTATGTTATGTTTGACAATTAGAGTACATAATTTTCTTGGTTAAGCCAGCTTGAATGAGATCAGCGCGTCAATTACCCTAACGCAGATGACTCATCACCATCAGCTAACTTATTATGATAGATTCTTCAATTTCTTCCTCTTCCTTCATCTTCAATTTTCTGGTTCATGATATTTTTCATTTGTCTGGCATTAAATTTCCCACGGAGTTTACTTTCGTCATCGCAATCGACGAGTAGATACGTAGCTTCTCCGAGAATTCGATGCACTTTGTATGGTCCGCAGTACAGTTCGCAAAATTTTTCAATTCTTTTCTGGACCGCGTCCGATTGATAATAGGTTCTGATTAACACCTTCTCACCAATTTCGAATTTTGTAATGGTCTTGGTTTCATTACATAACTTCGCTTGTTTTTCCCTCTTCTCTTTCATTTTGACGAATATTTGGCTATGGTCAGCTCCTTTAACTAGAAGTATGTCCTTGTTTATGTATTTTTCCCACGCTCTGGTAGGTTTCTTCCCGAGCTGTGCCTCGTATGGTGTTACTTCTACAGTCTCGTGGTACGTCTCGTTAATACAACTCTCAATGATTGTTACGTAACGCGACCACTTTGTGTGTTGGTCACCAACAAAGATCCTAAATAAATTCCCAAGCTGTCTGTTGACTCTTTCAGCCAGATTCGCACAAGGGTTCCTTATTGCGGTAAATCTTGGTTGAATATTCAATTCATTTAACCCGTCTAACCATTTTTTAGAGGTAAATTGCGTTCCGTTGTCTGTGATAATTATTCTAGGAGATCCCAGCTCTTTACAATACTGGTGTATTCTTCTCAATGTAGCTGCGGTCGTTGCCCTTCGAAGTGTAAAAAGTCGCACGTATTTGGTAAAGTTGTTAACCATAACAAACAAATATCTTACTCCCGCGGACGAAACAGGTAGTGGCTTATAATAGTCGGCGCTCACTAGGTCACCCTTCCGTAACGGTATAATGGCTTTCGTTCCTCCGAACAAGTTTTTGTTGCCTGAGTCCTTCTTCCTTTGACAAGTGTCGCAAGTTCGTACGTAATTTTTCACCCTTTTCAACATACCGTCTATGGTAAAATGCTCCTGCAATAATTTAATACATTTCTTAGCTCCGGGATGTCCATACATACGGTGTATTTCAGCAATTATTTCGCCGGACACACTGTTCGGTATGTACAGTTTCCATTCCCTTCTACGTAATCTATACAATTTCTCATCGACGAACCTATAAAATTTATTTAATTCCTTATCTAAACACTTTTCCCTAATCTTATCAATAATAGTCTTAAGCTTATCATCCTTAAATTGGTACTTTCCAATATCCATTATGATCTTGCTTACCTTCTTATCCATTTTGATCGTCAGGTGATTAATTAAGTATTCGGACATATTGTCACTAATTTCTTCTAACGTGGCATCTTCTATGTTTCTGCTTAGAAGGTGAGCAATAATATTGTCCTTGCCCTTACAATGGACAATGTCGAATTTGTATTCTGGGATACTTAAAATCCAGCGTGTAATTCGCGAGTTGTTTAAATGACATTCATTCATAAAAGTCAGTGCCTTATTATCAGTAATGATAGTTAAAGGTTGCCCTAATATGTATATACGGAACCTTTCAAGACATCGTACGATACTCAAGAGCTCCTTCTCCGTAGTGTAATAATTTCTTTCCGCACCATTGAATGTCTTGCTAGTAAAAGCTATTACTCCAATTTTTCCTTCCTCATCCAGTTGATATACTTGCCCGCCATATGCAAAGTTGCTGGCGTCGCACTGCATATAATATCTTTGATTAATTCGAGGAAACTTCAAGATGACTGTTTCTACGAATATCCTTTTAACATGCTGAAAACATTCATTTAATTCCTGTGTCCAGGTAAATTTCTGTCCTTTCCGTAATAATTCAAGTAATGGTTTAGTGGTTTCAGCATATTTATCTGTAAAACGGTTGTAGAAATTTGTCAAACCCAAGAAACCTTTTAATTGCTTTTGGTTCCGAGGTGTTGGGAATTTCATAATGGCATCAATCTTCTCGTCCGTTGCTCGTATTCCTTGCGTAGTTAATCGATATCCAAGGTACGCGATTTCTTGCCTAAAGAATTGCGACTTCTCTAAATTGATGGTTAAATTCGCTCTTCTTAAGTTGGATAATAATAAATCTAAATGTAACAAATGCGTCTCTAGATCTCCTGAATAACATAGGCAATCGTCGACATAAATAATGGTATTTTCTTTAACTTCATCTCCCAATACTGTGTCCAATCCCCTGGTTAATGCAGCAGAACTGGTACTCAGTCCAAATGGCGTAACTGTAAAACGATAACACTTGCCCTCGTACATAAAAGCGGTGAAGTTCCGGCACTCCGGCTTCAGTGGTACTTGCCAGAAACTGCTAGTTAAGTCTACGGTAGATAAATATTTCATCTCGCAACATCTCGCCAAAATGTCGTTTATCGGTGGAGCACCCTCGTAGTCCGGGATAGTCACGCTGTTCACCTTCCTCGCATCCAAACACAATCGTACTCTACCGTCCTTCTTAATTACAGTAACGAGTGGGTTGATATATGCGCTGTTGCATCTCTCAATGACCCCATACCGTAACATTCTCCTAATCTCATCATCTACCTTCCCTTTATATGCTAATGGGACAGGCCATCCTCTCTGGAAGTACGGTGTCCGGTCGGTGACTTGGAACTCGTGAACGTACCCTTCGATTCTTCCGAGACACTCTCTGAATAAACTTCTATTCCTTACCAGAATCTCCCTTAATCTCTCCAACGTTCCTTTATCTCCGCAGTCAATACTTTCTATTTTCTTGTCAATGTTCCTGATGATCTCTTCTTCTTCTTCTATGTCCACCACTTCTATATGCATCATTGGCACCGTGTACGCCGCTTCGTCAGCCTCTCTTCTCAACTCGACGATCCTTCTTCCCATGTCAATGAGACATCCTGTTTCTTGAAGAAAATTGGTTCCTAATATACAAGGTTTTATTAAATCTGGTATGATGAGAAAAACACATTCATATTTAATTTCTTCGATATAGATATCGCATAATATTTGTTTTCTTATTAACTTTGACTTATTACCAACCGCGCTAACTATTAGTGTATTAGACATCGGTAATATTTCATAAGGGGTTATGTTATGTTTGTTTTGATTAAACCACGATTCGAACAATCCGGCAATAACGGATCCAGTATCAAGCAACGCTTGTACAGTAACATTACCGTTAAACTTTATATTTATCTCTGGACACTTAATTATTCGTTGTGGAATCTCTTCATCATCATTACATAATAAATCACTTCGTAAATCTGGTAGGATTATGTTCGTCTGGTAGTCATTCGTTTTATCGGCTATCTCCGTTAATGAGTAAAGGGATTTTTTTCTTCTTCTTCTTCTTCTTGACGGACCCTTTTGGGTTGAGTGCCCGATGTACCGGCAGCCGTGTTTGTAAACTCCATTGTGTTGACTACGCGTCGGTCCGCATAACGGTGTTGTTGTGTATTTATGGCCGGTCTGTCACCCCAAGTCTTCTTCTGCATTCCATTTACTTTGTTCGGACCGCTTTCACTTTCCTTGTAGGAATTCCTCCTCTCGTTCGCTGACACATAGTTTGACTCTCTATTATTTCTTGGTTGAATCTGTGTATACTCTATGATTAAAGATTCGAAATTTGGGATCGTCACAATTCCTCTTGTGACCACAGCGAGCTGAATCTCGCGCCCAAAGTGACGAGATATCTTACGTATAAGTTGATTGTCAGTCAGGGTAGGTGTTAACTGCCTACTCTCCAACAAGATACGTTCAATATACTGAATAGCAGTAACTGGTCCACGCCAATCAAAACTGCCATACTCCAAATGGTCCCGTATACTATCTTGTCGTTCTTGTCCCCAATATTTCAATGAGAACGCTTCCTTGAATTCCTCAAAATTAGATATTTGGTTACGTATCACCCGCCACCAAATACCTGCGTCTAATTCCAAATGTCTACCAATCCACTTGATATTGTCAGTGGGGTAGTATAACTCTTGTATTTCAGACAACTCCTTAAGGAATTCCATAGGGAATCTGTCCGTACCATTATACTTAAGGTCATTGTGGTTAGGTCCATTAATTCGGTTTAATATACCACACTCACCTTCCATTAACTGTCTCTGCAGTCTTTCCTGGTTTTCTCTTACTTTAGTCAAATGTCCTTTTAATTCTTCGATCCGCGTCGTCTTTTCTTTTGTAGTCTCGTCCAGCTTTTGCTCTGTTGAACGTTGTCTACCATCAACTTCTTCCAACTTCTGTATAATATTATTGTTTGTTCCGTCTTGCTCCTGTTGTTTCTGCCGTATGGTGTCGTGTATCTAGGCCTTGAGTTCTTCGTGCTTCTTAATAGAATCCTTAACGTGAGCATCGAACTTATTATTGATCTTTTTAACGGTCGTCTGGGTAGTGTGCATCGCTGCCATCCATTCTTGACGATCATTTTCTCGCATTTCTTGTATTTCTTCGTACTTCTTGTTTGCTTCTTCTCTCAAGTCTCTCACGATATCATCTTGTTTCTTCTGTAGTTCGTTAAATCTTCCTTCCCAGGCCTGCTGGTATTCACGTATCTCGGACCTTATTTGTGTCATCTCTTCCTTATGTTGGTCGAGTTTTTCATTTTGCTTTTCTAATTTCTCACTAATTAATTTGTTAATACTCTCTTCTAGTTTTCTGCTACTTTCTTCTTGTTTCTTGCTTCGTTCTTCTTGTTTCTCTAGTTTTTCATTAATTAATTTACTGTTTTCTTCTTGTCTCTCTAGTTTTTCACTAATTAATTTGTTACTTTCTTCGCTCTGTTGACGGATGAACTCCATCAACATTTGTAGACTTACATCTTCCGGTTTCGATGTCTGTCCTCGCGCCCTATCTTCTGGACTCTCTACAACGCTACTTGGTTCGCTAGGTGTAGTATTCTCTTCTGTATTTACTGTACCTAATTGGTTATTAACGTCGAATTCTACGCTATCGGAATTGCTCGCCATTTTTGCCTTCCTACGCGTAATCATTCAAACTGACTTATAAAACTAATACTTATCTTACTTCTATTTCTATAACACTACTTTATCTACTTCTTATACTGCCTGTTCTTTGCCAAAGCTATACGTTTTAACAATCTTTGTTACTACGTATCATGCCGTGCGGGTGGGCGCGATTTTATATGTAATTAAAAATTTATATAATAACTGTGATATCAAATCGATAAAATTGATTTGTAACGTCTTACGTACTTTGGGCGTTATCAATATAATGATATTTTATTATATTGATTTGCGATAGATAATATGTATTTACTTGCCTTAATTGATTACTTTCATGCCGTTTGTTATACGACCATTTAATACTATGTATAACTATTCTGATTCTTATTAGCAAATACTTGATATCATTTAGTAGATTAGCGTTATCAATTCATTTATTTTATTTGAGCATATGAAACTCTTGAAAATGTATTTTATATTTCTCCAAAAATTTAAGTTAATATCTGGGATGTACTTGGTAATAATGAACGCATATATATGATCAACTTAAATTACTAGTTTATTTATAATTCACAACAAATTAAAATTGTACATATGATACGTCGCTGTACCTGAAATACATACATATTTTATAAGAACAAATTCATGTTTCAATATACGCTGAAAACAAAGAAAAACATACATACCTATATAAATCAAATAATATAACAATTCATATTCTACTTATTTAATGCGTTCATTAAATCCCAAATAGGCCTTTGTTAATATATTCATTAATTACTTTTTATTAAGATTTATTCATTGCGTTTCTTAATAATTTTCTCAGGGATGAATTCTTTGAAAGAATCAGGTCAGTAGAAGTAACATAAATAGAAATGATTAAGATAATGGTTACTTGATTACTGAATATCCATTAGTTGTTGACGAAGTCTAGTTCCGGTGATGAAGATGACTCGTTGACACATTTCGGCGGATGCTGTTTTATCACAATCACTTAACACTCACTTTTCCGGTCACTCGCGTTGGCGTTTGTTTATGTGAATAATTGAAGTTTAGTGTTCAATCAAATGTTTCATCTTACGGTGTATGTTGTGTGTTCGTTTTGACGTTAATGTACATGTCTGGTTTCACTTATCGCTGCTTCTTTCAATATTCGTATAATTTATTAATTAGTTCAATATTTCATGTTCATTATGTTGTTAATAAGGTGTAGTAACACTATATTAAGTTCAACTGTTTAGTATATCGTTTATGTGGTGATATCTGTTCGTGTAACGGTCTGATTGTTCACTTTATATAATTCTTATCTAAGTCCGTTACGACACACTTCGAAATACACTCTTTAAAAGTTTACTAAGACTTACTATCGTGACGTGAAGATATTACTAAGTCTTTTAAGTTACAGGTTAACGTACTAAGTCCCGTACTCGAGTTAATTCTCCGCACGATTAATGTACTGTTATGAATTTAGAATAAAACTAACTCCGAACAATTAGAGTAAACTGTTTGAAATCTGAGTATCAACTGTTCCGTACTTGAAATTAACTAACTGAAAAATTTGAGTATAAAACTGTCTGAAGATTTGAGTAAAACTGTTTCAAAAATTGAGTATAGACTGTCTCTCCTCCGTCTTGGACAGATAGTTTTATTAATTCGTCCCTACTCAAAATTTTGTCTCTGGCGCAGTTCACGCCTACTTCATTTTGAGATTGGTCAGTTTTGAATTTTCTTGGAATATTCTGTCCCACCATGTCGAGATCCTACGTCATAGTTCTTCCGATAGGTCTTCCGTTTCGGTTGCTATGGAAACACTCCTCACCACCAATTCTCTCCCTGGCCGAAGGCATCTGATAGGTTCTTAAACGTCCCCCGATTTTTCTCTGACGAACGTTGACCCTTTTCGTAGAAACTACGGCTATTAGACACTTGTCTATCAACCTATTGTCTGAAGTAAACTCTGTGTTTCTCTAGATTGCCATTATTTGTACTTTCGGTCTTCCTGGCGTATTGTTCTATGTTATACCCCCTTTTTTGTGGCTATTAGTAATTTTGAACATCTGCTGGCTGGTGAAGTCACCCCAACTTTCCACTCGTAAATTCTGTCTGTCACTTCGACGATAACTCCAGCTGCGTAACATGACTTGAGTTTTTGTCAGATCTATCCTACTGTATTGTTTCTTAAGGTGCAGTGCATCCGCTCCATTGTAATACGTAGTTTCACTCGTTTTTGTCGTATATCGTATACTGACGTAACATGGTCAAACATCTGCCACAATTCTCGGTACAAGTGTGAATGTCCTTGCTTACTTTGTTACAGCTGTAGTGAGCAATAATTCTGGACTACACTTTCCCTGTCATCTTGTGCCACCAATTTCTATAGTTGTATCGTACTTAATGTCTTTCTATTGTCAAGCTAGCGACGCTGTACTGACATCTTCTCATTACGCTTTCTTTATTGCGCCAACTATAAGTCGTTGACACCGCCTCGTGTGAACGTACTCCGTCGAGGTGAAAATTTAAAATTTTTTTTAAAATTTTTGCTCGTTACAGTGTCCTCAATTTTGATTTGACGATGTGACCTCAAGGAACTACTCAAATCCAAATTCTGCGCCCTGTACGTCGACTCGCCATGTTCGTCTTCTTCAGGGGAAGGTAATACATGATGACCTACTCCTAAAGGCTTTTATTGCAGTTGGTACACCCCCTTTTAGTTTTAATCGGTTCTCTGAATTTATTGCTAGCTATTTGGGATGGTTGAACGCATTTCACATTATCGTATTTACATATAAATACTCTATCTCTCTAACTATAAGACAAATCATAAATTCAATGAGCAATTAATTAATTTAATCAATTGAATAAAATTTTTTACAAGATATTATCAAACAATCAATTGGTTTAATGTAACACTTTACATGACACTAAGAAATCTTCTATACATACACATTTTGTGCATTACTAATAGTCCTACCAATAAAATCCTTTTTAAAATGTTATTTAAAATCAGATTAGTAATTAACATATTCGCTACGTTAGTTACAATTATTTTGATATTTCATACATATACGTAATACATTTTGTTAATGAGTTATCTACTTCATTCTAGTATCATTTACAATCCTAGTCCATTAATTATATATACTCACTTTAATAGAGTTCATTGACGATATAGTTCTTTGAATAATATCACTTATTTGATTTTAAGTGTCCCCCTTTTTTTTTTTTTTTTTTTTACTTTGTCCCAATAACTTATTACTATGTGAATCAAGTAATAGCAATTAAAATGTCCTTTGCATTCACTGCAATATTTTATAAAATGTCACTCAAAATGTTAACTTATCCTTATTATCTAACATTTAATTAGTGCTTAATTAACTAAATACACTTTTATGTTATGTTTGACAATTAGAGTACATAATTTTCTTGGTTAAGCCAGCTTGAATGAGATCAGCGCGTCAATTACCCTAACGCAGATGACTCATCACCATCAGCTAACTTATTATGATAGATTCTTCAATTTCTTCCTCTTCCTTCATCTTCAATTTTCTGGTTCATGATATTTTTCATTTGTCTGGCATTAAATTTCCCACGGAGTTTACTTTCGTCATCGCAATCGACGAGTAGATACGTAGCTTCTCCGAGAATTCGATGCACTTTGTATGGTCCGCAGTACAGTTCGCAAAATTTTTCAATTCTTTTCTGGACCGCGTCCGATTGATAATAGGTTCTGATTAACACCTTCTCACCAATTTCGAATTTTGTAATGGTCTTGGTTTCATTACATAACTTCGCTTGTTTGTCCCTCTTCTCTTTCATTTTGACGAATATTTGGCTATGGTCAGCTCCTTTAACTAGAAGTATGTCCTTGTTTATGTATTTTTCCCACGCTCTGGTAGGTTTCTTCCCGAGCTGTGCCTCGTATGGTGTTACTTCTACAGTCTCGTGGTACGTCTCGTTAATACAACTCTCAATGATTGTTACGTAACGCGACCACTTTGTGTGTTGGTCACCAACAAAGATCCTAAATAAATTCTCAAGCTGTCTGTTGACTCTTTCAGACAGATTCGCACAAGGGTTCCTTATTGCGGTAAATCTTGGTTGAATATTCAATTCATTTAACCCGTCTAACCATTTTTTAGAGGTAAATTGCGTTCCGTTGTCTGTGATAATTATTCTAGGAGATCCCAGCTCTTTACAATACTGGTGTATTCTTCTCAATGTAGCTGCGGTCGTTGCCCTTCGAAGTGTAAAAAGTCGCACGTATTTGGTAAAGTTGTTAACCATAACAAACAAATATCTTACTCCCGCGGACGAAACAGGTAGTGGCTTATAATAGTCGGCGCTCACTAGGTCACCCTTCCGTAACGGTATAATGGCTTTCGTTCCTCCGAACAAGTTTTTGTTGCCTGAGTCCTTCTTCCTTTGACAAGTGTCGCAAGTTCGTACGTAATTTTTTACCCTTTTCAACATACCGTCTATGGTAAAATGCTCCTGCAATAATTTAATACATTTCTTAGCTCCGGGATGTCCATACATACGGTGTATTTCAGCAATTATTTCGCCGGACACACTGTTCGGTATGTACAGTTTCCATTCCCTTCTACGTAATCTATACAATTTCTCATCGACGAACCTATAAAATTTATTTAATTCCTTATCTAAACACTTTTCCCTAATCTTATCAATAATAGTCTTAAGCTTATCATCCTTAAATTGGTACTTTCCAATATCCATTATGATTTTGCTTACCTTCTTATCCATTTTGATCGTCAGGTGATTAATTAAGTATTCGGACATATTGTCACTAATTCCTTCTAACGTGGCATCTTCTATGTTTCTGCTTAGAAGGTGAGCAATAATATTGTCCTTGCCCTTACAATGGACAATGTCGAATTTGTATTCTGGGATACTTAAAATCCAGCGTGTAATTCGCGAGTTGTTTAAATGACATTTATTCATAAAAGTCAGTGCCTTATTATCAGTAATGATAGTTAAAGGTTGCCCTAATATGTATATACGGAACCTTTCAAGACATCGTACGATACTCAAGAGCTCCTTCTCCGTAGTGTAATAATTTCTTTCCGCACCATTGAATGTCTTGCTAGTAAAAGCTATTACTCCAATTTTTCCTTCCTCATCCAGTTGATATACTTGCCCGCCATATGCAAAGTTGCTGGCGTCGCACTGCATATAATATCTTTGATTAATTCGAGGAAACTTCAAGATGACTGTTTCTACGAATATCCTTTTAACTTGCTGAAAACATTCATTTAATTCCTGTGTCCAGGTAAATTTCTGTCCTTTCCGTAATAATTCAAGTAATGGTTTAGTGGTTTCAGCATATTTATCTGTAAAACGGTTGTAGAAATTTGTCAAACCCAAGAAACCTTTTAATTGCTTTTGGTTCCGAGGTGTTGGGAATTTCATAATGGCATCAATCTTCTCGTCCGTTGCTCGTATTCCTTGCGTAGTTAATCGATATCCAAGGTACGCGATTTCTTGCCTAAAGAATTGCGACTTCTCTAAATTGATGGTTAAATTCGCTCTTCTTAAGTTGGATAATAATAAATCTAAATGTAACAAATGCGTCTCTAGATCTCCTGAATAACATAGGCAATCGTCGACATAAATAATGGTATTTTCTTTAACTTCATCTCCCAATACTGTGTCCAATCCCCTGGTTAATGCAGCAGAACTGGTACTCAGTCCAAATGGCGTAACTGTAAAACGATAACACTTGCCCTCGTACATAAAAGCGGTGAAGTTCCGGCACTCCGGCTTCAGTGGTACTTGCCAGAAACTGCTAGTTAAGTCTACGGTAGATAAATATTTCATCTCGCAACATCTCGCCAAAATGTCGTTTATCGGTGGAGCACCCTCGTAGTCCGGGATAGTCACGCTGTTCACCTTCCTCGCATCCAAACACAATCGTACTCTACCGTCCTTCTTAATTACAGTAACGAGTGGGTTGATATATGCGCTGTTGCATCTCTCAATGACCCCATACCGCAACATTCTCCTAATCTCATCATCTACCTTCCCTTTATATGCTAATGGGACAGGCCATCCTCTCTGGAAGTACGGTGTCCGGTCGGTGACTTGGAACTCGTGAACGTACCCTTCGATTCTTCCGAGACACTCTCTGAATAAACTTCTATTCCTTACCAGAATCTCCCTTAATCTCTCCAACGTTCCTTTATCTCCGCAGTCAATACTTTCTATTTTCTTGTCAATGTTCCTGATGATCTCTTCTTCTTCTTCTATGTCCACCACTTCTATATGCATCATTGGCACCGTGTACGCCGCTTCGTCAGCCTCTCTTCTCAACTCGACGATCCTTCTTCCCATGTCAATGAGACATCCTGTTTCTTGAAGAAAATTGGTTCCTAATATACAAGGTTTTATTAAATCTGGTATGATGAGAAAAACACATTCATATTTAATTTCTTCGATATAGATATCGCATAATATTTGTTTTCTTATTAACTTTGACTTATTACCAACCGCGCTAACTATTAATGTGTTAGACATCGGTAATATTTCATAAGGGGTTATGTTATGTTTGTTTTGATTAAACCACGATTCGGACAATCCGGCAATAACGGATCCAGTATCAAGCAACGCTTGTACAGTAACATTACCGTTAAACTTTATATTTATCTCTGGACACTTAATTATTCGTTGTGGAATCTCTTCATCATCATTACATAATAAATCACTTCGTAAATCTGGTAGGATTATGTTCGTCTGGTAGTCATTCGTTTTATCGGCTATCTCCGTTAATGAGTAAAGGGATTTTTTTCTTCTTCTTCTTCTTCTTGACGGACCCTTTTGGGTTTAGTGCCCGATGTACCGGCAGCCGTGTTTGTAAACTCCACTGTGTTGACTGCGCGTCGGTCCGCATTACGGTGTTGTTGTGTATTTATGGCCGGTCTGTCACCCCAAGTCTTCTTCTGCATTCCATTTACTTTGTTCGGACCGCTTTCACTTTCCTTGTAGGAATTCCTCCTCTCGTTCGCTGACACATAGTTTGACTCTCTATTAGTAGGGTAAGAATGAGAGTTCTAACGCGGAAGTGACGTCACAACCCCCCCTTTTGGCGCGAAATTCAAAAATCCATGTGGTGGGGGTAGACTTCCGGCGCAGCGTGTCGTCATGTGCAGAGGTTATGATGGACCGGGGGGGTAGTGGTGTGTCCCACGTGACCTCGATGGGCGTACCGAAGTTGTCGGCCATGTTGTCGGCGTTCGGCCATGTTGTCGTCGTCGTCCATTTTGCGTGGTTCCGTGTGCGTTGATTGGCGGAGGCGTGGCCGCCGTTCGGCGACAAAATGGACGACGACCCCACCACGACGGGCGAGGATCAAGCCAGGCCGCCGCCCAGCGACGATGGCGACGTCAACGACGACGGCGAAGGGCGAACGGCGAACATAGCCACGCCTGGTGGCCATGTTGGGAAAGCTGTGATGTTGTCGGATTGTGCGTGTGTGCTGGTTAAGGTTGGGCCACGTTGCCGGATCGTGGTGTGTTATAGTGTATGGTTTGGGTATATGTTTTGTTTTTCCGGAAGGGCGGCCATGTTGGAAAAGCGTCGACGTTGTCAACTTGTGCCGGCCACGTTGTCGGCTCGTGCATGTGTTATACTGTACGGGTATTGTATATGTTTACACTGCCACCATTGTCCGTCGACGTTGTCAACTTGTGCCGTTGTCGGCTCGGTGTTATAGTGTACAGGTTTTGTATATGTTTACACTGCCACCATTGTTGCCAACTCATGAACTGTAAATTTGAATGTGTGCTTTTGTGGTAAGTATATATTGTAAAAATACAAAAAATGTGCACAGCATCGATGTGAAACTCTTGTTGACTGGCTATTGTGGTGTAATTGTTTTGATTGACACTTCACTTATAAAACATGCATGATAGAAGGAAAAAGGATAGTTGAAAAGAAAAGAAATAACTAAGCAAATTCAAAAAATGTACATATTTATATACAATATATATACAGAAAAAAAATTACAAATACAATATATATATACAGAAAAAAAAACATTATAAATATACATATAAATAATATAATTTAATGAAAAAAAAATAAAAAGTTCAGTTTATATTACATTTTATATACAATATATATACAGACAAAAAAAACGGTTATAATATATATACAAAAAATAAAACATTATATCAAAAAAACATCACTTTGTATATTACAATAGTAAAAAAAAAAAAAAAAAAAATACGGATACAATATACAGAAAATAAAACATTATATGAAAAAAAACATCATGTTGTTCATATTTAATGTGCACGACCATCTGTAACAGAAACAAAAACAATATTAGTGATGTATAATTGATAGGCGTAGGATGGATTAGAATAATGTGTACTGTTACATACCTCAAAAATGCATGCGTGCATAAAATGGGTGTATTGGCCTGCTGAATGCATACACCCGACATTGCGGACATCCTGGCGGCGACCCCTCCAGTGCCACGGTTTGAAACCAATTAATGATGCAAAGATAGTGGTAAGTATGCCCACACATTAAGCCGAGGAGTCTCTGCCCCTCAGTATAATTTTCTTGGCACACACTACAAGATGTGTGCCCTAACATACCCTGAATGGGGCAGAGATCTCCACGGCTCCATCGCCACGTTGGAAATCTACTTCTGAGAAGTAGTCTCATCGTGGCGACTTCGCTATGCATCCTTGGTTCCACCGTGTCGATAATATCATAAAACACGCATGGCGCGTCTTCTGGAGGGGACTGTAATCGTGGATCGTGCCGCATATGCTGTTGCTGAGGTTGTGGTTGAGGCTGCTGAGGTTGTGGCTGCTGTTGAGGCTGTGGGGATTGCGATTCTGGTTGTCGTGCTGTACTTATCCATTGCGGACGTGGTTGCGGCTGTTCCTGTGGTTGTGGCGGTGGTGGTGGCGATTGTGGTGGTGGTGATTGTGGCGGTGTGATCGTTATTTGTCGTGCTTGTGGACGAATATCACTGGTGAAAAGAAAAAATATAAAAATCATGTAAAAAAAAAACATGAAAGTATGTAGACATAAGAAGAAGACTTACATATTAAATGTGATGGTAGGTAATTGTTGTTGTTGTTGATGCTCATCAACATTATTTTCATCATCATCATTATTAGTTCTTTCGTCAAGCAGTAACGTATCACTGTCACTATCATCGTCATCATAAACCATCATCTCATCATTGCTGAAAAAAAGTACACTTTTAATACCAGATGTACACGCAATAGTACAAGTGAACGTTAATGAAAAAAACGTACCGACTCGTGCCGGCTTCCTGTGATGCAGCAGCAGCAGCAGCAGCAGCAGCAACAACAGCAGTAGCAGCAGCTGAACCGGTAGCATCACTGAAAAAAAAAAAATACATTTGAATACCGAACGTAAACGCAATAGTACAAGTGATTGTTAATAAAAATGGTCTTACCGACTCGAGTTTTGTTGTGATACTGATGAAGGTCCCAATAAGGCCTGACGTAACCTTTGGGAACTATAAAAAATAAACAGTAAGTCAGTCGAATGTTGTATTCTGTTTGTACACGTTAAATAAAAAAAATGTTGTAATTTACCTTCGAACTCGTCGCTGCTCCTCACAGACTCTTTTATATAATCTATTATCGCTTCCACTCATTCTGTAAAACGTAACAAGAAAAATGTTGTATAGTAATTTGCTAACATATAAATGAAAGTAAATAAATAAATTTTATATTTGCAATACAAGTTTATTATTACTGCTCTGTGTATCTTAGTCTCTTCATGTTAGGACTGGTATCGTCATTGGTTAACGCACGTTTACACACTCTGTAGTGTCCGTACGCGAGTGTAGTTACACCATCGTCCAGTACGTACCTCTTATCGTCATAAGGAGACAGGGAAAGTTTTGTTACACGTTGCGTGTACAGCTTATGACGATCGCTTCGTATACACTCGGCAGAGGTGAAAACTGTACGACTATCGAAAAGACACTCGCTGTATAACTGATGACGTAACCTTTTTTTTATTGCCGTTCTTCGAACACCTTTCGCCACCTTTTTGTCGGTACAGTCGGACAACAGGAGCGAGTAACATTTAGCTCTGAGTCCGACGAATTCCCTGATGGGTTTCCCATTAGTTTCATCCTTGAACTTCCCCACGACTTTTTTGTTGTCGTCGCAATGACAAGGATGATCTGAGGGATAGTCCGACGTGTCGAAAAGGTGGAGATCCTCTTTCATATCCAAGTACACATCGTCAGTCTGTATGCTGTAAAGTAAACTGTCGGTATCGGTCATTAATAATGTTAATCGTTGTCCGTACTTGCTGACAGCGTACCGATAATGAAAATCGTACATTATCAATTTACTGACATCAAGTACTGTGAAACCAACATACACTGGACGGGAAAGGTATATAGTTCTGTTTCGTAAAGCCAATCCGACCAAGTCGTCGGTGTAGCGGATCATACGCTTTAGTCGTGGATTGGAAACAAGTTTCTGCAGCCGCCCTTTGGTAGAGACTAGTTGGAAGTCTATTCGTTTCCTTACGTTCTCCAGCGATTTACCATAGACAGCGTTGACCATCAGTTTGAAAAAATCTTTTTCAAAACTGTTGGTGGCTGCTGCTCTCTTTTGTGTGTTGAAATCGATAAACGGTTTCATCCACGCTTTCTGTTTAAAACTCAACACCCTATGGATCGCTTTCAATTTTAGACCAAGGTTCAGATACAACTTTAAATTTCGAAAATGAAGAACGTATTTTTGCTTATCGTCCAAAGTCGTTAGCAACTTGGGGACGGACGATGAGGGCGTTTCTGATCCGTTATACCCTTTTGTATAGTGTAGTCGTGTGTGAAGTCGTCGAGAGTACGGTGAAAGTATGTCAGGATTGACGCAGGAACGCACAGGTGCTAGTGGATAATCTGAGTGAAGATCATGAAGTTCGGATGGATAGTGTAGGTCGACCTCAAGTATGTAGCCCATGTCACTGTCATCACTCAGAGTACGTACGTCCAGTGAGTCGATCTCGTTACGATCGAGCCATCTAAAGTCACCGTAAGGGAGTGGCTGTGACATGGCTGCACCGTAAAGGTTGTTGCAGTCGGTGTACAATATGAAAGAGGTCGGCTTTGAAGCATCATACTGATCAGCGATTAGCGGGTTGTTGGCCTTGGCATAGCGGTTGGGTACCATGCTAACACCACCGCGAACGGCTGATTCAATAAAAAGATGCTGATCTATATCCGTCAACAGTTCCAGTCGCACACCGGTCATCTTTAACATCGCTTGCCAAGCAACGCCGGGAAGCGAGTAAAGATGAGCCGGATCAATCTGGTAGTACCGTATGGCCATCTCACGAAACGCCTCGAAGACGTCAGCCAGCAGCAGTACATCTGTTTTAAGATAAAGATCGTGATAATCACCCAGCGTGCGGATTCCGAAAGTCTGCCACACATTCTGTGCATGTGCGTAATCTTCGTCCAACACGGGTGATTCACTCAGCCTATTGAAAAAGTGTTCGCGTGCGGGCAGACATGTTTCGTCGAACTTCTCGCTACCTGTCATGTAATCGTAAGGGTACACCCCCTTACGTAAGAGTAGCTCGAAGTGTTCTTCGAAACATTGCTTTGTTAAAGCGAAATCCGCACCGCTCGCGCGCAAGTTTCCAACAAGTGTATCCAAGGACGTGTTCAAAAATTGTAACGTGTCTACGAAACGTAGGGCACCCAACGTGACTGATACGAAGCGTTCACTAGTGGTAGCGATACAAGTGAGAGTTTCATCATTGTATTTACCCAACCCTTGTATCAAGTGATGTGCGTCGTAACCTCGTAAGTTATGGAAAAAGACAGGAATATGTTGGGCGGACTTGGAGTTGAGGTTACATACGTTGTGAGCTGCGCCAAGGTATCGTCCAGTCAGATGACAATGGTTGCGCACCTTGTCGTCATCAGTCAGCGGTTTTTCGCAGAGATGGCATACGACAGCATTCGTGAAAGATAATACGTCACGATCACTCATAGTCATAGGGATATTGGTACGCATGATCCTGTACAGTTCATGCTCTTCATCGATTAGTCTATCTAAAAAGGTTTCTATCACGTTCACACCACGATAAACGACCTGTGGTTTGAAAATGTTACCCTCGTGGTCGACTATGAGGTAGGAAAAACCTGAAGGAAGATATAACGACTCTGTTGTGGTGGACGATGTGTGTGGAGGAGCATCGCAACGATGGCAAGGTACAATGAACGATTCAAAGTCTGCATATATAGCGAAAGGGACTTTATGACAGTACGTGTAATTTTTGAAGTACATAACCTTCTCCTTCTCTTTCGTTGGTAAACGAATTCTTTGTTCACCATACGGTGAACAACGAGGGACATGTTCACTAAGGAGTCGTTCTTCACAGAATCTATGCAGACAGTAGTTGCAATAGAAAGAACGTCCGTTGTGTTTGGTTAGTGAAGATAGTAAGCGGCTAATATTTTTTATTAAACAGTAATGTTTTCGGTCAGTGGTGGTGAGAAGTAATAGATTAAAATGGTGTTGTCTGTCACTGAAAGGAGTTATTCTTAGCGGGTAAATTTCATTTTCTTCGTAACCAAAAACATTTATAGAAATGTCAGAATTGTCTCGTTCGAACTTCACAATATCGCATAGGCGGGTGGGATAAGTTATACCAGAAGTGGTGATACTGTGAATATGTGATTTGTATTTGGATACACGCTCGCTGTCTCTGTGTTGTGGAAACAGTGCGGCCAACACTGACCATATAAAACACATTTGATCGCCTGTATTGTTTACATTGATGATGGATTTAGTACAAGACAATTCAGGAGGTGTACGGATGAAACTGGAGGCGGCCAGCGGTTGGTATCGTGAGAGAACGAGTTCTAACGAGATTATATGATCCAACGCCCAACCGCTACCCTCACGAGTGAATTTATAAATCGATTCGATGATTTTTTCGTACGAACCTTCTAAACGTTCAGGCAATACGTTCTGATCAGCGATCAATGTCGTATGACATCGTCCATGAAAATAGCCTTCACTCGTCACTTCTTCGTTCTCGTTCGTGTCGGCATTTACAATGTACTTGACAAATCTCGCTTTTAGCGCTATATGCCACTTTATAGTAAGCAAACGTGTCAGTTCGTTTAGAATGTCCGTACGTAACATATCGTGAATTTCATCGAAAAAGGTAATGACATCGTTGACACATTCTTCTTCTTCCTCTACAAGAGGTGTGTAAACGTACGACACCAACGAGCCACGCAACGAATGTTTACGATCAACAGAAAACGTCTGCATTGTTAGAATAACGATAAAAGCAAAATCAATTACTTGCTCACTTGAAGAACATTAGAATACTGATACAAAGTTAGAAAATAAGTAACATTTTATAAGCAGTGCGTGAAAGTTAGCCTGCACGAGACTCGAAGGTGAACGCAGGCAGCGATCACCGCTCCACTTATACTATCTATGATGAGTGCGTGCGCAGCTATTTGTTCCCACTACTGTGCTTTATTTCATACCGACCAATTGACGACAGCAATCCCCACTACGATTGCGCGCGCAGCTACCACTGAGGAAGTGAAATGCAGCGCAACAAACCAACATTCTTGCTTCAGATATGGACGTGCACACATATTCTTTTGCAAGCCGATTAAAAAGCTTTTATAACATCCATCGTCGAGGTAACATTAAATTTTACGTACGTAAATTTCCGAATACGAACGTGAGATTTTTTGACCTAGCCAAAGCCGGGTTTATTTATGAAGGCGATGATGATGTTGTAAGATGCTGCAATTGTAAAATACGAATTATGGATTGGATGGCGGGTGATGATCCTGTCCAAGTCCATAAGGCGTCAATGCCTACATGTAGTTTCGTTCGTGAACACTTGTAGAAGTCGACGCACGCAAAAACGGCTCTTTTCAGAGCCAACATAAACTCATGTACAAACATACCCGTTTAGGTAGTACTAGTAGTACTCTGTGTTAGTACTATACTAGTACTAATAGTACTATATATATTACTATTACTAGTACTACTACTAAATGTGTGTACACAATTCAATGTCTGACTGATGGCGCCAATGATAAAAAAATAAAACAAAAGATTTCATAAAAATTATACCTATTAAATATCATGACAATTTCGAAGCTGTATCACTTGCATCACAGATCGATGACACAATGGATGTTTATCGATACGATGATGGGAAACATTTCACACTAACAAAAACGTTACGAAGCACGATACGTTCCAACTTGTGTTCTATGTATTTTGTGAAGAAAAAACGGTTTTGTGGTAACTACTGTACACATTATAAGTTTGGTTTTGACAAATATCACGGACGTTGTTGGCGTCACATAAAGAAACGTAGCGGTTATCTGCCGCCGATCGTGCTGTTGATGATAATCTCTGATCGTATACACAACAAATCACGATGGCTTCATTTTATCGAAGAGTGTGATCGAAACAATGTACCGATTGAACTCGTGGTTTATGAAAAGAATATGTTCAAATGTACAGTACGTCACGCGTGGAATTTTATTTCACGTTTCCAACCGATTCCTGAACTGTATCATGCCGTTCAACGTGTTCACGGCTTACATGATTCACACGGACAAATGAACTATGCGACTGTGTACACAGACATGCTCGCCTACGGAAGTTCAATCCCACACGCTTTGTGTTGCATTGTCATTACAGAGCGCACTATTCCGATACGTACAGCGATTGAAATATACAGAAGCGCGATTATGATAGCACCAAAGTGCGCAGTGGATCCTAGCTACAACGTAAGTTTTGACGTGCGCTGCCCGCCATCTTCGTTACCGACACTTGCGAGAGGGAAACAGTTCACATTGGTGAACAACAAGGCGCAGGGATTGTTTTCAGTAGCCTTTCTGAAGGAATCATTGCCTACACTCCGCAAGTATTGTGAATACTTCGGTCTGCAGTATTCACATGAAAAAGGGTACACAGTGAAAGATCGACGTTTATACGAACAGTGGCAACGATGTACAGGTGCTATGGCAGACGAGTTTTGGTTGTTGAACTCGTATCTTATACACCTGCATATGGAGTCGAGAAGTCATCGTCCGATCATAGAACTCAAAGCTAAACACATGTGCGAGCATCTACCCGTAAACGATAACGTCATAGTCGCGGAAATGCACGAGTATCGTGCCAACGTTATACGCAGCGTCATGTTCAAAGACATGAATTCCGTCAAGACCGTAAGAGCGTTGGACATGAAACAACACACGCTCATGAGATATTACATCGGTATGAGTCTCGTGCGTAATGGACGTATGAAAATCAGTTTAGCGCATGTTTTAACGTACTTACGCAATCAGAAGAAGAACGCGTTGTTTTTCCGTTCGGTCGAGATGATATAACTGGACGTGGAGTGGAAATCTTACTACAGTCACGCGATGGAAAGCAGACGTACCAGAACGGTACCGAGGAGAGTTACATTCAGCACTGAGTTAACGCTTTACCACGTTCCGACGTATTGTGAATCACGGTTCGTACGATATGAGAATGAAACGACAGGTGAAGAACATACAGCAGAGCGTTCGCAAGACTATCGCGAAGGAGTTGCACAGACCGGTAAGAAGGAATTTTCCGAGACGTGCGGTGGAGTTAAAGGGACTTCACGACTTGTACCAAGCGGACCTGGTAGAGATGATACCGCACGCGAAGGTGAACAAGGGATTAAAGTACCTTATGACAATCATTAACGCGTTTAGCAAGTACGCGTACGCTGTTCCGTTGAAAACAAAAACGGGCGTAGAGGTCGCACGAGCTCTGGAACCGATTCTTCGTGCTAATAAAATGAAATATCTGCAGACAGACAACATGAAAGAGTACTATAACAGTAGCGTACAAAAATTGCTGAGCAGATACGGTATCACACTCTATTCCACGTATAGTGAAAAAAAGACCTCCATTGTGGAACGTTTTAACCGTACGTTGAAAACGCACATGTATCGCGCGTTCAGTGAACAAGGTCATTATCGTTGGTTGGATATGTTGCCGGAACTAGTCAACACGTACAACAACAGCGTGCACAGAACGATTGGAATGAAACCGTGTCAGGTGAAAGAATCCAACGAACGTACAGTGCTACAAAGGATTCGTGTGAACACAGCGAGGAGCATCGTTTATAAACGACCGAAATTCAAAGTAGGCGATCGTGTGCGTATAAGCAAACACAAAATGACATTCGCCAAAGGATACACACCAAATTGGACAAACGAGATATTTCTCGTTCATTCGGTGCGTACCGGCAGCGTACCCATTACCTATTCGCTAAAGGATCATACAGGAGAAGTGTTGAAAGGTGGTTTTTATGAACATGAAATCAGTAAATCGAACGTTGGTGACGTGTACTTGGTAGAAAAGATTGTACAACGTAAAGGCGATCGTGTAAAAGTCAGATGGTTAGGATTCGATGGTAAACACGATTCGTGGATACACAAGAAGAACTTGCTATAACAACTATTCGACTCATGGAAATAGAACCAGTATGCATCGATGCGTTATGATGACAACATGCACGCTGTGTACAGTGTAAAAGACATTGTGTCACATCCTGGTTACGATGAGTACATCGTGAACACGACTGCAAACGACGTTGAACGCATGCGTAGGATCTTGACAGTGCACGAGTACTGGCAACGGGTTATCAATCGTGTGAAGAGATTCCGTCTTAACGAAATAGTACCAAGTGGTACCGGATTCGATCACTACAAAGAATGTGTTTGGTCGGATCCGAACTGTGAAACGGGTCCGGACACTTGTGTATGCAGTTACATATCTACCGACTGCTGCAATATAGTGCGACTATTAAATAGACTGTGCACGGAACGTCAACATGAAAATATTGCAACAAGCGCACAGATTAAAAATAAAGGACGTGGACTATTCGAAATTGTGCGGCGATGGTGGTGGGGGTGGTTGTGGCAGAAAAAAACGTAAACACGGACGTCTTCTGCCCGATACCGTTCGTTCGATCATCTGCGGACCTTCTGCGTGCGGGAAGACAAACGTCATGTTCAACCTGTTGTTCGATGTAAACGGATTAAGATTCGCGAACTTATACGTGTTTTCTAAATCACTATTTCAACCCAAATATCAGATGCTGGAGACCTTGATGACACAACTTTCCAACGAAGGAATGGGTTATCACGCCTACAACGATAACGAAGAGGTACCGCCTCCCGACGAGGTCGATCCTGATTCTATTATGGTGTTCGATGATGTGTCTTGTGAAAGACAACACAATATACGCAAGTATTTCTCTATGGGACGTCACAGCGGTGTGGACGCGTTTTACCTTTGTCAGACGTACAGTCAAGTGCCAAAACAGTTGGTTCGTGATAATGCCAATCTAATAGTATTGTTCAAACAGGACGATCGCAACTTGAAGCATGTGTATAACGATCATGTCAACACGGACATGAAATATGACACGTTTAAGAACATGTGCGCTGAAGCGTGGAAAGATCGTTATGGCTTTCTCGTTGTGGACAAGGATTCTTCTATCGACACCGGTAGGTAAAGAGTCGGTTTCGATCGTTTCATAGTAGTCGCACCTAACGATTAAACAAAAAAAATTGTCAAAAGTTTAGCTAAATACACGTGTCCTGCTGTCAACGACTTTAGTTGTCGTACTACCGTTTATCGAGATGGATGACAAGAAAAAACGATTAGCACGTGATATCGACACGATCAGTGATGACATACGGAAGAAATACCGTGCGTTAAAACATGGTATTCGTGAAGAAGAAGCAACGTTATCCAAAAGTTACAAACCGATTCTGGAACCGTTACAAAATATTTCACAAGCATTGCTTGAAAAGAAACGTAAAACAACAAATGAAAAGCCGATAAGAGTGAAAAAAATGAAACAAGAAGAAGAGGAAGAAGAAGAAGAAGAGGATCCATTAGATGCAATTAGTAAGAGCGATGTAGGAACACCACTTCGTTCCCGAACGAAACCGTCTTTCCTGAAAACACCCGTGATAGCCGAAACATCAGGTGATGACGATGAGGACGATCCTAGTCAAAACATTGAAAAAATGTTAGACACACCGGAAGGAAGACGTGAAGCGCGTAGATATTTTCAGGACAAATACGACAGTGAATCGTTAGCGAACAAGTACATGCGTATGATCGTTTCGTCCGAACGCGATCGTCTGATGGACTATACGTACGGTGTAAGACATGAAAACGGAAAATGGATGATTGGTGATTCACAGTTCGAAATCGATAAGGACGATACGATTCTTATCAACGGTAAACGATACAAAGGTACACCAGGACTCTACGAACTTGTATTCATGAAGCATCCTAATGAAAATATTTACAAGGAATCAGATCTGAAAACGTACAAAGATATACTGCGTAACACCAACGCGCATAAGCAGTATTACTTAGCGAACGCACAGGTGAACGCGAACAGAGGTGTAAAGTATAAACGAATAATATCGCAACTGTTTCCACCGAAACGTACAGGACAGGGGCATAATAATATTGATACATCGTATATGACGCTAACGAGAAAAAAAGACAAAATCGATTACGTGCACTGGGACGATCCGAACGAACTGGTGGACAGATTGCGACTGTTAATGGCATCACAACGTGTTGGAAACAGTGGGCACACGAACGAAATCGTCTCCATAGTGGAAGAACTACGTGAAGCAGACATAATCGTATAACAAGAGCGGTATATATCATCATCTGACATTAGCAGCAGCAGCATGGAATCGATCTTAAAGGACTCGTTAATGCCATGTGCTCCCTATTCGATTCTGAAAGCCGATAAAGTATAAATAATACTGTCGTACACGCACCGGGGGACATTCCACGTTTGGTTGTGACAACATGGATATCGTGCTACTGTTTATTATTGCGTGCACAAGCGCCGTCGTCGTCGCATCGTCCGTTAACGCTAACGATGTAGATTTCGCTATAGATTACTTGGTGCGATACGGATACGTGCCCGACGATAGTTTACGACTCACGGACAACACTACCATCGATATGAACGCCTACCTTCGCACGTTTCAAGTGAATTACAATTTAACCGTAAATGGAGAATTGAACAATGAAACGATGAATCTGATGCGTGCGCGGAGATGTGGTAACGAAGATTTCGTGTCGTACACCTTACGAACGCCGTGGGCCAAGAAACGTCTGTCGTGGCGATTCTTTCACGGTAGCGTCAGCGCTATAGAAGCGTCGCGACAAGCGTTCGCTGTGTGGCAGAAACATTCGAATCTGGAATTTGAATATCGACCCAACGACTTAAACGCAGACATGGTTATCGCTATGAAATATTTTAAACACAGGTGTCTGACTTCCAGGTGCACGATCTGCGGGTACGATTTGGACGGACGAGGAGGTATACTCGCTCACGCTTACTACCCGCCCGATTTACCGTATAACACTACTGAAATACATATGGACTACTACGAGTCGTGGAATTATACAAACGCAACCGAAATACCGGACGATCAGACCAGTTTTCTTCAGGTGCTAACGCACGAAATCGGACACGCGTTAGGACTGTCACATTCCCTCGAGAGGGATTCGATCATGTACCCGTTCTACGTACCACGCTCGGACGGACCGTTCGACCTGAGAGACGACGATATAAGAGGCATTCAACGCTTGTACGGGAAGCCGCCGCCGCCGCCCGCTACGACGACGACGACAACGTCAACGTCGACGACGACGTCAACGACGACAACGACACCGACAACGAACGAGACCGTGCGGACGACAACGGATTTATGTCGACTAAAGGACGTAAACCAATTTTTAATAATCAACAGACATCTGTATATCGTGCACGATAACTTTTTGTGGACATTGGATATCGAGTCGAAGCGAACGGGCGAGAGTCCGCTTCTGTTGACGGATTGGTTGACTTTCTTACCGCCGACGTTCACCAACGTTTCGGCGATGTGCCAGAGACCGCGGACCGAAGAAGTGGTGCTTTTCATAGACAACTATGTATACATGTTTGATATACACAGTCTGCAGCCGGTGAACGGGTATCCGCGTTCAATCACAACGCTCGGTGTTCGCACGATGACGAAAATAAACGCTGCAATACACACGTACACGGGTCGAACTCTTCTGTTGTACAACGATATGTATTACAGTGAGATAGACGAGTGCACGTTCACGATCAAGAAACATGGTTATGTTAAAGATCGTTTTGTCGGCTTACCAGAAGCCGTTGATAGTGCGTTCCGATATATCGACGGAAAAATTTATTTCTTCAAAGACACACACGTATACGTGTACGATGAATTTCTAGATACGATTGTAAAAGGAAAACATAACGACGCACTATCCGTTGTCGGAATAAAATGCATAGACAGTACGATCGTATCAAAACTAATCGATTTATTACGTGAATACGTATAAATGTCGTGCACAACGAACGAGGCGCATCATTCACGAGATGAGAGTCGACAAGTTTGGCAGACACCAGAGCGCTGTCAGAGCGCGAAGAGAGACGCGACGCAGTCTGCGAGAGGATATTGGTATCACAATGACCGAGGACGGACACTTTGATGTAGCGGGAAAAAAATACATAATTTGGGCGAACCGCGCGATGATAGTGATGCCGTTTCACTGCGCTTTGTGCGTGACAATTGTCTGTTAGCTGGCGATCCGTCGACGGCGGCGCAAGGAATAGATGCGAAAGGTCGTAAGCTCGTCAACGTCGGCGCTCCTGTCGATCTCGCGGACGCTGTCAACAAGCAGTACGTAGACTACTCGTGCTTACGTTTCACACAATTGGTACCGAACAAGAAGAACGGGGCTGTCGTCGACGCACGAGACCATCGCATACAGTCTCTGAGGGAACCGATTCGTGCGAGAGACGCCGCGACCAAAATATACGTGGACTCGAAAATCATACCGAAGGATACGAACTCTAACCTAATGGTCGGCAATGTGCGGATAACACAGTTAGCTCCACCCATGAACAACAAGGACGCAGTGAATTTGGAATTTTTGAACCGACACACGATCACCGCGGTAAACGATGCTTATTTCAACGCGCAAGGAAAAACCATTCTAAACGTTGGCGATGGTGGCGCACGGGCCACAGATGCAGTGAACGCGCGTCAATTGGAGGACGTGAAGCGGTACGCGAAGAGCGAAACGTACAAACTCGCAAAAGTGTTCCAACATCGTTGGGAGAAAGTGGTATCGTATATCTATAAATTGCATACACGCGCAGCGCGTACTTCACTTGGTGCCGAAGAGGCAGACTTACTACTTATGAACAAGACGGAGACGAGCGTGTTGATTAGTGATCTGGACAAATCCAACAACGAGCAAGATTGGAGATCTCTTTATCGAGAGCAAACGAAACAGTAGTCATGTATGAACTACGTAGCCGTGTTGATAAAAAAAAGGGGGGCGTGGTCTTATCGGAAAAATAGTTAAAAGCGCGGTACCATTCGTCGCGAAGTCAGTACCTACACTGATCAATCGAGCGGTGGACGTATTACCGGTAGAACTACATCTGCCTGGCTACAGGTTCTGCGGACCAGGAACGAAACTAGAGGAGAGATTGAGTCGTGGTGATCGAGGAATCAACGAGTTGGACGAAGCCTGTCGCGAACACGATATCGCTTACAGCAAGTACAAGGACAACGAACGACGAGGTATAGCGGATCGTGTGCTAGCCGGTAAAGCGTGGGAACGAGTTAAAGCTTTGAATTCAGGCATCAGTGAAAGAGCGTACGCAGCAGCCGTAGCAGCAGCAATGAAGGCGAAATCTGCGTTAGGCAGCGGGCTATGCTGTAGTGGTGGTGGTGGTGTGCGTAAACGTCGACGTCGCACCAGACGACGCAAGCCGGTTCGACGCACGATAATCAGGAAGAGGAGGAGGACGACGACAACAGGGACAGGAAAACGACGAAGAAGGAGTGGTGGTAAAAAGGCTTCAGGACTCTATCTTCGACCGTACCGAAAAAACTAATCAAAATACCCGTGCGTCCATTGTCCGATCATGATCTTTATGAGTACACGAAACGATTGCGTATACCCTATTTCAGAGGTGTGTACATGCGCGACGCACTTCCTAGTACATCACCGTGGGTGAACGAAAGTGCGATCGTGAATCTGGGCGATGATAGCGGACCGGGCACGCACTGGGTATGCTACAAGAAGCGAGGCGACAGAGTCTGGTACTTTGATGGATTCGGCAATCTACGTCCACCTGTCGAGCTAATGCGGTACTTTGGATCGAACGTGACCGACGTTCATTACAATTACATGCGAAAACAGCCGTCGGATACAGTCATCTGCGGACATTTATGTTTAGAGTTTTTGACATCGAACGATCAGTAAACTACAAGATGTCTTCGCTTACGGTCACCGTCACAGGAACGGATTCGAGCCCACTGGTTTGTGACTTTTTTCCACCGCTTGAATTGACGGACGGTGAATGGTACGCAGGACTGCTGGACTTTACCACGTACAACTCTATACCGAACGTGGAGAGTGGAAAAAACAATGTCTTTCCTGTACTAAAGGGAGCACGTAAAACGTTAGACCCTGTCAATATACCGACCGGTGTGTATGAAATCAGTGATATTGAAACATACCTGAAAAAAGGACTAGTAGACCCGAAATTTTCTCTACGACCCAACAACAACACATTGAAATGTGAAATTTATTGTTCATACGATATCGATTTCGGATGTACGGAACACACGATCGGTACCATGTTGGGTTTTTCCAAGAGCCGCAAGTTAGAAGCGTATATATTACACACGTCGGATGCGCCTGTAAACATTAACAAAGTGAACGTTTTGGAGATAAGGTGTAACGCTGTTCAAGGTTCATACAAGGAGGGTCGAAACGAGCATATATTGCACTCGTTCTATCCAACAGTTGAGCCAGTATTCAAGATAGTCGAAACGCCTAGAAACGTCATTTATTTTCCGCTTAACGTACTACACTTGCGTAACGTTACAGTGTCCGTACACGATCAGGACGGTGATATTGTGAATTTTCAAGGGGAAGTCATCACCGCACGTATACATTTGAAACGTGTGTAGTAATCATGGGAATTTATTTCACCGAAACCTCCATGATGATGAAGAGCGGAGGTAGCGACGGCTTGCACTGCAAGATAAAAGAGGACAACACTTTTGGAAAAGGTATCAGTAGACGTTCGTCGTTGACACGATTAACAGCAACTAACCGACGCTACCTGATTTCACTAGGATTCAAACTCAAGAGAAACAAGTAACATGACGGACAGCGGTATAGTCTTATCGGTTGAACGTCGACCGTTCTTTGAAGACAACATCACACATTATGAATATCATCCTCATGCACCGTACGCGTCGGCGTCACGATATGGAAATAATGATGAGATACGCATACCTATCCTGCAACAGGAAGTCTTCACTTTACCGATGGAAAGTTTCCTGTACGTTGAAGGCAAGTTGAGCAAAAAAACCACTGCCACTGGTAATGTGAACGTGAAAATGATAAACAATGCGATTGCGTTTCTCTTCGAAGAAATCCGTTACGAATTGGCCGGCGTGGAAGTAGATCGTACCAAGAGTGTTGGCATCACGTCCACTATTAAAACCATACTATCTGCCAGCAAGCAGGACATTGTTTCGATGCAAAATGCCGGTTGGGTTGCTCCTACAGCTGACGAGCTAACACCATCTGGTAAAAATAATGAATTCAACTTTTGCATACCGTTGAGGATGCTGATGGGATTTGCTGAAGATTTCACACATGTTATTTTAAACATGAAACAAGAACTGATACTATTACGCACTTCCACTGACGTTAACGCTCTGTTCTCGTCTACGGATGCGCCCGCTAACGCTGATATAGAACTAACAAAAATCTCTTGGATGATTCCGTTCGTGTACGTGAACAATGAAGTACGGATACGATTATTGGATATCATACGCAAAGACCTACCACTATTCTTACCGTTTCGTAGTTGGGAACTGCACGAGTACCCGGTTTTACCAACGACTGACAGACAGACTTGGACAGTGAAAACAACTACACAACTGGAGAAACCGCGGTACGTGATACTCACCTTCCAGACCAGCAGAAAGAATAATCTGAAAAAACATGCCTGCGAATTCGATCACTGCAATGTGACAAATGCGAGACTCTTTCTGAACGACAAATACTACCCGTACGATAACCTGAACCTGGATATCGATAACGGACGTTATGCATTGCTGTACGACATGTATACACGATTTCAAAAGTCATACTACCACAGAAGTCAACCCAACGTACTTCTAACGCCTACTGAGTTCATAGCAAAAGCACCGTTATTCGTCTTCGATTGTAGCAGACAGGATGAGTCGCTCAAGTCTTCACCAGTCGACGTCAGATTGGAATTCGAGTCATCGAGCAATTTCCCCGCTCAGACCGCGGCCTACTGCTTGATACTGCATGATTCGCTCAACGTGTACACTCCGTTATCCAACACAGTGCGCAGACATAATTAAACATTTACTATAAATTATTGTTTTTTTTTTGCTGTAAATATAATGTTGCTTTTTAGAATGTAATGTATGTGTTACATGTATGCGATTTTTATTTTTTTTTTTAAAATGTAATCAATTTTTATGTATTTGCTGTAAATAGAATGTAATGTATGAATTACATGTATGTAATTTTTTTTTATTAAAAAAAAATGTAATCATTTTTCATGTATTTTATTTTGTGGAGGGGGAAACGATTATCCTCTTCTTCCTATTTTTTTTTGCTCAGTGTTTCATCAACACGACTCGCGAGAGGACGCACAAGATGCTTTCACACGATTTCGATGATGATGATACCAAACCCAAGAACGACCGCTATTTCAAACAATGCGGTGAAGCGACAGCAACAACAATCAAGTCCTTATCACCAGACGATAAAGAAGTGCAAGTCATCTTAATTCAAAAAATCACATCTCCGTACCCGCGTTACAGAAGCTTGGAAAATCGTTTAAAGGGTTTTAAAGAATGGCCTGTATCGTTAACGATAACACCTAAAGAATTATCAGAAGCGGGTTTCTTTTACACTGGATGCAACGATAGAGTGATTTGTTTTTGCTGTGGAGGCGGATTAAACAAATGGGAACGCGGAGAATATGCTTGGATGGAACACGCACGTCATTTCCCTGCGTGCTCTTACGTAATGTTAATGAAAGATAAAAATTTTATCATCAAGGCACTGGGTATCGTTACCGAAGCGCAAGCACCAACAGCAATAGCGACAGCAGAGAACGAACAACGCGTCGACACGATCAAGGAGAATATAAAAAACATAGAAGGAAGCTCTAATCGTGATACAATGTGCAAAGTCTGTTACGCACAAAACGTGGAAATTGTACTTATTCCCTGTCGACATTTTATCACATGTGTGAATTGCGCCATAACCCTACATACTTGTCCTTTATGTAGAACCACATGCACCGCTTACATGAGAGCGTATTTCTAGTTCATTTTCACGCCTTAATTTAATCGATTAGTGAACACAAGGTTTGAAAATATATGCTGCAGTGGCAAAAGTGTTTAATCCGAGTCCACTAATATCGCATACCTCAGTGTTTGAACAGCACGCGTTGAAGACGGACGCATGGAGCTGTTATCTCCGTACCAGTACATACGCTGTAGTGAATTAAAGCACACAATACTATACCCTATAGAAATTTTTGTATACAACATTTTGACCTGTAAATTTGTTGCACTGATCCGTGACGAAAATATAAGGTACAAAATAAACGTTCCGAAAAAATTCTTTACGAGCGTTTCACAACATACAACGTGTCTGTTCCGTAAGACGGACGGATCTGCAGCGTTCTTAGTAACACCAAACACATTATTTATAACGAAAAAAGGATGTGCGAGGATAATCTAGCAGTCATCCTTGACTTTCACTGTTTCATCGACAACGATGGAAACGAACTCGTTAAGGAACTAGCCATTATGGATGTCACTGCATTTGCCAGCAGACATTGGATATTTTCACCTCCAGCAAACATGATTGTTTCGAATCATAAACATGCGAGGACAAACAGATGGTTAACAGAGCATTATCATGGACTAGCGTGGACGGACGGGGACACATCGTATGAACATCTTGTACCGATATTAGAAAAATATACATTTCCTTTTAAATTTGTGTTCGTAAAAGGATTGCAAAAAAAAAAATTTCTACAGAAGCGTATCGTGCATTTTAATATTATAAATTTAGAAGATTTCGATTGTCCTAAACTCGATCAATTACAATCAATACATGCAACAGCCTGTCTCGCGCACCACTTACTTACAGAAATATGTACAAATACTAGAGTACACGCTTTACGCGAGTGGGTTGTATCAGATTTTAGAGTAATCAATATGTTTCTGATAAATTACTAATTGAAAACATTATTGTTTAGCGCTTACGTAAAACAAATTAACCTTTCTGACGATTACATCACTCTGTATAGTCATACAAAAAAAATTAGATTCACCGACATGTTCTAACACGCATGAGTGCTGTTAATTAAATCATTCTGTCTATTCATAAAAAAAATAACCGAGTCGTCTCCTCTTCCCCGCCTACCCATCGAGTCGTGAGAAGTCAAGTCGTATCCTGTTCACACGGATAAAAATAAACGCTTACTGTACGATAAAAAAATTAGCTTCAGCAACATGTTCTAACACGCATGAGTGCTGTTAATTACTTCATTCTGTCTATTCATAAAAAAAATAACCGACTCGTCTCCTCTTCCCCGCCTACCCATCGAGTCGTGAGAAGACAAGTCGTATCCTGTTCACACGGTTAAAAATAAACGCTTACTGTACGTTATGTAGTTCCCCCTCTCTGGTTCCACCTCCACAACTACCTCCCTATTTATTCCGCTGTGCGCGAGCGTTATTCGTTCAGTCCTTGAGAGACGCGCGAGACAAATATAAAATTCTTTATTTTAAAATGGCATCATTCACTGAAAAATTTGCAACTATTAGCGCAATTGAATATAAAAAAATAAAAGAATTAATAATCGGTGTAAAATATCCGATAGAAGAAATGCAGAACATAGACGCGAAGTACGGGAAAGCCGTACTCGTCACTCTTCAAGATTATAAAGACCCTAAACTAAAATATCGCGTATATCTACCTAAAAGATACGCGAGCGTTTTCGAAGATGATGAATTAAAAGATTTAGTACCGTGTTCGCTGCATCTAATTTTTCGTGGAGAAAAGGATAGAGCGTACATAGTAGAAATTGTACAGTAAGACCGAATGGACATACTCACTTACCATGTATAATTTTCATTGTAAATACACATAATTGTCATTAGCTGCACGTACAATTATATATTAACATGTACTTAGTTGTATTTTAATTTATAATATATTGTGCTTACACATATATTTCATTTAATTTAATTATATTTAATTATCAATGTATTTACTGTATATCTAGATAATAAAACAAGGCTTACATGGTGTACATTTTAGAGTAAGCCTGGATAGACATCTTCAAAATTAACAAATATATTTGTTCAAAATTGTCATTGCACACGTACACAAATAGTAAATATAATGTGCTTACACTTATTTATTTTAATGTAATTCAAAACAATTATTAAAACAATTACAAATAATAAATTATTATGCGTAATGAATTTATAAATTAAAATCTAATTTGCTTACACATAATATAAATGTATACAAATGTATTTATTAGTTTTACTTATTTGTAATTCATACACAATTGTCACACATGTTTACATATTAATTTTTGTCATTACTGTGTACGTCATCATATTTTAATTTGTAATTACTTTATTTAGATGAATATTGTACACAAATGTCATATTGTATATGTTTACATATTATGTATTTTGTACTTGTCACCACTGTTTACTATTACATAATATTTATTTTAAATTGTAATATATTTTGATTACTTGTATTTTAATTAAATAATATTGCTTTAACATTTTTATTCTATATTTATTTCACAAATCCTTGAAAGATTAACACTAATCATCACTCAATATACAAGCTAAAAGAAATGTTGCGCAATGTGCATTCATGTGTTATTACATATAACTAATTTAAAAAATCAATATTATTAAACAATAATTGCTTGATTAGAAATTACAAAAAATTATTTTAAAATAAAACTTACCTTGTACGAGCTCTAGTTGAGAATTGCTTGATTATATTATATTTTAGAAATTAAAAAATTATTTAAAAATGAAACTTACCTTGTACGAGTTCTAGTTGAGTTACTGAATGTGAATCTCGTCGAACTAAAATTAAAAAAATTATTTAAAAAATGAAAATTATTTAAAAAAAAAAATGAAACTCACTCTGTACGACTGAATGTGAATCTTAACGAACGAAAATTAAAAAAAATATTAAAAAAATGAAAACTTATTTAAAAATGAAAAACTCACACTGTACGAGTTCTAGTCTCGTTGAACAATGTGATGATGTGAGCAATTCGTACAGCGTATATATACGCTATCTCAAGGATGAACGCGAAAGCAGCTGGTATCAACCAGAGCTGCTACACGTGCAGTCAAGGACAACCATTTAGCTTGGCTTTTCTGTTTCGACGACAAAAAAAACCTAGAGCTACTACACGTGCAGTCAAGGACAATCACTTAGCTTGGCTTGGCTTTCTGTTTCACACAATAATTTATGTACACTCATCACTTCGTTCACACACACACACACACGCACACACACACACACACACACACATTAACAAATGCACAGACAGCTGGAGCCCAATTAAAATATTACATCACCAACGACTTGTGTTCTTCAAATTATGTACGGCTCTTAAAGCCTCAGCTCTCACGCTTTGGTAATAGATGGCTAGACAATTACATCATCACCAGCATGTGTACATATGCTCAGATAGCCAATTATTATTCATTAGTTAGTCAACGGCTAGGGTTCTGTTATTAAACAAATGGATGTACGCACACACAAGCGCGCACAGACAGCTGGAGCCCAATTAATAATATTACATCACCAACGACTCGCGTTCTTCAAATTATGTACGACTAATAAAGCTTTCGTTCACACGCTTTGGTAACGGATGGGCACACAGATGGATTGATTACATCATCACCAGCATGTGTACATATTATGCTCAGATAGCCGAAGCCAATTCATTACAACTAGACATTCAATTATGCAATGCATATCATGTGTATTTTCTTACATGTACACAACACTACTCATTTTTTTTTACGTTCGTGCAATATAGATTACTATGCATAAATATATATTTCATGAGTTGGCAACAATGGTGGCAGTGTAAACATATACAAAACCTGTACACTATAACACATGCACGAGCCGACAACGGCAAAAGTTGACAACGTCGACGGACAATGGTGGCAGTGTAAACATATACACGTGCAATATAGATTACTATGCATAAATATATATTTCATGAGTTGGCAACAATGGTGGCAGTGTAAACATATACAAAACCTGTACACTATAACACCGAGCCGACAACGGCACAAGTTGACAACGTCGACGGACAATGGTGGCAGGGTAAACATATACAAAACCCGTACACTATAACACATGCACGAGCCGACAACGTGGCCGGCACAAGTTGACAACGTCGACGCTTTTCCAACATGGCCGCCCTTCCGGAAAAACAAAACATATACCCAAACCATACACTATAACACACCACGATCCGGCAACGTGGCCCAACCTTAACCAGCACACACGCACAATCCGACAACATCACAGCTTTCCCAACATGGCCACCAGGCGTGGCTATGTTCGCCGTTCGCCCTTCGCCGTCGTCGTTGACGTCGTCATCGTCGCTGGGCGGCGGCCTGGCTTGATCCTCGCCCGTCGTGGTGGGGTCGTCGTCCATTTTGTCGCCGAACGGCGGCCACGCCTCCGCCAATCAACGCACACGGAACCACGCAAAATGGACGACGACGACAACATGGCCGAACGCCGACAACATGGCCGACAACTTCGGTACGCCCATCGAGGTCACGTGGGACACACCACTACCCCCCCGGTCCATCATAACCTCTGCACATGACGACACGCTGCGCCGGAAGTCTACCCCCACCACATGGATTTTTGAATTTCGCGCCAAAAGGGGGGGCTGTGACGTCACTTCCGCGTTAGAACTCTCATTTTTACCCTACTTCTATTATTTCTTGGTTGAATCTGTGTATACTCTATGATTAAAGATTCGAAATTTGGGATCGTCACAATTCCTCTTGTGACCACAGCGAGCTGAATCTCGCGCCCAAAGTGACGAGATATCTTACGTATAAGTTGATTGTCAGTCAGGGTAGGTGTTAACTGCCTACTCTCCAACAAGATACGTTCAATATACTGAATAGCAGTAACTGGTCCACGCCAATCAAACCTGCCATACTCCAAATGGTCCCGTATACTATCTTGTCGTTCTTGTCCCGAATATTTCAATGAGAACGCTTCCTTGAATTCCTCAAAATTAGATATTTGGTTACGTATCACCCGCCACCAAATACCTGCGTCTAATTCCAAATGTCTACCAATCCACTTGATATTGTCAGTGGGGTAGTATCACTCTTGTATTTCAGACAACTCCTTAAGGAATTCCATAGGGAATCTGTCCGTACCATTATACTTAAGGTCATTGTGGTTAGGTCCATTAATTCGGTTTAATATACCACACTCACCTTCCATTAACTGTCTCTGCAGTCTTTCCTGGTTTTCTCTTACTTTAGTCAAATGTCCTTTTAATTCTTCGATCCGCGTCGTCTTTTCTTTTGTGGTCTCGTCCAGCTTTTGCTCTGTTGAACGTTGTCTACCATCAACTTCTTCCAACTTCTGTATAATATTATTGTTTGTTCCGTCTTGCTCCTGTTGTTTCTGCCGTATGGTGTCGTGTATCTCGGCCTTGAGTTCTTCGTGCTTCTTAATAGAATCCTTAACGTGAGCATCGAACTTATTATTGATTTTTTTAACGGCCGTCTGGGTAGTGTGCATCGCTGCCATCCATTCTTGACGATCATTTTCTCGCGTTTCTTGTATTTCTTCGTACTTCTTGTTTGCTTCTTCTCTCAAGTCTCTCACGATATCATCTTGTTTCTTCTGTAGTTCGTTAACTCTTCCTTCCCAGGCCTGCTGGTATTCACGTATCTCGGACCTTATTTGTGTCATCTCTTCCTTATGTTGGTCGAGTTTTTCATTTTGCTTTTCTAATTTCTCACTAATTAATTTGTTAATACTCTCTTCTAGTTTTCTGCTACTTTCTTCTTGTTTCTTGCTTCGTTCTTCTTGTTTCTCTAGTTTTTCATTAATTAATTTACTGTTTTCTTCTTGTCTCTCTAGTTTTTCACTAATTAATTTGTTACTTTCTTCGCTCTGTTGACGGATGAACTCCATAAACATTTGTAGACTTACATCTTCCGGTTTCGATGTCTGTCCTCGCGCCCTATCTTCTGGACTCTCTACAACGCTACTTGGTTCGCTAGGTGTAGTATTCTCTTCTGTATTTACTGTACCTAATTGGTTATTAACGTCGAATTCTACGCTATCGGAATTGCTCGCCATTTTTGCCTTCCTACGCGTAATCATTCAAACTGACTTATAAAACTAATACTTATCTTACTTCTATTTCTATAACACTACTTTATCTACTTCTTCTACTGCCTGTTCTTTGCCAAAGCTATACGTTTTAACAATCTTTGTTACTACGTATCATGCCGTGCGGGTGGGCGCGATTTTATATGTAATTAAAAATTTATATAATAACTGTGATATCAAATCGATAAAATTGATTTGTAACGTCTTACGTACTTTGGGCGTTATCAATATAATGATATTTTATTATATTGATTTGCGATAGATAATATGTATTTACTTGCCTTAATTGATTACTTTCATGCCGTGTGTTATACGACCATTTAATACTATGTATAACTATTCTGATTCTTATTAGCAAATACTTGATATCATTTAGTAGATTAGCGTTATCAATTCATTTATTTTATTTGAGCATATGAAACTCTTGAAAATGTATTTTATATTTCTCCAAAAATTTAAGTTAATATCTGGGATGTACTTGGTAATAATGAACGCATATATATGATCAACTTAAATTACTAGTTTATTTATAATTCACAACAAATTAAAATTGTACATATGATACGTCGCTGTACCTGAAATACATACATATTTTATAAGAACAAATTCATGTTTCAATATACGCTGAAAACAAAGAAAAACATACATACCTATATAAATCAAATAATATAACAATTCATATTCTACTTATTTAATGCGTTCATTAAATCCCAAATAGGCTTTTGTTAATATATTCATTAATTACTTTTTATTCAGATTTATTCATTGCGTTTCTTAATAATTTTCTCAGGGATGAATTCTTTGAAAGAATCAGGTCAGTAGAAGTAACATTATTAGAAATGATTAAGATAATGGTTACTTGATTACTGAATATCCATTAGTTGTTGACGAAGTCTAGTTCCGGTGATGAAGATGACTCGTTGACACATTTCGTCGGATGCTGTTTTATCACAATCACTTAACACTCACTTTTCCGGTCACTCGCGTTGGCGTTTGTTTATGTGAATAATTGAAGTTTAGTGTTCAATCAAATGTTTCATCTTACGGTGTATGTTGTGTGTTCGTTTTGACGTTAATGTACATGTCTGGTTTCACTTATCGCTGCTTCTTTCAATATTCGTATAATTTATTAATTAGTTCAATATTTCATGTTCATTATGTTGTTAATAAGGTGTAGTAACACTATATTAAGTTCAACTGTTTAGTATATCGTTTATGTGGTGATATCTGTTCGTGTAACGGTCTGATTGTTCACTTTATATAATTCTTATCTAAGTCCGTTACGACACACTTCGAAATACACTCTTTAAAAGTTTACTAAGATTTACTATCGTGACGTGAAGATATTACTAAGCCTTTTAAGTTACAGGTTAACGTACTAAGTCCCGTACTCGAGTTAATTCTCCGCACGATTAATGTACTGTTATGAATTTAGAATAAAACAACTCCGAACAATTAGAGTAAACTGTTTGAAATCTGAGTATCAACTGTTCCGTACTTGAAATTAACTAACTGAAAAATTTGAGTATAAAACTGTCTGAAGATTTGAGTAAAACTGTTTCAAAAATTGAGTATAGACTGTCTCTCCTCCGTCTTGGACAGATAGTTTTATTAATTCGTCCCTACTCAAAATTTTGTCTCTGGCGCAGTTCACGCCTACTTCATTTTGAGATTGGTCAGTTTTGAATTTTCTTGGAATATTCTGTCCCACCATGTCGAGATCCTACGTCATAGTTCTTCCGATAGGTCTTCCGTTTCGGTTGCTATGGAAACACTCCTCACCACCAATTTTCTCCCTGGCCGAAGGCATCTGATAGGTTCTTAAACGTCCCCCGATTTTGCTCTGACGAACGTTAACCCTTTTCGTAGAAACTACAGCTATTAGACACTTGTCTATCAACCTATTGTCTGAAGTAAACTCTGTGTTTCTCTAGATTGCCATTATCTGTACTTTCGGTCTTCCTGGCGTATTGTTCTATGTTATACCCCCTTTTTTGTGGCTATTAGTAATTTTGAACATCTGCTGGCTGGTGAAGTCACCCCAACTTTCCACTCGTAAATTCTGTCTGTCACTTCGACGATAACTCCAGCTGCGTATCATGACTTGAGTTTTTGTCAGATCTATCCTACTGTATTGTTTCTTAAGGTGCAGTGCATCCGCTCCATTGTAATACGTAGTTTCACTCGTTTTTGTCGTATATCGTATACTGACGTAACATGGTCAAACATCTGCCACAATTCTCGGTACAAGTGTGAATGTCCTTGCTTACTTTGTTACAGCTGTAGTGAGCAATAATTCTGGACTACACTTTCCCTGTCATCTTGTGCCACCAATTTCTATAGTTGTATCGTACTTAATGTCTTTCTATTGTCAAGCTAGCGACGCTGTACTGACATCTTCTCATTACGCTTTATTTATTGCGCCAACTATAAGTCGTTGACACCGCCTCGTGTGAACGTACTCCGTCGAGGTGAAAATTTAAAATTTTTTTTTAAATTTTTGCTCGTTACAGTGTCCTCAATTTTGATTTGACGATGTGACCTCAAGGAACTACTCAAATCCAAATTCTGCGCCCTGTACGTCGCCTCGCCATGTTCGTCTTCTTCAGGGGAAGGTAATACATGATGACCTACTCCTAAAGGCTTATATTGCAGTTGGTACACCCCCTTTTAGTTTTAATCGGTTCTCTGAATTTATTGCTAGCTATTTGGGATGGTTGAACGCATTTCACATTATCGTATTTACATATAAATACTCTATCTCTCTAACTATAAGACAAATCATAAATTCAATGAGCAATTAATTAATTTAATCAATTGAATAAAATTTTTTACAAGATATTATCAAACAATCAATTGGTTTAATGTAACACTTTACATGACACTAAGAAATCTTCTATACATACACATTTTGTGCATTACTAATAGTCCTACCAATAAAATCCTTTTTAAAATGTTATTTAAAATCAGATTAGTAATTAACATATTCGCTACGTTAGTTACAATTATTTTGATATTTCATACATATACGTAATACATTTTGTTAATGAGTTATCTACTTCATTCTAGTATCATTTACAATCCTAGTCCATTAATTATATATACTCACTTTAATAGAGTTCATTGACGATATAGTTCTTTGAATAATATCACTTATTTGATTTTAAGTGTCCCCTTTTTTTTTTTTTTTTTTTTTTTTTACTTTGTCCCAATAACTTATTACTATGTGAATCAAATAATAGCAATTAAAATGTCCTTTGCATTCACTGCAATATTTTATAAAATGTCACTCAAAATGTTAACTTATCCTTATTATCTAACATTTAATTAGTGCTTAATTAACTAAATACACTTTTATGTTATGTTTGACAATTAGAGTACATAATTTTCTTGGTTAAGCCAGCTTGAATGAGATCAGCGCGTCAATTACCCTAACGCAGATGACTCATCACCATCAGCTAACTTATTATGATAGATTCTTCAATTTCTTCCTCTTCCTTCATCTTCAATTTTCTGGTTCATGATATTTTTCATTTGTCTGGCATTAAATTTCCCACGGAGTTTACTTTCGTCATCGCAATCGACGAGTAGATACGTAGCTTCTCCGAGAATTCGATGCACTTTGTATGGTCCGCAGTACAATTCGCAAAATTTTTCAATTCTTTTCTGGACCGCGTCCGATTGATAATAGGTTCTGATTAACACCTTCTCACCAATTTCGAATTTTGTAATGGTCTTGGTTTCATTACATAACTTCGCTTGTTTTTCCCTCTTCTCTTTCATTTTGACGAATATTTGGCTATGGTCAGCTCCTTTAACTAGAAGTATGTCCTTGTTTATGTATTTTTCCCACGCTCTGGTAGGTTTCTTCCCGAGCTGTGCCTCGTATGGTGTTACTTCTTCAGTCTCGTGGTACGTCTCGTTAATACAACTCTCAATGATTGTTACGTAACGCGACCACTTTGTGTGTTGGTCACCAACAAAGATCCTAAATAAATTCCCAAGCTGTCTGTTGACTCTTTCAGCCAGATTCGCACAAGGGTTCCTTATTGCGGTAAATCTTGGTTGAATATTCAATTCATTTAACCCGTCTAACCATTTTTTAGAGGTAAATTGCGTTCCGTTGTCTGTGATAATTATTCTAGGAGATCCCAGCTCTTTACAATACTGGTGTATTCTTCTCAATGTAGCTGCGGTCGTTGCCCTTCGAAGTGTAAAAAGTCGCACGTATTTGGTAAAGTTGTCAGCCATAACAAACAAATATCTTACTCCCGCGGACGAAACAGGTAGTGGCTTATAATAGTCGGCGCTCACTAGGTCACCCTTCCGTAACGGTATAATGGCTTTCGTTCCTCCGAACAAGTTTTTGTTGCCTGAGTCCTTCTTCCTTTGACAAGTGTCGCAAGTTCGTACGTAATTTTTCACCCTTTTCAACGTACCGTCTATGGTAAAATGCTCCTGCAATAATTTAATACATTTCTTAGCTCCGGGATGTCCATACATACGGTATATTTCAGCAATTATTTCGCCGGACACACTGTTCGGTATGTACAGTTTCCATTCCCTTCTCCGTAATCTATACAATTTCTCATCGACGAACCTATAAAATTTATTTAATTCCTTATCTAAACACTTTTCCCTAATCTTATCAATAATAGTCTTAAGCTTATCATCCTTAAATTGGTACTTTCCAATATCCATTATGATCTTGCTTACCTTCTTATCCATTTTGATCGTCAGGTGATTAATTAAGTATTCGGACATATTGTCACTAATTTCTTCTAACGTGGCATCTTCTATGTTTCTGCTTAGAAGGTGAGCAATAATATTGTCCTTGCCCTTACAATGGACAATGTCGAATTTGTATTCTGGGATACTTAAAATCCAGCGTGTAATTCGCGAGTTGTTTAAATGACATTTATTCATAAAAGTCAGTGCCTTATTATCAGTAATGATAGTTAAAGGTTGCCCTAATATGTATATACGGAACCTTTCAAGACATCGTACGATACTCAAGAGCTCCTTCTCCGTAGTGTAATAATTTCTTTCCGCACCATTGAATGTCTTGCTAGTAAAAGCTATTACTCCAATTTTTCCTTCCTCATCCAGTTGATATAGTTGCCCGCCATATGCAAAGTTGCTGGCGTTGCACTGCATATAATAACTTTGATTAATTCGAGGAAACTTCAAGATGACTGTTTCTACGAATATCCTTTTAACTTGCTGAAAACATTCATTTAATTCCTGTGTCCAGGTAAATTTCTGTCCTTTCCGTAATAATTCAAGTAATGGTTTAGTGGTTTCAGCATATTTATCTGTAAAACGGTTGTAGAAATTTGTCAAACCCAAGAAACCTTTTAATTGCTTTTGGTTCCGAGGTGTTGGGAATTTCATAATGGCATCAATCTTCTCGTCCGTTGCTCGTATTCCTTGCGTAGTTAATCGATATCCAAGGTACGCGATTTCTTGCCTAAAGAATTGCGACTTCTCTAAATTGATGGTTAAATTCGCTCTTCTTAAGTTGGATAATAATAAATCTAAATGTGACAAATGCGTCTCTAGATCTCCTGAATAACATAGGCAATCGTCGACATAAATAATGGTATTTTCTTTAACTTCATCTCCCAATACTGTGTCCAATCCCCTGGTTAATGCAGCAGAACTGGTACTCAGTCCAAATGGCGTAACTGTAAAACGATAACACTTGCCCTCGTACATAAAAGCGGTGAAGTTCCGGCACTCCGGCTTCAGTGGTACTTGCCAGAAACTGCTAGTTAAGTCTACGGTAGATAAATATTTCATCTCGCAACATCTCGCCAAAATGTCGTTTATCGGTGGAGCACCCTCGTAGTCCGGGATAGTCACGCTGTTCACCTTCCTCGCATCCAAACACAATCGTACTCTACCGTCCTTCTTAATTACAGTAACGAGTGGGTTGATATATGCGCTGTTGCATCTCTCAATGACCCCATACCGCAACATTCTCCTAATCTCATCATCTACCTTCCCTTTATATGCTAATGGGACAGGCCATCCTCTCTGGAAGTACGGTGTCCGGTCGGTGACTTGGAACTCGTGAACGTACCCTTCGATTCTTCCGGGACACTCTCTGAATAAACTTCTATTCCTTACCAGAATCTCCCTTAATCTCTCCAACGTTCCTTTATCTCCGCAGTCAATACTTTCTATTTTCTTGTCAATGTTCCTGATGATCTCTTCTTCTTCTTCTATGTCCACCACTTCTATATGCATCATTGGCACCGTGTACGCCGCTTCGTCAGCCTCTCTTCTCAACTCGACGATCCTTCTTCCCATGTCAATGAGACATCCTGTTTCTTGAAGAAAATTGGTTCCTAATATACAAGGTTTTATTAAATCTGGTATGATGAGAAAAACACATTCATATTTAATTTCTTCGATATAGATATCGCATAATATTTGTTTTCTTATTAACTTTGACTTATTACCAACCGCGCTAACTATTAATGTGTTAGACATCGGTAATATTTCATAAGGGGTTATGTTATGTTTGTTTTGATTAAACCACGATTCGGACAATCCGGCAATAACGGATCTAGTATCAAGCAACGCTTGTACAGTAACATTACCGTTAAACTTTATATTTATCTCTGGACACTTAATTATTCGTTGTGGAATCTCTTCATCATCATTACATAATAAATCACTTCGTAAACCTGGTAGGATTATGTTCGTCTGGTAGTCATTCGTTTTATCGGCTATCTCCGTTAATGAGTGAAGGGATTTTTTTCTTCTTCTTCTTCTTCTTGACGGACCCTTTTGGGTTGAGTGCCCGATGTACCGGCAGCCGTGTTTGTAAACTCCATTGTGTTGACTGCGCGTCGGTCCGCATTACGGTGTTGTTGTGTATTTATGGCCGGTCTGTCACCCCAAGTCTTCTTCTGCATTCCATTTACTTTGTTCGGACCGCTTTCACTTTCCTTGTAGGAATTCCTCCTCTCGTTCGCTGACACATAGTTTGACTCTCTATTATTTCTTGGTTGAATCTGTGTATACTCTATGATTAAAGATTCGAAATTTGGGATCGTCACAATTCCTCTTGTGACCACAGCGAGCTGAATCTCGCGCCCAAAGTGACGAGATATCTTACGTATAAGTTGATTGTCAGTCAGGGTAGGTGTTAACTGCCTACTCTCCAACAAGATACGTTCAATATACTGAATAGCAGTAACTGGTCCACGCCAATCAAACCTGCCATACTCCAAATGGTCCCGTATACTATCTTGTCGTTCTTGTCCCGAATATTTCAATGAGAACGCTTCCTTGAATTCCTCAAAATTAGATATTTGGTTACGTATCACCCGCCACCAAATACCTGCGTCTAATTCCAAATGTCTACCAATCCACTTGATATTGTCAGTGGGGTAGTACAACTCTTGTATTTCAGACAACTCCTTAAGGAATTCTATAGGGAATCTGTCCGTACCATTATACTTAAGGTCATTGTGGTTAGGTCCATTAATTCGGTTTAATATACCACACTCACCTTCCATTAACTGTCTCTGCAGTCTTTCCTGGTTTTCTCTTACTTTAGTCAAATGTCCTTTTAATTCTTCGATCTGCGTCGTCTTTTCTTTTGTAGTCTCGTCCAGCTTTTGCTATGTTGAACGTTGTCTACCATCAACTTCTTCCAACTTCTGTATAATATTATTGTTTGTTCCGTCTTGCTCCTGTTGTTTCTGCCGTATGGTGTCGTGTATCTCGGCCTTGAGTTCTTCGTGCTTCTTAATAGAATCCTTAACGTGAGCATCGAACTTATTATTGATCTTTTTAACGGTCGTCTGGGTAGTGTGCATCGCTGCCATCCATTCTTGACGATCATTTTCTCGCGTTTCTTGTATTTCTTCGTACTTCTTGTTTGCTTCTTCTCTCAAGTCTCTCACGATATCATCTTGTTTCTTCTGTAGTTCGTTAACTCTTCCTTCCCAGGCCTGCTGGTATTCACGTATCTCGGACCTTATTTGTGTCATCTCTTCCTTATATTGGTCGAGTTTTTCATTTTGCTTTTCTAATTTCTCACTAATTAATTTGTTAATACCCTCTTCTAGTTTTCTGCTACTTTCTTCTTGTTTCTTGCTTCGTTCTTCTTGTTTCTCTAGTTTTTCATTAATTAATTTACTGTTTTCTTCTTGTCTCTCTAGTTTTTCACTAATTAATTTGTTACTTTCTTCGCTCTGTTGACGGATGAACTCCATCAACATTTGTAGACTTACATCTTCCGGTTTCGATGTCTGTCCTCGCGCCCTATCTTCTGGACTCTCTACAACGCTACTTGGTTCGCTAGGTGTAGTATTCCCTTCTGTATTTACTGTACCTAATTGGTTATTGACGTCGAATTCTACGCTATCGGAATTGCTCGCCATTTTTGCCTTCCTACGCGTAATCATTCAAACTGACTTATAAAACTAATACTTATCTTACTTCTATTTCTATAACACTACTTTATCTACTTCTTCTACTGCCTGTTCTTTGCCAAAGCTATACGTTTTAACAATCTTTGTTACTACGTATCATGCCGTGCGGGTGGGCGCGATTTTATATGTAATTAAAATTTTATATAATAACTGTGATATCAAATCGATAAAATTGATTTGTAACGTCTTACGTACTTTGGGCGTTATCAATATAATGATATTTTATTATATTGATTTGCGATAGATAATATGTATTTACTTGCTTTAATTGATTACTTTCATGCCGTGTGTTATACGACCATTTAATACTATGCATAACTATTCTGATTCTTATTAGCAAATACTTGATATCATTTAGTAGATTAGCGTTATCAATTCATTTATTTTATTTGAGCATATGAAACTCTTGAAAATCTATTTTATATTTCTCCAAAAATTTAAGTTAATATCTGGGATGTACTTGGTAATAATGAACGCATATATATGATCAACTTAAATTACTAGTTTATTTATAATTCACAACAAATTAAAATTGTACATATGATACGTCGCTGTACCTGAAATACATACATATTTTATAAGAACAAATTCATGTTTCAATATACGCTGAAAACAAAGAAAAACATACATACCTATATAAATCAAATAATATAACAATTCATATTCCACTTATTTAATGCGTTCATTAAATCCCAAATAGGCTTTTGTTAATATCTTCATTAATTAATTTTTATTCAGATTTATTCATTGCGTTTCTTAATAATTTTCTCAGGGGTGAATTCTTTGAAAGAATCAGGTCAGTAGAAGTAAATTAATTAGAAATGATTAAGATAATGGTTACTTGATTTCTGAATATCCATTAGTTGTTGACGAAGTCTAGTTCCGGTGATGAAGATGACTCGTTGACACATTTCGTCGGATGCTGTTTTATCACAATCACTTAACACTCACTTTTCCGGTCACTCGCGTTGGCGTTTGTTTATGTGAATAATTGTAGTTTAGTGTTCAATCAAATGTTTCATCTTACGGTGTATGTTGTGTGTTCGTTTTGACGTTAATGTACATGTCTGGTTTCACTTATCGCTGCTTCTTTCAATATTCCTATAATTTATTAATTAGTTCAATATTTCATGTTCATTATGTTGTTAATAAGGTGTAGTAACACTATATTAAGTTCAACTGTTTAGTATATCGTTTATGTGGTGATATCTGTTCGTGTAACGGTCTGATTGTTCACTTTATATAATTCTTATCTAAGTCCGTTACGACACACTTCGAAATACACTCTTTAAAAGTTTACTAAGATTTACTATCGTGACGTGAAGATATTACTAAGTCTTTTAAGTTACAGGTTAACGTACTAAGTCCCATACTCGAGTTAATTCTCCGCACGATTAATGTACTCTTATGAATTTAGAATAAAACTAACTCCGAACAATTAGAGTAAACTGTTTGAAATCTGAGTATCAACTGTTCCGTACTTGAAATTAACTAACTGAAAAATTTGAGTATAAAACTGTCTGAAGATTTGAGTAAAAGTGTTTCAAAAATTGAGTATAGACTGTCTCTCCTCCGTCTTGGACAGATAGTTTTATTAATTCGTCCCTAATTTTGTCTCTGGCGCAGTTCACGCCTACTTCATTTTGAGATTGGTCAGTTTTGAATTTTCTTGGAATATTCTGTCCCACCATGTCGAGATCCTACGTCATAGTTCTTCCGATAGGTCTTCCGTTTCGGTTGCTATGGAAACACTCCTCACCACCAATTTTCTCCCTGGCCGAAGGCATCTGATAGGTTCTTAAACGTCCCCCGATTTTGCTCTGACGAACGTTAACCCTTTTCGTAGAAACTACAGCTATTAGACACTTGTCTATCAACCTATTGTCTGAAGTAAACTCTGTGTTTCTCTAGATTGCCATTATCTGTACTTTCGGTCTTCCTGGCGTATTGTTCTATGTTATACCCCCTTTTTTGTGGCTATTAGTAATTTTGAACATCTGCTGGCTGGTGAAGTCACCCCAACTTTCCACTCGTAAATTCTGTCTGTCACTTCGACGATAACTCCAGCTGCGTAACATGACTTGAGTTTTTGTCAGATCTATCCTACTGTATTGTTTCTTAAGGTGCAGTGCATCCGCTCCATTGTAATACGTAGTTTCACTCGTTTTTGTCGTATATCGTATACTGACGTAACATGGTCAAACATCTGCCACAATTCTCGGTACAAGTGTGAATGTCCTTGCTTACTTTGTTACAGCTGTAGTGAGCAATAATTCTGGACTACACTTTCCCTGTCATCTTGTGCCACCAATTTCTATAGTTGTATCGTACTTAATGTCTTTCTATTGTCAAGCTAGCGACGCTGTACTGACATCTTCTCATTACGCTTTATTTATTGCGCCAACTATAAGTCGTTGACACCGCCTCGTGTGAACGTACTCCGTCGAGGTGAAAATTTAAAATTTTTTTTAAAATTTTTGCTCGTTACATGTTGTAGGTCCAATTCATGTGAGGTCATGTGTCATTTGTTTGACAACAATGTGCTTCATAGTTTTTTACAGTATTCATCTCAACTATTGCCATCTCATTATGGCATGTTACTACAATGGTTTATTATTATGTTTTACAAATTTACACATTGTACACATTTTTACACCATCTGTTGAAACAATAATACTGGGTTTCTTAGTCTAATTATGTTACATATTTTTGTGGATTGTATCTAGGCTTTGGTACATTGACTTGTTTATACTCAACAAATTAGTTTATTTACTACTATTTGTCTTGACATTCATCTACATTTTGTCCTGTGTTGCTATGACATTCAGGCACATTTCATATCAAGGATTATAAAGCTTTTATTATTGATCTCTATGAACAATTAATTCACTTTTCTGTATCATATATTTGGTGGTCTTATTGATTATATCTGTGGTTTTACAATCTTGGATCAAACTTGGTACACTAATTGTCTGTGCATTTCACTTGTTAATCGTTGATTCTTTCACTTATAAATGGTTATTCACTTCCCTCCGTTATAAACACTTTCACTGTTATTGTTTGTGCTGTTTACTTGGGGTAAATGTTATTATATCATATGTTGTTACACTTATATTAGGTATTCACTGTCATTGTTGGTGATCACTTATTGATGCTCAACACTTGGTTTCTTTATTATTGATAGTCCAATAATCATTACACTTGTTCTGGTCACTACATTGATTTTGATGCTTTCCATATCTTGTGAATGTTGATGTCTTGTACTGGTCATACATAATCTTTATTCTTTATGGTACATTTCTTCCTCTTCTTCTTCTTCTGGTTAGTTGTTTGTCACTTTTGGTGCTTTCCTTGGTTACACATTATTTGTAATAATTCATGTTCATTGAATATAGTCATATTCTTCCATATTTTCGTTCATTATTATGATAGTCATTGTCCTATATTTATTTCACTCTTATAACAAATTAGTTTGTTCTTTCACTATGGTGATTGTATTTGATTCGTCTCCTTCTTACGATGATAATCATTTTCGGCATATCCCCTCACTATTTTGATCTATTGGGCCTGGATGCTAACGTATTATATTGACTCATGGTATTTTATCTTTCTTTGTTATACTCGATGATATTCTTATTACTCTTCCTTCTTTTTCGTTGGGGGTGTTTCAATATTATTTATTCGTAGATACACATTTTATTTTTATTCTCCTGTTCCTTCTTCTATGCTTGATGAAATATGTTCATGTTATTCTTCTATTTGACGTATTAGACCTTTTTTTTTATGTAACTGCTATTTTGGTACGTTACATATGCCTTCCTATAAGAATTGATTAATTCTGAATTCGTATATTTATTTTTACTGAAGAATTCATCAATTGTTGTACATTTCCAAGTTGACTCTTATGCTTTTCTTATATCTTCATTTTCTTCTACTTGAATCATAATTATTTTCTTTCTATGTAATTATCTACCTTGTTTATTTAATTCCCTAATTCCCTAACATAATTTTAGCTGGGGCAGTTCAGAGTGGCTCACTTTGGCATACATATCTGCTGGCCATACTAACATCACTAAATACAGAGGAACATCATCTCTGTCAATAATATAAATGATTGCTGGAATATTTCATCAGTCAATTCATCTGAAATCAATTAAAAATATAAAGTGGTCGTTTTTTCGACAAATAATAAATATCCTTGGGATTATCTCACGCATCTGCGGTTCATACATTATTATATTCTCTTCCTCTTGATTCAACTTAATTAAATTCTTTACATTTTACTGGGATAGATTGTTTAGATTTCATCACTGGTATATTCACATGATCTTCTTCGTTAGTATACTAGTTTTCATTCTGCTTTGTCATCAATTAATCTTCTCTTGGTATTACATTAAACGTCATTTCATAATCTTCTTCATTTTCATGATCCACGTCTTTGTGTTATATTTCATTTGGTATAGGCTCTCTTCTAGTGTCTTGCCTCGTGTTTGGGTATCACCTATTGTTTATATTAATAATATTTACTTGCTTCCATTTCTCCAACTTCTTATGTTGCTCGTTCTGTATATCATCTTGTATATTTCTTTCTAATTATTAGTAGTACGGGTAAGCTGTTAATAACTGGTTGACTTGGCTGTTGGAATTATTTATATGCGCCAATGGTCTTATTTGTCGGTCTCGTATAGTTCTCCTTTTCATTAGTACGGGTAAGATGTTCTTTACTAGTTGACTTGGCTCTAGGAACTTATTATGGTTCATTTCTGTGCCAGGTTGTCATGTGTCGGTCTCGTATAGTTCTCCTTTTCATTAGTACTGGTAAGATGTTAAATTACTGTTGACTTGGCTCTTGGAAATATCTATATATGCCATGGATGTTGTTTGTCTTTCTCGTATAGTTATTCTCTTTTAGTACGGGTAAGCTGTTTTTTACTAGTTGACTTGGCTGTTGGAAATATTTAAGTGCCATAGGTGGTGTGTGTCAGTCTCGTATAATTCTTATAATCGTAGTACGGGTTAGATACAATTTTCTTCATATTTTACATTATTTCTTTGGATCACACTTTTGTATCATAAAATTAAAATATAGTCAACATTTATTCTTACAGTTATATTTTCACTTCGTGCTTAGTATCAACAATAAATAATCTTCATCGTAATATTTCATTCTTTTTGCATTATTTAATTCTCAATATTTCGTTTCATGGAAGTCTGGTTATAGTTGCCTTTTATTTTCTTTGTCACAGGGTCTTGTATTTCGTGTGTGTTGTTCTTGGTAGCATTAGTCGTTATCAAAAGAATCCGTCCCATTTCTCGATGTAATTTTATTCAGTTTACCCATAGTCGTTGCTCTCCTCTCTTCTTGTCGTTCGAACTTTTTCAGTGTTCAGGCTTCTATCCGTTCTTGTCATATACCTTACTATCATTCGGTTCTTCCATTTTGCTGCTATCAGATCTTCATCTGCTTCCCGTTCTCCCGCCTTCTTCTTCTCACTATCTTTGGTATCCATGTGTCTAGTATTCTCCTGGTCGTTGTTATTATTAATATTTGGTATCTCTTCTAATTCTGGTTGACCGTCATCTGTCTTCTGGTTGGGTTTTCCCATTGATTGGTCCCTCTTCTTCCGCAATTCTCTTATTTCTTGGGCGTATCCTTCAACGATCCGGTTCGGTTGTTCTTGATAGCCTTCCTTTTTCTTGAAATGCCTTATTCTTCTTTTGGAAATATTTGCTTGGAATACTTTATTGTTTACATTCTTCTTGGTTGTAACATAGTTCTTCTCTTCGTCCATCTTCATGAAGTTCCTTCGAGACTCCTTCCTATAGATTCCTTCTTCACGGTTGACGATTGGGAATTTAATCATATTAATTAGACCACTTCGAGTCATTTCTATTAATTCTTTTGTGACCCTTGTCTTCTTTGGGCGTATTATTCTTCTTTCTTCCGTTTTCTTCTCTCCCGTTTTCTTAATTATTTTGTTCCTTTCTTCATTATTTTTGGGTCTCTGGCTCACGTGTTCCGTGCTGTTATCTTCGGGTGACTCTTCTACCTCCATTTGATCATCATTCATTTGTAGATTATTGGGTTCTAAATTTCCATTCTCGGGTACCTCTTCGGTCTCTGGTTTGTCGTCTATTATTAATTCTTTTATGTGTTTCCTGCCATCTTCTATTGTCCTATCTATTGACTTCATTAGACTATTATGGCAATCCTCCAATCCCTTATTCACTGACTGGAAATGTTCATCAATTTTCTTATTGTACTCGTCCATTTTCCTACTAATTGTAACTAATTCCTCCTTTGTGGATCGGTGATTTTCATTCATCTCCTTCATTGTTCTCAGTATCTCCAAAATGTTGGCGTCCATTGTTGATATTGGTTTCTCCGGTTGGCTTATTTCCGGTTGGGTTTCCTGTTGTGTAACTTTCGGTTCACCTTCTGGTTGCTGAACATCCTCCGCCGGTTCAGGTTGTCTGTCTTCAATTGCCAGTAACATTTCTTCAACGTCCTCTGCCGACGTCGCTTCCTTCTCTTCCATTCTCGCCTCTTTTTCGGCTTCTGCCGCTCGTTTCTTTGACGTTGACCTTCTATACATCTTTCTATCTATGTAATGTACTTGCCGTCGAATTAGGTTGAAAAATTGTTTATTTATTTAATTTATTTATTAGGTATTGTCGTCCTAATTCGCGCCCAGACGTTGGGCGCCACGTTGTAATAAATCTTTACTATTAATGCTGCTGTGGAGATGATCAAGCCAAGCCCCACGTTGGGTTCATCACGTTGTAATAAATTTTTAATGGATGGTTTTAATGTCTTTAAATTATTAGAATGTTTTAATTTTAAATTGAAATGTTTTTGTTGTAGTTGTAGTTGACTCTCACGTCGTCATATGGTTTGTTTAATATTTAATATAACTAATTAGCAATGGGTAATTAGAAGTTAAAGTTTATGTTTAAAAGAGTATTAAAGTCACTAATAATTCTCTGTATTCACCTCCCCACTTACCATCCGTGAATATCTTCAATCTTCTCGATGGGCGACTCTATATCACTGTAAATACATTTGTAACACACAGATATTCCGTTTGAATATCGCTAAATGCACATGAAATAAAACAATTCAGATATTCAATTGTAAATTAAATAATACAATATCAATAATTTGAATATTGCCGCCACCTTGTGAAATAATTTTTTCTACAAAATAAGCTATTTACTTCTATTTTATAGAAATGAAGACTCTATATCCACTGGTAATAAATTGAGGATTTTATTGACAGTAGTGAAATTTAGCAAAACTCCTTTAAAACAATTAATATTGATTTTTTGAAAACAACATCACATTAAATAAATATTGAGACATCTTCAGCTCAAGGCTGGTAACACTGTTGTAATGTACGATAATATGGTGAACTAGGTTATGTTCACTTTGGTCATTTGTATTACCAATTTTCGTGAATTCTTTTAAGGTACATGATACAAGATATAAAGATGTGTTAATAAATAACAATGTTTACTTATTTATTATGATTAAAAAGAACAAAATTTAAAATTATTAATCTCAATACGATAGTCAATACTATCGTACGGTATTCTGATGTCTAGTGAAGGTAAGATTGTAAACACATGCTTGTAACGTTGCACTATTAAAATATTATTATTAGTTTATTAGTTATTACTACTATTAACTGGAAAGAGGAAAATACTGAAAAAACTCTTATTATCGATTTCACTTATAAAAATCATTTTAGGACAGAAGTGTTTCTCTGTGACAAACTATACGTTTTGGTTCTAGGTTAGTTTACCTAGATGAGAGTAAGTTATAACGTATAATACTTAATATCATATAAAACTCTTAATACTATTTTTACAAACACTTTATTTATTAATAATATGATGTAGAATTATCAGTAATGATAGTATCCACAAAAGAAAGTTATTATTTATCAAGACTAAATTCATAGTCAATTAAACTACTATATTTACTAGTAATTGTGTGCGGTATTTAAAATTGATTCCGCGTTTATTAATTATTCTTTAAATATAAAATACAACATCTTTTAATTAAATATCGCCATCACATTGGACGATAACTTTGTTCATCAAATTCTGATAATTATTCATCGTTATCGGTGAATGCACTCAAGCGTGTTTACTTGACTAGTGCAGTCAAACAATAATTTTCGTTTAACCAACGAGAATTATTTCATTAACATTTTTTAAAATCGTTAAATTATTATACTCCCTGTTTCCTTTCACTTGACACATGACCCTTATTATACACTGGTCATGTCTTTTGTTCACTATTCACTTATTACACTGTCACTCGATAATGGGGTGTTCAGTATAGGTTAATGTTTGACCACGTTACTGGGGTGACGCGCACATTTTTAAATATGTCTTGACGACTGTGACACGCTCCTCTCGCCTCGAGTGTTGGAAAACAATTAATTCATCTCGCTAAAGCGTCTCTCTTCGTCTGGTGAAATTGAGTCATTCGATTGGTTTAGAAATCCATACTCTCTACCCCAAACGCTTTGGTTAAATAAATATTTTAATTTTTAGCGTTACTAACTTCGGGTTAGAGATTATCTCTGACGTGTACATGGATATTCGAAAATGATCGAAAAATTTATAATGGCTATAAGTTTCTTATTTTTTGTCATATCGTCATTTGGATAGTGGCATTAAATTGGGGACACTTGCGTCTTTATTTTAAGTCCAAACAAGCAATAATTCCGTCCATTAATAATTCACTTGACCTTCTTCAAAACTCATATAGCGGTTCTTAACATAAATAAGTCCTTTTCACTATATTTTGTTGTAATTACATCTTAATACTTATTACTAGACATTTTGAGTCCATTTCTCCTTCATGCTAATACATAATATTGTTATATTTATAGTTTAAACAAAATTTGCTAATGGCGTATAAGCCAACTATGTCCGATTGTTTACATTTACTTATATCGCTATTATCCCTTATTCTACTACATATTTTTTGTATTATAACATTAATAGGTATATATATATATATGTATATATATATATATATTTGTTCATACTTTATTTTGTAAAATGTTATTTTGTTAACATATATAGTATGGTTCAAAATACATTATGCTCTCATCTCGCCATTTTGTCACACTTATTTAGTTATTTTACTACACATTGGATATATTGTTAACAATTAAAATTGTGTACAATTGTTGTACATGGTTAGTTTAGTGTATTCACTAACTTTTTGTTATCTGAAATCTCTCTAAGTTATTGCATGGTGGTTATTTACACCTAGTTCTATGATTGCAGTTAGTTAGTTTATTAAATTTCAATTATTAAATTACTAGTATAATATTTGTGAGGTGTTCTCATAGTAGTATTGAACATTTCTCTAACTACTGGTAACACTTTTTACATTCTCTTTATAAGTTTTGATAATGTTTTTGACTAACTCTCTTGTCACCTTGGGGTTCTGTCTATTTGGTTTATTGTTATTGTACTTAATCTGACTCATTTGTTGTGTCCTTCAGTTCATATAGTATTCAATGTTTTGTATTTTTATTCTTATTTAGTCTCTATTTGAAACAATTATGGATAATTTAGTTTAGTTTAATTAATTATTTAGTTTAGTTTAAGATAGTTTAATTAATGTATATGATTTTATGTTGTAGGACCAATTCATGTGAGGTTATGTGTCATTTGTTTGACAACAATGTGCTTCATAGTTTTTTACAGTATTCATCTCAACTATTGCCATCTCAGTATGGCATGTTACTACAATGGTTTATTATTATGTTTTACACATTTTGTACACATTTTTACACCATCTGTTGAAACAATAATACTGGGTTTCTTAGTCTAATTATGTTACATATTTTGGTGGATTGTATCTAGGCTTTGGTACATTGACTTGTTTAATACTCAACAAATTATTTTATTTACTACTATTTGTCTTGACATTCATCTACATTTTGTCCTGTGTTGCTATGACATTCAGGCACATTTCATATCAAGGATTATAAAGCTTTTATTATTGATCTCTATGAACAATTAATTCACTTTTCTGTATCATATATTTGGTGGTCTTATTGATTATATCTGTGGTTTTACAATCTTGGATTAAACTTGGTACACTAATTGTCTGTGCATTTCACTTGTTAATCGTTGATTCTTTCACTTATAAATGGTTATTCACTTCCCTCCGTTATAAACACTTTCACTGTTATAGTTTGTGCTGTTTACTTGGGGTAAATGTTATTATATCATATGTTGTTACACTTATATTAGGTATTCACTGTCATTATTGGTGATCACTTATTGATGCTCAACACTTGGTTTCTTTATTATTGATAGTCCAATAATCATTACACTTGTTCTAGTCACTACATTGATTTTGATGCTTTCCATATCTTGTGAATGTTGATGTCTTGTACTGGTCATACATAATCTTCATTCTTCATGGTACATTTCTTCTTCTTCTTCTTCTTCTTCTTCTTCTTCTTCTTCTTCTTCTTCTTCTTCTTCTTCTTCTTCTTCTTCTTCTTCTTCTGGTTAGTTGTTTGTCACTTTTGGTGCTTTCCTTGGTTACACATTATTTGTAATAATTCATGTTCATTGAATATAGTCATATTCTTCCATATTTTCATTCATTATTATGATAGTCATTGTCCTATATTTATTTCACTCTTATAACAAATTAGTTTGTTCTTTCACTATGGTGATTGTATTTGATTCGTCTCCTTCTTACGATGATAATCATTTTCGGCATATCCCCTCACTATTTTGATCTATTGGGCCTGGATGCTAACGTATTATATTGACTCATGGTATTTTCTCTTTCTTTGTTATACTCGATGATATTCTTATTACTCTTCCTTCTTCTTCGTTGGGTTGTTTCAATATTATTTATTCGTAGATACACATTTTATTTTTATTCTCCTGTTCCTTCTTCTATGCTTGATGAAATATGTTCATGTTATTCTTCTATTTGACGTATTAGACCTTTTTTTTTATGTAACTGCTATTTTGGTACATTACAATATTCATGTTTCAACAGGTGCACGGCCGACAAGCATGTTCCAACAGGTCCATTGAGCATTTTTATTGGTATCAAACAACGTGGAGTTAGTGTTGTTTGATATTAAGCGATTCATATTAGTTTTAACTAACAAAACACCTCATCGTAACTTAATGTTCTTTGATATTTAACTACATATAATATTTTGTTGTTAGTATTTTTTTATATTTTTAATTAACTGAAAACTGAGTTACATCTATCTGACATTTAATACTACTTTATTTTTCCAGTACTTAGAGGACATTATCTAAAAAACTGTATATATGTAGATAGTGTTGTTTGATATTAAAGTGACGATATTATACCAAGAAAATGAGGAAGGCAATCATCTAGTAATCAGTTTTGCCAGTAGGACACTCAACAAATGTGAACGCAATTACCACACAACGGAGAAGGAACTCCTCAGTATAGTGTTCGCGTGTGAAAAATTCCGAACATTCATTCTAGGATACCAACTGACAGTAAGAACGGATCACAAGTCAATCTCGTTTTTGACGAACTGCCGATTAAAACATGGAAGGCTAACAAGGTGGACTCTAACACTTCAAGAATACAACATACAATGGGAATATGTTCCTGGAAAGAGCAATATTGCAGCCGATGTATTATCCAGGGTGAATATACAAGATCAAACATTTGATGGAGAGAAGGAGACCATCGCCAAAGTATATCACATTTTAAAGGACAAAATAGAGTTAGCAAATATAATAACAGACCTTAAACTACATCAACAAAATGACACTAAAATCAAAAATATGTTACAAAGATTAGTAGAACAAGACGACAAAATTACCCCATATTATTGCATACATGACAATTTACTGTTTATAAAAACAAGACAGTCAAATAACCAGTGGAAAATTCTAATACCAAAAAACACAGAAAAAGAAATTGCAATAGACTATCACATAAGGTATGGACACATGGGAGCCGTAAAGGTGGTTAAAGCACTAGAAGAGCATGCGTATTTTAAAGACATGAATCGCAGAGTAAGAAAATATAAAAAGACACTGTCATGTATGCCAACTAGTAAAGTGCAACAATGAGAAAAAAGAGGGAGTCATGATACCTATTACCTCTGCTAAGAAACTAGAGAGAGTGTTTGTGGATATTTGTGGACCATTCCCGCGTAGTGGCGGAAGACATCAGTAAAAATACATAATAATAATTTTTGACCACTACACCAAATTTACCAAGCTCTACGCTATAAATAGAGCAACTACAAACAAACTGTTGGAAGTAATTATTCTAAAATACCTCCCGGAAGTTGGAAAACCTCAATCAATAATCACGGACCACGGAACACAGTTCAGAGGCAGAAAATGGAAGAATACATTACTTGAACATGGTGTAAAAACGTACAAAACCTCTGTATACCATCCTAACAGCAATCCTGCTGAAAGAGTCCTAAGAGAGGTGGGAAGAATATTGAGGACGTACTGCTATAAACAACAACGGAGATGGGAAGAGTATTTATCCCCAGCAGAAGATTTTATAAATTTAGCATGTCATCAATCGACAAACGAAACACCCTACACAGCTATGTTTGAAAAGAGACCACCCAGAGGAATAACAGAAATGATTAATTTTCCGCAAGGATATGAATATGAATTCAATCAATTGAAATTTTATAATAATGCAGTGGAGCGAGCAGGAAAGATCAAAATTAAATACAAAAAATTGCAACCTAAAATAATCACATACAAAGTGGGAGATAAAGTATTAATAAGAAACAGATAACTCCCAAGTGCTATTGAAGGAATTGCCAGGAAATTATTACTGCTTTACACCCGCCCATATACTGTAACAAGATATAACATGAATAATACCTATGAAATACAAGACCCTATGACAAAAAGAATCAAGGGTAATTACAATCAAACCTCACTGAAGAGATATATTGAAGATTAACTAATGTGAGAAGCCAGAATTATGATGAAAAAATACTAAGTGATGATATCAATTGTGAAAACGATAACTATGAATATAAAAATGAGTGTTGACAAGCTACTAATACAATAATATAATAATGCGTAACCCAAAGAAATAATATATAATATGATGAATAATGTGTTCTAAACTTACCCGTACTACATAAAGAATATACGAAAAGGACACCCAACATCTATGGCAAATATGTATAATATAAATATAAAATTCCAAGAGCCAGTCAACTAGTAAATTAACACCTTACCCGTACTATATAAAAGAGAAGAATATACGAGACAGACACCCAATATCAATGGCAAATATATATAATATAAATATAAAATTCCAAGAGCCAGTCAACTAGTAAATAACATCTTACCCGTACTACTATATAAAAGAGAAGAATATACGAGACGGACATATAACAACTTGGCATAAAATAAAAATATTTCCAAGAGCCAGTCAACTAGTAAATAACACCTTACCCGTACTACTTAAAGAAAAAAGATGATCTACAATGAAATTAACAAGAGAAGTTGGTAGACAAAAGCAAATGAATATTATTACTATAAAATGGATATACAATACACAAGGCATGAAACAAATCCAAACGAGAGCCTATTAAATAAAATGCGACACAGATATGTGGGTAAAGAAGATACAGAAGATTATAAAGTGATATAAAATGAGCTACCAAAAGAAAGATTAATTGATAACGAAGCATAATGAAAATAACATACTAAAGAAGAGAATCATGAGAAGATACCAATGAAGAACTGTAAACGAATTATCCTAGAAAAATATATGAAGAGTAAGTTAAGATGAATCAAGAAGAGAAGAATATAATTATGTATAAACCGCAACTGCGTGAAGTAATCCCAAGAATGTTTATTATTAGTCGGAAGATTGACTACTTTTATTTTTTAAGATGAATTGACTGAAGAATTATTCCAACAATCATTTGTATTTGAACAGAGATGACGTACCTCTGAATTTCTTTAATGTTAGTATGGCCAGCAGAGATGTATACCACAGCGAGCCACTCTGAACTGCCCCAGCTAAATATGTTAGGGAATTAGGGAATTAAATAGTCGAGGGAAGACGATTACAAGGAGAGAAATACAAGATATGATTCATAAAAGAAAATGGAAAGATATAAGAAGAACAGAAGATTCAATATGGAAGAGAATACAACAATTGATAAATTCCTCATGACAATAGCATAAGGATTCAGAATTAATCAAATCTTATAGGAAGGCATATGTAACGTAACAAAATTGTAGTTACATATAAATAATACCCAATACGTTGAATAAGAATCTACCACGTACATGTCTAAGCCAAAATGAGAAAAAACATCTAAAGTATTAAAGCCAAGCGTGTATCCATATACAAATAATGTCGAAGCAAGTCAACGCAGGAGAAGGAAGAATTATAATGAAAGCATCATCAATGTGATAAGAAGATGAGAGTATAAAAACCAAACAAATACGTTAGCAACAAAGACCCAATAGATCATACAAGTGAGGGAACAACAAATAATATAAATGTGACAAATAGGTCATACAAGTGAGGGAACAAATAATATAAATGTGACAAATAGATCATACAAGTGAGGGAACAAATAATATAAATGTGACAAATAGGTCATACAAGTGAGGGAACAACAAATAAAATAAATGAAACAATTTATAATACAAGGGAGGCAATATATCATATATGTGACATATGATACAAGTGAGGGAAAATACCCTATTAGTGAAGAAACATATATATATAAGAAGAAGAAGAGACCCGGATACAAGAAGAGGAGATGTGTATATGATGAAGAAGAAGAAAAATGTGTAATAAACCATGAAGAAGATTTAACAAGGACAAGACAATAACATTCCCAGTGTGAGGAATGCACTACGACAAGGAAGATAATAAGGCATGTGTAAAGAATGCCAGACTAGTGAATTATAATACCCTCCAACAAGGAAGAAAATGATGAAGAAAAGATGACCAAGAACCAAGCCACAAACAATAATAGTGAGTGTCTTATATAAGTGCATCGATTAATATTAAAATAACACAAACCCAAGTAAACACCACAGACAATAAAAGTGCGATGTTTATGGAAGAGGAAGATAAGAAGTGTTAACAAGGAGAAATAGTGAATCCCAAATAAACAACACAAACATTTAGTGTATGATTTATGAAACAAGATTATGACAAAATACAAACATAGAAAGACCACAAATATACTGAGATTACAGAGAGAAATAATTGCTCAATAACAACTGAAACTGAATATAAAATCCTTAATAAGATATGTATTTAAAGATCAAAAGAATATAGAGTAAAAAACCAATATATAATGTAATAATTAATGTATTGAAAATAAGACAACCTGCTATAGAAAGACAAGGCAGTTTGCCCAAACCAAAATATAAACACATAATATGTACAACAATAACAAGTAAGAAGTAAGAATTAAGTAATAACGTGTAAACAAATAGTATGAAATGTGTATAAAATAGTGAGAATATTGTAATAAACAATAGTAATAACATATCATAGCAAAATTATAATAATTAAGCAAGATGATGAACAAATTAGGATGTGTATTGTTGTCAAATCAGTAAGAGACACATAACCTCAACTGAACAGGATCTGCAACACAAAACCACATTTATAATTAGAAAAAAGCAGTCAAAAGTAATTGTTCAAATCAACAACCAAAAGAGGATAAATGAGTAACATAATGAACCTAATATGAGTAGAGGAACACAATTATACAATCTATATTATTTAAACAAACAATAGCCAGATTAACAAAACACAAGATGACCATCAAAGTTACACAAAATACTCACTTAAACTTGATAAAGGAGAGGAAATATAGTTTGACAGTAGCAACTAAAATATTTAATACCTCTATGAGAACCTCCAACAAACACTAAATACATAGATTGTTGTATATTAATAATGTTTATTAAAACATTAATAAACAAACATACATGACCCATGAGACTAGATGTAAAGAGCAATCTTACTGAAATTTATGAATGTTGGACACAACAAAAAAGTGTTATACACTATAGACAAACAATGTACAAGGTCTAGGTACACATTAATGGATTAAAATACATCCATTAAGCACAAATAATGGTAAATTATGTATATAAAAGTAACAGAATTATGACATGGTGTATTAAAGCCTTCTAATATAAATAAATGAAGCGCAATAAATGGAAACAAAGCTGCACTAAAGGTGTAAAAATTGTTAAGGTACAACCTAAACACCTAAGAAATATATTAATATGAAAAATGTATAAAAAATAATGAATACAAATGCAAGGACATGTAGGGTTTATACGCCTGAAGAGCATTTGACAAAAAATGTAAATATTTTAGTATTTAGAAATAACTCTTAAGAGAAATGGACTCTAAACAATTAAAATAAGCATTAGAGTTAGAATATATCATAATAAAGTGGAAAGGACTTAAATGTGATTAAGAACCACAAAAAGTGAATTATCGAAGAGTGATGTAGGTTAATTAAGGACGGATTTATAGCTTGTGTGGACTCTAATTAATGAGCCAAGCATCCGCAAGATGATAATACCATTCACGTCTTAATTCGAAATATATTAAGAAAGATATAAACAAATGAAAGTTTTCCTTCAATTCCAAAAAGAATTGAACGCGTCATAGCATACACTTGAACCCAAAGACCGATGCTAAGAAATAAAATTTTTGACTTTATTAATGCATATGGGGTCGAGATTATCAAATTCTCAATAAATAGGAAGAGCTGATTTCAAGAGACGCCGACAGCAACTTCGAAAGAAAGCATTACTAGTTCTTTGACCATCAGAGTGAACGGGACGAAAGTTCGTCGGGAGCAGATTTCAAAAAATGTGCGCGCCCTCCAGTATAAACGAGTGAAGTGCGTCGAGTGAAGTGTAATAACAATCCATCCATCGCCAGTGTATAATAAAGGCGATGATGAGTGGGAAATACCAACAAAGGTTTTCACGTTGGTACTACTTTAGTCAAGTACAGTCGTACCTGGCTAAACTAATTTATGAATCGAATTTGTGGAAGAGTCTTTAACTGTTAAGTCATGGCCACGATGATGACAAATTATTATGCTACATCTACATGTTGCCACAAAAAAGTCAAATTGACAACACTGAGGCCAGCGGACCGTTCCATTTATTATGCGGTAATTCAATTTTTTTTATATGGAATAACTTTTCAAACCGGGACAATTGACAAACTGACCGGGACAATCCCGGTCAAACCGGGACTATGGTAATCCTATATTAACCAGTATTTGAATAAAAGTTCTCGATCTTATTAATTTAAATAAGATATTATTAATTTTTAGAAGGAAATGACAAATGAATATAACATTATAATGAATATCGATGTAAACAATATCGAATATAGATGCTAACTTGATTACTATTAGTACGAAATCAGATCATTTATCAAATAATAACAGAGAACAATCATTACAGTTAATGAACAACATACTTACCAATAATAAATGTTATGTATAGTTTTAAGATTTTAATGCCATCAATTGAATATTTTATTAACTCACTTTGAGTAAAAGGCAATCTAACCTATATGGTACGAGAGTTGAATAATCATACTGAGTCATGTTTTAACTTTATAATCACTTGAATATGCTCAGTTAATAAGAATTTATGAATTAATTATAATATATTTCATTATTAATACTTATCCAAGTAATATTATTCTGACACACAGTATTTGTAATCGTGTCGTACACCCCACTACCTAGCTGGTAATTTGACACCAGTTGTACCATAATACGATAATTTCCAATATCGTAATTAAACTTGTTTTCTTGAATTTTAATTACTCTCTATAATGTATTATTACTATATTTCAGCATTTTGTACCCTGTATCATATTAACTAAAAGAACACACGAATTTTGGTAATTGTAAACCAAACTAACCAAACTAGGTTAACAGTTATACGATATACAATAATCAGTGTTACCAGCCCTGAGTTGTAAGATTCTCAATAACTATTTAAATTGTTTTTTGATGACTATTAATTGTTTAAAAGGATACTAATTTCAAATTAACTTATTGTTAATAAAATAATAATTTTCTTACCTTTGAATCAGTTTTCTTATTTCAAAGTAGGCAAAAGAAAAATTTATTTACAGAGCAATTATTTTCAAAGTGGAAGTACAACAATAGAGCGGCCAATATTTGAATTTTAAAACAGTACCAAATATACAGAATCAGCTTATTTACTGTACATACACAAATACACCTGTGACATATTATAAACTGTGTTGTGACATTTCAGTGTATCTATTTTGGAAGACTGACAACAATCATCATTGGTAAGTGAAACGGTAAATCTACCAGTGCTACAAGAGGATTTTAACATTCCCTTTTAAACAAACATTTTGAACTTTATTTTTGAACAAACTTAATAATAAATTAAACACAAAACAAATCCGTCTCACCACTATTAGTATAGTTATAATATTAAAACACAATTGTATTACAATATACCGTCTGATTATAAAACACAACACTTGACTAGTAACCACTTGAACGCGCACAGTAATATCTCTCGTATATCGCCACTATACTGAAAACTAAGGCCGCTACCGCCATGTATTTTTACCTCTGCTCACAGACCAGAACGTTCCTAATTGCGTTTACCGCCAGTGTACGACGTAATTAATTGCGGCCTTGACACAGTCCGCGCGGCTGGCGGCCTCCAGAAAAATCTCACGAATGCGTCAATAAGCACGTACACCATCGCATTAAATTCTGGATCTCTCTGGAACGTTCGATAAACACGTAGATTGTTCTGTGATGTCGTAACAATATCATTATGACATTTTCATATATTGCATTATACAGTATATTTGCACTTAACAAATACTGATTCACAAATCAGTCACTTAAGTGTGCAATTCAAAGTTTTTTACAAGCTACAATACGCAACTCCACATATTTAATACGTCCACTGATAATCATAATATGGCATATTAAGAGCACCGATACATCCTAATAATCATATGTAATAAGATATTTTATTGCAATATACACTTTAATTTCTAAGAATGTTTAACATTTCTAGTATAATGTATGTAATTGCACCAATCTAATCACTTTATAATTGTTTACAACGGGTAAGTGTAGTCAACGTAATGCAATAAAGAAAGTAATGCCTTGATGCTCGTTTGCCGGGTAAATTAGGCATTCTGTTAACTTTCCGGGAGACGTACACAAACTCCTCGCTTCTCGTTCTCCACAGTAGTTAGTGTTTAACTGGACGCTTCCTGTTTTCCATCAACAAATATCTGTTCTGTAAAATGTTAAATGATTCAAAGTTACAAAACGGGACGTTTATAATTATTGTGTTAGTAGTGAATCCATCAATTACGACAATTTCACACAAATTACACAGTTAATTTGTGTATACATTTGTGTGTGTAACTATATGATAATCATATAGTTACATATTAGAAAAATAAATTTCAACAAGGAAGTACAGTTAATTTGTAACTGTTAGATAATTACGTACGCGTTTATAATTTTATTAACCGTGTGTAACGCCACACACGCAACACACGGTTACGGTTAATTTGTGTGTGTGTGTGTGTGTGTGTGTGTGTGTGTGTGTGTGTGTGTGTGTGTGTGTGTGTGTGTGTGTGTGTGTGTGTGTGTGTGTGTGTGTGAGAGAGGGGGAGAGAAAGAGGACAGATAAGCCAAGGATAAAGATTTTTTGCTGTGGCAAAGTCATGTTTAAACTTACTTGCTAATGCATGTAATACCGCTAATGCGTGTAAGTAAAATATCGGTATGGAGAACCATACATGTCTTCCATGTTCTAAGATTTACATTTAAAATCATTTTCAAAATAAAATATTTCCATAGGAACTACGTTTCCTGCTTCTTTCTTCAGCCTTAACCACAGTACTGAGGTCAGTAGGATACCACCTCACGTTAGCGTACAAGATTTTCACTGACGATGGCAGTCGATGGCACTGCCAAAACGTGTGGTTTTGCAGAAAACATTGGACCACGGCCAAATAGCACGGGAAAGAATTGTAGGAACAAACTATTTCTTTGTTGCCGATAACGTAGTACACATATAAAATTATCCCGTCCACCTTCAGCTATCATTTTCATTTCTAGAAAATTACCCCCACCACGTTCAAACTATCCCTTCCTTTTAACCGATCTTCACAAAAATCAATAGGCATTGAGACCTCTACAACTCGGGAACACATGCAAAACATTATTTGATTCTGTTTTAATTTGCGGCAGTCATCGTTTGCCATAGAAAAATTCTACACACAGACACACAGATAGACACACAGACACTTTTCGGAAAATGACTTTTCTTCATGTTTTGAGGGTAATACAATCAGAATCAGCCCGCATCTCGAACACTATTTTTTTTGTCATCACCATACTTCCATTTCCTTATGGAACATGGAAGTAAAAACAATACTCGAGAGAAATTGGTCGTTTTATAAAAAAAAAATTGTCCGATAATATAGATCATTTTAAATTATTACCTTCAGAAATTTGTAGGTAAAAAATATTTTCGTTTATTTTAACTTGTTATCATGCAAGTAACACAACAAAGTATTAGCTGTAAATCAATAAAACAGGTTGCTGCTCCTTTCGCAAGCAGAAAGAGTTCCGTAACATGGATACTATGTACTTAGTGCCGCATCATATATGATTAGAACTTAATGGTGGACTAATTGTTCTTAGACCTGTACTACAGCCCCACGAACTTGCGTTCTCAAAAAGTCAAGCAGATTAATACTACTTTCTCACAAAATGTTTCAGGGAATAAACTGATACAGAGGAATTGTATGATAACTGTTGTCATCGGTGGCATTATATTTGGACTTCTTGGAAATTTGGAAATCTTACAAGTTATAGCTACAAGAGACAAATTTGAGGTCGATGATTGTAGATTTAATTAAATGCTGCATGTTCGCTTATACGATCTGCTTAATACATGATATGAAATAACCTTCGTTAGTTATTAATAAAATGCAAGATATTAATGTTAGATATTATCAACAGTAATGCTTTTAGGAACAGGATGAAGCCTAGACAGTTACTGACCTGGAATTGAATACAACCTCAGTGTGTAACTGAACGGTGAGATTTGATTTTTCTCCCACCTAGATAGGGTGAGTAATAAAAAGGAATAAACAGAATACTTAAAGTCATGGGAAACTTTGTTACAGAAGGGAAGGAATTTGAGGGAGAATTAAGATATAAGTAGGGACAAGTAATCTAAAATTAATTATACAATGTTATATGTAATAATAAAGAAAGGATTAGTTGTCAGAATAGTAAAAACCAGACAAGAAATAAATAGTAATGACTATTTGGTGGTTACAACAAAAGTCGGAGAAAAGAAGAAAAATGTTTTGTATTGTGTTTATTTTATCCGTAGCTTTTCAAGTTGCTTGATCTTTCTATTTCTTTACATGTAACTTTTACTGTATATTCGTTTATCCATGTAGCTCCTTGCAAAGCAATCCGGATGGTTAAAACAATTAAGAGTTTGATAAATAGATTTTAAAAACCTGCCAAGCGTGTTTTGTGAATATTCTCTTACCCAACGCCGTAAGCATTACCTAATACAAATGGCACTCTAAGGATTCGTTTTGCCTCTTGTTAGTCTTTCTGTTGAATGGAAATAATGTTCAACTCTTGCAGCTACCTCTTTTTTATAGCGACCTGTTTTGTCATTTCACTTCCAACAATTTTTGTAGTAGCACCTTATTCATTTATGTTCGTTTCGGTGCAATAACGTCCTTTAAAGAAAACTTTGGGGACAGTTCGGCTGTCTGCTTTCTGTTCCTTCAACTTAGATTTTCTACTTAATTACCGATAACTGTCTCTCTTGATGTATTTCTCGTAAATTTGGTTTTTATTACACTGGAAAAATTATGTCGTCGATCATATACCGACTGCAAAAGGTAACGAGTTTTATTTATTAACCAATTGTAATTTAACTGAAGTTGATAGAGCTTATGTAAGTATTAACTGATTAATTTAATTCAAAGTGCCTGATAAAGTTTTTATATAATTACCACTCTACGTTACTTGTGCATTATGTTGAATATAAAACACCTTAATAACTCACAAATACACCCCTCCCAGAATGGAAGTACCGATATGATTCACAGTCGGTAATGATCAGTCGACATTTGTCAGATAATGATTGCTAACACAGTTATTTATGTTGCTGGTAAATCAATATAACAACACTAAACGTTGACTGTAAAATACAGTGGATTGCTGTGTGACCGCTGGATCAAACAGTAGTTGAGTAGACGCTTCCACTATATTTATTCAGTACTAATCCAGTTATTACTCCGATGTAGGTTACTGTGTAGGTTGTTCATAATTTAGATCAAGATGTAATGCATTTGTGAAGTATTATCGTATACGGTTTATATGCGTCGCTAATGCTGAGCCCAACCAAGTGCACTTTAATGCGTGCTCGTGTTCAAATCGCGCGCGTGTACGCTTAAGAGAATATTAAATTTAACACACACTCACTTAATCTTCTTTGCATGTACAAACATGCAATGTACACTTTAATATTTAGAAATTCACAAAATTTTGTTGAAATGAACTAATTTTGCTGACATAATGAACTAACTGATGGATATTAATAATTAATAATAGCTAAATATCACGTCGTGTTGGTTTACGCTGATGTTAAAACTGTAGAAAAGCAGATACTATACAGCCGAACGAGAGAGAGAGAGAGAGAGAGAGAGAGAGAGAGAGAGAGAGAGAGAGAGAGAGAGAGAGAGAGAGAGAGAGAGAGAGAGAGAACATAAAAAGTGAGAGTGGGGCTGAGATGGAGGCGAGAGAAACCATGGACAGGAGGAGCGGACATGGAGATTAAGCAAGAATTCCCATGTTTGAAAAGTCTTTAGTAAAAGAAAACACTACTTTTCAGCAGTATGGATCTCGAAGTGAGAAAGAGACCGATGAATTATTGTATGTGCATCGTTCGTTAACATAACTGGGGAATATGAAGTATGAGAAAGAGACAGGTAGGTAGAACTGATGCTTCTTAAGACAGCTTCATGAATATTGTTACTAAACGATCGGCTCTTACGGTTGCGGGTTTCTCGTTCTTTCCGCCCCAACGTTGCCGGCGTCAATTTGTAATGAGATGATTACGAGCGTCTCGTTATTTTCACACAATGTAAGCCTATTCGTTGCTATGAACGGGTATGCTCCCCTGTCTCTACTCTCTTCGGTCGTTTTAATTTACTTCAATTATTTAAATATCTGAGATATTTGGAGTTGTGGAATATAGTAATTTAATTAACTAATATTAGCTTATCTCTCTAAGAAAAATATCAGTGTTTGTGTACTTGAAACTTAAATAATTAATGTGTTATTATCTAATTTCGTTCAACCCTATTATACCTTGAAGAGAATTATGTAAAATTTTGTATTTTAACGCTCTTCTCTTTGGTGTCGGAGAATTCCGCTATAAGCGCTGTAGTACCGGGGCAACGAAACTTAGAGGTTAGTTCACTGTTTACGTTAACCAATTATTCTATACTTAGTCAGTTACTTTTTTACTCCCAACTCATTAAATAATACTCCAAATGACAAGATTTTGCAACTATACAAAGGTTCTTTATTTGTTCACTTCTTCAACATTGAATAAGATATGTTCCAATTGGCATATACAAAGGCTATAGATGCGTGAATCGATTATTGATCAGTCCGATACTTTATTTAGATTCGGTTATATAATGTGTTTTAGTTTGTAATTAACTTAATTCAGGGTGTGAAGGTTCTTGTAACTGTGGGGAAGATTAAAAATACGTAGATAAGAATGCAAGATTTACAAATTTGAAGTGTTGTGTTGTTAATATGATTTATACAATAATAATTTACCAGACTAGAACGAAGCGAATCGTGTAGGCTGTTGGTTGATAACTTCACTGTTCTGGATGATTATGCCGTACGATATTCTTTCTTCGGTTTAATAAAATAGAATTCTTGTCCTGTTCACCTCGGAAATGCAGCTCCCTGGATTGATTTACGGCCAGACGGATGTTCCTTCTGCAATTTCTGGATCCAAATACGTTCTTCTCTCGTTTGAAGTAACTAGTGATGTTCCGTGTATTTGAAAGGTTATGAGTTCCAGTGTAGTGTATATTATTGGTTGTGATACAGTTAACTCTTTATATTGGGTTTAATATATCGTCAATTCCTTTCGGGTATAGGACAATTCAAGTCCTTCCTTGTAGAACCCAGTTATTTATTTTTTATTGTGATATCATACTATAGTCTCGTTTGGTTAAACTGTACTGGCAAGAGTCAAGAATATTATCATTAAAATTTTGTGTTTCAGAACGGGATCAAATAATTTAGAATATTCCGATTATATAAGACATTTCTTAGATTTTTTTTTATCTCATCACATTCAGATCATAAAAGGCAATAATTGAAAATCAACAACTTCTTCATTCACTGTAGTCCATAGCAACGCATTATTTTTCTTCCTTCTCCATGTTTTGTATATAGTGTTTATTTCATATATTTTTTGTCTATTCCTTATTAATTTGCTATCATATCGGAATATAACTTTACCGATAGTTGGTTTATTATTTTCTACATATATTCTGCTGGTTTTTTGATATGAGCCTGTTTCTTTTATATTTACTACTTTTTCGATATCAAACGTTATCAATCGATATCATGGCATTGTGGCATTATCATAATTTGTATAAATTGAGATGGTTTATTATATATCATTACTTATTTAATGTTTTTTCCTAGCTCTTCGAACCGTATTCATTAATTATTATTAACTTACGTACCTAACCTTTATGTTATGAGTGGTTATATAGTGTTATTGGCTGTTAGGCCTTTTATTGTATACGGACCTACCTTTGTTTATAACTGGTGAACAACTATAGCCCTTTTACATAAATTCATACATATAATCAAATCTTAACTATTAACATTTACATAAATAATTATTCTTTTCATATCTAATGACAATTTCATCTTGATCTATGGATCACATATAAGAAAATTGAAATCTATTAACGCTAACTATCTGCTTCCCACATCATTCTATAACAGTAATTGAATAATACATCTTGTTTCATTACCTTCCAATAACTCAACAAGTAATTGGTATAACATAACATAAACTTTATCATAACATTCGTTGTCACAAAATAGTATCATTTAATTCAGAATCCTTACTTGCTATTGCTATAAGTTAAATTATTGTTTCATTTTTGTTTACTTTCATGGTCATTTACTTTGACAATTTCTGTACTATTTTACTTCTTACACTTCTCATCAGTATCATATTGGTTTACTTTTCACTGAACATGGATCATTAACTATTGTCTAATTTACAGGTTTGTTTATTCTCGTTATTTCTACCTTGCATCCTTATTTATCTTTATCTATAATTATATCCTTATTTATCTTTATCTATAATTATAAATGTAATTATTAGACTTTTGTTTTATCATGGTGTTAGATATTGATTTGCTTATTATTTTGTTAATATAATATTTATGTAACATGGATGACTGCATTTCTGTTGCGTTACAATATGAAGCAAAAGGAGAGAATTAAATAGTATTAAGAGAGTGAGTAACAAGGTGTTTGTAACAGAAAATAATATAAAAACAAATACACTTTAAATGTGGTACTGAAGACGAAGGAAACTGAACATATTCCAAGAGGAAATGGAATAATAAAGACTAAAGATGCTGTAAAAAGAGACCTTAAAAGGGAACTAGCAATATGCGTTAAACAATCGAGTCTCAGATATGTACGAGACCGGCCAATCGACAGCATGCCACATGATGACGAAGATGTCACAATGTAAATTTTTATTCGTGTGCTCTAAAAAGGCCCTTTAGTGGAGAACAAGAAATAAAATAACATATAGCTTCAGTATACATTATTCAGACGCAATATATAACATCGCCTACCTTGTTCAGGTGTATTACAATCACATGTACCATCAAGTAGCTGCTTATTTTACAAAAGTGCTGGTGTGTACTGTTTAGCTGAGTTTAGCAAAACACAAAATATATGCTTCTTACGGACCCTTACAATAGAAATCACTAAACCTTTACCTAAAAATTAATTTCTTTCTTTACATTTCTATTTTTGGCTTAGGTGTTCCAATGAACTGCGTCGTCATTATTCTCTCTAAATTTCGATATGTGATATCATGTCTTCATAAGGGGTATGTATCTCTTTTCTGCTACGCATTTTTATAGCCTATGTCTTTTGTGTGTTATAGTGATTGCTCGTGACTTTCTTTTAACCACTGTATATATAATTTTAAATTATCATAATATTCAGTTACTGTATATTAGATGTGTGTATTTTGAAGTTATTCCTTACTTAACCTATATCTTAAAAATAGCATCACTATATTATTCCCAGTTTGAATTAGAAGCACAAACTTTATCATTACAGAAGACATAATAAAGGCTTTCAGCAGGCAGGAACAAGCTTAAGAATCTCTGCAGAAAAAAACAAATTTCTCACAAACATTAAAAACGCGCTACAATTCCTGGTAACAGATATTGGTCGAATAGTGAGGGTGCGAAAATTTAAGTATCTAGGAGAGATAATTCAAAAGAATGGCTTGGAAAAATCTGCTCTAGAAGAAAGGATTCATGAAATGGAAAGGCATATGTTATAACTAAAGATATTTACAATAAAAGTGCGTATCTAAAAATGCGAAAATAAGGCATTAGGGGAAGGTTGCCGTCATTGGACCACTTAACAGTTTTAAATTTTTTTCATCACATTTTCAACTTAAATTTACCATTCAATATGCAGACAGTCTCTCTATTACTTTCTGATTAACCGTGAGTATTTACTTTGTTTTTAGATTTTTCAAATATGGTAGTAGGAACAAAAAAACAAAATTTTAACAAACTGGTGGGAAACAAATTGATGGGAACTGGTTGCTATGAATGGACCATCGAGTTTCCATCGATGGACCGATTACGAAAGTAAAGAAAAACTGTCTCTACATAGGTCTATTAAGTTTTATTATACGTATCTACTAGTCATGGTAAAAAACAAAACTAAAACATATAAAGGATGAAAAATTATCTCAAGAATTCAATCAATCAATTAGTTTAAAAAAATGTTCAAAGTTTTATGAACTAATCTAAACAGTCTATTAGTTTATACAACTGTTCCTGGGGGTGCGCCATTTTTGAAGTCTTCACATGCTCTACCACGTTTGTAAATCAGCATAGGAGGAACATAGAAACCACCTGCGCTTACACAGCAGACAACTGTTGTCATCACACCTCGTTCTCCACTCGATATCGTTCCAACTTGAGATTTACCTTTTCTAGCTAGAATTTTCTGAGGTTTCTTTTGAACAGTCGGCAGCCCCGTTTCGTCCATATTAAATATCTTGGTACCATTAAGATGATGTTTGTCTACAATAATTTCTACAATGTCGAAAAACATATTTACTCTTTCCTTGCTAAATCCAGAAGCTCGGGCAATTGATATATTTTCAGGAAGCCTGAGACTTAATTCGGGATGTAGCCGCATAAAATTGTAGTACCATTTTTCCCAGCCGATCTCTTCTCTTTGCTGAATCTGTGTTCGATGTTATTTTGTTCAGCGACTTGAAACGCGAGTTCTCGTAAGTCTTTGGCTGTAATTCCAAAAAACATCTCCTCTAATTTTAAAAACTGGTCTACTAATTCCTTCTTTACCTCAGGAGGCAGATCTCCTAAACTACCAATAATTTTCTTTCTCTCCACAGCAAAATTGTTTTTGCCTTCTAAATGTCTCTTTAAAGTTGCTTTGGGCACTCCATACTCTCGGCAGACTTCATTCAAACCCATGTCTCCGTTACGAAAGGCTGCTATAGCACGTTCCATTGTCTCGGTAGTCTACTGTCCATATTTCACTCCTTTTGGCATTTTTCTGAAAAACGAACATTAGTAGGCCTATGTTAATTTATAGACAAGCTACTACAATATTTTGTGTATTTAGGCTTTTTTGAAATGATTAATATTTAAAATTAATAAATTTAATTTGAGCTTTTAAATACAATCAAATGTCTATCTACTCTTCAAGCTGAGTGCCATACAACGACCATGTTAACAGTAGGAACCTAACGCCCTTGTGACTAAAAGTGTAAGGCTATGATTTTATTAGTGTTATCATAGTACAGGGAGACTCAATGTGTTTGTATTGAAATGTTTTTATTTTCAATTTGCTACCAATTGTTGCTATAAACTTATTTTTAAATGACTACAATATTCGGGCTAGAATATAATGATGTAAATTTTTCAAGGTTGTCTACAGAGTTTATATATTTATATGTAGTTGTAGGTTATACTTTAGGCTAAAAGTTAGGCTATTTGTAAAAACAAAATAGCACTTACATTGAACACAGTGTATATTTGAGTATTATAACACGTTTTTATAGACACTAACTCAGCTACCAACTCACACACAATGATATACGCTATTTCCTCGCATCTCCTGTATTCTTAGCGTTATCAAAATTAATATTTGCAATTTAACAGGTTGTTAATTGTACTGTAAACCGTAGATTATAGGTTAATACAATTTACTAACAGGCCTATCACAAAATATCAGTAAATGAAAAAGTACCAAGTTTCTGTGTCCCATGTAAGATATTATTTTATGTATGATAAAATTTAGTCTTACTTGTAGTCAAAATATAAAAGAAAAGTTACTTAACGTAAAGCGTGTCAAGGAAAATAAGAATAATTCAAAAATTTGTTCACGTTTCCATGAATGGACCACCTGATAAACTGGTCCATTCATGGAAACGCCAAGTGGTCCAATGATGGCAACTCGCCATATTGGATTCCTTAGATAAACACAGCGGAAATGACGACTCAAATTGGAACAACCAATACAAAATTTAGAACTTTAAGAACTGCTTTTAATGTCAACAAATTGTGAAATTGTTCAGTAATATATAATGCGTGATAACTGATATTAAAAAAGACTAATAGTTATAGCACAGAGTACAGAAATCTTACCTGAATTTTTATCTCGCAGCGACGCAACTCCAACTCGTTTACAGAACTGCACAGAACTGGCGTGAAGGAAAGAAAGCGACTACAACTACTACCGCGCATGCTCACGCTTTGGTAGGCGAAATACGTAAGAAGTCCATCCATGGAACCGGTCCATTGATGGCAACCCTCCCCTACAGTACAGTAGTGAAGCCAGAATGCCAATATGCAAGTGAATGTCTAACAATGAATTATAATTTAGTCAAACTAGAAATATTGAAAAGACAAATTATTAGGAAAATATTAGGCCCACGAAAAATTTCAGAAGGTTGGAAATTAAGAAGTAATGCTGAAGTATATAAAAGTATAGAAAAAATAACAGAAACAATGAGGAAAAGAAGACTATTATCTTTTGGACATTTATATAGAATGGACGACAATAGGTTGACAAGCAAATCTTCAAATAACTGTGGGGGAAGAAGTCAACAACAAGTTGGATTAAAGAAGTCCAAAAGGATTTAGAAAAAAATGTACATGGAGAAGAAGCAATTGAAGGAGACGTTTTTCGGGCAAAAGTGTTAAAAATGGAGGGAGTCCAGGGTAGGAGAGAGAAAAACGTAGGTTCAAAGGGGACTGAAGACAGGAAGAAGAGACACAGTGAGAAGATGAAAGAATATTGGGAAAAAAGGAAAGAACAAAGAGCAAAGAATTGAAATTGGCATTGGGTCCTTAGATGGCCGATACGAAAAAAAAGACTTTGAGCTACTATCTTTCGGATCATAACTAGAAACCAAACGCAAAAAATTGTAAACTATTCAGGACGATTACAAAAGAATGCTAGATTGCATTGAGAAATATGTATCCACTGAGATATATTTTACATTGAGAGATGTTACAACGAGCAATATGGGCTTTTAAAAAGTAAACAGAATTTTATGGCATATAATTACTGTAGGTGTAAAGTAGACTTACACAACACGTTTCATACATATTACTTAGTAATACCTTCATTTCTTTCTCATATTTTACTTTTTTGTATCTTTATTTCATCACACTATTACGAATAATATATTAAAACCACACAATATAGTGACGAAACAAAATAGTGGTCCCATAGAATTGATCGTGCTGGGCCTTCCCTCACATACGTAAACATAACTAGAGCCGTTTTTTGTGCTCATAACTGCTTTACAAAAACAAATCAAATAAATTTATAAATTTTCACAAAAGGATTATTAAAATTAAAAACGCAAATCCCAGAATATGCGTTAATGAAATAAATAAAAGGTGATAAAGAATTGCAGTATAATATAAAAGATACAATACAATTTTACAATGTAACAAAATTTTAATATTTTGTATTAACTAATTAATTTATTATGTAAAATATTTAAATTTTCTTCAGTATTTGAAACTGAGAGCAATCATGTTTTTAGAGATTTCAGAAATTTGCCTAGAGTTCTCCAAAACCGACATATGGCATTATCACATTAAAGAAGCGTAGAGCACTACTACTATAAAACTGCTAATGAGCAGTTAATTTTGACCGCGGAACAACTCTATTACATTTTCGTAGATCATAGTCTTTATTTTTAAATTTATATTTGTTATTACTTTTAATATAAAACAGCTGAAGAACTTTAAAGTTCTTATCTGTGTCTCCTGATCCACCACCACCACAGTCTTATCTGTGTTACCTGTCCATCCCCTACCGTGTTGTATAATTTCCGACACCCACTAGCAGACTTGAAGACTTGACCATTGCAATATTCGAGAGGAAGACAGAAATGTGTTGTGTTGTTTCATCTGGAAACATATTGTACTATAACGCACTAAAACCAACCTCATATTTTTTTTTATTGCTAGACATTTAAGAGTGTGTCGTGTTTTTTTTGTAGATAGTAGTCTTGCAATTGTCATATACATTTACAATTTTGTTATTTTGTTTGCTTTTCTCCTTTGCAAAGGTCACGGATATTTCAGTGATTATATTGCAATTGAAAAGCAAAAACTACACAGTCACAGCAGGGAAATAACAAAATGCGCTAACGATTTCGTGACATAAGAATCGCCTGCATCTACGAGATTGTTATATGACTTAGAGCTTGTTATTTCAATTTTAAAATGCCAACAGAGAAGATCAGTCGCATGTGGAGTTACAAGGACGGTGGTAAAAAATTATTGGAAGGAGCTAAGGAAACAAGCCACGATTGAAATCCAGAATGTACGTTTACGACTCAAAAAAAGTATTAAGGAGCCAAACTTGCTTCTGGTGTTGACGATTGTGATAAATGCGTTGTGTCACGAATGGTAAGGATCTGAAGAGAAACGTTCTACTTCAGATAGCATCACAAAAACTTTAAGAAGAAAGTTGATTTAAATATTTTCACTTGAAAACATGTACGATAATTTACCTTGGTGTGTGTGTGTGTGTGTGTGTGTGTGTGTGTGTGTGTGTGTGTGTGTGTGTGTGTGTGTGTGTGTGTGTGTGTGTGTGTGTGTGTGTGTGAGAGAGAGAGACACACACAGAGTTAGAGAGAGAGAGAGAGAGAGATGGACACTAATAAGACATTTATTTCCTGTAGGCCTACGAACTGCGGCTCATTATAGAATTTGTATACTACTGTATCATGCTAATTCTGTAGTATAACGTTTTGTGTAGGATTTAAACGTTAAATTTGAACTGAACCGTGTAAACATTTGCATTTTTATCGTTAAGTTTCCTGTACAGCACTATAGACGTTAAGTGTAGTAATTACTTAAAGATATACGACAATTGATGAGAAATATACAAAAGTCAATGAAGTATAATAATTAAGTAAGTCAGCATACTAGATTAATTCGAGAGCGTTGGTATCAGTCTGCAAATGGCAAGGTTCCAGCCTCGTTGACAGCAACCCTAACCCTTTTAATTAGGTGTGGTCAGCACTTTCGGTTACACTCAGCAATGTAACTGTGCGATTTGTGCCAGATAGAAGTTTGCGATTATTCGCACATTCGCAATAGAGTCCACGACAACAAATATATAATTTTCAACTATGAACTGAATATAACAAATGATATACTGTTTTGATCTGTAACGAGACATTACTATATTGCGTCTGTATACCTTTATCGTTATCAGAAAATATAACATTTAAAGTAATTGCTATAAAATAATTTAATTTTTTAAAGAAATAAAAAAAAAATTAAATTAATTTTTTTAATTCCTGTCCTTTATTGTAAAATATAATTCATTAAAGTTAAAATTTGCAACATTCGTGTGTCTGAATATTCGTTGAATATTCTTATGAGTTTTATTGCAGTCTTACGGATTATTCAGAACACTTAAAACAATAATAAGATATGTTAAATTTAATTAACTTTTTTTGAAGTAATCCCGTTGTCCTGTGAGTTTTGTTATCATCATAAAAATATAAAAGAATTAAAATTACTTCTTTTGAAACGGATAACGATGTAAGGTTTTTTTTTGAATTTTGTCGCCTTTTGGGTAATGTTTCCCGTTCTCAGTGCTAATTTTGTTTCTAGACTGATTTTGTTGTATTAAAGTGAGGTAAAACCCTATATTTTAGCAGGTTGTTACAGAGATAAGTGTAAAGAAAAGCGTCTTATAAACATATTTTCAAAAAACACATCTTCTTGCGTTACAGCATGAAGTAGTTGTGACCACATGTTTGTTGCTAAGGTAACTTAATGCAGGAACACAAACATTTAAAAACATATTTTATACAAAAAGAATCTGTGGTTACATGTGTAGTTTGATTTAAAATATACAGACAATTTTAAAGAAAGTTCTTTAAACGGTAAACGGAGCTGAAGACACAATTTTTTTAGTTTGAGCGCACGACAAAAATATTAGATTACCAGTAAACAAACAGAATATATCAATTACGTCTGTACAAATTATGTGGATCATGCCACTGAAAAATGGATAGAAGTTTGAGAAATTCTGCTTTATTTAGAAATAAAACGTAGCAGAAATTTGACAGAATTTCCAATAGTAAAGAACAACTGGAAAAACAACCAGAAAATGTTGTACCAAATTACTTGCTTAGGATTTGTTGGAGCTGTGTAAAAAGTTTATTAAACTTTAAAAAGCGTAAATAAAATTTATATTTGTAAATTACTTGGTTTTTTTGAAACAAACTATCTATTAATGGAATTAATTTATTATTGTAACTTCTTAATACTGTATTTAGTAAAATCTAATATGATTTAAACAAGCATTTATTAATTGAATTAATTCATTTCTTTTAAAATGAATGCTTCAAAAATGTCGAAATTTCGAAGGCCGTGGATGTAGCACCGTTTGGGAAAGAGATCTGTGATGAGACCATATGCAATTCTTAGTTTCAGTCTATGCTCTGGACACAAGATTTTATCTAAGAGAAATCAGTGTTGTTTAAAGTAAAAGGCGAGTTTACCTCAAGTGACTGTGTTATTATTGCTCAGAACTATAAACGCCTACACGCATCATGCATTTCCTCTCGTTGACCAGACCAAATTGTCCACATAGTCGTTGCAGCTAAGTACGTGTTACTGTTTGTATAGATTCTGTAAATGGAAGTTTCTAAGCTGGTACGGATAGTCATTAACACTGGCAAGTAAAACATGAAACAGTAAAATGCATATTACTTAGTCAACTATCGTAAGAGGTTACTACTTGCAGTGCATGTAAAATGGGACTTTGCATCTCTTTAAAGCTAAAAGCTTTCTATGTCTACAAAAACTTAAAACACTTCAGCACCCCGCTGAGTTAATGGCAACCTAATGGCAGTCGATCCAGCCAAGCGCAGCGAATCTCTGGAGTACTGTATTAATTGATCCAACTATTTTAAATAGAAATATATTTTATATTGACGTTTACGAAAATTATTTACGGACGTTTTAGGTATATATGAGACACTCTTCTATTTTATAGTAACAAACTCTTTATTTATAAATATTTTTTGTAAGACAATTGTTTTAAGGGCATTTCCAAGTTTCTTCCACCATCCACCCAACACGCCTGTGTGCTAAAAAAAACTAAATGTGTTTCAAACACATGAAATTAAAACCTTCACGTTAGATAACAGTATTCATATTTTTACGATTATTGTTCTAAAAAAGCTGTCAATAAACAATCTACTTTTCGTCAAGTAATTTTTCTCTGAAAATCAGATGGCGCCATGTCGTTATCTCAAGCATTGTGCTGTGTGTTAAAACATTCTGTAAAATTTTCTACATTCTGGAATTTCAGTAATGAGCTCCATTTTGTTTTTTTGTTAGCTCACGAAATAAGTTAAGCGAATGTAAACATTCTACGTTAGCAAACTACTAAAGTCATGTAAAACAAATTTAGTTTTAATATTCTAATTAATGTACGCGTAACTCTGAATTGCTGGGTAAAACTGTGTAAATTATACTATGTGATACCTTCAAGATCAACGAATGTATATAAATAACTTAAATCAAAACTGTTTCACATTTATTTTCTGATAACTTATTAAGACTCCAGAAAAGCATGTAAATTTCATTTATGACTATTAAAAATTGATAAAATTTACAAATATTTACGAGTTAGGGCCTACTATTTGTTTAATTTCTATTTTAATATCATTTTTTTTCTTAAGACGATTAATTTAATTAGACATTTCACTAACAGTTGTCCGTTCAAAGTGGACGCAAGGCGCTAGTAGTGATAAGTCTCTAAGCAAAACAATCATCATTTCATTTAATTCTTTTAGAGAAATTCTAAAACATATTAATTCATATTTTATGCACGCGCGCGGGTGTTTGCATATAAATACAAATTTAAATTCAAAAATTTCTACCGGAAATACATTTTTAAGTCACTTGCAAATAAACATGCTGTTGTGACAGTAAAATTCTAACGAGCTAGATATAGGAATTTGTGCTATATTTGATTGTTGGTTCAAAAACTTCTATACAAGTCACTCGTCTAGTTTGTTATATATAACTACTTCTGCTGACAGCAGATTTTCTTTTTCTGTACACCTGCCTTTGAAATATTGTAGCAGCACTACAAACAGGTTCTCTTGTAAGTTATGTCAATTTTTGATCCAACAATTACAAATCATAACTTTTATCTTGATATGATAGTTCACTTAATATACTTTACTTTCTTCTAACAAAAATTTACTTAAAAGCGGTGCTGAATTTTACTTAGAATTTAATCGGGAAGTACTAAATTAAATTTTGTTGTTTATATTGTAATTTTTTAAAATTATACATATTTAAATCGGTATCCAAACTTTATACTTGAATCTAATTGTATCTGCGTAAAATGTATATTTCAATTTAATTGGCAGTTGTTTCTTGTTTAGACGTTATTTGAATATAAAGGAGTTATGATTTATGTGCATGCGACTGTGTGAAGAGAGAGACATGGTGAAATCCTCCTTTTATTTTATTAAGTGTTTTATGATTTTTTTTTTAAAGGGGAGAGACTTAATATTTAAAACTAGGTAATGAACCTAGAGGAAGCCTAAAGTGTGCCAAGACCCAAGCCACAATTTCAGACATGTCCACTGGTTGGATGACAGGACTTGCAAATAAGCAACTATTAACAGTAACAAATTTATATTTATTTGATGTCCAGTCTGTACATAATATAATAAGCGTGTGAGTGAAGTACAATTATATAAATGCCATTGGGTACTATTAAAATACAAATATATATGTATATCCTTGATCAAGCCCTAAGTATCATATGAATGTATGCAAGAATTTTTTAATCACCAAAATGTATTGCTCTGCTTATGACAGTCATCACTATTATAAGTTATGTATATATATATATATATATATATATATATATTATAACTCTACTTCTATGCGTTATTGTTATGTTGTGTTGTGTGTGAGTACCTACCTGCTGTCTGATCTTGCAGATTCTTCCGACTAGGGCGTGTGGATTTTGGATTTGAAGTTCGCAAGCTAGTAATCTCAAATTTATTACAACAACACACAAAATAGGTTACTTTAAAGGGGGAGAGTTTTGTGAGACTGGTAGGCTTTATCGTACAACAATAAAACACTGTTATATGGGGTAATAAAACGTTGTTTATTACACCAACAACACACAAGAATAGAATGGTTATTATTTTATGATTTTCTTATAGTCTAAACAATGAATCAATGTTTTTCGATTGGTCAATAGTTGAAAGAAACTGAACTCGTTCTTTGGCGAGTTAATTGCAATTTAAATTTTACTTTATTAATTGATTTGAATTTAATTAAATTTTTTTAATTAAATTGAATCTAAATGTTCATGAAACAAAATATAAAACTCTGAAATTAATTAGAATAATTAATTAAAATAAATTAGACGTGACAGTCTAGTTCACGTTATTTCAATTCTAGTGATTCTACTTCTGATATACTGCAGTATGATCTAAGATTAGATTGTCAGTTAAGATTTGTATAGCGCTTTTATACAACTTCTATTTCTTAACTATAACTTACTAAAGCCTTAATCTGCTATACAGATTATCACAACGGATTTACGTTTTAATTACTAGAGTCTTTGCTTTTTGTTTGGCACCTGAATTATTTGAATTACAATGTTTTAATTGAAAAATAGAAAATTTGATCTGAAAAATAAATAAGTGGATTTTGCTTTCCTGTTACTGAAGAGGATGTCGTCCCGATTTGTCCCTCGTCGATTCGAGTCCTTGGTTAGAGAAAGTAATCTGCTTAGAACTGCTGGATTCGGTCGTAGAGTTCAAAATTCGGTAACACTCTGCTTCCTTGCTGTTTGTGAATATTTTAACGTCTGCTGCTGTCCGCTGGATCTGCTTCCTGTCCCTCGTCGATTCGCACGTTGCACGTCAGCGTGTGTGTGTGTGCTTCGTTCGGGTGGTCGCTCTGCTCGTCAGCTGTTCACCAATGATTTAGACGGCCTCTCTGCTGTATTCTTGAAGTCTGGTCTTGAAGTCTGGTGGATCTCTTGCGTGCTTATGACTGACTGGTAGTACACAATAAGCTTGGTTGATGTACTGAAGAGTATCTCGCCTTTACGCAACAATTACGAGCTATACAGATGATCTGTACTTAGTGTGTTCGTAATTGCGTGTGTGTTGACCACGTAGAGTCTTCTTGTTGATCTTCACCACTTTGGTTACTAGACGATCGAAGGACTACGTCTTAACTTCGTGAGTACTGGCAGAAGAGTGAGGTTTCAACCAGAAAACACCGCGCTGGCCGGGGCTCGCGTGAAATGATTTCATTGGCTGGCACACTCTCCCTACCACATAAAATTTTGAATTCCCTTGGTCCGTGAGAATGAAGTTAGGTTCCCACAGACAGAGAATTGATATTATTATCTAATATTCTTATTATAATTATCCGGTGGAACCAATTTCCCGCTGCGGATATCCTGTGCTTCTTTCATTTTGCAATAACTTGGTTGCAAACCAAGTTGTGTGAAATCTAAAATATACAATCTCTCAGAAATTATTATCTTTATAACATACTAAAATCTCATTACTGTAACTCTATTTTTACAGAAGTTATTCAATTATTTTAATTAACTCTTTCATTTGTTAATTATATTGCATCAAATTTGCACACGTCATTATTAATATTTCGGTAAACATTTTGGCTATGTTGGATTTCGCCTTTATTTATTAGTTTCCGAGATATTAACAATTAACAGTTTGGGTGTGGTCGCTTCCTTGTACAGCGAACTGATTACATAATGACCACGTGTGCGTTGCTTTAGAAAGCATTATTTTCAATGCGCTACATTCAAATGGAGTTTTGACTGTTATAATTTCTTTAAATATGCTTTCAGTATGCGGTAAACATATAACCCCAAATAGTTAATATTTGGTGCTGTTATAATATATATATATATATATATATATATATATATATTGTAACGTACCGCTTATGTGAGGTTCTTGCGAAACGTACACCTTTAGTCAAGCCCCAAATGTTGGGTTCGCCAAATTGTAACGTCCTGCTTTTTTCGTGAGGTGTTATGGAAGTGTTATTATATGCCTCACGCAGTGTGCGTCACTTTTGAATTATACTAACTGACGTTTTAAAAGGTATAAATAAAGGATTTTGTTTATCTTGTTTTACTCAATCTAAAAAGAAATCGAGAGTGTGTGATTTGGGGTCAAGGAGGTAAGTTGTTCAGCCTTATGCAGAAGAGAGAGTAAGTATCATTATTGCCCCTCAGTTGTGACGATTTCTTCTGTATGTTGTGCTGAAATTTTTATTAACTACCCACTACAATAAATTATAACACGTTATAATTCAATATTAATTTTCAGTAATATTGCTTTATTTATTATTGACTTTTGTCTCCTGCCACCAAAATATAGGTATCACAATCAATCTTATCTGAAAAAAACATCATCTCGACTTTACCGAGTAAACATAGATCTGTCTAAGGAGCAAAACATATATGTTGTTATTTACCCAATATTACGCTATAATAAAAAACATCAATTATTACATAATTCTTAATAATTCCCCAGGGTTCAGGGTGAATTCTTTGTGTTACGAGAGTGTCAGAAATGGATAATTGCTACGCTTTACAAATACCGAAAAATTAATAAATAATTTTGTTTATTTTTTCAAGTATTACGTAGTTTCCGGAATTGCCGTAAGAGAGCAGCATGTATTTGTTTACTTTGAAAAAAAACATATGATAAAATGAATATTTTTGTTCTATTTCACTGTTAAAAACGAGTTTTCTTCTGGACTTATTACGAAAAAATGTTTATATTACCTCGCTCCGTGTTGTTCTTACTGGATTGAAGTTTTATTCTGTGATGAGGTCCGTCTTGCGTTATTATTTCCTTTTCGTTTGGAGTATTTTCTAATGGTTTACTGGAACTAGGCCGAACTGTATTGGATCCTCAGAATGTTTTCATCCACTGGTTTTTAATGTATATCACCATTTAATTTGGATTACTCAGGTATAATTAGTTAGTAGTCACTCTGTTTATTAATCTTCCGTGAATTTCACCTCCTCCAACGTCCAAAAAAGGTTATTTTTTATAATTTTTGTCGCATCGTTTCTTCAACTCTCCGGTTAAGTTCAAAATTTTTTCTTATTAACAATACTTGTTATTTTCCATCACTCTTAGTAACACATAATATTTTTATTATGCAGGCAGTTTGTGATTATTATAAATTTATATTTTATTTATGTAAAAAATAATTCCTTTCCATTCCGGTTTCTTTACTAATTTAATTTACATAATATGTTTTGGTTAATTTTTTTATTATGACATTGTATATAAATATTTTATCATTTTATTATCCTTAAATAAATTTATATATTATTTATTTAGTCTCGAATAGTATTCATACCCGGCACTACTTCCTGTTGCCATTCCCTTCATAGGATTATTTTAATTTTATATTATCTTTGGTAGTTAAATTTTTATGTCTTTTAAAACTAACCCTGGGTTTTCTTATAATCTAACACAATTATTTGAAAAAATATAATATTAACTTGGGTATAACAATTTGTGGTTCATACAATATAAATTACAATAAATAAATAAAATTACAAAAATCAATCAGTATTATTACATACTACTTTCATAAGTTTATTCTTTCCAAAACATACAACACAGTCTGGTAATACGTTGCTTTCACTTTTGTTTTTTCACCTCAATGGGTACACTAGAACTCACTTTGCACTGTATTTTGAGCTAGCTTTAGTTTTACCCATTTCTGACTTTTATTATCATGAGTTACTTTATTGGGACTGGATTATGTAACGTTACATAAAGCCCCCCCACTAGAACAAATTTATTTCAGTTTAACTTGTTTATTAAAAATAAATTGTTGATTATTTCCATTTTCTTAACTCCTCTTTATCTTCATAATAGTGTTTTATTTCTGACTGATTATAAACTGACTGGTAATTCACACTGGTGGTAATTGCTGTTTTCTTACTTAACTCTCTCTCTCTTTTGGAGGCAAATTCATCAATTATTTCTCTGGGTAGTAGTACTTCCACATTTTATTTGATAAGGACTGGTCACACTAATCATATTAAACTTGTTATAACACTCATTTCTATTTACTTTTATATACTCGCTTTATCAATTAAGCTTCGGTCTGCTATCTTCCTTCTATTTTCTTCATTTATACTTCTGGAATCTAATATCAATCCTTTCAGCTATTTTATAATTATTATCCCTTAAATATTCAATTTCCCTAACATTTTCCCTATCTTGTGCGGTGGTAACAGTCGGGTGGCCACTCTGGGTCCATACACCGCTGTCCATCCTTACACCTTCTGAGACCAGGGGAACATCATCCCTGCTCATAAAAATTATTGCCTGAACATTTCTACGGTCAATACATAAAAATAAAAAAAAATTATAAGTAGTAGTCAATTAGCGACTAGTACCAAACACTTTTGGGATTCTTCATACTGTAGCTGTTTGTATTTATTTATATATTTCTTCTTCTCCTTGATTCCTTCTTCTTTTCCATTGACTAATAGCATATAACATCATTGATAGGCCTTATGTTAAAATTCTTTTGACTTTACTTCTTGTGACATATTTCTCCGTATCATTTCTTCTTATCTAATCTTCAATTCCGAGAAATTCTAATTATTGTATTAATTATCATCCTCCTTCAGTTTCATTGGAGTCATTAAATTATTCGTTATTCTTCTTATTGTACCTTCTTATCTGAGCACATTACCATTAATTGTTTATTTATTTATTCTTCTTTTGTTACCATCAAAATATTATTTTTCCTATTAGTCCATTTTAAATCAGTTCTTTATAAATATTATTTAATCATTTGTCCTTATATTATCTTGGTGGTTTGTCCTTTTATTTTAAATTATATGGTTTCAAAATAACTTGAGTAAGTTATCCTTACATACTTTTATTAATTCTAATGGTTGCAAAATATCTTAAGTAAGTTGTACTTACACACTTTTTGAATTTTGGGGTTTTTAGTTTCTTCATTTAAAATTATATTGTTTCAAAATAACTTGAGTAAGTTGTTCTTACATGCTTTTAGAATTTTGGGATTTTTTAGTTTACAATGGGTTGCTTGGTCCTGTATCCATAAAATCCGTCCCTTTTTTCTGGTTTGTTTGGAGTCTGTTTAACCGTGGTCCATTATTTCAGGTACTCCATGTTCTCGGATTGCTGGGGTGTTCGTAATTAATTCTCTCCTTGATAATCTTCTTACCATCCGGCTCTCCCACTTTGCTGCTATGAAACTTTCACTTAAGTACCAGTCTTCCGTCATAATTCGTTCCTTTTTGACTAACCAGTATTGTACCTCCTCTAACATAACATAGTTGCTCATATTTAATCTCATTTCATTCCCTTTTACCTCTGAATTATTTGCCCAATATTTGCATGTTGTCTTCCATCTTGATAATACGGCTGATATTGTCTGATACACTTCCATCGTTGACACATTTAACTGGGATGTAAACTTAATTAACTCCCTCTGTTCGTTAATTGGAAGGTTGAATACATTAATTAATCCACCTGTAATCATCTCCCATTCTTCCTTGGTATTTATTATTTTCTTTCTACTTGTTTTTATTATTTTCTTGGTCTTCTTTTCCACGGTTTGAACATCCTTTTTGTTGTGGCTATTTTTATTTTCAGATGGCATTACACCTTGGTATTCTGTAATTTCAATTTCCTTCCTCCTCTCTTCTGTATTCGGACTTACTTTAATACCTTCTGAAGTGCTGTCCAATGTTTCATCCAAATTATTGGAACTATGGTCCATTTGTTTATTTGTCTCCTCTTTGTATGTATCTGCTTTTTGGATACGCGTATTAACATTTTAAAACTTCTCTCCGAAAGTTTTCCATATCTCCTTATTGACATTCTCCATTTTACACTCAAATTGTTTTAAATTCTTATTATTCTCTTCAAATTTTGCATTAATCTCTTCTCTCTGTCCTTCGACAGTTTCTTTTAGTTCATTGTATTGTTCATTCATGGTTTGTTTGATATTTCCATGAATGGTTTCTATTTTCTCATTTAGTTGTTTGACTAAACTTTCCTGAATGCTATCTATTTTCTCATTGGTCTGTCTATTTTGTTCCTCCTGTTTCTTAAAATTCTCCTTATTTTCCTCATTGGTTTGTCTATTTTGTTCCTCCTGTTTCTTAATATTTTCCTTATTTTCCTCATTGGTTTGTTTCAAGGCTTCCTCCTGTTTTCTAAAATTTTAATCTATTTTGTCATTGGTTCGCTTATTATCTTCCTGGATCTTGTTATTCCCTTCCATTATAATTCTTAACATCTCCTGTATGCTTATATCTTCTTTTTGGTTGGATTTATCTGGTTGATCCCCTTGGGCATCCTCTTCCACTATTTCCTTTTCCGTATCTATAACTACTTCGGTTTCTTCTGTATCACCTGTCTGTTGGTCCATTTCACTGTCCGTGACTAACTCTATTTCTTGTTCCTGTCCACCTTCTTCAATCTCCTTTTCTTCTGCCCTCTTCTTCGATTTTCCTCGGGTATTAGGCATTTCTTGTTTTCTCATAACTGCCAACGATAATTAGATTTTTTGGTATATATTTTTATTAAATATCAAAATTCTTTTCTAATTACCGCCCTTTTACGTTAAGCGCCAATTTGTAACGTACCGCTTATGTGAAGTTCTTGCGAAACGTACACCTTTAGTCAAGCCCCAAATGTTGGGTTCGCCAAATTGTAACGTCCTGCTTTTTTCGTGAGGTGTTATGGAAGTGTTATTATATGCCTCACGCAGTGTGCGTCACTTTTGAATTATACTAACTGACGTTTTAAAAGGTATAAATAAAGGATTTTGTTTATCTTGTTTTACTCAATCTAAAAAGAAATCGAGAGTGTGTGATTTGGGGTCAAGGAGGTAAGTTGTTCAGCCTTATGCAGAAGAGAGAGTAAGTATCATTATTGCCCCTCAGTTGTGACGACTTCTTCTGTATGTTGTGCTGAAATTTTTATTAACTACCCACTACAATAAATTATAACACGTTATAATTCAATATTAATTTTCAGTAATATTGCTTTATTTATTATTGACTTTTGTCTCCTGCCACCAAAATATAGGTATCACAATCAATCTTATCTGAAAAAAACATCATCTCGACTTTACCGAGTAAACATAGATCTGTCTAAGGAGCAAAACATATATGTTGTTATTTACCCAATATTACGCTATAATAAAAAACATCAATTATTACATAATTCTTAATAATTCCCCAGTTCAGGGTGAATTCTTTGTGTTATGAGAGTGTCAGAAATGGATAATTGCTACGCTTTACAAATACCGAAAAATTAATAAATAATTTTGTTTATTTTTTCAAGTATTACGTAGTTTCCGGAATTGCCGTAAGAGAGCAGCATGTATTTGTTTACTTTGAAAAAAAACATATGATAAAATGAATATTTTTGTTCTATTTCACTGTTAAAAACGAGTTTTCTTCTGGACTTATTACGAAAAAATGTTTATATTACCTCGCTCCGTGTTGTTCTTACTGGATTGAAGTTTTATTCTGTGATGAGGTCCGTCTTGCGTTATTATTTCCTTTTCGTTTGGAGTATTTTCTAATGGTTTACTGGAACTAGGCCGAACTGTATTGGATCCTCAGAATGTTTTCATCCACTGGTTTTTAATGTATATCACCATTTAATTTGGATTACTCAGGTATAATTAGTTAGTAGTCACTCTGTTTATTAATCTTCCGTGAATTTCACCTCCTCCAACGTCCAAAAAAGGTTATTTTTTATAATTTTTGTCGCATCGTTTCTTCAACTCTCCGGTTAAGTTCAAAATTTTTTCTTATTAACAATACTTGTTATTTTCCATCACTCTTAGTAACACATAATATTTTTATTATGCAGGCAGTTTGTGATTATTATAAATTTATATTTTATTTATGTAAAAAATAATTCCTTTCCATTCCGGTTTCTTTACTAATTTAATTTACATAATATGTTTTGGTTAATTTTTTTATTATGACATTGTATATAAATATTTTATCATTTTATTATCCTTAAATAAATTTATATATTATTTATTTAGTCTCGAATAGTATTCATACCCGGCACTACTTCCTGTTGCCATTCCCTTCATAGGATTATTTTAATTTTATATTATCTTTGGTAGTTAAATTTTTATGTCTTTTAAAACTAACCCTGGGTTTTCTTATAATCTAACACAATTATTTGAAAAAATATAATATTAACTTGGGTATAACAATTTGTGGTTCATACAATATAAATTACAATAAATAAATAAAATTACAAAAATCAATCAGTATTATTACATACTACTTTCATAAGTTTATCCTTTCCAAAACATACAACACAGTCTGGTAATACGTTGCTTTCACTTTTGTTTTTTCACCTCAATGGGTACACTAGAACTCACTTTGCACTGTATTTTGAGCTAGCTTTAGTTTTACCCATTTCTGACTTTTATTATCATGAGTTACTTTATTGGGACTGGATTATGTAACGTTACAATATATATAATCATTATGCATGTACAATTATTGTAAAACACCATAGATTTAGGCATGAATGCTTAATGCAGTGGCTAATAAAAAAATAAATGCAACTCAAGGATTGATATTTGATATTAACATCTAATATTCGATATTTGATAATTGATATACGGTATTTGATATATATTATTTGATATATAAAATTAAATATATGGTAGTTAATATATAACACTTGATATTTAATATCTGATACATGCTATTTGATCTATGATATTCCATATAGTATTTGATGGTAAGGTAGCCTAGAATTACTATTTCTGTCGACAGTCCTGATAGCACATGTGCTATACATCATTAACATTATACTATATTCTCTTTTTTTTATATTAAGAATTACACATAAACACGTACTACACACACATATAACACACACCCCAATTCCTGCATCAACCTTCTCGCTATAACCCATCATATAATAGAAACTTTACAACTATACCTAACTTACAATTCAGATACTTGTGTCACCATTAAGATGAAAATTCATATAACCCAAGGCAACGGATTTGTCCCCACATTACAAGATAACTTACATTTGTAATTTAATACAGGATTCATGCAGTCTGGATTAACAACTCAGGGAAATAGCCATAATTACTGTTAAGGCCTCAATAATGGCACGAAATTCAAACACCCCAGTCCTGCATTATGCCCACATGGAAGTACATGATTAAGCAGGCCACAACCAACACTCTGATACATTGAACACGAGAAACAAGGGAACTCAGAGCTGTTCATCTAAGTACTTGTATATTTATAATCCCTTAAATAGTATAAGAGTGTCCTAAATATACATAAGGTGTTTATCTATGTACAGTGTCCGAGCATGCAGGCACGAAACCTAACATGTGTTTGCAGATTTTAAACAAGTTCTGAGCGGATTTTATAAGTCTGTTTTTGAGAGTGTCTGCAGATGCACCGTGTTGTGGTAGATGATGGTGTTAAATTAAATTGAGATGGATCACACCTGAATTGTCCAATGTAGTAGGTGGCCATGTGTCTAGGTTGAGCAGTAGTTGAAACGGATGATTTCTGGGGGCAGAATTTCTCTAAGAGTTTGCATCTCTGTCCCGACTGACGGCGTCTCAAGACTTATGTAGTTTCTCTGCACCAGGGTTTGGCAGGTCTTAGGCCAATCCCGACACCCATCTCGCCATTGGCCGAGCACCTAGGACAGGCAACTTGCTATATAGGGTGTCATAGACATAACACAAGTACAGCTCGCACTCACACCACAATTATTATGCTATAGAGAAATCACACTTTAATATTCAGCACGGGACAAGAACCTTTTCACAAACACTTACTATCTTATTAACAATCAGCTCTAACCACAAGATGTGCATAATTTAGTTTTATAAATCTTTTATAACCCCTTTTATAACTATGAAATTACTTTCTACCTAGGCCGTTCTCATTTACAATTTGTGAACGAGTAGCTGAGTGTAAGACAAGTTTAAATTGATTCAACCAAGTTAATAAGTTACATTTAATTTAATTAGGCACTGTTGCATGCCTGGAAATTCACACACACACGGATACCTTTTAGTAAGAACACCTAACAAAAATGTTTTGAGGTTCAAAATAATTAAGGCTATGCCTACCTGGAGCTAGATTTAAATTATTTTCCCATAGTAAAGGCGTCAACCAGGCACAATGATTTATGCGCCGTCAGTCGTAACCAATGAAGACTTCTCCGAGAAGGTCGGCAGAGAAATGAGAAAGAACGCATGGCGAATTGCACCCACGAGACTTCGTTGTTATTACAGGTTACGGCAGCAACAGCTGGCCCCTGGCCGACATGATTTTCGTCGCCGTAACTAACACGTAGCCCGCTACACAGCGACGATGCACCCTACAGAGCAGTGCACGACTGGTAGAACGCGCGAGTTTTAAAAATGAAATGATATACGCGCCTTCCACCGAACTTAGCATATGAACAACGGAGCGTCGAACGAAGTACGGCACAATGGCCGTTTGTTTTCTCCGTTGGTGTGCACACAGAAACGCATGAAAAGCCTCAGAACATAATAAAACAATAAAAAAGTCATTTCATGACAGTGAATGTTGTTGGAAAACTGTAATTACCATATGCCTATGCATTTTTTAGTGTTTGTATTCATAATCTATGTATATAAACTTAAAGTCTGAGGATTTACGGGTACTGAATACAAATCCACATCGCTACACCGGTTGCCACCAAATTTTGTACAGGTAACCTTTGATACAAGGCGCAAAATATCGTCTGAGTTGTAATTTGATATTTTTCCCCATTCGCTCGATTTAGACCCTTTTAATTATGCCTTTTCGTTGACGCTATAAAGATGTTAACAACACCATGGAGACCAGAATTAATTACCATAGTAACAAGTAAATAAATAAATGATATTTAGCGGCATCGGAACTGCACCTTTATCCGTTCCTGCAGTTTTTAATGTTTTTAATATGCGATTGTATCAATGTATTTTGTAATTTTGTATACAGATACGTCTATATATTTGTAATTGTCTTAAGCGATTATAAAAGTTTTGTTAATACGTATTTCTGATTATGCAATAAATAAGTAATGAAATATAATAAATACTACTACTAATAAAGATATCAACAACACCATGGAGACCAGAATTAATTACCGTAGTAACAAATACTTGAAAAAAAGCTATTTAGCGGCAATGGAACTGTACACTTATCCATTCCTGCAGTACATTTTCGATGTTTTATATAATATGCGATTGTATCGATATAATACGATGTGGAAAGTTTACTAATTGTAAATTGTACTGTTACTTAATCCAAAGCGAAAATACGTGTTGTTTTCATTTGTGAGGATAGGTGACAACCGTTTTTGGTTTTCAGTTTACTGCTGAAATAAATATAAGCCATGATTGAGAAATACATAACGTTTAATGTGTTATACAAAACTTCTAACACAGTAACGCTTAAAATAAAGAATTTAGCGTTTTTGATTTAACAGGTACTTTATAAATATCTCCAAAGGCTTTATTAACCGGTACTTTTAAATCTCCAAAGATTGTTGCATCAACATAATAATTTAGTACAAGTTAAAACAGTACAAGTGTTGAAAACAGCTTTGGAGAGAATTTGAATAATGAGTACAAAATTGTTATACGAGCTGACAGAACGCCGTATAGACATAGGCAATAAAAATTATATTGAAATACTTATTAAAAGTCAAATATTCGCGTGCAAAGCCGCGGGTAACAGCTAGTCATAATCTACTTTAGGTATACTGTCACTTTGTATTAACTTTTATTCGCCGGGAATAAACTGTTAATGGTTCAATTTTTAGTTTTACAAAAGTTTTTGTCCCCAATATATAAAACTACAAAAATGTAATATAGCTCTATACATAAGTACATTCTTGTAGGACGTTATTAATTTAATTTATAACACTTCATTTCATGAATAACTATTTCATTAATAATAATTAACTAAATGTTATTAATAGAATTAAAATTAACCTTCACTTTGTTAAAAATTATTGTTACTAATGTAAAGTACTTTGAAAGAAAAAGTAATAATTTTAAATATATTTTTCCTATACTGAACGAATCGAAGTCCGGTACAAAATTAAAATGTACAGAGGTATCAGTGATCATAAATTAACGTAGCCACTATTTTAAAATTTGAGATAACAAAGTAATCGTGATTTTTTCATTTATTATAGAATAAATGTTAACCAAATTTTATGAAGAATTTTAGTCCTTTCTGAGATCTAAACTTTTCCTTAAAAACCACAAAATGGCGGCCAGACGGAAAATGAGACGTTTCCGGACATATGTTGATATGTGTGACATATGTGACTCGATTTCTTATACTGATGAATAAAGTCGGAACTTGTTTAGTGAAGACATCTTTTACGTTACACACTGTATAGTGGAAGTAGCCTGATCCTTCGTTGCGAATCCATGTCTGGTTTTTACTGAAGAAAACATAATTTCTTATTAGTAAGTCATTTGACATTAATACATTAATTAATTACATTTGTAATTACAGCTTGTCAACGTTTAGGTATTATAAGTATAACCAACATTAATCAAAAACAAAGTAGAAAACAAATAGACTGAATTTTAAAAACCTTTAGTAACAGTTAATGCTGCCACCCGCAGACGTTACTTTATATTACAGTTTATTGTTGTGGTAAATTAAATTAAAACCAAGTATAACGTACATAATACTACTGTAAAATAACTTAAAACAGATATAAATAAAAATAAGGATATAAAAACAATCTTATTCCGTTTTTGCATAAGTAACCATTTACAGAAACTATCGGATACTCTAGCCTCCTCTCACACTACTATCTCTATTCCATTTTCTGCTGCTTATTTGCCCTTTTCTCACTCACACATCCACTCACTAACTCATTCTTTATAAATGCTCTCTTCTCCCCCTTCTCTCTCTCACTCTCTCACTCTCTCTCTCTCTGAGAACTGTGGATGTAATTTAATTAACTGGGCTTTTCTCAAACAAACTATTCAATTAATTCCGTTTTATGAATAAGAACGGATAATGAAATTTTCAACACTTTTTATCCTTTTATTGTGCAATAGAATAGCTTGTATATCTTTAGAAATTCTTGTACATACATTGTATAACAAATGCATGTAACATCTGAAGAATATTTAAACTACGTGTTGTGTTGGAAAATATTTTGTTGTACAACTTGCACGCATTTATGAGGTGTTGTGCGTTTGGTCTTGAACAGTTTTTTTAACCCCTTATACGCATACTACATGTTATACTTTTATACTCTTACAACTCTTACACTTCAGGTCGGAATGTACTGACCTTGAACATGTTATGTAATCCATATCAGTTAATCTTGACCGTTATTGTTCGTAGGTTCACCCGTTGCACTTGTACTTGTACAGGTGACAAACTATACAGTTTAACAAGATACAAATAACTGGTTTAATAGCACTGTGTTCCGTGAGTGTATGAAAGTTTTATAGGTTGATAGTATTGTAATTAACAGTTTCTAACCATTTGATTAACGACTCTACAGTGATAAAATTTGACAATTTGAAATGAGAAACATTTTTATATATTTTGGGCATGCAAACTGTGTTACTAAAAATTCATTTTAATTTTGTATACACAGGATTACACAAACTCTAAGCTAAAATTATATAAGCACTCAATGTTTAAAAAGTCATCAAAAATATGGGCTCAAAGTAAATTACTTGATAAATCCTAACAGACACTACTACAGGAAAATGAATTCCAATGACAAACCAATTATTTTAGATAAAAAATTTAAAATTTTTACGTTATTGCCTGTACTTGTTTTTGCTCGTTAGGAGTTTCGTTAGACGCTTCCCTAGGAGCACTGTCCGTCCTGTTTTCCGTTGTTCGAAAGATCGTTGTTGTGTAATATGTTCAAATAGTACGTGTAATTGAAACTATTTCTGTTCGTTTAAGATGTTGTTTCTATGCGTTTTTGTGTGTTTGTTGAAAAGTTTTGGTCTGCCTCAACGAGACGCTTTGCAAAGGTGGATTCGGTGCAAAAATCCAGAAATTTAGAAATCATTTTCTTACTTTATTTTCCGGAACCTGTTTTGCTCTAATCTTTTTCTAACACATAATGTTTTTAATAGAAATGTTCACAAGTGCTGCTGATTTAAAAAATTAAATAAGCTTACTTAATCAGCATTGACTTTTTACCTTATACTGTTTGGGTTTTTACTTATTACATTGTGCTTACTACTTTGATAGATTTGGGACTGCTTATTTACTCCAGGATAATGTTAGGTTCAAATAAACATAATGTCTCAATAGACCTATATTGAATAACATCAGAAGCAGCAAGCGCTTTCGAGAACATTGGCTTTGTCACAAGGTATATTGTCTGCACGATATTATAGGCTGCATTAAATTTTGTGAATGTATGAAATATCAATTCTAAAAAACTTATGAAACTCTATCAAACTTATATGTCTTAGTGCATACAAAGGATTCTCATTTGTATGTGTATGTTGTGTGAGTGCATATACATGCGCGGGCTCGCGCGCGCGCGTCAATACGAAACCATGAAAATAGCATAATTTTGCAATTACTAATTTATAAACAGAACTGTATACAAGTAATACAGCTTAGAGACAACTTAAATAGAACGTTGTACCGGCAGAGTCTGATAAATTGAAACAGTGTAATACGCTTGAGTAAAACACAATAAACACAGCTTGAGTAACACAATGACTGCGCTTATGTACATTGTACACGGAACATTTTCTCTTCCCTTCGTGTGTCTTACAAACGTCAGAATTGTTGATGGGATATACTGTGGCCTCATAGTCATGTACAATAAGAAGAAATCTAACTGATGTACATTACACTACAAACAGCACTATTATTCACTGAAGTCTTTAAAGAAGATTACATTAAAATATATGTTGGTCAACCATCAAGAATTAATATTGTAATTAATAAATACCTTTTTTCTTTATCCGTGCTGCGACTACGTCTTTGATGTCTTACGACATGTTTCGGGAACACGTTCCCATCATCAGGTAAAATCGTTTTTTCTTCTAGTTCATAACGAACGTGTCAAGAATATAATAATTAAAACAGATCAATACACAAACACATAACACAATGAGTACGATAGAACTCAGTCAACGTAACAGTGCGCACTGCCGTACTATAACTGACCGTGTAGTCAAACTATATATTCGGCTGGTGTACACAAGCGTTATCACTCTTCAATACAGTATCATATAAACAGTGAGATTTAAATGTTAATTGATCATTAAGCAGTAGGTTTGGTTGAAATAAAAATGCTTTATATATTTCATATTCTTCCATGGCATCCATGTATCGGCTTTTACTGCATATATGTATGGGCGTAAATTTATCTGTGAAACCACTATAACTGTGATTGCTGTTTACCATATGTAAAGCAAAGTTGGATTTGATTGACTTGATGTTGTTTTTTGGCAAATGTTATTTGTATCTATTTTTAAATTTCCTGCCCGTTTGTCCTATGTAGAATTTATCACATTCACTACACTGGATTCTATATATGCCAGAACTGTTTTCGGTTGTTTTTTGTGTTCGAGGTTTTAATATGTTCAATATGTTATTGGTAGTTTTGAAGGACACGATGATGTCTAATTTTCTTAATTCATTTTTATTATATTAGGAATCACATTAGTATATTCAACTGAAATATAACTGTTCTTTTTACCATCTAATTTTGATTTTCTTTCCATTTTATTCCTATGTTTGCGTATTAAGTTATCTATTATATCACTTTTATATCCATTATTGACAGCTATATGTTTAATAATATTTACTTCATCTTGAAAATCTTCCTGGTTCATAGGTATAGTTAAAAGTCTATTTACGAAAGCATTAAAAGAGGCCATTTTCTGTGTATATGGGTGGAATGAATCAGCATGGACAGTTATATCCGTGGTAGTGGGTTTCCTGTATGTTTTCTATGTGATACAATCAGCGTTTCTTCGAACAGAAAGGTCTAAAAAGTTTAGGCAATTTTCATTTCTACAAATGTTTATATATGTGAATAAGCTAATTTATTGTTATTTATGTAAGTACTGTTCACATTTGACAGTATATTGCTGGTATTTTGCTGTGCAATTAAATAAATATTTTATTGAATAATAATCGTGTTACTATAATACTAAGGCAATTTCATTATAAAAAGATTTAGATTTTTCTATTTTACGCAATCGCGGAAATGCAAAAGAAAACTAACTGAATTCTGTAAAAGGAAACTTTGCTTTAGTCTATCTCATGTGTTGGGAGAGAACGATTTGTTTCTTCGCAGCAGACAGATGAAGGGAGGAGAACAGAGTAATCACATTAACTATAACACCATTGGCAAGTGTTCAGAAAAACAAGTTTGACAGCTAATATTCTCCTCTAAAACAGCATAAATGTAATGTCAATCACGTTTTAAAATTTGTGTTCTTTGCGACAGGTCGAATATGTCACTGCAGTGAATGTATAACTTGACAGAAAATTTATAACTTTTTGGAATGACTTTAATAATGACCTGTAAAAATATATTATTGTAATTTTTTTAGGTTCAGATAGTTTTTGTTACAGTTACTTTCCTAATGTGTAAATAATTAAATACAGTATTAATGTAATATCAGAATAATGTTTCTTGTTTCTTGGAACATCTTTCTAGCATTAAGTAGTATGTTCAACATCAGCCACGTTGGGTTACTGTTTGATACAGAAATAACCAACATGGTTAATGGTGAGATTACTCTGAGTGCTGAAAACAAACCTTGGGTCAAAGAAAACCATCTTGACAGTTTATTAATATTATTTATTTATTAATTGCAAAAACGCATATATAGGAACAACAATGTTATTTAAAATTCACTTTTTTTCATTTTATAATGTTAAAAAATTCACATTCATAATTACTGAACTATATTTTACACATGGTTTTATATATATTAGACCTGGAAAATAACCTATTCATTTGACATACGACTGTATATATTTTTTATGAATGTCTTAGCAGTTTTTGGAATCGGAACTCGTATTATAATAAAAACATATTGAATAAAATCAAACTATACTTGTAGTAACCATGTTCTATCTACGTTTTCATGTAAGAGCAAGGAACATTATAATCCATCAGCATAAATAGGAGAAGTTTGATAACGTGTCTAAAAGTACAAAGGAAATCATAAGATCCTTTATTTGATCGGTTATCTAGCGTAATGGCATACAATGATCAGTAGTTCCTAATGACCCAGGAAAGCACTGGGAACCAATTCCCAGTGCTTTCCTGTTCCTCCAACGAGTATTTATCCCCAGCATCTAAATATACTGCATTGTTTATACTGATAATATGTGCATCGATTTTAACAGCAGTGCAATATATTATCATTTCGTAGGTCAAGGGATCGAAAGTCGCATATGCTACGAGCGTTTTCAAATACCGTTGTTAATATAATTTTTAAAATTTCAAGTCACTCCATCATTTTAATGACCAGCTGTTAAATATTGCGCACTAAATACTGGGGAAAAGATACATTATTTTAGAATTTTCTAGACTTAGTAAGTTGTATATGTTCTTTGACTACGGACCCTAGGTTGTCACCCGCTGTAGGCTATGGGACATGAGGAACTGTTGCTGGTCTTTTGAGCTGGTAGTAGCAATTCCTCCAAAATTTTACCAAAATTCAGGAAAGTCAAATTCTTGTTGCCTTAATGTTTTCCTCTATTTTAATTAAAACTGCCATTCTGTACCTCCGTCTGCCGTCTGTTATCAATTGAGTCACTCCTCTCTTAGAATGCGCAGTCAGCTTATAAATCTTCCATCTTCTTACGTACTTGAAAATCGACCTTTCCACAAAAATCCCCTACAATATAACACTAATCCTCATACTGCATTAGTGCCAGTACTATCTTATTATATTTTCATAAAGGCAGTAAACATTCTGAAGCTGTGTGTATGAATAATTAGGATGGAGCTCTTTGATAACAAAATTAGAAATATCTCTTAGCTGTTAGCTCCTCTTCTAATGCTATGACGTTTCTAATAAGATTTTGCCGCAGGAAAGGGATATGGAAAATTTAATTCCGTAATGGTGGAGACCCCTCTGTTTCTACGTCCACAAAGCACAGACACAAATAACATGTAGCTATTAGTTTCAGTCTGTTCGCTGGAGCCGCTACATTATAGATTATGAGAAACACCTTATGGCAGATGGGTTTACGTTAACTGGCATTGCTATTTAATGACCAAAACAACAAACGTCTACACGTATTGTGTTTTCCGTTATGTCGTACAGTTTTTGTCCACATTGATGCTAAAATTGTGTACTTGCTCTTGCTTGTAACGGAAATTTCTAAGCTGGTAAGTGTAGTCATTAACACACGCAAGGTAAAACAAGAAACAGTAAAATGCATATTACGTAGTCTACTCACGTAAGGGGTTACTACTGGGTGTGCATGTTAAATGGCCCTTTTAATTTCTATTAAAGCTAAAACCTTTCATTACCTACAAAAGTTAAAACACTTCACTAGCTGCTGAATTAATGACAAACCAATTGTAGTCCATCCAACTAAGTGCAGCAAATCCCTTGAGTGTCATTTTAACTGTTTCAATGTTTTAATTAGAAATCTGCTTTAGTGATTCCTAATATTTATGGCTAAATTTGGCATATTATATAAGTGTACCGGTATGTAAAACAGTTTCACATTTGGATCACTACGTACACTTTTGCTGTTGTTATCGTCATGTTTAACCACATACGACACATAAAAACAGACTAAATAAAATCGTAATTATTCTTTTTAGAGCTTGTAAGAAAATTTCCACGAAGTAAATGCGTTTGATAGACAATATTTTTATTGCTAAGTACCTCTTTAATTGTAGTCACGTACGTTAAACACTCAGTCAACTCTTTAACAAAGGATTCATCCGTACATTAATTATATAACGACTATTTTGCTTCTTTCAATGAATCCAATGAGTAAATGTTCCGTGTGTTGAAAATACGTATTTTTGTATTTATGTGATAGCTACCAACAATCATATCCGATGACAAGAAAATATTTTTATTATTCTAATTTTATGTAGTTGCACTGTGGCATTTTAATAATGAATTCTTTTTTTTAACCTCTAGAGTTAAACGAATGTACAATTTTTAATGAAAAGGTTAAGTTCTCTAGCCATACAACGTTAACATAATTTTTCTTTACACTGATTTAACGTGTAATTCATTGAATCATAATTCATCATCATCATCATCATCATCATCATCATCATCATCATCATCACCATCAGTAGCTCTACGGCCCACCGGGGGGCTCAGTTTCCCTCAGGATTTTTCTCCAGTCTTTCCTAACCTTCGCTACTCCAAATACTTTCACAAGCTGGTAATTACATTATTTTTGTAAACTAAAACATTACGGTTAGTAGTTTATTAATGCGTCTCGTGGCGCTTTCGGTCATTGAATCAAATCGAAACTCTTTCAAATATAATATGTAATAATATATTTTACTCTCCAAAAAGGTACGTGAATTTGCTTTAAATAAACCCAGAAAAGATAAAGAAATTGCTACTGGTTATCTTTGTAAGATTAAAACTTATCGTAAAAATTTAACTGACTACCCGCATTGCTAGTTTGAGACTGTTTTTGGTAAAATTGGATTTGAAACAATTTTTTAATCCCTGAATTAATTAGATTGTTAAAATTTATTTTATAATTAAGGTCTTAAAAGAGAATGGGTTATATGAAAACACCACGGAATATTTTCAAATGGTTACGGGAAAGAAAGAAAGCTACATGTCTTGCGCACAAATGTCTGATTTATACAAAAGATTCAGTGAAGGTTGTAAAGACGATACATTCTCTGGACAACGTTTTACTTCAAGAACCAAAGAAATTGTTGAAAAAAATTAGCCAGCTTGTTCTACAAAACCGCCCATAAAGTGCCCGAATGAAAGCTGATGATGTGAATATTGAAAAATACGCTGTGTGGAAAATTCACTTGAGGATCTCAACATGAAAAAGTTTGTGCCAAGAAGGCTCCTCGGTTCCCACACCTGGTAAAAAAAACACCCAAGGAAATTTTGCTCTTGTTGCTGATATCAAACTGTTTAAAACAATCATCAATTGTGACGAAACCTGGATGGTACAAAATGCTTTTCATTAGACTAGTGAGAAGTAATATAACAAAAAATCGTCATTTTTAAGGCGGTATTTAACAATGAGAATTTTACGACTATTTTTTGTTGAGAACAGTAGTTACGAGCCAATAATAAAAACTAGACATGAAATTAGAGCCGCCTAGTCAGGAACCTTTCTTGAACACCAAACAGTTTTAAGAATCAGTTACGATTCAGTAGCTCGAGTTTTAACATTGACACATCAATAATCGACTCACAGCATAACAAGGATTTTCTCAACAGTAAATGACAATGTGTGAACAATAATTGGTGGCCGTGTGCAATTATATGTAATAGTGGCGAAGTGACGTGTACTATGTTGGAGAGAACATTGCAGAAGTACAATTTGTTTACTGATTACATTGGGTTAGCGTGCGGTCAGGGATTTAATAGTTTTGGTAATTTGCACCCTTTCCAATCTGTTCCCCTAGTAGCAGAGAGCAAACCTAAAACTCCATCATTTGGCGCGCGTGCGTTTTGTGTAGTGACCTTTTGTGTAGTGACGTTTAATTGCAGCTAACAATTGCCGGTTTCAAATACGGCTCTGACACAAATGCTATGTTCCCTTGTTATTTGCAAACTTGAAGTGCTTATATGTAAAAGTGATCATAAAAAGGTAATAATTTAGAGAAATGAAAGAGGAAAAAAGGGGAAATCGTGAGTGTGCGTGTGCAGGAAAAAAAATATTTAGTCACTAAACAGAAATGTCTCAACAAATCCGTTATCATAGAAGTTTTAAGAGCACACTATTTTCACGCATAGGTCAGATACGTTATTTGCTTTAGATTACGTTAAATTCTTTGTTGCTGACAAATGCAAATCAAGTCAACTTCTAAATGAGTACATTAGAAGTGAAAATTGTGTAGGTGACAATGTCCGTTGAAACACTAGACAGGAAGACAGCGAAAAAGAGAGGGAGAGAGAGAGAGAGAGAGAGAGAGAGAGAGAGAGAGAGAGAGACAGACAGACAGACAGACAGACAGACAGACAGACAGACAGACAGATAGACAGAGTGACAGACAATGAGTGACTGAATAAGAAATAAAAGCATAAGCCTATGAATTTCTTGAAGATCGTTTATAATACAAATTATATATTAGTGTAACATAAGGGGAAATCGTAGGTATCACAGTGACACATAATCAGAGACGCAGATGGACTTAAGAGAGCATGTGAAAATTTCTTTTTGTACGTGACTTTCATATTCCGGGGTTTCTTTTTCAAGTACCGCCGTCTTACTAAGGCAAAAAAAACGTAATAAATAAAAAACATTGACTCACTCCGCCATGCAGTTTTCCAAAGCTAATCTAAGTATCCATATCTTAGCCTGCAAAGAAAATTTGAGTTCAACGACCAAGTTTTGTTGTTATTATTTTAAGATATAGAAAGATTTTACGTCTACACGCAAACATGAGTGAGTACCAAAAAACGTAAGTTAGCGTACAAAATCCCCCTTCCCAAAAAAACACTCACACACAGAAACAAATGTGCGAGCACGTATTTATTCAGAACATATTTTTATTGGAGGGTGAGTTTAGGAGAACTCATTAAATTAATAAATTATTTACTCAGGCAGCTATAAAACAACGAATCTGTAACTCAAAAATTGTTACATGTAAACTCACATTAAAGCTCCTTTGCTTTAGTATCATGCTTCACAAAACTGAAATTTTAATTTAATATATACTTTTGTAAATACGTAGAATATGAATAAAATTTGAGCCATGTTTTCAGACAAATTAATTTTAAAACAGTTCTTTACCAACGTTACGATAATAGAATAATTTAAACATTTTCATAACGGTGTAACTTTATTAAATGGTTGTGAATTTTTTATTTCTGATTTATTTTAATTTCTTTCTTCTAATTGTTGCATTATTTGTATCTTACTTATCCATGTTGTTTAATCCCTATTCTTCTTCAGGTTATGGAAATGTCACATATGTCCCGTATCGTTAGAGACAACCAGAAGCTTTCATCGTTGCTTAAAGATGATATTTAATAGCTTCTCAATGTGTTACTTTTAATGAACTGTAAAAAGTTCCCAAATTACTGTTTCGCCAACCGTCGATGATTCCTGAATTTCAATGAACTTATTCGCGACCTGTGTGAACAAAAAATCCGTTTGCAAGAATATTTCAAAGTCCGTTTGGAAGAACACACAAACAATATCAACAAAAAGCACAGTCTGAGCATAAAGGTAGCTGAGCAAATATGGAGAAAACAGTATAAGTAGGCCTATGCTTCTTTAGAAGAATGGGAACTTTCGAATAATGAATATAAGATTTTGGAACACAAATAAATGAAGCTTCGTTTTTATTTGAATAAAAGAAAAGCATGTATCATGACAGTTGGTATCTCCCTCGTACTGGGCTCCAGCAACTATAAACCACTATTAATATCAGTGGGTTCAGTAGTTATAGTTAAAAAATGCTATTAACTAAAGACTTTCAGTAAGCTTACTTCCTTAAATAATTTCAACCGCTAAATCTTGTAAGCTTTCAAATCAATCTTACACATCTTTATGTCTTTGATATTCTTAGTTTGATGGATAGATGGTTTTTGTTGCTTTGGTTGTTTTATGCATAATCTGCTCCTTTGTATCATAATTTACTATTTTTCGTATTTGAAATTTTAATTTTCATGGAACTGTAATCATAAAGCTTACGACGGCAGTTATGGTGATCGCAATGCGATTATCGCACGGTAATTTTGTCTTATTAGCTTAAAGCATTAGATGTCACTTACTCGTAGAATGAAGACGATACAGATTTTATCAACATAAACAATGGTTTGAATTACAAAGCTCCAACGGTGAAGAGATTCTGAAACATTATTCATTGGGCACCTGTTTGGCATATTTATCTTTAATTTAAAAACAAATGAGTTATTTAAATTTAAATAACTAGCTTTACCTTAGTACTTCAAAATGTAAAGCACAGATATATACTTTATATGAACGATTTACATATTATTTATAGACCTTAAAGCGCTGAAGATTCCTTTATTTTATTTTTTTTTTATGTCAATTTCACAAACCATTGTAAACTTTCATGATGTCTTGCTATTTCATTAGCTGCACACAGAGGTATTTCTTCTTCAAGTCAAAGTTAAATATTTGATGAGATGTCGACACAGTGTCTGTACATTAACAAGTCTGTAGCTCCTACTGGCAGTAAAATAATTTTAGTTGTGGACAGTATTCTTAAATGAATCTAACCAGCAGATGATATGGAGCAAGAAATTGTAATATTGAGGTGAGCTTTTTTTATTCCCAGTGGACCAATAGAGGTTACACGGCTAAACATTACTTTGAAAACCATTTTTATTTTCATATCTGCTACGAAAGAACTTTAGTTTTAGTGAATTTCCAATGAAACTTCAAAGAGTTTTGCCAAAGAACAGAAAATTCGTATGTCTTTGAACAAGTTATCGCTGGTTACATTCGTTAGAGAATATAGTTTACTGATAAAATCACCTGGTTTTCAGTAGATTTAACAGCCTTTTACAGTTAAGCTTACCATCCAAGTAGCCTATTACATAGGGTAAGTATTAACTTTGATTGTTAATAATAATATTACAGATAGAACAAATGTCAAGAGCACTAAGGATTTTTAGAGATTCATGTTAACAAAATGTCAGGCCTACTCTTCCTTGGTAGATAAGAAAACATAGTCATTCATTTGGTTTTCGAAAGTAGTAAGGTATAAATTACACCTCCATGGTACGCTTGAGGATTAATGTTTCGTCGGTTGTATACATATAAATATACATATATATATATATATATATATATTTTGCAACGATACGTTTTGCATAAGTATATGTATCAACCCCTGACTGAGGTATGATAACGTGTTTTCGTATATAAGTATAAAATATGTAAGATGTACATAATAGTATAATAAATATACGTTATAGATAAGAAAGAATGTAACAAATGTAGGCAATATTTAAATTTAAATAAATCAAATATTGTACGTAAGCATGCATATGGAAACGCATGACTTTGTTGGTTTTTAAAACGTATCGAAGGGGAGCTATTAACACGCTAAGACCGGCAGAGGTGACGTCAGAGCGGCCTGCCGCTGCTTGTGTATCAGTCTGCGTGTGTGTATGTGTACATGTGTAAATAACAGACAGGTTCAATTATGCAAACGAGGGTGGAAGATTTCACACAGTTTTTTAAGGATTGTACGTAAACCATAAGTCACACGAATCAGCGACATATGTGAATACATAGCTGACGCCTGGCGCTTCAATTTGGCGTTAAGTGGTCATTAATCGTGGGAACGGTTCAGACACCGTGTGAAATTTTGCCATAGCTGTCGTAATTTCCACAGGGTAACAACCAAAATTTGCAGAGACAGGGTTTAATATTATACCTAACTATTGGTGTAATAATATTTATAAAAAAGTGTGCGCTACATAAAAAGACGCGTAGGTTGAAAGTGATGATGCAATCGACGCGCCGGCCAGTCGAAAGTTGTCAGAAACAGTTTCCAACAGGAATCGCAACGGGCAGCAGTATAAAACCCCAGCGCGCGACACACTTTTTGCTCCGATCAAATTCATTTAATAAGAGGAATCCACGCATCTCGACAACGTAAACTTTACAAAGTGTAGTAATGTTTTGGACAGTATTTAAATAAACTGAAGTGCGATGGAACCGGCAGTACGTCGGTGCAGTTATTAAGGAGCGAGTGATTTAAATAAAAGACTGTATTAATGAAGCTACAAGAGTCATAACTACGTAGAACTTCTAGACAGTAACGAGGGACAAGAAAGAAGAGGACGAGGAACTAGACTTCTACGAGAGGACGCAGGGACAGCCTATGCAGCTACATCCAGCCGTTTATCATCAAGACTAGAGGTCCACGTCAGAACTCAGCATCCAGGAGACGGAGCGAGGAATTCAACGACGTAGAGACAAGAGGAGCTGATACCGAAGAGGATCAACGAACTCGAGAGTCTGGAGGACGGTAACAACCATTTAAATGGGTGCAGGAAAATGCAGGTGAACTCGAACATTTATTTAACATTATAAATGACCCTGAAGTCTATCACCAAAAGCTAGTTTCCATATCCAAGTTTACAGATCATTAATATTTTTTTTACTTAAATAATGAATAAATAATTGTTTAAATATATAAATGAGAATAGAGAATATCATAATAGTAATCTCATAATTGAATGGTCAAGAAAGAACCATAGCTTATTATATGTTGTAATTAATTAAAAGAGTAATATTTTTAAATATGAGATTTACGTAATGGTTAATTAATTGAGACAGTAAAATTAGAATCAATTAACGTAAAGAAGATTCTCTATTAATATTTTAATTAATATTTGAATTAATTAAAAGTTGCATTTACGTGGTATACATTGGAACCCACACTTGTAAAGACTAAATCAATATTTAAATGTTATACGTATGAATTATATGTTTCCTATTATATTTATATGTGTTATATGTATATGTCTGTGTACTATTTGAGGTCATATATAATTTATGTGTGTATATATTATGTCTTAGAAGTATAAGAAATCAGAGTTACACATATTATGAGTATATTATATTCGGATTGAATATAAGGGTTCATATAACAAGAAACCCACATTGAACAATTTAAATAACATGACAATTTGATATTTTTTAATAAATCAAATGAATATGCTTTTCTTGAAACAGTCGTACTAATTTCACAACCACTGCTCAATCCTCTGCACTCTTTACTTGTAAATTAAAACTTTTAACGTTATTCACGCGCTTATCCACACTCAACCAACGACCAAAGCCTGCGACCCAGCCGTGGAACATCAAGGTAAATACTGTTGAAGAAGAGTATCACCTCCGAGACGTGGGTAAGTGCGCGCATACGAGTAAGAGCGTATGTGTAAAATTAAATGTTAAAAAATAACGTTGTAATATATATATATATATATATTCAGCCACTTTCTGCTACAGTCCTTTCCTTGATATATATAATACATTTAATATTTATAATTAAATTTACTTCAACATATACATATACAACATATTCAAGAGAATGGTAGCCTATAAGAGTCAAGAAGCTGAACGTTTTGTTGCTTATTTTTGTCTGTTAATGTAAAACTGAGGATACGACTAAACTACCTAGGGTAATTGTCTGTTTTTCATTAGGAGTCGCTCACTCATAGAAAATTCAACTTTCTGTTTTGAAGTGGTTCTATACTCATCAAGCACTGGATTTTGGCTTCAGCGTACAACTTACATTGGTGAGTATTTTTGTTGTTGTTTAACAAATACCTAGCGACTTAGAAACACATTTCTGTTGCGTTGGCAAACTCTGAAGGTCGTGCGGATGTCTACAGTTCAGTGTTTTGACCCAAATACCAGGTCATTTATATCTGCCACCGTATGACATTAAATACTCTTCCTATTATTCACAATTTATTCAGTAATGTAACACTTTATCCACGCAACCGGGATGAAGTAGCTGCCAGTATTTACTAATACCTGAAAGTCAGTTACACCTATGTGATTGTAGCAAAACGCTACAGACCGTATCCAGCCTTACAGATTCATCAGATTCATTAGTTCTAAAAAACATATATTTGGTACATAAACATATATTTGTCATTTTGTATATACATGTAATACTAACACTCGAGTCAGGGTGAATGCTTGAATGAAATCCGTCTTCCACCAAAAAGTGTGTGTGTGTCATAGTGGTGCGTAACTAGTACTGTTTGTTTGTGTGCATAAAACGTGAATGCAATGACTATCAATGACGGTTTTTTTACATATATTCCAGCATATATCCTCTACATGTATCAATAAGAGTTGGAAGTAACAATTCGAGCTACGGCAGTCAGGAGTTTAAAGTTTCCAGAATATTTGTACACGAGAAGTTCTGGTTGGACTATCCGTATGACGTGGTGGTCATTAAAACAGCAACACCAATAAAACTGGGCGATCTGGTGAAACACATAAGACTTGCCGCGTCCACACCGAATGTCGGCACCAGAGGTCAAGTTGTCGAATACGGATCAACTAAAAAGCCGGTAAGACGTCTTTCGTCATCTAGATTAGTTATTGATATTTTCAGAGCACAGATCACTGATATATTACAATAGTATAGGCATTATGGAACTGACAGTCTATGACAAACTAATACAAGGCAAGACTAATATACAACAAATTTACATTTAATTTTGGAGTTCTGTCTCAAGGTAACTTTCGCAAACGCCAACCGATTTCCTCAAAATATGGCATGCGTGTCCACATTTTACCCCATAGATCCATATTGGTTTTTAGATAGATCCCCTCAAACAAGGGATGGAAAAATGTAACGGGTCAAATTTAGACAAACATTGCAAAACTTCACGTACTATACCAATTAAAAAAAAATGAACCAAAATCTGGACACAGTGTTCAGCTTTAGAGATTTACAAATTTAGAACCGCCAGAGACCAAAAAAAGATCGAAAATTTTACTAAAAATTTGAATATAGTATTCAGTTTAAAATTTTAAACATTTTAGGACACCAGGCATAAAAAAATGATCAGCAATTTGAAAAACTGTATACATTCATGGCGGTACGAGATTTAATGGCTTTGGTATTAAAACCAAAGCAGCCTCGAACTCTAAAAATTTTACCTTTTAGCAGGTTTACAGCAGGTTTACTCTAAAAATCTTCTACCTTTTAAGCGCTACGAGCAAAAAATAAAAGTTACAGTTTTAAGAAAATTGTAAAATCTATGCGGGACATCACGTTGAAGTATTTTATTCAAAACACAAACTTGGTTTTTTAATAATTTGAAATTTGGCATTCAAAGTGTTTGTAAGTTATGTTTGCAAAAAAATTTTCATATTGTTATCAGTTATGTCTATTGTAGAAAATTGTAGATACAGGCTTATGGATGTCTATAGAAAGATACATAAACTGAAAAGCTAGGACTAAATTGTTTGTTATTTAGGCGTTAAAGTTATAAAATCTAATGCATTAATTATAGATGGAAGTTTAGTGCTTATAACTATACTTCAAACCTTAAAGCAAAAGGTCATACACGCTTTACAAAATTTTTTACTAAAGACTAGCAGAGAAAATGGGATTTTAGAATTTTCTACAAATTGAAAAATTATGTATTATTAAAATTTATCTAATAATAAATATATCTCGTTCAAAATAGTGTGTGACTTCTGTAGGTCACACACACAAGCTTACTGGTATTGCACGCGCACTTGTGTGTGTTAAGTTAAATTATATTATTTAAGTAAGAAATTACATTTACTGGAATATAATATGTAAACTCTGTTGACAATAATATTTTAGTTTGTTAGAATATCAAGGATATTGTTTTTATAATTTATTTTTGTAATATGAAAATGAAAGTCTCTAGTGTATACTAAGATGCAAATATTGTTCAGATATCTTTAAAATGACACCGTTCTATATGCTGACAAATAGAACAAGAATTTCGTAAATTTTACAGGAAAGTTATGGGAATCCTGTGGTGGGAAATCTTCTCCAAGAGGTCACTGTACAGGTGATAAATAAAACTGCATGCCACGAACAATACCGAAACCTAGACGACTCGTGCTTTTGTGCAGACGCTCAAGACGTTGGATCATGTTCGGTGAGTACGCCTAACATTTTGACTCGTTCCACAACTAATAGATATATTGTTAAACGGCATACAGAATATTTTCAAACAACTATGGTACTTCTAATAACCAAAACTTTCACGGTCATTATTATCCACCACACTAACGTCACTAAGCCGCAGTTCACTGTGATCGTTCTCAAACGTTACAACTGAAGTGTCATTCCACTGGCGTACTGTTATGTTTCTTGACTTCCTGCGCCTGACCACGACATGAAGAATGAAGATTTTAATAAAATGAAATAATTACCTACACCACCACTATCACCGTCACCACAGCCACCAGTACCATCACTACTATACTACCACCACCACCACTACTACTACTTTTACTACTACTACTACTACTACTACTACTACTACTACTACTACTACTACTACTACTACTACTACTACTGCTGCTGCTACTACTACTACTACTACTACTACTACTACTACTGCTACTACTACTACTACTACTACTACTAACTTATTATTATTATTGTTGTTGTTATTTTAACAATAATAGTAGTAATATTAATAATAATACTGTTACTAATCATTTAAAAAGAAAAATAAGAAGTGAATTTATGGTTTCGAGACATGGCTTCACCATCTGCACAGCTCGGTACAGTCTATAATTTTCACGAAATTAGAGAACTCCTTAGTTTGGAAGCTCTGTATCGTCAGCAGGAAGAAGGATTTATGTCCACGGATACTTCATCTAACTGGGTCTCTGTTCTTAGGACTCAAAATTCAGCCTATTATGTCTAGCCCAAAAAAGTAACGATATTCTTTATGGAAACTCTCGGAATAGCTTCAAGTTTTGGAGGTGAAAGGAACTTTAAGGGAGCTTTATTGCAGATATAACCTCCAACAGTATTGATAAAAGGTGCTTTATAAAGTGGATGCGAATGGGAAGTCACTTTGGTGAAACAGAGGGTTCCCTTTTCGTAATATAAGATCAAGTAATTAAGACCAGAGCCTCTCCTAAGAACATTATATTTAATAGATTGATGATAAGGATGCTAAGCCATCGGTAAATCTATTCAGCAGATTTCCAATGGACCTCAATTGCTGCCGCTATCTGACTATCTCCAGAGTCATAAAAATATCGCGAAAGAAACACTTGAGAAGAGATACAGACTTGGAGATACTGAGCATCCATAACATAAGTTGAGCCCGATCGAATAACCAGCAATGAAAAAAAACAGATTTTATGGGACGCGTGATCATCAGTGGTAGAGAGGTTGGAGAAAACAGACCTGATACGTTTCTGTTGATACAATATGGAGAAAAGGAGTAATTATTGTTTATGACCCATAGACGATAAGCTTGTATCAACTGTTGCTGAAAAGATGGATAAATACCAACCACTGGCAGTTGAGTTGGAAGACATTATTAGGTTACCCGATAATAAATACAAATAATTCAATGTGTCATATCTATGAATAGCTTGGTTAAAAGAGGTTGTGAAGAATTGAAGAGGAAATTTCAACTGTATGAAAAGGTTTTATCAAAAAACCAAAATCCAGCATTACTGGAAAATGTGAACATTATGCGATAATTTTTAAGCCTCAACTAAAAACATCATTTAAGAAGTTTAATAATGTGATTACATCACAGTATTCACTTCCCGTATACGTGTAAGATTTGCATGGGCAATGAAGAACATTCCAAAAGTATGTAAATGAAAAGAAAAATACAAAAAATTAATAACAGTAACACCAACAACAACAAATGATAAAATAATAACAATAATAATAATAGTAGTAGTAGTAGTAGTAGTAGTGTCCTCTCAGAAGTCCATCCCTACGCCCGAGTCTACACTTTGGCTTCGTGGGCGGTGGGCAACAGCTGTTACTCTTTAGCTGGGTAACAGGGCACTGGTAAGTGAGTTCGAGAAGGTTGTGTGTGCCGCTTTAAAGTACATCGTAACTCACGGTGGAACAGATCGTGCCAATGGGTGGATTGCACTACGTTAGTGAGGCACGAACGATGTTCTCAGGGAACAAGGGCGCCCCTGTTGTATTTAGTCTTAACAGTGGTACTGGAGGGCTCTGCCGCGGGTGGTCTGATTATCTCCCCGGTACTGGTGAGACCAAAATGTCAGTCTCATATAATCATAATTCTGTGGCCGAGGGATCCTCTAAAAAGCCTCGTCATGAAAATTCTCGTCCTCAGAAGGTGAAAAGACAAAGGCATTACCCTATGATTGATATGACTCCGTCTGAAACAATTCAAATGACTAAGTATCTGGTTCTAAGGTGAACAGAAGGAGATTTCGTTAAGGTGAGTCCCTTTCTTATTGCTAATTCTATAACATCATGTACTAGTCCGCAAGCCAAAGAGATAAAGGAAACTGCGGTCGGACTTATGGTTGAAAAGCAATCAGACAACCAAACAAAACGGCTGTTAACACTGAAACGGATTGGCTACTTTGATGTTGAAGTGATTCCTCACGAAACACTAAATACCACAAAAGGCTTAGTGGTCTGCAGAGATCTGCTCAATTGCTCTGAGGACGAGATAGTCACAGAACTGTCCGCTTCCATCTGTTTCACACGTTTTGTCATTCAGCTTAACAAGCATTACACTGGTCAACACATGTTTTGTCTCAGACAAAATTTTATGCGATTCTTATGTATTTTCATACGAGGAATCCAGTTTTGCTATCAAAATTTTGCTATCAATAGTTTTATAGATATAAGAATAACGTTTTTTTTTCTTAAATTTTCTGTGTTGGAAATTGTATTATTTTGCAATAAATATTACTACATTATTGACTTGGAGCACGTATTGTTTATTTATTTGAGGAAATGAAAACAAAAGCTACATGTGACATATAGACTTTGGTTACCCCTTTTATCAGTAATCATAGTATATATGTATATATATACGTTTTTTCTCTGAGGGATCAAACTCAGTAATCACGTATATGTACGTTTTCAACTTTCGCTGCGTCAGTATTGCAGATATACAACGATAGTTGCGAAGTTATACATGCTGCACTCTGGTAGGTTGTTTTTTAAACGTTTGGTATTCGTTGATTCTTGCTGTGATGTAATATGTGTGGCTGTGGTGAACAGTTGTGCAGAAGTGTGGTTGGAGGTTATGTTGTTCTTAGTTTACGAACATACAGAGGCGTGCAAGTGTATTCTTTTATAAACAACTCGTATTGTTTATCTTATCTTAAACACTGTGTTATTGTTCTGTATTAGTAGCTTTTATTTGTGTGAAAACTCAAAAATGCCGCGCAAGTGCCTAGAACATCCGGACACGTTTTGTTATGTGTGTGGTGAGTTGACTTTTAAACTTCAAAGGCGGAACTTTATCCCTTTAATAAAAAAGTGCTATCAACTTTTTATTTTGGTTGCAAGGTAGGAGATCAGGACAAGAAGAGTTGGGCCCCCCATATTTGTTGTGTTACTTGTTCAAGGTTTTTAACGGGGTGGGCAAACGGCTCTCGCCATATGCCATTTGCAGTTCCCATGGTGTGGAGAGAGCCAAAAGATCATTCTTCCGACTGTTATTTTTGTTTAACAAATACAACGGGAATAACAAATAAGTCGAAACACACTTTGAAATATCCCAATATACCTTCAGCGATTCGACCTGTTCTCCACAGTCATGATCTCCCAACATCAAATCACCCGGTATCAATCGATATAAATGAAAATCCAAGCTCTGAAGAGGATCAGAATGAAGATCACTCTGATCGACATGATCCAAGTTTCGAAGTTTCTAACGAGCCTCATTTATTGACACAAGGAGACCTAAATGATTTAGTGCGTGATTTACATTTATCCAAAAATCAGGCAGAACTTTTGGGATCACGACTAAAAGGGTGGAACCTTCTTGTTCGCGGAAGTAAGGTATGCTACTTTCGAAATCGTCAAGAGGATTTTAAGAACTTTTTTTTATCAAGAAGGGGATTTTGTGTACTGTAATGTTATTTTATCAGTGATGGATACTCTAGGACACTAGGACATTCTCATAACCCAGAGGAATGACGTTTGTTTATTGATTCGTCTAAAGCTAGCCTAAAAGCTGTCCTTCTTCACAATGGAAACAAATTTCCATCAGTTCCACTAGCACATGCTATTAATATGAAAGAAACTTGTGAAAATATGAAGATTATTCTAGACAAGATAATGTATGAAAAATTCAATTGGAACAAATAAGGTGATCGCTATGCTGCTAGGTTTACAGACTGGATACAAAAACTTTTGCTGCTTTTTATTTGAGTGGGACAGCAGAGATCGCAACAGTCATTCCAAAAAGAAGATATGGCCTTCACGTAAATCTCTCACACCTGGTGAAAAAAATGTTATGAATGCTCAATGTTCGTGTAGGCAATGGACAGAAATGGAAGAGGTTTTACGTATTTGAAGGAAAAGTTCCCCAGAATTAGTGATGCAAAAATTAAAGAAGGAATTTTCGTAGGACCTCAAATAAGAGAACTAATAAAAGATGAAAATTTTGAAGGACGGTTGAATGACTTAGAAAAACGTGCATGGATTTCTTTCAAGTATATAGTGATACAATTTTTAGACAACAAGTCTGACAACTACAGGGATCTAGTAAATCAGCTGCTGAAAGCATATGCACGTTTAGGCTGCAACATGTGTCTCAAGATCCACTTTCTTCACTCTCACTTGGATTTCTTTCCGGAAAACCTGGGAGCCGTAAGCGAAGAACACGGTGAACGCTTTCATCAAGACATTTCAAGCATGGAAAAAGTGGAGGTCAAGGGAAGCGGAGCTCAAATATGTTAGCAGATTACTGCTGGACTCTCAAAAGTGATGTTCCTGATGCAAAGTACTCCAGGAAATCTTCAACCAACACCTTAAGTACGTTGAACATTGATTAATTTCTTTACTGTAAATATTATTAATGTAAAATATTTAGCTAGCTGTCACACGAAACCCTTACTTGATAGAGAAAAATGGTTGCCATTTTTGAATTTTGCGCAAAAGTACTATATAGATCAGCCAATAAAGTCTTTGGGACAAAAAAATGTATGTTTTGTAGACCAATGTTATCAGAGAAAATCAAAGCTGTACCCACGGGCTGAACGTGAGGGCCTTTCTACTTTAACCTATGCAGTGCTACCAGTGTTTAGAATTTAGACATACAACCTCTAGATGTGCGAGAGACAAGACCTGCCTATGTGGGAACACCAACGCAAGGCGACGGCCCTTGTTCTGAAGTAGCGAAGTGCGTGAATTGTGGTGGACAGCATTCTAGATCCAAGGACTGCCCTACGTACAAAACAGAAGTACGTATACAAGAAGTAAAAATATTTAACAAAATAAGGTAAATTGAGACAAGGCAACTTGTCATTCCAGAGATGGAAAGAAAAGCCAACCACAGAGTTACGTACAAGTAAGAAAAGGAACACCTACGCCATGACTACAACGGTCGCAGATGACTAAGGATTTTGTGCTAGCCATAGCCGCATTTATTGAGAAGTACAGCATTTGAAACAGTTTGACTGGTACAAGATGACGACCAAGGTGAATGACCTAAAGCAACAAACGAACAGTCTGCAACCCGGCTCTAGCTGGAAAAACCCAATCGTTGCTCACGGCTACGGTAGAAGTCACTTCTAGCCGTGGAGGTAAACCAGCAGATGATCGTTTCCCATTAACCCCTTCCTCACAGATACACGAGCTCGGCTCTCTGCCTAACGCCAGTGACCGCACTGATCTTGGAGACCTGGCAGAACTGCGGGAGATCCGCAAAAAGGAAAAAGGAGTGCCGAAAGGCAAGCCTATAAAGTAGACCTGCGTACAGCAATTCTTCACACGTAGCATGGAAAATATCCTTCAGTGGAATATAAATCCTTGTGTTTTGCATCACGGTGAACTTAAGATTTACTGACCAGACACATGGCCATACGTGTGTGCATCCAAGAGACACACTTGAAACCAGCAAAGCATTTCAGTACCAGAGGGCACAAGAGCTTCCGCTCTGATCTTGAGTCCAATATTACAGTTAGAGGGGGTGTCGCTATCTTTCTTAGAAATACCTCACGCTGGGATGGTGCCCCTTGTCACGCCTCTTCAGGCAGTAGCCGTAAACTTATTTCAACCGCGGAACATGACAGTTCGCTGCGTATATCTACCTGACGCCCGATGGCATTTGGCATACCTGTAACATCTAATCGAGCAGCTGCCAACACCCATACATTTATTGGGAGATTTTAATACCGACAGTCCCACTTGGGGCAGTGAGATTACGAAAAGAGCCGGCTCTAGATCGGAAGAATTACTACTTATAAATTCATTGGTATTTTGAATACCGGAGACTGTACGTACTTCAGCAGCAGCTGTAGTGGTACAATCGGCCATCGATCTATTCCTCTACAGTCCAAGTCTCGCTCTGCGCCTCCCGTGGATAGTTATTCCTTATCTCCATGGAAGCGACCACTTTCCTTATCTCGTCAAAACTAGCGCCCCGAAGAAGAAAGTGAGCGTGCGAAGGAAGTGGTGCGCGGACCGTGCAAACTAGACTGGCTTTGCCGCAGCTTTAAGACCTGTCGCCATTACCAGCGACGTAAAGCAGAAAGTCTATCGCTTCACGATCGCCATCACTGAAGTTGAAGGTCACATCCTCCAGACTGGAGGTTCTTTACGGAGGACGCCAGTGCCGTGTTGGAACTTGGAAGCTAAGCAAGCTATCATAGAGAAGCGGAGAGCTTTCAACAGATTTTAAAGACGGGTGCCGACTTTAGACAACCTGATCACTTACAAGCACGGTAGAACCGCAGCTCGGCAAAAAATTCTGGCTGCAAAAAGGTCCAGTTCGGAGAAATTTGTATTCGGCATAATCTGGTCGACCCCAGCAGCGGAGGTCTGGAGGTGGATGCAGACAAGCAGTGGTTCATCGGTGTACAAGTTTTTGACACCTCAGCAGGACCAGATAACATCCTACGCAACAATGTAAATCATCTGTCGGAGACGAGAAAATCCATCTTGTTAAACATACACAATAAAATATGGGCCCTAGGGGCTTATCCATGAGCGTGGAAAGAAGCAATAAATTGTTCTTCTCTTTCTTAAATCCGGTACAGACCCGATGAAACCGGAGAATTATCGTCCAGCGTCTCTAACATTCTTTTTAGGGAAGTTGTTGGTTAAAATGGTCAACAGTCAGATCATCTAGTGTCTGGAGTGATAGCACCTACTTTCCGTTCACTAGTGTGGATACAGAGAATATCATTCGACTACTGACCGACTGGTACACAGAAAAACGCAGTTCAAACTTGTTTTACATATCTAAAACACATGCTTCCCGTCTGTATTGAACTAGAGAAGCCTTCTATATAGCATGGAAGCACAATACATTGCAATGGCTATACAGGTAACGATTTCAGGGGAACCATCCGAAATTTATAACAAGCTAGGAAGTTATAACAAGAGGACTTGGGGCGTTCCTTCCGGGTCCGTGTCGGGGAGACCATTTCAACAAGGCGCGTGTTGGAGAATGGCGTGCCCCTGGGCTCTCGGCTGAGCGGTACGCTGTTTATTATTGCTATAAACATCTTTAAAGGCATCGAGACGTTATAGGAAAACTTTTATTCGTTGATGACCTTCCTTTGATTTGGTCGCCATCATTAACATTTGTTTAGACGTCATAAGTTGCTACAGAGTTATGCTTCAAAGATCCGTGCCGTGCCAACTCATCTAAACCACATAACGTTCACTGAGAACAGACGGGCACATGTGTACGTTGCGGCTTTGCACATCCACGCGATTGGCTGATGTTCGCGTGAGGACCAGTACAGCATTCCAGCCGAACATTTACATCCGATTATCCCATCGGATGTACCACGTTGGCCAATAAAGTGTCATTTGGATTTAACCAATGAAGAGAAGTCAGTAGTACACCCCTTTGTGTGGGAGTTTCGATTCCGTTCAGTAATTGTCGACTACGAAGATCACTTCATGGTTTATACTGACGGATCGAAGACAGCAAACGGAGTGGGAAGCCCGTTTGTTGCTCAGGGCGGCGCCTCTTACTCATGGCCACTACCGAGAACAGCTAGTGTGTACACCGCTCAGTTATATGACGTTTGGCAGGCTCTTTGGTATTGTGAACACCAAGGCCTGAGGTATTTTCCCATCTGCACAGACTCGCTGAGTTTCATCGACGATTTAGACAACACAGGCACAGACGACCCTCTGCTACAACAGATATAGGCTCTGTGCCATATCTTGCAACATCAGGGAGTACAAGTTACTTTTTATATGGATGCCAAGGCACGTAGGCATCAAGGGCAATGAAGATGCTGACTCTGAAACAGGAACCGCTGCAGACACCGTTTAACGTATCAATATAAGACCCGTTGATTTGAATATTCTTGCCACATGAGCAACTCTTACCTTGTGCCAGCAAACATGACAAATCTCACGCACAAAACTGCGAGTAGTAAAAGAGAATGTTGCCAGATGGCAACATGCAGGAGGAAAACGTATTCGACGAGAACAGTTTTGTATTCGTACAGGACATACGAATCTGACGTCGTTGTAGCTGCAACAATCTGAACAATTACGGCCAGTATGTACATGTGGCAGAGTACTCATAGTAAAACATATCACAGAGGAGTGATCTGCTTTTCGAGGCTCAAGACAGAGATTCTGGGTCAGAGGTGATCTACAGACCTCGCTGATGAGACAACATCGATTGTGAGAACTCTGAAGTTCTTAATGGCAGCTGGCATGATCAACCGGTTATAAAACACTAATTATGGGAGTTAGCCTATATCAAAAATAAATGAAGTCCATTCCTTTTTTCTGATTACTGACTGCAAATTGAGAAATAATGGCCTAAGACCCTAGTTGTCAAGGCCATAATTGCACAAAAAGAGTAATAATAATAATAATAATAATAAATTTAACTGTGTCGTAGATCAAGTCATGAAAACCTTCCATAAAGTCAATTCCACTAGTGTTAGACCCAAAGAAGAGCTGTACAGGGATGTAGAAGATCTGGAAACGGTTTTTCGAAGAAAAAGACTGAGATTTCTTGGACATATGGTTTGGATGGATCGGTCCAGACTGAATAAACAAATTTGTCAACTATATTTGGCAACTTTCCAGTCTGAACGGATACATCAAACCACTCAAGGAGGAAATGATGAAACTGGGTATCTATTTGAAAGACTGTGTGGATAGAAATACATACAGAAACAAAATTCAAAGTCTTGAGGTTCTCTACGGTGAAAAGAAGACGAGAAAGGGGTGGACAGTGGAAAGGAAAGCGACGCATAATATGCGAATGAGGGCCTTCTGGCAGGAGAAGAAAAGAAAATTATATTCCCGTGGTCCACGGCTGTCCTGTTTGTGTAAAAAAAACAAAAAACAAAATAACAATAATATTTGTCGTCACCGTTCATTATCATAGCTTTAAACACAAAAAACTGCCACGAATGCCTGATGTGAACAATAGTTGTCTTTACATTTTTAAGAACATTAAGATTCAACTAAAAGCTGGACCAAGAAATCTTACTACCCAGTTCAATACCATAAGCTACTGAGCAAGGAATTCTTAATTTTTCCATGTTAATGTTCAACTCAAGGTTGTTTCTGACGGACGTTTGAAACTTTACTGAAGCAGCATCAATCATTACTATGATCCTCATCAAAATAAAAATTTCACGTTGACATATTTTGGTGATTTTTGCAAGACGCTAGAAAACTCCTTTAAGTTACGTCAGATATAATAATACTGGTGTCGCCATCACTATCGATGAACAGGAATGTACGTCAAATGAGTCTGCGTTGGGAACAAGTGACAAGGTAGTAGCAAACGTCAAAAAAATTTGATTCCCCCCAGTTTACAGACTAAATTTCTGACCCTTTAGTAGCTGTTTGTATACTTATATCATTTGTGAATACAACTTAATTGGGAAAACGTAAGAAATCTGTCGAACAGTAAAAACATATTTGCATTCATCTATTTGTATTGTATTACGTCCAGAGAGGTTGCGCCAGTACAACGTCGGTTGGATGGAGTTTATGAGCGATGTGTTGGGGCGAAGATACTATGACTGGTCCACTCCTCCATTCTCGTAAGTGACAGTCAATGCATAATTAGTTAAGTCGTTTGTTTTTAGTGAGAGTTCCTCAACAGAATACTTTTATGATTTGTTGCTTTAGAAAATGCAGAAGCCGCGTAACATAATTTATACAATGTTCCTGAGTTGATCCAGCCCGTCGCTTCTATTCGAGCGGAATAGCAGTAATTCTGCTTCAATCTCCATTTGCATGTTAGGAAGAAATATTGTTATTATTTTTATTATGATGATTATTATTATTATTATTAATATTATTATTATTATTGATAGCATACAGGTCCATGTAGATAAAAACACGGCAGCTGTGATATTTTCTCTTTGTTTAGCTAATGTGAATAGATTACCAAACAGTGTTTTTGAATGAACCATTAAATTATCGAGTTAACAGTCTATTGACATCTTCGAGTTTCCTTTAAGGGTACGGTCTCTTGGTCATTTGATATAAACTGTTAAAGTCAATTGCATGTTATTATGTACGTAATTTCTCGCAAAAAACTCTCACCACATCTTGAAAAGAATCTAAAGATATTATCATTTTAGATTGAATCACCTAAGTAAAAACTTGAGCGAATTATTTAAAAAACATGCATAAAACAAGTTACTGGAAACGCCCAGAGAAGATGAAAATTATTTTTCGTCGGCCTGAAATGGTAACGTTTAGCAGTATTTGTCCGTGCCAGTTCTGAAAAATAATTAAACTAGTATATACCAATGTAATTCATTATTTACTATGTAAACAAATGTCAAGTATAGTTTATAGAATTAATTAATGTTACTTGCCAGAAGAAGAAAAACTTTAATTATAATAGAAGGAAACCATTGCAAAGCGGCAAGATTACAGAGACCTTGAGCAATTCCCTCTGCTATATAGTTAACGAGTGTAGATCCCACTAGCCAGCAAAACCGCTAAAGGGGTTTTCCTACCTTCAACCTCCATGTCCGTTGTTCGGTATAGCATGCAGTTAGCTGCGTCAGTCTCTATCAAGAGACTGTTCTAGAATCCTTCGTCCTGTAAAGCACTAGTATCCAGGATTAATTTAATACTGAAACAGCCAACGTAAAACATAGAGATAGATTATCAGGTGCACGTGAAGCAAGGCAGCCAATTTGTCTGACATAGAGAATAGGCAGATTTCTAAAAAAACAAAGACAAATCATGCAGCATTTCTTGCAAGTGCAACATTGTGCACCGACTACTTGAACGATGTGAATACCAATGTGTGCACACTGCGGAACGTAAAGTATTTATTCTTAATTGTATCTTATTTACTTAATTAAATTATATTTATTTATCTGGTTGATAACAAACAAAAACACAGGGTCATGATATTCCCTTGAAGTTTGTTATTTCGCTATTTAAGACATTTTATTTAATATCATGTGAACAACTTAAAACCGGTCTTGCACGGCCAGCTAATCACGTCGAACTTTTGTATGAATGAGACGAATTCTGGTAGAAAAAATAGAAAAAAAAATCCTGAATACTTTATTCTTCATATTTAAGTCTCACATCTGTAAGGCAGTTGAATGAGGTAGACAAGGCGACATATTTGGATTACTGTCATTGGTTTCTCGACAAAAAAATCGCTGAAAAAACCCAGTGACGTTTTATGAATATCAAAGTATGCTTTCAATTATCTGGAAATGTCAATTCATTAAAGACGTGGTATTGTCCATAGAAACCCTTCACGGTGAAAAATTTTGAGTAGACGGTAGATCAACAAAAAATTTTCCTCAAATAAAGTGAGTGTCCAAGGACTTTTATTTCAGTTGTTCAATTGCTATATTTTATTCACAAAAAAAACTGCCACATGACTGGCTGTTCAGCCAGCCTGTTTTGAGTTGTTCGCCCTGTGTGAACACTGCAACAGCAATGTTAGCTTTATCCTGAATTACAATAGTGATGCTATTTTATAAAACTATATACTCAATCAGTTGTGCCAAGACATTTTAACAATGGACGCGATTATAAAACTACAAATTCAATACAAAATATTACCTAATAACCAAGTAACAAAAACAACTTGTATTGTTTATTTATATCAATAAATTACACAATATTAATATTTACAGGTACAGTTTCATAAAATATAATAGTAAATATTGTAAGATGATAAGATGAGTGCAAACTACTATACACCCACTTTGAGTACTTTCTAACCACCGTACTGATTTTTTATTAAATTTTATAACAAATATAATTTTTTCTTGGATTTGTTTTGACAGGACGATTTGGGAGATCCTCTAATGTAGCTGTCACCCGTTAATGGATATTGAACAAAATTAAACAACACTCAAACAAAAACGAAATGGAAGGAATAGATGGTATCGACTTTTATAGAGCTTTTGAAAATTAAACGAATGGGCCTTTAAAAAACAAGTGGGACTTTGCGTAAGAATATGAAAATTAAAGAAGCGTGATTAACAGGTTTATATAACACATTCACATATAACTCATACTGTACATCTGACTCCTTTTATGTTGTACCAAGAATGTGGCGACAGAGACGAGTTTTAATACATCTTCCACAAAATAGCGATAAAAAATTAATGTAAATAAACTAAATCCATCTGTTACTACCTTATAAATTTACACTTGCGTCAAAAAGAAAATTAGGTTTAGTTTTAAACAACAAACGACAGGTTTAGAATCTACAAAATAAAAATTAAGACCTAAACTAACTTGTACACATATGAATAGAGGAACTTATCTGTTACTTGAATAAATAAGAAATCTTTAGGAAAAGAATGACTGCATACATGAACAATGAACAATAATTTACAACATTACTTGTCTTCATCAAAGTATTAAATTGTTATATGGCTGCCAACTTTTGTGAATAATAAAATAAACTCAAAGACAAATGCATTTCTCAAAGATATTACATTAAACTACATGTTAAGGCACAGGATATATACCATTGGTTTCTTAGAATTGTGTATTTTATTCACTTTGAAATATTATAACATAAATACAAATATAACACAAGCTGTATAAGCTGAGTTCTCAACACACGTCCCTATCGTTAGCTCTGATCTTACTAAAATTTATCGACTTATATTTGGGAAACATTCTAATATTTCTTAATATCCACAGTGAAAATAAATTGTAGTTTTGAAAGGGTATACCTATACTTGCCACTTGTAAGTCTATCCGGCCTCCTCTTATCTCTAACCCTTAACCCTTACAATTATTTTGCACGCATGTTGTAGTGTACATATTGCAATGGACATTCTAATTTCATGTGTAATGTAGTAGAAAGTAAAAGCTTATGACAGCATATGAAGACACTACGTGTAATAGGCCTACAAGTAAGTGCTATTCCGTGTAAGTTCAAGATATCCGATTATTGTACATAAACTCTTTAAGCCTACTGGATAATAAAGTGTACGCATAATACACTAATTTACCAGTAACAACGTCTGTCCGCGGTGAAAGTGTATAACCGTGCTCATGATGAATATCTACACGCCCGAAGCGATCCTGTGGCCGGACAGAGTATATCAACCCACGTACTCATCCAGATATAGGGTCGTCGAGGAAAACCCGTCGTCTGAAGTATCTACAGTCAGAGAGTCTATAGGTTAAAGGAACGTAAAACTATACTTTCAATGTACAATAAAGCAAAGAAAATTATTTAAAAGAAATACCCTATTACCTCAGTAAAGACTTTATAGTAAATAAGACAAAAACAACTTTTAAATATTAATTTATTTCATTGGATAGAAAGATTTTGGTTGTGTTACAAAGGTCAACACAGACGGATTAATTATTTTGTATAAACTGTATTAAAATCTCAGTAGATTATTATAAAATAATAGCGTCATTAATAAATCCACTTTATTCCAGTACCAGTACATCTCGAATACTTATTCCATGCGACATCTATACATCGCAATATAGAGATACTCTTAAAGTCTTTAATTCTCTTAAATTAATTGACTATATTTTCACTTGTTGACGATTATACAAATTCTACTATTATTCTTTTATTCTTCAGCCATAACTTAGCAGATTTTAATTTTATTTTGGATTAAGTGAATTGTAAATATAAGTGAAGTATGTTCCATTTGTTTTCATAAATGTAGTGTGGTGTTATCTAGTAAATATTCTTGTGTGTGAAAATGTAGTTTTATTTTTTATTATACAAAGTATACCTGAATATTATCGGAAAAAATAAATAATTTTAAATGTAATTTCTATATATTTATTGCAATGGAACATCGCAGAAAAGGGTCTTTGTAGCAATGACTACATGCTTTTATACAATTTATGACGTTATAGACATGTCAAAAAAAATTTTATTTTATTAAAATTTTGTAAAATAGCTGTAAGTTTTGAAATAAGAAATGGGTAATTAACTGTTGTATGTCAAAATGCCCATACATTTATTTTCTGTCATGTCAAGTGCGAATTTAGTGCGCGTGTGCGCGTGTTATTCGTATTTACATGAACAACTCTTGAGTAAATTAACGTATCGAATTCAAACTTAGACAGCTCATAGTTCTGAATTAGCGCTGTATTTTTTCATATATCAAATACTCAAAACATTATTTTAATGTGTATTTTTTAACAGAATTCACTTTTCTAAAGAATCCTTATCTTCTGAAAGTCAAAAAACTTTTATATAAAATCTATACATGCTTTTGCAGTCTTCAACAAAATTGAACAGGACATATGTCTATCTATCTAACCCATCTATGGGTTTTAACCAATCAGAAGCTCTAATTTTTATTCAGTTTTGTCTTCTGTGGAAGAAGTTTCGCTCAGTTCTACCTAACAGCTCGGCCTTAACAGACGTTGTCTCTGTGCGAGTTTGTCGTATCAGTATACGTTCTTCATAAGGGTTACGAGAATACTTGGTCTTAGCAACGAGTTGCCTGTTTGCTAGATCGATTGGGTATTAGAACTTAAAATAATTTAATTATAAATTAAATAGTGCTATCTCGCGATAGTCAAGATTTTCCGCATATGAATCAGTGTATTTGCCGTAATACATCTGGGTGAACGCGAGGACACGTCAAGATACCGGAAGGTGTACGTAAAACACACCGAAATTGAATTGATAATAGTTAAACCCATTATCGAACCCTGAGATAAATGAGATAAACTATACCGGTGACAAACAGTGTGCGTGCGTGAGTCGCGAGAGTTCTACGTGTCATCATTGCAGCTGATCCAGCAGGCGACGAGTGCAACAGAGGAGCAGTTCAACGGTTCGTTAACGGAATTCGTCGAACAAGTAAAATAGACTATAAGAAAGAGAAACATTCAAACCATTTTACAGACACTATTTAAATTTAAGAATAAATAATTTATGTTCAAATCACAGACCATATTAAATTGTTTTTAATAAATACCTAACTCCAGATAAAAGACTCTGATATTATTTTGTTCTAATTTACTTTGCCTTCTATTTGTTAATTTGCATTATGTAAGTGGGAGGGAGCATGGTAACCTGTAATAACTGTAAGAAAGATTTTTAACTGTTTAAAGATTTTTAAAGATTATTAACTGAAAAAGAGAAACACGCAATAAAACCTCATTGGGACACAAACAACGCTTTGTTTGCTATACTGTAAACTGCACCCTTCAGTAAATGTTACTTTCTGAATGCCTTTACTTTAGTTAACCAATAAGATAATCACTAATTACAAAAACAGGTCTTTAACATAATTTAATATTTGTCAAAAACCATCCTAACTACAATGCTTACGATTGCAGCTTCCCGACGCTAAGAGGATTGAGCGTAATTCACGGCTGTATGCTCATGAATTATACATAACACACTTCATAAGTAGCATGAATTATGCAGTGGAGACTAACCTAATGCATACAGTTGCATTAAGTAAGCCTACCTGCGGTAACTCTGCCTGTTAGTTATAGATAAGGGAATGTATTACACCTTAAAATTATGCACAACAGGAATATAAATATATGCAGTAATTGTGCTTTAAACGTATTAACAAAATGAATTATATGCTTGGAAATGTACGAATCAAGAATCAAGCGTAACGAAACACCATTCCTCTGTAAGAAAGATAATCACACAGTATTGCGGACACTGTACAATGTCAGGTACAATACAATTTCACGGATACGAATACTTCAGAGCAAAACTTTATTGTGTTATAATCTGTTTAATACAATTTATAAATTAAGTTTAGACAAAACAAATTATTCTTAATGTATTGTCACCGGTTTTATTGTTAGTTTTATACCATAAACCATAAACTTTTCTTTGTGACGTGGGTTGTGGTAGTTTCATATTTTTGATTTATCCAAGTTCTTTTACAATTTATCTGCAATTGATATATACTACACTGTTCCGTAATAAACTCATCTACGTTTGCATTCTCGACTGCAAACTGCGTTAGGGTCTATTGCAAACTGCAAACACCCTATACCATAACGTCTACGTAAGTTGCGTTATCGTTTCTATATGTTAATTATCAAAACCTCTGATACATTAGACCCTCACTAACATTAGGCAGAAGTTTATTATTACTTTGCGATATTCTCTTCAATTATTGTGGGTACACTTAAACGATTCCAGATGAAGTTTAAAGAAATACTCGTTTACTTGCCTAGAAAGTGGAGGGGTTTGATTCACTGAGTAAACGTAAAACAGTGAACTTAACGACAAATACCTGTGCCGAGGTGACACCGGTAGTGGTACACTTCACTCCTTAATGAACTGTGTTACGTGTTGACTCGTCTCTTAACTCGCACTGTCTGATGACACCCCGCTCATGTTGGTTAGCACTCGGCAGATACATATTAGCTGTTTTGGCTGTAACCTTGAATGTTTTTAAACATAATTTCAATTCTTACTGGAACATTTTTGTTAATAAAATTAATTTTTTAAAGAAATTTACAAGAATTAGAACGTTATTTAAACTCTAGATTTCTACTTTCCTTATCGACAAAGTCTTATATTATACAGTATAATCATTACATCACTCATAAAACGTATATACAAATTTATGTATATAAAATTTCATATACATAAGGGATTACACCGATCAGAAGATTGAGGCAGTCCAAAAACAAGGTTTTTCTTGTTTACAATACTGTGGCGTCAGCCAGCATTTTTCGTCATACGAGGCCAAGTGTAAACATAGGAACATTACTACCCTTAAAAACAGAAGAGCACTCCAAGATGTGTTATTTAGGCCTATGTGTAATAGCATTCTTACTTATACACTTTACCTGTCCTTACCTATGCATTTTTTAGGTAGATGCCTGGGGGTCGGTTATAGAGTTCCTTACGTAAGACACAGAAGGCATGTTTGTTCATATACTTGCGGCAGAGTGTCTTCACTCCATTGGCGAGATCCATCAAAATGACGAACAGAGTCTGTAATAAACAGGGCAGTGATTGTAACAGTCAGAACATTAATGTATTTAGGAAGCATGTTACGAAGATACTAGAGTGGAGACTTTGAGTAGGACTTTCTCGTATAATCATTTTAGAAATGTGTGTTGTTCATGTTAGGTGTTGTTTGTTCTATACACGTGCAGTACATTGCTCATTCTTCTATGGTAAATCGACGTTCCTACTCAGATACGCCGCAATTAGGTAGAGTGACTAGGGAATTCATACTGTTCTATGCACTACCTTCACATCACAATAGAGTAATTCTTTTTCCCTGTCAGGCATAAAACTTCGAGGAGGTTAGAATGGTCAAAACGAGGGATCTGGAGGCTATCACTAAGAAATAAAAAACAATTATTACTATTATCATCACTATCTACATTATTGTATAATTTTTGTATTATAGATGTAGTTTTTGATTTTTATTATTTCTTCATCCATACGCATTACGCAGTTATTTTTTATGATATTAAAATTACATAGGCACATGGAACATCCCAGGTCTTTCATAGTAAGAACCCATGAAAATTAATTCACAACGTATTCCGTATACGAATGAATAATTTTACGTATTTTGGTATGACTATAAGCAGTAAAATTATGGGGAAAATGTCTCCGTAGTAGCGATCAGACTATAGGGGAAGTTTTTGTGACATTCGGCTCAGACAGTCTTGCAAAATGTCCCAGTACGACGCTGAGTTACATGGAAGACAACACAAGGCAGAATTGAATATTATTGAAAGACAAGCCAAGATCAATAAAGTGCTGAAGGAATAACGACTTATCGCTTTACATATTACAGCAGGATCAGTTGCATAGCCAAGAAGCAGGAACCCAGCCATGTCAGGAATACCACATACATGTCACAACTGATATTTCATACAAGACGTCGACAGCACGCGATCAGAGTGTAGTTGTGTTCTTACCAAAGGTTTATTTAATAGTGTTCATTCAATTTTTTGGACGTTAAGTGTATATCATTAACAAACACGCTTGCAATTTACGGTATCTTTGTGTAATCACGGAATATGTGATTAAATAATTTAGAATATGTATTATCCAAAATATGCATGAATTAGTAAATTTTACTTGCAACTACATGACACAAAAATTGATAATTCCTGAAGGAATTAAATATCTTTTGATTTATCTATCACTATAATATAACAAAATTTGTCTGTCTACTAAGTTTTCCTTTCTGACAGTTTGCATATGTGTCACTGCTTCTTTGATAACCATACAACGATAACGTTTAAAAACTAAGATCATCACGCTACAGAAAATGTTCAAAATTATATCACTGACGCTAGTTCACAAGACTACACTGTCCGTAGACACCTCACTAAAATGTTCAACCTTGTGAATTGGGTATTGTGCTTAATATAACTGGCCAATAAAACAAAATAAAACAGAATATAGACAGTAGCCTAAACAAAAATGATAAACGATAGTGACAATATCGGTTTGCTGGAAAGACCTAATTATCTGTGTTTCAGGAGGACATATTTAAGATATGTGCTTACCAGATATTCTCCTTATTTCTGCTATTTACCGCTTTCTACGTTTGAGATTTTAAAGGGTAGTTACGCTGGCAGTGTTTATTAGGTAAATTCTGAAAAATAGAAGGGAAGGACGTAGCAGTTTCTGGTAGCAGAGCGCGGATATACAGAGCTCAGAATGATCTTAAAATTTTCAGTCATCTTGTTGGAGTTACGAAGCTATGCTTTCGTTATTTCAGTCTGTTTTCCACTTGACAGTATGCTCGGTCGCACACCTCTCCGCAGCTCCAGGGTCACCAAGTCCTCTGGATTTAATTGTTCTGTTTATATATAATAACAATTTATATTACCAATAATAATGTGATGTATTTATAATATAAACACACTTATTGCTTACTAATGGTAACTATAATCTCAATGTTACATTGTGGTGTATTCATTGTTCATAACCTAAAGGTACAATACGTATGATTTATAATAAAGTTCTAATCACTCACATTCTTAGTTTTGATCGATTTCGCTCAGAGACCATCGTCAGGCCACATACACTGTGCACTCGCATTTACAATATTAAGACGCAGTGAGTCGTTTAAGACCTGAAGATGGAGGAGACAGCGGAAGGCTTCGTCAAGAACGAAGTATTTAGCAGTGTGGCAATAAGTAGTGATAAAGTTGGAGTTACAATATTGTAAAATAATTCTTGAAAAACTTTGGACACAAACGTACGTTTCACGATCAATAATCAGTGTTTACAAATTCGTTTTTTTTAAAGTAACTCGTAATACAATATTGAAGTTTTATTAATTTGCAGAAGTCCATGGAAACCTTGTAGTTAGTTAATTCCTTTGTTCCCTGACGATCCCTATATATACTTAAATTAGTTTCTGAGACATCGATAGCAAACCGCTCAAAAATACTTTAAGACAGCTTGTATTTCTCTAGGGTTACAAGGAAAAGTGCAATAATGATACTTACAGTAGCAGAAAAGATGCATGCGCCAAACATAAAATTGATTCGTTAAAATTACCGCTGCATACAAAGCTAACAGTTACATAATTCTGAAGTTAACATGTTAAAAACTAGTATTTCCACTGCAAAACCCTTTATGAAAGATTACAATTCAAATTCCTTGAGTAGATTCCACTTTATTTTAAACATAACGTAGACAATTTTTGTAGGTTTTAATATTGAGTTCATTATTGCCGAAACTGCACAAAAACACGTACGCGAATTGTTTAGATTGCCGCCCTACTATTGTAGTTTAAACATTATCGAGGTGGTATGAGCCCATTAAAAGGAATGGCAACAAAAGGAAATTTTACTCCATCAATAACTAACAGTGTCAGTGGCATCATATTAACATTCCATTGTCTCTGATATCTCTTCAGTATGCCCTTGATGTCTTAAAGAAAACGTTTCCCTTGTTCTTTCTCTGGCATCAACAAGATTCTCAGAAAAGAAATCAAAAAGCGAGTAGAGGGAATAAGGTTTTACACTAATGTTGTGTCCTAATTTATTAAACTAGTGGAAAATACTTTGAATTATTAGTCTTTTTAGAAAGTCTATCTTTATCAGATTTCTTCATGTTTCTTACTTGAATTCTGACGAAGATTCATTCTTTGAGTTTTACGTGTGTAACAGAAACAGTTCTACCATTTGCCACGTTTGGTCGAAACTGACCGAGACCGCGTATTCCTGATGATCGCGATTATATGCAAACCTTAACCTACCTTCTTTTACCCTTACCATCGTTCAACGTTGAGGCAAAGTGCCAATGTGTTTTGCAAAAATCCTGTCCGTAAGCGCTCGTGACTTCTAAACTGTGCAGGGCTTCTTGTCCTAGCAGCAGGTACTCTTCCATATTTTCCCTCTCACAGAGGAGCAACAAGTTTTAATTTAGGGAATACCCTTCCACAACTCCCTTGTACCATCAGACAAGAGCCCATCGCACTCGACTAAGCGCCGACTGAAATACTGGTCTACCAGGTTGGCAAATGGTAGGACAAGAAACAAGTCACCGGCTTTCTATGTAAACAAATAGACCATTTCGAGACGATCTGATGTCTCAAACATTGGATGAAGGTACGGAAAGTCGAACTCGCAGCCTAGCACCTAGCATTGTTTCAGCTGCCGGAGGTTCGGTCACTCGTCTCTCTTCTTCCACCAGCCACAAGGTTGCGTGTGCAGTACGGTTCCCACAAAGGTTGTGATAACCTAAAGGTGGGCTACACGTCATTCTGCTGTAACTGCTGTGCCGGTTCGAAGCCGGCGGTTACAAAATTCTAGAAACTTTTCGTAATTGTAACGTAACGTGAGCAGAGGCAGCGGAGCGGACTTTGTTCGACGGTGAGGGGAGCGGTGTGTGCGTTGCGCGCGCAACTCGGCTATGTGCCATGACGATTGTGTGCTGCCGGCGTGTACAGTCAACGCTTAGCCTCGCTCAGAATCGTCCCGTCTCCGCTCTTTGTATTGTTCCACGCAGTTTGAATCTCTCTACATGATGGGCTAGAGAATAAACGACTCCCGGTAAGAATTAATTATTTTCATTAGTTGTTTGGATATTTAATAACAAGATATATGCTATCGTGTGAAGTACGTATTTATGTGTGTGCGACCTGACAAAGTTATGTATGAGATATTTTTTTACTGTTGTACGCAACGCCATTTATATAGCCATGCCTTATTATTTTCTGTAATAATGCGAGAAGTTTCAAGAGTCATTCTCATAGTAAAAGTGCATTACCAAAAAATTAATCACTAAAAAACTTGGTGCGCAGTCAAGTAGTGAACTGTGTCTGTGCATGTAGTATACTGTCGCAGTCTTTGTTAATTAACTTCACAAATGGAGAATGAAGTGTGAGAGCTTCTATGTATGAAACTTAATTGAAGGTAAAACATTCTCAATACTGTGAGTGACTTGCTGTTAAATTTTTTTGATCAAATAATGATTACTGCTCTGCACGTGGCCGGTTTAACCTGCAAAATTTTGTCGAAGCATGTTGACTGAGTACAGTTCACTTTCTATTAAGCTACTATTTAATAAGTTCTGTTCATGATGCAAATTACTTATTCCATGGCTGATTTTAGACTATTTAAGCAGGTTGTAAAAACTTTAATTGATGAATATTGTGCTTTTGGTGAGAGTTAGCTGGCGGCCCGTTAAGAGGTTAATTACCTTAACTCGGGTGTACATTCTTATAGACAGTTCTCTAATTTACTTGAATTCTTAGGGTTCTCGCACTAAGCCGGGTTCCTGGCTTGCTGTGGGCTGAACATCTGCTCAAGCTGTGAACCATGTCAAGATCGCATACGAAGAGGGAGATGGAGACCGAATTCCTATGTTGCACTCGCCAGCACACTTGAGGTGATATTTATACTTTATTTCATTTTTTGGGGCCGGGCCGGCAGTGTGCCCGTTTACTGCAAATTGCCTAGAAGCCATGGGACCACGTGTCCAGACTGTTTACCGGGAAGTTGAGCTGTGATCATGACTCTGAACACTATAACTTAAATTTCATAAACCTTTTTATAACTCATTTATATAACACTAAATGCTATGCCTGTAAGTGCGTGCTGCACTGCGGGAGCGCGCCAGAGAGATTTTAATCTTGTACCATTTTATTGTTGCATCTAATTTTTTTACTCCTTACAAAATTTAATTATTGCTCAGTAGTTCTGTTCCGGCTGGAACAGCTGTGTATAAATTTTAATTTGACTATGGGTTTCACATTTAAGGGCTGGGGACTTTCCGGAGGTTTTTCTTTGGGACTTTTCTGGGATTACAAAATGGGACTTAGTTTTTCTGACACGCTGGTACAACTTCAGACAGGTCGAATGCCTGTCAACTTTTGTCAACTACATGTGGGCGCGCTCCCTCAGATGCCAGAGCACAACCACCTTACTGTATTCTTTCTTTAATTAATTTTTTTATAGTCATTTGAAGCTAATAGAATTAATTCCTAATGAAATGGAAATATTTTGATTGATTTTGCCCCTTGCACAAGGGCTAAACTGATTGTTTTCTTAACGGGCAAACGCATATGGGTTGACTTCCCACTTATAGCTTTTGCTGTTTAAATTTTAATTATAGAACATGTATTCATCATTTTCTTTTTGAGTAAATTATATATATTGTCAAAATCTTCTGAAATAGTAATGCCTCAAGCAATTAATTTCTGTTTATTAAGGTACATAAAGATTTGATTCCTTTTGGAATTTTTTTTTTGAAGTCAAATAACTGTATAGAGTTTTCTAAACATTGTCTGAAAGTAGGTGACGTAGTTTTGTCAGTTTCAATCAATTATGTGAAGGGAACTTAAGGTTCACACGCTCATCATGGGTCATTGATCAATGGAATGCTAGCAAAAAAGGGTGGTCTGGTTATTTATGCCTCATGATTTATTATCATTCTTCCTGGGGTTGTGGATTATGTCATTCTACTGTGCGGGTTGCCTATTGGCGTATATTTTATCACTTCCGAGTTATAAGATTGTAGTTACTCTACCTGTTGGGTGGGTGCATTCCAGGGGCATGCGTGTTAAAAACTAATGTAACTATGAGTTGGTGTACCTTGTGTTCTGTGTGTGTTGTTATGTGTCTAGCTAGCCACGAGATGTGAGAAGATTTTATAATTATATATACATATGGGTGTATATTGATTGATGTATATACATATATTGTTGTGCTTAATATTATACATATTGTTATGCAGATGATTTGAAGATTTATACACACTTGCGATCGTTTATAATTACACACATTGTTACGACTAAGATTTTACACATTTGTTATGTTTTACCATATTCATACTTGTTATCGGGCATACAAGAAGAAAAAAAAAATAAAATAAATTGTTATCGTTCTGTTACAGCTGAGTTTTATTGCAAGTCCCGTCATACTGGACGCAGCATAATTTTTGCTTCTCTAGGCTTCGGCCTAGTCCTATATAACTTGTAACCTCTCTTAAATACCAAAAGCATAGAGAGGTTACACTGCTGAGTCTCATATCCGGCTACCTACGGAGGATTCTTTAAGTAGCTGTGAGGATATTTCAAGGAAGAACGAAAGCAGCGGCTCCCTGCATGCCCTGATGCGAAAAGCTATGTAGTTGCCATTGTCACAACCCGGGGAGCGTATTTACCTTCACGCACCGGATTAACCGGCCACACAAAACGCCATCATAGCTACAGTTCCACCCGCTGGCGTCGCTGAGGCTCCACCTGCACCTGCAACAGCACCCGTCGGAGTTCCCCTCCATTCCACGTCGCTGAGGCCTCTAGGACTTCGCCCCAACTCCAGTGGGCTGCAAATAGCTTACCCGTCGCTGCCGGAAGCCTGTCGACCGATGTGCTTTGTTGATCCCGTCTGGACAAACATCGGGGAAAACCACCGCGCCCCCTTACTTCCAGTGAGCAGTGTACCTGTCAGTCTTTCAGCCTTGCGCAGCAACTACTCCAACCTAGGTCAGTCCGGCATGTCTGCGGAAGTCCTGTTATTGTTTCCGGTTTCCTGCCACCCTCTGGCTGCCTAGACAAAAAGCCTAGTAAAACAACCGGCCTTCTCGCGACACGACCGCTGTACTAATGAATGTTCCAATTTTTGCCTGGTTTTTTCTTCTTCTTCCTCAATGGCTAGACACCTGTGAATCGTGTGGCATGCCAATGGTGTTTTCCTTTGCTGATCCGAGATGGAGGTTTTTGTAACGCGGTCCGAATCGATGTTATTATTTCCTTCACTCGATTCTGCAGATCTCATTGGGCCCTTACTTTAGGTTTCCACTTTCAGCGTACATCTCTTATCGACAGCTGGACTGTCTCCAACAGCTATGCAATCGCATCTCTGGGGAATAATAGTAGCACTGAATGGCGTCTAAACGGTTACACCGCGGCATATCTCTCCAAAAGTGCATAGAGTTTCCAAACGTACCAGGTTTGCTTGCTAATTCCTGTTCACTAGGTTTCAGAATGTTTCTGTTTTCCTAGAGTCGAAATTTTAGGACACAATAGTAAATGAAACCGTCTGTTGATTATTATTTCTGGTGATCAATGTATCGCATTCTATGACATCACTGTTTACACAATCAGCTATGTCAGTTACAGTGCCTGGTCAGACGTTAGTGGATGTGTGAGGGAACCTGCACTGTAATCTAATCAGAATTTACATCCGAGTAACATGGAAATTTCATTAATTAACAACAGACGCTTACCAGTCACGTTCAAAAGTTATGGTAGATTGTTACACTGTTCCAATGTGTATGTGTATGTACATGCATGTGTGTGTGCTGTGCGCGCGTTTGTTTGTTTATACTTAATTAAAACCAAGCAAGTCCTGAACTATCAGAATTATACTAAAACAAGTTCAAATGAAACAAAGCACATTCATTACCCGTGTACATAATAAGTGTATAGTATCACTAAGCTCTGTCTCTGTCTGTCTATCAGTCTCTCTCTCTCTCTCTCTCTCTCTCTCTCTCTCTCTCACTCTCTCTCTCTCTCTCTCTCTCGTTCTGTCTACGAGTTGTAGCTGTGACTGATATTCAGTTAAGCGACCTTCGTACAAACTAACATTAAAAAAAATATACCTTTTTATATAGAGCGCGTTTAATGAATTTTATCAATTCGTATATATTTACATATATTATTCGTATATAAACACAATAACTACGTTTAGCTTCACATGTATGTGACATCTGCAAGAAATGCAGACTGTATATGCATGCAGAGTGCTGTAGTGTAACAAGGTTATTCTGTCGTACACAGTAGCGTATCAGCGGTGTACCATTCCGTGAGGCTAGCGTTAACGTAGTAACTTTGATAAGATATTCGCTTGCTGTAAAACTGGCTTAGCTGTTTCCTGAGACGGAGCTAAAAGACACGCACACAGATGCACACTTTTCACGTTCATTTCTTAGAAAACCTTTTAACAGTCAGTTGTTCTTTGTTTGTTTTCCTTTTAACCTTGGGATTTCGTCGGTCAACAAGTTAATCTGATGCCACTGTAGACATCGTTGTTTTGTTGTTGGTAAAATTGCATTAACTATACGTCTCAGTGGTATAATTATAAACGACGTATAATACTAATGTTGCTCTTTGGTGGTTTACAAAAATGGATAACATACATCTATACAGGGTTTAAAATCTATTTATTATATAAAAGTTTATGTTGATGAAAAAGAATTCTTTTTCATAATGATTTGGATATTAAAATACTTTCTGTAAAATAATCCGACACAGCACGTTTGCATGCATGTGTTATTATTAACGTATTCACTTACATTACAATGTTGATATCAATGGGCGCAAATGGAGACTTTCGTTTGCTGAATGTATGACCACCTCTTCGTCAGCCTTGGAAAAATACAAGTACACCACTAGAACGCATGAAAACTTTGTCAGCTTAACGTGATAGAGATTAACTTGGTTGCTAAAACATTTTCATAGCATTATGGTATAGGAAATTAATGTTATAACACTGCTTATAATTTGCCTTCAAATTAATACAACGAACATAATTTACATTGCTTTGTTGTCCAAAACCTGGTGTAGTGAAAAAGGAAATCAACGTTAAACATTAAATTGACTCTGTGTACTCTTAGTGTAAGCTGGAAACGTCGTCGAATTATTGAACAAAATACTGGGTATACTATCAGATGCGGAAACTGAAAACGTTGTGATGAAAATGTAGACTACTTTACAACTGGCAAATTTATCAATGGCTGTTACAGGTCTCTGAGCAGTTAAAGAACTCTGCAAACGCCTTAACGACATTACCATTAGTGTATTGTAAAGAGTTTGCAGTAATAAACGCATGAGAGCAAATTCATGCATACGTAAATGTTGAATAACACTGTAAAAATGGGTAAGTACTTAAGTAATTTTTCTTAACGAGAGTTGCAAGTACCTACCTCGCTCACGTTAAATTTAGATAATTAACTCAGAAATTATTTTACGTTGTACTTTTGAATGTCAGTATTTGTTGCTTATTATGCTGTCATTACTGACTTTGAACAGGTATAATTAATTGCCAATAAATAAATCTATTCTCAACTCGTTGCCGATTGCCGTTTTTTTTTCAATTAAAAAATTATACTAAATTATGAATACACGTTTCTATCCACATCATCCTCTTTGGTTGATCTGTCTTTTAGAAGCAGTTCACCTCTATACCTTTAGTACAGTTAACGTAAACAGTATTTGTGTTATTACACAAAATTTGGAGCTCATGAACTGTAAGTTCGGATATCTTCAACAAACTGAGGTTGCTTCCTCCTTTTCATAATTCCTGGCTTTACTATCATTTGTAAGCTACTTTTGATTTTACACGTTTATTGTCTAGTGACAACCATTTCTACCAAAGTCTGATAGTCCTAAATGTAAAGTCACTTCAGTCTCCCAAATATCTCAACCATCATCCTCACTATCCGCACTATAAGTGTTAGGCGCCTCCCAGGCTGTATTTCTTACCTTTACATTGGCTAAATCTTTATATCTTGTGATCTGTATAATCTAATGTATGATCTCTTGCACTCGCTCAAGGCGCCCTAAAAACTATGACTACTGTACTGACAGAGTTATTACGTATTATCACGTACGGTACGCTCTAAACCATTATCCAAAAACAAAACACATTCAGCTTAGCATGAAAACTGTTGTTTATAAGCACTAATTTTATCTGATATTTAAATCAATATGTTAGGAAAATCTACGTAATAGTGTAGTGTAAAGTATCTTACGTGATTAAAATAGTAACGGAATCACATATGCAGGGGCTGATTAACCATTAGGCTGTAGCCCAGGGCGCGGCACTTTGGGGGGCGCAAAATTTTAGCTAAAGAATAATAAAGTTTTACAGCTAAATGTAAAATTGGTAATAAATTACAAGGATAAAAATTTGAGTTCATTTTGAACACAGGCGCCTGTTCGCAAGAAATTATGGCAAAACTGTATATAAATAATTGAAGTGCTTACCAAACTGTTTTGAATCAATGTTTCCTAATGTTGAGATAGCTTTGCGAATTTTGCTTACTATGCCCGTCACTAACTGCAGTGGGTAAAGATCTTTTTCAGCTTTAAAGAGGGTGAAGAATTATTTACGCTCAAATTTGGCCAGGATAAACTGACCCTCTTGTTCATTGAAAGTGACTTTCTGCAAGGACTTGATTTAAGTGAGGTGATTAAAACGGTTGGTCAATCAAAACGAGAAAAAGGAATCTAGCTTGAATTTTACATTTTTACATGAGTCTTAACAAATCCATAAGGTATTTAAATGATTGTTTTCTTTGTGTAAATGACGTTAAATGTACACTTAATAAAAATGTTATAATTCTGTAACTACTTAGTTAATTTTTTTCCTTTAAAAGCCATGCAAACTACAAATTGTTGAAGGTGTAACTCTAAAATAATCTCTGAAAATAGCCTCAGTTTTCAATTCTTGAGACTATTTCCAAAAACAGTAAGATATTTGAAATATTCCTAACTAAGGAATATATTGTAGGGTGTTTAAAGCTTCATTCAGCTCCTTGGAAATAAACGTAAGAGTAGCCTATGAGAGGTGAGGGGGACGCTAAAATATAATTAGCCTACGGCGTCAAGATACTTTAATCCGGCTCTGCACATATGGGTGTACTACTATTTGCAGGTTAGGGAGTAGTTTGCTTACGTCACACCAGCTTTATCCTTCCCATGTGGGAACTCTATTCGCGCCCATTTTATAGTATACCCGGTTTCGAGGACGTCAATTTTTGAGAATATCCCTGCCAATAAAAATTCCCAGATCTTCCTATAACATAAAATTACTTTATTGAACAATTATTCAGACACTGAAGATCGTATCCAAGCAAGCACTTCTAATATTACTGGAAGCGACAGTCCAAATCATTCATAATATTTGCAGAATACCATCTATGGTTAAATAAAGTCAGTTTACAATTTCGTTTACCAGTTGCTTGCGTACACCAAATATCTCAAGAGAGTAGGGTGACGAAATTATTCTTTATTTAAATCGCTCGATATTAAAAGGGTATAATCGATAATAATAATGTTTTTTTAGTGAGTAGTTCTTTGACAGGTGCACCGTTCTATATTAAGACGATATTTATAAATTAAATATATACAAATGTACGGAGTTTCAAGGTGTTTGATTCATTTTAAAAGGCCATCTGAGTTTTGTGTGTGCCCCTTTAACATGAATCACCCAGTTGTAGTATTTATTGGTAAAATAACAAAAACATTAATATTTTGTTATATAAAATGTGTCTTATGACTAATGTTAGTTTATGTATAGTACCTTTTAACAACAGACAGTTGTTATTAATTTTAAAAAGACTATTCTTCATTAATTCCTCTTGAATACAAGTAAGTAATCATATTTTCTTATACGTTTTATTAGTAAAACATAAATCATGAAACATTAAAAATCCTAACATTTTAACACATGCTAAGCATTTAAAACTAGAGAAATTCTTTCCTATGCTGAGACTTAGGTTTGTGCTGTCACGTGATCAAAATTTACAATAATCAAAATTTATATTATATATTTAATAAATTAGTTATCTAAAATTAATTTATCAGCAGCACAAGCAATAGGTTTACGTTTGTAAAAACAGCTATTTGCCGTTTTTTGCTTCTTCGTGCAAACATCATCTTTAAAACTGTGTTAAATTCTGCAGTACAACCATGATACGACTTTATTAGCCTGTAGCTAAGTGAAGATGTAGCAGGTTCTCTAACTACCATGTTTTCATTATTATAATTAGAAAAGTTCTTATTAATTTTGTAAAAATTCCTGCCCTGGGTACTCGGAACACTGGGTGATGGATGAACTCAGCTTTAGAATATTGTTACGACGGTCTACTTGATCGTGGAAAACAAAATAAATACAAGACACCAATTAAGTCACTAATTACCAGCTTTAATTTTCACAGTTAACCGTTCGTAATTAACAACACAGTCTCTTATAACAAATCAAATAAAAATTGTTCACACGCAATAAAATGTCACTAATATTAAACACAATAATTGTATTACAATATACTGTCCGATTATAAAACACAATACTTAACTAATAACCACTTGAACGCGCACAGTAATATCGCCCGATAGTTACTCGAACTGCGCTGTAAATCTATCGCAGCTATACTGAACTGAGCGTCCCTGAGTAATTGTATTTATAGCCGCCGAAAATCTAGACGATTCCACATACTACGTATTACCTTTAAACTACGACGTAATTGCTTGCGCCCTTGACACAGTGAGAGCCGCCGTGTAAATTCTTGCACCGTCTAGCAAATGCGTCAACAAGCACGTACGCCACACGCTTACATTCTGGATCTCTCTGGAAGTTCGATAAACACGTAGATTGTTCTGTGATGTCGTAACACTACCTCCTCTTTAAGCCTGTTCGTCTCGAACTGGCAAACCGTCTCTGAAGTAGTACTTAGCCAGGCGATCTAGGTGGACGACCTTGAACTTTCGCTGTCCTTCCTGTTGAATCCGATAAACAACATCGCTGATTCTTTTTTTCACGGTTTAGGGTCCTTCCCAGTTAGACTGAAGCTTAGGTGAGCGACCACGACAGCGCTTTGGATTGAACAACCAGACCTGCTCTCCTTCTTGGAAACCCACACTATTGCTGCGAATGTCATACCGAGTTTTCATTTTATCACTGGCAATCTTCAGCCGTCCTCTTACCAAGGATTCATTTCTCACAGTTGGTTTTCTAATTGCGAGGAATAGTTCTGCGGCTCTTGGGACTGAGTCTCAGGTGATCCGAACATTAAGTCCCCAGGAAGACGAATCCCACGCCCAAACACCAATTTTGCTGGGGTTATGCCGGTCGCGTATTGTACTGATGACCTAAACACCACTGGGTGATCCAAGTTTGTTTGGTTCTCGTCAACAACCTCTTGCGTAACCACATCTTCAGCCACTTTGCCCTCGGGCGATTCTATCAGCTCAGGAACAAGCAAAAGTTTTGTCTCGACAATCATAGTTGGCTTTCCAATCACTTCTCTTGTCGTTACACTTATTTATATTTCCTCTGCTAGTTCTTCCTCCATTTCCGCTTGCAATAGGGAGGGTTCCTCTTGACCAGACCTGTTGACTTTTTCTTCGACTAATGCCACTCGCTTAATCGAATGGTTGGTAGACCCTGTTATTTTCACCATGCAAAGCTTTATCTTTTCTTGGCCAAGTTTCAGGACATTCTCTCTTAAGTCCACAAGGAATCCGTAGGCATTCATAATGTCCGTGCCAAGAATCACTTCATCGACAATGTCTGCAACGAGGACTTGGTGGCTAAACTCGAGAAGACCCAGGCGTACACGTACGTCTACCTTTCCTAGTACCTTGACGGGGCTTCCAGTCACAGTCTGTATTGTACAAGAGCTAATTAGAGGCTGGCGGTTGTTGACTAAGTCAGGGCGCACAATAGACACTGTTGCGCCCGTGTCACTGTAAATGATGTTGGTTTACCTTCCGCAAATCCATTAACAATCAGGTTTCTACTGGTCTTATGTAGCGTGGAAACTGTGTGCTGTTCTGGGGCTTTACTTCTCCAATTGGTGCGATCACTCTCTTCTCTCGGTATCTTCTTCTTCCAACAGTCTACCTGTAGATGACCAGGTTTTCCACAGTTGTACCATTTCGGTCTTCTGTCTTTTTCAAATCGTTGCGACTCTCTTGAACTTTTGAATTGTTTGTCCGACAATATTGTTTTTCTGCACCCATCGTAACGGCAATGTGATACACGGATCTTCTGACTGCAATGTGATGGCACAAACCCATTAATGTAGCGGGACGCTGACTTGGCAGCTTCAAACTCTAGGGCGTGAACAAGAGCTTCTGAGCTATTTCGGTGCCATGCCATTAGTAACACTGGCTGAAGTTCACAATCTCCGATGCCATCAATAAATGTCTGCACCGCAAACCTTATTCGAAAATCATCTGGTGCTTCAGGATAGGGCAGTCTAATCAATCTGCCGATACTTGCTTCAAACTCTTGAAGACTCTCCCTGGAACGTTGTCGTCTTGTTCTCAACTGAGCGTAGTACACATCTCGCAAATGTTTATCACCGTAGCGTAATTCTAGAGCTTCATCAACTCGGCATAGATGTTCTTGGTTTCAGGTGGCACTTTCTGTAGTAATTCTGCCGCAGGTCCTTTTAATTCAAGAACGAGTGAAACAGAATTGTCTTTCTCTGTCCAATTATTTGCACATGCAGCAGCTTCAAATTGGTGGAGCTACGTTGCCCAGTGGCTGCTTCCGTCAAAGGTTGGAGCTTTTACATGAACTGTCCCTACTGCAGGCAAAGTGACTTTCTCTATTAACTTATTTTCTGCGTCTTTTTCTGACTTTATCATTGGTACAATCTGTTCAAAAAGTTGTTTTGGTTGTAACTTCAGGCACTGCTCGACTTCATTTTTAATCTGCTCTTTTATATTTTTAATCGAGTCTTCTATTTTTATTGACATAGCTTTTTGTACACTCGTGACTGATTTTTCTACTTCAGCTATTTTATTAGACATCGATTCTTCAACACTCGAGACAGATTTTCCTATTTCAGCTATTTTTAATGTCATTAATTCATGTACCTCTGATATTTAGTAACTTGTTTATAAAGCTGACCTCGTAGGAGACTCAATTCTGCAGTACTATGTTCTTGCATCTGTTTCTGCTCTTGTATTAATGCTTTGATGTCTTCTGTTTCACGTTTACGTCGTTCCTCTGTTTCTTGCCTTTCTTGTCTTCGTTCTTCTTTTGTCTTTTCCGCCTCCTGTCTGCGTTTCTCATCCTGTCGTTTTTCTGCTTCTTCCTGTGTCTGCCGCAGCAGTGTTTGTAAAGCTTCCATCATGTGACTGGGATCCATGTTTCCGATTAATCACGAATTACACTCGTCTTGTACACAGTGTCCACTGTTTCCACTGTTAACCGTTCTATCCCAGTTCTGACACCACTGTTACGACGGTCTACTTGATCGTCGTAGGTACAGTGGAAAACAAAATAAGTACAAGACACCAATTAAGTCACTAATTACCAGCTTTAATTTTCACAGTTAACAGTTCGTAATTAACAACACAGTCTCTTATAACAAATCAAATAAAAGTTGTTCACATGCAATAAAATGTCACTAATATTAAACACAATTTTATTAAAATATACCGTCCGATTATAAAACACAACACTTAACTAATAACCACTTGAACGCGCACAGTAATATCGCCCGATAATTACTCGAACCGCGCTGTAAATCTATCGCAGCTATACTGAACTGAGCGTCCCTGAGTAATTGTATTTATAGCCGCCGAAAATCTAGACGATTCCACATACTACGTATTACCTTTAAACTACGACGTAATTGCTTGCGCCCTTGACACAGTGAGAGCGGCCGTGTAAATTCTTGCACCGTCTAGCAAATGCGTCAACAAGCACTGTGCCGTGTTTGAATTTTCCCGGCATGAGTTAAACTTGAAATGCCGCCACTGTGTGGCCGTGACGAGGCACAACGCTGACTTGATCGGCATGCCGACCTTGAACTACGACACGATATAGTTAGCCGGTTGACCGAAAAGCTGATTCCTCGCTGGCTTTAGTTACGTTGAACATTCTGTAACAAGTCTCTTTCCTGTGTCTTGGTGGGCTGGCAACACAAGCAGTTCGTTCTCATTTGTTCTCCATCCCTTTGACGGAACGTTTCGAGGTCTGACGGCGTGGCAGATAATTCGTTCAACTACTATGAGTTCGTAATTTTATGAAGTACCTCAGGTAAGAATCACCATATTATTCGCTGTTAATTTAATAAGGGGGCATGTGTGTTAATCTGTGTTAATTATACTAATTTAATAATGGGAATGCGTCCTAATTTGTGTGTGTGTATGTGTGTGTGACTCACACGTTACTTCCGGTATGCCTGAGAGCACGTGGCGATTTCCACTTAACATTGAGAGATTTAAAAGGTAAAAGTGAAACTAATTTTAAAGTTAATTTAATGTAAATGTTTTGAATGTTGTACATGTTAATGAAAATGTAAAAATAAATTTTCAAGCTCGCTCATTTCACAGAATAGTATTGCTAATAACAGAATGTGGATAAAATTGTGACAGTGTGTGTGTGTGTATGATGTCGGTGTTACGAGGCGAGATAGAATTGGAGTAGTTATATTTCCTGACGGTCCACTACAATACAAAAAAATGTTACAGGATCCTCGCCCAGCCGAGGGAAAGTGGAATGCAGAGATGATGACAATAACATCCGTCATCATCGGCAGAGCTGTACACTAGAACGCTCCCCCATCGCCGTCAGACTTAGAGATGCTCCACAACACAAAAAGACAGCTCCCTAGAAGGATACAAGCAGGAGTTCGGAATTCGCCAGCACATCACCACACTCTTCCTCACAGGCTCTAACGGGTATTACCATTCTTCAAAAGCACAGGTGGGAGGATTCCATTTATTAAACCTCTACAACACTCCACCGGTTTTAAAAGCATAAAAAGAGAGCATACACATATAAACAGTATTTCATATTTGTGATGATTAAAAATTTGTTTGAACAAGTCCTGTGATCTATATTCTTAACTTATTAAGAATATTGTGATTGATACAAATTGAATATATATATATTGTTTGATACAAAAAGCATACATATAAATAGTATTTTCCTATTTATAATGATTAAAATTGTATTAGAGCATGTCCTATGGATGTATATTTCTGATTTGTATTATGAACTGTGTTAAAGGCATCCAATTGTTATACTGTTTGATTAATTTTTATTAGTAATTGTTATTAATGCAATTTGAATATATATATATATATATTTGTCGATAAAATGAAAACTAAGAACTCCTATCAAAAATAAAAAAATTCAATCGTTTGAACACTGTAGTAAAACATGTTATGATGATGAAATGAAGAAACACTAATAAAAGTTGTTATGGTTTAAATGAGTGTTTTATTGCAAGTCCTGTCACTCTGGGCTCCAGAACATTTTCCCTTCATAAAACCCAAGCGTCTAGTTTTAAATTTTAAGTAACGGCCATAACCATAATGGACCGTTACAGCACGTACGCCACACGCTTACATTCTGGATCTCTCTGGAACGTTCGATAAACACGTATATTGGTCTATGATATCATAACAATATTTTAGATTTCTTAGTTAAATAATCGATATTTACGGAACACGTACATGGATACTTCTATTTAACAATTTAAAGTAGCAGGGCGGCTGACTTTTTCAACCGTGTTAGTACATGTAACTGTCTCAATAAAGGCAATGATCTCAATTAAAGATGCAAAACCTAGTACACTGTCTTTACGCTGAAACACACAAGGACATCACAGTGGTGCCAGATAATCCAGTACAGAAGTTATGGGGGGGTAAGATCGCATTACAGTTCCGAACAATAAAGTATAACGCAACTGTAAATTGTTTCTGTTCTTGTTTTTTTAATTTAAATTAGTCAAATTAAAATCTCTATTTCAACATGTTTTTCTTTAGAGAACAACTAAGGAAAATTATTTTGTGTAAGGGATTTACTCAACAAAAAATATTCCTTTGGCAACAAAAAATTTGCTTTTCAATACTTATATTGCTTTCCTGGAAGCTTCGTAATTCGAAATTACGTTTTAGTAACATCTTTTTACAATAAATTGACTTATTTACAGAATTAGATTATTACGAAAAAATATTGTCAACATTGCCTTAGAGCGAAATATTTATGGATTTATCTAGAGGTATTTTTGTTAAACTTAACTTTCTTAATTTTATTGTATTTCGTGGATTGAACGCTTCACTTTGGATATTTTTATCCTTTCGTCTGATAAGCTTTTTCGCTTCTAGGCGTATATTTCAATTAGCCAATTTTGTTATCGGCATTTTAATAGTTTTAGAATACAATTTTATGGAAGTAAATGATTTTTATTAAATTGTATTGAAGCAAAAGGCCGAAAAAGCTTTCTTGTAATCTTGTAATATTAAAATTGCAAATGTATGTTTGACGAGACGTTAAACATTTCTGGGCTTTAGAGTCGAGTCGTGATCAAAGCAAGTAAATATTACGTGCATTGCTACTCTTCTAACTGCAAGTGCAGATACTGCATACTGAAACACTAAATCATTTACAGTGCAGATTCTGGGAGATGCATGAGTGAGACATTGCCAAATTGGCAAAGCCTCCTCTGAAGATTGCCGCAGCAGTAGTTGAGAGGTGACAAAAATAAAATTATCCTAATCCTGAAAATTTTAGTTGTAACTTTTGAGATTCCAAACATGCAAATCTTTAAGCTTATAAAATATGCATTTAAGTTTTCTTGAATATGTTCAGACGCTTCATAGAATAATAATAATATTGTTATTTACAGACAAAATTTGACAGGACCGCCTTTTACTGTTTCCAAGAAAATTGACGAAGCTTTTAATACAGAAATATAGCCCACATGCATTCCTCCGTAATACGCTTTCAGAATAAAGAATTCTCGTTCATTTTGTCGCGTTATGGTAAATGTAATACAATTTGTGCCCCAGTGATGGCGTCTGTGTGAAACTGAGTGCAGAACCGCCTGTATTGCGTTATTCCATTATCCTTTATGCGCCCGTTTGTTTATCTTCTACACACTTTCGACAGTAGCGTACTTTACGCTATAAATATTCGTTCTGCTCTCTGCGAATGCATTTGTCTGTAAGTGAATAGCGTATATTTCGAGGATCAAAAACTATTAGTTAATTAGGCAAAATTAGATATGGTACTACATACAACCTAACTGAAAATGACACAAATTAGAAATTATAATGTAATTATACATCCAGAATATTTTTTGCCAAATAGTTACGTATTAATACGTAATTATATTAATATTTATTTTGTTTTAACAATTTACTCATTTACCTCAAATAATAAAAAAATGTATTTCTTTACGAATTTCTACCTAGAAGTTAAACTCATAAAATTGAGAAGCCCCTGTATTTAATATGTCATGTTAACCCTGTGTCATGTAATTTCTGTGATACCTTTTTTTACGTTAAATTTTGTAACATAAGGCATCACCCACATTACAAAAAATTCTGTCGACAGCTGAATGTATTATGCTTAATTTGTGTAGTATTTCTGTTCAGGTTGTGATCACTCCCGACACATTTCTAATTTTTATAATATATAAACAGAATCTTGGTCTTACACCAATGATCCTACATATTGTACTTCATAACTGAACATCTCCGATGACCCATCGTACTTTTACTTCCATACTAAGTTCCAATCTCACATACTGTTAGGTTTTCACATGCTGTAATTTTTTCACACAGTTTAAAACCCATTAAAAAGTTTGTTTTGCGATTAAATGCTAAAGTAAAATAAAAATGTTGTGCTAATGAACTTCTTCACACTCTTCTTAAATATCTGGAGAACGTAAAGGACAAACGCATAATCAGTGCAAAACAATTATTGTTGTAAATACGCAAAAGTGAGATATAAATATAAGAGATGATTAAAAACGTAGGTATAAAATTACTTATGAATAGTCCTATGTGCATTAATTTTACAGGGTGACTCATGAAGTAACGAAGAATTTTCGAGGATATGTTATAATGGTGAAAATACAGAAGTACATATAAATATATGTCCAGAAACGTCTCGTCTTCCATATGGTCACTATTTTGTGTTTTTTAAGAAATTTATATTTTAAGAGGAGGCTAAGATGAAATTTAATGCATATATTTACAGTAATGTTCTTTAATAAGAAAAAAACTAAGGTTATTTTGAGATCTCTAATATCAAAATGCCGGCTACTTTAATTTTTAGATCACTAATAGCTCTGTAAATTTTAGTTTTATGAAATTATAATACATTATTAAAATATTAAACTTTTTATTGAGAACTCAACGATATCTTGTTTGTTCAAATCTGTTGACAAATAACCAAGTTATGGCTGACAAAAGGTTATCCAAAACCTTTTGTTTTTCTTTATATAATAATGTATATATTATTATTATATAAGGTGTAGTGCTGTGAAAAAAGATGATGAACAATCAAGACAACTTTTGTTGTTGTTTACCTCCTCCGGCTACTTGATTTTTTTACCTCCAGTATAGTAAAAACTTTTTTAATGTTATTACCATTTGTTTTAAAATTAACTTAGTAACGATAATTCATAATAAAGTAAGTGGCCGATTTTTAATTAAAATAATAACTTAACAAATTTGACTAGAAGAATAGTTGTCGCGGAACCAAAATTTATATTTGTGATCATACCTGAAGTACAAAATTTCCTCTAAAGATTTGTGTTATGTTAAATAAGACCAGTGAAATTCCTTGTATTTTTAATAATAAGTGAATTTCCATAAGCCGCCAAATAGTAAAAAATAAAAATAGAGATATGCTAAAGATAGATAGCTTGATGAGAGTTCATAGAAATCATCTCAATCAAAATAAACGTTTATAGAAGTGCTGTAGCAAGAAGGGAATCGTCCGGTCAACCGACAGATGTTACTCAACCGACAGATAACAAGGGATACTACTGAAAAACTTTCAAGTTCTAAACACCTAAAGGTTGCTACGTAATGTTTTGCATTTTCTCTGAATATCATTCTCGTTTTCGGTATTCATGGTACTATTCCTATTGTAAGAGACCTTTATGTCATTAGGGCAGATATAACAACATCGCCGCTATGTAGTGTTTTAACTTATAAGAGATTTGATTGTGTATAATTCTCAGTATGGGAATTTATAAAAATATTACTCATCTAAGGGTTCTTTTAGTTTATAAGAAGCTTGCTAAACGTTTATCGCTTTCTATTGGAAGTGAAAGTAATTACAAAGACTTATAGTAATTTCTACAAAGAAATTGTCATACAATACTACTTAATAGTGTGTCCTACTTGTAGAATTTCTAAATATCGTTTTAACTGTTTAGATTTGTAAAGGTTTCGTTCTCAACACAGAGGGTTTTTAAAGAGTGTTTCTAGTTATAAGATGTTGAGAAGTAACTAAACAATTTTAATTGATTCAACGTATGTAGTAATTCTCTACAAAAAAAAGAGTCTAAGATATAAAGTTGTCACATACTAAAAAGTGTAGCAACACATTTTGCAAAGTGTACAATAAGTGTACATTAAGATATTTAATTGCTAATACAAAAAGTTACTACTTGATCTGTAAATTATTTTCGTTTTTCATTTAAGGTTAGTTATTAGCAGCGTCTTATTATTGGCTAATGGTATCCACTAAATACTTACTAATTTTTCCATCATCCGTGCATCAATATGTTTTCAGCTGGTTGTTAAATATTTATGTGCTAAAACAATACGACTTCCTTATATTAATTTTTAACAAAAGTAATCCATACGAATGATTATTATTGTACATTCGGGAAGTCTTTCTTATGTGAGAACTAAAATGTACGTTTACAAAAAATAAAAAGGTTAGATGAAGAAAAATCTGTTTTATATAAATTTCATGGTTGTAACTACATGTATTACATACCGTTATTTATTGCAGATATACATTTTCGATGAAAACGTATATTTTTTGTTCTGATAACAATCATTAGTTAACTTTTTCCTGCGTAGAATATTAAAAACTAAATTTAATTATGAAAAGTTGTTTGTAAATTATAAACAAATTTTCTCAAACTATGTATGAAAATCCTTAAATTTTTAGTGACCGTCAATCAATGAATGTTTTAGTGGATGGTTAGTGAGGATTGGTCAATAATAAAACTTTTAGTTATTTTGCGTCGACGTTTCGACAATAATAATTTAAAAAATAATTATTAATAATAATTTAAAAAATGATACATACATACGCACGCACACACTCACATCACCAACACGTTCACCCAAATATTTAATTGTCTCGTTATGTTTGATATTTCTATTGTATTTCATACACAGGTCCTGAAGATGACAATAAATATTGTCGAAACGTCGACGCAAAATAACTAAAAGTTTTATTATTGACCGATCCTCACTAACCATCCACTAAAACATTTATGTATGAAAAGTTTAAAATTAACATTAAAAGAATTATACACAAGACGAAACTAAAACCCTAGTGCTGTATCGTGATTCTTCGGGATCAAAACGTACAACCAACAACGACAATAAATTTTATAGCCATAAGAAAACAGTATAATCGTTTAAAAATAATATTTTACGCGTACATAAGAATTAATTCACGGTTGTTATATCAAAATTAATTTAATGGATTACTTAAAGTAAATTCTGCAAATTGTACCTTAATCCTGAAAAAATATAAACTTATAAGGCACAATCAATGTAAGTCACACGCTAGCTGATGTGATTACAGAGGAAAAACTATTTCTTTTGTTTGAAATTCATATTTTTATATAGTCGGAAGTGTTTGTAGGAGTGGCTATTTCTGCCGGGAATTTACGACTTTCTAATGACCATCATTCATTATTTTAAAAAGTATTTAAAGGAAAAATTTTCACAATTCCTTAATCATGCAAGCGTATGACGTATTTATATATAATTATACAGGGAATTACTACAGTTTACAAGAGCATTTCCAAATTGAACACATTATAGGTTTAGGCTATATTAATTAAAGTAAATATATGTGACGCAAACATGCGTCCAGCAGGTTAATAGATATACGATCAAATTGTTTTATTAAATCTTTCATGAATATGTTGGGATGTCACAGGATTCCAATACATAGTACAAAAGGGGTCTATATAATATTGATCAAAGTAAAGTGGTCAGATGCAGAATTGACAAGACTATATTTATCATCAGCTAAAAGCTTAGGTTTAAAGTAGTAATATTAAGACATTCACAAAGCGTTTGTGAAATAAGCGTTCATTTTTGAAATAAAGCGTTTGTCTCGTTGAATAAGTAAAGTGTTGTGTGCTTAAAATTGGAAGCACGTGATGAAGTAAAATACATTATGTCCATTCATGAACACACAATTAAGTTATATTAGTGTATACAATGGTTAAAAGCATTATGCGTGTGTATTTTAAATAAATAACATTAACCCTAACATTAGATTAAAATGAATACAAATTAACTCACAATTTAAAACACGCGGTTTTTAATTTAATTGAAAACTAAAGCTGGAAATTTAATTAACGTGGTCTACGTATGTAAAAATTAGGTTTCAGATTAAAAATGCAGTTGTTAACTTACCAATCATATTGCAGTATTGTATATTCTGCAGCGTGGTATGATGCCACTGGATGTATTCAGTTATAAATTTTGATTAATTTCTATAACGAACTGTTCCGGATTAGGTTCCGAACAGCAAAGTCGTAACAGGGTATGGCCAGTGTCTCAAACAGCTGTACAAGATTGTACGTATAAGACCGGTACAATTGTAAGAGATTATCTGCAACAGTTCTTAGCCGAATTGACCATGAACAGAGACGGAACCAACGTATAGTACCGTATTAATACATGTAGAAGGGCAGACACAGAATAACGGAGGACGGCGTGGGAAATATTCAAACGACGAAATGCGGTTATTATCCAACCCGGAAAACGCATTTGGGTCATTATCTATGCTGAGAGTTGTATTACTGTTTATTAACCATAATTATCATTTAATGTTATATCCTAGAGTTTTTTGTATCCTCTAGTATCATTTTGAAAATTTACCTGAAATATCTGAGTTAAAATAATTTATCGTGGTATTATGTGTTAAATATAAAATTTTGTGTGCTTTTCCCAAAAATAAAATTACTTGACAGTTCTCTAAGTCTTATATTGGTACATTCGAAATGAGCATACTTAACATTATCTGAATTTCTGTTTTATTTCACGATATACGTAAAGCAATACTATATCTTAGTTTCTACGTATTTCCCCTAATACATTATTATTTGTGTATTTCACCAATCGTTAAATTGAAATATATTAGGGTAGCTTAAAAAACTGAATTATGTATCAAGAGATTGTAAAAATTGTAGGATTTGATAAGGTAATGTTATGATGACAACATCAAGATGTAAAACTCATGTGCAGAATTTTCAATTTCACTTCCCCTGTAGTGAACACCAACTTCTAATGTAAGAGGCGATACAGTGGAAATTAAATTAACTTTAATCTCAAAATTAAATTTCCGTCAAAACCTTTTCAATTTCCGTATTATATGCGTGCAGTATATCCAATAAATGTGTCGTGATTTAGTCGTGTAGTGTAAAGATGGAGCAAACAGAATTTGCAATGAGAATTCATGTAATACCTGCCTGGCGTCACAAGAATAAACGCATATAAAATATATTCTTACTTATATTTGTATTTTACTGTATAATGTTATAATATAGGCCTAATGTTGCATTCGTGTATTATATTAACCACAGTTTTGTATAGGGTTAATTACAATTGTAGCTTTTCACTCAACTGTTGTTTAATTAATTTTAATAATAAATAAATTATAATTGTTTTTAAAAGTATATATTTTTATATTTTTTACATATTTATAATTTTAATAAAAATTGTTTTAACAGTGTAAACCGTAATTTTTAGAACCTATGTACAAATTGATAAAAGATTTAAACCCAATTAGTATTAACAGCTGTTTTTGCAGACTATAATTAATGTATCGGTATATGTGTATAAAATGTGTTGTATAAACGAATATGGAAATATAACATTAATATTCATTATTTTAGTAAATTAGTAATTTTGAAGATACTATCATATTTTATACTATACTTTGGATTTATTCAGGTATTAATTTATTGTTTACTTTATATTCAAGCATTTCCAAGTATATTCCAAATTTAGGCATTTCCTAGATTCATTTTTCGACCTTTGGAAATGTGTTTTAATAAAGCAAATTTATTTAAATCTGGGTATGTGTAATTATTTTTAATTGAGTTATAGCTAAATTTGATTTGTAAATTTCTGGTTTTAAAGGTGAGTTACGGTGCTAAAGAAATCATTCTTTTAAAAGTTTTTTAGTTTGGCCTACATAAAATTGTATGATGCCTATGTGCCTATGTAGGCCTCTGTAAAATTACGGCCTTAATATTCTGACTGTTTTGTGTATTTTTGTGAAAAGAATTATTTACTATTTGTTGATTAATTTTGTTTCCTATATTATCAATATTTTTTGGTTATATTTGGTATTGTAACATCATATAATTTTCTTTTCTTTCTTTTTAACTTATATTTATTTAAGTCAATATTATTATTAAGCTAATTATTAATACTATTCAGTCAATATTAAGCACTTAATATTATTAATTCTATGTATCATGGAATTAGGTGTAGCATATTTAAATTGTGGAGGATAAATTGACTTTTTGAAATAATTAAAGAATTGTGAGTAGGTTTTCTGAATACAGCGTATTTATGTTGCATATTAATAATAGTTATATTTTACGGCAAATATCCATTAATGATGACTAAAAAATTTGTAGAAACAATTTACACTTATTTAAAATAACTTAGCATTATTTGTAAACATCATCGAAAGGTTTACGCAATATCAGCGCAAGTCTATTCGATTACAAGTTATGAGTCTGTTAGGCGTAGTTGGATTGACCCGGTAGTCTAATTTATTGCCGCTGAAACGAGATATGCTGGTGTTAATTAAAGAGATGAGTGAAAGAGCGAAACGTTAATGTAATAGAGTTCCACGGGGGAAATGCACCTTCATTCAGCTAATTAAGAGATATAAATTAAAATCCAATTATAAATAAATTACGTGATAACTAATAATGTGTAATCGTCTCAATGCTACTAAAATTAATTATTATAGTACAATTTAGTTAAAAATTCTAAACAGTTTTGAAAACTATGTGGAAAACCCGCTTCATGAGTATTTTAATTGATCTGCTATCCAGTACATTGAAAACACCGAACAAAGTTGTGTAAACTGAAAACATCAGAACATTGTCACTTCTCGTAAGTACAGACAGGATTGAATAAGGTATAAAGAGTGATCATAATTTACATATTAAAATAAATGTATTGAAAAATATTGTAGCTTTTATAATAGCACTGAGCTAATCCTGCGAAGCGACGAAAATTAGAAAGCTACGAATTACTGTAGAAAGTTTTGCGAATTAAGAACAATGAAGAAAATCCTGTTACCAGCGGTTCGTCTGTCTTGGAACATGATGCATAGCAAATACTACCACCATCACCATCACCACAACAACAACTAGTACTACTACTTCTACTACTGCTGCTGTTGGTGGTCACGGAAGAATTATGCATATATATAGTATACGTTTTAGTCGATATAGATGTGCAAAAGAGGAAGAATGTATAATGCTAGTTGAAAACTTTAGAATAAACACACTTATTATTGTATTACTTTGTTTTTGTAACACAAGTATACGTGTTTAAGAAACGGTAAGAACTGCAACGGTACTAATAAATTACTGTAGATCTGTGTTAGTCGGCAACGCTCATAGTGGCTAGTATCCATGGGATTTATAGCCAAACACAACTAAGTATATGCCTATAAGTCGGGAAGGCTGCTATGGAAACACAACTGTTATATTTTCATCTTGTTTAAAAAAAAAAATTAAATATGCACAACAATAACTGAATTTTGTTATTATTGTTATTTGTTATTATTATTATACTTTTATTAGGTTGTTGCTTCCATAGTTGGGACTGAATTCTGTGTAATGTAGACCAAGCTGTAATAAAAGTAATTAAGATATGAATTTACGTACACATGTAATATTCATGTATCTATTAGTATAACAAATACACATAATAAATTACCTAAAATGTCAGTATCATCTAGAGTAGAAAGCATAACTATGCGAGCCTGACGAAGTTTGGCTGAAGTGGACAATATGTATGTGCTCAAAAGTTGCCATTATATAATTTGTTTGCTAGCACTAAAATGTTTGAAGGACACAGACAAATTGCAACATACTGCCGCCAGTGTTGCCTAGTCACATGTTTCTAGCCTAGTCTGTCACGTTGATTTGTGTCAACAACCTACCTTTTTCGCCTGTAGTTTACACTTTTTAATAACTACTAAAAAGACTGTATTCGTTATTAATTTATTACACTTTCATGTACTCTCATCATCTGTGTTGTTTTTTGTGTAGATAGTAAAATTGTTTTGTGGAATTTAGTCCATAGATTATAATGAATGTGTTATAGTGTTAATGTACGAGGATTGTGTTGTAAATATAGACATAATCAGACTAGAGAATCAACGCCTTTTTTAAAAAAAAAAAGGCCTGATATTCGAAAACAGAATAAGGGACTAATTTATAGTGTTTACGGTTGTTTTAAAAAATTAATGTTTCAACAACCAGATCTCAATTTAAGAGGACCAGGTCAATGAAGATATATGGAAAGGAGGTGGCATGGAGGAAGAAAGATGACGGATTGAGAGGACGGGAGGAACGTCGCAGACAAAGCTAAGAAGAGTGAAAATATGTTTTGAAATGGGAGAGACTAGGTTCTGATGTTATAGAATGAGAAGAATTAAGACGACGGTTACAGTTCCTCGAACGGTTTAGAGAGAACGATTAGAATTTAGCGCTTGAATTAATTAATCTAATGGTAAATTAAAGGTTCTAAAAAAAGCTTGTAGTAAAGAACTGATTTGTTAACGATAAAAGGAACTCTATTGTGGATATTGGCTGACCTCATAGCGTAGAGAGCAGTACAAGCAGGTTTAATATAAATTGAATAGAAGCTTATTGTTCTTTTCAGAACGTATGTTTCCAACAATTTCTTTTGTTGAGATGTTTGACGTATTAACAGATGTCTATTTATAGCCTATTATTTCACCGTTATCGTATTGAGAGATCGAAATATAGAATGTCAAGCCTCCTGTTACTTTGTCTGCTTGAATTTCATCTGATCACTCTTACGGTATACTATTTACTCTCAACTGTAGTTTTTTGTACTGTTTTAGCTCAACGGAAGCTAAAACTGTTTTAGCTTCTTTCGCATGTGAGCCATCAAGGGTCATTAAAATCAAGGATATTTAATTTAGTCATTTATACATACATACGTAGTAAAGTGAAGTAAAGGTAACATTTACAGTTAATTAATATTAAAGTTGTTTTGGAGAAATTAATTACAAATTTTAAATATTATTTTATGTTTTAGCCCTAGTGGTAAAAGACAGAAAATAAATTATAACTGAAGTGACATGAAAATGCATTCAAAGCAATGGGGAGTAAAATACACAGAACGCAGTAAGCCCGTGGCACATGAATGTTAGATACAGTACTGTTTGCAAGAACGTACAGAAGCAGTTCCTCTCTGCGAGTCTGTCTGCCGTTTTGAATCTTTGCTTCCCTTTTGAAATTTAATTAAATGTTGTTTGAATAAGCACATCAGTGTAGTCTGTAATAAACGGAAGTCTGCTTGTGACAACTGAAGACCTCTTTCACTTGATACTTATTTTTCGTTTAACAAACCCTACAGTATACGTTTCTATTTAACTACTTATGCATTTCGCTATGTTCAGGACGTGGAGCAAGTGACACAGTTCATGGCAACGATTCTGTTTTTTTATGCAGCAATGTTTTACAGCTACAGAGTATCAATGTGGCTGTAACAGACATTTTATTTTAACATTCCAATTACTGAAGAATCCGAGGACAGATTTGTTTAATGCACGTAGAATGTTTGTGAGACACTAGATATATGTCATACCTTTTAAATTAAAAATTGTTCTGTTGACACACACTCGGACCCGTAGTACTCAATACTATTGCTAGTAGAACATACTATTTTTCTTCTTAAAAATTAATAAAAGATAAAAGTGCAAGTCACACATTTATTATAGAACCAGTATGCTAGATGTTTTTGTTAAATTGATAAAGGGACTCTTGTTAGAGTAGATAACTGGATTGGTGCATATAACCTTTTCATTACAACTTGAAAGTTAAAATTGTATTAAATATTTTACAAAGGCTTTTAGAAAAAATGTTATATTGCAGCAGCTCCTATGCAAGCTACCAGGTTACCTAAAATTGTGGCAGCAAACATAAATATAAATTTAGTAGAGTACATATAGCCCTACATACTAAAACAGTAGATAGTAATAGAAAAAGAGTACTTAAATAGGTACGATTGAAGTAAAAATATCAAAAATATAAAACAATTTGTGTTAATATTTGCTCAGTTTTTCTTGTATACCGGTATATTTTTTATATAATTATTAATAACAACAAAACTGTTTGTACAATAATATTTTTTTATTATTTTGTGACTATTTCAATGTTTTATTAGTATTAACTATTATCATCAGATATACAAATTTTATATTGATGGAAGATTTTAATATTCAAAATAAAAAATATATTCTTGTACAAGTTTTTTGTTATTAAGAATAATATAAAAAGCAATCGTAGTAACAGAAAAATATTGTTTTGATGGTTTTGAAACCTTTAGTAATGCGGGTATCAGTAATACATGTTTATTATACGTCAAAACAGGGCAATAGAAAATAGCGCTCTAGTTGACAAGCAGAAAAGTGTGTAATATCGTGTAGAAATTTTCTGTAGTACTGAAAGCTCAGTAAGCAGTAAATAATAAGAACTTGGGAAATCGTACAGAAACGATGAATCTGACAAGCCACTAAGCGAATTGAAAAATAAAAAAGGTGAATGTTTGTGGTGAATTTCGTATGTGAGTGAAGTCAAACGTGCAGATGACACAGCCGCATTGGCTCCAATATAGAATAAGCCATCTGTTTAGTATTTAATACATTCTTTTTTTCATGAAAATGAACGTAAAGGAAACAGAAACAATGATGGTTAGAGATGGCACAGGCAAATTGTATATTCAACTGACAAGATTTGATCTTGAAGGTGTTTAATTAAGATTTTATCAGCATAGCCTTTGCTGTGTAGAAGAATTCTCTAATCAAAAAGTGAAAAATTTTAAATTACTGAATGGGGAAGGAAACATGCGTAGGGTTGTAATAACTTCGTGAATGTTGTATTCAGTGGAAAGGTGGAGGACGTTAAATAGAATGAAAAAACAAAATACTCTTTTTTCGAACAAATTTTTGCAGAACTGTATTTGAAAGGTTCATTATTGCTAACTGCATGTTACAAGCTCTATGAATCTTGCCGACTTTAGAATATAACTATTCTGTAAACCTGAACTACTTAGCTGCATATGAATGAATAATGAAGATGCCCGTTCGTATCATAGAATATGATAGTTTAATGTAAAACTATTCCAGTTTACATTTATTATAACCGATTCTTTTAACATAAATTTTAACGTTATTGTATGACTGCTTGCTTTACAATTGTTACTTTACTAAAAATAAAAAAGAGTACAGTAATCGATTATTTTATAATATTTAAGATATTTATATATATCTAATATAATATATATCTAATTTTGAAATTTATACAGCTTAATAATAATTTGTTTTTCAAATTATTAAGCAAGTTATTAAGCAAATTAATAAGCTCAGGGAGCTTATTAGCGGTATAGCAACAGGCGATGAAACTCACCTTGGTTGCAGTTCCATGTAAAATTGCATTGTGTCTGTAGTTTACGTATATTGTGCTTACAATTGTACGTGTTACTAATTAGTACAGCGTTGGTAATTATCTATTATGAGAAAAATCCAATGCACACCATTGAATAATCACTTTATTCAAAGTAAACTTAATGAAACAGATCAAAACTAAAATAATGTAATATGAAGTATTCTTATTTGGAAGTATCTAAATGATACTAATCAAAAATTTATGGAAGTACTAATAGAAAATTAATATAAAAAATAACAGTGGCTTACGGGTAGATGAGGCTTTTAAAAATATTGATTAACGATTTTGAGGGCAATGTCAGTAATATAGCCTCTGTGCAACAAACAGTAATACGATTTTGGAAGGCTTTTATAATATACATAACTAACTCGTTATATTAAAGGTAAACATGTTTTAAAAGTTCCCCAATATATCACATTATAATGCTAAACGTTTCTTCCTTCTGATGATATATCTTTATTGTCTTTAATTGTCAGCATTAAATTTAACTTTGTAGCTGGAAATCCATCATTTGGTGGATTTTTAGTTATTATGAGAGTATAGTATAAATCTGCTGCTACTTGTAATTTGTATTGACCCTTACCAATTACGTTATACTTTAGCTACAATTAAACCATGACAGACAAATATCTTTTACGATTTGTTAGTTAACATTGTAATAAACGTCACGAAGTTATCCCTTGCTTATCAATTATGTAACTTCTAATATCAACACAAAAGATACAACTGTACGCAAACTTTATACATTTTTACTTCTAATATTATAAAAAAAGAAATGATTAGCTTACTGCTATCATGTTATAAGGTAGAATTGTATTTAACCAACACGTTATCCTATAAAGTTACGTGCAGTTGAAAAATTTATCACACTGCTATGCACTGATAACATGTGACCTGAAATACATTACGTGTACAGTAAATTTTATAATTACATTACAGTTAGACACTTTAATTCCAGTATTTGTATTTGCGGAGGGGTGGGTACAACATATAGAAAATGTATTGCTATTTACATAACGATTTCTTTACGTCACAAAAATTAGCTATTACTTTCAAAAATGAGTAACATAAAATTCGTGAATGTATGGAATTTTGTTATAACGGTGAAAGAATACAAAATCCTTTTTATAAAGTTTATACGTTTTAAGGCGTTGTATTTAGTTGCGTTTACGGTAAAGCAAAATGCTAAATTCGGTGAACATTTTTTTTGTATACACAGACAACAACAAGTGTAAGATTTACATGTTATCTGAGCATTATACAAATCACAGCGGCACACATGCTGTAAAAAAGTACTCAGTATTACGATAATGTATCCAAAGGATATTTATCTTCTTGCGATGGGAAATAACTGTATATCTCTCAATATAGAAAAAATGGGTGTTGAGTGAGGGTGACAGGAGGGGGAAAATGAGAGAGAGAGAGAGAGAGAGAGAGAGAGGGAGGGAGAGAGAGAGAGAGAGAGAGAGAGAGTGGGGGGAGAGAGAAGTAAAATCGAATAATATTTCGTTTTTAACATACACTTTGAGAATGCAAAAATTAAGTTAATAAAACTTTATAACATAAATTTAATAAAAATAGTACACTTTTGATATACTTATTAATGACATAATTGCTAACTTCTGATTTAACGACTAATTATTATGCTCCATTAACGCAAACGGAACATTTGTTTCTTCCGCAGAATTGTGTCGTTCCCTTTCATCCACAAGTAGGCCTATACTGTTACGACGGTCTAACGGATCGTCGTATAGTACAGTGGAAAACAAAATACAAGGCACCAATTAAATCACTAATCACCAGCTTTAATTATCACAATTAAAAGTTTATAATCAACAAGATAGTCTCTTACAACAAATCAAATAAAAATTTTTCACACGCAATAATGATGCCAAATAATATAAAACAGAAATGTATTACAATTGTCCCTCACAATTATAAAACACATAACACTTTGACACAATACTTTGGACTATACGTGGGATAAACTGTTAATTTAAAATAATAGGTATGAAAATACCGTTCCAAAAAAATAACAGGTACAACTACCTGTTATTATATACTAATTATACATAACCTATTTTATTCCTTTGTAAGCTTAACTCGTTGAGTTTCCTGCAGTCTTCTATGTAATATCTTCAAATAAATACACTGCAAGTAGGTTTATTTTCACCTAGACACACCTATTAATATATTAATAAACCTATTAAAATAAACCTACTTGCTGTGTATTTATTTGAAGATATTACATAACCTATATTATATAATTTGTTATAAGAAATAAATTGAAACTAAAAGTATTAACAGTGTTACTTTACACTGTAACTTTATTAAACTATTACTGTTTAAAAAAAAAAAAAGAAACAGGAGAATTTATAGGCCTATCTCCCTTTGGGAGTACTAATTTGACTTTTCACTACGAGTAAACAAACTAACATTGGTTAGACAAATCAGTTGCGAAACTCAGGCAATGAAATTTAGAATAGCACAACAAACAATGTGAAAAAAACATCAGAAACATATAATAAAAACATAACAGTAAGCTACAAGAGTGAATGAATAAAACATGATTTAAACCGATTACCCTTATAAAAACAAAACCTAAACAGTTTGCGGTAAAATTTCATTAGATATCTCTTCTTATCTTATTTTATTTTCTTATCAGGTAGTACTCGAAAAAATGCGGAAGACCGAAGTGGTACGCGAGTCCCGAAAGGTTGGGAACCACTGCTAGTAGATCCACTGTGCAACTGATAAGTCCTGGCAAAAGCAAAATTTGGGCAAATAATGGAAACTTCCACCCATATCATATATCAATCATGAATGTTTTACAGTCTCCAAGAAATTCAGATAAACTTCTAGCTTTCTCTTCTAATTACTTCTAATTACCTTGTTTTATTGATGGCCTTCTAATAAGATTAGTTAATTCTTATCTTCATCAGATTGTGTACTTACCTTCGGCTGCAGTTTGACCATTTACACCTAAATGTGTTATCTGTTATGGAGTTTATTTTTACATCTTTACTAAGTGGAAACTACTATTAGTCAAATAATAAGTAAAGTGATAGAGACAAAAATTTAAAATTAGCAGTTTAGATAAAAGAAACAAATTTACGAAAACACTTTGTTTTTAACGTAGCCTTATGAGATCAGTAAAGATTTAATGAACAGGACTAGATAAAGTGGATAAATGTCCGTTACATCAATCTCATCTTTTACGTGAGATGTACAGTGAAGTTAAAGTCACATTAACAAAAGTATAATGTATAGCATAAAAAATAATGTAAAAAAACATCAAAAACATAATAACAACGTAACAGTAAGCTACAAGAGTGATTGAGAATAAACATGATTTAAACCGATTACCGTTATAAAAACATAAACTAAACAATTTCCAGTAAAATTTCATTACATATCTGCTCTTAGCGGCCTATCAACTATTATCAGCCACTCTGTAGGTTATAACACAATATAATTTGTTTTTCAAATTTACCAAGTTGGTGACTAGTACGTATAATATATAATTTATTATAATCTGCATAACACACGAGAATAAATGTAACATCAGTATGAATTTTGTTCATTTATTAAAAACAGCTTCGTCTCTTTGCGCAGAATGAATTATTCAGGACCAAAAAGTGGCTTCGTACTAGTTCGTACTCGAAACACTCCTGATACTAGTTGTTCCTAAAATACTAGTTGTTCCTAAAATACTAGTTGTTCCTCGTGATAATCCTAGTACTTGTCGTAATACTCGTTTACTTGTTGTTCCTTGTGTACCGGTGATAAGCGGCATACGCCTAGTATTTGTAACACTCGTTTACTGGTTGTTCCTTGTGTACCAATGATACGCCTAGTATTTAGCGTATACTTGTTACGCACGGGCGTATACATTCGTTAGTTGCGTACGGGCGTCCCTCGACTCGGAACAGCGAGGCCGCGAGTAACAGGTATTTCAACTTTTCAGTCACTGTTACATCCGTTCTACAAAAATATCGTTCCAAAATACCTGTTATAGGTATATCGGTCCACCTTTACTTCGAACCGCACTAGAATAGATCGCAAGTCAAACTAAACTGAGCGTCGCTGAGTACTCGTATTTATACCCCGCCGAAAATCCAGAAACGTCCATACTACCCATCAGCGCTACACTACAACGATTGCGGCCTTGACACAGTGCGCGCGGCTGGCGACGTCTAGAAAAGTCCCGCTTACGCATGTTGAGATCACGTCCGCACACAACATTACAGCCGGATTCCACTGGAACACCCGAGAAACACGTAGAATGTATTGTAATAGTGTAAAACGTTTTCCGCTTTACGTAACAATACTATACTACTGCTTAACTTTTTGTTTAAACTATTGTCAGTAGCATTCACTAACCTAATTACGTATACGTTATACATAAATATACTCTTATAAATGTTCTATATAATTTTGTGTATTTTAAAATATATAATACGAAATTTTGTCTATACGTAAAAATCTATAGGCAATTTTGTCTATAACACTTCTCTACTTAGCTGTTCAGTGTCGGCATTAAACTCAATGTGTCATACACATGTATGTATGTAGAGAGGAAACAAAAATCAGTCCTAGAGTTATGACTACGTTGATGAAAGTATGGATTCGTGCAAGTGCTAAAAAAAGCGTACCGCCAAATATTATAAGTATATAATATTGCATATAATTCAACTGATTGAAAAATACATAGGCTACACTAAGAATATCTACTCACTTGTGAAAAATACATAGGCTACACTAAGAATATCTACTCACTTGCGTATACAGTTTCTCACTTTACACTCAGTTCTATATTCATAAGTGTCATAAAAATTACTCTGTTTTGAAAAAATTGGAAAAAATCCCTACTGAAGAAGAAAATTAGATAATATTAGCTCTTGTAGTTACATGTAAGGTTTTGCTGTAGGGCATACGTGCTCCAGAGAATGGTAAGGTAGAAGAGTCTGATTTATTTTACGATGAGTTGCAGAAGAAATTAGATATGTAGTTAGTTTTGGGTGGTGATTTTGATGCTAGCGGTGGTAACCAAGCTAATAAAAATGATATTGGCATTTTTTGGAGAGTCACTTATTAACGGAAACGTGGTAAGATTGAGAGGATTTGCTAACGCAAATAAACTTTATGTAACGAATACATTATTTAGAAAAAAGGACATTAACAAATATACTTGTTCAGATTAGATTATTAATTGATTACATAATCGTTAATCAGAATATGGCTTCACAAGTCAGGGATACGAATGCTTTTAGGGTTCTAGAGGTTAACACTAATCCTTATATGGTGGTCTCTAAAATTGAAATGGCACAAGATAGTGGAAAGATGGGAATATTTATGGAGCACATAGAAAGAGAGCTTTTTAGATATGTCTGCTCCATGAACAGAGTATCCGTCATCTGTACTAAAAGAGGCTAACTAATTCAAAATTGGTCCCTGCTAGTAACAATTTAGAAAAGAGTGGCGTCATGTTGGGAACCTTTCAGTGAAAGTGGGTAGTAAAATTATTAAAAAGAAACAAATAAATACTAGAAAAATAGGTTCAAAAATATTGAACGAAGAGATAGAGCAAACGATGTAGGAAAAGAAACGGGCTTATCATAAATCTCTTCTGTTAAGAACTAGTAAAGATCTTAATTTTTACAAGCAGAAAAAAAGTGCTGTGAAACAGATTATCCCGGAAGCGCATGCCAAATGGTGGCGTACGCATTAATGTAGCATCTCAACCAAAAGAGAGGGAGACAGTTCATTTGAATTTGCCTGCAAAAGACAAATTGATTGAGCAACAAAAGTAATTGTGGTATGATCTTAACGTTCCCCAGGAAGCTGCAGCAGATATAGGAGGGGACAAAGGTTCAATAGATTCAATAGCACTTGAGCAACTAAAAGAAGCACTTTCGTGCATGAAGAATTAGAAAGCAGCTTGTTTGGATGAATGGATGCAGGAGATGTAGGATCCCGGATGAATGGAGTTAGCCAAGGTTATTTCAGTTTTAAGGATTGCAATATTATTATGCCATCAAATTATAGAGGTATAAGCTATATAAATACAACTTATAATTTATGGAGAAAAATTATTAATGAAAGACTTTTGTTCTATCTCAGATATTTTACTTTTTAACGAACAGGATTTCGTAAGGGCCGATCTTCCATTGATAATGTATTCTCTTTGATCTGGAGACATACGGTGCTTTCATTGACTCGAGAAAGCGTTTGATAGAGTTAACATACCCATTCTATTCGATATTATATGTAAGACAGTTTATTCTAAACATCTTGTAGACATTATAAAGAGCTTATGCTAAGGTACAAGGATAGTATTGTCTATAAGAGAGGATTTGAAAGAGGAGACTCACATTAATTAGGGAATGCGTTCAACAGAGAAGTTGTTTCTTGTACGAGCATAAACAAAAGCCTTCTTCACGCAATGTTGTCCTTTTCCTGGAATAACACATTGTACAGTATGACAGTAATAAATGGACACATTCTGCAATCAAAACATTAAATTTAACAGTCACGCTATCACCTTTGCTTTCTGTTTCGGCGGTGTGCCATTAAATTTTGTCTTAAATTTATATTCGATTTTCTTTAAAAGTGAGATAAGCTAAACCTTGATTTTAGTAAATATTCAAGGGCAGTTCTAAACACTGTAAATATTCTAAAGGGCAGTTTTTACAGATAGATATTCAGGGTATTAAACTGTCGAACTCTTACATCGATAAATTGGCTTCTCCAGCAAATTTCACAAGACAAAAACGTGAAATTTAATTGCGAAGGTCTAAAAACTTAGCGCAAATAGTAAGAAATGATAGCAGCACATAAACGACGTGTACTTAAGTACGTAATGTGAATCAAGGAATCATCTACTTTGTAACTTAAAACGACCGATTAGAAATATAATTCAAGGGACCGTTTACCGAGTGCTCTGCTACAAAAGACGTTGCTGACATCGTACTGACTATAAGAAAGCACGTGTAAATGTAGGTATGGGACAAGGATAATATTATAAACAGTCCAACATAATATTTTCGTAAAAACGCAACGTAAAAAACAGTGTGCAAGCAACCTGGAGTTAACATTTTTTTAACAACTTGTAACGCTGCTACAAATATTTATGAAGCTGTCAATTTGTTGTTTTCCTGGATTCTAAGGACTGCGTATAAATGATTTCGCGTGATTAATTTCACAATGACATCAAACTGAAAACTGCAAATCTTTCAATCCTAACTCGTTTGATTTGTAGCCTTCAGTATAGTTTGATTAGGGGTGTAATACACTGTGATCCACTTTCAAAAACGGTTGACAGCGCTTCTTCGACATAGTGAACTAGTTATAAGCAACAAGGCAAGATCTACATCTGAAAATAAATTCCATTATAACCTACCTTTACTACGTAAATAATGTTTGGTTTTGATATTTTTGAAGGCGTGATGTAAAAAAATAGTGACAATCAATCATGACGTTGATGTCGTAACAACTTGATTTCAGTTGTATGCAATGCTGCCACATTGTATGGCGATCGTACAGGTACAGTGATGCTAAGGTTGATAGGGAGGGGTTTTAGCCAGCGATAACACATAGTACGCAAATAGTGTTATGTATATGTATAGAGAGTGGAAAGGAAGGTATTTAATTACCGATCGTTTCTAAGTAGAGCCACTGAAAATTTCTCATTGTAGTATATGCGAAAAGTTTGATTTCAAGAGAAATAAAACGGCGTGATTTGAGACGCAGAACAGTGTTGTTATCGACAGTCTAGCTTATCAGCAGATAAAAAAAGAATTGTACAACGTCATAATATTTTAAAAGGAGTAAAAGAAAAGAGAGAGAGAGAGAGAGAGACGACAAATACCGGCAACATGTGTCTGTAAGTGCACGCTTTATAACAGATCGGTGTGAAGTTCACGCTGTCAGATGTGTCACTTCTGTCATCTAAGAACTGTCATAACCATTCTTTAAATAGTACTAGTAAAATAAACGTTCTTCGAGTGAACTGAACGTTTACTCACGGTTTCAGAGACACTAGTTGACACTAAGAATTAAAAAAAATATCCCGTGTATAGTACTGACGATTTCTTATAAAAATTATAGAATGCCACTTACTACACACTACTATTTTCAATTACTTCAGATAAGACCTTAGAAGCATTTCAGCTTACCTTCAGTGTAAATAAAACAGAAAGAGAACTGAATCACACGAAAGAGCTTACCGGTAGTCATTGAAAATAACGGAATGTAATATTTAGCGGTGATGTAGACTATATATTTGAATTGATGATACACTAACAAACATTTGTTAATCAGACGCTTTATTTATAAATTGTCAACTTCTAGTTGCAGCAGTAACAGTGTGACAGAGAGAGAGAGAGAGAGAGAGAGAGAGAGAGAGAGAGAGAGAGAGAGAGTGTGTGTGTGTGGATTAAAATATAAAAATAAATGATGTTGTGATGTTTCATGTACTTAAACAATTTTAAAAATTAAAAGATTGACTACCCAAAGACTGCCCATCAAAAAGTTCGACACATTACGCAAGTAGAATTCAACAATCATGAACACGAAGGATAATACAATTTAGCTCAAGGACAGAAATCAGGTAATGATGACGTGTAACAATGCTGGAATCTAATTGGCAACACACAAAATCTATTAGCATCCTTGAAGCGAAATATTCTTTTCGACAAGCTGCAGAATACCAAAATTTTGTGTTGTGGAAGCTTCAAGTAACAAACAAATTGACCTACAACAGACATGTAGACAAATATATTACAATACTCTAGACTAAATTACGACTTTTTGGCAGCTTTAACAGTCGGAAACAATGTTCATATTAATGTACCATTTCGTCAAGTAAGTATTTTCAATTTGGACTCTTTGAATTGCAATTCCCGCAAGCAAAATTTTGGTTCGACATTGTCGACTTTTGAACAACAATGTGAACAAAATAAAACTAAACATTTACGCAAAATACAATTTATATTTACGACGGTCTAACTAATCGTCGTATGGTACAGTGGAAAACAAAATATAAGACACCAATTAAGTCACTAATCACCAGCTTTAATGATCACAATTAAACAGTTTGTAATCAACAAGGTAGTCTCTTAAAACAAATCAAATAAAAATTGTTCACCTGATTTCAAATAAAAATTGAAACCTGGTTTCAAAGCTACTACGTGTATTTTAAATTTAAAGACAAAAGATAATATTTCATGCTCTGTCATAGAGCATGCTGCGGAAAACTGTGAAAGCGCACCAACAGAAGACATTACTATTAACATGGGAAACGTTTAACATCTAAAGACTGAAAGATAAAAAAAAAAACATTAGCTACGCTACTAATTATTTTAATAGGCAAGAAAGTTCTATAAACTTATTGAGCATTTTCCTGTTTTACAGAAACTTTGATACAAACAACGATGTTAAAACACTAATGTAAATTTTGATGGTTATAACGCCTAGTGACTCACTTGAAATATGCTAAGTATTTCCAGTTCTCAGTGACATGTTTATTAAGCAAAAAACAACAAGTTATCAGTGACGTAGTTTTTCACTTAGTAATCACTTCTTTCTACTATAGGGAATACGATTGAGATGAAGGTAAGTGACTGTTAGCACTCCTCTTTGTTTGTTTACTTACGTCGCGTCGGTTTACCGTATTCATGTTTTTACTTTAAACAAACTTAATTTCAACACACACACACACACACACACACACACACACACACACACACACACACACACACACCTTTATTGTGTAGGTAATTCATTAATATTTTTTGAAGGTTTTTATATAATAATATGTTTCAAATAATAAGTACTTCTGAAAGTATATTTTATTAAATTATATTGTTGTATTTTAACCGAAAGCACATTTCATAGAATTAATCTGCATCTTTAGAGGTTTCATTATGAATTAACGAATAATAGATTGTATTTCGATTGTTATAATGTTGTTTACGTAATCAGACGTTTTATTAAAATATTTAATGTTTTTATATTAATAAATGTATAATTTTAGATCATCTTGTTTTGTTTTTATTTGAATTTGTTGTTTAATTAATAAATTATTATTATTATTGCGTTTGTAAATATTGAGATTTTCCGAGATATTCATTTTGTTAACTTTTGGTACGTTTTTAATTAATTTGACGTTTTGAATGTATCTAAGTTAATGTCTATTATTTAAACAGTGTGCGGCTAAATTAGACTTGAAAATATTTGGTTTAGAATCTATAGAACGATGGAATCTATCAAGTTATCTTTGTTGGTCTACGTTGAATTTATTGCAATCCAAACATTCTATTTTGTATATTCCATTTTCATTGTAAACGTTGGGTTCAGTTTTAGATTTTATTTTATTAAACAAATATTATCTGTATTCCAAAGTTCTAAAATGAGATACCTTACAAATACTTCAATATCTTTTCTGTAATTAGTGAGTATTAAAAGATAACTAAAGAAGTGAGAAACATGACAGAATAAAAGGAAAACTTAAAATTAACTTTTATCCCGTTTGCGAGGACTGAAATTGCGCTTTGGCAAAGTCAATTTAAATTCAGTCTCTTTGAAAGAGTTACTAAAACGCTGCTATTGTGATGAGTTTCTCTATTTACTTTATTTTACAGGAAGATTTAACAACGTAATGCCACTCACTTTCGAGTAGAGTATTAATTTTTAATTAATTTTGATAACTGACTTCTTTTTGAAGTCAATGTCTTATTGGTTAACATTTTGGTGTTAGGTCTGCTTGGTGCTCTAATGAAGTAAATTTTAATGAACTATGCTTTAAAACTGTTCTTGTAGTTTACTCACTTTTCTTCTTAAATTATTATTCTATTAATTAAACAAATTTAATTTTTATTTCCTTTGTCAGTGACGCAAACACATTCAAACACACTTACGGTTTGCAAGTCCGTTATACTTACAAGTCCGTTGTTCGCAAGCAACGTTGTGTGAGGTTGTGTGGCCTGGCAGTGCTAAATTTTTAGCCACGTATCTCAGCAAAAATAATTGACGTTGAAGATATAATGATGTTATTCCTGCTTTCCAATATAAACTTTGTGCTTGGCTAGTCCAGAGTTACCCTGTGGCGTAGGGCACACCGAAATTGTGAGCAACCACTACCTTCTAGCTGATGATTACACCGCAGATCCATAATGCATTTTGGATAGCACTAGTGAGGTACACATGTGCAGTGAGACTTCCTTATAGGCTTCCCAGCTTGACTGTTTAGCAGCAAGTACTGTTCTGTGGTCGGCGCTCGTTTGTTCCTGTTTTCCGGTTTACCGCTTTTCTTTAATTGCGTCCTCCACAACGGTGTTCCACCACAGTACCGGTGTTCTGGATGAACATCCACCGGTCCGCATGCTATGACCCATTGCTACAGAAATCATAGCAACTGTAAAAGTGTGTATGTCGTCTTATACATTTTAACTGACATCTGTAGGTGTGCAAGCAGTGTTGAAGCCTGTCCAATCAGGGCAATTCACAAGCTATCTTTTCGGCATCGTATGACGCTCTTTGGCGTTTGCGTTGTTATCAGCAGTGGAAAGTGTTTGCTACCGTGAAGGTCTGGGAGAATTCTACGACAGACATGGAGCAAAATTTGAGCTTCAGATAAAAAATTGATAGCCGAAAAAGAGCTACTTCCACGATTGAATTGTATGCTCGGACCTGTGCTTAAAGAGGTAGCCTAAGTGCGTTGTGTAGCAACAGATTGTTCTTAATCCTGTTCGTCCTGTGACAACCCCAAGTGGGACTATCGGCGTTAAGCTCCCCTACCGAAAGTAATGGAGTTTATGTCTGCTCGACCAGATGCTGCAGGTTTACTTCCCGCCACGCAGAATCTAGTAAACATACGCAGCAGATCGTCATCTTTAGTGACTGTAATAAACCGATAGCTACTGCTTGTATATTTAGCCGAACCGAGAGGGATACTTACGTCTTGCAGGATGTGTGTTGCTAATGAATATAGCCAAGCCTCTCGTAGCTATGGTGTTTAGAGTACTATCAGAGAGAAAGGTGTCATATCCCCTCATATTAAAAACTTCTTGTGGCCAAAGATGTGTTTCCTGCAGGCACTCGCACATCGGTGTATGGCTAGCGAGTAATATCTTCAGTTTGCAATAATTCCAAGTGCATACATTAATATTCCACTGAAAGATGTTCTCCTTGCTGGACGTCGAAGAATCATTTGCTACGGAACAGTGTTTTCATCCTTTTAGCTTTTTTACTTCCATGTTCCATAAGGAAATGGAAGTATGGTGATGGGGAAAAAAATCGTTTACAAGATAAGGGCTGATTCTGATTGACTTTCCTCAAAACATGAAAAAAAGTAATTTTTCGAAAAGTGTGTGCCATTTTTTCTATGGCAAACAATAACAGCCGCAAATTCAAACAGAATCAAATATTTTTTGCATACGTCCCTGAATTGCTGAGGACTCAAGGCCTATTGATTTTGGTGAAGATCAGTTAAGGGAAATGGGGTAGTTCACCTGCAACGTTTTATGTTTTAACCAGGGTAATTTTTTATGACGAACAATAACTGCCGTACATTCAAACAGAATCTAATAATGTTTTGCATATGTACCTAAGTTGTAGAGAACTCAAGGCCTATTGATTTTGGTGAGAATCGGTTAAGGGGAAAGGGTAGTTTACCGGCAAGGTTTTATGTTTTAACAAGAGTAAAGTACTTACTTTTGATCAACAAAGTATCCTGAAAAGAAGATCATAGTAATCCACTTCAGAAACGTAGATGAAATATCTATAAATGAAGAGGCTAGTTGAAGGGGGTGGGGGTAATTTTCTATAAATGAAAATGTTAGTTGAAAGGTGAGGGGATAATTTTTATTTATATGTCATGTGTACTACTGCGACAATACAAGCATAGGCTGTAATGAGCATATATAATATAAAATAAATATTTAAGTTAATTTCAATAATATATAATAGACGAGCAGGTGTGAGATTGGAAGCTGGCTTTCAAGCAGGAATCAACAGGTAAACATCACGCGATTACCACTGCATGTGTGTATACAAGTAAATAGTGTGTGTGTGTGTGTGTGTGTGTGTGTGTGTGTGTGTGCGTGTGTGTGTGCGTGTGCGTGAAGCCTGTTTGATCGTGAAAGTTTCCAACCTCACCCCAAGTCAATGCTAAATTAAGAATATATTTAATATTAAGCAAACCATAAATGTTAGCGAGAAGGTAAAAACTTCTAAAAATGTGTAAAAATCAGACACAAGTGCAGTGCAAATTTTACGTAATTCGGGCAATCAGTGCGAATCCAGTGCGATTTTTAAAGCATTATAATTACACTAGTGGTGCACATCATGATAATTGCACATCACATAGGTCATTAAATTAGACAATATTTTATCGCCGTGAAATCTGCGTTAAACAGTGCGATTGGGGAAAAAGTGCAATTAAGGGAAATAGGACGAGAGTGGGAGCTATCATGCCATGGTTCAACTGTCGACAGGCTAATTACTGAATCGACAACTGGAGTTTTCGTGGTGAATATAAATAGAAGCCCAGGAGAGCTAATCTCTCTCTTCTAAATTACCTCAGTCGCGGCGGTACGCTATGTCCGTCCGAGACGCGAATTTTTTAAATACTTTGGACAAAGTTAGACGCTAGGTCTAACATCAGTATGATTTTTTTTAACTTAACTTGTAAAGTATTACGGCAAATGTTTTGATTTAAAGTATTAATGAAAACAATAATTAAAAAAGTACCGTAACAAAGAAATCGTCGGACGTCTACAAGCAGTCGACAACAAAGAACATCAACTCCTGGCAGAGGACGAGAGAACGACTAGCAGAAGAACGAGACTCAGAGGACTAGAGACGATTCGATCATAACAGCTACAGATCCAGAGCAACATGTCATCATAATCTACAGCAGCCAATGTACCATGAAGGACGAGAGACAAGAGGACGAGCAGTGAGGACAAGAGTACATCCAGGAGGAACGAACCGACGGAATCACTGGAGGACATGGGACAACTCTGCAGAATTTAAGGTGACGAAAAACCAATATATAATTATCAAAGTGAAAGACATTGAAAGACTTTAATAAAAAAAAAGAAAAACAAAAACAAAATATTTTTGTAAGAGTAAATAATAAGTATGTATATAGAGATAAAACCAATATAATGTATGTGTAATCAGAATATTCTTTAATTATTTTTCATTAATGAATGAACAGTCAATGTAACGATAAGTTAAATCATTGCTTGGAAAATGAACAAGTAATTAATTTATTTAACTTTCTCTTAGTAAAAGCACATAGCGTAGAGTCATTAAAATAATCAATTAATTGTGTTAAAATGATTATAAAGCCGTAAAAAGGTACAAAGAAAACATAGAATAAGAATGTATTAACCATTTCTAAAAAAAGCACACATTTAGACTGAGTAGTCAAGAAATCGTAGTATAATGAAGAAAAGTTTGTAATTAAAAATTTATAATATAATATCTACAATATAAGATATACAGTATGTTTGTGATGATAACACGGCAAGTAAAGAAACTTTGAAACCATAGATAATGGATATCATATGGCGAATTAATTATTATTTTTATATTATTTTTTTTATGTTTGTCTAAATTAATAAATGGAAACATATTACGATTCTTAAAAAGAGTTACTCTTATTATAATTACACCTGGACCCCAATTACACATACACGTTATTTATATTGTTATAATTTTGTCGCCCGTCAACGTGTGGCACGACACGCTTACATTTAATAACGTTGTATCGTTGTACTACATTATCGGCAACAAAAAGTAGTTTATTGTTAAAATTCCTTCCAGGGCTGTTTGGCGTGGTCCTATGTTTTCTACAAAATCAGACGTTTCGGCAGTGCTATCGACTGGCATCATCAGTGAAAATCGAGTGCGTTAAAGTGAGGTGGTGTACGTTAGTGACCACAGTACTGTGGTTAAGGCTGAAGAAAGAAGTAGTTTCTATGGAAATATTTCATTTCGAAAATTATTTTAAATATAAATCTTAGAACATAGAAATTATGTATGGTTCTCCATACCGATATTTTCTTCTTTTGACAATTGCTTAGCTCTGCCACGTCACTGCAATCGGTGAGATACACTGGCACTGGTAGTGGCTCGAACTCCAATCTGAAGGTTATCTCCTGGTCTTCGGGAACACTTTCTTTCCCGCTTCCATTTTTAGAAAGTTCCCCCAGATATATTTTGGAGGACGTAGCGATGGATGGTGGTACCTTCTCGCTGTCTTGCCCCACTGCATGTAGCTTAACTTATTTTCCCCTGGTTGGCTAGTTGTACATGTTTTTTAAGAACCAAAATAGGTAATGTTTTCAGGTATGTACTTCCTCAATACCCATCTCTTGGTTGTAAATAGGACACTTACAGTACCTAGATTAATTATGATCACCGCAGTTTATACATTTCATAGATTCAGGGTAGGAGTCGTCACCGTGAGTCCACTTCCTAGAGATGTCTTTACTCGAGCACATCTTGATGTAGTTTACCCAAAACAATCACTAAAAACATTCCATTGGCTGAGGGATGAAAGCTACCTTACATTCAGCCTATGAATGCCTGCTCTCACCACTTCCGGCAAAGTGTCTTGTTAAAAGTTAGGACGTGGGACGCAGATGATAGCAGATATCACAACATTCACCCAATTATCATTTTATAGTAATATCCTATGAATTAAACTTTAATTTGATTATCTACGGAATCTTTGCAGTTACGGTTCAAATGTCCAGGTGACATCTGTATTTGTATAATTCCTTAAGCCTGCATCCTTAGCGTATTGCTGACCCTTAAGTAGTCCGTTATCGAATTACGAGCACTCTGAGACAAAATCATTCCGTGTCTGAAACAAGACAAAGTAATCCTAAAATTTAATCAAATGAGATTATAAAAAAAAGTTTCCTTGTAGACCATTGATGGAACTACGTGAATGTGGCCAATTAACAATTAAAGGAAATACCATTAGAAACGACGTCATTCCGCATTGCAGAAAAGTGAATACAATCCGTTTGGAAAATAAGGCAGCTGCAATTGTAAATCTAAATTTCCTTTATTAATAAAATCGATACAAGGTGTCTTGAATTACAATTGGCATAATATGTATTTGAATCTACGAGTAGGATTAATAATATTTTATTTTGTATAAGTTAAAATTATTTGTCTGTACTATTCTTTACCATTCTACAGGCTAAAAAGACTTAAACGTGTACATGAATAGAAGAAACATTTTTGCTCTAGAAGACGTGCTTTTATCACATCGGTCACACACTTTTACTATTTCATTGACTAGAGTACTATATTAATATAAAATACTATTATAGAATACTGTGTTAAATCCAAGTCCTTAACCTACTGGCAATAAATTATTTTTCATTTACACTTTCGTTATAGGTAACTGTGCTTTTGCCGCATACTATAGCAGGTCTCTTTTATTACATATTTAATAACGTTTCGTAAAATTGTAACATCTTAATAGATGGTTAACATGGCGTAAATGATAATTGCAAATACACAAATATGTTCAAAATTCAGAAAGATGGAAATTGGTTCTGTCTGTTGTTACTCCCTAAGTTAAACACAGCTTAGGGGATACAATTATAATTTAAAAAACTATATTGAGAAACTATATTGAGTACTGTATTGAATTCAACTGCACGGAACATATAATAATTGAAAATTGAAATCGTATGACGATTTTAGAATGTAGTGCTCAGAAAGTATATTGAAACCACGTGGATAATATTGTAACCATTGTATCTTGCCATGTAACAAATCGCAAAATATAAAAGTGTTCGACAATTAGGAAAGAAGTACTCAAGCATCATATAAAATATTGGGTGACATAAGTTGAGAAAAAATGTGTGTGAAACGAACTTGTAGAATAACGAGAGCAATGTTCAAAGAACCTGTGATAAACCTGTGGTTACCTACTTGACAAAATTGTTGTATAGTAGGCCTATGTGATGATTGACATTTCGAATAGAATGAGAAGACTCATCGCTTTCAACAAGTTACACATCCAGCCATTTCTAAACTATAAAACTATTTATCGACTTCAAGTCTCCCAAGTTCTGCTATCATTTATACTTTGCACACAAACAATTTATCATTTGTGGAGTCCAGTTTTAAGAAAGTTAAAGTTAGAGACACGATTGACCTTTCGAAATCTGTGTCACAGAATATTACAGTATTGATAATATCAAAATTGAACAATGACAGATTTAAAAACAAAATAATAATAATAATAATAATAATAATGTAATTACGTTTACAAAAATTAATAATTTACGTTTGATTTTATACTGTAGCTGTTGATATATTGTAGCTACACTCTCAAGGTGACAAATAGATCCGATTACTACAGTTTACATTTATTACTAACGGTGTTAGTAATAAACGCCGTCCCTCCTTAATTTCTTTCAAACTAAAGAGAAATTTATCTTTGTCTAGATTCCATGATGTGAAAACAATTTTCGAAAATAATAATATTTAAATATGATCGAGCCCTTCTAAAACAGTTTTCAGCTCACAATGCCAACTGAAGATACTACACTAGAAACTGGCTAATGAATATTATTGTGCCAGACTAAATTAATATTGAGCAATATTAAACTGATAGGCTCACAACACAAAATTAGCTTAATTTTTCAAATGTTTAAAACGTTCAGTAAAAATGTAAGATGAAACAAAAGGTAGAATTAGAATTAGTTTTGCCTCCTCGTAGTGTTTTACCATTATGTAAGTCTGAAAAATATTATTATGCAAGAGAACGTACGCTTGTATCACTTTATTCACGGTCTACAATACATTATGGACTGTACGCAGTGTATTTAGAGGTGGTGGGTTGACGTTGTATGGCCTTCTGGTCTACATTCATACTGCTCTGTATCAACAGGGTCACCTCTTGTAGGATGTGGCACTTCACCACGCAGTACATTCTTGTCTGGAGAAAGGCTAAGGGCTCCTTTAGGAGCTGACATCACTTCATCCAAACCCGGGAACTTGACCAGTGCCCAATCAACCAGGTACAAAGGTACTACCTCTCCAAATTCCCTCAACCCCATAATTGTCATCACAAATTTCAGCGTCTCATTAATTTTGTCTTCAATGTGCATTTAATTTAAGGTAACAATCAGCGCACTATACACGGCGAGCATATTTTGTACACTGTGTTTTGTGATACGTTTTGAAGTAATCTTATGTGTGGGCAATAAAAATATTCCTTACATAAATATTTTTCTTATTTTTCTAGCATTCTGTAAGGGATTAATTTTTCTGTCTCCTAATAAATATGATGTTAAAGAGAACAGTGTTGACATTCATAAAAATTTATTATATTTCAAAATAAAATACAATTTTTTAAGATCATTATGCTTGTTGTAATTACGTTTCTGACTGTCTTTTCACTTAACTTAATTATTTGCCGATGAAAATAGCAAAGCACTGAAATGATTTATTATATAAGCTAATAACCTGAAGAAATAAGAGAAAAAATAGACAACTTTACTTGGTTAAAAAATCAATATAATAATGCTTAATTCTCGCTGTTTGTGACACTAATATTGAATAGCACATTAGTGTGATGCCAGGTATTTAGGTATTCTATACCTGGTTTCTATCGGGTATTGTCCGCTAAATACCATTGTAAGAGAAATCAAGTGGCATTTAGTATATTACAGTTTATAATAAGAAAATAATTAGGCGTATACATAAAAAAGATAGGTAGAAGTTCCTTTTGGGGTATAGGAAATTAGTCCATATAACGTCAAGCCACCACCTCTAAATACACTGCTTACAGTACATAATTTATTATAGACAATGAATCAAGTGGCCAAAGATTTTGCAATATTTTTTCAGTAAATAGACACAGTAGAATTTTAAAAAGTTTTGTTTCCACGTCAGGACAATTGTATAAGAGTTATTATACCCAATTAACGTAATGTGTTCTTGTACATTAAAATAATTGTTATCCGTCTTTAGCAATCAAAATTCGGAATGAGTCTGTAGGTCTCTATAACAGTACTCGTCTGACATTTTGTACCTTTGTTCTAAACTGTTCTATATATAGGAGGCGAAAGGTAAATTAACGTCTTTGTAACATTTCTAATAGACTCTAATATAAGTTGGTACTATACATTAAAGACGTGTCGTTTTAAAAAGTTCAAATTCATTTTTATCAGCTTTAAATTGTAAAAAAGACGTACAAAGACCTGTCTGTTAGCAGTTACCAGTTATTTCAAAACGTTACTTGTTCAGTTACTGAAGTAGGTCGACTTGTTATCACGGAAACTGTCTTAATACTTTCTTACTTTCTTAACACCAATGAACCAGAAATGTTGAGTTTACAAATAATATTTCCAAAATGTTAAAGCCTTTTTCTCTCTCTCTCTCTCTCTCTCTCTCTCTCTCTCTCTCTCTCTCTCTCTCTCTCTCTCCCTCTCACTCTTTTACACACACACACACACACACACACACACACACACACACACACACACACACACACACACACACACTTCTGTTCTAAAGGTGCCAACAATATAATTTTTGAGTGAACTTGCTAATCGATGTTAACTGTACACGGAAAAATTAAAAGGTGTGAATTTGCAGACGGTTATAAAACAACAAATTACTCAGTCCTAATATAAGTGTGTTCACATATAAGACTTTTATTTCCGCCAATTATGTGTCAAACTTCAATGCCATTATCGAGTACAGTTCCCAATAAATTTATAAAATTTAGCGGAAATGTGTTCACTGATAAAAGCGTACGTTCTCTTGCATAATAATATTTTTCAAACTTACATAATAATAAAACACTACGAGGAGGCAAAACTAATTCTAATTCTACCTTTTGTTTTCATCATTCTTTTATACTTAACGTTTTAAAATTTTGAGAAATGAAGCTAATTTTGTGTTGTGAGCCTATCAGTTAAAAGGTTTTGGAGCAAATGTACAAAAACAATTGAAAATTATTCATAGTTTATATACATGGTCAAGTTAAACTACAGTAGGCTTAATAGACCAGTCATTATAAACAAAAAACGGCAAAACCTTGAAAAAAATTTAGGATGGATAAAAATTTGGAATTATGACTTTGAAGTATGTTACTTTTATTTTAAAAAATCTTTACATCCCTAATGCCGGGAATTTTTTCCACCCCCCTTTTTGATTTTTTTCCCTTTTTGAAAGGGATGAAAAATCAGTTTTTCTGCATTTTCGCCTATTTCTCTTCATTTTTCCGTTAAATGTTTAAAATAAAAATTAAACTGAAAAATTTCTGCGTATTTTTTTATTTTTTTTTATTTTTGTACGATTAAAATACGCCGAGTTTATAAAGGTTTAAAGGTGTCATTTTTTTAGGTCATTTGCTCGCTGGAAATTTGGGCATAGGTTTTTAAAATGTTTAGTGATTTCCCCAGTTTTTTCAGAAAACATTTTTAGTAAAAGTTGTAGCTTATTTAATTCTCTACAAAATGAGCCATTAACAATGTCAATATGTTTATTAGTTAATTAACAAATTAAAATTATTCTATTGTCTTTTTACACTGAATAAATTGTATGTTTTTGTATGCTGAATGTATAAATTAAACCGTTTTTGAATTAATATTAAGTTTTTAATTGAAAATGGTATATTAACTCACTTATGTAATTAATTTAGTTAATACTTTTTAGATTCATTTACAATTATTGAAAATGTATATATTAAACTTAAATATATTTATATCCTTTACATTATTTTAGTTAGTTTTATATAAGTCTATAAAAAATAGTGAAGACTTCGAAATGATCGTTGGTAGTCAAACGCACATAACAACGGAGCAGCCGGCTTGTTGAACTGCGAAGAAAGTCGTCTGCGCATTCGCCAACCGTTACAGGTCCCGACAGCGATATCCCGGCGACGGCAGATCTAGCGCGCACACCTGTTTTCTATCCCTTTGTATTACATATAGAAATACTCAGGTAAACATTCCTTCTGTAGGCTTACACAGCGTGCATAAGAGAATCATTTCCCAAAGTTTTAAACAGAATTATTTAAACAGTAATGCGTGAATTGATTTACAGTAAGAAAAGTACCCTAAAAATAAATTTACGTAACTTTTCATAATACATAAAAAAGAAGATCCATAAGGAAAAGTGCTACCCACCGTTGAAAAGTAGTCACTTTTAACTTCCAAATGGCTTCTGACTTTTTGTTTTTTACCAAATATTTACGGAATAAAACTTAAACTTATAGGGTAAAATTCTTAAAATTTTCAAAATCGACAAAATTTAAAAATTTATAATGCTTGGCATTTTAAATTTACAATCTATATCGGAAAATCATTATATGTACATAAATTTACTGCAACGAAACAAATTAAGGATGCATAGATGTGTACTAGAATTAATAATATATAACAGTCTCTTATCTGGAGACAGGAATTTATTAAACTAAAACAAATTTAAATCTTGTATGTAATATTGTCTACACAAGTTATTTATTAATTATATATTGTCTTTAAATTCTAATGAATCTTTATTTGAACAATCGTCTATGTTACTTGATTAAAGCATTCCTTCTTGTAGTCCGGTTTCAAAGCTGCTGAGGTAACGTTGACCTCTGGTCTCCTGCCGCTGTCACACGCGATTGACACACGCACGCCGTCTATATGCTCGATAAGGTTTTTGTTTATAAATATCAGGTTCGATAAGTGGGTTAGATAGTTATTATTTAAATGCGGTCTATTTAGCTTACACCTTCCGGCTATCTCAATGTCTCCACGCGTTTATACAGGTGTACTCCGGATCAATACAACTGCCCTATGCAAGACAATCTTGACTAACGCAAGTTAGCACTATTAGATCTTCATATAACTTTGTTCTACGTACAATAACCCTTTGATTTAGCCTACAGGTAACTTGTAGCTAAAATCTAGGACTGTCGTCACCCTTATAAAGAACGTGTACTGTCGCGAAAAACTCGCACAGAGAGAACGTCTGATTAGGACGAGTTGCAAACGAGGAGTCCATGAAATTTCCTTTACCAGAGCGCATAGCAAATTAAAATTGAAGCATCTGATTGGTTGAAGTCTAGAACACGTGATAAATTTCTACTTTGATAACAAGAAATCGTGTAAGGTTAGAGTATGTAAAACCTTGTATAGATTTTATCTAAAAGTTTTATAACTTTTCTGCAGATAAGGCTTCTATAGAAAAGTGAATTCAGTTAAAAAAATACATGGTAAAATTATATGTTTCGAATTTACGACATATGGAAGATATAGCGCTTTTTATGACGCATACGCTGTCCAAGTTTCATTCAGATACGTTAATTATTAGAGGAGTTATTCAGGAAAACACGAATAACACGCGCACACGCACATTCGCGCACTAAATTTGCACTTGACATGACAGAGGATAGGTTTATGGGCATTTTGACATGTACACATAATTACCCATCTCGTATTCTAAAACTTACAGTATGCAAAAATTTGAACAAAATCAATTTAAAACACGTCTGTAACGTCATAATGTGTGTAATAGCATCTAGTTATTTCTAAAACAATTCTTACTGCAATCGTTCTATTACAATACATACTCTTGTTAAGTTACATTCAATAGTACAAGGAATTTCATCAAATATTTTTAATATTACGAGGATTTTCTCTAATTCGCGTCAGCTAAAAACCGTATACGTATGTTTCATTTGCCGTATTTTTTAGTGAAAGTAGTGACATAAATTCCCTTTACACCATTGAAAAACTTACGTTTCTCCCTAAAAAATACGTTTTACACGATTTTTATAGACCCATTATAAAAAAGTATCGAGCAAAAAACATCTGAGCGCGCCGAAAATTCGCGCGGATATGCCGCGGCAGCGATCCGGACAGCAAATTCCCATTACGTCTCCTTGTCGCGTTTTCCATGAAAACTATCAATTTTATGCAAAACATTAATAGAACATTTCTTGTTCAAAATTTCCCTTTCTTTCATGAAAAGTTTGTATTTTTATCTTAGAACAAATATTTAAAAAGTTATTGAAAAAGTAAAATTTTTGTAAGTGTTTTTAACTATAAATAAAAAAATTCAGGGGTGGGGATGCAAAATTTGTTTTAAAACATTGTTTTTTATACATATTTTTATTGTGCAAAGTTTTGTCAGTGCTAAATGTTTTGCAAGGTGAAATCGCGGAATGACTGGTCAATTTTTAGGAATTATTCTACAGTTTCTCGCATTAACCTGTTTCAAATTATTAAACTCGATTCCTCCTGTTGCAGAACGCTCATGATTTGAAGTACTGTGTGGTACACTTCTACGGGCGTCTGAACTGTAGCTCCCACATTGTTTAGAGCTTTGATTAAACTTGTCTTTAAGTATTCCGTTAGCATCTTAAATAATGTTAAATTTATTTCACATGTAAACTATCAGTTGAAGGATTTTGGTTCTTTACAAATTTCATTGAAAGTTCCTGTTTTTCCTTACTATGCAGTTATTATTAAATCTGTTCTTAGTATGCACATCATTACTTAAAGAGATGTAATTAATAGTTGTTCGTGTGTTTTATTCCTATGTTTCTTTCACTACTCGTGATTGTCATAATCGTCTGGTTACCATGAATTTATGTGATTTTCTAATATTGAAGAATTAGTGGGTGTTATTTAGAAATACTATGAACTGGGGTGTGTATTAGTGTTTGTGCTTATGTGGTTACCGCATCCAACGATTTGGAGTATTGATACTGAGTTGGATGCCGTAAGGGAAGAAACTACTGATGTATTTGTTGACAAAGCATCAGTGATTGTTGCTGAAGACAAATACGTATTTATGTAAATGGATGTTAATATACATACCTTTTACATAGCAGGTATTCTATAATGGTTGCACTTCAGCAGTTTCAATATAAAATTATTCACGGTATATACTATCTGTTTCTATAAATTAAGAAGCATTTTGCATAATGTTACACTACACTGGCAATATAATGTTATGGTTAATTACACTTATAATTGAGTGTATTAAATAGTTATAATTCCAGACTTAAATTAAAAAGCTGCAAGGGAAACGATTGAATATTACGTGAGGTACGTGATGCAAAGTGAGTCTTGTATACTCTCACTATATATTCAGAGTAAGTAGGACTAGAAATCTCCACGATACCGTCCACATAGGCATCAGTTAGATTTAAGTAAAACGTGGCGGCACTGTCGTACGAAAACAAAGGAATATACTGTGATAAGATTCTCTATGTATGGCTACCGAGATTGAATGTGGCACTGGATAAATTTATGCTCCATAAAGAAACCAATATAATCCATATTGCCTTCATGCATAACAATATATTACGGTTACTATTCTTGAATCTGTAGCTTCTTTTATTACTGCGGGTACACAACGATTTTTCTTCCATGCAAATATAAGTCATTTTTGCAAACGTACCTCCAAGAGGAGAGATAACAATTTTAAATGAGTAGACAATAAGGGAAAAATATTTACATCGCTGCTGATGTATTGTTTGATTGCTAAATATTAAACGCAAATGCATAGTAAAGCAGGCTTAAATACAAAATTTGACTTAAGATTAGTATTCTAATAAAAGAAAACTTTTTTGTATTAGAGTGCTTACCGTGTGAAGATTTTGATAAAATCTGATAGGTTGTTGTTACTCGTGATGATAACGGAAATTTAAATTTATTATATAAACTAACGTATGACAGCCACTTTAATGCTTTTGAAGGAAATATATAAATAAACATTGAAGAGTTTACTGTACTTTTAACGGAAATTGTAAACCTGTACATTTCCATACATCCATATAGCGTACACAAACATTGATATAGCTACAGCAATGATATAGCTATATTTTTAGTTTATATGTATTGTTTTTGTTTTCCAAACTTTCGTATAAACAATTAAGGCACCATCCTAAATTTAAATGTGTAAACACTATTACTTACAGACAACTTCTCTGCGACGAAGTAGATATTTTGTTACATTTCTTAGTCAGGTGTGTTCTCAGTATACTGCTGTTAGTGGAGTACAGCACACAAAATAAGCTCATGATATTGAACGTTTCCAAAAATAATCAATCAAAATAACAGTAATAATTGTCCGCCTATCGTCAATTGAGGGTTGGTATAACTCACGCCACACAACCGTCAGAGAGATATCAGCTTGATCAGCTTCCATGTAACCACCTGCATTGGCAAACTGTATGGTGGTTAGGGGTAGTGTGATTTATGTGTTGATGTGGACGTGTCGCAGTGAATGTTAACTCAATTTTATTTCGCAGTTATAGTGCTGTATTGCCCAAAAGCCTGTAGACGACATTGCATTCGGCTTAAAATCGAGTCAACAGCCAAAGAATTGAACATTAAGAAATGCAAACGCTCTTCGATTACAATGACCGCCGCAGATATTCAATTGTATTTTTGAACGAAAGATCTCCACCGAACTTTTTTAAATTTGAGTACCAATGAAATTTGGCATTAAAAATTCGGTACAAGGAAATGTTCAAATAACTTGATACGCAACGTTTGACGTCTTACATCTGCACCTGGATTAATACATCTAAATTGTTTTAAGCTGAATGTGAACTGATTATTAATTCTGTAATTAGTTTAAAGTAACGGATGGATAAAAATAAATAATAAATTTATTAGTGTGTATTTTATTATTTCTTCTTAGTACATATACAACTCTGGAATACATAATAAATTTTGAGATACTTTTTCCAGCAACACGGGTTGCTATTGAAAAACTACTTTAGTAATAGTATACTTTAGTAAAAGTATAATTGTGATTAGCATGTCGGGATTTATATAGTTGTAGTTGCCTCCCCTTTTCCAGATACATTCAATTTAATTGTATTCTAATATTGTCCATTTTTAGATGTCTTCTTTCCTTTTGTTCATTTACAACATACGTTCTAGATCTTGTAGGTATTAGTTGGTATTAATCAGCCATTAATCACCGATTACTTGTCCCTCAAGCTTGTGAAATATGAAAGGATCTTCTATACAATATAAAATTGTACACTTGCTTAGGCCAATCATTACTATTTCTCTCGTTTTAAAACAGTCTAGTAAGCTCACGGTGATCAACAAACTGAAGTCGTTTTCCAAAGGTTATTACGAACCTGCATATGAAGTATACCATTGTCATGTAATATGTATAAAATACATGTTACTGCAGAGACTCTAGAAACTGGTTATTAGGGTAAACTGATAATGTGATTGCACGGCTTAGTAGCAATACGTACGTCATTGATTTATGCATTGTCACCAATAGTATACGAGTAACTTTTAAAGTGACTTTTGCTATAAGAATTAATACTAATGTTAAACTATTTTACAATTAAACTATATTAAGCTTTTGGCTTCGTTCGCCAAGATTAATATGGACATCATTAGCAAGAACTCTGTGTACTATTAGGACCAATGAGACAGTAATAAATATACATTTTGATTGATACAGAGAAACCAACAAAACAAGAATAATTTGGTTTCATATTTCAAGAAAACAATATTGAGCATAACAAATTATATTGTCATAATTACTATACCTTAACTAACCGTCTAAAATTCCTGCCACTTGTTGATATCGGCTACCCTAGCATGTTACATTCCGTACTAAAACTAACGATATATTACTTTTATAAAAAACTGTATTTTAAATAAAATATAATACACATTTTGTAAACAGTAGATAAACAATATTTCACACTCTGTGTCAGTTGCTAAACTAAACTTACTATAATTTCTTATGGAAATGTTGCTTGGAGAGCTTAGATACAATCGGTATTGTTAAAACTATATTTTATAAACCATGTTTATTTGTAACAGAACGTTTATGCGGTAAAGTATGTTGTACTTTAGTAAACACAATTGAAGTAGCTGAAATTATGTTATCACAGTAGCAGAACACGATAGACCATTTGTATCACTGATGCAACTGCGAGTTTGCTTAAACGTTGACATACTTGAGAAAATACAGAGATGCTGAAAATGTTTAGTACCAACATGTTTGAGAAAGACTACGGAATAATATATAGTTGTCTTTAGGACTAATGTACTGTTACGGCAGTCACACGGATCGTTGTATTTACACTGGAACACAGAATAATCGAGAAAAGAAAACTCTCTATTTGAAACTATTTTATGAGTCTATATTGAGCAGATAAAAATTGATTCTTAGAAAATTAATTACATTTTACAAACAGAACAGTAGAGAAGAGTCGTATGTAAACACTTCTTTAACATTAAAGTTGTCAAAAACTGTGTAACCCTCTTTTTATTTGTGTGGGAGTTTTTTTTTTTTTTTTTTTTTTTTTTTTTTTTTTTTTTTTTTTAAGACTACACTGAAGGCCTACAAGGAAGCATAAAGTGTGCTGGGTCCAATGAGACGGGAGTTGCAATTAATACTCTCTAGTAACAGCAAGATAACAAACCTTTATTATTTCATAAATTTATAATATTATTTCTTGAATATTGTAGCATAACAAAATTATCACGCTAAACATTTAACTTAATGCAACATAAATAAAGAAGAAAAGTTCCATAGTGAGTGAGAAGAATGAATTGTTTTAAGGATTAAACTGGAAACTGTATATTAAGTCAATAAAATGTTAATAAGAATGAAAAATAACAAAGAAAACCATTGATCAAAATAACTTACTATGTAAAAGCCTAATAAACCAGCAGTATACCCAGTAGATTGGGGAAGCAGATAAAAAGGGAAAGACTAGAAAAAGGAAATAAAAGGATGAAAACAATATTAATAATGGAAATGTATAAGGTCAAGAAGCAGAGAAACCACCAGACCATAAATTACTAATGTAATAATGAAGAAAGGAGAAAATAGGTCAAGATTCCTACAAAGAGCCTAGAAACAAGAAGAGTTATTCCAAAAAATGTTAATAATGGAATACATGCCATTGAACAAAATTAAAACCAATATATTTAGACCCAGTAACAAGTTACAAGATACAATCCAAAGAGAACCGAATTGTAAACTAGTTATAAGTATAATATGTGAAAAATTATTAAAAAGGCTACCATTAGTGTAGACAAAAACAAGTGACACACTATAATAAAGTGTAGTGTAAGAAATAGCAATCTATTAAAAAGACTACCATTAGTGTAGACAAAATAAGTGACACACTATAATAAAGTGTAGTGTAAGAAATAGCAATCTATTAAAAAGACTACCATTAGTGTAGACAAAATAAGTGACACACTATAATAAAGTGTAGTGTAAGAAATAGAAATCTATTAAAAAGACTACCATCAGTGTAGGGAAATATTATATAAAAAATAAAAGACAGTCTAATGACTGAGGTCAATTTTAATAATAAAAGTGTTTTAAATAATTAAGTAGTGTAAGAAAATAATAGGTATAAGACGTTTTTATTTCATTGAGTTACCAAGACAGTTATATTAATTGAAAGAGACAATTAATAACTGAAGGTGTCATTAGTTATAAGATATTTTTATTTCATTTTATTATCAAAGTAATTATAGTGAACACTAGAGACAGTTAATAACTGAAGGTGTCATTAATTATAAGATGTTTTTATTTTCATTTCATTATATTACCAAAATAGTTATAATGAACACAAGAGACAGTTGATAACTGAAAGTGTTATTAGGCATAAGATGTTTGTGTTATGTTTAAATGATATTAAAAAAAAAAAGTTTTAGTAGATATAAGATATTCCATTGTATTTTTAAATCATGTTATTTAATTTTCAAGTTTGTAAGGCAGAGAGGCAAGTAGGAAATAGAAATGTAATAATTTTATTCAAAACTGTAAACCATGTGAAGAATGTACAAGCAGATTAGCTAAGACACCACTTTTGAAAACACAGACTAGTAATGTAAACCCAAAACTATCTATCAGAGAATCAAACTACATAATAGGGAATAGAATTCAGTACATACAACACAGAAATTGAAAATATAATTAATACAGATACAATTAATAGCGAATGGAATGACAATGGAAAGAAAATTAACTTCCTTTGGAAACAAATAATACTAGGCCTATAATGGTAATCAAATCAGACTAAACAGTAAATTAATCAATATTGAAGTGTTTTAACAGCAAAATTATTAACAACAAAGATAATCACGGAGTTATTAAGATTATTCCATGGAACTATTATCAGACAAAACACTTAAAAACCATTTAAACACTAAATTTGTACAAAATATGAGGCATACAATAATTATAAAAAAATTGTAATTTTTGGGCTTAAATGAACTTGAAACAAACCCAGCTATATATCCAAATATGTAAAATTAATTAATCAATATTACTGAGTAGTTAGATTTATGTAAAATTAAGAAATATTTGAAATACAGTAAAAAATAAGAAAACTTATTATGTATATTTAGACGGTGAACCAAGTCTTAGACAGATATTTTTATAATTGAACAATATATAGAGGAAAAAGACATATCACAAATTACCCTAAAATGACGACGTTCAGAGTTTAGTCTATTGTTAATCGTGAAGACGACTAGTTGAAAATGTACTAACAGAATACCGAAAAAAGAATAATTTTGTGTAAAACCGAGTGTGGTCATGCAGAGTGTAACAGAGGTTAACTAAAAATGAAAATAACATTAACTATTAATATTTAACACCTCACTAATTCCAAACAACAGTAATTGCACCATTTAACACAAACACAAGAAATCAACGGCCATTTTGAGACGATTTTGGACAATATTAGCAGAACACGAATACACATATTTGAACACCGGACACTTCACAAGAAACCCATCACGAAACGACATCGCAGGAGAAGAGAGGACACTCTACACCATATTCCTGGACCAACACTACTTCGCAGAAAAGGGAATATTCATTTATTTCTGCGGGAGAAGCTCGAACAGTCCCAGCAATGCATAGCAGCTAAACTCGAGGTGACGGCAGCCATACTTGATTCCCGAACCAGCACGAAACACAGCCAGCTTGAAGGGAGTGACGTCATTTCGACGAATGGTTTGATATTAATTTTCATAATTGACAATTTAAATAATAATATTGTTTTATTTCAGCCATAATAATTTTGTTTAAGAATACCTGTAAGAATGTATCTTGTTCCTTGCCCTCTGACCATTTCGACTCGTTAAAAGAACCATAATTACTTAACCTTGTAAAAAATATATTTTGTTAATCTTGTTTGCTACCGACTGGAGCACATATCAGCCAATGCCTTGGCCATGCGCAGTTTGACTGGCGCATAATTTTGAATGTCAATAAATGAACATCATTATTCAGTTACAAGAGTTGTGTTTATTTGTATAATTAATGTTAACTATTTTTTTTTCTAAACAAAAATAATTTACAGTGCTAGAATAAATATCTGAGAAAAGTACACACACAATTAATAATTTAAATTAACCAATTGAACAAAAAAACTAAATATTAGTACAAATTTCATAACTTACAAAATTTTATTTTATTATCAATCAATCACACTTAATTATAAAACATTATTTATATTTAATTTGTTCTTTGTAATTGGTGAATCCAAAGTGGAGCTGTATCATCGGCGAGTTTAACACCGAGATTCAGACAACATAATTCTTGCTAGCTTTAAAGGAGGCTAATCTTGTGGAATCACACAACAACATAATAACATAATAATTATATTCTTTTATTTTATATTTGTAAATTTATATTACAAATTGGCGTCCAACTAAAGGGCTTTAAATAGGAGGTAATAGAGTTATAAAATAAGGACGAGTGTCCAATTTCCCATTTTTAGCTCGGCAGCGGTCAATAGGTCGGAAGAAGGAGCGAGATGCACAGGAGAGCTACATCAAGGGAAAGGGCTATGGAGGCCGAGCAGGAGGTAGACATGGAGGATAAAGAGGCCACACCAGTGGAAGATGTGGAGTCGATGTTACCGCCAGCAGAACCCAACAAGCCTGCACCACAGAAGGAAGAGCCAGAGAAATCCACCACAAAGGAAGAGACAAAATTGGATAGAATGATGGAGATGTTACTCAGAGAATTTAAAACGACAAAGGAAGAGTTGGGTAATAAAATGGAAGAAAATAGTAAGAAGATGGAGGAGAAGATGGAAGAAAATAGTAAGAAGCTGGAAAACGATAACTAACAATTGAAAGAAGAGTTGGGTAATAAAATCGGGGATACCAATAAGAAAATTGAAGAAAACAGTAAGAAGATGGAGGAGGAAATGAAGAATAATAACCAACAATTGAAGGAGGAATTAAGTAATAAAATTTGAGATACCAGTAAGAAGATGGAGGAGAAAGCGGACGAAATAAAAAACGAAAATAAATTATTAATGGAGGAAAATATTAAGAAGATCGAGGAGAAGATGGAGGAAAATATTCAGAAGATTGAGGAGAAAATGGAGGAAATAAAAACTGACAATAAACAATCGATGGAGGAATTGACCCAGATAAGCCAGAAACTGGAAGAAACCAATAAAAAGATGGAGAATAATAGTCAACAATTAAGAGAAGAATTAAGAGAGACGAACCAAGAGAATATGAACCGATTAGATGGAAAGATGGAAGCATTGAAGGAAGAACTGGGGCAAAAGATAGCTGAAAATAATGAAACAATCAGCAAGAAGGTAGAAGAGGAATTAACGGTAATCGAACAAAAGGTTACAAGAGCTGACGAAAGATGGAGTCAAACCGAACGAGAAATACAGAGTATCAAGACAGAAATAAACACTAAGGTAAATAACATTGAAGAAACGACTAGGAAGACATTGGAGGAAAGATTAAAAGAAACACGTGAAGACTGGGAGCGAGTGCAGGACCGATTCACAGAAAAATGTGACGGCATTGAAGCTACTGTGACCAGTATCAACAGTCAGGTGCGACAGAACCAAACAGATATAGACCTGTTCCATAGTCGACCGACAAGCATTACCAGTTGTCCTAACAGCGAGAATCGTGAAGGAATTAACTTCAGGTTTTATAAAAACAAACCGGTGGAGTTCCTAGCCAGAATCGAAGAGTACTTCACCAAACACAGAGGCAATCGCTGGAGGGAGAATAAAGAAGTACTTGACGAATCGTTCAAGGAGATAGCAGATAATTGGTGGATGGCGATAAGAGACGAAGTGACCGACTACCAACAATTCAAAAGGTTATTCAAAGCCAAATATTGGTCTGAATCGACACAAAATATCGCCAGAGACGGGATCTGTCATGGAAAATACAACCCGTATGGAAACCAGACTCTAACAGCGTACTTCTTGGGAAAGGTGTGCGTGGCCAAACATCTAGAGCCCAGAATACCGGAAGAATGCCTGGTCAGCAAGCTCTCATACCATTATGAGGAAGATATAATAAGAGCTAGAAGAAACAGTCAAATAAAGACTGCACAAGCAATGACCGAGCTCTTAGAAATGTATGAGCATGAAGATTATTACCGCCAAAGTCGCAAGAGATATGAAAAGCCGGAACCAAGAAGTAACACCAATAATTCGAATAATAATAATCGGCAGAATGTGGGCAACAACAATAATTATAATTCCGCAAATCGGAATAATGCCGAATACAATTATAACACCCGTAATAACAATAATGTACCTAGATTTAATAGAATAATAATAATAGTCATGTTCCTCGCATTAATAATATTGACAGCAACAACAACAATAATAGTAATAATAATAATAATAACCGTCCACAAAACAATAGCGGTTATTATAATAATAACCGTAATTATGTTCCAAATGGTCAGAGGAACCCCAACCCCTCTAATAACAATTATCATAGTAATTATAACAGGAATTACCCGAATGGAGGTAATAACAATAATTACAGGACATATCGACCCCATTTTAACTACATCAGAGCGGGAGGCAATGGACAGAGGAGGTACCAGCTTCAACGAAGGAGCCGATATTATGAATACGAGACCTTTCAAGGAAGTCAGGGAAGTAATCGTTACAGAGAGTACGAGCCCAGACATAGTTCCAGCCTGGACAATCAACGAAGACTACCTGTAACAGAAGCCCAACAGGACGATCGTGCCGAACCTAACGAAGCAGTTTCAGGACTCCAAGCTGATGCTTCCAACGGCCTAATCCGTAATGATGCGGAACATTTAAACGAACGGAGGCAGTAATAAACTCCAATAACCCTTTACTGCTCCAATCTGCTGGGTTTGACCAAGGGAGAAATTTGAAGAAAGACAGGAAAAATTTTACAATAATATAGAGTAATTATTTGAAAGATATCCGTAAGGACCTGCTAGAAGAAAGCGAAATTAACATTAATAATAATGACAATGAAATAATATATATAATTGCAGAAATTGAGGGTATTTCTGTTCCTATAATGATAGACACTGGAGCCAATGTCTCTATAATAAATCGTAATGAGTTGGACCGGATACAGCAAGAATGCCACAAAAACTTACCGGTACTACCTATTAATAATATTGTACTTGTAGGAGCTACCGGCAGACAGAACAAGACCATAAGAAAACAGGTATCCCTAAGTGTCAACAGTCAGGGCATTAGTGTGGATATGATATTTCTTGTTGCAGCCGGATTACCTTTCAACATCATGATAGGATGTGACATATTGCGCAGAAACTCAGCAGTTATCGACTTGTGCCGAGGAAAGGTATCACTCTTTTCTGAAGGTTCGACCTGGGTAGCCAATTTAACTAACAACAAGATGTTAGACTCCAGACAACTTCTCCACCACAAAAATAAGGTGAATTACTTGTCAAACTAACCGACAAACAACAAGCCAGTACATCAGGATTCGGAGGATGACCTATGGCAACAAAAGATTCAGGAGATACGTAACTTTCAGTGGCATAATACTACCGAGCAATTAGAGGAAAACCAGCTGAATCAATTAGTCGACATATATGAAAAATATCGAGCTGTATTTTCGGACGAACCTGGAAAGATCCGGAACTACCAATGTTCCATACGATTCAGAGAACCGGTAGAATTTAATAGAAAGTCGTATCCCATAGCACAATCTTTGAAGGAAGCCGTACGCACAGAGATCCAGAATATGATCAGTAAAGACATTATCGAAAGCAGTCAATCGCCATACACTAGCCCAATTGTGGCTATACAAAAGAAAAATGGGAAGGTAAGGCTTTGCCTTGACGCACGTGAGATAAATAAAATGATTATTAACGATCGTACCTCACCTGGCGAAATTGATGAGATATTGAAGAGATTTCACGGAACGAAGTTCATTACCACGTGGGATACCGTCTGCGGCTATTGGCAGGTGCAGTTGCACCCAGCAAGCCGGCAGGCAATACATGGCGTTCATCTTCGAAGGGCGCAGTTATCAGTTTAAGAGGTTGCCCTTCGGGTTGGTGAACTCAGTAGCTGTTTTTGTCGCCTGTATGGATCATATACTCGGACCAGAAGCGCTCCAATTCACGACTGTCTATGTTGATGATCTCCTAATAACATCAACCAATTGGGAAGAACACTGTTACCGTGTGGAGCATGTCTTGAAGAAGCTTGCTGAAAATAATGTTACCCTTAAACTAGACAAGTCCAAGCTTATAGCTAAAGAAGTACAATTCTTGGGTTTCCAGTTAAACAGTCAAGGAATAACACCATCAACAGAAAAGGTAGACGCCATACAACGATTCCCTATACCAAAAAACAGAAGGCAACTACAATCATTTTTAGGCCTGTGTAACTACTATAGGAAGTTCCAAAATAATTATTCCGAACTGACGGCCCGGTTCCAGTACCAGTTATCGTCCAAGAATAAATGGCGATGGGGTCAAGAACAAGACGAAACTTTCAAATCAATTAAGGAGAAGTTCTTAGAAGCAGTAATGCTCAACCATCCGGATTTTAACCGACCCTTCTTTCTAAACTGTGACGCTAGAAACATTAGCTTGGGATTAACACTGTACCAAGAAGATGAAAGTGGAAACCATCTAGTAGTGAGCTTTGCTAGCAGAACCCTTAACCAGTGTGAAAAGAACTATAATGTGACGGAAAAAGAACTGCTAAGTGTAGTCTTTGCCTGCGGGAAGTTTCGGACGTATATCCTCGGATATCCAGTGACCGTTCGAACAGATCACAAATCAATATCATTTCTGAGAAGATGCAAGTTAAGCCATGATAGATTGACCAGATGGGTACTCGCCCTGCAGGAATACGATATACAGTGGGAGTATGTTCCTGGAAGTAAAAATGTAGTAGCCGACGTATTGTCGAGAGTAAATCTGGAAGAACAAACGTTCGAAGGCGAAAAGGAGAGCATCTTGAAAATCTATAATATTATTAAGGACAGATCCGATTTAGAAAAGATAGTGCAGGACATCAGCAAACACCAGCAGTCCGACCCGAAGTTAAACCACATTAAACTTCGTCTCTCCAACCAAGATGACACAATAACCAAATTTTATTGTGTACATAACGAAATATTATTCATCAAGACATCCCTTGATGAAGACATATGGAAGATCATGATCCCTACTACAATCGAAAAGGATATCATCCTGGACTATCATCTCCGATACGGTCACATGGGAGCCATGAAGGTGATCAAGGCGATAGAAGAGAATTGTCATATAAAAAGTATAAATAGAAAGACGAGAAACTACCTCAACACCTGTTTGATATGTCAATTGGTGAAAACCAACAATGAGAGAAAAGAGGGTATGATGATACCAATTACCTCACAAGCCAAACTGGAAAAGGTCTTTCTGGACATATGTGGTCCATTTCCCCGCAGTGGCGGACGCCATCGATACAAATACATTATTATCATGATGGATCATTTCACAAAATTCACAAAACTGTACCCTGTGAACAGAGCCACCACTTTGAAGACTCTAGGAATAATAACAAACCATTACATTCCAGAGATAGGAAGCCCGGCATCCATAATCACAGACCTTGGAACGCAATTTAAGGGTTGGAGGTGGAGAAACACTCTAAATACGTTGGGCATTAAGACATACAAGACAGCTGTCTACCACCCCAGCAGCAATCCAGCGGAGAGGGTACTGCGAGAAGTCGGAAGAATATTACGGACTTATTGCTATAATCAACAAAAGAAGTGGCAAGAATATTTATTAGCTACTGAAGAATTCCTTAATTTATCATATCACCCCGCTATAGGTACAACGCCATACACGGCAATGTATGAAAAACCGCCTCCAAGAGAAATACAAGACATAATAGAGTTCCCCATGAGTCAAGAATACAAATTCAATCGAATCAGATTCTACAATAAATTGGCAGAAGACCAGGAAAGGCGCAAGAACAAGTATCAAAAGGCGATTAAGAAAATAATAAGCTATGAAGTCGGAGAAAAGGTACTGCTAAAAAACAGGGAATTACCCAGTACTTTGGAAGGCATTACCAAAAAGTTGTTACTGCTGTATACCGGCCCATACCTGATTATTAAATACAATAATAACAATACGTATGTACTAAAGGATATCATTTCAAATAAAGTAAAAGGAACTTATAATCAATTATCCATTAAAAAATATTTAGAGGAGAAATAAAATATTTCAAAATTTAAAAAATTAGTAAGTACAACTTACACCAAACATTCGAAGATTTATGAATGAATGAACAAAAGAATTTTGATGAATAAAAAATTCCAAAATTCAAAAAATTAGTAAGTACAACTTACACTGATCATTTAAAAGACTATTATGAATGAATGAAAAAAGAATTTTGATGAATAAAAATTTTCATAATTCAAAACAATAAATAAGTACAACTTACACCAAAATATTTGAAAAACAACTACGAATAAGAAAGAATTTAGTTGAATAAAAATATCTAAAGTTAAAAAATAGTAAGCTCATATCATTACTCATACGAATGATGAGCAATAACTCATAAATATGAAAAAAGATTTTGTAAGAAAGAGATAAAAATTCTAAGGGAGAAAGGAAACCAGAATATCATATGACTTAATCGAAACAACTTAACCAAACTCACAAAGGAAATAATTTAATAAAAATGGAACAATGAAGAAGGACCAACTCAGTAAAGACCAAATGGTGAGACCAGAAACCAAAAACCCTGATACTATTAATGATAATGTTGTTGCAATAACCACTGTTATAGTGAAAGTGATAAAGAATTAATTCATGTTATACCATGAGCAATAAAAATAACTCATTGGATACCAGATGGTAGAAAGAATAAATATAAATGCTAATTACTATGTAAACATGATGAAATGATGAAATGTATATTATACCACATACCTAAACCACATAATATGGAATAAGCTTTAAGAGAGAAGAAGAGTCAAGTGTATAAAAGTATTAATTAATATAAAGTATTATGAAGTGAAGAATCTAAAGATGTTTTTTTAGTCAAAAGAGACTACTTTTAATGATTATTTATTTTTATGACTGGATGTAGAAAATGCCATCAGTCTTATATTGTTAGCAGAGATGATAATGCCTCTGGACTCAATTAATTGAAGTATTGGACAGCAGGGATTGAAGCCAAAAGTGCCACACTGAACTGTCCCAATTAATTTGTTAGGGAATGTTAGGGAGTAAACATACTGGTGAGGAAGCACCAAATAAGAAAGGATATAAAATGATAATGTTATACACAAGATTGAAGATCACTTATTAATGAAGAAAGAAACTAATGAAGGAGATACACATCATCTGAGAGGAAGCAACGGTGGAAAAAAAGGTATATAAAGTGAAAACATGTAATCACGAAGAAAATATGGTAAATACAAAAGAATTAGTAGTAATTATTTCATCCATACTAAGAGTATGATCTGAACTAATCACTTTTACAGGAGAGCATATGTAGCATAACAAAATTATCACGCTAAACATTTAACTTAATGCAACATAAATAAAGAAGAATAGTTCCATAGTGAGTGAGAAGAATGAATTGTTTTAAGGATTAAACTGGAAAATGTATATTAAGTCAATAAAATGTTAATAAGAATGAAAAATAACAAAGAAAACCATTGATCAAAATAACTTACTATGTAAAAGCCTAATAAACCAGCAGTATACCCAGTAGATTGGGGAAGCAGATAAAAAGGGAAAGACTAGAAAAAGGAAATAAAAGGATGAAAACAATATTAATAATGGAAATGTATAAGGTCAAGAAGCAGAGAAACCACAAGACCAGAAATTACTAATGTAATAATGAAGAAAGGAGAAAATAGGTCAAGATTCCTACAAAGAGCCTAGAAACAAGAAGAGTTATTCCAAAAAATGTTAATAATGGAATACATGCCATTGAACAAAATTAAAACCAATATATTTAGACCCAGTAACAAGTTACAAGATACAATCCAAAGAGAACCGAATTGTAAACTAGTTATAAGTATAATATGTGAAAAATTATTAAAAAGGCTACCATTAGTGTAGACAAAAATAAGTGACACACTATAATAAAGTGTAGTGTAAGAAATAGCAATCTATTAAAAAGACTACCATTAGTGTAGACAAAATAAGTGACACACTATAATAAAGTGTAGTGTAAGAAATAGCAATCTATTAAAAAGACTACCATCAGTGTAGGGAAATATTATATAAAAAATAAAAGACAGTCTAATGACTGAGGTCAATTTTAATAATAAAAGTGTTTTAAATAATTAAGTAGTGTAAGAAAATAATAGGTATAAGACGTTTTTATTTCATTGAGTTACCAAGACAGTTATATTAATTGAAAGAGACAATTAATAACTGAAGGTGTCATTAGTTATAAGATATTTTTATTTCATTTTATTATCAAAGTAATTATAGTGAACACTAGAGACAGTTAATAACTGAAGGTGTCATTAATTATAAGATGTTTTTATTTTCATTTCATTATATTACCAAAATAGTTATAATAAACACAAGAGACAGTTGATAACTGAAAGTGTTATTAGGCATAAGATGTTTGTGTTATGTTTAAATGATATAAAAAAAAAACGTTTTAGTAGATATAAGATATTCCATTGTATTTTTAAATCATGTTATTTAATTTTCAAGTTTGTAAGGCAGAGAGGCAAGTAGGAAATAGAAATGTAATAATTTTATTCAAAACTGTAAACCATGTGAAGAATGTACAAGCAGATTAGCTAAGACACCACTTTTGAAAACACAGACTAGTAATGTAAACCCAAAACTATCTATCAGAGAATCAAACTACATAATAGGGAATAGAATTCAGTACATACAACACAGAAATTGAAAATATAATTAATACAGATACAATTAATAGCGAATGGAATGACAAAGGAAAGAAAATTAACTTCCTTTGGAAACAAATAATACTAGGCCTATAATGGTAATCAAATCAGACTAAACAGTAAATTAATCAATATTGAAGTGTTTTAACAGCAAAATTATTAACAACAAAGATAATCACGGAGTTATTAAGATTATTCCATGGAACTATTATCAGAAAAAAACACTTAAAAACCATTTAAACACTAAATTTGTACAAAATATGAGGCATACAATAATTATAAAAAATTGTAATTTTTGGGCTTAAATGAACTTGAAAGAAACCCAGCTATATATCCAAATACGTAAAATTAATTAATCAATATTACTGAGTAGTTAGATTTATGTAAAATTAAGAAATATTTGAAATACAGTAAAAAATACGAAAACTTATTATGTATATTTAGACGGTGAACCAAGTCTTAGACAGATATTTTTATAATTGAACAATATAAAGAGGAAAAAGACATATCACAAATTACCATAAAACGACGACGTTCAGAATTTAGTCTATTGTTAATCGTGAAGACGACTAGTTGAAAATGTACTAACAGAATACCGAAAAAAGAATAATTTTGTGTAAAACCGAGTGTGGTTATGCAGAGTGTAACAGAGGTTAACTAAAAATGAAAATAACATTAACTATTAATATTTAACACCTCACTAATTCCAAACAACAGTAATTACACCATTTAACACAAACACAAGAAATCAACGGCCATTTTGAGACGATTTTGGACAATATTAGCAGAACACGAATACACATATTTGAACACCGGACACTTCACAAGAAACCCATCACGAAACGACATCGCAGGAGAAGAGAGGACACTCTACACCATATTCCTGGACCAACACTACTTCGCAGAAAAGGGAATATTCATTTATTTCTGCGGGAGAAGCTCGAACAGTCCCAGCAATGCATAGCAGCTAAACTCGAGGTGACGGCAGCCATACTTGATTCCCGAACCAGCACGAAACACAGCCAGCTTGAAGGGAGTGACGTCATTTCGACGAATGGTTCGATATTAATTTTCATAATTGACAATTTAAATAATAATAGTGTTTTATTTCAGCCATAATAATTTAGTTTAAGAATACCTGTAAGAATGTACCTTGTTCCTTGCCCTCTGACCATTTCGACTCGTTAAAAGAACCATAATTACTTAACCTTGTAAAAAATATATTTTGTTAATCTTGTTTGCTACCGACTGGAGCACATATCAGCCAATGCCTTGGCCATGCGCAGTTTGACTGGCGCATAATTTTGAATGTCAATAAATGAACATCATTATTCAGTTACAAGAGTTGTGTTTATTTGTATAATTAATGTTAACTATTTTTTTCTAAACAAAAATAATTTACAGTGCTAGAATAAATATCTGAGAAAAGTACACACACAATTAATTAATTAAATTAACCAATTGAACAAAAAAACTAAATATTAATACAAATTTCATAACTTACAAAATTTTATTTTATTATCAATCAATCACACTTAATTATAAAACATTATTTATATTTAATTTATTCTTTGTAATTGGTGAATCCAAAGTGGAGCTGTATCATCGGCGAGTTTAACACCGAGATTCAGACAACATAATTCTTGCTATCTTTAAAGGAGGCTAATCTTGTGGGATCACACAACAACATAATAACATAATAATTATATTCTTTTATTTTATATTTGTAAATTTATATTACAATATTTATAAGTTATTTATTTCATAATATATTTATAATTTATTTCATAAATCCCTTGAATATTCATTATTTCAAGATAACAATCCTTATTAGAAGATTACACATAATTTAACATACAAACATATAAATCACAGATACAATTATAAGTTAGAAATACCTGTAAACAGCCTGTATAGTTTTATCAAAATACCATTTATAAAATTTAAAATGACTGTAAACAGCCTGTATAGTTTTATCAAAATACAATTTATAAATTCAAAATGCCCGTAACCAGGCTGTATGGTTTTATCAAAATACAATTTATAAAATTTCAAATGCCTGTATACAGCCTGTATAGCTTTATCAAAAATACCTTATATATAAATTTAAAATGCCTGTAAACAGCCTGTATAGCTTTATCAAAATACAATGTATAACTTTAAAATGCCTGTATTGGCTCGGCCGCTGACATGTTCCACACGGCATCCGAAAAAGCAATTAACCATTACAAAATTTAGGAAAAACCCCCCAAAGCCGGACAGGGTAGCAGAAAGCTGGACAAGAGCCAGACCCGACATAAGGTAACATGTCCGGGAGCTTGCATAGATTTGCACAAACAGGTAATTACCCCTGTTTTTAAAATGTAACCTGACCTAATTGCAGATTAAGGAAAACTCCCAACCCTTCTATGAAATAAGAAATTGATTATGTGCGAAAAGACCCGTGATTATAATAGATACTAGACCAGCCGGTCCAGATCTGCATGTTACATATTGCACCTACTTACTTAACTAACATACCACCCTCCCCCCAAACTTCTACAAACCCATTCAGCACCAATGTTAAAAAAAAACTGTATAGCATAAAAAAGAAATGAGCGCCGGACACATGCCAGCGAACGGGCTTACAATTGCTCTCGAGACTAAGTACATTATCAAAGCAAGGTTACATGAAAAATTATGTCCAGCAGGGCACGCGCACAATTAAAATGGCTTTATGCTCTGGTAAGTCAATTAAGTAGAACTTGAGTTTTGTAGATGGTTAACGCACGATATCTGTAGTTCTATACAGAGGCCCAATTATTTAAATATTGGATTAATATCACCTGGTTTATGCAGATGATTCCCAGGTGGACTTCTGCCTTGTTGCACGGTCAGTCGTTCATGAAGAGGGTGTTTCCAGTGGCATCCTTACGGTTCTTTCTCCTCCGGCAGGCGAGAAACGAGAGTCTGTGTGTGTTCAGGACATGGTGGAGGATGGAATTTCCACCATTCTAGGATCAAGTCTCCGTCGCTCCGGGAGCCCTAGTCATAAATAATAATTAATTTGCTGACAAACTAAATCATTCCCGAGCCTAACACACACACATGTACAACTGCCTAAGTTTGTATACACAAAATCAAACACGAACCAAAAAAACCAAACACTTGCCACCCCTGACCATTTCCACTGAGTACTTTGTAAATAGGTGTAACTTTCTTTCTTAAATTAATAACTCACACACAAGGGCACAATGCCTCATTATTTGGTTTAATTTATAACGCACCCCTACATGCGTATGCAACTTTAACATTCTCTGACATGTTATAAGTTTTAACGGACACGTGCTCTCACAGTCACTACATCACAGTTCCCCAGAATTACATAACTTTTACACCCCTCTTGACATAGGCAATTACTATTTACTAAATACATATGTATAAGGCTGTTTCAGTGGTTAAATAAATCAAAATATATGACAATGAATATACTTTAGGTCACACACACACGAGGCATGCTTATCAAACTTATCCGTTCACATCTACGCCAATTATGGTTTAAATTTGTACCTTTTACAAGCAAAAGAATAATATATATATATATATATATATATATATATATATATATATATAATTTACTTACCGGAGGTCTGTAAGAGTCTACCTATACATGATAGGAGAGAAAATACACGGATTAATCAAAACTCTGTCCGCCGGAGGAATAGGCTGTTTACAGTAAAGTTGACGAGGCCCGACTGGTCAATTTTGCCAACAGGTGCTGAAGTCGGGGAACACAATTACCCGCTTTCGCTAACAGATGGCGCGGGCGTGCAGAAACGCCAAAACACGGCGCAGCTGAACATCGTGAAAAAATATTCGCAATCTATATTAACAAATTATATTTTTATACTGTCGCCCGGTTTCTTTGAGAAACCCCGGCACAACTGGTTAGTGTAACATACAATATATTTAACAGTTCCGCACTAAATAATACAAGTCACCGATTACCGATGCCCGTAATCAACAATCCACAATTTATTACTTCACATACATACCAAACAAAGTGATAATAACCGCTAATTTCACATTGTATTCGCAGAAGGTATGCGCAGGATGCAGAAACATGTGTCTCCCGTTAAGTGTTTCGTTTTTCCTATTTCTAGCCACGTGCTCTTCAGTTATTTGCTTTTGTATGGTACATGCATATATTTGACATTGTGCGCTCCAACTGGCTTTTATAAATTTTCAAATAGTTTTATACACTCTTTACAATCAATTGGTTATCATTTATATTGATCGATATCGTTGAATATTAGTTTCAGTACTGTAATACTAAAACAGTTTTGAGCCAAAACTGCACGCTGTGCGTACAGATTGTGAAGAGCACATTTAAATTTCTGATACCATCAGAATTTCAAAATATTTTATGTCTTCAATTTTCAAGTAAGGTAGGAAGTAAGTAACTGCTATGCAAACATAAGAAAAACAAATGCGAAAACAGAAAGAACAATTATGATTCGAGAAGGAACTACTGACATTTAAGAAATGAATTATCGTAAGTCTTAATTGGACATAATTAAGAAGACCTTATAAATATTATTGTAGGTATTAATTGATAACTGTGTTTAAATTGTAAAGACTGTACCCTGACTTATGTATTGCTATATTGTTCTGTTCCTATTTCAGTTATACACTAAAATTTGAACTAATTGCAACTAATGTTGAAGCTGTTCAGGAAGAGTACAAGGCTTGAGTATAACAGAAAAATTATTACTGCCAGAATACATCCTGTTATTTTTCTTTTAATAAATGTTACAGAGCAGACTGCATACACTGGATATGTTTTAAACTTGAAGAAAAATATTTGAAAACTGTTTATCTCACATCCCCCTACACAAAATAAAGTAGAGGCCATCATTGTTGTTGTCAAGGATATGTCGACAGACCTCACTCATTTTAAAGTTTGAGCGAGGTCTGTAAAAGTCCTCTTGTCTGACTAAAAAGAGACAATAGTTACTATCATGGTATAATTATTTATGAAAAATAACTCAATAAGCGTCCTGCTAATGAGTCTCTCCTACGCAAACTTTTTTCAAACTTTCGATTATGAAGATTTATCAGAAAGTGGTGATACAGAAAACCTAAAAACGTCATGATTCTTTCAAATGCGAACTGACCTGTTTGTTTTCATTACCTTTTTGAGATAGACCCTTTGCTGCAGATTAACGCTTTTGATTTTTTGCATTAAGTTTAATTTGAATTTGTAATTCAATTTCAAATAGCGATTGTACATTTAAAGAAAACGCATTGTTTTCCTGAAAATATTTTGTATGTTACAGAAAATAATGAACAGTTTGCTAATAAACTGTTAATTGGATGCAAGCTAAGAAATACAATATCGTTATATCTAATTTTATCATTTTTATTAGCCGACTATTACTGCCCTGTATTACTCTGAAAAATATTATACAATAATCCTCAAGAACAAGACTACGCTACTGTTTTGTTACTTGCGTAAGTGGTTGCGATTACAAACGTTCTACACTCATCTAATTTACTAAAATCACTATTACAATTAGCTTGTTTCAAAATTAACGGTAAGATTTTTAAAAATATTTTCAGGTTAAACCACCGTGATGCAATAGATACAATCAAATTTTTTTTTTACATCACGGTACAATATTAATTGTAAGGTTTAGTTGGCTCATTATTAAAATAGGAGCAGTGGTGAGAACCACTGCGGAGTACGGTGTAATACTGCATGCTACTATAGCGCACATACCGGTACAAATCTCAAATGTACTGTAGTGTCTAATAATAATGTTCCGTTCAGTTTTATGTAGAACGAAGTGGATGTTTCATTAACATTATACACTATTTTATAACATTAAAAGGATACCATTTTCCTGTTTTCTTGGAACGTAATTATTCAATTATTTTTTCTTTAAGAGTAAATATATATTATTCTTTAAAAACATTATTTGATTGAATAGATCAATTTTTCTTTTAAGTTTCATATTCTTTAAATTGACACGACTGCAACACGTTAGGCCAATAGAAATTAAAATGTGAAGAATTAGTGTGTGTGTGTGTGTGTGTGTGTGTGTGTGTGTGTGTGTGTGTACTGCAATAGGTAGAATTTGCATATGAAATAGTAATTTAACTCTAAGCGTATGATAGCACGTTGCAATGAAAAATTATTTAAGTAATAACTGCAGGTGCGGACATTGTATAATAGACAGTGAAATACATGTTAAATTTTGTTAGTTTAAGTTAATTTTTGACATTAAAAACAAACAAGTAGTGTGTGAAGTAGTGCGAAAATATGCGTAGGTGTATGGCGAGTGCGCGTATGCGAATATATTACGGGATATTTATAGAAAACATAGTGAAAATAAAATTTCTGACATGAGACTTACGCCAGAATAGACATAAATAAAGACCTATTCAGAGGTAACATTTGTTCATAAATTAAATAAATAAATACGTATACGAGTTTTTTTATAAAGTAAGTTTTATGACTTTAATGAAGAGTAATAATATTAGACTGTTTTTGCGACAGGCTAGAAGTTGCGCTTTTACAATATGGTACACGGATTAATCTTATTACGATTATTACGAAATTAGTTATCTTAACTTAGGCCGCAAGAGTGAGGGAATATTTCAGTCAATGAACGCTCGATAAATTGGCTAAAATGTTAGTTGATTTTGTTCGTCATATCGTATAATTCAGTCTCTCTCTGAACTTGATAACATATCATTGATGCAGCTATTTTAGACGATTGGACTACAATCGCGCACGAGCACAAGACAGAAAGTTTGCGAGTTGATTGAATATCGAGTGCTAATCCAGTATAGTAAAAGATCGTCTGCATAGGCATTTAAAAAGACACTTGAGTTTGATGGATAATTTTTTTATGTTTAATACACAGTATAAATTATAATTAAAAATTTATTCACTACAGATTTTAGAAGTACCCAATCCGAGAACGACCCTGAACGCCGGACAACAAGATGAGATCCCAGCAGTATCCTGAGCGGGATCCAGAAAGGACAGCCACATCTATCTTCAGGGCTGGACATCTCATCATTAATCGTAAAGGATAGTGAAATTATTTGTTATAAGCTTTATTAAAAAAAAAACACTTATAAACTTAAAGACAAAAGAACTCATTAAATAAAATATTTACGTATTAGAAAATAAAAGAAAATCATTTAAAAATTATAAAAAAGGCCAACAGAGGCAGTGTAATTAGTTTTATTTTGTTATAATAAACAGTATTAAAATATATATATGTACACACACACACACACACACACACACATATAGGCTAACATATTTAAAATTCATAATGACTTAACCTCAAGTGTTTTTCCCTTATTTGGAACATGTTTCGGGATGATTTGTGTTCCCATCCTCAGCCTTTCTGATTGATTGAATATTAATTATTTAATATCACCACAGGAAGGCTGAGGATGGGAACACAGAACGTCCCGAAACGTGTTTCAAATAAGGAAAAAACATCTTGAGGTAAAGCCATTATAACTATTAAATAGATTATAGTCTATACATAAAAAAATAGACTGTAACAAAAAGTTATATATATATATATATATATATATTGCAGCAATACATATATTTGCATATTTGCCGAGGGCGGTATGTTTTATATTGTAATTAGTATAAATAGAATATGGAACAGTTTTATACAATTTTGTGCAGGAAATGACAATATATAACCTGTCTAGAGGGACACCTGCTGTTGTTGCGTAAGTTACAGCGTGTGTGTGTTTGTGTGTGTGAGCACGCTACGACATGAAAATATGGGGTGATGCGAACGACTTATTGTTTTGTCTGTAATCATGTCTTAACAGGATTATAATAAACTAATTACTTGTGTTAAACCTGTAAGCAAAGACTTAACGCCAATTATAAAAACACCATTGCATTAAGGGATTTTAACTAATCCAGTGATATAAAAATATTGCAGAAATTTGCAGTATTAAAGACGCTAAGTAATTATTGTTAATTACAGGTGTAATTAAAGAGTAATTAACATGTGTGTTGTATGTGCGTGAACAGAAAAAAATTACGCAAACAATGATATCGCGCATGCTACAAGTGTTCTTATGAAATCGCTAAAATTAACAAAAAAGTGATTCGTAATTAAAATGACGCTTTGCATGAAAGTTACAATTTCTAACATGTCAAGAGCAATCCTGGCCATGTCAGTTTGAGTCCAGTATAAATACGACCGGCAATTTTGGGGCATTCTCAGACTCAAGGGATCTCTACACCAGGACACTATGTTCGTTTGATAAGCTATTTCCAAAGGACGTCACGCTGCTGGTCTGCCGATCGAATGAACACACTTTTAACGCACACACAAGACGTACGGAGGAACTCAGGAGCAACAACAACAACCCATAGAGACATAGAACACAGCATCATCATCAAATTCTCAAGATTCAGGACACACACACACAACGGTAACGGCAGCAGTATGAAGGTGATGACTAAATATTTATAATTTTGTTGTGGAAAGAACTTTCAGAAAAACAATTTTACATGAACAGTAAGACTTAAAATTTTAAATGTAAATAATAGTTAAAGTCAATAATTTAATTTTATAAGAAAATTTGAAAGTTACTAAATCTTTTGTTATATGTTAAAAATATGGGTGTGTCAATAGAGTTAAATAATAGTTTGAAAGTAAATGTAATTAGTTTATTTTGTCTATAGCAAGTAGCAATTTTATGCTTAAGTTTAATATTATTTTTGTTCCTTTTTAAATGAGTTGCTATTAGCATTTGAAGATTGAATCAAAGTCAGACACACAAAAAAATGAAAGAATTTAGATGACTTATTTAACAAGTCTGTTTAATGTATACGAGTATATGATTGTTTAGTTTTTACAGGTTATGAACAGCCTAAGATGTGTGAAACTTATAAAAGTGGATATTTGATCTATCTAATGTTTGAATTTTTTAATATTGAAATATTTTCCTATTAATGAATAAATCTTAGGATGATTATTTTTAAATGGTTTTAAATAATTATTTCATGTCAACAACATCTCACTCCTCTTTAAAATTTATTTAATTATTGTGCAACTACATATACTTGACGCAACGAGAAAAAAAAATCCTGCGACCTGGCCGGTGTACTACACTTAATAGTTGCGTTGAGTACATGGTTCTGATTTGTGTAAATTTATGAAATAATCGTAACGTTGCAATATATAGATATATATTGCGATAGAACACAGGATCATGATAAGCAATGAACTACGTCTTATGCATGGATGACGAACATTTGCATGTTTAAATTTGTTTCTTGTTTAAATTGGTTTTTTTAGCTATAGTTTTTGTATTGTATTACCGATAAGAATTTAGAATAGGTCAAACTCTTAAAAATTTTATTCGCCATTTTCCTATGTAATGTGTTTGTGAAAGTGTGCGCGGGTACGCGAGTTATTAACGTTTTTCTATTGTGTCCGTTATAATTATACGATTTACATGAGACTTGAACAAGACATAAAATTTAGTATTAGCTACAATCGTTAAAATTATCCGATTTACATGAGACTTGAACAAGACATAAAATTTAATATTAGGTAAAATTTCCCTATATACTGTGATCTTCAAATAACTGTTAAATGGAAATTTTTGTTATAAGAAATCTCTATTTAAAACTCACTCAGGCGTGAAGTAATAAAATCCCAGATAATTATCTGTGCAGGATTTACCAATTTCATGCAAAGTGTTGCATGAAGAACTATTAGTACCTTGTGCATATTTATCATGAGACCGATAATTGGCCAATTAGAACGCAGTAAAATCATTGAAAATTGTCTGTTGCCATGTGCAGTTGAAAGGCAGTTCATTTTGAGCATTCGTCTAGTAAACGTGGGTTCCGGGTTCAAGACGTTTCTCTTGCGTGAACACGTAACAAGTGCGAAAGGTGTACGAAAACTTGGAACTCTGTGTGAGTTATTCTACAGACATAAGTAATTCAGTTTTAATAAAAAATATTGTGATTTACAAGTATCCGTGTTAGTCAAGATATCCTCATAAGGAGATCTACCGACCGCGGTAGATCTTGTGACGCGAAGACACTTGAAGACGTGCCGGAAGGTGTACGCCTATACACCGTTTTTCATTAAACACCCACGTTACACCTTGAGATACGTAAATAAGCTGTAACAATATTAAAACATTTTAAAAACCTTTACCAATCATAATCAGTGTTATCGCAGCGAGGCAGTGTTGCAGTTCGTCGAGCAAGTTCAGCGTGTTTATCATCAGGACACCATCAAAGCAGAATCCACGAGGGAAGGACACGTGAGATATACGCATCGCCTTCAGCCATCTCGCCGCGTCAAATTGGAATATCTTCACTCAAGTAACAAATTCAGATCTGAACTTTATATAAACTGTTTTCAAACAATATTTCAAAATTCATAACATTTGTGTATGATTAAAAATATATCGTATGAACTATTATTCATTGGTGTGCAATAAATACCTCCAATATAATACCTCCAATATAGACTTGTTGATTTATAAAACACACACCATAATCCTGTGCCCAAGAATTAATTCAATTGTGTTATCGCAATATATATATATATATATATAGTAACAAAACCTCATGTGTATTGTTGTTACTAATATATAAATATGTGTTCGTGTAGAAATAAAATTGTTTATTTAAAAAAAAATTTAATTAAATTTTTTTCTATAATTAATTAAAAACAATTAATTAATTAAGTTTCGTGTTGTTCCGAAACGTTTATCACTTATTTTAATTATTTTATAGACTTTTGTGTATTTGTTAAAACCTCTAGCCACTTATAGAATTGTCTCCAATAACAATCGATACTTGTGTTTATTTTCTGTTTGGAGGTTATCTTCCTTCTGGTGGTGAGATTCTTGTAGTTAGTTCTATTTAAATTGAAGTATTATGTTAGTTATTTATATTATAAATGAAAAACTGTTTAAATAGGAAATATAATAATCATTTTATTGACAATTAGTTATCTTGACTCTTGTCGATATTTAAATCGATTCTGAGGGTATCGTTTGAATTATTACAAATTTTTTATATAGGTTCTTTGAACAGCTATGTTAGGGAAAGTCAGAGAAATAGGGCAAAGATTGAAAAGTATAACATTACAAGGTAAATTCTTAAAATTAACAGTACATATATCAGATTCAAAGTATAGAAATAAATAAATATGTTTCGAACCGTCCTGTTGGCAGAAGGAGGCTGTGTTGATTTGAGTTGTGGGTAATCAGCAATGGCGCCCGTTGACGTTGAAAGACATCACCTCGCAGTTTTGGCGTTCAAATAAAGATGTTTTCCTTATGAATTTACGTCCTGGTGGCTGCAATTCTTCCTTCTTGTGTTGGTGGAGTGTCACTGGTTCAGTTTTGGTGTTGTATTCGGAAAAATAGTGTAGATTTAAGTCATATTCACTTTTGTCGGTTAGTCATATGTTAGGCACTTTTATGGTTAAGTGTTGTTACTGTTTTAATGGGTTTAAATGTTATTTCCACTGGTGTTCTGTGCTGTATAATGTTAGTTCAGTGTTAGTATATGTTTATTTCACTGTGTTGAACTTTAAAAATGTTTTTTACCGAAACTCTCGATTTTCACTTTCGGCTCAGACAATTATTCGCCATTACGGTATTCGTATCTAGGTTAAGATGGGTAAATTGCTCGTGTCAAGTGTCCCGTACAATGTTCAATAATTAACTAACTTACTTCCTTCATCTCCGACTAATGTCTTAGCCAAAGCAATATTATTCATTCCATTGTTCAAATTTTATTTTGCATCCTGTGCATGTGATAAAGTTACATTATATAACTGATTATACTTTGGTTATTCTTCAAATTTATTAGCTAGTAGTTACTTAATTTTATCCTTCAGATCATTCTGCGTAATTTGATACCAAATAATGCCGTTTTATTAAGTTTTTGAACTAAAAATGATATTTGTTTCTTTCATTTTGTAATTTCTAAGTCCTAAGGTCTAACTTCCTGTTCTTTTCCAAATTCTGCCATTACCAAGTTATATTAATGATTATTAAATCTCATATTGTAATAAAAGGTTTATATTCCCTTAATTTCTTGCAATTAGATGAATTGGTTAAGTTTTAAAATATAATGTTGACTCCCCTCCCCAAATTTTTGAGTTCTGTCATTTCCATTTTTATCAATAATTCTAGCTATAATTTTACAAAATCTTTCTTAGTTATATTTCTAATTACATGGCTTTGTTTCTGATTTACATTATCTAAATCCCTTCAGTTTAAATGTATTTATGTACTTATTTTCTCAGTCTTGATGATGTTTAGTTTTTAACATTTGGCCTAGATTCCTAACAGTTTTTACATACAAATTTTTATAAATAATACATATTGAGTTATACCCTCTCTGACTTTCATTGATATTGTAACATAAATTAAATATTTTCTTCTTGTAAACAAAATAACAATTAGTATATGTTTCATACTATTAACATATAACAAATAATTCCAATTAATAGTTGTCGTTAACAAATCAGTCATTTTTTATACTCAAAGATTAATAATGATACATAACAAATATCATATATAAAGAATGTTGTTCCATTCTAACATCTTAATTAGGTATTAACAATAATACCTATAATAAATATTTTATAATTAAGGAATGTTAGTGGTTCTGACCTGTTTAAATTTGCTTATTCCTAATACATTTTTAAATATCTTATTCTACATAAACAAAACCTTATTTACTATAATCGTATTTTCTATATTCCTTATATTAAGTTTTATGAACAGTATTTATCTGTTTTTAATTGGGTTTTGGGTAATTGTACCCTGTCACTTCACTTTTTATTCTGTGCCTGCTCTTGTTTTATAAATCATTCTAAAGAATGTCATTTAAACAGATTGGCAGTTCTTTACTAAAACACATGTATTATATTATTTCTGAACATACATTAAGTCACTTCAAAGTTGTATCATTTCATTATTTACTTAGTTTGTGAATACCAATAATGAAACATAAGGTTCATTTTTTATAATACTAAAACTTGCACTGGTTATCTTTACATTCCTTGATTCTATTTGTAAATGGTTATATAGTCTTACTAAAATCAAGAAATCTATTTGTAGATTATAATGAAGATTTGTTCTTTGGTATTATATTACTTTTTCACCCTGGTTCACTTTCAACTCTTACTCTATACACATTTTTGGCTTATATCTATTGTACATGTGGGTTTTTGCATTGTTCCTTTGTTATACTTTATTATTATTATTATATTTATTTATTTAGGGGTGTGAGTTTTTTTTACAAGAGCATTCCTTCTTCTTGTTTTATACAAATGCATCACCTTTTATGGTGGATCTTGCCTTGTTCTGGGTTTCTTCCTTATATACTCTTCTGGTCTCATACAACAGATTTTCTTCTCTTTGTTGTGGGTTTAGTTATGTTCTGGGTTTCTTCCTTGCCTACTCCTAACCTTCCTGGGTATTATATTTTTTCACCTTTTTAGTTATTAAAATAGTTAGTGTCTTCTGAGATATATTATTATTATATATTTACTTTTCTTATAAACTTCGTGTTTTATCCCTGGGATATTAATTCCCTAACGTTCCCTATCGTGTGAGCTGGGGCAGTTCAGAGGGGCACTGTAGGCTTCACAACTCTGCTGGCCATACACCACTTCTACAATTTGAGTGCAGAGGCAAATTCATCTCTGCTCAAAAACATAATGCTGCTCGAATTATCTACAGTCAGTCATCGAATAAATTAAATAAAACGTAGTCTCATTGTCGACTAATAAAATATCTTTGGATTCTTCACTTCGTAGTTTCTCAGATTATCTCACATTTTCTATCTCAATTATTCTTCTTAATACCTATTATTCTCATTATATTTATTCTTCTAAACTCTTAGCTCGTCTGATATATTTATTTTAATTATGGTTGGAAACTTTTGTTAATACTTCTTGTTACTAGATATAGTGTAACTTTTTTCCTTCTACATCTGAATTCTCATTATACTTCCTTCTGGTTAATTACATTGTTAGCATAGTTTTTATATATAGTATTTTCTCTTTGGTTCTTATTCATTATTTGAATGGTCTTATTTTATTATAGTTAATTGTTTCAAAAGTTTCTTTGTAATTGATATTCAGGTTGTTATTGTGATCATATTATTTAATTATATTTTCCTTTCTTTTCTCTCAGAAAGTCATTAATCCGCCTTCGCATTTATTAAAATTAATTTATTTATATTATGTTTCATGTGGTACTTCTTCTCTTTGCGTTTCATATAGGTCTTATTATTATTATTTGTTCAAAATCATCTTCTCCATATGTTTGGTATGAGTTGTTTTTCTTTGTTTCTTCAGAACTGAGTAATATCATAATCATTTTTCTTGATTAACTGTTTCCATTATTGTTTCATAAGTAGTTAGTCATAGGTTGTTCTAATTATATTATTGTTTTTCTTTAAGATTCTTTATAATTTTATTATAATAACAGATTCTTTTCTTTATTTCTAAATTATTGCATTTTCTTGTATATCACACTCTTTTTTGTTTTTCTTCTCTACTCTTTCAAATGTTAGATATTCACATTTATTCTGGATTATATTTAATTCTTTTTTCTGAACTAATCATATTATTTTCTTCTAAATTTATTTATAAATGGAACATATTTATTTTTAGAATTTTGTTAGTTTTATGCAAAATTTAAATTCTTCTTTTTATTTAATTCCAATACATTTTTCATAAATCATTTGTAATAAGTTGATCTTATCATGTTTTAAAATTTTGATGGTTTTATCAAAATTCAAATTCTTTTTTTTTTAATTATTCCAAATGGTTCTCTTTCAACAATTGTGTGTAGTAAGTTGGTCTAACGATATTTTTGAATTTTTATGTAGTTATTATATTCTAAATTCTTTTCTTTTTATTATCTTCAAATGTTCTTCAAAATTGTTTGTAGTAAGTTGATCTTACAATTATTTTTGGATTTATTGTTTTTTTTTATAAATTCATTCTGTGTTTCCAAATTTTCCCTTTCAAAAATTAGTGTGTAAACTGGTCTTGCTTCATTTTAGAATTTTTATATTGTTATTATATTCTAAATTCATTCTTCATAATACTTTTTTATGGAGGCTTGGTTGTACACTCCTTTAACTCTTCCGGAAACTATTTCTCTCAGTTCGTACGTATTATTATGATAATTTTTGACAACAATATATGGTCCTGTATATAGTAATAATAACTTTTTTGTTATCCCTTCTAGGGTGCTGGGCAGTTCTCGATTTTTTAATAGAACTTTCTCACCCTCTTTGTAAGTTATTATACGTCCTATTGCTTTTTGATATTTGGCTTGCCGTTCCTCTTGGTCTTCGGCCACCTTGTTATAGAATTTCACCTGGTCAAACTTACTACCATTGTTTGTTGGGAACTCTATTATTTCTTCAATTTCTCGGGGGGTTGGTTTCTCATACATGGCGGAGTAAGGGGTAATTCCTATAGCTGGATGGTGGGCGAAATTTAGGAATTTCTCTGTTGCTGCTAAGTACTCTTGCCACTTTTTCTGTTGGTTGTGACAGTACGTTCGCAAGATTCTACCCACTTCTCTCAGCCGGATTACTACTTGGGTGGTAGACTGACGTCTTATAGGTTTTAATCCCAAGTGATAATAATGTGTCTCGCCATCTTCTCCCTTTAAATTGAGTACCATGGTCGGTAATGATTGAAGATGGTTTACCTATCTCTGGCACATACAACTCTGTTATTACCACAAGAACTTGTACCTGTGTCGATCGCCGCTACGGGGAAATGGCCCGCAGATATCTAAGAACACTTTTTCTAGTTTTGCGTTCGATGTTATTGGTATCATTATACCCTCTTTCTTCTCATTGTTAATCTTAACACACTGGCAAATATTACAAGACTTCAGGAAAGTTCCTACCTTTCGGTTAATGTTCTTTATTTTTCAATTTTCACATAAAGCCTGTATCACTTTTAAGGCTCACATATGGCCATACCTTATATGATAATCGATTATAACTTCCTTCTCGATTTGGTGCGGAATAATCACCTTCCATGTTTCTTCATCCAAGGCTGTTTTGACGAATAGTATTCCTTTATTGAGATGGTAGTATTTGGAAACGGTGTCATCGTCGGCTTCCAATCGATTGATTATGTTTTTCAGTTTAGGGTCAGACTGTTAGTGGATACGCAGGTTTATTAATAGAGCTTCTAGATCGGATCTGGTTTTAAATAAGTTGTAAATTTTAACTAAGCTCTCCTTCTCTCCCTCTAAGGTCTGGTCTTCTAAATTGATCCGTGATAATACATCGGCTACCACATTATTTTTCCCCGGAATATACTCCATTGTAAATTGTATTCTTGTAGGGTGAGTACCCATCTAGCCAATCGGCCGTGACTCAATTTGCACCTACGTAGAAATGAGATGGATTTATGATCAGTGCGAACAGTGACTGGATACCCGAGAATGTATGTCCGAAACTTGCTGAATGCGAATACCACGCTAAGCAATTCTTTCTCGGTCACATTATAATTCTTTTCGCATTGATTCAGTGTACGGCTAGCAAAGCTTATCACCAGATGGTGACCCTCCTCATCTTCCTGGTATAATGTTGTTCCTAAGCTGATGTCGCTAGCATCGCAATTCAAAAAGAATGGTTTCTTAAAATCCGGGTGAAGAAGTATGACACTCTCCAAGAACTTTTCTTTTATCAGTTGGAAGGAAATATCTTGTTCTTTACCCCAGGTCCATTTGTTTTTCGCAGACAATTGTGGTTGAAACTTGGCTGTCAACTCGGAATATTTGTGCTGAAACTTTCTGTAATAGTTACAGAGTCCGAGGAAAGATTGTAACTGTTTCCTGTTTTTTGGTTGCGGGAACTTCTGAGTTGCCTCCACTTTTTCTGCTGACGGGGTAATACCTCTATCGTCTAGGTTGAAACCTAAGAATTGTACTTCGCGCGCAATGAACTTGGATTTCTCCAATTTCAAAGTTATGTTATTCTGCGCTAACTTTTTGAGTACATGTTCTACTCGATAACAGTGTTCCTCCCAGGTTTCTGACGTAATGAGCAAATCGTCTACATAGACTGTGGTAAATTGGAGTGCTTCTTGTCCAAGTATTTGGTCCATACAAGCCACAAAGATGGCTACTGAGTTTACAAGTCCGAAGGGCAGTCTCTTGAACTGGTAATTGCGCCCTTCGAAAATGAATGCCACGTACTGACGGCTTTGTGGATGCAACTCCACTTGCCAGTAACCACATACAGTGTCCCAGGTACTGATAAACTTAGTGCCGTGAAATCGGTTTAGTATCTCCTCTATTTCACCGGGTGATGTTCGGTCATTCACAATGGTTTTATTTAGCTCGCGCGCATCCAAACAGAGCCGGACTTCTCCGTCTTTCTTGGGAACAGCAATAATTGGACTAGTGTAAGAAGATTGACTAATCTCAATTATGTCACTGCTGATCATTTTATTAATTTCTGTTCTCACGGCCTCTTTTAGCGAATGCGCGATTGGGTATGACCTCCGGTTAAATTCCACGTTTTCTTTAAACTCAAGTTTGCGCTGATAGTTTTTAACCTTACCTGGCTCGTCTGAAAACACTGATTTGTATTTATCGTATACACTGACTAAACGATCTGCTAAGTGTATGGGTATTTTTTCGTTGTTGGTTCCGCACTGGAAGTCTCGTATCTCTTGTATCTTTACTGACCATAAATCCTCTCCTCCATTGTTGTATATAATTGGTTTATGAATGGGGCTGTTCTTTACGAAATTTATTTTACGAAGTTGTTGGTGTATTGGGTTGGGAAGTATATTCCCGCCTCCTACCAAATCTACGGTCCACGTTATTCCGTCTGAAAATAGGGATACTTTCTCTTGGTTAAGGTCGATAATGGCGGAGTACCTTCTTAGAATACCGCAACCTACCAGTATATCGAATGGTAATCCGGTGGCGATCAAAAATTCCATATCTAAAGCTATACCACGGCTAACGACACTTAAGGAAACTTGCTTCCTAATAGTTTTGTTCTGGCGGCCAGTTGCACCTATCAAACAATGTTATTCACTGGTAGCATAGGCAAAGTTTTCCAACACTCTTTCTGGATTCTTTCCAGTTCATTCGCATTTATTATAGAAATATTCGCACCGGTATCTATCATGATTTTCGCGGGAATTACTTCTACTTCCGCTGTTATATACAATATCTCATTGTTATTATTATCGAGGCTCGTTTCGTTTTCCTCTAGAAGTTCTGTTCTTATATTTTTTAAGTAATTGTTACTTATTTTGGTGATGTTTTTTAATTTGGTTGCCTCTTGCAACTCATCTTTGTACCCAGGAAGTAGGAGCAGCAACGGGTCGTGATAGTTTATTACTGCCTCCTCCCGTTTAAATTATTGTGGTCATCGTTGGGACTCGGATTGACCGAGGCATCGTTCTGGAAACTCTGTGTCGGTTCCTGCCGCGCTGTATCCTGTTCGAAGTTTATTTCCCTGGTTTGTTGTCAGCCAGGATCCTCCAGGATGGTACTCCTTCTTCCATGTTCATGGCTTGGACCGTCCCGTTCTTCACTTCTTCGTCGTCGATCTCCACCGTGGAAACTATTCCTCCGTTGTTGGTAGTACCTTCTCGGCCCTCGATCTTCCGCTCTTATAAAATTAACCCTCGGGTGGGAAACTCTATTGTTATTATTATTATAATTACTATGGTAATTTCTATTGGGCTGGTAATATCGTTCATTATTACCGGGGTAGGGATTTCTCTGACTATACGGGCTGTTAGGGGGCTGATAAAAATTGTTATGGTTATTAGGATATGGGTTATTGTTCCTATTACCGTTCGGGTTGCCATGAAAGTTGTTGTTATTACGCAGCGGGTTATTGTTGCCGTCGTAATTACTTTGCTGGTTTCGGTTTCCGGGATGGTTATTGCCGTTACTAGGGTACTGGTTACTCCTCGCCTCCGGTCTATCATTCCTCCTCCTGCTCTGGCGGTAGTACTCTTCATTCTCGTAACTTTCTAACAACTCCGTCATGGCCTGCGCCGTCTTGATCTGGCTACCTCTCCTTGCCGTGATAATATCCTCGTCATAATGATAAGACAATTTATTCACCAGACACTCTTCGGGTATTGCCGGCTCGAGGTGTTTTTCCAGGCACACCTTCCCTAGGAAATAGGCTGTCATGGTATTGCCTATTTGGGCCCTGTATCGTCCGTTGCAAATATTGTCTCTGATCAGGTTCTGTGTAGTTTCAGACCAATATTTGGACTTAAACATGTTCCTGAACTGCTGGTAGTCTGCAATCTCGCTACGGTTCGCCATCCACCAGTTATCCGTCATCTCCCTGAATGACTCGTCCAGTATCTCCCGGTTATTGCTCCATTGACTCCCTCTATGTTTGGCGAAATAATCTTCTATCCTCGCCAGGAACTCCATTGGTTTCCTCTTGTATTGCCGGAAGTTCAGCCATTCTCGGTTTTCGTTGATGGGTAATCCGGTGAAATTAGTGGGTCTATTCCTCAAAGCTTCCATCTCCTCTTGGCTTTGCCGTACCTGACCCGTGATATTGGTCATATCCCATCACACCGTTCCGCGACTTGGCTCCGTACTCTCCCGAATTCTTCCTGAGTCTCCTTCCGTTGTTCTTTTACTTTCCTGCGACTATGCTCTTCGATATTCGTAAACTTGATGTTCACCACTTCCTTAAATTCTTGTACTTCCTTTTCGGTTTGGTTGTATTTTCCGTCAATTTCTCAGATTTTTTGATTCATCATTATGGTTTCTTCTTCCAATTTTTATTTATAGCTTTCTTGTTAACGTTGATTTCCTTGTTCAGTTCTTCTCCTAACAATTCCATCCTTTCGTCTAGCTTGTCCAGATTCTCCTGATTGACCTCCCTTAATTCTTCTCTTAACATTTGGTTGTCCTCTCTCAATTCTTCCAACTTCTCCCCCATCTTCTCTTCCATTTTCTTACTGTTTCCTTCAATTCTCCTATTAGTTTTCTCAATTTTGTTAATAAATTCTTCCTTAGTTGATTTGAATTCTTCCTTTAACAACTGGTTGTCTTCCTTCAATTCTTCTAACTTCTTCCCCATTTCTTCTTCCATCTTCTTATTTGTTTCATCTATTTTCTTACTCAGGGACAGGTTGTCTTCCTTCCTCTCTTTACTTAATTCTTCCTTCGTGGATTGGTTATCCTTCTTCAATTCTTCTCATTTTCCTCCTATCCTTTCTTCCATCTTTTTACTTAAGGATTGATTGTCTTCCATCATCGCTCTTAACATCTCTTGTATTGTCATGTTCTCTGTTTGTGAGGGTTTCTCGGGTTGTTCCTCTGGAGGTGCGGGTTGTATAGATAATACTGGTGGTAATAACCTTTCCACATCTTCCACCGGCGTCGCCTCTTTATTTTCCATATCCATTTCGACTTCCTTTTCGGTCTCCGCCGCCCGTTTCTTTGAGGTTGCACGTCGTTGCATTTTTCCCTTTCTCTGGCTTTATAGCTGCTGCTAAGCTCCAATTAGGGACTTGGCAGATTGTAGTGGCCTTTCAATCGCTAATTAAAATCCCTCAGTTGGTCGCCAATTTGTAACGAAACCTTCTACTGCTGTTGTGTTACAAATATATAAATATATGTTCGTGTAGAAATAAAATTGTTTATAAACAAAAATTTTTAATTAAATTTGTTATTGTCATTAAATAAAACCAATTAATTAATTAATTTTCGTGTTGTTCCGAAACGTTTATCACTTATTTTAAATGTTTTATAGACTTTTGTGTATTTGTTAAAACCTCTAGCCACTTATAGAGTTGTCTCCAATAACAATCGATACTTGTGTTTATTTTCTGTTTGGAGGTTATCTTCCTTCTGGTGGTGAGATTCTTGTAGTTAGTTCTATTTAAATTGAAGTATTATGTTAGTTATTTATATTATAAATGAAAAACTGTTTAAATAGGAAATATATTAATCATTTTATTGACAATTATTTATCTTGACTCTTGTCGATATTTAAATCGATTCTCAGGGTATCGTTTGAATTATTACAAATTTTTATATAGGTTCTTTGAACAGCTATGTTAGGGGAAGTCAGAGAAATAGAGCAAAGATTGAAAAGTATAACATTACAAGATAAATTCTTAAAATTAACAGTACATATATCAGATTCAAAGTATAGAAATAAATAAATATGTTTCGAACCGTCCTGTAGGCAGAAGGAGGCTGTGTTGATTTGAGTTGTGGGTAATCAGCAATGGCGCCCGTTGACGTTGAAAGACATCACCTCGCAGATTTGGCGTTCAAATAAAGATGTTTTCCTTATGAATTTACGTCCTGGTGGCTGCAATTCTTCCTTCTTGTGTTGGTGGAGTGTCACTGGTTCAGTTTTGGTGTTGTATTCGGAAAAATAGTGTAGATTTAAGTCATATTCACTTTTGTCGGTTAGTCATATGTTAGGCACTTTTATGGTTAAGTGTTGTTACTGTTTTAATGGGTTTAAATGTTATTTCCACTGTTGTTCTGTGCTGTATAATGTTAGTTCAGTGTCAGTATATGTTTATTTCACTGTGTTGAACTTTAAAAATGTTTTTTACCGAAACTCTCGATTTTCACTTTCGGCTCAGACAATTATTCGCCATTACGGTATTCGTATCTAGGTTAAGATGGGTAAATTGCTCGTGTCAAGTGTCCCGTACAATGTTCAATAATTAACTAACTTACTTCCTTCATCTCCGACTAATGTCTTAGCCAAAGCAATATTATTCATTCCATTGTTCAAATTTTATTTTGCATCCTGTGCATGTGATAAAGTTACATTATATAACTGATTATACTTTGGTTATTCTTCAAATTTATTAGCTAGTAGTTACTTAATTTTATCCTTCAGATCATTCTGCGTAATTTGATACCAAATAATGCCGTTTTATTAAGTTTTTGAACTAAAAATGATATTTGTTTCTTTCATTTTGTAATTTCTAAGTCCTAAGGTCTAACTTCCTGTTCTTTTCCAAATTCTGCCATTACCAAGTTATATTAATGATTATTAAATCTCATATTGTAATAAAAGGTTTATATTCCCTTAATTTCTTGCAATTAGATGAATTGGTTAAGTTTTAAAATATAATGTTGACTCCCCTCCCCAAATTTTTGAGTTCTGTCATTTCCATTTTTATCAATAATTCTAGCTATAATTTTACAAAATCTTTCTTAGTTATATTTCTAATTACATGGCTTTGTTTCTGATTTACATTATCTAAATCCCTTCAGTTTAAATGTATTTATGTACTTATTTTCTCAGTCTTGATGATGTTTAGTTTTTAACATTTAGCCTAGATTCCTAACAGTTTTTACATACAAATTTTTATAAATAATACATATTGAGTTATACCCTCTCTGACTTTCATTGATATTGTAACATAAATTAAATATTTTCTTCTTGTAAACAAAATAACAATTAGTATATGTTTCATACTATTAACATATAACAAATAATTCCAATTAATAGTTGTCTTTAACAAATCAGACATTTTTTATTCTCAAAGATTAATAATGATACATAACAAATATCATATATAAAGAATGTTGTTCCATTCTAACATCTTAATTAGGTATTAACAATAATACCTATAATAAATATTTTATAATTAAGGAATGTTAGTGGTTCTGACCTGTTTAAATTTGCTTATTCCTAATACATTTTTAAATATCTTATTCTACATAAACAAAACCTTATTTACTATAATCTTATTCTCTATATTCCTTATATTAAGTTTTACGAACAGTATTTATCTGTTTTTAATTGGGTTTTGGGTAATTGTACCCTGTCACTTCACTTTTTATTCTGTGCCTGCTCTTGTTTTATAAATCATTCTAAAGAATATCAATTAAACAGATTGGCAGTTCTTTACTAAAACACATGTATTATATTATTTCTGAACATAAATTAAGTCACTTCAAAGTTGTATCATTTCATTATTTACTTAGTTTGTGAATACCAATAATGAAACATAAGGTTCATTTTTTATAATACTAAAACTTGCACTGGTTATCTTTACATTCCTTGATTCTATTTGTAAATGGTTTTATAGTCTTACTAAAATCAAGAAGTCTATTTGTAGATTATAATGAAGATTTGTTCTTTGGTATTATATTATTGTTTCACCCTGGTTCACTTTCAACTCTTACTCAATACACTTTTTGGCTTATATCTATTGTACATGTGGGTTTTTGCATTGATCCTTTGTTATACTTTTTTATTATTATCATATTTATTTATTTATGGGTTTGGGTTTTTTTTTACAAGAGCATTCCTTCTTCTTGTTTTATACAAATGCATCACCTTTTATGGTGGATCTTGCCTTGTTCTGGGTTTCTTCCTTATCTACTCTTCTGGTCTCATACAACAGATTTTCTTCTCTTTGTTGTGGGTTTAGTTATGTTCTGGGTTTCTTCCTTGCCTACGCCTAACCTTCCTGGGTATTATATTTTTTCACCTTTTTAGGTATTAAAATTGGTTTTTATGGTTCATCACTTGTAACATTTGTTTTATATGAACTTATATCTTAAATCAATGATTGTACTGCACGGTGGTTCTTAATTAATTCTTTATTATATTGCTTTCTTCGGATTTAAACATGTTATTACTTTATTTTAATGATCAATTCACCATTAATTTTTATGGCCTTTATACACACACACATATATATATATATATATATATATATATGTCGATATATCGATGCCTTGTTACTTGTAAAGGTCTCAGAAGACAGACTACAGTATCCAGATTCTGAGCTTACTTGGGTTCCCTTAGGGATATTGCTCGAGAAACAAAAACGCTGGCAGTCCGTGATGCATAGTCAGTTCAAACCACAGTTTTGTTTAACAATACCTCTATTAACCAAGCTGTGGTTTAATTATCTTAGGAATAACATGAGTTTTTCTTACTGGCAGGTACCAAAATAATATCAGTAATTATTTGTTCATTGTAGTACGAAAGGAGAGCAACCTATGTAAGAAATCGGATTCATCTAAATTTTAACGAGTTCCAGCTCTGTTTTACTGTGGTGTCTTGTGGATACAGAAAGATAAAAGTCGTATCTGAGTATCAGAATGAAGGTTTTGCGAGCTATCACGATTAGATCTAATAAAAATATTCGTAAGAAACTTAGATTTTCTCAATTTTAGTATAAACTCTGAAAAATGTAGGGGTATATGGGGAGACCATATTCCCAGACTGTAGGATCCCAAGCCAATGCAAAATTTCAGTTCATAGTATTATATATATATAATAAATTATATAAATTATAGTTCATATATAGAATAAACTTTGGTAAAGCATAAAAGTGAAGGGACGATTAAAACCGGAATGCTTCAAGATGTCTGTAATCCTTGACGAGGCAGACAAAGAAAAAAGAAATGAAAAAGAGGTAAATAAATTATCAAATACAAATTATCTGAATACAATTTTATAGATAATAGTTTCTAATGTGGAAAAGATTAAAAGTGTGGCAATGTTGTATAAAAGCACAGCACTAGCTGCCTTTCTTATTATCAGAAGACAAATTATATTAATCACTAGTATATAAAGCACTGTCTAAAATGTCTAATTATTATGTAATATTTACTTAGGAACTGTATTAAGTGCAATTCTTAAAGTATTTAACTGCATACAGCACAGTATCAGCCTGTATATTTCGTATCCTGTTAAACTTGCTTAACAATGTAAACAGATTTCTTGTTTCAACAGGAAAAGTAATTCCAAGGTACTCTTCGTCGATTTCGTCTCTACAAACAATAAATGAAACAAATCGATGAACAACGAATTGATTGACCCGTGAAATTGAAAGAACAAGAGGAAACTAATTTTGTCGAAGTCTAACATTAGACTTTTGATTATAGCCGCCAATTCAAGTCTCTTGCCTTTTTGATCTGAGAAGCAAACACGCTTTCTATGTATAGCCTCAAATACTGATGGAAGTATTAATTTTACATTTACGTAGGTTGTAAAGTAATTTATACGAAATAACATAAATTTCTAGACGATAATACATATGCCTGTACTATTGAATTGTGTACATTGATTTACAAGAAAACAAATATACATTATATTTATAGAATGTAACTGAACGTGTAAGTACGATAACAACATTACATACATTTTAAATAGTAGGAAGAAACTGCCAATTTATGGTTTGGTATGGTAATTTGTAGTAAAAATATATGGTTTGGTTAGAGTATTTTTAGGTTGTTTTAAAATGTCTGTAGGTATTTGTTGTAAGCAGATGCTCTACTGTTTAACATATGCATATTTCGTTTACTGTAGCATTATATTTAGTAACATAATACAGCAAGTTTCTGACAAAACTTTCTCTTACGTTTTGTTATAAAACCATTAAGAGAAACAACAGTATTGTTTGTATTGATTTATTTTGGTTGCTCAGTGTTTACAAAAAGGTTTAACTACTGTCTTAATCCCTGTTGAATTTATACTAAGTTATCTATAATTTCTGAATATTGTTTTTAATTATATTTACAGGTTTACACAAACATTATATTATAATTAATATAAATACAGGTAGATATTTTTTATTTTCATAAATAAAGTACATAATTTTATTACAATTTTAAAAGGAAATTAAACCAGCCACCTACTCCAGTATATGGTGGTGGGTGAGTCTTCATCATACAAATAGAACAAGTAAAAGATAGAAATACGGTAATAATGTGGTAATGTTATATTTACTACAGTGTAAACCTTGTACAACTATAATACCAATAGAATTCTCAAAGATAATAACAGCAGTTAAAGAATAAAAAAGTGAGCTTTCAAACCATGACTTATTTATTTAGGTGTAGTGAAATCTTGTTGTTGCTTTTTAGTTTTACATTATTGATTGGGAACTATTTGTCCAGAAGTAATACAAAATAGTCTCAGTATTTTATAAACAGTACTGGCGTTAGGGTCGTCGTTTGAATTGTTTGGTAGAGCGTTGTTGTGTGTGCTATGTGTAATGGTATGCGACTCAAATTGTGTCTCTTCTTTCAGTATGTTGTTTCCATATGCTTTTGTCAGTTTATATTTTTCAATTTTTCCTAAGTTAACTAAGAGTAACCAGCTCTAGTCTATCTGCTTCTGACGGGAACAAACTATTTTAGGTTTATTCCTTGCTGAAGATAATGATGACAATTAGGACAATATGTGTAAATTTATTTTAAAAAATGTTAAAACATTTTCGCGTTTGATTTTGAATGTTCCACATTAACAATGAGAAGAAAGCTTAGATACCACACATAAAATGTCCATGCTGCATTACCTGTCATAACGTATTAGACTGAAAACAGCACAATAATATAATAAAAAAATAAAATATCTTGATTTTAAGTGAGAGAATCTCTGAACATAGAAGCTACGAGTATCAACCCTTGGTCATGGTTGGCAACAAAATTTTCACTCTGAATTTTGAAATTGAGTGTGCGATGACATCGTTGTAAGCTGTGGTCTGTTTCAAAACAGGCGCCTAATTTTTTCGTATGGTCGTGATCATGATCTAATCATTATGATAATCAGAAAATCTGGATGTAACAATGATGCGGTACATCTACGGCAATAGGCATCGGATATCTGGCTGGCTTTGATTTACTTTCAACCAGTACACGATTAACTGCGACTAATCAAATGATCACAGATGTAAAGAAAACTGAGTAAGAGGAACAGTAGGTTACACACGATCACAGGTGTTGTTGACTTTACTTTATAAAATCATTAGAGAAGTTGACGCTTTTAAACAAGTATGACGAGACGTATTCTGGGTTAGAAGTAAATGAAGATAACTATTGTGATCAAACATCTATGCGATTGCACGAAAACAGACAAAACTCGAAAATCTATCAGGCAATAATATTTTACAAAACGTCAACAATATTTGAACAAATATCGATATGTTATTGAACAAAAGTAAAACATATAAAGCTCAGAACTTAATTTGCTTCCTATAATACTAAAAGTTTGGAACGCATTCCTGTATTAGTAATGTGTTACCACTATTTGATTAAAAATTTTGAAATTCTTGTATAGGTGCATGAGATGTTAACAAGAATTTATTTTCACTAAATTGAACGCTGTGGTTGTTAAAGCAGAGAGAATATAGCTGAATATTTGTTATTAATATGAACAGCGGTAGAGAAAATTGCCTTTTACAATTTGCTATTCCTTAGATTGAGCAAGAGAGCGGTCAGTAGTTGAATAGTTTTGAGAATTTCTCATCACTTAACTGTAATGACTGACAACTATCAAACGCGGGCACTCGCCGTCTGCTCACTCTCTCTTTCTCATCTCTGCAGCACCAGCAGTTACCGAATTAATTTTTGCTTTAAAACCAACATTACCCAAGCCTTACTCACTTTACACACACAGTTTACATAAACTTTTACACACGCCGGTTAAGTAGACTATATTCAAAATTTACTTAAAGAAATTATAATTTCTGCCATTACGTTATAATTAAAAAAAAAAAAAACTATTTTTTTTGTGCCGAGTTGTATCATTTATAAGTAAGCTAGAAATTTTATTTTTATGAAATCGTAGCTAGTGTTTCCTTACACTGTACTTTATTTGTTCTAAAGTTTGTATAAATTAAATGTAATAGAATGAATAGACCTAAACTGTATTTCTAAATTATTTCACTTCATGTAAAAGTAGTGTGTTACGGTAATGAGTTAAAACATTCATACAACGATTTCATATACATTTAAGCAATACAGAAGAATGCATACAGGTTACTATGCCCCTAATTCAAGCTGGAAATTACTTTTCTGCTGTGGTGAGTGGTTTTTACTAAGGGATTATTTCAGGATTCACCTAAGAGTACGTACGTATTAGAAGACGTTCTTTGATACCCGCCACAAGAAAATACCCATACTAAAACTGCCTTGATAAGTTATCTGTCGATGATCGTGCAGTTCAGACAACATTTCACAAACGACCAAACGGATCATCGTTGCAAGCTAATGGTAGCCAGCAATCGACGGTTTGGCAATCACTGGTTTAAGGAATTCACATTTCTATTAAAGGTACTGCATTTTGTTTGCAGTAATTCACACATAAAAATAATTTTCGCCGTGCAGGGTATGCAATTACTTTTACAGATTTAATACATTACAAATTTTGTTATACACAACAAGAGATAGTCTGTAAGTTGCAGCTATTTGTAAGTTAAATTATATTTAAACTACAAGCATATACAAAATTTTCAAGTTTTAAAGTAAAGATATAAACTTAATGTTTTAAAATGCCTAAATAAGTTGGCTTTTGTATACTACTGAGTTGGAACCGCATCTCTTTACAACCAAGTCTATAAAACTTTGACTATAACGAGAGAATTGTATTTAAGATTTGTATGAACTTCTAACTTTATGTGTTTGGAATGTGATCAGACATTGTGTGTGAATCAAGAATGACCAAGCATAACCCCCCGAGTGAAACAAAAAGAATTTAGCATAAAAACGTTAGCGTCCCCCCCCCCATTTGCTTTCATGTCTTCCTAATTTCTGTCAATTATACACCGTATAATTTACATAAACTTTCTTGTTATCTTAGTATGGCAGTCATTAAGTGTAGAAAGTAAGATATTATTTATTGATACAAACAATTTAAAAAAGTTTCGTTACATAACACAAACAAATTTTATAAAATGAAATATTAAACTTTATTTGGAATATCCTACAAATGATGTATTTTAAATGACAGTACTTTATTTTAACAACAACTGAATTGGTTTAAGAAACGTGTTTAAAAAATAAATTCATATATCTGTCAGAATAAAATGAAACTCCCTGATTATTTTTTTATTAAATTATTAATTTATTTTTTTGATTGGATCCAAATTATATGTCAAGAATCAATGTACTTGATCCATAGGCCTATATTTCTCTGTGACCACAGATTTTTAATGTGGTTTTCAAAAATCTCTCTTTGTCACAGAAATTTGCTATTTTTATTTTTAATTTGATACGTTCTTTACGTTAAAACATTTTTGCCAAAACACATGTCTACTAAAACTTAAATCACTTGTATAGTACTCTTGAACTGAAAACCACGGTACAGAAAATAATATTCGTTCTTGTTGCAACATTTTACTGAATCATTAAAGGTAAATTTTAATTCTCAAGAAGCAAAAGAATCGTATAAAGTTAGGTTATGTAATACCGATTATAACTTTGTACATAATGACAACTAAATACAGATTTTAAATATTATGAACACAATGATTTCAACGTCAATGGCGATATTGTCATGTTATCTGTATGACATTCGACGCAAGATACAAAGAAGAAGAGGAGTTGCGCAACATCAATTGCGTCGGATTTTATGTCTCATATAACAGTAATGCTGTCACCTTCAATTCGCACCCCATTCTACTTTCCTTACTACTCCGTAAGTATACGACTTGGAAATCAAACAGAAACCTTCACACAGAACAGAGCAACTAGTCATAGTGTAATATTTCCAATTGTCTAAAGTGCTTTTGGAAGTTAAGTGGCCATGTAAAAGGTAATGCTATTACGCAAAACAGGCGTGTTTACTCTCAGTTTGACACAAACACTGTTGCAGATCCTAAACTATCAGAATTATATTACATTAACTACAAATAACAAAATAAACAAAGACTCTATTTTTAAAATATGATTTGCAGGAAATATTTTAATTGTTTATGATTTGTAAAATTAAAACTAATACGGGAAAATATGATCCACTTGTTTATGATAAAAGTGCTGTTTAAAAAGCGATACAGCTTAATTGAAATTAAAGGCTGTAAAACAATCAGCAATTTTATTATCCCCCAATATGAAGGCCTCTTTTTATACGACAGTTCTTTTATCGTAAAGTGGATCCACTGCACACAGGTGGCAATAACATTTGCTAAAGTCTTGGGTTAACAGGTTAGCAGTTGACTAAAGCAAACCCCAAAGCTATTTGGCCTGAAACAGCTCAATGTGTTCCGTTTATATTTACGTGGGTGCCATTTATTATTAACGAAAGTATACAAGTCAGTCACAAAAGCATCATAATGCTATCGATATATCTATAATAGTAATGTTAAACCCAAATCGGACATAGGGCAAACTCAGTAAAATGAGAGCTGCGTATATTTAAAGTATTCGACTACACAAATATATGTGAGGCTCCACACTTTTGACATAGTCATGTAACTTGTATATTTTTAGCTTTTTATTTCATGAAATATTAATATTTTATTATCTTTTTGAATAAAATGTCTTTCGTTAATACAGGTAATTAACACCGTACCCTTTTAAAATTTTAATAAGTTGCATACTAAATAATGATTGATGTTAAAAATAAAAGTTAAATTGCAAATCTTAAGGAACGTATCATTACATGTAAGAGTGTCAAATATACTAAACTAAGCCTTAGTCTGAATAGTGTATAAGTTGATAGGTTACAAAATACAAATTACATAGATAAGGGAAAATATAAATATCCCTTCAGCTATATTAATTTAGACTTTATTACTTTTATAAAATAAGTTACAAATGGAATTACAAAATTTTAAGTAGACACGCACTCAGACGTTCAAAATCTAACAGATTTTTTACAGTGAGTCAGTAATATTTATATTTACGTTTCACTAACATATTTTTGCAGATAATTAGCAATTTTCGGTGTATATGAGAAATTAATTTATTTTAAAAGTACTATAATAAACAGACAAATTTATGAACCGCAGCCCGAGGTATACTAAAGGAAAATGAGTATCGAACGGTAAAAGTTTTGAAAGTTTGGCATATTTGGTGTAAAATATTCGGCAATATTCTTTTCTTTTGTGTGTAATTACATATTAAATTACTAGTCGTAGCGACATCATTTCAATACCGAAATCAAAAGTAGTTCACATTATTAGGTTGTCCAGTTACTAGTTTAGGCCTATAATTTCTTTTTCCTCGCAGTTACGACAAAGGTTGATACGTGTTGTTCATGTTATATTATATTACAGGACTCACTTTCAGTAAAATATTCCTTGTGCTGATTGGAATTAACTAGATACCTATAACGAAATAAAATGAGATGCAATTTTTTTTTTAGACATAAAAACGACTTGATTCTAGAAAATTCAATGTATTTCATAGACTAACTAAGCAGTATAAATCATTAATCGCCACAGAAATTGATATTCATAATTTTTTTGTTGTAACTTCTGTAAAACGATCCAGTGTTGTTGTTGTTGTAGTAAGTAGTAGTAGCTGTAGTTATCCAATAGGTGCTATACGCATCCACAGTAAACAAGTTTGTTAACTTCATTAGTTCACTAATGACACTACGATAACACTCCATTAATAGGCTACCAACGGACAATTCAAAGAACTAACTGTACCTCAATATATTGTATAACAATCCAGCCAATATTACCTGTAGCGTAAGGCGAGAAACAGACCGGGTACGATGCCATGCGATGCGACGACGCAAGTAATCGAACGAAAACTGATGACCATGTTACGCTATGAGAGTCTCCTCACCTAGTACGTTGCGATGACTAACGCGCGTCGGCATGCGATGCGATGACGGACGAATAGCTCGAGTCTCATTTAGTGTCCGACCGTTCAAAAATCATCATGGATTTAAACGAAGAAAAATTAATAATTGAGGTAAATTTATAGGAGTAGATTTTTCCTTTTAAATATTATGTCTTATTTAATCAACAACTTATGAACTACCGGTATGTTATTAATTAAATCTATGATTTTTGTTAAATATAAAATATGATACATATTTTGATAAATTCTGCACAACATGCTTTAAATATTTAAATACTATACATATTGTAGCATCACGAGATAATACAAAAAAGAAAACTCAATTTAATCATCAAAATTTATAGTAAAACTAATCAAATAGATAAATACTATGTAACTGAATGAGGAATGCAGAAAAGAATGAGTAATCAAATGAGAACAACCAAGAATAATTATATAAGGAAGCATTATAATCAGTGGCGTACCGTTGGGGGGGGGGCAGTGGGGCGGGTACCCCGGGCGTGAAATTTTTAGGGGCGCTAAAAAATTGTAAGATACAATTTTTATTTCTTGGATTTCGTTGTCCATGACGTGTCCGTTACTTAACTAAATATCACTATTGTATTAACGACTCGGAACACTAGGTTTTTTATAAGTAAAATCATAAAGATTTACCTTAAAGCCTAAACCGGTTTTCTCCTTTAAAAGGCTTCTTCAGAGGCTGCCGTATTTAGCGCTGGCCTTCTTGTTATTGGCGACGGGATAGATTTTTGAAAGATCGATGCTGTGTGTGTTGGGTGAGATGTGTTCGAATAATGCGTGCGATTTGAATTGTGTATGTTCGTTTAGGATGTCGTTTTCATTTGTTTTTGTGTGTTTGTAGATTTCTAATTGTTCTAGAGTGTCTAGTTTTCGGCCTTTTGTGTGTACGTGTAGAATGTTCATGTTATTGTCGATGTTTTTATTTGTGTGGTTTGCTTCAATGAGGTGGTTTGCACAGGTAGATTCTGTAGTGGAGTGGAGTGCCTTTGTGTGTTCAATGTATCTCTGTTTGAAGCTGCGTCCTGTCTGGCCTATGTAGAATTTATTGCAATTTGAGCAATTTAGCTTGTAAATACCGGGTAGATCGAATTTGTTTTGTGCTTTGTGCGTGTGTTTTGATAGTGTGTGTTCTGTTTTGTTAGTAGTTTTGTAAGCGATTTGTATCCTGCTGTTTTGAATTTGTGGGCTATTTTTTCAGTTTGTTTGTTGATGTATGTTAGTGTTATGAATTTGTTGTTTTCTGTCTTTGTCTGTTGTTTGTTTTATGTTTTGTGTAGGAGTTTACTGACTATTGTTCTGTCATATCCGTTAGATTCTGCGAGATATTTTATCGTGTTTAGTTCGTCTTTGTAGTCTTTTTCATCTAAGGAGATGTTGTTAAGTCTATGTATCATGGTTGTGAAAGCAGCTAGTTTGTGTTGTATTGGGTGATTGGAGGTGTTGTGTATTAGTGTGTCAGTTGTGGTTGGTTTTCTGTATATACTGAATTTGTGCCTGTGTTCTAGTTTTGTGATGGAGAGGTCTAAGAAGTTTATGGTATTGTTGTGTTCGTATTCGGCAGTAAAGGTTATGTTTTTATGTATTTTGTTTATGTGCGTTAGTAACTGTTCACATTGTCTTTTGTTTCCCCTGTAGGCCTATAGTAATAGAATGTTATCAACGTATCTGTGCCAATATAGTATTTTATGTGAATGTCTGCCATTGTTTGTGAGTATTTTTGTTTTTTCTAAGTGTTGGAGGAAGACTTCTGCTAGAATGCTGGATATGGGGGAGCCCATGGGTAAGCCATCGTTCTGTGTGTAGTATTTATTGTTATAAGTAAAGTAGTTTTGTTTTGTGATAATGTTCAGAGTTTCTGTTATTTCGTTGATAAGTTCGTCTGGTGTGTTGTTCTGTTTGAGTTTGTTTTGTAGGATGGTGATTGTTTCAGAGGTGGGGATGTTTGTGTACAGGTTTTTAATGTACAATTTTTATCATACAATAAAATACGATATTTCAGGGCTTGCATATAGTCCGCATCATAATTGATATCCTATGTTAATGTTTTCTCAACAATTATTATTTTACATGTTCGGTCGTGGGAGTGGGGAACGTCCCCGCCTTCGAAAAGACGGTTTGTGAGATCTCCGATTGGTTGGATTGGCCCAAAGTTACTAGATTTTACAAGGTTGTCTCATTTCGATTTTTACGAAAGTTTAGGAGTGGGGGCAGTAGTCAACGTGACGTCACTCGTCGGACACCTTGGTCGTACTACAATTGAAACCCATGCTATTTGAGCATTTTGCTTGAGGGTATTTCTGCTGACAATCTTACTTTGTGAGAGGTGGTTCTTGTTGTGCAGTTGCTACATGTACTAATTACTCAGGAAAAGCAAAGGAAACTGGAAGAACTGATTTATCATTCTACAGGTATGATATAATATTCCATCGCTCGCAAATGCGAAAAACTTGTCTATATTTAGAATTTTCTTTAAAAACAATATTGATTTAAGTAGCATTGTTATTCTGTACAGTAAATATAAAGATATTTCCTTTTATTTCGCGTTTATTTCATTTAAATCCATTAAGCCATTCACGAGAATCAAATGACCGCCGTGTACTTTCCCGACGAGTGACGTCACAGTCAAATCGTGAAATCGCAATGTTTACACGTTATGAGACAACCTTGTAAAATCTAGTAACCTTGGGAGTGGCCCGCTTTCGCTCGTGGCGCATGCGCAAAGCAAGTGCTCTGGCTTGGTTCACGACTGCATTGTTGTGTTTCTGTTCGGATATAAAGGTTCTCCCTAGTAGTCTACATCAGGACTGAAAAGACATCAGAAAAAATTAGCCTTTAGACACAACGCACAGGTAAATAATATTTCTATCTTATAGAATGGTGCATAAGAAAGTTTATTTATTGATAAATTTGTTTTTGAATTGTGGGAACAGCAGCTTTTTTGTTGCCAACGCTTGGCAATAAAATGCTGCTGTTCCCACAATAGTTTTAGCGAGTTTCCCATATTCCCATAGGAAACAGTAGCTACTGAGGTTGGTCTTAACCCTTGCGTACCTGAGAGGGGTATCTGAGTTACCCCAAGCAAGTTTTTTGTTCATAATTTATTAGTGTTTGCAAATAGTGGACTACATTTTTTTGTATTTGTCCATTGAAATGTCTGTTAAGAGACAAAAAAGTGTTTGTAATTTAATGCAGACCGGGAAAATAAATAATCTGAAGAAATAAACTGTGGTAGCGTGAATACCCCACTCAGTGTTCCTCGTAACAGTGATTTCTGGCTAGCTACAGGACTTAGTGCTTACTGAAGTGAATGATGCTCAGATATACGTACAACAAAGAGGACTTGGACTTGATCAATGTGTTCAAAAGCTGAAAGCGCTGACTCTATTTTGTGAGGAAAAGCGTGATACTCTAGTCACAAAAGCAGCTGAGAGAGCCATGGAGATGTGCAATATATTTGATATTTCAACAGAAAGAAGAATCGGAAGACGAAAGAAAATGTCTGGTGAGAAAAGTATCGACTCTGGCTTAAATTTAGTTCAGGAAACTCGTCGGGAACAGCTTGAGGCAGTAGATAAGCTAACATCAGAATTAAAGAAACGTACGTTACAAATGAATATACTTCATGAGCTATTTGCCTTCCTTCAAATTCAAATACTATTGGATGCAGAAAAAGATGAATTCATTGTTCGAAACATTTAGCATTTATGTGAAAAATATTCCGAATTGAATGCTTCAGCTATGATTGCTGAAGTACATCGTATTAGGCGCCACATTTCTTTATTTAAAGAAGTTCATCCAGAAGAGAACATTTTTGCATGGACAACTTTAGAATTATTAAGCTGGATAATTAAGTGGAAGATGCAAGAGAGTTTAATTAACATTGTTGTGCCACTAAGAATTTTTTTAACAATCACTGTGTCAAATGCTACTTGTGAAAGAAGTTTTTCCAAATTAAAGCTAATAAAGACCTATCAGAGATCGACTACGAGCCAGAAAAGGTTAAGTAACCTTGCAATTTTATCAATTGAAAGAAAAATAAATGTAAATTTTAACCATGTAATTGAAAAATTTGCAAGAATAAAGTCCAGAAGATTTTAAATAAATGCAATTTATATACTGAAATGTCTAATATTTAATGTTTTTTGTTTCCCTATTTTGTTATACTTGTATTGGTACCTATAAACTGTTACAGTTTCGAAGTAAACATTAATGAATTTAGAGAAGTAATTTGATTTTATAATTATAATTGTAGGTTTAGAAAATAAATAGTTTTAAAACTTGGATTTGTAACAGCTTATGAGGGGGCGCAATATTTTAAATTGCCCCGGGCGCTCAAACTCCACGGTACGCCACTGATTATAATAACTAAAACAATAAACCATGAATAAAAAATAAGTATTTTACAGATGCATGAATAAATTAAAAACAGGAATTAGCTTTGTAAACAAACACAGTAAATAACTTTACAAAGAGACATAATAAAGGACCAGACTGGACTGTGACTTTGACGTACCAATAAATTAGGGAAGTGATTTTGTATATTTTATTATAATATTGTAAATAATAATGTTGTGGTATGTAAGTATAAACTGTATTTAGAGTTAAGCAAAATCATTTGTACAACACAAGCCTAAAAGTCAAGTTATGTCTTTAACCTAAGACTGGATTTGTAATTAGCTCATATATAGTGTTGTGGTAAAGACAAGGTAATTATTTTCATAATTGTGTTTATTCGAAAAACATACAAGGTGAGATAAGTGAATAGAAAAGTGATAAATAATAATAATGAAACAGTGCAAATGACACAGTGTAAACAACGATAAAAATATAAAGTGTTGTGAACCTAGTATGGCCAAAAGATGAGAATGGCATGTATTTTATATAAAGTGACCAAATAACAATAAAATCAATTTCATTAGTGTGAGTGACAATATAAAATTAAGTGAAATAAAGACATAAACGGGGTTATGTAAAAATAATCAGGAAAAGTAAGGTTATATTAAAAAACTTATATTTACTGGAGGCGGATAAAACTGCCCTGAGACCGAAAAATACACCAAACAAACCAAGGCCTCTTATAAATGAATCTAAAGCTGGTGTTACAAGGAAGAAACGTTTTTCTTTCTAGTGTAGGCGTTCAATGCAAAAAGAACAAATTGAATCAGTTGCCAATCCAACCAATATTAGAGAAGAAAATTATAGAAAAAAGACAAGTAAAGTTATAGGAGATATCAGTAAACTAACGAACAATATATATTCGACCAACCTGAAGAAGGAAAGCTGAAAATAAAATGCTAAACTGGAGTACTACATGTTGAATTTGGTGAGATCGTTTTAATACTAAAGCCATCTTGACAACTATCAACATTTTACACAACACTTCAATACAAACTAAATAACGAACACATTTAGTGCGACTACATTTATAAACATAATCTATGATATACAAAGTGACTGACACAAACTTATTTTGAACAAACAAAAGTGTAGAACTCATATAATTTTTATTAAACATTCAGTAGTGTGTATACAAATAAAGGAATATGGCGTATCTTGCTTTATTTCACTGTTATTGAAATGGAACAGCAGCGCGCCATGTACAGAATTCATGAACTATGAGCTACATAATAGACAATTTTTTTAATTTTTTTATCTTGTCAATTATATTACTAATGTCTAATTATTAATTATTTTATTTGTTTTATTAATTTTATATTTGTAATGTGTAATATTAAGTTTGTAAAATATCTGAATTGATTTCTTTTTGTATAATCACAAGAACTCACATCCAAACAATCATTACACAAACAACAATTAATTACTACACATTACAATTTTTTCTTCATGTGTGTTATTAACGTAAAACTCGTTGTATGAATTTATAATTTTACTGAAGACGATTGTTAATTTGGTTATAACCCTGTGATAAAAAATTGTTTCATGCATCCGTGAGCTAGATGGAGCAGGAACTTTAAAAAAAGGAAAATTTGTTATTAATTAAAAAAAAAGAAAATTATTATAATAAGAGAATTAAGGAATAAAAATTGAATGATTCAGAGCAGCAAAAGGAGTGTGTTCTCATTTATAAATAAATATTATTAAACATACAACTTAGACTATTGCTGAGACTAATTGAGTATTTATAATCATTAACAATCAGTATACAAATACAAATCGAACATATTTGGCGCCCAACGTGGGCGTTAAAGAAAACTGTATATTGTAACGTGACCTACGGTAGTACAAGGTTTACAAGTATCCATAAGTGAAGAAAAGCTGTATAATAAAAATTATTAAATAGGATATGATAGAACAACACCACTAACTGAATTTGACGTAGACAAGAACAATGACGATGACGAGACCCAATAGATTGGAAAAGGTGATCCAGAGAAAATAGTTAAAGTCATAACATAAAAAATACCCAAGTGTTAATAAGAATCATATATATAAAAGTACAAAATTAAGTAGGGAAATAAATAGTATGTAAACAGTGGAAAATGTAAAAGGAAAAGGAAATGTAAGAACAAACATAATGATAATATATAGAAATGGTGTTGATAAATAAGCTATCAAAAGACAATATTATAAATAAACTAAAATAGGAATAATTAAGTAGGAAAATGGTGATAAGTAATGAACCTTGATAGGACCCAGTGTTAATAATTACATGAAATATAAAATACAATGTTAGAAGGTGACCAAAAAGTGATAAGTAAGTAAGAAAGATAATAATAAATAACGAACCATTATAGGACCCAATGTTAACCAATGAACTACATAAAAACACTAGGTAATAAAGTGAAGTGTAGTCAGGAATAAAGAAAAAACTTGTGACAATAGTCTATAAGTAATAACTGGACCCAACTATAATAAATAAACTGTATAAATTATAAGGTATATTTATAAGTAGACATTGGCATGGTTTTAAGGAAATCAGAAAATGTTTGTATTTGATATAACAATGTTTGTTAGAAGCAAACCACTGATGATTGTTTTCCATTACTTTAAGGACGTTTTATAGTATATAATAAGGACGATAAGGAGTCCATTGTTTTATTTTAATGAATTAAGTTTATACATTTATATTAACCACTGTTAAAAATAATGGTAAAATGCTAATCTGTTATGCTGAAAACAGGCAAAGAGAGTTAAACACTGTATTCTATAAGTAGAATTATAAGGGAATACAGTACTAGTACACACCTACTGTTCATTTTATTATATTTTGTTTTGGGTTCTGATTAACCCCAAATGTTATTATGTTGAATAATATGTTTAACAGAACCGTTTTAAATACATGTAAAACCTTAGACACTAGCATTGGCCTAAAAGGTTTGTTAAGAAATTATGTTATGTTATATGATGATTAAAAATAATCAAATGTTACAATTTAGTCTATGTTATTACAGTAATTATGTTTAGTAGCATTTAAAATTAATAAAATTGACATGAACAGTGGTAATGAGTATAGGGGAGGTGAATTATGAACTCTAGGCAATTAGGCCTATAACTGCTAACAAGGAATTTGTGGAATTTAAGACAAAACAATAACAATTGATAAAATAAAGTATATAATCTGTTTAGGTTTCATAATAATAGTGTAGGACACAAAACTGAATAGAAAATAATTAGTTTAAAGGTAATTTACAAAAGAAAACCAAATGCAAAATGCATGAATCTGTTATAATTTGAAAAAAGTTAACCTTATGAGATATCAAAATAATTTGTAAACAAAAAGCAAACTAATGGTGTTATTATATTTAAATTACAGGTAGTATAAGGGAGTTACAACAGTTTAAAGATTTTTAGTAATTTTGTATAGAAAAATGTTGTTTTATATAACAATGTTGTAAATTATCAACCAATGAGAATTAGTGTTTGGAAGAGAGAAACTATGGTAACCAGTAAATAAATTGTTTTAGTCCATTATTAGCTCTTGATGAGTGCAGACGTATTAAACCGCAATGAGTAAAGAAAAGAATTAATTAAACAAAATCTATAAAATTAATGACGAAAATAATAAACTAAATTACAGAAAATAATTAACACTCACATGAATTAAAAAATCACAAGAAAAAATTAAATAATCCATGAGGAATTGCTGAGGAATTCCAAGTGACTGTCTACGAACCATTGGAAGGAAGAAAATAACTAAAACCCATAAATGAATGACGGAATTTTCAATAACAATGATGACTGATGGAAAATAAATAACTGAACCAAATACCTAAGAAAATAGAAGAACGGAATTAACGAAAAAAAGACAACCAGCAGTATTCGTTAGCAATATTACCCGGATAGATGAGACAGAGGAATGTTAAGTATATTTTAAAATACGACTTAACAGTAACACACAAGAAAACCAAACAATAAGTGTATTTTCACCTTCAACACAATTTATCACTTTCTAACAGACACTTGATCTTTCATTGTTTAAATGAACACCTAAAATTGAAGAATAATCTTAATCTAACATTGATTCCTTAAGTGAATATATTTTAAAACATAAAAATTTACTAAACTCAGATAACCTCCAAACGCTAAATCCAGTAGTTATAGTTTACCACTGTAATTACAAGTGTATCACATTTTGTATGTTATTTATATGGTATTTGTAAACTTTTGTACTTTTATTAGTCCATTTGTCAACATTTTCTGTAGTCCCAAGAACCCCGACCTGAGATATACATATACAATAATTAACAACGCCCTTCCACGAGAGTTTGCTAAGCAACGGCTGGTCAGAATAGCCAACCGCTAATAATTAAACATGCCGCCGCAAATTAAAAATATATAATTTGGAAGAAATTGTAATAAGATAACCCAATTAATAATTGTTAATAAAACATAATAGAAGTATTCAACTGTATGTTTGGTTTCATTGAACGTATCTTTAAGAATTGAGTATTCTCTCATCATAAAGAAAACTTGCATTTTGGTTTACTTCGAAGAGTTGGCAAACCTTAGTTTGAGGCAGAAAATACGAATTTGAACGTCCGAACTGGTGAGTAGACACTCTCCACTTGTAAGTATTATAACGAGCAAGATCTCGTGTAGTTATAGAATTGACGCACAAACGTGTGGCTAAAGAACCATAAGAGTGACTGGTTATAATATATACACAGACTATTGCACATAATCATATTTTGATAAATGTTAGACAACTGTGTAAAGAGCTTAAATTTCGTTTTTAAGGTTCAATCAAGACCCATATTTTAGACAAAGCACTAAATAATTATAAAAAATAATAAAAAGGATGATGATTGATGGAAAGATGTTGCCGTTGTCACGGAATGTGGCCTACAACTCACGCCTTCGATTTATAGGATGAACCCACAGTCTACGACTTTTAAACTTTTTAAAAAGTAAATAAGCACCCAATGCCTTTTCCTGCCTCCTAGATAACACTACTTTAGGAAAACAGAAACTATTCTAATCAAACTTGACGGAGGCCCATTTAATCGTATTCTGTGTGAGGCCCCTTTCGTTGCGATGATGTACGTCAAGGGATCGCGTTCGATCTTATATCCATCCGTTATCGCGACGCATGGTATCGTACTCGGTCTGTTTCTTGCCTAACGTGCCTAGAAGCCTTAAGCAGTGTCTTCAATTTTCGGCTATTTCAGGAAGGTGCGAGCCCCTGCTTTTCTTCCCATCAGGCTGCAAAGAACAAGGTGTGCTGCAGTAACTATTTTCTAACGTAATTAATAACTATATTTTACCGACCGGTGAATTAAGTTTTCGTTGTCTTTTCGTTTATCAAGCGAACGATATGAGGAATTAGAGATATGTCTACAATAAGACTATCATCAGAATTTGATCCTTGTAACTACGAGTAAGTTCTTTGTAAGTTTAATTTAGTTTAGTTTTAAGGTTGTCGACTTCAGTCTGATGTTCCTCGCTATTACTCCTTCTTTGTGGCTTCGTATATCTACATAGCGACAATGGAAAACTCACAGGCTACTTACAACAAGTTTTAATAGATTATTGATTAATTTTTTTATTGGGATTTTTACGACCAGATTACAAGTAAACACAGATAACGAAACACATTAGATCATAAAAGTGAAACATTTATAACTTAAGTAGAATACTATTAATAGGCCTACACAAACAAATTTTACAATAATATATTTTATTTATTTGTGTTTTTACATCGTCTTGACAGCTTATCTGTACCGTCATCTTCATAAACGATATAAAAAGTGTAAATCTATTTATGTTAGGTATAAGTGTGTATATTTATATTTTATGGAAATAAAATTAGAGAAAAACTGTCAAAACAATGTAAGAAACAATAAATAAAATACAGGGTACGCAAGTGAATCGGGAAATTTTGAAAGTCCAATAGTTCATTTTCTGCTCACGAGAGGGCGTGGAGGTTTTCTATTGTTGTTTTACATTTAATGCCATTTGTTAAACATGGAGCAGTGGTACTGTGCACAGCGTGCTTTCTGCGTAAAATCGTTTTATAAGAATGGTGACTGTGTGACTTCTGTACAACGATTGTTTTGTAATCATTTCTATATTCCACGACATGGAAGAGTGCCGTCCGCTCATGCAATTATGTCATGGGTGAAAAAGTTTGAAGAAACTGGTTCCACATTAAACTTAAAGCATAGAGGAGCAACAAGGTCTGTAAGAACAGAGGAAAACATTGAAAGAGTTCGAGTAGCATTGACGCGTAGTCCACAACGTTCTGCAATGAAACATGCATCCGCACTAAACATTAGTGACACATCGTTACGACGAATTTTGCATAAAGACTTATCTTTTCATCCTTACAAAATTCAAGTAATCCAGGAGTTGAAAGATGGCGATATGCTGGCTCGCAGGATTTTCAGCGAAGAAATATTGCGACGTGTAAATGATGATGAAAACTTTATTCACCGCATGTTTATGTCAGATGAAGCACATTTTCATTTGAATGGATATGTAAACAAACAAAATAGTCGATATTGGAATGATGAAAACCCAGGTGAGTTGCATGAAAAGCCATTACATAGTCCTAAAGTTACGGTGTGTTGTGCAGTTTCATCATCTGGCATTATTGGGCCATATTTTTTCCAAGACGATAGAGGAAACACCACAACTGTCAATGCAGACCGCTACACACACATGGTCAGAACATTTTTGATGCAACAGCTCCCTAGGTTTCCAGAAATTAATTTTTTCCAGCAGAATGGGGCCACAAGTCATACTGCTCGTGTGTCCATGGCTGCTTTAAGAGAACTCTTCCCGGACGGACTCATATCCAGATATGGCGTCATCTCGTGGCCTGCAATATCCCCAGATTTGTCCGCATGCGACTTTTTTCTTTGGGGATTTCTGAAGAGCAGGGTGTACATTGATAGACCGCACACCATACCGGAATTAAAAACGAATATCAGACAAGAAATTGCACGGATTCAACCTGACTGCTTCGTCGAGTGATGGAAAATTTTCGGTCAAGATTAGAAGAATGTTTACACAGAAATGGCTCTCACATGAGCGGCTTTATTTTTAAAAAGTAAAATAATGGCATACTTTACTCAACTCAAATCTGTAAAAAAAAATTCTGATAATAAATGTTTCATGAAAAAATTGGGTACTTTTAATTTTCCCGCTTCACTGGCGGACCCTGTATAATCTTGTAAAAATATTGTTTTATTATACTATTTATTAATGACAACAATGATTAAATAGAACTTAAACATAAATTCTTGAATATAACTTTTTTAAAGTGACGCAGTTAATACTTTTATGATAAGTCTACATGTAATATTAGAATTTTAATTTATTTCCAATAATACATACAATAAGATATTGTTACTAGTATTTAAAGCACATTACAGGATTATATAAAGCATTGTAACACATTAAAATTTTAAAAGTTCAAATTTTTTGTGAAAAAAGTGTCTTCTTAGGCAACTGTCGCATTTACCTAATCATTACATTTGATCGTGGTAGACTCGACTTTACCAGTAGTAAACGTGACCAAACCTGTGACATTTGGCATTGTCATTTGCGAAACGGTTTCAACCGGATATCGTAAGGTACCTTATGCAGCTTCTGTCTTAACCATATGTTCTAACTAGGACAGAAACTGTCAAAGTTCTGTCTTTCAGGATTGCCTGAAATAGTACGGTGCTTCTCTGTTGGTTGTATTGTTATAATACAGTTACATGGAGAGTAAGCAAAATGAAATTATTATAAAAATTTCGATGAGTGTAGACAGTCAAATTTTTATCATTTTAGGAATCTGAAAGTCATATTGTATCAACTGTTTATTTAGCCTTTGAATCCCACTTCATTTAGTTATAAAATTATATGACTAGGGATTGGTGTGTGCATTACTGTTTACTGCAACTTTAAGTAGGCAATAAATAAAAGTAAAGGCGTTTGATTTAAAGTACGCTAAAATCTCCATTTGAAGCTGAAAGAAAGCACTTTCACTAAATATGAATTATCGTAAAGTGTTAGTAGGTAAGAAGAATATAACTTCTCTTAGAAGAAATACATTTCACGAAATAGTAGTGGCATTGCTTTTTTAGGAACACATAACAACTAAAGTTGTATATTTTTCTAACCGACACATAGAAACTATTCCTTTAAAGCATACAGTTTGCAGGCTACTTTTGATAATTAGATAGGACAATAGGAGTTGAGTGTCTGGTAAGATATTTTATTAAATTTTATTTTGTTAATTTGCTGTTATATTATTGTATTTAGTAACTGGAATTTTATTGTAATAACTCTTATTATATTGACGGTTTTTTTCACAAAAATCGTTCCATGTGTTCTATATATTTTAAATTTGTAATAGTATAATACATTTGTAAGTCATATTCGAGTGCGGAATTATATAACGTACGTAATTACATCGATTTAATCACTTTATACTTGTTTACAACGGGTTTGTCTAGTCGATGTAACATAATTAAGAAGGCAGCGTCTTGATACTCGTTTGTTGGGTAAATTAGGCTGTTTGTTAACTTTCCGGGACAGGTACACAAACTCACGGCTTCTTGTTCGCCACAGAAGTTAGGCTGTAACTGAACACTTCCTGTTTTCCTTACACGAATATCCGGTCTGTCCATTGTTCAGTAATTTAAAGTTGCATAATTGACCTCAGCCCTTCAGAAACTTTAATATTGTATAAACCGGTCCCTTACTATTTGAAACTTATTGTAATTATTGCATTAATTAAAATAAGTTCTAATGTTAATTAATGACCAATGTTAACATTCTAACGACTTTTCATAACCACTTGGATTTTTACTGAATTTTTTTTACCAATATATGACATCCTGAATAATGTGCACAACAATTGATGAGTAAAAAGTATGTTAATGAACTCAACTACATTTGTAAATTTCGTATATTTTAAACGTGCTTTGTATTCACATTTCACACGTGTGAATGTGTATATGTGATTGTAACAGAGAGAGAGAGAGAGAGAGAGAGAGAGAGAGAGAGAGGATACTTTGATGTGAGGCAATTGGGTTTTGCCAGTGCTAAATCATTTTTAAGCATTTTAAAACTCATATGCTCCCTGAGTTGCAGAACTCGCTCACTATTTTGAATTCAATATATTTATCATTACATAAATTTTGATATTAGTCAATTTTTAATTATGGTAAAAATTATAAATATCCCGATTCCTTTACTATTTATTTAGTAATATACCAATTGTAATAAACATTAAAACTCGAAATATTCGAATTTGGGTTATACTTCCTTTTATTCTGAGACGCTGCTGGATGTTCACAATTCTTTTGAATATTTTATCTCCTTTTAGAGGCTTGTAGTCCTAAAACTTTTAAATTTACAAAACTTAATATTACACTCACATGTTAATTCTCTTTAATTTGATTTCCCACATGAAATTTTGTACTTTAATCAAAATTTGTACTTTTTGGGCCTTGACGTCTAGAAGTTTTGAAACTTTGAAAACTTAACACTATATTCAGACTGTTGTTTAAATTGCCTTTAGTTTTATGAAGAACGATAGCCAAATATGATGCAGTGAGATAAGAGATTGGGTAAGGACGCCAATTCAGAAATATTACGGCTCCAAACCTGTTACTGGTATAGACAATCTTTATGAACGTGTCGTGCCTAGAACTATTTATAAATTGTACATGACTGAACATATACTTCCTATCTGATGTAGCATTAGAAAAATTGGTGAAAAGAATTGTACAAAAAGATTAATTTTGAAGGCAATATACATAGTTTAAAAATACTTTTATCATGAATTAACAGACAAGTTCTTACTAAAGAAATTGACTCGCGTATATTTAGTGTTTAAAACGTATAGACGTAATTAATTTAGAGAAATGAAGACACCGGTTGTTTATGTTTACGAATCGTACCGACTGTCTAGTCGTGAGTTATCTAAATGTGGGCAGACGCCTGTGTCGAAATCAAAAAGGCTGACAGTTATAAACGCTGGAGAGGAAATGGGCTTCATGCCAAATATCTTCTAAGTCAGCAACCACAACAATGAATATAATTTTGTAAAATGGGTGCAAGAAAAGTGCATGCAATTCAATGGGTGCATTACACACCTTCTTCCTTAATATGTTGTGGACAATGCTGCCTATCATAATTTGGAGAGAAAATATTGCCTTCACCTCGAATTCTAAAAAAGATAATGTGATAAATTAAGCTCCGTGCTTATCATAAAGCACGAAAATATAAACAAAACATACGTCGTTGACGTTGGCGAAACATCTTGTCATTTACGAGTTGTCGAAAGCACACGGCCAGTCTATATTGTCACTTCAATATATATGAAGTACGTCTTACCTGACTTTATGCCTGGTTGAGTTGTGATTAGTCATGTTGCCAAACAGCTAGTTACATTTATACTGCATGAGGTTTACGCTTTTTTATACGAAAATTAGTGAAACGTCAGAAGATTACTGGAAACTTTACTGTCACAGAGTAAAAAGACTAGAGATGGAATACTGCAAAAGAGACGTAATCATTGACGAAGAAAGCGACAGGTTCTGGTAAACCAAAACTCGGGCTGCCTCATTCGTAATATTTTTCACTTGTCGTTTGGATCCCTAGAATCTGAGATAGTCCAGAGAAGCTGAAAGACCTATGACTGGTAGTTGAAAGTCTCTGGTGAACAACTTAACAATAGGGTCTGCTCCATATCTTTAAATATGGTCTCTCAACAGCCAGTCTCTGGTTGTTTAGCTTCTGGGAACGATCCCAGATTCTAGGGATCAAAACGTCAAATGGAAAGAATTACAACGGCTGCAGTCCGAGTATAAGGTTTACTTGTGGAAATCACTCATTGCTTAGGAGTTGTAAACACTGATATATTATGAGTTGTAAGTTCAGTAGATATTGACAGCGACAGTGACTGGGAGCCAGGACAGATTCCAGTGCTGATATCTGAGATACTTATATGCTGTCTGACTAAAGTAGATATCAGTCGTAATACTTTATTTATTGTATTTTTGTTACTATTATAAAATTAAATAATCCTACATTTCCGTTGTGTACTTAAAATATGTAGTTATAAAGTGAAGCGTTAAAAGAATAAGTACGGAATCTTGGGTAGATGTCCACATGATGGATCGATGGAGGGGTTCATTTACACTCACATGGATAGTGAGAGGGAGATGATTATTATTCATTATTAGTATTATTATTATTATTATTATTATTATTATTTTACACACACACACACACACACACACACACACACACACACACACGACTGTTCATTGAATTATGTAATCTGTATATTGAAATACATAATACTCTTACAACGAAAATATTAATCCATGTGTATTTAAATATTGCTGTATATACAAAGAAAGTATTCCGTGTTTCCTTTACAGTTATATTTATTTTAAATTATACAGATATTAAAAGTGTTGCGAGTATAAAGAAAAACGAGAATATTGTAAAACGTACTATCACTCGATACACTACACTTTACACTACTCTACTCTTTCTATCAAATAAACTCTATTTGCTAATACGTTTAAATAATTTGTTGATATAAACTTTATTTATGTTAAAGGTTTTAGAGTTTTAGTATAAAACAGGTAATATGCAGGTCTAGTATACACATACATATTACGTGCGGCGTACATGTGGTATGGTGTGGTGTGTGAATGCGCGCGACCGCGCGTGTTTGTCATATAATATTTGTTCCTATATGAACTCATTTTACAATCGTAGCCAATATTCATGAATAATGTTGACGACATATAGGTACAATCTATGTATAGTTACCATATTTTTTTATGTAGCTCACTCTTGAGCACCTGCGCATGCAGGAGACACACGCAAAGACGTACTTATGAGTACCAGACGACTCCAAAGCGTTGAAGATATGGCGAGGACGGGTTCTCTCTTATTTACCGTGAAGAGGTTAGATTTCCTTCGCGGTGGAAGAAGACACCTGGGTAGACTGAGGAAGAGGCAGAAGAATAAACACTGTAAGGACCTTCTAGAGGTCTGTATAGGGATGCGTGAAGAGAAGTGGAGAGTCCGATAGAGCAACGGGCTGTCCTCTGGGCCTGATCGCGTCAAAGTAAGAGTAAAGGAAATTTCCACCAGCAGATAACAATGTAAAAGTTAACTATTAATTTTGGATATTTTTTTCTTCAACTTTTCCTTAGAAAAAGTGAACAAAATAAAACTTATCCTCATATTTAGTATGAAAAATTTCATTGCTATGAAAAGTATTAAGAAGCTATGTGAGCATCTATATTTATTAATTTACTTAATTTATATTTTATATAGTGTTTAAAGTTTAAACTTAAATTCCAAATAAATAGTTCAGGAGAAAAACATGTATGACCATATAAGAAAAGCGACGAGGAATGTAAAAAAAATGGTGTTTAGTATAATGTATCATGTCAGCAGAATAAGTTAATTAAGGTGCGTTGTTATCATTCAGCAAGTGGCAATGTTCCAACCTCGTGGACAGAAGAGGCTTATAATTGGGAATGGTGAGTACTTTCAATTTGCGCACAGTTGTGAAACGACGTCATGAAATATTGTTATTAGTCCCACGTTATTAATGTTATTAATCACACTTTGGCAACAGAATTTTTGAAAAGTTTCCAAGACCACGTGCATTCAGAGAGTTCATTTAGAGTTCATCTAGAGTTCATCTATTTGCAGGTGGACAGTATTCATCTGGGTCTAAGAACTGCCCTACGTATAAAACTGATATAGACGAAGTGGAAAGTCTTCAAAAGGTGAATTATATTGTAACGTTCCCTCGTAGTTGTTACAAAATAATAATGTTATAATTTGTTAAAATTTGAAATAAAAAAATTTTATTTTAAAATAAAAATTTTGTTTTTTCTGAAAAAATATTTGTTCGTGTTTTTTGTTATCTGTATTTAGGAAATAATTTTTGTTATTGTCTGGTGTAAAAATTGTAATTATATTATGGTTGATAGTGTTGTGGTGTCACTTTCTATGAATAACTTCTAAGTTAATATGGTTAACTCCGGTACTGGTCGATAGATTATTTTTGTGATCGGTTCCTTATGTGATGCAGGTATCCGCTAAGAAGGGATTTTTGGAAATTCGACCTTTAAAGGGGGGGGGGAAGTTTGCCTGACTGAATGACATAGAATCAACGTAGAGCAAAAACTACTGAAGTTAATATGGTTAACTCCGGTACTGGTCGATAGACGGCTCTTCTTCTTCTTCAATATGCTCCTTATTTTCGTAAATACCGCCTTTCGGTTAGTCCGTGTTCTTGAATTAACTTATTCTTTAATTATATTTAAAGTAAAATTCAACCAATTTGCAGAATTAGAGTGTTTATTAACAATTTATTAAAAATATCGATAGTAATCGATTGTTGACAACAGTATCGACTCGTTACTCAGGGCCGGTCGACAAAAACTTTACATTAATAGTGTATATAAAATATTGTTCTTTTAACGGTTATGTTAGAATAGCCAGAGAAGGATAGGGCCAAGAAAGTATAACATTTACAATTAAAATGTCTTAAGATTAACAATTACAGTGTTATCTATATATATATATATATATATATATATATATATATATATAGACTTAGCGCCGCATAATTTCTTTATCACACCCCAATTTTTATCCAGGGTATCTAAAACAAATTTGAGGAACTTGTATAAGTACATTTTTAGGTGATGAAGTTATTTTGCCCAAGTTATGGTGTGTCAGCGTACGAAAAACTTATACAAATTTTTATACATCGTATTTTTGCTGTACGCTGAAGCCAGACAACCTGTTCGATATATACAAATGTATATAATGAAATATGGGTAGTTAGTCGGCCATATTGGCATTCGTAATAATTATTCTATAAAATTTGTAACATGTGTAAAAAAGACAGACACTACAGACGGAAGTGTGTTTTTATTCTGTTTAGTTGGTATAACGAAATATTGCGACCTGCCATATTTTTCCGTTTTGTCGTCGCTGTGTGGTAATTCGTTTCGTTTGTTAACGTGTGTGGGACAGAATTTTGTTATTCGTATGAAGTGTTTGTGATTGCAAGTCGAAGTAAAAATATGTTGGAGGCGCTAGGAATAATAATGAAAGGTAAGATGATCATTTATTTAGTGTATGTTGTCCGTTGTTTGTAGGAAATTAGCTGTGTTAGGTTATGTATGAATGTCTCGATTACTTTGCGTCTGTAACACGGCCTACCGGTTGTTATAGACCCAACTATACATAATATCACTGTGTTCTGTCCAAAATTTAATAATGGAGCAAATTAGCATTCTAATTTAATTAATACAATATACCTAGGCTAACACCGTGCGTTCTTATGGGAGTAAAAATTTAATTTTTTGTCTCCGTAAATAGGTTCGACCGCCGTTTAAAATTATTTTTATCGTGTTTATATAACATAGAAGAATATAATAAAAATATATCAGCGCAATATCAGCATTGATGAGAATCTTCATAATTACCCAAGGGGTAATTAACTCATTTTTAAAAAAAAAGTCCCTGTAAGGCACTGACTGCAATTTAATTGAATAATGTTTCTTTATTATAGATACTCCTGTAAGTCTGACAATTACTACTCTAGCCTACCTATATTTGTGTAATGTATCCAGTTTGTAAGTCATTTTATTCGTAAAATGTCGTCCTACCTAACACAAGATGATAGGCCTTACCATAATATATTTAATTTGAACTCTGCTCGTATTTAACTAGTTACATATTTTATTTAATTCTTCAGTCCAGCTATATTACTCTAAATATACTTTCAAATTCAGCATTTTTTAGAGAAACGTAATTACTTGATAAGATATGACAACGGTAGAAAGTTAAGGTTAATTTTAAGACCTAATATAACAAAATTTATAATATAGGCCTATGTGTACTATATCCTCACTGAAGCAAACTGTTGTAATTGTTTGTACACATAGTTACTTTCATACCATTGAGTCCATTAAATTGTAATATATTTGTCATAAAAATTTTGTTTTAACACAGCTCTGCTTTAAAAATTAAGGGCTAACATTTGTCAGGTAAAAGAAAAATTGAAAAGAGAATTTGACCTGTGACTTCTTTAATTTTTGACGTAAACATGCATTTTAATCTCGATTAAATTTTTTAATAAAATTGTGCTGTTTTTAAATTTTATAATATTAACTTGCAGACAGAAAAGGTTTTGCTGGTGACTAAAGAAAGCATCGTTCTTTTATCTTATGTAAAATTTATTATTGCATGCAAGTCTGATTAAAGCTCACTAAACTAAAATTATCACTGCTTACAGCAGCAGGTTCTTAAACCCGATAATTGATGTAGGCCTATAGTGTTATTTTTATTTAATTTCTTATTATCTGTATTTATAATATGTAACTTAATGTGTAGAATTGTATTTATATTGTTTAACCTCCTAAATGATACTCAACTAATATCACATGAAATTTTAAAAAATTAGTATCTTAATATTCTAAAATATTTTATGGGGTGTGTTATACTTAATAGTAGATTTAAATGATACAGAGTATCGATGAATTATCCGTAATGTATTTGCTAGTTATAATACCGTTATAATCAGGATTATATTATTCAATGTTAATCATTTGAACAGTTTTTGTTTTTCGAGTTTGTATGATTATATTAGAAATCTTTTTCAGGAATCTTCAGTGCAGGGATGTAACCAAGCAATAGTGACTTGAGTTCATTTAAATTAAAATAGATTACTATAAAACAACAACTAGATTATGCTGTAAATTTAATTTTTTTTAGAAATTTACACAAAATCCATTAACTTTTTGTAAATTCATAGTGCTAACCTACAAATATTGTGCTAGGTTAAGAAAATAAATTATTCTCTTAATTATTAGCTTAATATTATTATAATTATTAACTTAGTGAAAAATTATGTATGAGTTTTGTAATGATCTTTCAGGTTTCTCCTGAACTTTCTAGAATTGACTGGGAAAAAATGACTATTATTGCACCATCAGTAGTATCGACATCAGATGATATTGATGTGGAAAACATATGAAGTGGAGAAGGTAATATAATCAAAGCAATTTAGCCTATAGATAATTTAAAATTTTTTTTCTGTTTGTGAATTTTGTAACATTAGCATATTTGATTTAATGTTTGTTTCATATGTAGTGTTAGGTTTACCTAAATTATCTTTACTTGACAAACTAGACTTGTATAGGTACTTTAAATCAATTAAGAAAATCAGCTTTGAATGTAGCACAATTAATTCATACCATATTTCATTAATGTTTTGTTTTCAAAGCATTTTTTTGTTTGGGTGTTAGCCTATTTAATTTGTGTTATGGCAAAGTTAATTTTCTGCATCAGGAATGTCCTATTTCATTGAGCAAGCTTTATAGGAGATTTTGAAGTTTGTGATAAAATAGCCATTAATGATTGTTTTGTCTTGTTAATGACAACAATATAAAGTTATTAACAGTCCCATTTACATTTTAAATGAGAAAATTTAGTAACATAGTAGTTGGAATCATTTTTAATTGTGTCAATGCTTTCAAATCAGGGGCTTCCTTTGGAAAGTATAATCATATGATAATTTTAAGATAAGTATTGTTAGAAGCTCTAAATAAGTTTGTTTATATTATTTTTTATATAAAGAGTTTTGGAAGCTGCTGGAAAACAAAAGTTCTTAATAAAGTACATAATTAGTTTAATAACATTATTTCCCATAAAATTGCAATTATTTCATTTAGTAATTTGCACTTTTGTTGATACTGGCAATGATAATTATTTTTCTCTGTTAGCTAAAATTCTTTCTTTGTTACAGAGTCCATTGTTGTAGAAGCTCTTATATCGCCAGATGATTGTGCAAAATTTATAAGTTTGGAGGTAAATTTCTCCTTATAGAACTGCTGTATTCTTATATAGTTATCTCTCTCTGACCTCTATTTTGCACTATGAGGTGTACACTTATTTCCATTCTTATTTGGTATTCTTTTATCTCTTTCTACTATTATTTAGTTACAATAGTTTAATCATAGTAGTCTCTTTATAATTGGTTTAGTGTTTTTTGTACACTGGTCTGTCCCTTAGTGTATATCATTGACTAACATTACTTAAATGTGGTGTCACATGACAGGTGTTCTTAATTACGATTATAATACATTATGTCCTTTCTTATAATATTCTTATACTATTAAAATAGTGGCATTACACCTTACTTGTGGTATAGACATTAACCTTTTACTTCTATTTGGTATTATAAAGTCGTTTTGTTCACGTTTTACTTAGTGAATCCCCTTTTGGTCGGTTTTGGTTCACTTTATTTACTTAAATTCTTATTTAAAATCCATTTTGGGTATCTTATATTGGTACCTGTAGAAAGCTTATCAGTTCTTCTTGGTTTAAGGCACAAAACATTTTGGTTTAGGTAGGCTTTTCCTACTGATAGATGTGAATTTAGGTGAAATTTGTACCAACAATGTGTATGTTAGGTTGATACAAATTTACATTCTTTTAACCTTATTTTCTCAAGTTTGGTTTTATTAATGATAACTAATAACTCTTTAGTTATTGCCTTTTCTTATCTTACATGATTGTTTGACTATTTGAGTAATATTTGTTATTATTATGAGACAATTTTAATACTTCTTTATGTTACATGGGTGCTATGCATAACATGTTACTATGCTTTTATTCACAGCTTCTATTCAGTTAACAGTCTAGTTACTTTCATTCTTTTATAACATATCTTGTCCTATACATTTATAATATTATCTGTTGTATATTGTACAGGAATGGGTTTCCTCTCCTTAAAACCTCACTGCTGTGTTTGTCAATTTGTACATACACCTATGCCAATGTGTTTTGAATTATTTTAATTATGTAAATCTCGGAGATATTTGGAGTTGTGGGATGTATTGATGTAAGTAATTAATTATTAACTTAGCTCTCTAAAAACTATCAGTGTTTGTGTACCTGTAACTTAAATAATTAATGAGTTATTTTATAATTCCGTTCAACCCTATTATACCTTGAAGAGAATTCTGTCTAATTTTGTATTTTTACGCTCTCTCTTTGGTGTCAGATAATTCCGCTATAAGCGCTGTAGTATCGGCTCAACGAAACTTATAGGTTATTTCAATGTTTATGTTAACCAATTATTCTATACTTATTCAGTTACTTTTTTATTCCTAGCTCATTAAACCATACTCCAAATAACAAGATTTTGCCAATATATAAAGGTTCTTTATTTGTTTACTTCTTTAACATTGAATAATATATGTTCTAATTAACATATGCTTGGGCTATAGATTGTATGAATCGATTGTTGATTATTCTGATACTTTATTTAAATTTAGTTATATAGTGTGTTTTAATTAATTTAATTCAGGGTGTGAAGGTTCTTGTAACTGTGGGGAAGATTAAAAATACATAGATAAGAATGCAAGATTTACAAATTTAAAGTGTTGTGTAGTTAGTATGATTAATATAATAATAATTTACCAGACTAGAACGAAGCCAATCGTGTAGGCGGTTGATTGATAAATTTACTGTTCTGGACAATTATGCCGTACGATTTTCTTTCTTCGATTTAATAGAATGGAATTCTTCTCCTGTCCACTTCGGAATTACAGCTTGGATTGGTTTACAGCCCGATTGATGCTTCTTCTGCAACGCCAGGATCCAAATACGTTCTTCTCTTGGTTGAAGCAATTAGTGTTGTTCCGTGTTTTTGAAAGGTTATAACTTCTGGTGTAGTGAATATTATTAATTGTGGTACTGTTAATTCTTTCTATTTGGTTTAATATATCATCAATTCCCTTCGGATATGGGACAGTTCAAGTTCTTCCTTGTATAATCCAGTTATTTATTCTCTATTGTGATTTCATACTGTAGTGTTATTTGGATTAAACTGTACTGGTGATAGTCATAAATATTGTCATTAGGATTTTGTGTTTTATAATCGTGTCTGATGATTTAAAATATTCCGATTAAATAGATAATTCTTGGGTTTTTTAATCTCATCACATTCAGATCATCAAAGCAATTATTGTCAAATTAACAACTTCCTCTTCTTCTGTCGTCCCTAGCAACACATGACTTCTTCCTTCCACATGTTTTGAATATAGTGTTTATTTCATATATTTTTTGTCTATTCCTTATCAATTTGCTATCCTATCGGAATGTAACTTTACCGGTAGTTGGTTTATTATTTTCTACACATATTCTGCTGGTTTTTTGATATAAGCCGGTTTTTTTCCTTTTTTTATATTTAATCCACTTTCGATATTAAATGTTATTAATCGATATCATGGCATTATGGTATTATCATAATTTGTATAAATTTTATTATATATCATTATTAATTTAATGTTTTTTCTAGCTCTTCAAATCGTATTCATTAATTATTATTAATTGATGTACCTAACCTTTATGTTATGAGTGGTTATATAGTGGTTTTGGCTGTTAGGCCTTTTATTGTAAACAGATCTAGCTGTGTTTATAACTGGTACACATCTATAGCCCCTTTTACATAAATTCATACATATAATTAAATCTTAACTATTAACATTTACATAAACAATTATTTTTTCCATATCTAATAACAATTTTATCTTGACCTCATATATCACATATAAGAAAATTCAAATCTATTAACGTTAATTAGCTGCTTCACACTTCATTCTACAACAGTCATTGAATAATACATCTTGTTTCATTATCTTTCATTAACTCAACACATATTTGGTATAACATAACATAAACTTTATCATAACATTTGTTGTCACAAAATAATACCTCTTAACTCAAAATTCTTATTTGCTATTAGTAAATTATTGTTTCATTTTTTGTTTGTTTTTCATTAAACATATATCATCAACTATTGTCTAACTTACAGGTTCGGTTATTCTTGTTAATATTACCTTGCATCCTTATTTACCTTTATCTATGATTATAAATATAATTATTAGATCTTTGTTCTATCATGGGGTTAAATATTGACTTGTTTATTATTCTGTGAACCTTGTTTTTATGTAACTTGAATGCTAGCATTTCTGTTCCGTTACAATATTGGTCATCTCAGTTAGTCAGTTCTTGTCCATCTCTTCAATCTGTAAGTTGTTCAGTCATTGCATATACGGGTAAGAAGTTCTATAGTTGACTGGCTCTTGGAATCTATATTTTATGCCATGGTTGTTAGGTGTCTTTCTCGTAGTATGTTTCTTCCTTGTCTTCATTGGTTCCTTACTGACCGAAAACTATTGGGTTGTTGGTTCCTGTGGTACAATCATTGTTCGGTGCATCTTCTTTTTCTTATAATGTTATTTCACTTGTTAGTTACCATTAGTTTTATTAACTCTTATTGTTGTGAGTTTATCCTTGGTGATGAGTAGCTCATGTAGTTTCATGCTTGGCCTTTTAGAAGAAACACTTGGTTTGTCTCTTTCACTCAATTATTGACATGTGTTAATATTTTGGGTTACTGAAATATTTGGGCTCATATGTCTCGTTACAATATTAACTGGTTGTAGGCATATAAACTTATACACTGTTGTGAGAATTGTACAAAAGTACCTTTAAGCTAATTTCAAAACACAACATTTCAGAATTAATCACATTTTTTTCACTTTATAGGCTATGTCACACCAAAAGAAAATGTACAGGTCACTTTCAACAACAGTTGACAACAGCTGACTGAATATTATCCGATGACAAAATACTAAACAGATGGGAGATAGTCACACCAACCAACCATTTTGTATATAGTCTTTAAAATGAGATTTTTTTGCTTGTACACGGAAAACCTGGATCACTGTATTAAGATATATATTTTAGATATGTAGGTCAATTTATTAATTTTGAGCAATTAATTTAGCTAGTGCTAAGCTTTAAAACACAGTTATTTGTATGAAAAGTACAATTTTGTAGGCCAAGTAATAAATCCAACTATGATTCTGTAAAATTCTCACGGGTAGGAAAATAAAAATAATAATAATTCACCGATCTGAATGACGTTTTACACAATCGTGATAAACATAAAATTACTTTTGATAGTGATCCCATGCTCATCACAAGTTGAAACTTTCAGAATATGTAGAGGAAAACAATATCTTTAACATATATTTTTTGAGATTTTTAAAAATACAGTTTTTCAAAATTCAGTAAATGCAATAATGATGTGTCTATAAAAAATATATATATTTTCAACTAATTATGTTTTATATCATATGAAAGCCCTTTAAAAGAGCTTTCAAATGAACTCGATGTCATTGTTCTAGCTTAATTAGAACATAAGTTGTGAACAAATCAATATTGTTGCGCAAGTCAAAAATTTTATTTTTTTTTTCATTTTTGAGCACCCATTACTCAGTAACCTTTCGTCAGAAAAATGTGAAAAAATTGATTTGTGTTACTACTTATGAATACTACATCCATACTTAATTTCAAATAAATCTAAGAGGGTCAGGTTGTAGCACTTGTTGATTTGACACGGAATATCTCTTAAATGTAACTTGAAGTTTTCATTTTGTTGTAAACATACCAGTCTAGTTTTTCTATTTATAGTTTATGCTATTTTTTTTTTTAATAATTTGAACTAATTGAACCCCTAATCAATCCTACACTCCCTCGCAGAAAAACCTATATTTAGTTCATTTATATTGTCATCTGAGTTTAGTTATGTTTGATGTAATAAATAAAATGTTTATTTCATCAAAGGTGTTTTCACTTTTTGTAATTATGTTCTTGTAAATAAATATTCTATGTACTTTATTAATGTAATCTTATAGTTACTGATAAAGTAACAAAGCCCAAATGTCTGTGTGGTATTTTTGTTGTAATAATATTTGTCTGATATGTATTATTTTTGCAATGTTTTTATGTATCTTCTCTGAAGAAATAATTTGTTCATTATCCTTAATATTTATTAATTATTGATACCTTAGAATTGAAACTGTTTTGTATAAATTTTGTAATAAAAATCAATGTACTTGTAAGTCATTTTTTATCAATAACCTATTGAAAATAACACATTCCTTGTGCAATGCAAGTAGGCCTACCAAATACCTACCAAAAATGTATATCCCCAATTTTTGATAGAATATTTGATTTTTGTTGCCATCAGAATTTTACTTTGATTTTACTTTCATGTTCCATAAGGAAATGGAAGTATGGTGATGGCAAAAAAAATCGTGTTAGAGATTTTTGCAGATTCTGATTATACTACCCTCAAAACATGAAAAAAAGTAATTTTTCGAAAAGTGTCTGTGTGTCTGTCTAGATTTTTTATGGCAAACGATAAGAGCCGCAAATTCAAACAGAATCAAATAATTTTTTGCATACAGCCCTGAATTGTAGAGTATTCAAGACTTATTGTTTTTTGTGAAGATCGGTTAAGATAAAGGGGTAGTTTACCTGCAATATTTTATGTTGTAACAAGAGAAATTTTTTCATGACGAACGATAACTGCCGTAAATTCAAACAGAATCAGATATTTTTTTACATATGTGCCCGAGTTATAGAGGACTCAAGGCCTATTGATTTTGGTGAAGATCGGTTACGGGGAAAGGGTAGTTTACCTGAAACATTTTTTTGTTGTAACGTAATAGTTTACCTGATAATTTTTTGTATATATGTACTACGTTATTGACAACAAAGAAGCAGTTTGTTTTTAAAATTCCTTCCGGGCCTGTTTGGCCGTAGACCAATGTTTTCTGCAAAACCAGACGTTTCGCCAGTGCCATCGACTTCCATCATCAGTGAAAATCAAGTGCGATAACGTGAGGTGGTATACGTTAGTGCCCACAGTAAGTGGCTGAAGCAGTAAGTAGAAAGAAGTAGTTTTAATTGAAATATTTCATTTCGAAAATGATTTTAAATATAAATCTTAGAACATGGAAGTCGTGTATGATTCTCCATACCAATATTTTGTTCTTAAGTGTGCTATTAAGTATTAGGAATCTTCTCCATGTCAAGGTATAGGATTACAGCCTGTTTTGCCTTCACTGAAGGCATCTCTTTTCCTTGCCCTACCTATATCTCGTCTTCCCTGAGGTCTGTATCTTATTACTTGTTTAGGTAGTCCCATGTTTTCCATTCTCTTGATATCCTGCCTCTATTTTATTTGTCCTTCCCTTATTCTGCCGGCTATAGAATATACATTTTACTTGGTTCTTATATTTTCATTTCATATTTGATATCTAAGGGTTTGTATTATGAATACTCAACACAATATTTTTCTTGTTAGATTCGAAGTTTTAAGTAATTTTCTTTTTAAAAGTGTGTATCAACATTTTAGCATGACGAGATCGTCTGTTTTATTATTATTCTTAACGTTTTGGTTTTTATTATTAATTTTTGGTTTATTGATTTATTCTACCCAATTCAATCTATTGTTGAATCCGATATGAATAAATCGGTTTACTTACTCTTTGACGTCGTTTATTAATTTTGTTTAAACAGTTTAGAATATTTTTTGTTCCATTTCTTGAGTTCGATTCTGAAGAAGTTGCGTCGACTCTTCTATTATTAGCTGCGGTGAGTTGCTCGGTACTTTCCTGTATAGACACTAACATAAACACAACATGTACATGATACTTACTATTATACTAACATTAATAGTTAATAACATTTTATTATGGCCTATGCATACTGCAGTCGTCATTGTCACTTCTGATAGTGTCCTTTTTCTTCATCTTATGGTTTTATTACCTTAACTATAGTTTGTTAAGTGAGTTTACTATACTTTAGGAAGTTACCTTTTTATATGGGTTGTAATCCTATCAAATTATTCTCATCATTGCTTGAATATCTCTTATCATTGTTTTGATAGCACTGTTATTATTGTGCAGTAGTTCATTCTGTATTTATACTGAAAATTGCTTTGGTTTAAAGTAACTAAGATTACTTGCATTTTGCTGTCAAAATGGTTTATTTATTATTATTGTTATTATTAGTATTTGGGTGGCTATAATCCTTGAATTTACTTATTCGAATAGTATTCTGCCTCATTCAATGTTGTTGGTTTAGTTCCTACTCTTTTATGATAAGTTTACAAGATAATTTTGTTCATCATGCATCCATTCTATGGCAAGCATATAGCCTAGTTATAATATACAACAATGGATTATTGTCGGTTTTGTGTTTCTGTATTACATTTGATTTATTTGACTTTATGTAGTACTGGTATATCTATTGGTTATTATTAGATTACATTTTGTTTATCTTTTACAGTCTTTACTATTGGTAATTAGTGGTTATTTCTAATACCAATTCCACTTTACAATTGGTCATTGGTGTTTTGGACATAGCCCTCTTTTCATGTCTGCACATAATTTAGCTAAGAACTTATTATTATTCATTCTCTTTGTTACTTTTTATGTTCAATAATTCATTCTTATTGATTATTGTTTGTATTACATTGTCAAGGAAGGTATTCACTTAATAAGTTTTGGTCAGTGTCAATTTGTTTTGCAGCTTAGGGGTTTAAATCATGTTGTTTATTCCATTTATTCTTTCTTCTTTTATAATAATTCTTTTATTGCCATATGTTAGTTCATTATAATTCATGTTATCTCCCTTTTTTGTGTTTGATCTGGATATTTTCTTCTTCTCTTCACCGATTCCTTCCTCCCTCTTAATAAGTTTCTTCATGGCGTTGTTTTCACTGGTTTCCTTCTCACGGTTAATAGGTTTCTTCTTGATTTTGTCTTTAATGGGTTTCCTTCGCACTGTTTGATCTATTGGGTAATTATGTATGTCGTCTCGTCGTTAGTCTTGCTTTATCTTCTTTAGTTGCACATTTACTGGTAATTCCTTCTTCATTTTAATTCACTTGGTTTTGGCTTATGATACTTCCTTTTTTATCCATGATCGTATGCTTGACCTTGTAGGTATTCTTAGTTGTAGTGGCTTTCAACTTATTTGTGGTACGCTGGTGTTGGTAGTGTTATATGTACCATTACAACATACAAAAATTTGACAGATATTTTTGTCACAAAAATCTTTTATGATATATTGTGTATAAATACACATATAAAGGTATTTTTGCCACAAAAAACGTTTATGATATATTGTGTATAAATACACATATAAAGGTATACAATACATTTGATTTGTTTAACAGTCGTTATAAGACAGTATTACCATATAGGGGAGAGCAGAGAGACATAAGTTGATACTTTGTACTTCTTCAAGTGTCCCTTAGTCGCAGCACCTCTGCAACTGTATAACGTTTTTGTTATAGCTTGTAGTACATGCTCCTCCAGTCTGATTATAGCAGTGTACAGTAAAATGAGTCTTTGTTCCCTTTTGTATTTTAGAACGTGTAAAGCAACCTTTTTGTCACTAATTTGCTATGGGTGTTTACAGCTACGTACTTTGTTGGATCCATGGTAAGTGTACAATTGATTCATACTAATACAAAAGCAATGTGGCAACATGAGGGCAAGTTATGTTTCTCTATAACTTTTAAAAGAAAATTAATTCATAACCTAACAGATCTCAGAATTAATTATGTGTCAGTTACTTGTGATCCTATAATGAAGATTACGTGTTTATTAAATCCTAAAAAACTAAAATTTTTGAAATGATAATAGTAATAATGGCTCCTTTTTATGCCGCCTAGGAAATTTAGGAGGTAGAATAGGTTGCCTAAAGTGAGTGTTCGACACACGCACTAAAGGTAGAGTGGCCAGCAGCACTACACTTCAGCCACTAATTTTAAAATTAAAGGTGTACCTTCAATTTCACCAGAAGGAAAGTGGTATGTTGGTACAATGTAAGTAAAACATTTTGTTCTGTTTTCTTTTTTTCATATTTGGTTCAAACGTACAAGTGAAAAACGTTCAGGGGCGATGTAGCTCACAAACCCTACAAAGACTCAGCGTTTTCCACAACTTGTATTTAGGAAAGAACAAAAAGAAAAATCAGATTTCTGTGTTATGATCTGCACTATTCTGTTAGTTATTATGGTTTGTACCCTAAGGATATTCGTATGTTAGCCTCCGAATACGTGTTTGCAAATAATGTCGATTTTCTGGTGAACTGGGCCGGTAAAAGATTCTTTTACTGGCTTCATGCAGCGACATTCAAGATTGTCTTTTAGAGAGGCTGAAGCAACAAGTTTTGCAATAGCATTTAGTTTTAATAAACATAACATAAAACTTTCTTCAATATTGCAATTCTGTGATAAGTCGCCTTCATTTTTATTGTCACAATATTTGGAATTTGAAGGAAACCAGGCAGCATAACGACAGTGCACTGTCCTAACAAAGTTGTCAGTTTGAAGGGAAATAAACAAGTCAGCAGGGTTACCCCTTTGGAAAAGGGTGAAACCAGTGGTATTTTCATAGATGGCAGCTGGAAACCACCACTTATCGTTATATCCACAGAGTGTTATGTAGATATCACTTTGATTATTTATGGACCAGCAGGTTGCATTGGAGTAGCACATCCATCAAGATAAATTACAGCCTCTCTTTTTTTACTATTTATGAAACAGTTTATACCTCATACCGGTTACAATCTGACTTCAGCCATTAGACAAGTGTTTATATGGCCTGTTTCGGTGCAGCCGCTGAGAGCTGGATGACAATAAACCCAGGTAAAACCATGACATACCTGGGGTAGCAAAAGATACTCTTTCAAAGGCAGCTACACCATCTAACTGACAGCAGGTTTTAGTTCAACTGGAATTTGGCCATTAAATGAAAATATATTCAGTATCGAAGAGTTTCTGTGTTCACCTGTAATTGACAGAGAGATAGGAGACAAAAGTAATTATGAAGGAAGATTAACACCAACAAAAGATTGTCAAGAGACCACAGTAGCCGGACCTCCCACGTCGGGAATAAACGAGACATCTGCTAATACCTTATCACAATTGACACCAGAATAAATTCGCCCTTATCCGAAAGCGACTGCAAAAATAAAATAAAAATGCGCCAAGAAGAAAAAGGCAAGTATTCTCACTCACTCCTATTAAAAAAGCAATTCGTATTGAAGAGGAGGCATGACAAAAGAAAGAGCGATCAAAACGGAAACTAATCATGAACGGTAAAACGAAGGCGATTTGTGGACTGTATAGAAACGGTCAATCAAACTCTCCAAGACTTAATAAATTGTAACAAATTAGTGGGTAGCGTAACATTTGTTATTTCAGAGGATTCTCGCTAGACATTACCGGTAACTGCAAGAGGAACCCGCGCTGATATTGTCTCAGTGTGTTTAAAGTCCTCGGCGATGTGGAATGCTATTCAGACTAAATTTGCAAAGCAATATGAGAGCCCATTTAGGAGGAGGAGGAGATGGTGATTTTTCTACAAACTTACTGCACCTCGGTGACGGTAGTGTTCCTAATGACGATAGCTTCACAGAAATTGACGAAAAACTGGGACATAGTAAATAGTACAACACTGTATTAATTGCTAAATTCTGTGCAAAACGTTAAGTGTTTACTTGATAAAAATTACAAGTGGTTATTCCCAAAGAATCGAATCTGTGAAAGAAAATAATGATACAAGTTTGGAAAAATTTTCTGGGGATAATAAAAAGTCCGAAGAATCTATTAACACCGTATTTAATATTGAAAATATAGTGTACTATCTCCAAGAATTTTTGAATTCTTTAAATCAATCTTGCATTCCGCCACAACGGTTCATTCTAAAGGTTGGCACTCCAACAATGTTGTTGAAAAATTTTCATCCTCCGAACGTTTGCATAATACAAAATGCAGGTGACACGGGAATTTCTGTGTCAAGTAGGTAATAGCGTTATTATCGACTCAAAAGCCCTCTTCACACACACATTCGAATCAGTAGGCTACTGGTTGTTAGCATTACCTGTTTAAGCCTACCTGGTGTAATTACCAACTTATAAATTGTAACATTCTTTACTTTAGTACACACTTGAAGGAAATTAACAGTTTCGAAATTACATCCGTTCCATTTACATAATTTTCATTAAACCTACTTAATATGTAGTAGTGGACGATAAGCTTTTCCAGGTTTTACTAGTACTTGACCTACAACGGTCTGATCTCCTACACTCAGTGCCTCTGTCTTTAATGATCACTGCTTTTTTTTACATAATAATTTTCCTATTCCTGCATAGAATTTACCCGCTCGTACAGAAGGCAACAGAATTTAGTGAATCCAAGCTGCAATCGAAGTAAAACTACGTTACTTTCACATCTCCGTAGGTATGCCACGAATATCCGTCATACTGAATTCTGCTCAATAAAAGTTTCATACTATCACATGACTCCGACATGTAAGCAGTAAGTTATAAACTGAAGGGATTGGTGAATTATTAAAAATGGAGTAAAATCAATAGGTTAAAAAAAGTTCGTAGAAGTCTTGAGAGGAGGGAACGTTACAAAACTGTTTATGTTATGAATGCTTAAGCCTACAAATCGTGATAGTTGTTATTATTATTATTATATTATTACTATAAAACAACATTTGTATTATTTTAATACAGACAGGGGTGAATACAGCCTTCGAATGAATTAGTAGTACGAACGCGTCAGCCTGCCAACACACATTAGATCTGTATATTTGTGTCGTGACAACGGTAGTAATTTTTGTAAACAAAGACTGTTGTGTCATTACGACATTAAGAATGTTGTTGGCGTGAATTTAATGCGACAGATTTTTTTTACCTCTGCCCATGTTGCTCTCTTTCAGTCCTCTCACTCACTCACTCACTCTCTCTCTCGCGCGCGCACACGCACGCGCGCCAACTCGTACAGTTTCTTCTTTTTCTTGTCAACAATTTCAGTGTTACACACAATCCTTCACTGTTTGTTTGTGCGTGTTTGTTTAATCATTCTTTGTGTTCGTGTAGACTACACATTCAAACTTGAGTAATCTGTTTGTAGCAGTGTAACATTTCAACAAACACTTAAAGAGGCGCGCTTTGGGTGCAGTCGCAGAAGGACCTGCCATGCTAACTTAATGAAAATAAAGGGAAGTTAATAGTGAGGTAGTCATGTTTAATTAAAGGTAGTAGTGAGGTTTGTCCCTATTAGTGAGGTAGATGGGAAAATTGACAGAGAAAGAGTGAGGGGGAGAAGAGAGACGGGGGAGAGAGAATTACGAATTTTTAATTATTCTCATTCATACCGAATATCATTTGTAAGAATATAGTTATGCAGTTATTGGTATACAGTAGTACCGAAGCAACATGTTTCAAGTTGACTCCCATGCGTTGGAAATTTATTCACCATTCTGACTAATAAAAATTTCTACAAGTACCAATAATATAAATAACAACCTGCAGAAGCAGAAGAGTTTATATCTTACAGAGTTGAAGAGTTGTAATGTTACATTAATTATATTTTTGCTTTTCGTATATCACAGTGAGCAGTAATCTAATTTTTTTGAAATAATACTTGAAGGCTTATATATTAGGAATTAATTTTTTTTTATAGTTTCCGTAACTTGCTTGTAAAATAATTAGGTATCCAAAAGGTAAGTTACATATTTTAATAGCAACTTATAAGTTCCTCATCCTCGGTTTTTTCCTTTCTTCAAAATGTACCACTTCTTAATTGCGAATAAATTATTTAACGTAATAATCGTTTCACCAAAGGCTGTTTGGATCCTGTTAATAAAACTCTTGAGTCTGCTGCACATAATCCTCGCTTTTGGTTCATGTTTCGTTAACTTTCTACATTACAATAAGTTTAATTATTTTCAAGTTCCTTATAAGTAGCCAACTGTAGTAAACATCATGTACTTTGACCTCTCTCTCACTCTCTCTCTCTTTCTTTCTGTTACTCTTGTTCTTCTCAATAACTGTATCTCAGGAAGTCTGAACGTAACAGGTTCTTAAGTAAACTTCATATGACTTAACGTGCAAAATCTTAAACATCATTTGGGCTTCAGTTATGTTATAATTTTGTAAGAAAGCTTTACAAAATACTTTTTACACTGCTTCTGTATACGAAACTAGGTGCAGGTATGTAATCAAATTTTTAAGTAGGCCTATTTATTCTAACACTGTTACAGTTTCTTGAAAACGCCGTATGTAAACAAACATTAAAACTTAGTAATAAGGTTTATCAAACTACTATTTTTCTTGGACGCATTAACGCAAATCAGTAATCTAGAGACCAATTTTATATTGAAAAATCGATGTCTAATAAACGGAATTTGATATGCAAAAATCCATCGGTTAAGAAAATAAAGTGAACTTGGTTAGTAACAAAAATTTTTGCAAAAATTTTTAATTTGATATAGGCTATAATTGATTCTAATTTTATTACAATCTGAGAAATGAAGACAAATAGATTTTCATAAACGTTGGTCTAGTAACAAAAAAAGTTTCATTCTTAAGAGCACAATATTATAATTTCCCTTTCATCCCGGAAAAAAGACTGTATTAAGCTACTATCATACTTGTCTAGTCTACACTATTTAATGGGTATATTATAGGTTTCACAAAAATTGATTATCTTACACATGGTTTTAATATATCACTAAACTTTGTGAAAAGTCTGAGTGAAAAGAATTATATACACAACGGTTGATGTTAATACAGGTCTTAATTCGTTTCAAAATTTATAGATAAATAAAAAATTAAAATTATCACATATATTGTGTGGTGTATAAAATAAATTGTAATAATCCTTTCTAATATTACTTAAGCCATAATATCCGAAGTTGGACCGTTCCTTTATTCTTCTGTAGCCTCCTACATTCTTACATATCTGCTGTCATATTCGCGTCTCACAGTCATAATAGACAGTAGGCTATAATATTATACCTTTTTTTGCGTTGTCTGAGACTTGTCTCAGAGGATAAGACTCAGGCTGATCTGGGGCAAGCACCCTTCCGCCGATTGGAGAATTAGAGGAGTCGCACGCCAGCGCAGCGCGGACCGGTGGCGAAGTAGGTGGAGGCATTCAGGATAGAGTGTAGTGTATGGATGTGTATTTGTGTGTTTACGTAGTGTGCAGAGCCAAATGGGTGATGGTAGAGCCATAATAAAAGTATAAGTCAAACGACAGCCAAGACGAGGTCGAGTAACGCAGGACGCCAAAGCTGGAGGGAGGTGTCAGAGAGACGTCAATGTAAGGCGGGGAGGCACAAAGGAGAGGGATAAAGACCGGATAGGTAGATAGGAAAATTTAAGATGTTAAGTTATCAAGAAGGAAGTCAGGTGTAGTAAGTATGACGAAGAGACTTAATTATTTCTATTTCTCCGTTGGCGGGGGTTTCTGGGAGGAGGTCCATCGGGAATGGTGAGGAGACGGTTTATGACAAAGGAAGGTCTGCGGTAGTTACAGGTAGTATTAATATTATACAATACCTCCTTCACATTTAAGTTGAGGAATTCCAATCAGCCTTCCGTTGCGTTACTTCTCTCTTGAGCCCTTGATATAATTCGTTGCCTGCTCTTTATTGCAGCTGTAATATCTCCTTCGTTTTATAATTCGTAACGTTAAATATTCTTCCTCACCCTGGAATTTTCCATTCTCTTTTACTAATTTCTTTTCACTTCATAAGACTTTTCTATACAAAAGCAAGTATATACAAAAGTTATAAGGTCGGGGATTAGCAACCAAACGGCATTGTTTAAAAACATTTATCTACAAGTTTCTTTTCTATAGTTCATCGTACACACCCTTGCGAGATAAAAATAACTACACGGTAGTTTCTTTCGCAATTTTTCGCATTATTTTGAGACAATCGACTGGTGATTTAGAGATAAATACTTAATATTAATGGGGTCTCATACATTTTATATTATATCTGTTTTCTATCCTACTGATAGAATTAGAAAAACGGTAGCTATCTCTCTTTTCCTTTTAAAAGCACAATACATATTAATTTACCAAGTAGCAGTTTCCTTCTTCATTTAAAATTTCTATCAAATCTACTGTATATTGGACAAAACAGAAGGGGAAACATACGTGCTTACAAGGTAGTGTAAACATCCTGTAATGCTGTCAAATCAAAATACAAAGGAAGGGGAAGTGAATACTGTAATGAGTAGCCCCTACATTCATATTTATGCAGGTGTAGGTGATGATTAAGGCCCGGATTTTTATGTAATTACATATTTGAATGCTGAGTGCACATTTACACGGAAAAGCCAGATATCGGCGAATCATACAGATAGGTGTCTTATCCGCGAGTTTAATTTTACATATTTTTACATATTTTGTTCATATTACATATTTCACTCCATCTTACATATTTCTACATATTTTAGCTATTTTACTATACTTTATTTCAATTTGAAAATTGAAATGGCAAAAAATAGTTAGGCCTATAACAACATTACTCAGATGCGCAAATGTGCAATTAATCAGAATCAGGTCCAATTAAATTTATTACAAGAAAAGGCAAAATATTGCATCTGTTGCAATTGCACACATAGATTCTACTTTCAAGAAGTAAAATTTTTTACGAGCTCAAGCGACAAGTAAGGCATTTTGCACGGGATGTTAGATGAGAATGGTATGCGCGGCCGCACTCCTTATTTACGTTTCGTTCGCACGTTCAGCAGGCTCGATGGTGAAAGAACGTGCTGTCCGCGGTAAATAAATACTCTTCGCAGATCTTGCAATTCTCGCAACGGATTCCATCTACCTAAACAAACAAATATCTATATAACTCTATGCTATTGTAGGGCACAATGTGATTTTTGACGCCAGTATTATCGACGCTCTCGGAGTGTAAGCCTACACGTAAATAACAATCTGGTGTGCAGTGTGGTGTGTTGAAGTTATTGTCAAGTCAGTGTTTTGTCTGTCGCCTACACTTCTGCGCTTGCTTGTTTCTTGCCTTGGCGGATTCTCGTTGTTGGACAAAAGACGTCTTAAATAATATATTGTGCGGTATTGTTCAACGCAAGTTCTTAAGAGTTTTAAATACAAATATCCTTGTTTTATCATGGCACCGACCGCATCATCTTTGTCATCTAAGTTAAAATCATGGGTACAGATTAACAGTGCTTTTACAACTGACGATAAAGCTGTATTTTGCCAAGTTTGTTATGGCCAAATGGTGTTAAAGAAGAGAAGGTACTGCTGTTGTATACAGATGCAGCAGCATACATGTTAAAAGCAGGTAATTCTCTAAATGTGTTTTACCCCAACCTACTACATGTTACATGCCTGGCTCATGGATTGCATCGAGTAGCTGAAACTGTCAGAGACCTTTTCCCCGAAGTAAATACATTAATATCAGCAACAAAAAAGGTGTTCTTGAAAGCTCCTTACCGTATCCAGTGCTACAAACAAAGACTACCTGACACACCTCTGCCTCCAGAACCCGTAATTACAGGATGGGGAACCTGGATCGAAGCCGTAAATTTCTACAGTGACAACTTTGAAGCTGTGAAGTATGTGGTGGAAACATTATCTCCCGATTCTGCAGTGTCAGCGAGCGAATCCTTGTCTGCATTCAACAACTCTAAGGTGATATGTTCAGTTTCGTACATCAAAACGCATTTCAGTTGTATCAAGAAACTGGAGACTGCAGGTCTGACTCTCCAAGAGGCCATAGGAATAGTTGAAGAAGCAGTTAACAAGTTAAATGCTGTGCAGGGTGAAGTCGGTGACAAAGTTTCTACTAAATTAAATGCTGTGCTGAATAGAAACCCTGGTTACTCAACTTTACATACCATTTATCGCATATGTAACGGCGAAACTGTAGAATCGATTGAGAATATTCTTCCAAGTACGATTCCTCTATATAAACATGCGCCGGTGACGACATGTGATGTCGAGAGATCCTTTTCTATATATAAAAACATACTCTCAGACCGAAGACAGTCCATGTCAACAGACAATATAGAAAAGTATTTAATAATTAATTGTGCAACTAAACAGTGGAAAAAAAAACTTACATGGACACTTTATTCTTATGCAGAGTTATAGTAGAGTTATATATATATATATATATATATACAATATAGATTTTCAAGTCAAAAATCTACCTTTAATTTTGTAGTAATTTCATCTCTCCTAGTAAAATACTTTGTTAAATAGTTAATAATTCTCAATTTTTTACTTTATACTCATGTCCTATACTACAGAAATCCATAGGTAAAATACTTTGTTGTTGTTAATTTTATAATATCAAGGTTTCTTTTTTAATACTGTTTTCTAAAATATGTTTTCATAAATTTTCTAAAGTACAATCAACAATTGAAAAGTAATTCATTTCTTATGCATGCTGTCTTATTGTAAACTCTTCAACAAAGAGTTGAACTTTCAGATACTGTGTATTCTGAGGGTTAACTTATTTTCTGTAACAGAAGTGGTAATCTAACTGGTGATTAGTGTCAGCCCCGAACTTGATTAGTATTTTATGGATTACATTGACTTTGCTCAAAATATATTTGCATGTTTTGAAAGTGATTTTAAAAAGTTTAAAATGAAGCACCTATTATTTTCAAAACTTTTCAAAGAGGGCACTGTTATGTTCTCGTAAAATGTAAATTATATTGTTGATGTGAAAGTATTTTAATACTACATATTTCTTAAATATTACATATTTAGCTACATATTTTCCTTATTTTTCCTACATATTTATGTACATAAAGGGAGACTGTGCGCTGCGCCTTACGCTAGACAGAGAGGGTATAATAAGCAGCTATCTCGCTCTAACTTCGTCAGTGAACTGGCGGGCGGATGAGTAAATTTTATTCAATTCATTTTTGCAGTTCAACCTGCGATAACTTCAAAACCAATAAATATACAGCAATTCTGAAAACTGCATTGTGTTCAGTAATTAAATCTCTATAAGTAGCCAAAATCTCAATTAATATAATTAACAATTACAGAAGATACACAGAAGAAGAACGTGTTTTTTTTTAGACGTTTCTATTGGTTTAGCATTTGCATTTGTACACTGTACTCTTTAAAATACAAAAAGTAAAATTGGTTAAAAAGTTTTACTTACAGTACGCCTACATCAGTTTTTGAAAAAGTTTGTGATTCGGCTGCTTCATACAATGCACACGTTTTTTGGAAGCCATGAAGCCAAAGTGAGTCGACCTAACGCCGCTGCCCCAGACTCAGTTGCCCCAAATAAAGTATTTCAATTGTAAAAACTTAAATATTCAAAAATAGTGAACCATATCGCAGAATGACGTAAGTGTAGTGAAGAATAAGTCGTGATCAGCCAAATCATCAAGAGTAGTATCTTTACATCCCTAACCATTTCGCTAACCAAAAGTGCAAAAATTAGTTTGGAGATACGTCCGGATATGGGAGGTTCCGGATATCATAGGTCCGGATGTGACAGGTTGTACTGTATTTACCTTATAACAATTCCCCCTAAATAAAAGGGAAATCCCCAAATTCATATTTCGAAGTCACCTGTTGTAGATAAAACGGTATTTATCTTGGATACATACGTTTAATCTCATACAACCGTTTTTATGTGTGTTCCCATCAGCACCGACACACCTGTACAGGCTTCTCCATATTTTTCTACACCTGTCCAAATATGACTATACTGATTACAATAGTAATTTCTTGTACGGTTTGTTTATGACCATAAGATATGTCTTTATAGTTCCTTTTGAATACCATTATTTTCTGCTCATTCGTACAAAACTTTTAATTGTTGAATGTGCCAATTCTGATAATCTTTGCCAAACCCAAATTTTAATGTTATACGGCGTCACCTTATTATGTAGCAAACAAAATTAGAACAAATCACTGTTATTTTAGCAGTAGCTTTTTTAAGGAGCCCAGAGTAGGCCTACTAGTAGGCCTATACCTACCCGACACACACACATTTGAAGGATCAGTATTTTGTCTTGGACTTCACTCTCCCAGCTGAGATACCCATGTTTTTAGGGACCAGGAACTCGCATTTGAACTTCTATCATCAGCTACATAATGTAAATCCTAGATAAATGTACAAGCCTATGCTCTAAAAGCCTAAGCTATGGTACCCACAATCATCTACGTTTTACTAAAATAATGGTTGCAAGTTAAATTTTTTGATTCATGTTGATGCTTTTGTCTCGAAGAAACCAGGTAAATTAATCTGCTTTTCGTATCCGGCCGACGATGGTGTGCTCCCACTTACGAACAGTGGCACTTGCAACTCGTTTCACTTGCGAACACTCAAGTAGATAAGACACGTAATTAATTTTTGATACGTGAGAGTACCTCTCACTTGCGAACACACAAACAACGATGTATGTACATCCACCCTGTATTGTGTTTATGTTTTTATAATTCGTTAAATGTATTTTTTGTTACCAACTACGTTTACCAAGTTACAATTTTTATAAAACGCACACACACACTTGCATAGCCGCTCCCTCACTCTCTCTCTCCCTCTCTCTCTAAATTAAAAAGGAAGGTTATTTTTTATTTATTTTTATTAGTCAACTTGTAGAACGGACGACGTGATCTTGAGAAACATCCCAACTTCAGAATCTTTTTCATATCTTTTAGTTTATCCAATTCAGTATACTTTTTCGTCCTTTTCATAGCTTAAAAATTTCACTCCATCGTTACATCATGTTCTGAATAGATTTCTCTGCCTCAGATTATAAACATTTGACAATGTTTTTTATTCTTGGATGTGGTCTTCCAACGTGGCTGTTTAGTTTCTGATGCGTGCTTGTACGGTATTATTCATTGTATGACGTCGGAAGTAGCAGTTCCGTAAGTCCTGTGGCACTAATCATTGTCTAGCTATTGTTTTACGAAACAATTAAAGTATTAATCGAGTTTCTCTTCCTCTGGAACTTGACCATGGATATACTGCCAGCCACATTCTACATCTTTTCGAAGGAAAGCAAGTATAGCACACATTAGGATTTTTGTGCTCCCTAAGTCATTTGAATGTGTATACTCGTGCAAAGTGACTACTGCAGCTTTTGAATTTTCCATTCATGAAAAATTACTTTTAATCTTTCAAACTCTCTTTTCTATTGATTTAACCAAAAATCGGGAGCTTAGCTTGCACAACGTCTTCGCCCGGACGGAAACTACTCTCGTCAATTTTCAAACCGGGACAATTGACAAACTGGCCGGGACCCCGGGATCAGGTCGTCAAACCGGGACAATCCCGGTCAGACCGGGACGTATGGTAAGCCTATTTATACATGTATTTATCGGTTTTCAATATTGATGTGAGCATTGTACTGTAGAATTAGGAAGCGATTGTATTGAACGAATCACGATTATCAAATGATATACGGTATTCCTTTTAGTTCAACAATTCCGTCATCTCGTCTCCGGTACTTTGGAAAACCATTGTTATTTTCAATAGTTTAACGTAAAATGTTGCTCGGTTATTATGTGTACATATTCCATCAATTATGCAAGGAACATTAGGAATACGAGCTCCACAAGATCCATGTATCATTCGAGATAACAATTTTATGAATCCTTGGAAAATTGACTGGGTCAGGTATTTCTCCTCACAAAACTTAGGATAAGCAAGAGGTAGTGTATTAACTTTTTAAATTGTATATTATATTATTTTTATTATGTTTTTACTATAAAATATTCATATTATTTTAATATGATTTTCTGGAACACGTTTGGTGGAAACGTAAAACCGGCCAGCTGATAAATAAGAGGTTGCGAGTTCAGACGTAGATGTGTATATATGTGTCAGCCAAAACAGTGTTTTGTAAACGTACACGTCTGTCATTACAACATTAAGAATGTTATTTGACCTTGAGTAGGTACTCATGTTGACGGGAATGAGAAATCTTGTCTCTGTGCTGGAGACCTGTGGCAAGGCCACACTATACTACTGGCCGGAGTCACCCCCTCCACTCCATGCGCCACGTCACAGTAGGCGCCGGACCGTTTCGCGCCACCAGCCCAATGCTTTTTTAGTCAGTATACACTTACACACGTGTTTCTATTCGTATACGAAGTTTTGCTGCAACTGTTTTTCATTCCGTACATTTGTGATAATAATACTAAAACATGCCAACTTCATGCTGCGTACCAGGATGCAAAAGCAATTATAACACAGATAGTTCAGTGACTGTTTTTAGATTCCCGGAGGATCCTATCCAGTGTCAAAAATGGCTAAATGCCATTCACAGAGCAAACTTCACGCCCAGCAAACGATCTGTTGTTTGCATTCGTCACTTCGACGAACGTTATGTCGTACAAGAGGACTCGGTTTAAATGTATTAGAAATAACTGGTTAAACCAAGTAGATAACGACAAACATTTGTGTTTCCAAATTTCGACAAAAATGGCGTAAAAGAAATGGCGTGTGTATCAGATCTCAAAATCTTACATTTAAGTGAGGAAAATAACTGTGTTAAACTGGCTCCTGCACTGTCAAAAAAAGTGTTATACCCAACATCAATAGAGAGGCAAAATGTTCATTTGTGCTGTAGGTTATTCGACGAGAAAAATATTGCTGCTTTGAATGAAAATTCGTCATTGACTAAAAAAAGACTAAGAGTAGTACAGCACATTTCATTCAGGTCATTTTAAAGTGGTGGAAGATTGTCAACGTAAAACATATGTACAAGGGAGTTAAATTTAATGACGAAAACTTTAAACCAATCCAGTCTGTAAAAGATACTAATTTTGTTTTTTTGAAGTCTTTTAGTAAATGGTTAGTTAAATGGGATGAACTGTTGTTCAAGGGGAGGAGTTGACAAAAGCTAAAAGGAGAGGAAAATTAGCCAATGAAACACATGTAGCATTGCTAGCCTACATACTGTTAACACTTTAATGGAGATTATTTCGTTTCTCTTAGGAGACATGAAATTGTCATATGTTTTACTTGGCAAATTTCAGACCGATCCGTTAGTGTTTAGAGGCCAGATTTAGCCAGTATAGACAGATGAGTGGTGCATGTTACCGTGTATCAGTCAAGCAGGTTTTGGAATCAGAAAAAAAACTAAAAACTTTGAGTTTGATTGATATTTACTCCTCTAGACACAGTAAAGTATGTATCAAAGATTTATTTATTTCCACAGCAGACTGTGAAGAAAGCGATAGTAATGATATGCATGCAACAGTAATCAAATTTTTGATGACCTGCAGGTAGACATAACTGATGTTACCTTATCAGAAAATGTCACTATAGGCCTTGTTTATATTGGTGGTTACTTGGTACACAGTATTTTAAAAAATAACTCTTGCACTGGGTGTACAGATTTCTTTACTACAACAAATACCGAATCTACTGTTGTACCACAAAAGGACAATTACTATTTTAATGTTATTAATAGAGGATCTTTAAAATACCCTTCAGATTATGTGATGGAAGTACCAAAATTTGCTTTCAAAGTGTTTACATTAATTGTATGTGACAGATACGAAACACAGTTTTTATTGTCCACTAATCAGAGAGTAGCGCTAAAATTCACTGTTTTAGGTTTTATTGACATCCATCATCCACAGAGAAATTGTAATATAGGCCTATGTAAAATTAATTTTAACAAACTTATCGATAAATGTTTATTTTCCTTTTGTAACATCTTATTAAACAATTATTCAAAATCTCGTAATGACAAATTCAATAAAAAAAAGAAAGATGCTCAGAATGATGTCAAATCTGACAAAAAGAGAAAAATACATAAATTTTAGCCAAGTTCAGCGTTAACTTAGATAAATGTTAGACACAGAATTGTTAAGTTAGTCTAAATAACTTTATTGTAAGTAGATTTGAAATTACATGTAAATATGTTAGACGTAAGGCAATACGAGATCGTAATGCACCATCTTCAAATGATCAAATATTGTTTTAAATAAATACTGAGCAGTTAGTAATCGGTTATTTCTTTAATTTTTCTGCTTACCCCGCTTCTGGTACTATTTATCATACATAGTATAAAATCTTGTACAATACGAAAGTTTGGCTGTTTATCTACATAAAGAAACTTGAAAAGTTATTTCCCCGATAAGCTGTCAATTACCTTGATTCACAGCTTTTTTACATCCTTCGTGTAAATTGCACTTTCTCAAATGCTAAATATAACTGTTGTTGTTCACAAAACTCTACATTTTTTTCATACCAAGGTCTTTGTTAGTTCATACAGATTACAACCATATAGGACATCTTCAGGTAAACCATTACAGGTGTGTGTAGGAAAGGTTATTTGAGCACGCGACACAGTAAACAGCATTAGCGGCTGTGTTTCGTTTCGGCGTCTAGTGTGACGTCACGTTTCCAGCACTCCGGCCAGTAGTATAGTGTGGCCTTGCCTGTGGTGTTAGCGCTGAATAGACACAACACATATCACTGTACATAGCAGTGGCTGACGTATATTAACCATTTCTGAGTTCGAGATACCACAACTCAGCTTAAACTGTGCACAATGTTTGTAGAAAATACGGACTGTGTGACGTAGACGCCAGTTTGCAAAATGCATAATCGTTCCCGCCAGAAATGTGTCACGTTTCTCGTTTATCTTGTCTCAGCCAAATAAACATTACTATGCGTTTACCATGTTCCAGTGTCCTCCTTATTTCATAAACACTTGAGAAATTTTATTGTTTCTTACAGAGGCAACCTTAGAGGTGTCCGGCAGGTGTAAATGTACATAACCTCCTTGGCTCATTCTTTAATAAAAATAAGGGAAAGAAATAGAACGAATAAGGAGAGAGAGAGAGAGAGAGAGAGAGAGAGAGAGAGAGAGAGAGAGAGAGAGAGAGAGAGAGAAGGGGGTGAGAGAGAGAGAGAGAGAGAGAGAGAGAGAGAGAGAGAGAGAGAGAGAGAGATAGAGAGAGAGAGAGAGAGAGAGAGAGAGAGAGAGAGAGAGAGAGAGAGAGAAAGCAAGAAAGTGAGACAGAGGTACACAGACAGAGAGGGGCTGTTTCGTTAATCAGGGTAAAATTATATGCAAATTTTGAGAAGGACCGGTGTCCTAGGCCAATGAAAACTTAGCTAAAAACATTAAAAATACGAAATATATACAGTGTACACAAAATCTGAGGTGTACAAAACATATAAAAGACATGTCATAAGATTTATTTAACAAAAGAAATAATCGGAGTGGGCGAATGGTAGGAATAAATATGTAATTTAAACAATCCCTTTTAATAATAAATGGTTTTATAATAATTATGTTCAATACATATAGGCCTAAGTGTGTAAAACGAATTCCCTACAAGAGTTTTAAAGATTAATGAAGATTTAATTAATTCCCTACAAGAGTTAATGAAGATTTGTCTTAAATTTTTTCAGAGTTACATAATTATTATTTGTTAAAATATACATATATTTTATTCAGAAAATATTAGATATTTGTATTTAATCTTTTATTTTATTTTATTTTTATTTTACCGAGAATAGTTACTATTTATAGAAAACTGTAGCAAAAAATATTTGTAATAAAAGTCTATCTGTACCGTATTCATACTTTTACCAGTACAGGTACAACCTGTCATATCCGGACTAATATGGAAAAATCCGGATATCACAAGGTCATTTATAAATACCGTATTTTCTCGCATAATTAACGCACTTTTTTGACGAAAAATACCGGCGAAAATTTCGGGTGCGTAAATTATTCAAGGATTTCAGATATACCCAAATTTCATTTGAAATTTATTGACATTTAAAAGATACATTAAATATACTGTATTATACACAAAATCAGTTCAAGTCGTTGAAATTATCGTCGGGGTATATATAACGATTCATAGTATGGGACTGTGCGCTGCGCCGTACGCTAGACAGAGAGGGTATAATAAGCAGCTATCTCGCTCTAACTTCGTCAGTGAATTGGCGGGCGGATGAGTAAATTTTATTCAATTCATTTTTGCAGTTCAACCTGCGATAACTTCAAAACCAATAAATATACAGCAATTCTGAAAACTGCATTGTGTTCAGTAATTAAATCTCTATAAGTAGCCAAAATCTCAATTAATATAATTAACAATTACAGAAGATACACAGAAGAAGAACGTGTTTTTTTTAGACGTTTCTATTGGTTTAGCATTTGCATTTGTACACTGTACTCTTTAAAATACAAAAAGTAAAATTGGTTAAAAAGTTTTACTTACAGTACGCCTACATCAGTTTTTGAAAAAGTTTGTAATTCGGCTGCTTCATACAATGCACACGTTTTTTGGAAGCCATGAAGCCAAAGTGAGTCGACCTAACGCCGCTGCCCCAAATAAAGTATTTCAATTGTAAAAACTTAAATATTCAAAAATCGTGAACCATATCGCAGAATGACGTAAGTGTAGTGAAGAATAAGTCGTGATCAGCTAAAACATCAAGAGTAGTATATTTACATCCCTAACCATTTCGCTAACCAAAATTGCAAAAATTAGTTTGGAGATACGTCCGGATATGGGAGGTTCCGGAATCACAGGTCCGGATGTGACAGGTTGTACTGTACTTTTTAACTACATATTATACTAATGTACAATGAAGATATACTTATTATATCTTTATTTAGTATATAGTTATTTACGTGTCAAGAAAAGAACGTGTGAATAAAGTGATCACAACATTTTATACCTTATATGTTTTCTGTCATTGAATGATTAACCCACTTTTTAATAACAGCGTTGAAAAATAGTTGGTTACGTCTTTCAAAGATTATTTTTACTGCGGTACTGAAATTAAAAATAACTAAGATCGTATACAGGAATTAAACGTAGGCGACTGGAAGCAGTAATTGTATAAACAGCCGAGACACACCAGCTGCTAATATTGTAGGAATTGCTTACGTTCAGTAGACTTGGCAACGTTGTGACCTTCGTGACTTTATATACATTTTGTGGCAACACTGTGCATATTTTTCATCACTAAAAGCTAAACCGATATCCGTGATAAAATAGTAATGCATTTTTTTAAACGTGTGAGTCGTTTGTAACGATTAAGTTAACAGGATAATTATTATTCAACTTTTTTCAACAAACTATCGTGAAACGGATATATATATTTACGGTTTTTTATGCTGATTACGAATATGTAAGAATAAAATGTCTAAGCTTACTCGTAACTTTTATATATGGGGTCTCAAAAAGATGAACTTCTCTGGTCAGAACTTGCATGTTTAGCTAATGATGGATAAACGTGATTATATATATATATATAAAAGAGAAATACCACTGACTCACTGACTGATTCATCACGAAATCTCCAAAACTATAACACCTAGAAACTTGAAATTTGGCATGTAGGTTCCTTATGTGATACAGGTATCCGCTAAGAAGGGATTTTTGGAAATTCGACCTTTAAAGGGGGGGGAAGTTTGCCTGACTGAATGATATAGAATCAACGTAGAGCAAAAACTACTAAATGGATATCAATGAAACTTTGAACATAGCTTCATCATAGGTCATAGGTGCTCACTAAGAAACGGTTTTAAAAACTTTCACTCCTAAGGGGCAAACTCCCCCCCCCCATTTGTACGTATGTTTCACATCTCCTCCTAAACCACTGGACCGATTTCAACCAAACTTGGCACAAATATTTTACGCGACGGGAGAACCAACATAGGAGAGTTGCTTTTTTCGATGGGGTCCTTTGGGGGGTTCTTTGGGGTCTTCTACATCTCCTCCTAAATCACTGGACCGATTTCAACCAACCTTGGCACAAATATTTTACGCAACGGGAGAACCAACATAGGATAGGTGTTTTCTTCTATGGGGTCCTTTGGGGGTCCTTTGGGGTCTTCCACATCTCCTCCTAAATCACTGGACCGATTTCAACCAACCTTGGCACAAATATTTTACGCAACGGGAGAACCAACATAGGATAGGTGTTTTCTTCGATGGGGTCCTTTGGGGTCTTCCACATCTCCTCCTAAATCACTGGACCGATTTCAACCAACCTTGGCACAAATATTTTACGCAACGGGAGAACCAACATACGATATGTGTTTTCTTCGATGGGGTCCTTTGGGGGTCCTTTGGGGTCTTCCACATCTCCTCCTAAACGACTGGACCGATTTCAACCAAACTTGGCACAAATATTTTACGCAACAGGAGAACCAACATAGGATAGGTGTTTTTCCGATACGATCCTTCGGGGGTCCTTTGGGTCTTAAAAAACTATTAGATCTGGTTACTATGGCAACCTAATAGAATAGATTCTGGTTACCATAGCATCGATGGAAGTCTCCCGCGTAGGAAATAGCGCGGGAGTCGTCCGACGGGCCTTCCCCGGAGTTCATCCACGGAACCCGGGGAGTCTTGGGTCGGATCCCGCAAAAGACGGCGGGGCCAGAGTCCACGGTTTTTATAAATAAAGATATAGGTTATGATATCGAAGGTGGTGTATGCATCTTAAGAAACTTCTTAATAGTGTGTGAATTCAGAGTTGTTTCAGTTTGAATTTAAAAGTGGATAAGTTAAGATCGAAGTAAGTTATAAGCGAGTATAAAAACAAAGTTTTGATAGCGAATGTATTCAGATCATAGTGTTCAGACAATATAAATGTACTTGCTTCAGTTTGAATTTAAAAATTGATAAGCTTAAATCTATAGAGGTATTGTATTGTTAGAATAAGTTTAGGAGACACTAATTTAACAAATGCCTTATTTCAACATTAACACAATGAATTATAAAACGACAGTTAAATACGCAGCGCGTGCAAGTACTTTAGACATTTTATTAAAAACTAATTTAGCTGTTCGCCCTCTCCCAGAGTTAGAAATTGAGCAGGAGCATCACGCGCAACAGAATTCTTCTCCAGATATAAGAATACAGTTTGTGACATGTTCTTAAACAGGTGCGCTACAGAGTATTCCTCCAGTGAGAATGCGAACGTAACAATATAAGGAAGATTATACAATATACAAGTAATATAACGTTAGAACAAGAATAGGTGCCTATGAGCCTATGAATAAATTATGAACCCGAGCAACGCTGGGTAAATCGTCTAGATATAGATATCTATATAAGCCAAATACCACTGACTGGCTAACTGATCACGATATCTCTGATACCACTGAATGGATATCAATGAAACTTTGAACATAGCTTCATCATAGGTCCCAGGTGCTCACTAAGAAACGGTTTTAAAAACTTTCACTCCTAAGGGGCAAAAAACCAAATACTGAAATTTATCGCGGGAATTGCATACTTTGTAAATGAAGTGGTTGACGTCTCAGTTTACTGGAAACCCCGAATACATTTAGGTCTGAGTTTTTACTCATTGTTTTAAATTGCAAAAAACTTCGTTGTTTGCAGGTTCTTATAGTCGAGAAAAGTTTGAAGTTCAATTAATTAATAAATGTATGTCCTTTTTTTCTCGGAAACGGCTCTAACGATTTTCTCGAAATAAATAATAAATAGCTGTTGCTATGAATGTAAATAAACAAACTAAGAGTTGAGAATTTGTACAATGTATCTAATCCTATCCTATTAAGCTAGCAATAATTGTACAATTACGTACAACGTGAAACTCCGTAGCGAAGCACGGGTTTTTTGCTAGTTAATAAATATAGAAAGTTTATATAGTATATTATTCGAACCAATGCAGACTAGACGTTCATTTGTTCCACCTCGAATAGAATGCTGGGAAAATCAAAATGGCCGACAGAAGTATGCGTAGTTGAATGTCAATCACCTCGACGAATATTTCTTACAATAAAGATGTCTTTTCACTGTTTCTTCGTCTCAGCAATTGTGGATATTAGTTCTGGAGTTAAATAAGTGTTCCTGGTGTAGTGTTTATTAGTTCACTTGGTGTAAATGTGTGTTATGATGTCTATTTCACTTTGGCTAAATGTGTCGTATATAACCCTTTTTGTTTCATCAGTAAAATTTATTTGTAGTGGTGTTAGTTCAATTATTTAGGCGTATGTGGTTCTGTTTATCTGTAGTTCACTGTTTATTGTTTGTTTTCACTGCTTCTCAAGTTAAAATTCCAAATTAAAAAAATTACAAAATTTGCACTGAACTCGATTTAAGTATCGCACGCCATTAATTTAGGTTATACGGGACAAAACCTCGTTTAAGTGTTCGCTTCAACGGATAATAATTGACTGTTCTCATTTCCTTCGTCTCCTGAAATTCTTAGCCAATTTAATATAGATCATACATTGTTTCAAATTATCTTCGCTTCCGATACATTTTATTTGAATACATTATACACGGAAAATATTTTCGTTATTATTTAACTGTATGAAATACTAAACACATATTCGGTTTCTTTAATCTATTTTGCTTATTTTGATACTAATTAATATAGTTTTACAAAGTTTTTATTTAAAAAAGTTATATTTCTTTCATGTTGGAAAAGTAGGCTTAAATTTGGGTTTCCTGTCCTTGTCCAGATAATAGCCATTTTCTCTGATATGATTATTATTATACGGAATCTAAGATTGATATAATTGTTTATCTTTCCTTAATTTCTTGCAATTTTGTTCATTAGTTATTGTTTTTAAATATAATTCATTTATCTATGACTCCTCCACTGAAATTTTAGTTAATACATTTCATTTTTATTTATAATTTTACTTATCATCTGACAATATCTTTATAAAGTATAAGTTACATTGTATTAATATATGGTGGGTTTATCTTACATAAATTTCATCAGTTTAGTTGGTTTATAGGACTAGATTTGTCAATTATAATGTAGGCTAAATTTACTATCTGGCCTAGATTTTATCTGTTGTTACTTACAAAGTTTTTAATAATACAGTTAGTTCATACCCTTTTCTGACCTTCTATTCTAATATAATATTCATTAATAATTTCCTCTTTTACTACTATAACCTTTAGTATTAATTTTAAACAATTAAAACATAACAATTATTTAACATTAAATCTGGTATTTAGAATCATACCTTTTTTTGTACTGATTACTTACAGTAACTTCTAAAAAACATTTTACTATATAGGAATGATATACACATTCAGATATGGCATTCCTAATTCAAACTACTAAACAAAATAACATTTTATAAATACAAGGATTAATCTCTATTTCTAAATCTTTTTTATAGAGTTCATATATTGAAATTGGAACCTAACATTTTGTTCCATTAAATTTTTAACACTCCCTTAAAACTATTTGGTTACAGTCTTATCTGTTTTTCTTAATTTTAGGGATGTATTCCCCGTCACTTTATGTACTAACTCCAAACTATCTATTTATACTATTTATTCCATTGAATGTTCTCATATAAACAGTGGCATTTTATTAGAAAGAGTATTCATTGCTCCTTCACCATATTATTTGATTAAATATCATTCATGATACTATTTTAAAAAACACTTAAAGTTATTTAAATGTACAGTAATTCATGTACCTTCTCAAAGTTTATTTATGATAATCTAATAACTTGCACTTGTCCCTGGTTATTTCTTGATACTATCACTAGTCCTTTCATAGTTTTATAATATCAAATTGTTTAACCAAGGAGGAACTGTTAAGATTTGTCTACTTAAATTATACAATAACTTTCTTGGGGTGCACTTCTACTTAGCACTTTAAACACTTTTTGTTTTTATTAGTTTTACATGAGTTTATGGTTTGTTGGGGTGTTATACATTCTATAGTGACATTTACTTTCTGTAGGGGTTTTTGTTTTCTCCCTATTGGGTTTCTTTTGGGTATTGGTCGTGTTATACTTCCTCTATTCTATGTGATCTTCACTTGTCCCTGTTCATTAGGTATCTTTGTTTGTTTTGGATATCTTCCTTCTTCATTCTTGGTTTCTTCAGTACAATTTCGTTATTATTTACTTTTGTTTATACTGGGCTGTTTACTTGGTCTGGGTAGCTTCCTTACCTACTCCTATCCTACCTGGGCATTATTGTTCTTTTAATTTTAGTTTTCTGTGGTTTTATTTTGTTGTACATTCATATTAGTTGCAGATTTTTTTCTTTATGTTTACTTTTTCTTGTTATAATGGTAATTTATGGTGCTTTTTATTTGGTTTTCATTTGGCTCTTTCTGGACATTCCATATACTTGATTTTTACTAATGATCATCTGGTAATTAATTTAAGTGGATTATCTGTCACGCTACAGATTGCTCTCCTCCAGAAGTGATTAGTTCATATCATACTTGGTTTGTCTGAAATAATTGCTTATGATATTTATTATAAATTATATTTCTTTACTTCCTTCCCATTTCTAAATGTTTTCTTCTTTATTTTTGAGCTTATCTATATTTCATTATTAACTGGATTTTTTTTGATAGTAATAGTCATCTGAGGTTCATTATTATTATTATTTTTTTTCTTAACTTGGTTCTTTATCCTTGGGATATTTATTCCCTAACATTTCCTAACACGTGAGCTGGGGCAGTTCAGAGGGGCACTGTAGGCTTCACTACTCTGCTGTCCATACTACGTCATTTATTGATTACAGAGGCAAATCATCTCTGCTCAAAACATAATAATACTGCTGGACTTATCTACAGACAGTTATTAATAAAAATTACATAAGAATAGTCCACCTTATGACTATAAAAAAAATTAAATATCTTTGGATACTTCACTTCGTATTTGCTCAGATCTGTTAATATTTCGATTTTAGTTAATTTCTATCTCAGTTACTTTTCTCAATGGTTAGCTCTGCTGGCATTTTATTTCTTCTTATGGTTGGAAGCTGGTTTAATATAATTATCACTTGTTATTCAGTGTAAAGTTTTTATTTATTTTAATTCTCTGTTATACCTTGACTGTTATTTCAATCTTCTTCTGGTCATTGGTAGCATATATTTTGTATTATATTTTTGCTTTTTCTCCATTCTTATGAATCGTTCCACTAGTTTTATGTTCTTGCAATTACTCTTTTAATTGTCCTTCTTATAATTGACATTTATTTTATGATCATATTTTTCTTATGGATTTATTTATACATAGTTATTTTTTCCTTTTCAACATTTTATTCCGCTCTTGCTTTTTATCCAAATGCATTCTTTAATTATTAATTCCATGTGGTCATTGTCTCTGCTTATTTTGCTTAAAAGTCTTATTAATTTCCTTTCACAATAAGTTTATTTATTTTAATTGTATCAGTGGTTTTTACTCCCATTTCTTTATTCTCAAAATTTTGTCATAATTGGTTCCATATATAATTGTTTGTAATGTGAACTTACTCTTCCTTTTGAATGTTGTGGTTATTCTTCCAAATTCTTTTTCTTTTCTTTTATATTCCATTATTTGAGTTTCATAGATGTTTGGTAGCAAGTTGTACTTACTTGGTTTTTTTTTCTTTTTATTGAATTCATTTTCTTTTTACTTCCAGAAAGTTTTTTCATAACTTGTTGTTTGTTAATTGATTTTACAATGTATTTGAATTTCGTTGATTTTATTCTAAATTCTTTTTCCTTTTCTCTCTTAATTAATTTCATAAATCATAGGTAGTAAGTTGTGCTTACATTGTTTTTAAATTTGTTTGTTCTAATTCTCTTCTTTTTATTTTTTATTCCAAAAGTCGTTTCATAAATATTAGGTAGTAAGTTGTGCTTACATTGTTTTTAAATTTATTTGTTCTAATTCTCTTCTTTTTATTTTTTATTCCAAAAGTCGTTTCATAAATATTAGGTAGTAAGTTGTGCTTACATTGTTTTCAAATTTATTTGTTTAATTCTCGTCTTTTTATTTTTATTCCAAAAGTCGTTTCATAAATATTAGGTAGTAAGTTGTGCTTACATTGGTTTTGAATTTATATGTTTTACGAATAAATTCTTTTATATACATCCAATTACTCATAATATTTTTTCATGGACGCCTGGTTATATACACCTTTGATCCTTTCTGAATCCATTTCCTTTACTTAATAAGTATTATTATTTTTTATATTGGAGATTACATAGGGTCCTGTGTATACTAGCAATAACTTCTTCGTTATTCCTTCCAGTGTGCTGGGTAGTTCACGATTTATTAATAAGTTTTTTCTCCCTGTTCATAAGTTATTAATTTACCACTAGCCTTTCGATACTTATTTTGCCGTTTTTCCTGGTCTTCTGCCACCTTGTTGTAGAATTTTACTTTGTCAAATTTGTAAATATTGTTTATGGGGAAGTCTAGGATTTCTGCGATCTATCGTGGGGGTGGTTTTTCGTACATGGCGGAGTATGGGGTTATTCCTATAGCTGGATGGTATGCCAAGTTGAGGAATTCCTCCGTGGCTTCTAGATAGTCTTGCCACCTTTTTTGTTGATGGTGACAATAAGTTCTTAGGATCCTCCCCACTTCTCGTAACACCCTCTCTGCAGGATTACTGCACGGGTGGTAGACCGAGGTTTTGTAGGTACGAATGCCCATTGATAATAAGGTATCACGCCATTTTCTACCCTTAAACTGGGTTCCATGATCAGTGATGATCGAAGATGGTTTCCCCATGTTTGGGATATACTGCTCCGTTAATATCCCCAGAATTTTCCGGGTAGTTGCTCGATTAGTAGGGTATAGCTTAACAAACTTTGTGAAGTGGTCTATTATGATTGTTAGGTATCGATATTGGTGTCGACCGCCACTACGGGGAAATGGTCCGCAGAAGTCTAGGAATACCTTCTCCAATTTTGCTTGGGAGGTTATAGGAATCATAACACCTTCCTTCTTCTCGTTATTTGTTTTTACGAGCTGGCAGATTTTACAGCTTTTAATATACATTCGGACTTTCCTATTTATGTTTTTTATCTGGCAGCTCTCCTCCAGAGCTTTTATCACCTTTAAGGCGCCCATATGCCCATATCGTATGTGGTAGTTTACTATTAATTCCTTTTCGATCTGGGTTGGAACAACCACCTTCCATGTCTCCTCCTTCAGTGATGTTTTAACGAACAAGATTTGTTTGTTTAGTTGGTAATATCGAGCAACGGTTTCGTCTCCTTCTTCTAATCGAGTTTTAAGGTTTCTCAATTTCGGGTCTGCTTGTTGGTGGGTGCTTATATTTGTTAATATTGTTGTTAAGTCGGCTATGGTGCTAAGAAGATGGTATATTTTTAGTACGCTTTCCTTCTCCCCTTCGACAGTTTGCTCTTCCACATTGACACGGGATAACACATCAGCTACGACATTCTTTTTACCTGGGATGTATTCCCATTTTAGATGGTATTCTTGAAGTGCAAGTATCCACCTTGTTAGTCTGCCATGATTCAATTTGCAGCTCTTTAGGAACGAAATAGATTTATGGTCTGTTCGGACTGTTACACGGTAACCCAAGATGTAAGTACGGAATTACCGCAAGCAAATACTACGCTCAGTAATTCTTTTTCAGTTACAGTGTAGTTTCTCTCGCACTGATTCAAAGATCTGCTAGCGAAGCTAATTACTTGGTGTTGACCCTTCTCGTCTTCTTGATACAATGTCGTTCCCAGACTGATGTTGCTGGCATCGCAATTCATAAAAAATGGTAATTTAAAATTTGGGTGGCGAAGTATTATTGTTGTCAGAAATTTGTCCTTTATAAGTTGGAAAATCACATCCTGCTCTTGACACCATATCCATTTATTTTTTGATGACAATTGTGTTTGAAATTTTGAGGTTAATTCTGAATATTGTTCCTGGAACTTGCGATAGTAATTACAGAGTCCCAGGAATGACTGTAATTGCTTTCTGTTTTTGGGTGCCGGGAATTTCTGGATTGCTTCCACCTTTTCTGCCGACGGTGAGATTCTTTGATCGTCCAAGTTGAAACCCAAGAATTGCACTTCCCTGGCAATGAACTTAGACTTTTGTAACTTCAGCGTGACGTTACTGACAGATAACCTCTCAAGCACGTGTTCCACACGGTAGCAGTGTTCCTCACACGTTTCTGATATTATTAGTAGATCGTCTACATACACGGTGGTAAACTGAAGTGCTTCCTGTCCCAATATCTGGTCCATGCAGGTCACAAAGATGGCAACTGAGTTTACAAGTCCGAAGGGCAATCTTTTGAATTGGTAATTGCGCCCCTCGAATATGAAAGCCAGATACTGCCGACTCCGTGTGTGTAACTCTACCTGCCAGTAACCGCACACCGTGTCCCAGGTACTGAAGTACTTGGTACCGTGGAATCGTTTCAGGATTTCTTCAATCTCACCGGGCGATGTTCTATCATTTATTACCTTCTTGTTTATTTCCCGTGCATCCAAGCAAAGCCGGACTTGGCCGTTTTTCTTGGGAATAGCCACAATAGGGCTGGTGTATGGGGACTGGCTACTTTCTATTATATCGCTATTAATCATCCGGCTTATTTCCGCTCTTACAGCCTCCTTTCGTGAATGCGCAATAGGGTAGGATTTTCTATTAAACTCCACTGTATCTCTGAACTTAAGGGTACATTGGTAATTTTTTACCTTGCCTGGCTCGTCCGAAAATACTGAGCGGTACCTTTCATAAATTCTGATCAATTGATTCGCTTGATTAATGGGCAATTTCTCCCTAGTAATTCCGCTCCGGAAATCCCTTATCTCTTGTATCTTTTGGGACCATAAATCTTCGTCCGTGTTGTCGTATATTATGGTGTTAATTATTGTGTTATTTTTCATATAGTTGATGTTACGAATTTGCTGGTGGATACTGCTGGGAAGTGCTTTCTCGCTACCGACTAAATCGGCCGTCCAGGTCAGATCTCCGGTAAACAGCGATACTTTCTCTGATCGTAAATCAATGATAGCAGAGTTTTTTCTCAGCACATCGCATCCCACTAATATATTGAAAGGTAATCCTGCCGCAAATAGGAAGATCATGTTTATTGCTATACCCTTACTAATCACGTTTAACGATACTTGCTTTCTTATAGTCTTGTTTTGGCGACCAGTGGCACCTATTAATACAATATTATTGATTGTTAAATAATTGACCACATTTCTCTTGGATTCTCTCCAATTCCATAGAGTTGATAATAGATAAATTCGCACCTGTATCAATCATTAGCTGTGCGAAGGTTCCTTCTATTTCGGCATTAACATAAATTATTTCATTATTTATACTATGGAGGCGAGTGTCGTCCTCCTCCAGTAGGTCCTGACTATTTATTGCTGCCTCCTCCCGTTTAAATTCTCATTATCCTGGTTATTAATATTTGGACCAACGGAGGCGTCAGTCGGGAAACCTTGAGTGGGTTCCAGCCGTTCCGTTCGCTGTTCGTATATTTGTTCTCTATTTGGTTGCCCCTCTGGGTCATCTAGACTGGTACTTCGCCTAGGCGGATTATACCTTGAATTATCACGTTCTCGGCTTCTGCGTCGGTCTTCGTATTCATGGAAACTGGTCCGCCGTTGATGGTTGTATCTGCGTTGATTGTTTCCTTTGGCGCGTATAAAATTTACCCGGGGTCGGGAGAACCTGTTGTTGTTATTAGTATTGTTATTTGGGTAACCCCTATTGTTATTATAATACCGTTCGGTATTATTAGTATGGTTTGGGTTTCTCTGGCTATTTATATTTGGATTTGGGTAATAATTGGCTCGATTACCGGGGTACCCGTTATTATTTCTGTTAATATTTTGATTCACATTACCGTTATTATTATTATTATTACTACCGTTGGTATTATTCTGATTATTATAATTGGGATTAAATCGGTTCCCTTGGTACCCACTGCTGTTCTGATGATTATTGTTGTTCGGGTACGGATTACTTCGGGTTCTGGCCGCTCATTCCTTCTTCTGCTTTGCCTATAGTATTCCTCATTCTCATAGTTTTCTAAGAGTTCCGTCATCGCCTGGATGGTCTTTATTTGGCTACCCCTTCTTGCTCGTATGACCTCTTTATCATAATGGTAGGAGAGCTTATTTACAAGGCATTCTTCTGGTATGGCCGGTTCCAGGTGCTTCGCCAGACATACCTTCCCAAGGAAGTACGCGGTCATCGTATTACCAAATTGTGTCTTGTATCGGCCATGGCAGATGTTGTGTCACTTATTAGATTTTGGGTGGTCTCCGACCAATACTTGGCCTTGAACAAATTCTTAAATTGTTGGTAATCCTCTATCTCACTCCGGTTTGCCATCCACCAGTTGTCCGTCATTTCACGGAATGATTCGTCCAACACTCTCGATTATTTAACCACCTATTGCCTCTATGTTTGGCCATGTATTCCTCGATCCGGGCCAAGAACTCCATTGGCTTCCTTTTATATTGGCGGAAGTTCAGCCATTCCCTATTTTCGTTGATGGGGATATTTGTGAAGTTGGTTGGTCGGTTCCGAATTGCTTCCATTTCCTCCTGGCTCTGCCACACTTGACCAGTGATGTTCGTCATTACTACCTCCATTCCGTCGCACCTTTCAGTAATTTGGGTACGTACTTTACTTAGTTCTTCCTGACTTTCCCTTCGGTTCTCTTCTGCCTTCTTGCGACTATATTCTTCGATATTTGTGACCTTGGTGTTTACCACTTCCTTGAATTCTTGTACATCCCCTTCAGGTAGCCGACATCTTTCATCAACTTCTCTGATCTGTTGATTTATAATTATTGTTTGTTCTTCCAACTTTATTATTAAAGTTGCTTCAATAAGAAATTAAACGGAGTGCTTTCTATTTGGTTTTCATTTGGATCTTTCTGGATATTCCATACACTTGATTTTTACTAATGATCATCTGGTAATTGATTTAAGTGGATTATCTGTCATGCTACAATATGAAGGCGACAAAACGTCTTACTCCACACACACAAAGAAAAGGGCAACCAAAGAGACATGCAATCATAAAACTAAATCGCTAGGTAGTCCATATAATGCCAGATTTATCCGCATCCATCGAAAATTATATGAAAGTGTCTTAGCATAAGAGAAGAAATGCTGAACAAGGCGAATTATAAAGTATAATAACAGAAGGTGTGCAACCAAATTTCGACAATCTACAGCCAGAAAGTTTCAAAAAGTATTTACACCTGTAATAGCGTCTACCTCCAGTTGTGTGATAGAAGCCCTTCCTCTCAGATAAAAAAAGGAGGACTTTTTAGTAGAGACAAGGAAGACCTAAATGATTTCGGAACAAACTCTGGATCAGAATTCGGCTCCCTTTCTAAAGTAAGCGACCTCACTGAACTTGGGGACTTAGAGAAACTGCGGGATATGAGCAAAAAGTAAAAAGGAACACAGTAAGCAGCCCTCAGCACTAGCAATTTCCTAACACGTAGCATTATAACTATTCTTAGTAGAATATAAACTGATGTGTCTCTTATTACTGCAAACTAAATATTACTGACCAGACACACACCTGAAGACACTTGGAACGAGCAGAAAATTTCAGTGTCAGAGGGTACGAGAGCTACCGCTATGTTCAGGGAAACATAATAGCTGGACGAGGTAATACTAACTTTATTAGCAATAACTATTATCCTGCTAAGGAAATATCCCTCGTTATACCTCTGCAGGCAATATCTATGAATTTCTTTCTTTCAGCTGCTAGATACCTACCCGACGCCTGAAAGACCTACTACACATAATCGAGCAGCTGTCAACACCTATACTCTTAGTAAAAGGTTTCAATGTTCACAGTCCCTCTTGAGGCTGTGGAATTACAAACAGGACCAGCTGTAGTTTGGAAGAATTGTTACTCCGTAATCCATTGGTCTTTTTTACCTTAGGTGACGGCACGTATTTCAGCAGACGGAGTGGTAGGCATTATTATCAATGCCCATTGATAATAAGGTATCACGCCATTTTCTACCCTTAAACTGGGTTCCATGATCAGTGATGATCGAAGATGGTTTCCCCATGTTTGGGATATACTGCTCCGTTAATATCCCCAGAATTTTCCGGGTAGTTGCTCGATTAGTAGGGTATAGCTTAACAAACTTTGTGAAGTGGTCTATTATGATTGTTAGGTATCGATATTGGTGTCGACCGCCACTACGGGGAAATGGTCCGCAGAAGTCTAGGAATACCTTCTCCAATTTTGCTTGGGAGGTTATAGGAATCATAACACCTTCCTTCTTCTCGTTATTTGTTTTTACGAGCTGGCAGATTTTACAGCTTTTAATATACATTCGGACTTTCCTATTTATGTTTTTTATCTGGCAGCTCTCCTCCAGAGCTTTTATCACCTTTAAGGCGCCCATATGCCCATATCGTATGTGGTAGTTTACTATTAATTCCTTTTCGATCTGGGTTGGAACAACCACCTTCCATGTCTCCTCCTTCAGTGATGTTTTAACGAACAAGATTTGTTTGTTTAGTTGGTAATATCGAGCAACGGTTTCGTCTCCTTCTTCTAATCGAGTTTTAAGGTTTCTCAATTTCGGGTCTGCTTGTTGGTGGGTGCTTATATTTGTTAATATTGTTGTTAAGTCGGCTATGGTGCTAAGAAGATGGTATATTTTTAGTACGCTTTCCTTCTCCCCTTCGACAGTTTGCTCTTCCACATTGACACGGGATAACACATCAGCTACGACATTCTTTTTACCTGGGATGTATTCCCATTTTAGATGGTATTCTTGAAGTGCAAGTATCCACCTTGTTAGTCTGCCATGATTCAATTTGCAGCTCTTTAGGAACGAAATAGATTTATGGTCTGTTCGGACTGTTACACGGTAACCCAAGATGTAAGTACGGAATTACCGCAAGCAAATACTACGCTCAGTAATTCTTTTTCAGTTACAGTGTAGTTTCTCTCGCACTGATTCAAAGATCTGCTAGCGAAGCTAATTACTTGGTGTTGACCCTTCTCGTCTTCTTGATACAATGTCGTTCCCAGACTGATGTTGCTGGCATCGCAATTCATAAAAAATGGTAATTTAAAATTTGGGTGGCGAAGTATTATTGTTGTCAGAAATTTGTCCTTTATAAGTTGGAAAATCACATCCTGCTCTTGACACCATATCCATTTATTTTTTGATGACAATTGTGTTTGAAATTTTGAGGTTAATTCTGAATATTGTTCCTGGAACTTGCGATAGTAATTACAGAGTCCCAGGAATGACTGTAATTGCTTTCTGTTTTTGGGTGCCGGGAATTTCTGGATTGCTTCCACCTTTTCTGCCGACGGTGAGATTCTTTGATCGTCCAAGTTGAAACCCAAGAATTGCACTTCCCTGGCAATGAACTTAGACTTTTGTAACTTCAGCGTGACGTTACTGACAGATAACCTCTCAAGCACGTGTTCCACACGGTAGCAGTGTTCCTCACACGTTTCTGATATTATTAGTAGATCGTCTACATACACGGTGGTAAACTGAAGTGCTTCCTGTCCCAATATCTGGTCCATGCAGGTCACAAAGATGGCAACTGAGTTTACAAGTCCGAAGGGCAATCTTTTGAATTGGTAATTGCGCCCCTCGAATATGAAAGCCAGATACTGCCGACTCCGTGTGTGTAACTCTACCTGCCAGTAACCGCACACCGTGTCCCAGGTACTGAAGTACTTGGTACCGTGGAATCGTTTCAGGATTTCTTCAATCTCACCGGGCGATGTTCTATCATTTATTACCTTCTTGTTTATTTCCCGTGCATCCAAGCAAAGCCGGACTTGGCCGTTTTTCTTGGGAATAGCCACAATAGGGCTGGTGTATGGGGACTGGCTACTTTCTATTATATCGCTATTAATCATCCGGCTTATTTCCGCTCTTACAGCCTCCTTTCGTGAATGCGCAATAGGGTAGGATTTTCTATTAAACTCCACTGTATCTCTGAACTTAAGGGTACATTGGTAATTTTTTACCTTGCCTGGCTCGTCCGAAAATACTGAGCGGTACCTTTCATAAATTCTGATCAATTGATTCGCTTGATTAATGGGCAATTTCTCCCTAGTAATTCCGCTCCGGAAATCCCTTATCTCTTGTATCTTTTGGGACCATAAATCTTCGTCCGTGTTGTCGTATATTATGGTGTTAATTATTGTGTTATTTTTCATATAGTTGATGTTACGAATTTGCTGGTGGATACTGCTGGGAAGTGCTTTCTCGCTACCGACTAAATCGGCCGTCCAGGTCAGATCTCCGGTAAACAGCGATACTTTCTCTGATCGTAAATCAATGATAGCAGAGTTTTTTCTCAGCACATCGCATCCCACTAATATATTGAAAGGTAATCCTGCCGCAAATAGGAAGATCATGTTTATTGCTATACCCTTACTAATCACGTTTAACGATACTTGCTTTCTTATAGTCTTGTTTTGGCGACCAGTGGCACCTATTAATACAATATTATTGATTGTTAAATAATTGACCACATTTCTCTTGGATTCTCTCCAATTCCATAGAGTTGATAATAGATAAATTCGCACCTGTATCAATCATTAGCTGTGCGAAGGTTCCTTCTATTTCGGCATTAACATAAATTATTTCATTATTTATACTATGGAGGCGAGTGTCGTCCTCCTCCAGTAGGTCCTGACTATTTATTGCTGCCTCCTCCCGTTTAAATTCTCATTATCCTGGTTATTAATATTTGGACCAACGGAGGCGTCAGTCGGGAAACCTTGAGTGGGTTCCAGCCGTTCCGTTCGCTGTTCGTATATTTGTTCTCTATTTGGTTGCCCCTCTGGGTCATCTAGACTGGTACTTCGCCTAGGCGGATTATACCTTGAATTATCACGTTCTCGGCTTCTGCGTCGGTCTTCGTATTCATGGAAACTGGTCCGCCGTTGATGGTTGTATCTGCGTTGATTGTTTCCTTTGGCGCGTATAAAATTTACCCGGGGTCGGGAGAACCTGTTGTTGTTATTAGTATTGTTATTTGGGTAACCCCTATTGTTATTATAATACCGTTCGGTATTATTAGTATGGTTTGGGTTTCTCTGGCTATTTATATTTGGATTTGGGTAATAATTGGCTCGATTACCGGGGTACCCGTTATTATTTCTGTTAATATTTTGATTCACATTACCGTTATTATTATTATTATTACTACCGTTGGTATTATTCTGATTATTATAATTGGGATTAAATCGGTTCCCTTGGTACCCACTGCTGTTCTGATGATTATTGTTGTTCGGGTACGGATTACTTCGGGTTCTGGCCGCTCATTCCTTCTTCTGCTTTGCCTATAGTATTCCTCATTCTCATAGTTTTCTAAGAGTTCCGTCATCGCCTGGATGGTCTTTATTTGGCTACCCCTTCTTGCTCGTATGACCTCTTTATCATAATGGTAGGAGAGCTTATTTACAAGGCATTCTTCTGGTATGGCCGGTTCCAGGTGCTTCGCCAGACATACCTTCCCAAGGAAGTACGCGGTCATCGTATTACCAAATTGTGTCTTGTATCGGCCATGGCAGATGTTGTGTCACTTATTAGATTTTGGGTGGTCTCCGACCAATACTTGGCCTTGAACAAATTCTTAAATTGTTGGTAATCCTCTATCTCACTCCGGTTTGCCATCCACCAGTTGTCCGTCATTTCACGGAATGATTCGTCCAACACTCTCGATTATTTAACCACCTATTGCCTCTATGTTTGGCCATGTATTCCTCGATCCGGGCCAAGAACTCCATTGGCTTCCTTTTATATTGGCGGAAGTTCAGCCATTCCCTATTTTCGTTGATGGGGATATTTGTGAAGTTGGTTGGTCGGTTCCGAATTGCTTCCATTTCCTCCTGGCTCTGCCACACTTGACCAGTGATGTTCGTCATTACTACCTCCATTCCGTCGCACCTTTCAGTAATTTGGGTACGTACTTTACTTAGTTCTTCCTGACTTTCCCTTCGGTTCTCTTCTGCCTTCTTGCGACTATATTCTTCGATATTTGTGACCTTGGTGTTTACCACTTCCTTGAATTCTTGTACATCCCCTTCAGGTAGCCGACATCTTTCATCAACTTCTCTGATCTGTTGATTTATAATTATTGTTTGTTCTTCCAACTTTATTATTAAAGTTGCTTCAATAAGAAATTAAACGGAGTGCTTTCTATTTGGTTTTCATTTGGATCTTTCTGGATATTCCATACACTTGATTTTTACTAATGATCATCTGGTAATTGATTTAAGTGGATTATCTGTCATGCTACAATATGAAGGCGACAAAACGTCTTACTCCACACACACAAAGAAAAGGGCAACCAAAGAGACATGCAATCATAAAACTAAATCGCTAGGTAGTCCATATAATGCCAGATTTATCCGCATCCATCGAAAATTATATGAAAGTGTCTTAGCATAAGAGAAGAAATGCTGAACAAGGCGAATTATAAAGTATAATAACAGAAGGTGTGCAACCAAATTTCGACAATCTACAGCCAGAAAGTTTCAAAAAGTATTTACACCTGTAATAGCGTCTACCTCCAGTTGTGTGATAGAAGCCCTTCCTCTCAGATAAAAAAAGGAGGACTTTTTAGTAGAGACAAGGAAGACCTAAATGATTTCGGAACAAACTCTGGATCAGAATTCGGCTCCCTTTCTAAAGTAAGCGACCTCACTGAACTTGGGGACTTAGAGAAACTGCGGGATATGAGCAAAAAGTAAAAAGGAACACAGTAAGCAGCCCTCAGCACTAGCAATTTCCTAACACGTAGCATTATAACTATTCTTAGTAGAATATAAACTGATGTGTCTCTTATTACTGCAAACTAAATATTACTGACCAGACACACACCTGAAGACACTTGGAACGAGCAGAAAATTTCAGTGTCAGAGGGTACGAGAGCTACCGCTATGTTCAGGGAAACATAATAGCTGGACGAGGTAATACTAACTTTATTAGCAATAACTATTATCCTGCTAAGGAAATATCCCTCGTTATACCTCTGCAGGCAATATCTATGAATTTCTTTCTTTCAGCTGCTAGATACCTACCCGACGCCTGAAAGACCTACTACACATAATCGAGCAGCTGTCAACACCTATACTCTTAGTAAAAGGTTTCAATGTTCACAGTCCCTCTTGAGGCTGTGGAATTACAAACAGGACCAGCTGTAGTTTGGAAGAATTGTTACTCCGTAATCCATTGGTCTTTTTTACCTTAGGTGACGGCACGTATTTCAGCAGACGGAGTGGTAGTGACACGATAATAAATCTTTCTATGTATAGCCCGAATTTTGTTATAAGCCTGTCGTGAATAATACTTTGTATGAGTTAATACTTTCCTCTGCAGATAACAACGAATGCCTCGACGAGGGATATGGGCTTTCCAAAAACGTGGTGCATGGACCGTGTCAAATTTGGACAGAAAACACACATTTGCCATCTTTGACATAATATAAAATCACAATATATTGTAGCAGCTAAAACGTGAACTTTTTACAGTGCGTTACTTCTTATCGAAAACGAGCATGATGCCTGAGCCCAACTCTAAAGGTAAACGCTGTTGTGATCCAAATAAACAGAAGTTTGATTTTTGCCCCTGTTTTCGACAAACGGTTAACATTTTTAAGGCACTCATATCTAACTACTAGAGATCAATGAGAACTCAATGCAGTTGAATGCATTTCCAAAATTAACAGGACAGCAAATATAGAAGTGTTCCAGCGTTTATACACGGCTCCAATGGTTTCAAAAATAGATACCGGTAATGGGTGCGCAGCATATCATATGGCATAGCGCAGGGATCCGTTATGCCACTGGGAGCTTTTCGACTACACCAACTGTAAGTCTTTTACACAATACTGATATTACTACCACTACGACTAAGACGTCACTAATTCCTACTGTACTGTTTCGATAATTCGTGCGTTGCCAGCTCATGGGAACCACACGGCGTTCCTTGAGAACAGACGGCAATGTGTATACTCAGAGTTTCATACCCGCTCGATCAGCTGGTGTCCGCGCGTCGAAATTTTTCAACCGGTATAACGTTCCAGCTGCGGATGTGTAGCCGATTGTGTCATTTGAAGTAGCAAACAGGTTACTTAGAACACCAGAGTGCTCTCGTCTTAGAACTCGACAGTATACTCGCGCCATTTGGAGCTTAAGTTCCTTTCAATGACTGTAGATCACACAGATCAGATCACGTCGATAATGATGGATCAAAGATAGTAAATAGAGTGGGATGAAAAAATTATGTTGAGATCCTCTTACTAATGGACACTACCAAAGGCAGCAAAGTCTGTTCACCGCTGAGTTACATGCCGTTTGGCAGACTCCTCGGTAGGCCTACTGTGAACACCGGGGCCTGATGCGTTTTGCTATCTGTACAGTCTCTGTGCAGTTTCATAAACGCTTTAGACACGACAAATTGTTGCAACAGATAGAGACACTATGCCGGTTTTACAACTCCAGGGTTTGCAGTTTACCAGACATCGTTCTGGCAGTTTGCCTACTACAAACTGAACAACATTATGTAGTCTATATGTTGCAGAGTACTCACAGCCAAACACATAACAGGTCAGTGATCTCTCCGAGCGATGCGGAGTAACGGGTTATATGAAAAAAAACCTCGTGGATGAGACAACAGCTTATGGTTAGTTCTAATTTATTGTTAGGTTTAACTGTCTTCTAAACATTATTAAAGTATCTTCCTCTATACTAAAATGTCTGTAGAAACATTACTTATATTATATTTATTTCACAGCAGTCGTAAGTTATAGAACAGCAAACGAACATGTATAGAATATGTTTAGAATTTTTTTTTAATTGTAGAGAACATTTTACGGTATTAAATTTGTATGAATAACACGGTATACTACTGCCTTCATGCAATACAATACAGCATCCTCAAACATAACACATAGTATAAATATGTTGCAGAATTCCTTTTAAAATTAAAATATATACAAATTACTCTGGTTGGAAACTAAAGAATAAAACGAAGTGATAAAAACATTATTAGCTGTTCTTCTTCACAAAGTAGCATTTATTAAATAGTTCGTTTGAAAAAAGCTTCGTTAATTAAATTACAGCCATAACTAACTCCCAGCTAGGGAAAAGATATAGAAAGAAGGAGGGGGAAGGAGAGAGAGGGAGAGAGAGAGAGAGAGAGAGAGAGAGAGAGAGAGAGAGAGAGAGAGAGAGAGAGAGAGAGAGAGAGAGAGAGAGAGAGAGAGAGATAAACGAGGTAAATAAACGGACAGGAAATGGAAGGGAAATAGTACATTGAGAGGGGTTCTAAACACTGTCCTTTTCTGTAAATGATTACTTCGCCAGAAGCGGGGCAACTTATTTCTTATGTTCTTTCCTTAATTCGTCTTTGCGGTTATGTATAATTCAATGCAGCAATAAACAGCAATATAAAGTAACGTCTGCGCATGGTAGACAGTAACTGCTAATTAAAATTTTTAGAGCTTTCTGTTAATTCACATAAGCTTTGAACTTATACGTTTTTGGAAGAGCAAAGCGAGTTCTTAGTTTAACTTGACCGTTTGGGATTTGTCTGTTTACCCGTGTGGGTGTGACCGTCTCACGATGATTATTGAAAGCATAAAAACCGATTTCCATATAACTGCATGCATGTAACTGCTATCGGAGATACCATCAATCTGCACGAGACTAGGAAGAATGTGTGTAGAGCAGACTAACCGCAGAAGTGGCAAGAGCGTTCGAGAACACAGACTAGAAATAGAAATTAGAACTTTCGCATCGGTATTGGTACGAAATACACCATCTACATACATGTTATACAATGGCTTTTGTGCAAGAATGAAATATCAATGCAAAACATGTGTACGTATATAAAAACACGTATATATATGAAACGCTATCATATCCTTGGGTGTTCCAAAGTAGAAGTATTCATACTTGTGCGAGTGCGCGCGCTTGTGTGTGTGGGCATGTAAATATACATTTATTAATTATTGCAACTACTATTTTAGAAATAGTAGGACTGTAGGCCTATACAAATAATACAGACTAGCTTAAAACGTTAAGTAGATTATAATCTACTATTATATACTCTACTATTATATAATCTATTATAGTACTCCTATTACAAAAATGTTTTCTATAATCTTCTTCAACATGAAAAACTTTACCCAAAATGTGTCGTTGAATGTCGACTCAATACTTATTGCTTTTGATGTTTCATTGTGCCACACTCACGAGATAGAAGGCTTACAAATTTTTAGTCGACGGCCTGAAATCTCTATGTTTCCAGTGTGATTCTCACCAGAAGAACATTTGGTTTTAAGTTTACAATAGAAAAATACATTTTCTATGTAAGACATGTAAGCCACACTCTAGAAGCGTCTAGTAAATTGAAGTACTATCAAACTTGAGCAAAACACAGTATTGTCTTAGAAATGTAAGACGTGATAACTACTCTCATTCACACAGTACAGTGCAACACGGAACACGTCCTTGTCTCTTCCTATTTTCTACTAACATCAGAGTTATATGCAGGATGTATCTTAGTTTGCTAGTTGTGTACAGTGATAAGAGGTCCAACTGATGCATATTACACGACACACAGAACTTTTATTTACTTAAGTATGAAAAGAAGGGTATTTAAAATTCTATGTTTGGCAAAAGATCAAATAGGCCTATCGTTATTGTATCTGTAACAATTATATCTAATGTAAATATATATATATATATATATATATATATATATATATCACTTTGCCTATTCTTTATAAAGATTTGTAATACTTTAATGTACTCTGACTATACATAGGTGTGAACAAAGTTAATCTAGATTACTGAAGTAAATGTAAGTTAAAATACACATTAAAATTTAAATTAACATTATATTTAACATGTTGGCTGCATTACATAGAAAGTGTGGGATAATGGTTTTTTAGTTTTAGTGTCTTTATATAGCTTCTTTCGGGTAATTACAGAGGTCCAATAGTTAAATCGTATTGAAACGTTTGCACTAATAAAATTGAATGGTAATTAAGAGAACGGAGAAGTGTTCTAGAGTAACTGCAATTAAGTGCATAAAGTGAACCTTAATAAATTACAATAATGTACTGCAAAATAGAAGAAAAAACATAAGAAATTTTAAAATTAAGTTTCGTGTCCTAACACGTTGTAAATAATATCCCTCAAACTAATAAGTTAAACTAATATTTATAGCCCTCGATTTTTTTTAAAACCTATACTATTTTGAACTAAACATTTTTGGATGGTAGTAAAATATTTTAAATATAACAAAAATTTTATTTTAACCAAAATCTGTCTCTTTAAGCCCAAAAGTCAAATAGTTCAGGTGCGAAGGAGTACCGACATAAGAGTTACCAATACTTAAAACTGAACGTTAATTTATTATAAAGTTATTATAGATTATATTTCTGATGCCAGTTTGTTAAAAGTAAGAATTTACGTACAGGATAAAATGTGAAACGTTTAGTAGCAGTGTTGTAACATAAAATATAACAAATTACAGTTTGTTTATAAAAATGCACACAAAGATTGCACGCATGTGTCTAAAATTTATAAGAATTATAAAATACAATTATAAAGAGGAGAATAAACGCAAAGCAACAAACAGAAACACGCAAGCACACATACATTAAATAAAAAAGTCTACAAATATTAGAACGTAAGAAAATTCTGTATTTCCGTTTTGAATTTTAATTTAGGTTTGATTACATAGACATTGTACTCAATAAATATAACCATACTTTTGTTCCATTTTATACTTCTCTGTAATTAACACTGTTCAAAATATTGTTTTTTGTTTTGTGAAGCAAGCACCAAACTATGTCATGGATGTAGAAGAGAGTCAAAATAAATACAGGGTAAAGACACAGTTTTCCTTATATATTCGTTTGCATTGCCATTCTACTATAAACTAAAATAAGTTGTAGCTTTTGATGTTTTGTATCCTTTCAAATACAACAGATTTGAGTGCAGTGAGACTGAGATGTTCCCTGAACATTAGCATCCACATTGACGTCTATATTAATTACGTGATTTTAAACTAACTTAATATAATAAGGCAAATAACTTGGTATATGAACTTATATGACTTAGCATTTGATTAATAAAATGTAGTATAAGTTTAATGAAAAATTCAATACAAGTTAAAGTCAAGGAAACTTGCCACCAGAAAGAAATAACTGTGTCGATGGAAAATCCGTTTCCTTATACTTGGCTGTTCAAGTTTTGTTACGTCATAACAAAATCACGTATTCAGATACAAACATGCATACGTGTTCGTGTGTTGAATCCATCTCTAATACCTTTTCGTATCCAACCAGGCCTTGGGTCTTAATTTTATTTAAGTTACGCTGAAACAGTACGTTACATCTAATGTTTAAACTTGTAGAGACCAGAGAGTATTGTGAGATTTAACATCAATTTAATAACATAAATTATAGTTTTATTTAAAAAAGAAATCTGAAAATTTCAAAAACGCACGTCCCATCACATATGTTTGCATGTAAAAACTAATAGCCGGATAAAAAAATAGCGCAATGAATTAATGCACTGATTAACTAATAGAGTAATTAACTCGCAGTCCGATTAAACAATAACTTATGGACCAATTAACTAATTGTGCAGCTAAGTTTTAGCGCATTTAAGTAATAGCCCGAATTACTAATACCCCATAAACAATAGCGCAATTAACTAATAATCCGATGAACTAACAGCGCAATTAACATAATTCCTATTATCTAATAGCACAATTATATAAAAGCCTGATTAAATAACACTGCAATTAACTAATAGCCCTATTAAATAATAGCGCAATTAACTAATAAACCAAATAACTAAAAGCTCAATTAACTGATATCCCGATTATCTAATAGTGGATTTAACTAATACCCCAATTAAGTACGTATTAGCCAATTAAAAAAGTAGACCGATTAACTAATAGCGGAATTAACTAACAACCCGATTAACTAGTAGCGCAATTAACTAAGAGCTCGATAAACTAATATCACGATTAAATAATACTGCAATTAACTAATAGCCCGATTAACTAATAGCGCGATTAACAAATAGCCCGAATAACTAATAGCGCAATTAACAAATAGCCATTAACAAATAGCCCGAATAACTAACAGCCCAGTTAACTGATATCCCGACCAACTAGTAGCGCAATCAACTAGTAGCCCGATTATTTAATAGAGCAATTAAATAATACTGCAATTAACTAATAGCCCGAATAACTAATAGCCCAATCAACTAATGGTCTGATTAACTAATAGTTCGACTAAATAAATGGGCAAATAACTAATCTCGCATTTATCTAATAGCTCGAAATAGTATTAACGCAATTAACTAAAGCCCGATTAACTAATAGCGCAATCAAGTGATATAAGCTATTACAACTAATAGTAGCCCGTTTGACTACTAGCGCAATTACCTGATAGACCAATTAACTCATGGAGCAATTAACTAATTGTTCGACTAACTAGTAGCGCAATTAATAAATGGTCCAATTAAATAATAGCGCAATTAACTAATAGCCCGATTAATACTGCAATATATTAATAGCGGAATTAGCGTGTGTCAGTATCTATATGCGTATGGACATCACAGGCACTTATAACTTACAGTGTTTAATAATTCGCACACAGTGATCTCACTCGCACAATTTAACTGTGACAAAATAAACCAAATTTCTAGTTCTATAATGCGGATAATTTTTGCGCAATGAGAAGACAAATATATTTATAACTGAGACGGAAAACAGACATATATACTGTCCTTAATTACGTCGCTTGTCGATTTACGTTGTTGAAATAATAAGTACTCAATATGGTCTTACTCCAATCCAACTGTTAAAATAGAAAATTTATAGTCAACAAAAAAATTATCAAAACTTGCATCGGCTGTACTTATGTTGATACCACGTATTGATTTTATAAATTACTGAAGTGCGGTTAATCCGTTAATTACTGACACAAAGTGATAAATATCGATCAATTAATTTTAACCAATTACAAGATTGTAAAATCTCATTTTTCATACAAGACAAAGACCATTTGAGTAACAAATACCCATGTGCCATGATACATGAGTTAAAGATGTGAAACGTGTGTATCGGTACAAAGGATAGTCAGCAGGAAGGATCGTTTGCGAAAAATGTTTGCATTTAGAAATAGATTTGATGAACATGAGTCGATGTTTATCATGCTTGAAAAGATAGATTTTTAATAGAGATGACATGTCAGTGTCATTTGGCCAACCCTGAAGCTCAAGAGAAATTATCTAACGTACAAATTATGCAGTTTTTGTTATACGTGACGGTCGAGAGGACTGAGAGTTTACTGGAAATGGTAAATTTATTAGGAGTAGTTTGGCTGTTAACCAATTGGGTTAGTCACCAAAAAAAAATAGGGAATGAAGTTTTGAAATTCTAGTGTATTGCGTACTGTTTTGTCGGAAGTGTACAAGGAACCAATAATAGCAATGTTCTACGAAAAGTTAAATATTCAAACGATGAAACTCTCCCGAACAGCCGAGACCGTCTTTCCACCCGTTTCTCCGCTAGTACAGAAGGCGTATGTTCCAGATTGTTCAGGAGAGCACCCGAAATACACATTACGCTGCCACCCCAGTAAGGCTGGAAAGATATTCTGGATCATTTCTGCGACCTATGAAAGCCAAAGCAGCTGACTTTGTCAGTCAGTTTTACGTTGAGCTATTACCTTAGTGCGGATCGAGTTATTGTTGAGGATTAGTGAAAAGTGTTTATTGTGCTATAATTAGTGTGGAACTCCATCACTTGACATAATTTATTGCGTGTGGACAATTTTACTTGAATTATTCCGAGTATAATCTTGTTGAATAACTTGTTGATTGCAAACTGTTATATGTGGTTAATTAAAGCTGGTGATTAGTGACTTTATAGGTGTCTGTATTTGTTTCCACTGTACCATACGACGATCAGTGAGACCGTCGTGACAATATGAAACATTTAAATATGATATCAGTAGGAATGTGTGTAGGGGTTGAGACGTAACACATACGCCTATATAAAGAGCTTTTTTAACGCATGCCTTTTGTTTTTAATTTTGGATTACGTTATGCGAATTTTGCCTTGTCGATGTGGTAAATGTGCAGTATTTTAATCTTCGGCAAGAATTAATTACCACAAGTCGTCTTACAAAGTTAACTAACATTCTAGAAACTGAAAATGTGTTAGTTATGCAAAGTAAAGTTTCGTAATATCTGTAGAAGATTGAAATTTTAATGTTTAGTTATTCGTAATAGGTAAAGCATAAAAACAAAGTGCGAAGTTATAAATTTTGTCACAGAAGGAATAGAAACTCGATGACTTAACTTTTGAACGGCCACAAAGGATAAGGACAGGACAACCTGCCATCCATTCAACGCTAAGTACGTAGAGAATTTTCTACATACATCTTATAAAGCTCATTGTGTAATTTATCCAAATAAGCCACAAAATTTATACGAATCCTTGAAATTAGGCAAGTAAATTAAAGGTATACAGTACAGGAAATATATATGTAAACATGACGATACTTTAACAGATAAATGAAAATGTAATTAAAATAAAAGTAATTCTCCTGTTTTCCAACCCAAGTAAATATTACTACATTTTTAGACCGCTATACTTCAAGTCTCTCTCTCTCTCTCTCTCTCTCTCTCTCTCTCTCTCTCTCTCTCTCTCTCTCTCTCTCTCCCCCTCCCTCTCTCTTTATTTCTCTTTCACGCCGCGCAAGCGCGGGCGCTTTCACACACACACACAGACATTCCAAATTTGCTAAAGATAGCAACGAAGATAGCAGACAAACGTTTGCATTGACTAGGGGTCTACTAAAGAAAATATTTCATTACTGTCTAAATTAGAGTTTATTTTACTTACGTTAGTACTGTAATCGATATATTTGTAACTAATAATTATTCTTAATAATTTTATTAAGTTAAGTTGATGTTTTACGCTTTATATAAATAGTTGTAATAAAGTCATTATGTAAGTGACGTAATCGACGTGTTATATGTCATTTTTATTTATTTCTAGGCTTACTAATATCATTTGTACCTAAACACATGTTTTTTTTCTAATTGTTTAATACTCGATATATTTTAATTAAAAAGTTATTCGTGCTAGAAGTGAAATGTGTGTGTGTGTGTGTGTGTGTGTGTGTGTGTGTGTGTGTGTGTTGACATCGACGTACTATGGTATTCCCTTGTGTTTTCCAGACGCCTTCGATAACACGATTAGGCCCTACCCTCGTTGCGTTGTCCAGAAAGCTGAAAGCTGTGGAACAATCTCGCGTTCATGGCTTGTTGTAAATAGTCAGCCATGTATTTACAATAAGTTCTGAAAGCGGCTCTAAATTTTTAACAATTACGATTCAGTGTGCTTTATCATAGCTGTTGTTCACGTGTTTTGGAGCGGTTTAGTGTGCGGATATCTGTATTAGTGACTTGGATTATTTATCGATTCAGTTTGAACTAGATGATACTTATTGTTGTTACATTTGTGTGCATTGAACAATCGTAAACTTGAAGAATTGTTGCTGTTTTTACAACAAGTAACTTTTCTGTTTGTCTTATTTTATTAAAACTGTTATTAAAATAATTAACAATTTCTCTCTGTTTTGGTATTTACTTCACTGTTTAATTACGACGACCCTTACAACCGTACAACAACAATATTCAATTCATATGCTTCCATAATACATAAAACATTTCAGTAACCAGTAACATAGACGGACATATACTTACATTAGTTTAATTAACAAACTGATTATTACAGGATTCAACTATATCTGTACAAAGCAACTCTCGAGAACTGTATCGGGTGCGTGTTTGGCAGTTATCCGTGTAGAATTTCAGTAAAGTCTGTACTTCTATCTATTGCTCGATCACTAACTCTCTCTCTCTCTCTCTCTCTCTCTCTCTCTCTCTCTCTCTCTCTCACACACACACACACACACATCAGTCGCCAAATTGTTTTGATGCCGTTCTTCAGCTCTTCCTATCCTAAGACAATCCCCCTACTCCGAATCCCTACAACATCCCATATCCTCACATTTATGCTTCAGTCATTCTAGTGTCTATCTTATCCTGCATTTCTTTCCTTTCATTTCACTCTCCTTAGACAACGTCATTAGTCCTGGCTGTCTGAATAGCTACGTCCACACTAGTGCGCTTTACGTGCATTTGAGGCATCGGAGTAGGACCTTCCTCTAGCGAACGTAACGCATGCACAAAACATGCCTCAAAATCGGTTGGAGGTCATTGTTTTTAGTGGCGCATTCAGTAACGCGCGTGCTTCAACACTCCGTGCAACTTCATAGTTTTAGAGAAAGGTTTTGTTCTGTTTTCGTGATTGCTGTGACTGTGTTTATTATTTACCATGTCGGCAGAACAAACGTTGGCCTTATTGAAGATTATAGGTCACATCGTGCCTTATGGGACATTACGGACAAAAATTGTACAAAGAAATGAAAAGAAATTATGCTTATGCTGTTTTGGCTACGAAGTATGAACTGACTGTGAAAGAACCCCAGGAAGCATTGATTAAATGAATTGCTTGGATACTTTAAATAAGTACATCAAAGAAATAAATGAATACCGGTAGCCAAAATACCTAAGTGTGGTTGCTAATTTTACTTCAGCTGGTATTGCTTCTTTAAAGCGAGTATTTTCTATTGTGATCTTAGGGCTCACCGTTTGTAAAAGCATGTAAAAGTTCGTTCTAGACATTCGCACAAAGTTCGTAAACAGAACATTATCATTCAGGTCTCTCATAATCCCAAAATTCCACGTTCTTAAATAATCTTTAAGTATATTGAGCGTTGATATTTTTCACGCCTTTTTCTAACTCTTTTCAACACTAAAAATGCAGCACTTACACCCGCTAACATAGCAGTAACAGTCACGTCCATTTTCACGTTTACACTGGAGAAACATTGACAACTGTGACGCACAAGTGTAGACATTTTGTGGCATGCGATCAGTACTTTCGATCTAAGGCATGCGCAAGAACTAATCGGTGTTGAAAGCAGAATTGAAAATTGAAAGCGAAGTGTAAGTTGAAAGCGCACAAGTGTGGACATAGCAAAGCAGAGCTCAACCTACCTGAATCGTCTTCTCGTTATACCTCTCCACAAGCTTTTCCTTTTCTTCAAATATTTCAAGAACTTGTTCAATTGTTACTTTTCCAACCTTTTATTTTTAACATTTTCCTGTTACACTGCATTTCAAATAATTGTACACCTCGTATTTCAGCTTTCCCTGTTTTTCAGATTTCCATTCATGTATAGTAATGCTCTAAGTATATATACATATATAAACTTCTTTCCTACACGTCTTAAAATTATTTTGACTGTTACAAAATTTTCTTCTTAAAAAGAAAATTAGTTTGTGCTATTCGGCTTTTGATGTTCTTTTTGTTCATTCAATCTCTGTTGTACTGCTTCCCAAGTAGGTGAATGTAAAATATTGTATTACTCCATACTAAAGCAATGCGATATTATTGATAGAAATTACCGTAATGATTATATCTAGGAGAGCCTGTAACCGAAGCGCGGTATCGCGGTTAGTAACACGCAGTCGTGGTCAACCTCTAAGTATACACTGTAGGAATATAGAAACAAGTTATAGCTTAAAGTATCTCAGTGCTATCTCTTAGTATCTGTAGCCGGTAAGTAAGTAACAGACACTGTCCCTCCGTACACACATACACACATACATTGTATATGTAGACATTTCGAAACTTTCAATTGGATTAACTTCCTCTGTGTTGTCTTTTGAAGAAGTTTGCACTAGAGAGTAATTTAAACGGTGCCGTGATGTTAATATTTAAAAAAACTATAAGGAATAACACTTGTGACAGACATGTTTATACTAAATAACTAAACATAAATATGTCATTGCGTTTAAGATTAAGATACATACAGTCAGATGATAGAAGTAAATTATATTTAAGTGTATATAGAAGTAGCATATATATTTAAGTATATAGGGTTAAGTAATGGTTTTAGTTACACTACTTCCACAATTAGGGTTTCAAAATGTGATATAAGGTATCAGTAATTTTTTGGCAATTTTTAATCTTACAAACTGAAAGGTAAGCATACGTGTTGTTACTTTCCTGACTATCTAAAGTAAATTCACCTATCATGAGAGTAAAGAATAAAGTATTGTACAATATCATTCTTGATTTCGATTACATTAAAAAAAATTTATTTGCTTTATTTGAGATTTTATTCGGTGTTATAACTATTAAACAGGTTGCTCAATTAAACACCATCTTACATCAAGTAAATGTAAATTAAATGAGATAAATGATACATAGAGAACTTATCCCATGTATTGAAAACTGCACATTTGCTTAACTCGTATGGTTAAAAAGAGAACTCATTACTAAAATGTCATAGTAATCCTATATAAAACGACAACAATATGCTGCAATATGTGTTTTCTGTCATTATATGCAATCTAAAAATATACAGAAAATGCATTAGATGTTAAAGGAATACAAAAAATACGTATCTTCGACGTGGAGATAAATCACAAATCTGCGGTATCTGATATTTTTTATGTTGATATAAGAAGAAAAGATTGTTACATAAATTATAACGATGAGCAGGCATAAGTATTATATTGTAATCTAATAAATATTTGTACGAATAAAGCTTTTGTTCGAGATTTAAGTTAGCCTTTTAAATGCTCGTGCGTGGATACAATTACGGTGGGAAATAATTTCTGAAGATTGCCTCTCAATTTCTACAAACAATAATTACAAATATTGTGGAGGCTGCTTTTCTAGTACATTGCAAATATGAATTCGTGTTATCACAAAAACATGAAAGCTGCGATACACATGCAGTACCTATTTACATATATTTATTCAAACATTTTTTGCTACTGTCTATTTCGTGATGCGTATATAATTTATTTATTATTTATAATTTCTTTACCTCAAGATGTTTTTCCCTTATTTGGAACATGTTTTGGGAATTATGTTGTTTCTATCCTCAGCCATTTTAATTTTGTGATGGCTGAGGATGGTAAGAATAGGATTCCCGAAACATGTTCTAAATAAGGAGAAATACATCTTGAGGTAAAGAAATTATAAATATTAAATAAATTACATATATTTATGTATTATTACGACGGTATCACTTATTGTCGTGGTGTACAGTGGAATCAGAATAATTGACACTAATAATGTCACTAATTACAATTTTTAATAGATACAACAACACGTAGAAACAAAGAAGGCACTCCTATATAATGCTTCAAGTTAATTTGTCCAGTAGACAATAATAAATGTAACAATTAATGCACTAATTAAAAAACTAATTACTTCCCAATATACCGCAACAATTACGTCGATCCGCACATACAAAATTGCTAGGTGTAAGTGAAGTCGGCCGCTTCGAAATCTAGTATGTATACCTCGCTGCCTTGTATTGTAGTGACACAGAGGGCCTGGATACCGACAGAATAGTCTCGAGTAACGTCTAGAATGGGCATCTCCTACGACTTACAGAGTTACGCAGCTCTACTACGCAGACATCACTTAAGCACTTTTGTTATTTTCCAGCTGAACGTAGCACTGCCCCGTCCTTTTTCCTGTTAATTCCTAACTGGCAGACAGTCTCTGCAGTATTACTTTGACAGACGGTCTAGGTGGACTACCTTAAATTTCCGCAGTACTTCCTGTTGTATCTGATAAATAACATAACTGATTCAATTTTTTACAGTATACGAGTTTTCTCAGTAAGTCTGAAGCGACTACGACGGCGCTTTGGGTTGTACAACCAACCTGGTCTCCTTCTTCGAAACCCACACTATTGCAGCGAATTCCATACCGCGTTTTCATTTTGTCACTGGCTCTATCTTTAGCCCTCTTCTTATCAACCAATGCATTTCTCGCAGCTGGTTTTACAGTTGCAAAGAATATTTCTCGGCTCTTGGAACTGAGTCTCGGGTGATTTGAAGATCGAGTCCCCAGGAAGACTAATTTGTTGCCAAAAGTCTAGGTTTGCTGAAGTCATGCCGGTTGTGGCGTGTACTGATGACCTATATGCAGTTAGGACAGACAGTTATACGCTGACAACTGTCTGTTTGATTCTCGTGAGTAACCTCTTAATTAACGACCTCTCCAAAACTGTTTCTCCTTCAGGGGCTTCCTTAACTCAGGACCAAGCAAGAGCCTTTCTTCAACGACTACAGTTTGTTTTTCAATCACCTCTTCTGCCGTCATACAAATTGATACTTCATGTTTTAGTTCGTCTTCCGTTTACCCATCCAACAACGAGAGTTCCACTTTCCCACATGTAATTGACTTCTCTTCGGCTACTGTCACTTCCTTGAACGAATGGTTGGCGGATCTTGTCATTTTAGCTATGCAAAACTATCTCCTCTTCGACAACTCTCAGTGCGTTTTCTCTTAAGCCCACAACGAACCCGTAGACGTTCATTACGTTGCTGCCAACTACCACTTTATCGCCAATGTCCACAACAAGCACTTTGTGGCTAAACTCGAGGAGACACACGAGTACAGGTATGTCTACTTTTCCTAACAAGTTGACGGGACTTTCAGATACAGTCTGTATGGTACAAGAGCTAAAATGAGGGTGGAGGTGGGGCTGATTACGTCTGGGCGTACAACGGACACTAAAGCGTCCGGTTCAATTGTAAATGAAGTCATCAATTAAAACTTAATTTAGACACAACAGTTAAAAATCAACAATAGTCACTCTTCTACAGTAACTTAAGTTAACTTTGTCTAACAGATAACACTAAATGTCACTTTATTATAGCTTTGTAGTAATTATTAAAATAATTTTTTCCAAATTGACTGCAACATTTAATTCGATCTGCACTTGTAATATCGCCAGGTGTAACTGAACTCGGTTCCTTCGAAACCCAATATTTATACCTTGCCGCCTTACACTGTAGTGACATAAAGGGCCTAGATGCCGGCAGAATAATCGAACGTCTGGACGGACATTTCGAATGACCTAGAACACTGCTCAACTTTTCCCCGTAAGATAATCTCTAAACGTTTGGATCAGCCTCGCGCGCCGCCGCTTGTCAAAAGTTACGTAGGCACGTTTGTTACTTTTCAGCTCAACATAGCAGTATTATAAAAAATATTGCCGTCATTAGCAGGAAGCAGTACAGCATATCTGTAATTAAACTATTAAGGTCAATTAATATGGCATTCCATGGATTTTCTGCACTTACTTGGATCGACTACCATTAGGTTGCCATTAACTCAGCAGCTAGTAAAGTGTTTTAACGTTCCTAGATAAAGAAAGCTTTTAGCTTTAATTGAGCTGCAAAGCGTCATTTTACATGCACACCCAGTAGTAATCTCCTACGTGAGTAGACTAAATAATATGCATTTTACCGTTTCTCGTTTCTTGTTTTACCTTGTGTGTGTTAATGATTACACTTACGTCATTAGGAACTTCCACTAACGCAATGTGTACAACCAGGAAACTTGCACAATTACAACATCAATGTGCACAAACTAGACAGCATAACGGGTAAATCGTTTCGAACATAAGAAAGTTGGCACTTTGTTTAGAAAATGAATTAAACTGATATTAATTAAGTACACGATATTACACTCTACAGGAATATTTTATCACAATTACATAGATACAATGGTGACGTCATTTTAATAAAATGATTATGGTGAAGAGGTCTAGAAATACACACATGAGTTTTATTCACCCTCTTTACACTTTCCGCCAACGTTTAGTGAAACTCGGGATATGCAATCAGTTATGACAACAGTATATTTACGTAATACTTTTTGGTGGTTTTCCAATTGATCTCAAGTATTACCTGTTTCTTATCGTTTCAAAATTTAGTTGTTTATATGCGCACACAATTTAAAATATCTGTTTTTTACCCTATAGTATTTTGAAGATAATAACGTTAAAACTGACGTTTACATTCTGTCAACTATAATAGATCAAGACCAAGACCAATCGTGGGACACCTAAGCTAGACGTGTCCCAGTGGTCGCTGTGTCCGGGTAAACCCAATGACTACCTGATGCGTCGGAAATTCTTGAGTAACCATATGACTGAGTTAGGATTAAAATCCCCTAAGTAGAGGGTTGGAGGCTCTTAAGGTGGTGCTGAAACCCGTTATTTTTTGTTTGTAACAGCTATAATAGCTTCTTTCTTAAACGGTTCAAATATATACCGCGGTTACTTCTCAATTTATTAATTTTCCTTCGGAGTAAGGATTTGGTAAGTTTGGTAAGATTTGGTACACGTGGAACTTTTCTGATATTTATATTTTCTTTTTTTATATTTGCCCTCATACCCCACAAATGTTTCCTTATTTAATTTATACAAGAATCCACAATCTGTTTCGCTTCATCAGCTGCATGACTTTTATCTTTCACGTATAATACGAAATGACTCCCTTTACCATTATTCGTTTCTTGTCCCGATTCTCATTGCTAGAGATGTATTAGCAAAAGTTCCCCACATGTTGTCTGGAGATTTATGTATATTGTAACATTACATTTGGAACAACATAATATCTTACCTGATTTAATGAAGACTTTGATTAAGAAGCTGACAAGAAGAACAATATCTTCAAAGATGATAGTGAAGAAGAACGACTAACAATTTTAGACTGACTAGTAAGACAACTGACCGTACCCAAATTAATGATTTAGGCTAAGTGATGCAGATATCTTCAAACCCCAACTATGACATGAATTTTAAGTATTGACCAAACAAAGAATTGTAAAGACAAACAGTTTATGAACCAGGACTATAAAGAAACAAATGGTTTCAGTTAATGTATCATTATATCCAGATAATCAAAATACAAAGTGAGGGATAATAGGCCCAAACATGTAATATTATGTAAGAGAAATATTAGTAAATAATTAAGTTAATTGATGTAACAAAAATATAGATACACATGATTATAGATACATGAACCATACAAATAATTGTCACATATAGAGTTCATAGGGTTGTCCAGTAAACAACAAATTATAACACGGTCACAATAACATTTATAACAAGAGTGAAACCCATATAAACAGTAAATGTAACAAGATTATTAGAACTGTGTGGTGAGGTAGAGCAACAGTGTTCATTTTATTGTAATTTTTGTAAGTCAAACATCAGTAAGTATACGGATGTTGAAACCCATATAAATAGTAAATATGACATAGACAGTGTCAGAATAATGAGTAAATTAGCTGACAAAGGACTAACCAATTAGTATAGAATTTGTTTTGTAAAATGTGCATGTTTTATGTTTTAGGCACAGTGTTATATCATAGTATTTGTGTTGTGTTTTTTGTATGTAACAGATGATACAGTTAGTTTAAAGGAATGCCAATTTTATGATACTAATTCCATTTTTTTAAGTTGTGTTAACAAATATAACAATAGAACTGATATTAAACCATGGTAAATTGATTAATTGACAAAGCAGAATGGACTATACAAAGATGTTTTGTTAAGTGTCAAACACTTATACAGTCTGAGTAGAAAACAATTATTTGTGCAAGGATTTGGTATAATCATAGCCATGTGGGCATGAATTTAACTATTGGAGTAATATATTTTTTGTGTTGTTAAAATAACGTTATATGTTAAACCATTTTGGTGAGTGTTAAAAGTTAATTTAATTGTTAAAGATGTTAAAACATGGTGATGAAAGTAATACTATTACATAGGGCAGGTGAAACCAACTTTAGTAAATTTTGAACAATTATCTTAGAAATTTTGTAAAGCAAATGTGGAAGGGTAGATGTATTTATAGGTAATAACGTATACAAGGAATATAGAAACAAAATAACACATATCAAGTTATTTAAAAAAATTCAAAATAATAAAATTGTAACATCCATAGTTTTTAAGTAAAAATAGGCATGTTTGGTGTCTAAATATAACAAATGTGAAGATCAAAATAATGCTGATAATGGTTTTAAATTCCCATTCAGTATAGAAAAGTTATGTTAATTTAAAGATTTTGAACAAATTTTAGACTTTGAAATAACGAAAGTATGTGACAATGTAGATCCGAATTAACCAACCAGATTCCAAGTTTACCCTTAGCAACCAGAAATTTCGGATAAATAAAAGGAGACTTCTTTGACAACGATCTTAGCAGATAGACGCGTTTTTAAATCGTCTTACATTATATGTTATAAAGTGTGAAAAAACTATACAACTAAATAAATACAGTTAGAGGTACACTATACGAACCTTTTGCAATAACAGAAGACTACCCATTAGATGGATTAGAAGAAATAACAACCAGCAAGAAGATTTGAAGTGGACGAGGGACGAGAAAGAAGATTTGACGTGTACGTGGGCCCTATCTTCAACCAAGAAGAGTACAAGAAGAGGATTTGGTGATTCTGACATCTCATTATATCGTACTACAACACACACATTTGTATACTCTACTGTTAAGCAATAATCAACTAAACTACAGACACCATATAACACGAACACTAGAAACAACCACTAATAACACCATATAAGATTAACACCTTTTTAAACACAACAAGAACTTTAAATTCACATAATAACTATCAAAGCCTGAACTGGACATAACCTTTTTAAAACTGGTAACCACTATACAATTTCTGTGTGCACGTATCACTCTAACGTTGTAATATCCTGTAATTGTAAACTTGTATTTTGATTAATAGTGTAATATTTTGTATAATTATTATCCCCGAACCATATACGCCCTGAGATAATTAATATTTTTATTTAAAAACGTTAACAAAAGCATTGTTTTGGTCTCGAAGAAATATTAAACGTTTGGCTACTGCTGCCAACTGGTAAAGGAAGAATTATAGTTTGCGCTACAATTGCGATTATTCTGTTTAAATTTATTAAAACATTCAACCAGTGTTTTTCCGAATAAAGGATTCCACAAGGATATATGTTTGATAGTATTTGTGTGTCGTTATTATTGCTGTTACATTTAGTAAATAGAATTCACAGATTGCAGCGGACCCGACAGTTGGCATCGTTGAGTGACGTCACGGAAACGTGGAGCATAGTGGGAGTAAGCGGCAATTTACAAAACCATTAGCCGTTGAACATAACACATTTATAATTACACATCGACGACTCCAGTGCGAGTTAGTCGCTTCATTATTTACCTATATTACAAGTTGACACTTCCAACGGGTGGTGTAATTCAAGTGCACACTACATAAATACAAGTAAACTGATTCACAATAACATTGTACGTAACGAAAAATCTGGTTACAAGCAGACGAACCTGAAGTGAGGCTACATTACGTTTCAATCAGATTCAATCAATCTTCTATATAAATATACTATTATCGTTACAATATGGATCTTAGAACCAGCCGTTTACCAACCTACGATCTGTCTTCTCGAAAGCCGTTCCTGTTATGTTTTCCTATATTCTGGTACTTGATGCTTGATGCTACACACATATCTTCCAAACAGCAAAAACAAACCCTTTAAAAACTCTCATAAAGTTTCCATTGGTATAATCTTAATTTTACAAAGTCACTTTTTTAATAAAGTATTGTAAAATATCACCATCTTCATCTACAAGTATTAAACCACTGATGTTCTGTTTCGGTCTCAAACAGTTAATGAGTCTAGAGCTGGTCACTCCAGCGCGTCCTCGGGCGTCCCACACCTCTCCGCCCCTTCGACTTTTAGTTCCATAGTTGTTTGGCGATCCAGCAGTCATCCATTCGGCAAGTATTGTAAAACTGTAATATTATTTACATTTATGAATGCCTATCAGTGAAGTTCGTTCTGCTTCCTCTGACAAATTATAGTATTACAGCATGCCAGGCTTCCTAATTCTGCGCAAACCTCGTAATGCCTTCATATTCTCGTCTATGACAATTAGGTCTACCTCTTTTCCTTTTTCCATACTCAAGTCATCCACTATTTCCTCATACATATCTTTAAGCAGACTATCCAGACTCAATCAGTACCCTAAGGTAATAATTTCTTTTCTTTTCACACTCCCGGAAATTTAGATTTTCTCATTGATCTTTTAGAGAACTTCTTTATCCCTTACTTCAGAAATGCACTTCATCATCTAATGTTATCCTATGCTTATCAAAATAGTAAATATTTCTAAGGCATTGGATGTAATGGTTGTAAACGGAGATATTCGAAACCAATTTTTGTAACTTGTTAGCTAGAAGTTCTGCTACTGATGATGTTTAATTGCACCATGGGCAAATAGTATCGTAGCGTCAGAGTATCCCACATTTTCTATCATCTATGAAAGAAGTAACCTTTCACTAACAAACACGACGCACAATAGCATACAGATACATTCACACACACACACACACACGTGAACATTATTTATATGCCGCAAAACGAATTTTTCAATACCAATAGTTTACAGAATACTTCAGACCTAACTTAAAATATACGATGATATCAGTCGTATTTGACATCAAACCCTATCAAATATCGACACGAAGGCAAATGCATCGTGAAAGTCCATTAATCCAAGTTAAGAACTGCTTTCGTTCGCTGCGGAATACTAGCGCCACTCTTTGCAAACAGTCAAGAATCATAATTTCTACAAAACAATTATATTTTGCTAAAAAATACAAACTTTTCTGTCTTTTCGCCTAACATAGTGGACGTTATTTTAACACACTGCTCTTAAAATACACTTTAACTCTACTTTGAATCCCCCACACTTTTCGAAAAATTCTTGGAAAATAAGGTGGTTTTAACATATACTTTGATATAAAAATTAAAGTTATAAAGTATTTAAAATTATAAAGATAATATGTAACAATTAAAGTTTTAAAGTTAATGTAAAAATTTAATTTAGTTTAGTTATAATTTAGCTTACACATTTTAATCATATTGTAATGTGATTTATGATATGCCATTTGGTCATTTTTGGTTTACCTTTATGACGATGTTTTGTATTTTTTAAACAGTTTGCCCTAGTGATAATGTGATTTTATTAATTTATCTAAAGACGACCACAAAATATAAGTGGTCAACACGTTTAGATGGTTTTTACGTTGTTAACGATTAATGGTGTTTGTAAAAATATAATTAATAATTACTAGACAGTGATCCAAATTATGTTACGTATGGAGTAGCGAATGTGTTGAAAAATTATATTGTTAAGAAAGTAAGAGACGTGTAGGAAACTATAATTATTATGGCTTGTCATGCACATAGTATTACTTGGGTCCGTAGGAGACACTCACTGTTTTAGAGCCGGAGGGATTACTACTACCAGCTCAACGGAGTAACAATTACATCCCCATACCGACCGAATAAGTTCAGCAAGGACTCATAGTTAGGAGACGAATCAGCATTCTAAGATTAGAACATCTTGAAATAAAATGTGCCCTGTCGGCGCTAGTTGAGCACAGTGTTTCGAGTTTGGCCAGTAATGCGATGGAGTATTAACGCGATGTTAAGTTACGAGTATTTGAACACACTCGTTAATAACTCGTTATGAGTTATAGCAAAAACGTTACATTAAACAGGAATGTACAGTACCATTGCTTGCGTCGACACATCGTGGAACAGTGTAAGTAACTAACACAGCTTTGCAACTAGCACCAACCACAGTTTCATACCGACATATAATATAAAAATTGCTGACCGTACTTAATTAAAAAGTTTTTCTGTCTACAGGCTGGAACGTTGCCATTTTCAGACTGATACTAACTCTCTCTAATCTATTTCTCTGACTTGGTTATTAGTGTATATTGTCGTATTCTGTATTTTCCTAACGATGTGTCTTCAACAGGTAAGTAGAGCAAATTGAATAAGTTTATGTAGATATATTTCTGTTTACGTATGAGACAATGTATAACATTTATTGTCAAATAGTGGTTCTCACCCACAATTTGTTTCACACCTACAAATAGCAAAACACACATATATATATATATATATATATATATATATATATTGTAACGTACCCGCCTACGAGGTGTTAGCTAACCTGACTGGTTGTAAACTGACTGGTAATTCAGACTGGTGGTAATTGCTGTTTTCTTACTCTACTCTCTCTCTCTCTTGGAGGCAAATTCATCAATTATTTATTTCTCTGGGTAGTGGTACTTCCACATTTTATTTGATAAGGGCTGGACACACTAATCATATTAAACTTGTTTTAACACTCATTTCTATTTACTTCTATAAATTATCTTTATCAATTAAGCTTCGGTCTGCTATCTTCCTTATATTTTCTTCATCTATACTTCTGGAATCTAATATCAATCTATACAGCTATTTTATAATTATCCCTAAAATATTCAATTTCCCTAACATTTTTCCCTATCTTGTGCGGTGGTACCAGTAGGGTGGCCACTCTGGGTCCCCATACTCCTCTGTCCATCCTTACACCTTCTGAGACCAGGGGAACAGCATCCCTGCTCATAAAAATTATTGCCGGAACATTTCTACGGTCAATACATAAAAATAAAAAACTTATAAGTAGTAGTCAATTAGCGACTAGTACTAAACACTTTTGGGATTCTTCATACTGTAGCTGTTTGCATTTATTTATATATTTCTTCTTCTCCTTGATTCCTTCTTCTTTTCCATTAACTAATAGCATATAACATTATTGATAGGCCTTTTGTTAAAATTCTTTTGACTTTACTTCTTGTGACATATTTCTCAGTATCATTTCTTCTTATATAATCTTCAATTCCGAGAAATTCTAATTATTGTATTAATTATCATCCTCCTTCAGTTTCATTGGAGTCATTAAATTATTCTTTATTCTTTTTATCTGAGCACATTACCATCAATTGTTTTGTTCATTAAATCTTTCTTCTGTTTGTTACCATTAAAAATATTACTTTTTCCTATTATTTCATTTTAAATCAATTCTTTATAACTCTTATTTACTAATCTGTTATTATTTTTTGTTAAATCAACTGGTTTCAAAATATCTTAAATCGTATTATTTCTGAATAAATTAAGTAAGTTGTCCTTACGTACTTTTGGAATTTTGGGGTTTTAGTCTCTTCATTTTAAATTATATGGTTTCAAAATAACTTGAGTAAGATGTCCTTACATGCTTTTAGAATTTTGGGGTTTTCTTCCCAATGGGTTGCTGGGTCAGTTTTCAGAAAATCAGTCCCCTTTTTTCTGGTTGGTTATTGTTTAGTTTAACCATGGTCCATTAATTCAGGTACTCCCTTTACTCGGATTACTGGGGTATTCATAATGATTTTGGTATTTGTTAAATACCTCTCTTTCACCTGGCATCGTAACTCAGCTGATACAAAGTCTTCATTGAAGTCACGGTTTTCCGTCATTGTTAGTTCTTTTTCAACTAACAGGTATTGCACCTCCTCTGACATAACATATTTGCTCATATTTAATCTCATTTCATTCCCTTTTACCTCTGGATTATTTACCAAATATTTGAATGTTATATTCCGTCTTGAAGATATGACTGATATTGTCTGATACACTTCAATCGTCGACATATTTAAATGATATCCAAACTTAATTAATTCCCTCTGTTCATTAATTGGGAGGTTAAATACATTCATTAATCCATCTGTAATCATCTCCCATTCTTCCCTTGTATTTATTATTTTATTTCTACATGTTTTTCTTATTTTCTTGGTCTTCTTTTCCATGGTTTGGATCTTCTCCTTGTCCTTTCTATTCTTATTTTCAGATAGCAATGCATTCTGGTCTTCTCTAATTTCTGTTTTCTTGCTACTCTCTTCTGTGTTTGGACTTACTATAATACTTTCGGAAGTGCTGTCTAATGTTTCCTCCAAATTATTAAAACCTTCATCCATTTGCTTATTCGTCTCCTCCTTGTATGTATCTGCTTTTTGGATAGGCGTATTAACATTTTCAAACTTCTCCCCGAAAGTTTTCCATATCTCCTTATTGAACTTCTCCATCTTACCCTCAATCCGCTTTAAACTTTCTTCGTTTATTTTCTCAATTTGTTTTAAACTGTCCCTCAAGGTTTCATTCTGTTTCCTTGAGTTCTCTTCCTGTTTCTTAAAATTCTCATCTATTTTGTCAAATTTTTCGCTCAAGGTTTCATTTTGTTTCCTTGAGTTCTCATCTATTTTATCAAATTTTTCCTCCTGTCTCCTAAAATTTTCTTTATTTTCCTCATTGGTTTGTTTCGAGTTTTCCTCCTATTTCATAAAATTCTCATCAATTTTATCAAACTTCTCGGCTATGAATCTCATCATGTCTTGCCAATTTAGTTCTCTCCTGGTTTCCGCTTTATCTGGTTGGTCCCCTTGGGCATCATCTTCAATTATTTCCGTTTCCGTGTCCATAACTACTTCGGTTTCTTCATTATCACCTGTCTGTTGGTCCATTTCACTGTCCGTGACTAATTCTACTTCTTGTTCCTGTCCACTTTCTTCCTTCTCCTTTTCTTCTGCCCTCTTCTTCGATCTGCCTCGGGTATTATGCATTTCTTGTTTTCTCATAACTGTCGACGATAATTAGATTTTTTGGTATATTAATTTATTAAATATCAAAATTCTTTCCTAATTACAGCCCCACGTTGGGCGCCATTCTGTAACGTACCCGCCTACGAGGTGTTAGCTAAACGTCTTTGTGTGTGGCCTATTGGTTGTTCGTCTTATTTTATTAAGCCCCAATGTTGGGTTCGCCAATTCTGTAACGTACCAGCCTACGAGGTGTTAGCTAAACGTCCCTCTTATTCTAGCGTGTAGCCACTTATGAATTATAATGACCGAAGTTTAAAAATAAAGTGGTTGTTAATGTTACTCAATCTAAGCAGAAATCGAGAGTGTGTGATTTGGGTCAAGTAGGGAAGTTGTTCAGCCTTATGTTGAAGAGAGAGTAAGTGCCGATTGTTTACACTCGGTTTAGACGATTTCTGAAATTTTTTCAAATTGTTCGCCGTGATTTAAATCAGCTGATTGTGAGACGAGTCTCCACGCATAGTTCAACCAGACTACACTATGGCAAAATATGACCCGATGGATCGATCTCTTCTATTTTGTGCTGAAATCTATTACAACTACCCACTACAAAAAATATAACACATTTTTATTATTCAATATCATTTTTCAATAATATTTATTATTTATATTATTGGTTTTCTCCTGCCGCCAAAATACAAATATCACAATCGATCTTTCCTTAATTAAAACATAATATCGACTTCATCGAATAAACATGGAATTGTCAAAAGAAAAAAACATATATGGTTTTGTTTACCAAATTTTATACTATTTTTAAAACATCAATCAATATATAATTCTTTTATTTCCCCAGGGTTAAGGGTAAGTTCTTCTTGTTATGAGATGGTCAGAAATGGATAATTATACTACGCTTTACAAATATCGAAAAATATTAAAAAATTTTGTTTATTTTCGTTTAGTACGTAGTTCCCGAAATGTCCGTAAGAGAGCAGAGTGCGTTTGTTTTCGTTAGAACATGTGATTAATTTTTACTAGTTTTTTGTTCTATACAACCATTCGGAATGAGGTTTCTTCGTTAAATATTAAACGAAATGTTTATATTACCTCTCTTCTTACAGTTCTTACTTGTATGAAGCCTTTTCTCTGGTGATGTCCGTCTTGGGTTGTAATTTCATTACCGTCTGGCCAATATTATATCGTCAACTTGAAACATAGCGAAACTAGGCCGGATCATCAAAATGGTTTTCTTTCACTTTTTATTATGGAGTATAACAATTTAAGTTTGATATATAAGGTAGGATTATATAATGTTCATACTGTTGTTTAATTTTGAACCAATTTTGCACTTCTATAAGGTTTCTAAAAGGATGTTTTAATAAAATTGTGATCTCATCATTTTTGTCAACTCTCCAGGTTTAATTTATAAATTCGATTAACATACTTGTTATTTTCGTCACTCTTAGTAACCCATAATTTTTTTATACCTTTTTATTGGTTCTGCTATTTACTTTTTAGTATATAGGCAGTTTGTAATTATTATAAATTTATATTTTATTTACAGAAAAATAATTCTTTTTAATTTCGGTTTCTTTCCCAATTTGGTTTACATAATAGGTTTCTGTTCATTTTCTTATAACCTTGGATATAAGTTTTTAATAGTTTTATTATCTTTAAATGAATTTATATATTATTTATTAGTCTCTCATAGTATTCCTACACTGCACTACTTCCTTCTGCCATTTCCCTCATATAGTATTATTTTAATGTTTTATTATCATTTGATATTTAAATCTTTTATGTTTGTTTTAAAACGAACCCTGGGTTATCTTATACTATAACACAAATATTTGCAAAAATATAAATTTAACTTAGGTATTAAACTTGGTTGTCTACACAATATAAATATTACAATAAATTAACAAAATACAGAATCAGTTAGTAGCATTATAGTCTACTATCATAGTTTATAATTCCCCTACTTACAGCACAATTCTGTAAGAAGTTCCCTTCACTTTCACTTTTTACCTCAATGGGCACACTATAACTCACTTGTCACTGTATATCACTCGAATTGTTTATAATGTTTAGTGATACAATTTCATTTTGAGCTACTTATAGGTTACCCATTTCTGACCTTTTTGTTATTACATAAGTTAATTTATTGGGACCGGGTTATGTACCGTTACAATATGTATATATATACATAATATATTACATTACATTATATATATTACATTACATATAATGTATATATATATATATATATTACATTTAATATTTATAAATAAATTTACTTCAAGATATACCTTTTTTTTCCTTATTAGGAACATGTTTCGGGTACTATCTTGTACCCATCCTCAGCCTTCCGGTTTTTTTGTCTGGTGAAGTACATATGTGTTGTTGGTTGACTATTATTATTGTGGCTTCCTGTTGGCTTCTGGTATTTCAAGAGACATGTTCCTAATAAGGAAAAAAAGGTATATCTTGAAGTAAATTTATTTATAAATATTAAATGTATTATATACATCATGAAACGGACTGTAGCAGAAAGTGATTTAATATATATATATATATATATATATATATATATATTGTGTACCAAAGACTAAAGTAAAGTGTAGTTTTGAAGTTAAAACGCAATAAATGTAGATGCTTAGAACATATTTCTGTCTCTAGTACAAACTTATAAAGTTATTTTCAATAATTCTACGGATTTACAGTCTCAGCGCAAAAGCACCTAAATAGTTTTGTGCTGTAACAGTATTTTCGTTAAGTCTAAAAGTATTTTTTATAGAAAGAAACGCAGTTAAAAATATTGTTTCCGATTGTTAATTATTATTAATTCACTGCTCCAATTATTAACATTTTTATAAAGCAAAAACCTTTTTCCGGACAATACTTTTTTCCGTAGATTTACACAGTACTAATGCAATAGCCTATTGTCAGTCTCAGATTGTACAGCTGCAGACACTATACTATGTCTAGAGATCGTGCAAGGACCCTGGCTCTCTCTCTCTCTCTCTCTCTCTCTCTCTCTCTCTCTCTCTCTCTCTCTCTCTCTCTCTCCCCTCTCACTATCGCGCGCGCCCTCATACATGTATTCATATAGAAACTAACAAAAATGTACAATTACCGAAATTGGAGGGAAAGTTTACTTAGCTTTTTAATATTAGTTTTATTTAATATCTTTCCATTCTAAGCTAAAAGGGCATATTCTAAAATAAAATGATCATTCTTTTGCAGACAAAGATAACTGTATAATCTATTACACTACACCATTTTGTGGTACTAGTTCAAACGCAATTTGTAATTTTAACATACTTGGCCTAATATGTTTTAAGATATACTTACGTTCGAATAAGGTCAAATAATAATCTCAACTGATGCGATTATTATGTAAGTCTTACAGTGTTATAGAACAAAACGGAACGTTATAGAGAGATTAGAGGTGAGATGTAACAAAGGGAGGATAGAAATCAAATGATCATAGATGTGAATATTTAAATGTTCTTTTCGTTTTGCACTAATATAGTTAAATACTTTTAAAGTATGACCATATGTTCATTAAAAACTGAGTATTACTCACTAAAAGAAGCCTCTCAACTAAACGTTTTAATCTCATGGCTAGAAATAGGCTATATCGCTTCCTCGCAATTTCTTGTTTATATACATTCACAGTTTATGTACCTTACAGAGGAGGATGAGTATAGTTTACGTACGGACAGTTCAACGATTTGTTGAAGAAACTTTATGTTTTATGAAAGAGATTACAGCAATTAAAATCTTCTTCTTCATCTTCTTCTTCTGCCCTTCCAAGGTTAGGCAATTTTATCTGTAATGACTTTACCGTCTAAACCTCGGTCTTCCCACGCTTCTTCTACCAATCGAGTGATAATTCAAAGCCTACATTGGAATTGTTTGTGTCTGCATTTTAGATATAATATGTTCTTTCTGTATACATTTCAGCCTGTAGTGCAACTAACTAAATGTTTAATTCCTGTCTGATGGTTGCATTTCGTATCCTATCGCCCCTAATACAGCTATCTTTCACTGACCTAGTTGACGTTATCAACTAAAATGTAAATACCCATATTCTCAATCAATATACTCGTATTTTATGTCCAAATGTCAGTGTTTGTAAAGGGAATGTCACTAATTTCGAACACTCTGAACTGCAGTGGCACATCGCATTCTTTCGCAAAAGCAAAAACACAAATTTAAACTCGTGATTAACGATTTTTTTTAGTTTAACGTAGAATGCGAGCTGTCACACTTTTTTTTAAGCACTTGCCAATGTTGTTTCAGTTGATGTAATGGCTAGGGTTTTTCTTTTATCTGTCTGCTGTGTAGAAACAAATTGTTCTGTCCCAACAGACGAATTGAAATTAGAGAATTCGATTGATTCGACTCTATATATTTGTTTTTTTAAAGAATTCGATTAGTCTCTATTCTGGCGATTGCATAAAACAGAAAAAATTAAAATTGTTGCATTAAAATTTACTTAGTCATATACTATACAATTAGTATTTAATAAAAATGTATTTAAATTTACAGAAGAACGTCGGAAATATACTTCGAATCAGCACAGTATTTATAAAAGCAAAGTGAATCCCTTTATTTGCATCTAGTAATATCAATTGTGTAGGATTACCACTTTTGAAAGGTAAGTGCAGTTGCAAGCGGTTGATTAATTTAAAAGTTATATCGTAAGCCAGACACACAGATAAATAGACAAGTCTCAAACAGTCAAGTTAAAAGAGTAAACTTTCTTTGTTTGTTCAATAAAAAAAAAATATTGGAACGCAATGAATCAAGAAGAAAATGATACAAATTTAATATAAAACTGAAGCCTGCTTTACATTTTTAAACTGTATTTACAAAATTTAGTATATTTAAAATACTGTTTACGGTAAAGCTATTGAATTAGTTTAGTACATATTTAATAGAATTATTTCTAACATGCTTTCATAATAATAAAATTTATCAATTTAGCTTAAATATAACTAGCTTTATATTATAGGCTAAATCTTGTGTAGGATTTGCGAGCACAGCTTACTTGCAAGTACATGGGCGATCAGAAATTTTATCCCGCAAATTTGTCTCTGAGACATTATAATTAAGTCAGTAAACAAATTCTATTTCAATCTGTGTAAATATACTAGTAAAACAGTATGGCTTTGCTTTGAAAACTAAATGCAGCAGTTGGATATTTCTCTCTACCTTTTATGAATAATTTTGTGACAACTTAAAAAGGACTGTATAGTTTAAATTTTAAAATATTTTCGTACGACGATTTTGTTTGCAAATGAGTGTGAAACAACTCATTGCTTTTGTGTCGATTAGTCTTGCCTTCAAATCCTCCTGTCATTTGTATGCTTGCGTCTTATTCAGTTAATCGTTGTTTCGTTGATATTGTAAAGTTACACTAATCAGTAACGTAAATTTTCGTGTTATCAAAATTCTGCACACAATCACAATACTAAAGTACATCTTTTTGGATTATAATAAAAGTAAACTGTACTTTGAATTACATTCTTTAATATAATTTCCTATAATTAAAGTTTCGGTTTTATCTCCACTATTTCAATACAAAGAGTATAATGCGTAGGAATTGTCTGTACATGTGTGTATCTCACTGGCTGTTTACGTTTGTCAGTATCTATAAACACAAAACAATGATAAAACCAATTAACCGACCATATAGCAGTTGAGGAGATAATATCACAAGTCCCTAAGCAAACACCCAAACACAATTACAATTTCTGTAATCGTTCAGTTTTGATTATCGCTATGTGTACTAAATTTATTTCTTACCTCGCCCTTCTTTGTGTTTACATAATGAAAACATTCCGCATGTTTCAGTTTTTGCAATTATAAAGAAGCTTGTATTCTTATCAAAACTATTTGTTGCATGTTTATTAAATACCGCGTTAACAACAACTATAATAACGGATCATTATTGTATGAAGGAAAATGTAATTTAACGAATTGTTGTTTATAATAATTTATAGTTGTTTATAGTTATTTATAATTACTGCAAAAAGCATTACAGAAACACAAATAATTTTCTTTTCATTGGAAAGCAACTATGTCTAAAATCAACTTGTTTAACAAATTTTCTTGTAGTAAAGTTGTGCTTTTCTTGCTAGCAGTTACTAGAGACGTATTAAAATCTAGATTTTAATGATGTTAAAAGTTACCTTACACACCAATAATTGTTTAGCTTTTACTAAATAATTATGTACGCCGAATTCATGATAAACCTCAAGCGTATCTCACAAGGTCCCGCTTCCCGCACGTTAAATCTGTTACTATAAAAATGTTATATCTTCCGTTCTATATGTAAATTCCTTACATTGTAATTAAAATGATCACTTGAAACAAATGATAATCCTCAAAGGCTAGGAAGGTAATAGATTTATATTTTTTTATATAGAGTGTACCTTTAACCAATCACAAACTTGCGCGTGTGCTCAGACGTGTTAAATGAGTGTGATACGTTTAATAAACAATGTTGATGTTTTTTAAAAGTTTGCTAAGCTCTCGTACGTTAAGCATTTTATGCCTTTACGTTTCACATGTCACAATGCGAAGGACAGCTATTGGAAATTAGATTTCCGCCACAATGGTTTTTCAATTTCCGTACCTGACAGCATACGGAGGACAAGAGTGTTTTCAATAAACGTTAAACTCTCTTACTTCACACTAAGGTCACATGTAGTAAGGTAACATGTAGTAAGGTAACATGTAGTAAGGTAACATTGCACGTCATTTATTATTGCTGTTATTATTGTTATTATTATTATTATTATTAATATTAATAAATTTTAACGATGAAGGGTTTGAGAGGATCGGTTAGAAAAGTATAACGCAAATTTTACATTATTTGTGTAAACGTTTTGAGAATGTTTATTGTCATCATCAGGACCTGTGTGCGGATATATGAGAAAATATCAAACACAACAGTTCAATTAATTGCGTGAATATGTTTGTGTATGTGAGCGTGCGCGCGTACCCGCGCGTGCGTGCGTGACCTTATGTGTGTATGTGTGAAGGAGTTGAAACAGTTACTTTTATATCATAAAAATATTTGCATTCATTACATATTGTTTTCTTTAAATACATGGAGAAAATTGTAATACCCCAGAACATAATCCATATAATATTAAATTTAATTACCGATACTATAAAAGTTACCTATAAAAGTTGTAGAAGCAGTAATCAACAAACATATGTTTTAGAATTGGTACAGATACCATTTCTACATATTCATGTCCACGTATAGCATAGTAAAATATGTTATAGCTGAATACTGTTATTTTGTACAGAATTGTCTAATTTAATAATGACGGTGTTTTCAATACCAATAGTGAGGTAAAAACACTAGTACTACCTACTACTACTACTACTACTACTACTACTACTACTACTACTACTACTACTACTACTACTGCTACCACTACTACTACTACCACCACTACTGCTACTACTACTACTACTGCTACTACTACTGCTACTACTACTAGTACTACTACCACTACTACTACTGCTGATGCTACTACTACTACTACTACTACTACTACTACTACTACTACTACTACTACTACTACTACTACTACTACTACTACTATTACCACTACTACTACCACTTGTACTACTACCTACTATTACTAATAATAATATTTTTTTTAAGAGGGGAAAAATGCTTAATACACCGTCAGAGGAAACCGCGTATCCCCTGGTTTGTGGGACTCTCACCCACTAAAAATGCACCTCTAAATCAGACATTCATATCCACGCTGGAACCACGTAGCTATTACTTCAGGATGGAGAGGATCCTTGCTCTCTTATCGGCTCCTTCTAGTTGTCTCTTATCTTCTTCTGCCCGTGGGGTGCAAGTTGGGTCTGTCTTTTCTAGTAGGACCCACTGAATAAATTAATTATAATAATGATAATAATAAATTATTATAATGATAATATTATTTAGTTATTATATTATATTGTATTATATTATATTATAGTACACTGTATAATAATAACAATAATAATAATATTTATTATTAATGTTAGTAGTAGTAGTAATAGTACCGAAAAAATTTTAAATGTTGGAGTAAAAAATGTTAAACTGGTTGTGCGTTTTTTGAAATGTAATTGACTTCCATGTTCTGTCAATTTTAAAAAATTGCTATTTAGGCCAATGACAAGTTTAAATAATCTACTATACTAGGCCTTATACTCAATAATAAATATAACAGACGTTGAAAGAAATGGTTAAAAATGAAAGGGAGTCAACTTGAAAGTGAGTAGGAGAATACTTTTTATCGCTGGTTACAAGAAACTTAAAACATGACGACGTGGTTTACACTACTCTTGAGCCATGTCTGCTGATTTATTTTATGCCACAACGAATGAACTTTTTGTTTTTACACGCTAGTCAGTTGTAGTCCAAGGCATACAAAAAAGACAGGCCACAATTTTTTTAGCGCGCGCGACAATTTTTGAAGTCATGTGACGTTAGGAGTCGAATACTTCCAGTACCTGTACTCGCGTAATTAACGCGCTTCATTTGACAAAATTTATTTAAATATTTTGGATATTTTTTAATGGAATATATATAATCTACATTTTAGATCCATGTTTTTCAATATCCAGGCCACTTATAGTATATAATTAGTAAAATAATTTACCTTTTTCTTGTCCGTCTGGTGGCCTTTTCTCTACCGTCTATGATGATGGGGCATATGTCCCGAAACGCGTTGAATTAAATATAGAGAAAAGGCCACCAGACGGACAAGAAAAAGGTAAACTATTTTACTAATTATATATAATCTACATACTTTTTTAAACATCAAGAAGGATTGATAAAACACTTGTACTTAATAAACTGGAAGCCTCTCTGACGTACGTTTTTAATTCATTTTAATGAAGCTAGTGAATTACAGCTATTGTTTATCCGATAGTTTAAATTTTGTGTACAATTTTTATTATTATAGGAGACAAAACAATACCCTAAGAGAACGATATGTGGTAAAACAAATTACCCCTCCCCGAAAGGAAATCCTAGGTTCATCCTTAACGTGAGTATATATTCTTGCATGTTTTCTGTTATTGTTATGCAGTAATAATGTAAATGATTTCTTTATTTTTAGTTATTTACTTTATATTTACCCGAATAACGTTAAGCCATGTATGTAAGCAAAGATCGAGTCATCTCAAAAACTTGACGATCTGGTAACATTAAAAAAATTTCGGAATGTTTAACTAATGTTAATATTATGTACATTTAATACATATGTAAATTTCTAAAAAGGAGTATGCTAGGCGAGAGTCTTTCTACTGCGATGTGAAAGAATATAAAGTAAGGTGACAAAATCCATTAGCCGTGGTAATTTATAAAATGGTATTTCTTAGAGAGTCAGTTTGAACATTGCTCAAGTAATTAAATTGCAGTAACAAGTATTACTTAGCGAGATAGACTGAAAGATGGTAGGTAAGAGAAAGGGGGAGAGAGGGGGCAGACAGACAGCAGACAACCAGATACGCAGGTACACAGACAAAGAGTTGTGGACGGAAGGCGGGTGGGAGGGAGTAGAGAATCTGTGCGCTTATTTACACAGTTACGCAGGACGTGGATAAGAACCGTCTCTTCTCTTATTTGACATTGTTTTAATTTATCTTGAAACTTCTATGCGAGTTTTATTTTCTTTGTATTTCATTTACTCCGACGATGCGGCAGTGTAATGTACAACTGCGGAGAAAGAGAGAGAGATATTAACTGCTACTTCAGTGTACAGTTAAAGCGGAATTAGTACTCCTAATACAAGTTGTCGACGCTGCTTACAACCGCCAATTAATTCAAAGTGAACAATAAATTATAAACTTCCTTCTGGAGCAAACCTATGATACTTTCCTGAAATAGGTCAGACTGCTTCCACCGTGTACCTTAACAACGTAAGCAACTTTTGTCATTCTCCATGTTCTAAAAGAACGTTTTTAAAAAAAAGAATTCTTTCTTTTTAACAATGTGTAGTATCAATTAAATATTTGTTTTACATTTATTACGACGGCTGCACAGACCGTGACCAAACAGTGGAATAAATAATTAAACGCAAGAGAATTGATTACTCACAACATTAATAACACTGTTAGTAAACAGAAACACTTTTCTTTCTCAAGTTTGCTGGTTGAATTTCTTTGAAACATAGTACATCAACTAATAATAACATTGAACAAAAATGTAAGCAAACAGTAACGTCCGAAAAATTAACACATTACACTAGACCGCTGTCAAGTAACTAGAACCGATTCGCAGGTAACAACAACTAGGTGTACTGATAACACGACTCGATTACCTTACTTCATAATGTGCACTCAGAACAACTTTCCGGCGGCTTCCAACACCGAAGCTTTTATACTTAGCCCGTGTAGTGTAATATGTTATGGCATTGTAATAGACGCTATTAGAATAATCGACCGACACCTGGAAGCCGTAGAAACATTTAGCGGTTTCGCAATTACCGTCAATCCTATGACGACCGTGCCAAGCACGCTGCGTATCCCACAGACGTAAGAATATACTTTACTTTTACTTCGATTAAGTTAGATAATGCCATGTTGTCTACAGAGAGCGTTACGATATGTTTAGCTTCTTTTCTGCACACGTTGCGTTTTTGACACCTTTGAGACGGGTAATCACCTAAACGTTAATTAGGTGACACTACTTTTATTATTAGCGTAATCTAACATTCCGATATTCTCAAAAGAACCGTTTTCATCATCGATAAACAAGGACAAATCTTTGCAATGCATACCAAAAGCTATGCTTAGCGACGGTGTATACTTTACAATCCATTACACTGGAAATAAACTATGCTTCGTAATTTTACCTAAGCTTGGTGGCGTACATCTCACGATGATTTTTATACAGCGTGTTTCATGTTAGAAACTGGAAGGACCATCTGGAGCGTATGGATGATCGAAGACTACAAAAGCAGCAAGTAGATACAAACCAGCTGGGAGAGAAAGCGAAGGCCTAATCCTTGTTGGGGAAGAAGAAGAAGAAGAAGAAGAAGACGAAGAAGAAGATAACGAGTTTTATATTGATATCTACTTTTGGTCACTTCAGCTAATGCCTTCCACATTTAACAAAAATTTACCTCTTCAATAAATTTGTATTAATTCTCATTGAATTCCACTGTATTCAACTGTTTCTAAATTAAACAGTGTAATCTGGTGTTTAATGCCTTTAATGATCAAGGTCGCTAAAATTATTTCTAAACACAATTCAAGAAATAATTAAACGTTTAGGGCTATATAAAAATTACTAAGGACTTCGATTTTCTACCCCTATTTCACTGTATTCATTTAGTAATAAATACTTTCCTTTTTGTGTGACATTTTTGTTTACTGTGCGCTGGTTAGCCACGATAGCTAGAAGTACGGACTCTGACCACTTGGATATTTTCGAAAAACCAACGGGTTTTTAAAAATGTTTTGTAATGTCGATGCTTTCAGAATTGTTCATAACAAAGTCTCCAATCCTCTAGAAATATTGTGGCGGCCTCTTTTGTTCAATAGAGTTAAAAATCAACGGTATACGACTGGGAGTGACTTGAGATTGATATGAGAGACATAATATGGGATGTAGTGTTCCCAAAATAGTAGGAGTAAGGTAGCTGACTGTTAAAAAACAAACGGCGGCTTCTTGCATCAGTCAGTGACGGTGAAGCCCACAATCCTTGCTGTTTGATATCCTGATAATATGGGTTTGACATCCCGCATCGTGTGGTACTTGACTGACATTCATTTCCTCCTATCGTTTGATTTAACAAATTCAAAATTGTTAAATTTGTTACTACGGTTGACACTAGTAGAACAAAAGTACAGATAAAGACTATAGAAATTATTTCACTGACGACATTTCTTGTAAAAACGAAATGAGATAGAATACGAAATAGTGACATAAGACGGCAGCGTCAGATGGAGTTGCTGTCAAATTTTTCAGAAGGCGAAAAAGAGGATGGAACGATCATGTTGACAAGGCAAGCAACGACAGATTAATAACAATAGTGCGAGATTCTAGACCTTTAGGAAAACGGAATCATGTCCGATGATAGAAGAGAATTACGAGGGACTTGTTGCCAATGTGTAGCGAATCCTCTTAATGCGAGACGAAAAACAAGCGATTAAGCGCAAGTAAAAGATGAAGAACAAGACAACTACAGTGACATAGAGAGCACGACGAAATCACACAGGTACACGGCATAATCCTTGACGAAGATGACGTACCAGTAGATTTCAATACAGTTTGTTAACATATAATGTATAAGATCAGCAGAAACATGGGTCACCTAAGAAACCGCCAGGTAGTAGGGAAGTGCAGGAAACTGTCGGGTGAGTCGATGGGTAGTTTAGTAATCGACAGATTTATCGAGTGGGTAACGTGAGGAGTATTGTACATGTTTACTGAGCTTAACCTTCACGTGGAACACATAAACGATGGGGAGCACATAGGCGTGTTTGTCCGGCATAGGAAGTAATTACAGTGACGCAAGAGCTGTACTATACATAGGCTACCACGACTACCGCTGTCATTATGCGTAATACAGTGAATAGAAGGATTATGGGGGGGTGGAGAGGAATTGCACATGATAGGAAGAGGGCGACCAGTTACAACAAACTGTGATATCTGCTGCGTAAATTCTTAATCCGTCTTTCGTCGACGTATACGAGGTTTGGTCAGAAGCTTACTTGCCCCCTGCTCCACTATTTTTGGAGGGTCAATTAAAAAAAAACGACAAAGCTCTGTGGGATTTAGTTATGGACTTGCACGCCAAGTTTTTCAGAAATCGATTGATGCCATCAAACTTTATAGTGACACATACCCCAAACGGAGAGTCAAAACCAAAACGGTCGAGTTAAAACTCGCTCTGTTCTTTCAGTTACAGAAACTACGTCTATCGTAGATGCAACTAACAACAAAACACCAGGATGTGATAGTTTAAAAAGCGAGCTCTTTTAAGTACGCTTCCTCAGAATTGCAAATTTGCATCTTCTCACTGTGTAACTGCTGCTGTGCATCTGAACATATTCCGAATGAACGGAATATAACAATGATATGTCGTAAAAAACGACATATCTAGAACTGAAAATTATCATGATATAAGCGGTATACTGTTCAACGAACAAGATCTGTGCAAATATTATACGACGTTTAAAATAAAAGCTCTTCCTATTCTTGAATTTCCCGCCTTACAAATACTGGATTTAAAAAAAACTGTTTTTATGTGATGTCAGTCGCAACACATCTTGGTGACAATCGTCTAACATTTTAGTCTTATTGGACGCATACTTTTAGCTATCTACATAGCTAGCTATTGTTACACAGATAAGCTAGATACTGTTATACTAGATATGGACATTAAAAGAAATAGAAATGGGTAGGAAGGTCATGTACGCCTACAGTGGGTGATGGTCTGGATCAGTGGACATCCAGGTAGGAGAAGAAGAAGAAGGAGATCCGGAAAAGATGGGTAGAAGATGTTGAAGAACACCTAAATCGGGTGGGAGTGGGGCAGTAGGACAGACAAGCACAACGTACCGAGACGAGTGGTGTTGGACGCCTGGGCTCTGTAGCGCCGAGGATCGTCATGGCCATCACTTGCAAAACTCTACCTGTCTAGCCCCCAAGCTACTCTTCTTCTTCTTTAGCATTACAGCCCAACGTGAACCCTTGCTTCCAACAACAATCTTCTCCACAGTGTCTCCATCCGTTGCCATATCAGTATAATCCTTCATACCCATTGTTCTTAGATCCTCCAGCACATCATCCAACCATCTTATCCTAGGTCGGCCATTTTTATATACTTGCGCCCTCAGGATTTTCTTTAGCATACGCTGATCATCCGTCTGCTCTACGTGGTATAGGCACTGTATTCATTGAGCCTTTACGATATGTACAATGTTCTCACGCTTCAATAATTCATCTATCTTCTGATTTTTTCTTATTCTCCATTCATCATCGTCTTTGACTGGCCAGAAGCACGTCACACAGTCATTCTCTCAAATCTACTTAGTGTTTCTTGTTTCGTTTTTGTTAATGTCCGTGTCTCGCCTCCATAAATAACAACCGGTCTGAGAATTGTCTTATATAATTTTATTTTTGTGTTACGACTAATGAATTTGCTTTCCAATAGTCTACTGTGAGCGTAATATGCCATACTTCCTAGTTGTATCCTGTCATGTATTGTCGTGTTTATGAACCCTTCGTTATGTATCATGTTACCCAGGTATCTGAACCTATTAACTGCATCAAATGAATTACCCTCTATGCATAAATTATACAGATTCCTACTCCTTTTTGAAGCAGATATTATCATATATTTAGTGTTTCTGATCTTTACATTCAGTTCATTCCACAGGAATTTTTATTCAACTACTTCTATATTCCAACTAGCCGCTGTTTTGATCTGGCTATTATAACAACATAGACAGCTTACGAACCTATTTGGCTTGTGTTATTTAATATTGTTCCTCCCTGATATTACGTCCTTAATGACATAATGCAGTGCGATAACAATGCAAGTGGGCGATAACCCACACCTTGCTTGATTTAATTATTATATGAAAATGATTCACTTAGCATATTCTCATACTTAATTTTGGCTTTTGTGAATCTCGTGGCTGTCTTCATTAAGTTTATAAGTTTCAAAGGAATTCCCGTAATCCGCATGGTTTCATAAAGTTTTACCCTTCGTACACTATTAAATCCCTGTCTATTAAAAGTCCGCAAACATCATGTGAAGATTTATATCATGGTCATACCAGTTTCCCATAATCTGCCTGATAACAAACAATTGATCAGAAGTACCTCTTTTTGGTCGGAACCCACATTTGTATTTCCCTGGAATTTTTTCGAACAATTGTTTAAATCTTTCATTAATTATCGATGCCAGTACTCTCTATAATCGATGTAGTAACGCTGAGTAACGTTACGCCCCTAAAACTGTTATCCAGTGTGTGTCCCTTCTTGTAAACTGGGCGTACAGACATTTCAGGAAATGTAATGTTAGATGTTAATTTTCAGATGTAAGTTCATTTAACAATTAGGCTAAAAAGTTCTGTTCACAACAGGATGTTAGCAGACATCTAAATCTGGCAGTATGTTTTCGGCTGATTACAAGAAATAAATAATATTTCTAATATAATGACTGCAATTGTAATTAATTAAATACTCCAATCATTTTACAACTTTGTAATGTGTTGTTTCAAGAGTGATTGTACACATTTAACAGACCTCAAAGTGTTACTAAAGACAAAAAATATTTTTAATGGTTTCTTGCGGATTTTGTAACATTTTGATAGTTTTCTCACCGTTACTCTGTTTCCCCAGTTAAAATTATGCTATGCTTTCAGCCTCAATGGGAATACACACGTTATCATATGAAAATATAAAGGACTGTAAACTCAAAGTAAGATATTTACCCTTTAAATTTCTGTAGAGAGTATCAAACATAATGTGTCGTCAAAACCTCTTTAAGGCAATCAGATAATGTGTTCTCAAGCAATAAATATGCTTATTGCTTTATGTATACGACAATAAATACATCGTTCGTAATAATAAAAATAAAACAAAAGTTGAGACAACAATTTTGAAATGCTATGGTACCACAGTAGGCGTTTTTCCGGTTTGGAAATATTAGAAATTTAATTGTTTCTTCTTACTTTTTGAGTTCCACGCGTTTCTATTACAGCAGCGACGTAATAAAAAGAAAGCTTTTATTGATGTTAAATGTTAGATTACTAAGCAATTTACACGATATATAAAATAACTTCAACATATACTATTATGCAAGTACACGCAACGTAACTATTATGATAGACAGCACATCTTTGCAATTATAAGTCTGTACTATATAATTACTTTTATGTGTAAAATGCTTGTGTCATGTTTACGTACCTAGTTAGCTGTTCATCACCATACGAATAACTTTCTACAGTTCTACAGTTCTACAGTTTCTACAGTTTCTACATCAATGTCATTTACTGTACTTCATAATGTTAGAATTAATAATGCTCATTGTTCTATAACGCTAACTATGCTCATTACTTATATACTAACTTCTTAATTTATAATATACAATAAGATTAATGGTTTCTTTTTCTGCAGCCTAAGCGGTCTAGACGTTGGGCAGGGTTTTATGTGAGCCGTCAGTGATTACACAAAGAATGTAGTGTCGCCAGCACAACGTTTGAAGAGTTTACACATCTCCAAGCTTCCTTCAGAAACGTTCATTTCGATGTGTTTCTGATCGGCCGTTAGCAAACGCGGCACCCATTGTTACGAAAGCTTCTCATCTGCAGATGTTCCTGTACAATATTATAGATGATTTATTGTCATGTATTTTAATGTAAGTTCATGTGACCTACTGACATGCTCGCAATGTGAGAAAGCTCATGCGCTTTTACGCGTCGAATATTTAACAGTGGATTGTCGATATTTTCGATGTTTTCTTATTTGTAGTAGTTGCTGGGTGGCTTAAATGTTCATCATCACTATTAAATAACGATCACGTTTGAATCCAGCGAGCCATTTTTCCACTCTTAAAAGCAGTGATGAAGAGTCTCCCAAAGCAAAATTCAACTCGTTTTGTGTTTCCGTTAATGTTAAAACTTTTACAACGAAATGCTTTCATTGCGCGACGTTCGATTGCACCCATATTTCAGAAAACACTAGGCTTGCTGACTTTATTTGATTACAACGATAAAACTAGTAAATTAGGTGTTTTAAACTTTATGGTATGCGATCTGATGTATCGAACTTACGAGGAGTCATAACCATTTGATGCTTCTAGAGCCGTCTCAGATTCAGGACGAGAATTTAATTTTATTTCTTATTAAGAGATGCATTTTACTGGCATACAATATTTTTACAATTATTTGTTAAACCTTTATTTTAGATTAATTTCGAATAAACGTTATGAACATTGTTATTGTTCTATAAATGATGTTGGGATTCCTCAATGTTAACAGTCGTAATTAGAAATTTGCCTACTTTTGTAACTTATTGAAAAAAATACATCTATATGCACGTCACTTTAAACACTTTTTTAAACAAAATACTGCGTGTGCGTTAGGAACATCTACAGAGAGTACAACCGTATTTCCTCAATATTTGAATAAATGTTTCCACAAAACGAGTTAAATATATAATATAATTATTTTTTTGGCAAATTTTCTGATTCGATAAAAAATTCCTCAATATTAATCACCGTGTTATTATATGAAAAAATTTGGCGCTACCCGAAACTCTTAGGAATTAAACTTTAATAATAATAATAATAATAATAATAATAATAATAATAATAATGACAATGATAATAATAATATTATCTTTTCCCCCAATATTAAAGTTTATAATATTCAACTTTTAAAGTAGTGTGTAGTCAGTTTTTGATTTTGAGGACTTGGTGGTTTATGATTCATTTATCAACAAGTTTCCCATTTATAACTTCTCACTCTTTTGTATTCCGTTTGCTCCAATTAGTGGCTGTCACCCCGACTGCGCTCCAATTATTTACGCTGTTTCTGTTTTCTGTGGGCATTTCTCTTTTCTGTTTTTGTAACTTAGTGAGCATAAACAATTTTGCCGACAAATTTGTTTACGGTCTTATTCAACTGCTCCAACAAAAACTATACCTCCTTTGTTTGGTCTCTCGTTATAGTAGTCTTTAATTACTATATGATGTTAGAATGCGTCCCTTGTCTTAAAAACTAAGAAACTTGGGTAAACAGGTTTAAGATTTTCACTTAATTTTTAGTAATACGCAAATTCTAAATGGCGGTGTATCTTCTATACTTTCAAATTTATTATCAACAGATAATTAATTTCTATATTGTTTGTTCTGCTACTTTCTGTACGAAGTTGTTAAACATTTCGAATAAAGATTAAACTAAATGGTATCACTATATTTAAAACAAAAATGCTTTTCTTGTAGAAAATTAATATTACTCTTACTTCTTTCAAACTGTATGTAGGCCTATTCATCTTTAAAGAAGTAAGAATCTATGCACTGTTACAATTACAACGGCAAACAAATTAATATTAACTTGTAAGTTTATTTGCAGATGTTACTTCAGTAAGCTGCCTCTACTAAATCAACTAATTTAATGCAAAAAGTAACATAATCCAGAGGGACGATGATACATATAAATGAACACCTGTCCTTCAGATATCCAACCCTACGCCCCCGGGCCTACAACACCTTGGGCGTGACCTACGTCCTCTAGCAACAGCTGTTATTCTTTACGTAGCTAACAAGGTACTAGTGAGTTCGACCAAGGTTGTGTGTACCGCTTGAAAACGCACCGTAACCCACGGCACACTTTGATCAGATGAATGAGTGGATGACTCTACTTTATAAGTCGCAAATGATAACCTTAGGGAACCAGGTCGCACTTGTATTTAGTCCTAGCAGAGGTACTCGAGGGCTCGGCCTCGGTGCTCTGGTTATTTCGCCTGTGCTCGTGAGACTCAAATTTTATGTTCCCAAAATAATTCTGAGGTTGAGTGATCCCTTAAAAACGCTCCTTGTGGGGTGAAGAGAAGGAGCTACTAGACTACTGCATGTAATGCAAAGTTTCTGGCGCCTGCGGTACCTAAATATTTGATACTTAATAGGAAAGAAGGTTAATTTTCAAAGGTCAGTCCGTTCCTAATAGAAAAATCTGTGTCTGCTTTTGCTGGATCCTCTGCCACAGACATTAGGTAAACAGCTGGTGGCTGTTGATCAATACCCTAACTTACCAGCAAGGGCACGACTAGTTATGGTGAAGAAAATCCGAGAGTTTAAAGTTGAAATGAGTCCCTACGCCACTGTGAATACCAGAAATGGAGTGATGGTGCGCTGTGACTTACTAAAATGCACTAAAGTAGAAATTACAAATGAACTAGCGCCATAGAACGTGCATAGCATGCCGGAGGCTGACCGTGCACAGGGGAGGACACATTTCCTCGTTATGTTTTCCTACCACAGAAAAGTACTAATTATTATTATTAATTTACAAAAATTTAATAAATATACTGTGAAAATTATTAGAAGTAGGAAAGAAACAAAGAGACATCTTCTAGAATAAATATACAATTGTTAAAATACAGATTTTGAAAAATGGTCTCTGAAATTAATTTAACTTCAATTGACAAATAAGTTTACACTTTTACGAGAACTACCACGGAGGTTCCAACACAGTCATATATTGAATAACTTACAGAAGTAAATAGTACGTATATAATATGGTTGGATAAAAATATATAAAAGTGTATGACATAGAAATTTAACATAATAAAAAAATCAGTTTCATTATGAATTATAAATCACGGTATTTTCAACCTTGTGAACAGTAAAAAATAAAAAATGTTGTTACATACAGTGAACATTTGTGTTTATATTCAGATTACACAGATGTTACATATATAAACGTAACAGGAAATAAGCACAAGTTTTTTTTAATGAAAACAAGGGACAAATTAGGATACAGTACAGGTACTATTACGACTTCATAAATAACTCTTTATATGTTTTCCACGATCTGCATATGCGTGTCGTATATATTTTAGTGTACATAATCATAACAATCAATCATTATTCTAAATTCAACAATTCCAGTCATTTATTTACAAATGGTTGAGATGTTGTAGTATACGCTTTTCACCAAATTATTTTTATTTAGGGGTTTAAACCAACTCTCTCTATTCCAAGCTTCATTTTGAGGCTTCTAGTCGCATTTTAGTTTTACGTATTTCTGCCCAAGCTCTTTTTCTACCTATTGTACAGTCCCAGACTGTCTTGTCCCCTACCCTCACTAGATAGACAAGGCTCTTGTTACTAGATAAATTTTTACTAATGTTCGTTTTCAAGTAGTGGTGTCAGCTTTTTAAAAAACTACTCCTTCGCTTATTTCATTATTTCTGATTTGGTTTCTTCTTGTACCTTATGTTATTTTATGGTATTTCGTCTGAACCGCGTGTAACCTGGATCAACGATGTTCAGCGGTGTTCTAACGTCCCTCAGTACCCAGGTAGGTAGGGCCCTCATTCCTGGTAGGTAAGTGGAACACAACGTATTTATATTCTTTTGCCTTTACCAGACTTTTTAGTTTATTATTTTGGAGAGGCATTTTTAGTGGGTAGAACATCCTGCTGGGTACTTACCCACCATATAGTGTTATCTATTCTAACATTGTACCTTATTTCTATTTGTTTTCAATTTTCAACAATGGTGAAAGTATCAAATTGTTTAAGGACTTTACTGTCTTCTTTTTCAAGCGTCTTAAGACACGGTCGAGATAAAGCGTTAGTACGCGTATTCGCGTGTATGTAGCCTCTACAGTCGGCTCCAGGCCGCCACACATTTTTAAATAATTTACTGTTGTAACAATACGTACCTGATGAGGGGCTACATCAAGACTTTGATTACAGATTCCTGTAGCGTATAGTGTACGACTTTGAAATCTTTTATCTCACTATTAAATATCCTACGTACGTCATCTGTAGTATTGTAAATATTATAGTGGAGAAAGTGGATAATATATCGTGGATAAAGAGTGCTACCTTATGTTCTTCTTTTACAGGTGTATAAGTATAATGCATTTTATCATATGCTGAAGCAATCATTGATTTACCACATACAGGTAACGATCAAACAGTTATTCTGAATATTGTTTTAACCGCAAGTCGATTTTTAGAGTCCATGTTTATGTATCAGTAGATTCTATTGTTAACGATTCTTGTGATGATTAATGTCATTATATTAAACAGATGAAATACGGTATTTGCTTCATTTTGTATCTTTTTACTCACTTTTTAAGTAGAATCAAACAAACTTTCAAATATATTTAATTATCTACTTTATAACATTGGGGAGCCCTGATGTAGACTATGCACAGTAGTAACTGACCAAGAAGTTGCCTTGAGAGATGAGTGTAGTAAATTGTGTGATTATCCACTAACGCGACGACTCACTGGCTACACAAATTATCATAATAATTATATCTCGGACATCCAGCTGCGGTATCGCGGTCAGTAACATGCAATCGTGATCAACCTCTAAACTATCCAGTATGGGACACAAAGGCAAGTGCCTCAGTGCAATAACGTTTGCTGCTCTCCTTGTGCGATTAACTCACGAGATGCATTCGCTCTATACACACATACAGACTTACATAATACACACAAACAATTTAATCACTCCATATTAAAGAGGAATTAGACGTACCGCAAACCTTTAGTAACTTAAGAATAATAGAAACTGTCGAAAGGTATTTTTAACTCGAATTTATGAAAGGTAATCTTTTAAAATTATTTTAAATATTAACTTTTTTGCAACCGTAGGCTTTTATGTTTTTGCTTATTGTAATAATTATGACTTTACAGAAATTAGGGGTTTTGTTTTGTTTCTACTGATAAATCTATACATGACATCTAAATCACTATAAAATGGAGTCTGGTCTAAGAATTTTTGTGCTAAGTATAGTTATCATGTTTTTTGTTTACCTGTATGAATATTATTTTAGTCAGGACATTCTATTCCGTGGTTTTTATTTCAATTGGTAAACTAGTATTTGTCATTTATGTAGACTGGTTGGAAAATGAGGAACACAGAATTTAAAAACGTTCTTTTTCGCAATATAAATACTCAGGAAATTTGGCGGTATGGCGTTGGTAACATTGAATCTTTATCTTAATGTAGTATACGTTTTCAAGAATGGGTTTTATTTGTTATTTACACAACATATTTGTTTTGTATAACATGTGGTGTTTAGTGATACACTCCTAAAATAAGTTTTGCACAAAAATGTTGAATTTGACAATTTGACAATTCCGTACACACGTGTTAACGGAAAGTTATAATAGGGTGGGTCTCCTGACGTCGACGTAGCGCGTAAATTTAAAGCAAAAAGTTTTATTTTACTTATTCATGTAAATTTAGTTTTTTATTATGTTCTATTTTCTTTGTAACGCAAATTTTTGACCACCACAGGTAATCGTTAAACAATCATTACGAGAACTGAATTAATGTATTTTTAAATCAGTATTGGGCATTCTTGGTAACTGATGATGCAGATTAAAGTTTGTGACAGTTCAGAACGTGAACTACGAAACATACGTTGGTAACTATAAAGGAAAACGTACTTCCAGAAATGATTAACTCTGTATAGTAACAATAATTTTTGTTAACTGCCTTCCTCAGACCTGCTTTTATTCAACTACAAACAATGTTGTTTGGCTTCATGTAGTTTACCTAGTACAATAATTACAATAACTACGCTTAAGCTATATCTCTTACACTTTCTTTTTTAACGGGAAATATGTTTACTTTAAATAATTTTTAATATTACCGTATAGCCTATGTCAGTTTATTGTCCTATAATTGTCCTTCTTTTCAAACCCGACGTGTTAAATACCAGTACTTCTCAACTTTTTTGTGAAATCAAATTATTGTTTGCTATAATATATATAGTAACATCAAATTTAAATTTTAAACCACGGATCTGTAAATAGCCAAATGAGTGACTAGCATACAGTTGCTCTCTCTTTCTGAATACCTGTGTATTTGACTGTCATACAAAACCAGCTTTTCATTATGACTGTAAATATTCAAGTCGATTTGCTTCACCAGAAAACATTATATATAGCATACAAGTTACACAGGTTTGGGTTTGTTCTGTATACCTGCACACGTTTGTCAGCAACGGAGAGGTAAAGCCCAGTACAAAGCTTTCATATATTGAAGGGTCACGAGGGAGGCACAAACTTTGTATTTCGGTCACAGTACACTACTGTCGAGGGAACGCGCCCTCATCACATCTGTTATTGTTGACATTATGCCTCGCTCCACGTATACCACGTAAATACACATTTATTATATGGCAATGCCAAAGGGATCGAATATTACTCTAGTTTTACATTTAAGTCAATATTTTACATCATGACTGAATGAACTTTGTGATCGTGTAAACAAATTTATTATGAAAATACATGTCATCGGCTACAGTACAGTTTTTGTTTACGTAGAAATCGTGTAGTACAAAACGCGTCATTTAATCAATGCATAAACTGTATTACCGTTAACCAACATTGTAGATTAGTTATGAAAATGAAATAGTTTCCCGTGTCTAAACCTCTACGAAGGTCAAGCCTTTATGCACGTCGCGTACATGTGACCAATCGTGTCGTAGTAGGCCTATATCTTTTTCCTTCTTTGCTAATAAAATTGTTTTGCCCTAAAAAACAGGGTTACCCGTTAGCTAACGGAGGAGAAAAGAATCTAACAATGCGTACATTATCGCTTATTACTTATGAGAAGACCAATAATTTAATATTCCATGTGCGTTATAAAATCTTCAGACTCCACAGAAAATAGTCCAGCTTCTCCTCAAATTCGTCAATAGCTCCACTGCAGTAAAATAGAAGCTTACGTATGTAATACTGGTGGTCCGTACCCATACAAATCCATTTATGGATCCGTTACCCTCTCCCGGGGGTTTTGTCAGGTTTGTCACTCACATCGCCGCAGATCACACGCCAGCAGATCATCTGAGTACCACCTTGGGTTGTCTTTGTTCTGCTACTGCTCACTAATTACTAGTATATCATTAATATTATTAGTAATAATACTCAACGGATATTTTCCTTCTCAACTACATTTTAGTTCACTCAACGACAGTGGAAACTCGTCGCCACAAGTGCAGACGGATCGTTCTTGTCCTTGTAGGAGGTACGAAGACGTCAAGTTCGTGTGCCCAATGCGCAGTCTCGTGATGGCAAACTTGTTCACGACGACTACGGTCACCTACTACTTGTCATTTACGGACTGTCTGCTTCACCATAGAAAGTTAAATATTTTGTATTTAAGTTTGGGGCTAGGCTTTTTACCAACAGCATCGACGTGGTATATTGAACATGGTTGAGTCTCACTTACACACTTACAAGCTTAAAAATTAAGAATTTAAATTTATACACAGGTCAGACTTAAAACAATATATGTAGTCTAATACAGTAAATTTGCATGTAACCCTCATCTAGAAATACAACTATTAATAATAATACAAAATATAGGCTACAGTTTTATCTTATTATGGAAATGTAACTCAAAATCTAACTAAACTATTTAAAGATCCAATTTTTAAAATATGTTATAATTTATAATACAGATTATACAGTTTATAATAAAATACAGCCTAACATTAAGGCGAAGTTTACAATAAAAACGAAACATATAATATACGAAGTAGAATGTTCACACTGCAATAATCTTTACGGAAGTCAGACTGAGGAAAAGCCGGTCGATAGATTCGTTCAACAGCGCAATGCGTGTTTGAAGCCTAATCACTGTAAGTATAATTCACTTACAGACTTCCTATAGAACAAAACATCAATTTCAAAATAATCAATTTGTTAAATTAAAAGGAAACATCAAGATCAACTAGATCACAAAATGAATATTTGAAAAAATCTCACTATATACAAACACAACAATAAAACAACAAATTGAAAGAAAAACAAAATATTATTTATTTAAAATTATAAATTTATTAAAACAAATAAAATAGAAAAATTTAAAAATTTGGTACTTTTACAATAAGTTCTAAAATTTAAAAAATGTTAAATGTCACTTTTCGTACCTACACTACACTTCGATATTCTGAGTTCACCACAATACGGTACTTCACGCGATACGGTACTAAAGAACAAGTATTGAGAATTTAAATAATTGTATTGCTGAATTTAAAAAGAAAATACATAAGGTTTTATTGAATGAGATTAGGTAAGATTGTTTTGGTATTTTAGTTTTGGAGGCTTTAGGTGTTGTTTTGGTGGTTTGCCAAATATCGCTTTTATTAAGTAAATACGTGTAACGTACACGTACAATACATGTACAGGTAAGTGTAATATACTAACGTTTGTTGAAAATCTTAATTCTCGTAAAACTGACCAACGGAAAGCAAGAAAAACTAAGTTTTTTACTGTCAGTATTGTCATAATCATGCTGAACTTGGACTTAAAATAGTGTTCTTAGTGGAGTCACTTTATTGCTCGAAATTGTATTTAAACCTAACATAGTAAACCAAACCATTCACAAATACGAAATATAACGTATTTTTTACATAAATGTACTGCGGTCAAAGCAGCACAAAAATCTCTAGGGATTCTATTGGAGCCATATGCATGGTAGGCTATCCAAAAACGTACAAGAAGCATTGTAGTGCGGGTTGAGTAAAAATAAAAACAGAAATAGATGTCAATAACAACAAAAAACATGTAAAATTTAACGTTTAAAAGCGAAAAGAAAGATCTGATACATAATGAAAGACATGTACATTATTACTAGAGGCCCCTCCCCCAAATGTCAAACCACCATAATTTGTTTTTTTTTTGTAATTTGCACAAAAAATGGCTATAATTCTAAAGGCTTATTGGCTTTTCTGAGTATTTTGAGTTTGCCTGATAACCTAGCAACCCGAAGATCTGCTGTGACAGGCACAGGTTTAACCTACTGTTACGGCGGTCACACCGATACAGTGGAAACAAAATAACTGACACCAATGAAGTCACTAATTACAACTTTAATTAGATACAAACAGCAGTTATGAATCAACAAAGCACTCTTATACAATAATTCAAGTTAAATTTGTCCAACAATAAATGCCTTCTTATTAAAGACACGCACTAATTGACGGAATTATCACTTATCAATAGACCGCAACAATCACTGCAAACCGCACTGTAAAATCGCCAGGTCTAACTAAACTGGGCCGCTTCGAATTCTTGTATTTATACTTCGGCCGCCTTACATTGTAGCGAGATAGCTGATAGAGAAGTCGAGTAAACGTCTGGAAAGGGCACAAACAATCTCAAAGAATTCAGAACGTTACGCAACTTTGCTGCGCAGCTTGATGTCCACACGAGTGGAACAGTTGCGTGCCCCGGGATGATAAGAGTCACAAACATAGGCACTCAGCGATGCGGTACTATTTACTTCATCGTCGTAGCACTATAATAGTAATAGAAATGCTTCTCATAAAAATTAAGCCACTATAGAAGCGATTACAAATAAAACAGTTTAATAGTACAAAACGATCAAATAACACTCTTTATATAATATTATTAAAATAATAAGCGATATTCACTAGACCTACATATGGATACAAACCATCGTATAATAAAAATATCGAAAATTAGTGCAAGTATAGTTATTGGGAAAGTACCAGTATTTTCAGTATAGCCGTCAAAACTGCTGAATACATAAACAATTATTACAAAATTTGAAAAAAAATATTGTTACAACGGTCTCGCTGTCCTCGTACGGTAGAGTGGAACCAAAATACAGGCACCAATAAAATCACTAATGACAGGCTTTAATGAGTCACAGATTACAATGTGAAATCAACAAACTAGTCTCGTACAATAATTCAAGTTAAATATGTCCACACGCAATAATAAAGTCAACTAATAGATTTCCGCATAATAAGCACATTCAACAACAACCATATGAGACGCACTGAGTAAAACGCCCAAGGTAACTGACTTCTAAGCGGCAGCTGTCGCTATATACAGTATAGCCTGCTGATGTCCCAGACTAGTGCTCCATAATATCCGTCAACAAGTACTCGAAAATTCCAGAGAGTACTTTAGTGCGGCCTTGAGAGAAACTCGCATCTGTTGAGTTAGCTGAGAAACGTGTAGAAAGACGCTATCGCCTTTTCGAGAGGGTTTCACCGATACAATATAAATCGATTGTTTGTTAGTTTATACCGAAAACTCGTAAGATACAGACTAAATGATGAATCGTTCATCAGTTTTATATGCATAGTGACAAAAAAATGTTCTACACTTGCAGAATAATAATATCATTTATAATACTTTATATAAAACTAAGTATGTTATTAAACATTATTTTATTAAAGAATGTACATGTACAAACCATGTGTATGATGAACTGCTAAAAGTAAAGTTGCAAACTCCATAAGCACTTTGAATTTCGGCTACACCCGTATCACATAGTAAAACGTTAAAACTCGTCTGCTTAGCTCCATCTGAATATTTTATTATTGGAAAGGAGCAAATATAAAAGTTTATTTTACTCTAAGGAACGGGGCATCAGTAACGACCTTGCGAGAATCAACGCAGCAGTCCCTAGTTAGCAGTCCGTATTATGTAAAATACCTCTCTCTGTTACTGATAACGAGATTTTCATTGTTTTGTTCCAACCTCCCAGCTTCATAAAATTTTATCTTCAAATAGAAAGTAATTCAGCAAATACCATTCGTTAAATGTTTTATACTTTCTTACCAGACAAACAAAATTATTTTTCATACTTAGTTTATTATTTACTTCACTACATTGTTGAAGTACAAATATAATTTTATAAAAGACGAATTTCCAAATACTGTCGGTTCTCCAATATAGGGGAACGTTAGTTAGTGATATTATCGGGGAGGGTAATATTAGTGCAAGATAGGATAGATTCTCTAATCTAATTTATTATCTAACCGTCTGTGTAATACACTACATTCTAAATAAGTTAACAAAGACCAAGGGTCACCAAATGTCGGACCGCGGTAAAATGTTTATTTATTTATTTAATTTTTGTCATTAAAAATCTCACAAAAATTAATGATTTCAATGTTAGACTTTGCAGAAAGTCGTTCGTTAAGTCACACGCTAGTAAAACTTGACAAATAAAGAGACTGTCTATAGGTGAGGGTTGACATAGGCGGCCAGCCTCAATCTCCCTCGAAACTCTTCCTCCCCTCCACCACCAAACAACACCACTACTAACACACTAATAATAGCTCTAGTGACTCAGTAGGCCTGCGCCTGTTGACGCGTCAACCCCTGTTTTTGCGTTGTAGGCCTAGTTCAGTTCATTGCGATTGTTTTCAATTTGTATTTGAAATTATTGAATTATACTTAATAGTTTTATAGTATAGTGGCATGTGTTTACATTATTTGTTTTACGTAAAGGGTGGTATTGCAATGGATAAGAAGAGAAGAAAAGTGGAGGCAGAAAATACAAAGTCCCCCCCCCCCGCGGGGACTGACTCTACTACTTTACGTTCCCAGATCGAGCTGTAGCTGTGTCTGTTTGTTTAATATGTTAACAAACTGTAGCAATAGTAAAAAGTTCGAACATAAAGAGACATTATGAAACAAAACACAAATCATTTGGAGAAAAATCCCCATCGGAATTAATACTCGAAAGTCGAAAATATCAAGCCTAAGCACTAACTATTCAGCGTCAACAAAAATAATTGGTCGGTCTATTACTGAGCAAGAAAAATGTACAGAAACCGCCATACGTGTCTCTTGGACTCTTGCAAAACATCTGAAGCCGTTTAGTGATGCTGACATTGTAAAAGAATGTATGACTGAGGCTGGAAAGGTGTTGCTTGAGGACAATACTAATGTTGTGGACACAATTCAACGTTTTCTGATATCCACGTCATCAAATACAAGAAATACAGAGTTACTGGCTAAGGAAAATTATACTACATTAATGGAAGTCTGGAAATCTACAGATTTTTATTCGTTAGCATTGGATGAGTCATGTAACATCACTGATACCGCGCAACGTATGATTGTTGTTCGGTATCTGGACCAAACCAAAGAAAACTTTGAGGAAGAACTATTCACAGTTTTGCCAATGAAAGGAAACACGGCGGGGTAAGACTTCTACGAGGTCATTATGAAATATTTTACAGAAAATGAACTGGATGCAAAAGAAAAAATTGTATCAGTTACAACTGATGGTTGTCCAGCAATGATCGGATGTAGAAAGGATCTGGTGGAAACGATGATTAGTGATGAAAGGTGCAATGGAAAAATGATATCTTATCACTGTATCATTCACCAGAGTGTACTCCAAACTATGCCTTAACCTTGAGGAAAAGATGGAAACTGTTATTAAAATCATCAATTTCATCCGATCGAAGTCTTCTCTTCAGCACAGGAAGTTCAAATCATTGCTTGAAGATACACATGCTCAGTTTGATGACTTGCTTCTGCATAATAATGTAAGATGGTTAACTAAAGGTTTCGTCTTACGATTTTTTTCGTTGCTACAAGTTATAAAAGTTTTTTTATCAACCTGTGAACAAGAAGCAGCTAATGAATACTTAGGCTTTCTCCTTGATAAAGAAGAAAATGTTCCAACAATTGCGTTCCTGACAGACATATTCTGGCACTTTATCAACGTGTGAACAAGAAGCAGCTAATGAATACTTAGTCTTTCTCCTTGATAAAGAAGTAAATGTCCCAACAATTGTGTTCCTGACAGACATATTCTGGCACTTTATCAACGTGTGAACAAGATGCAGCTAATGAATACTTAGGCTTTTTCCTTGATAAAGAAGAAAATGTCCCAACAATTGCGTTCCTGACAGGCAAATTGAGGCACTTTATCAACCTGTGAACAAGAAGCAGCTAATGAATACTTAGGCTTTCTTATTGATAAAGAAGAACATGTCCCAACAATTGCGTTCCTGACAGACATATTCAGGCACTTTATCAACCTGTGAACAAGAAGCAGCTAATGAATACTTAGACTTTCTCATTGATAAAGAAGAACATGTCCCAACAATTGCGTTCCTGACAGACATATTCAGGCACTTTATCAACGTGTGAACAACAAGCAGCTAATGAATACTTAGGCTTTCTCATTGATAAAGAAGAAAATGTCCCAACAATTGCGTTCCTCACAGACACATTCAGGCACTTCAGCTATTTAAATCTAAAACTTCAGGGACAGGGAAAGATTGTTTGTGATCTTCTAACTGAAATAAGAAGTTTTTCTAATAAGCTTGATCTGATAGCAAATGACATTAACAATGAACGCTTGCACTTTCCTTATCTGAAGTCAGTCTGTGAGAGCTCCGGTAATGAGGTTGACGTCAGTAAATTCTCCAAATTAGTTACTGATCTGAAGTCTGAGTTTGATGCTAGGTTCTCAGACTTTGCCAAAATTGGAAATGCTGTAACAGTCTTGAACAATTATTTTTCCTTTCAAGCAGATGGCGCGTGGTCCCAAGAGGCGTCAGAATATTTCAACAGTGATAAAGCCACTCTGCGGATTGAGCTGATAGATTTGAAAGAATATGTTGTGTTGAAAGAAACGTTTAGTGAAATACCAAACAATCTGGACTGTGAAGAGTTTTGGGTGAAATAGGTGCAGGAAGAGAAGTACTCCCAACTCAAAAAATTAGCCGTGAAAATGTGCATCATGTTTGGGTCAACGTACATATGTGAAGCAGCTTTTCCGAAAATGAACTTTGTAAAGAACAAGTACAGGTCCCGACTGACTGATGGCCATCTCCAGGACCTGCTGAGTGTCAGCTGTACCAACACTGTACCTAACGTCAAGCAGGTTATACTAAATAAACATGTCACTTTTCCCACTAAACGTTTTTTCTGAATCTAAAGTGCACAACTCTATTTTAAATGTCATTAAATATTAACTTCAATTTTGGTTCTTTTTAATTATTTCATTTTTAGTAGCTTTTAGGTTTTAAAAAGCATAATTGATTTTTTACCTAAACAAAGTATTTTTTCGTTTCGATATTTAAGTTCAAGTCCAGGCCTGTAGGCCTAGTTTTAAAACTAGACGAAAACTTAATGAAAAATAATTTTTGTGGGCATTTATTGAAGTATATGATGTATTTGTTTTGGGATGAAGATTTAAATATTAAGGTTGTAATAATAAATTTATAAATTGTAATTTTGTTTTGCTTAACTAATTACGTACTTTATGTACCTTTGCAATAAATATGTTATTAAAAGTGGTATTAAAATTGGTTTTTGTACACTTTATTTCTAGAATAATTCATTCCCAATAACTTAAAAATTAATAATTACGTGTCAATATTTAAATGTCAAAAGCTGGGCATATTTTACAAAAAAACTGCAATTTTAAGTAATTTAAGGTTTGAGGCTGATTTGTTAAAAAAGTAAAGACTCCTTTCTGCCTCTTATTCATTTCAAAAATCTACTATTCAGATAAAATTGAATAAAAACAGTACCATACTCAGTTTTTGTTGAGCAGAAACAAAGAGTTGGCATTATTGATCAAGCTCAATGGTCACGTTTTTACGATTCACAATAATCCAAGTAGCTCCTTTTTAACATATTTCAAGAAACTAAGGCGCAACATAATAGATATGTCTATTAAATATAAGTACGTTACCGAAATAAATAAAAATAAATAAGTTCCAAGTTCCAGGTGTGAACTAAAAGTGTCATTAGGTCATTAGGCCTGTTTTTATTTTTTATCGTACTACTTAACTAAGCTTTGCTATAAAAAATATAGCTGTCTTAAGTAACTTACAGTTTTAAAAGAACGATTTAAAGATAAAGTAAATAAAATGTAATCTTTTAGTTCACACTTGTTAACTTGTATAATTGGTTGTGAAATTGGTGGTAGGCCTACTACCATTTTATACCTAAATATAAATGAAAGTTGCAATCAGAATGCATAAAGACTCACCAATTGACGTCAAAATTTAGGAAATTTTCCTGGGGAGGACCCCCGGACTCCCCTCCCGCCTAGGGCGTATTCCATATACCCCCAGACCCCCCTTTAGTGTCTAGACCGTGGGCTTACCCAGAGACTCACAGAGTGGACCACCATGCGATTTAATTGATGACCACTGACATAGACAATCTAATTGCTTATGTTGATTATTTTCAGTGTGGTAGTAAACTTAATTTACTCATAAAAAATGTGTCATTTTACAACTTTTTCCACGAAATTTCTCTTATTATGTGGTATGAGACATTCTTTTCTACTACCCTATTTATAATGAACCTAACATTTCTAATCCTGCCACTCAGGTTCTTTTGAAGCACGGTGTGATCCTACTTTCTATATTTTGGTACTTTTGAAGTACGGTGTGATCCTACTTTCTATATTTTGGTACTATCTTATTATTTTGTGTTTGTCAACAACCTTGGGGACATCAGTGTCCTCAGTGCGGTATATTTAGTCAGTACAACGAGACATTAGATTGAGTCCCCCTACTACGTCAGATTTTTGCGCAGCTCTGACTCGGTCACCGTAAACTAACATAAATGTAGCTCTCACCTATTACACAGACCTCTATTATTTGCACAATACTCAGTTATTCTTCTATTATATATGTTATTCAATTGCTGTAACTAATCAGCTTTTTATACTATGTAACTGACATAAATAAATGCTATTTATCATCCAGTTTTCTCACCATCTCGTTGATTTCTACCACTTCCTATTGCACTACCATTTTCATTGTTTCAACAATAATAGTGTGTATTCTCTACCGTAGTAAGATGTAAACTTTTTCATCTTCCTTATGTGTAAGGGTTGTAACCAATACTTCCGCACTAGCTGCAATGCGTTTCAGGAGTTGTCGAGATTAGTGTCATAAATGTCAATTTATGCAAAATAAATGTAAATGAAGAATTACCTTTGTGATAATTAATTATGTAATTGTGTTTGCTATTAAATATATAAATTTATCGATCTCTCACATGTATGTGTGTAATTGAATTTTATTTATTATTCTAATTATCTATACCAACGTGTTGGAACACAGTTTATATAGTGAATTCTATATAATTCAGGTGCAATAGGTAATATGTATTCACTTGCTTTAATTGATTAATTTCATGCCGTGTGTGAAACAGCCATTTAAAAATTATGTATAACTATTCTGATTCTCATCAGCACATACGTGATATCATTTAATAGATTAACGTTATCAATTCATTTACTTTATTTACACATATGAGACTCTTGAAATCTATTTGTATTCCTTCCAAATTCAGGTTGATAGTTAGGTTGTATTTGGCAATAATGAACGCATACTTCTGATCAACGTAAAGTATTAGTTTAATTATTATTCACAATACATTATTATAGTACATATGATACGTCGCTGTACCTGAAATACATACATATTTTATAATAACAAATACATGTTTCAATATATGCTGGAAACAAAGAAAACATACATACATATATAAATCAAACAATATAACAAGTCAATATTCTACTTATTTAATGCGTTCATTAAATCCCAAATAAGCTTTTGTTAATTCATTCATTAATTACTTTTATTCAGATTTATTCATTACTTTTCTTAATACTTTTCTCAGGTGTGAATTCTTTGAAAGAAACCAGGTCAGTAGAAGTTACTAATTAGAAATAATTATAATAATGGTTACTTGGTTATTGAATATCCATTAGTTGTTGTTGAAGTCGAGTTCCAGAGATGAAGATGGCTCGCAGACACATTCCGTCGGATGCTGCTTTATCGCAATCACTTAACACTTACTCTTCCGATCACTCGCGTAGGTGTTTGTATATGTGAATAATTGAAGTTCAGTATTCAATTAAATGTTTCGTCTTACTGTGTGTGCTGTGAGTTCGTTGTAATGTTAATATACATGTCTAGTTCCACTTGTCGCTGCTTCATTAAACATTCGTATTATTCATTAACTTGTTTAATATTTCGTGTTCATTATGTTGTTAATAATGTGTAGTACACTATATTAAGTTCAACTGTTTTGTATATCGTTAAGTAATGATGTCTGTTGGTGTAACGGTCTGATTGTTCACTTTGTATAATTTTAACTAAGTCCGTTACCTCGCACTTCGGTTAAATCTCACTACCGTGACATGAATGTATCACTAAGTCTTTTAAGTTACTGGTTAACGTTCTAACTTCCGGACTCGAGTTAATATTCCGCACGATTAATGTACTCTTCTGAAATTTGAATAATACTAACTCCGAATAACTAGCGTAAACTGTTGAAAGTTTATGATATACCGTCTCTCGCACTTGAAGTTAAACTATTTGAAAATTTGAGTGTAAAAACTGTCTGAAAACTTTAGTAAAAACTGTCGAAAATTTAGTATTACTTGTTTCAAAAATTGAGTGTAGACTGTCTAAAAAATTGAGTATCACTGGCCGTCCTCTGTCTTGGGCAGATAGTTTTATTAATTCGTCCCTACTCAAAATTTTGTCTCTGGCGCGCTTCACGCCTACTTCATTTCGAGATTGGTCAGTTTTTAGTTTTCTTGGAAAATACTGTCCCACCATGTCAAGATTCTACGTCATAGTTCTCCCGATAGGTCCTTCGTTTCAGTTGCTATGGAAACACTCCTCACCACCAAATTTCTCGCTGGCTGAGGGCATCTGATAGGTTCTTACGTCTCCCCGATTTTTGCTCTGACGAACGTTGACCCGTTTCGACGAAACTATGGCTATTAGACACTTGTCGATCAGCCTATTGTCTGAGTAAACTCTGTGTTTCTATAGATTCCTATTATCTGTACTTTCAGTCTTCCTGGCGCATTGTTCCAAGTTCTAACCCCTTTTTTCTGGCTATTAACAATTTTGAACATCTGCTGGCTGGTGAAGTCACCCCAACTTTCCCTTCGTAAATTCTTGTCTGTCAATTAGACGATAACTCCAGCTGCGTAACATGACTTTAGTCTTTGTCAGGCCTATCTTACTGTATTGTTTCTTAAGGTGCAGTGCATCCGTTCCATTGAAATATGTAGTTTCACTCGTTTTTGTCGTTTATCGTATACTGACGTAACATGGTCAACATCTGCTACAATTCTCGGTACGGGTGTGAATGTCCTCGCTTACTTTGTTACAGCTGCAGAGAGCAATAATTCTGGACGAAACTTTCCCTGTCATCTTACGCCACCAATTTCTATAGTTGGATCGAACTTAATGTGTTTCTATTGTCAAGTCAGCGACGCCTCACTGACATCTTCTCATTACTCCTTATTTATTGCGCCAACTATAAGTCGTTGACACTGCCTCGTGTAAACGTACTCTGCCGAGGTGAAAATTTAAAATTTTTTAAATTTTCTGCTCGTTACAGTGTCCTCAATTTCGATTTGACGATGTGACCTCAGGGAACAACTCAAATCTAAATTCTGCGCCCTGTACGTCGCCTCGCCGTGTTCATCTCCTTCAAAAGGGAAAGCAATACATGATAACCTATTGTTAAAGGTTTACATTACAAGTGGTACACCCCGTTTTGGTTTTAATCGGTTCTCTGAATTTATTGCTAGCTATTTGGGATAGCTGAACGCATTTCACATTTTCGTATTTACATATAAATACCTTATACTTATAATTATAAGACAAATCATAAATTTAATGAGCAATTAAATAATTTAATCAATTGAATAAAATTTTACTTTCTAAAATATCATATTCAAAAGATATTATCAAATAATCAATTGATTCAGTGTAACACTTTACATGACATCAAAAAAAAAATCTCCTATACATATACATTCTGTGCATTACTAATGATCTTACCAATAAAATCTTTTAAAAGGTTATTTAAAATTAGATTGTTAATTAACATATTTGCTACGTTATTCGTAATTATTTGGATAATTTACATACACGTAATACATTTTGTTTTAATGATTTACCTACTTCATGCTAACATCATTTACAATCTTAGCCTACTAATTATATACACTCACATTAATAAAGTTCATTCCCGATCGAGTTCTTTAAATAATATCACTTATTTGATTTTAAGTGTCCCTTTCTTTCACTTTGTCCTAGTATCTTATCACTATGTGAATCAAGTGATAGCAATTAAATGTCCTTTGCGTTCACTGCAATATTTTACAAATGTCATAAAATGTTAATTTATCTTATTATCTAACATTTAATTAGTGCTTAATTAACTAAATACACTTTTATGTTATGTTTGACAATTAAAGTACATAATTTTCTTGGTTAAGCCAGCTTGAATGATATCAACGCGTCAATTACCCTAACGCAGATGATTCATCAGCATCAGCTAGCTTCTTATGACATCTTCTTCAATTTCTTCCTCTTCCTTCATCTTCAATTTTCTGGTTCATGGTATTTTTTCAATTATCTGGCATTGAATTTTCCGCGGAGCTTCTTGTCATCATCGCAATCGACGAGTAGATAAGTAGCTTCTCCGAGAATTTTATGCACTTTATATGGTCCGCAGTACAGTTCGCAAAATTTTTCAATTCTTTTCTGGACCGCGTCCGATTGATGATATGTTCTGATTAACACCTTTTCACCAATTTTGAATTTTGTAATGGTCTTGGTCTCATTACATAACTTCGCTTGTTTTTCCCTCTTCTCCTTCATTTTGATGAATATTTGGTTATGGTCCACTCCTTTAACTAGAAGTATGTCCTTGTTTATGTATTTCTCCCACGCTCTGGTAGGTTTGTTCCCGAGCTGTGCCTCGTACGGTGTTACCTCTATCATCTCGTGGTACGTTTCGTTAATAAAACTCTCAACGATTGGTACGTAACGCGACCACTTTGTATGTTGATCACCAACGAAGATCCTAAATAAGTTCCCAAGCTGTCTGTTAATTCTTTCAGCCAGATTCGCACAAGAGTTCCTTATTGCGGTAAATCTTGGTTGAATATTTAGTTCAGTTAACCCATTTAACCATTTTTTAGATGAAAATTGCGTTCCGTTGTCTGTGATAATTACTCTAGGAGACCCCAGTTCTTTACAATACTGGAGTATTCTTCTCAGTGTCGCTGCGGTCGTTGCCCTCCGAAGTGTGAAAAGTCGTACGTATTTGGTAAAGTTGTCAACCATAACAAACAAATATCTTACGCCGGCGGACGAAGCAGGTAGCGGGCCAAAGTAATCGGCGCTTACTATGTCACCCTTGCGTAACGGTATAATGGCTTTCGTTCCTCCGAACACGTTTTTGTTGCCGGAATCTTTCTTCCGTTGACAAGTGTCACAAGCCCGTACGTAATTTTTCACCCTTTTCAACATACCATCTATGGTAAAATACTCTTGCAATAATTTAATACATCTCTTAGCACCGGGATGACCATACATACGGTGTATTTCAGCAATTATTTCGCCGGACACACTGTTCGGTATGTACAGTTTCCATTCCCTCCTACGTAATCTGTACAATTTCTCATCGACGAATCTATAAAATTTATTTAATTCCTTATCTATACACTCTTCCCTAATCTTATCAATAACATTCTTAAGCTTATTATCTTGAATTTGGTACTTTCCAATATCCATTAGGATTTTGCTTACCTTCTTATCCAATTTGATTGTCATGTGGTTAATTAAGTATTCGGAAATATTGTCACTAATTTCTTCTAGCGTGGCATCTTCTGGATTTCTGCTTAGCAGATCAGCAATAATATTGTCCTTACCTTTACAATGGACAATGTCGAATTTGTACTCCTGGATACTTAAGATCCAACGTGCAATTCGCGAGTTGTTTAAGTGACATTTATTCATAAAAGTCAGTGCCTTATTATCAGTAATGATAGTTAACGGTTGTCCTAGTATGTATATACGGAACCTCTCAAGACATCGTACAATACACAAAAGCTCCTTCTCTGTAGTGTAATAATTTATTTCTGCACCCTTGAATGTCTTGCTGGTAAAAGCTATTACTCCAATTTTTCCTTCCTCGTCCAGTTGATATAATTGTCCGCCATATGCAAAGTTGCTGGCGTCACACTGCATATAATATCTTTGATTTATTCGGGGAAATTTTAAGACGACTGTTTCCACGAATAACCTTTTAACCTGCTGAAAACATTCATTTAACTCCTGTGTCCAGGTAAATTTCTGTCCCTTCCGTAACAATTCAAGTAATGGTTTAGTGGTTTCAGCGTATTTGTCTGTAAAACGATTGTAGAAATTTGTCAAACCCAGGAAACCTTTTAATTGTTTTTGGTTCCGAGGTGTAGGGAACTTCATAATGGCATCGATCTTCTCGTCCGTTGCTCGTATTCCTTGTGTCGTTAATCGATACCCAAGGTACGCGATTTCTTGTCTGAAGAATTGCGACTTCTCCAAATTGATGGTTAAATTTGCCCTTCTTAAATGGGATAATAATAAATCTAAATGTAACAAATGCGTTTCTAAATCTTCTGAATAACACAGGCAATCGTCGACATAAATAATGGTATTTTCTTTAACTTCATCTTCTAATACAGCGTCCAATCCCCTGGTTAATGCAGCAGAACTGGTACTCAGTCCGAATGGTGTCACTGTAAAACGATAGCACTTGCCGTCGTACATAAAAGCGGTGAAGTTCCGGCACTCCAACTTCAGTGGTACTTGCCAGAAACTGCTAGTTAAGTCTACGGTGGATAAATATTTCATCTCGCCACATCTCGCCAAAATGTCGTTTATCGGAGGAGCACCCTCGTAGTCCGGGATAGTCACGCTGTTCACCTTCCTCGCATCCAAACACAATCGTACACTACCGTTCTTCTTAATTACAGTAACAAGTGGGTTGATATATGCGCTGTTGCATCTCTCAATGACCCCATACCGCAACATTTTCCTAACCTCATCATCTACCTTCCCTTTATACGCTAATGGGACAGGCCATCCTCTCTGGAAGTACGGTGTCTGGTCGGTGATTTGGAACTCGTGAACGTACCCTTCGATTCTTCCGGGGCATTCTCTGAATAAACTCCTATTCCTTACCAGAATCTCCCTTAATCTTTCCAACGTTCCTTTATCCCCGCATTCAATACTTTCTATCTTCTTGTCAATGTTTCTGATGATCTCTTCTTCTTCTTCTACGTCCACCACTTTTATATGCATCATTGGCACTGTGTACGTCGCTTTGTCATCCTCTCTTCTTAACTCGACGATCCTTCTTCCCATGTCAATGAGACATCCTGTTTCCTGAAGAAAATTGGTTCCTAATATGCAAGGTTTTATCAAATCTGGTATTATGAGAAAAACACATTCATATTTAATTTCTTCAATATAGATATCACATAATATTTGTTTTCTTATTAGCTTTGACTTATTACCAACCGCGCTAACTATTAATGTGTTAGACATCGGTAATATTTCATAAGGTGTAATGTCATGTTTGTTTTGGTGAAACCACGACTCGGATAATCCGGCAATAACGGATCCAGTATCGAGCAACGCTTGTACACTAACCTTATTGTTGAACTTGATATTTATCTCTGGACACTTAATTATTCGTTGGGAAATCTCTTCATCATCATTACATAATAAATCGCTTCGTAAGTCCGGTAGGATTATATTCGTCTGGTAGTCATTTGTTTTGTCGGCTATCTCCGTTAATGAGTGGAGGGATTTTTTTTTCTTCTTCTTCTTGTTGACGGTTCCCTTTGGGTTGAGTGCCCGATGCACCGGCAGTCCTGTTTGTAAACTCTATTGTGTTGACGGCGCGTCGGTCCGCATTACGATGTTGTTGGGTATTTATGGCCGGTCTGTCACCCCAAGTTTTCTTCTGGGTCCCACTTCCTTTGTTCAAACCGCTTTCACTTTCCTTATAGGCATTTCTTCCCTCGTTTGTCGCCACATAGTTCGACTCTCTATTATTTCTCGGTTGAATCTGTGTATACTCTATGATCAATGATTCGAAGTTTGGTATCGTCACAATTCCTCTTGTGACCACCGCGAGCTGAATCTCACGCCCAAAGTGACGAGATATCTTACGTCGCTGATTGTCAGTCAGAGTGGGTGTTAACTGCCGACTCTCCAATAAGATACGTTCAATATACTGAATAGCAGTAACTGGTCCACGCTAATCAAACCTGCCATACTCCAAATGATCCCGGATACTGTCTTGTCGTTCTTGGTCCCAATAATTCAGAGAGAACGCTTCCTTGAATTCTTCGAAATTTGATATTTGGTTACGTATCACTCGCCACCAAATTCCTGCGTCTAACTCCAGATGTCTACCAATCCACTTGATATTGTCAGCGGGGTAGTATAACTCTTGTATTTCGGACAATTCCTTGAGGAATTCCATAGGGAATCTGTCCGTGCCATTGTATTTAAGGTCATTGTGGTTAGGCCCGTTAATTCGATTTAATATACCACACTCACCTTCCATTAACTGTCGCTGCAGTCTTTCCTGGTTTTCTTTCACTTTAGTTAAATGTCCTTTTAACTCTTCGATCCTCGTTGTCTTCTCTTTCGTAGTCTCGTCCAACTTCGGTTCTGTTGAACGTTGTCTACCGTCAACTTCTTCCAACTTCTGTATAATATTATTATTTGTTCCTTTTTGCTCCTGTTGTTTCTGCAGTATGGTATCGTGTATCTCGGCCTTGAGTTCTTCGTGTTTCTTATTGTAATCCTTGACGTGAACATCGAACTTGTAATTAATCTTTTTAACGGTCGTCTGGGTATTGTGTATTGCTGCCATCCATTCTTGACGATCATTTTCTTGTTTTTCTTGTACTTCTACGTACTTCTTATTGGCTTCTTCTCTCAAGTCTTTCACGATATCATCTTGCTTCTTCTGTAGTTCGTTAACCTTAGCTTCCCAGGTCTGCTGGCATTCACGTATCTCGGACCTTATTTGCGTAAGCTGTTCCGCTGTCTCTCGTTTCATCTCTTCTTTATGCTGGTCGAATTTTTCACTAAGTAATTTGTTACTTTCTTCTTGTTTCTCTAATTTTTCACTAATTAATTTAATACTTTCCTCTTGTTTTCTGTTAATATTCTCTTCTTGTTTTTCGTTCTGTTGACGGATGAACTCCATCAACATTTGTAGAGTTCCATCTTCTAGTTTTGATGTCTGTCCTCGCGCTCTATCTTCTGGACTCTCTACAACGCTACTTGGTTCGCTAGGTGTAGTATTGTCTTCTGTATTTACTGTACCTAATTGGTTATTAATGTCGAATTCTACGCTATCGGAATTGCTCGCCATTTTTGCCCTTCTACGCGTAATCATTCAAACTGACTTACTCTAATAACACTTATCTTACTTCTATTTCTATGACACTACTTTCTCTACTACTTCTACTGCCTGTTCTTTACCAGAGCTGTACGTGTTAACAATCTTTGTTAATACGTATCATGCCGTGCGAATGGGCGCCATTTATAAATGTCAATTTATGCAAAATAAATGTAAATGAAGAATTACCTTTGTGATAATTAATTATGTAATTGTGTTTGCTATTAAATATATAAATTTATCGATCTCTCACATGTATGTGTGTAATTGAATTTTATTTATTATTCTAATTATCTATACCAACGTGTTGGAACACAGTTTATATAGTGAATTCTATATAATTCAGGTGCAATAGATAATATGTATTCACTTGCTTTAATTGATTAATTTCATGCCGTGTGTGAAACAGCCATTTAAAAATTATGTATAACTATTCTGATTCTCATCAGCACATACGTGATATCATTTAATAGATTAACGTTATCAATTCATTTACTTTATTTACACATATGAGACTCTTGAAATCTATTTGCATTCCTTCCAAATTCAGGTTGATATTTAGGTTGTATTTGGCAATAATGAACACATACTTCTGATCAACGTAAAGTATTAGTTTAATTATTATTCACAATACGTTATAATAGTACATATGATACGTCGCTGTACCTGAAATACATACATATTTTATAATAACAAATACATGTTTCAATATATGCTGGAAACAAAGAAAACATACATACATATATAAATCAAACAATATAACAAGTCAATATTCTACTTATTTAATGCGTTCATTAAATCCCAAATAAGCTTTTGTTAATTCATTCATTAATTACTTTTATTCAGATTTATTCATTACTTTTCTTAATACTTTTCTCAGGTGTGAATTCTTTGAAAGAAACCAGGTCAGTAGAAGTTACTAATTAGAAATAATTATAATAATGGTTACTTGGTTATTGAATATCCATTAGTTGTTGTTGAAGTCGAGTTCCAGAGATGAAGATGGCTCGCAGACACATTCCGTCGGATGCTGCTTTATCGCAATCACTTAACACTTACTCTTCCGATCACTCGCGTAGGTGTTTGTATATGTGAATAATTGAAGTTCAGTATTCAATTAAATGTTTCGTCTTACTGTGTGTGCTGTGAGTTCGTTTTAATGTTAATATACATGTCTAGTTCCACTTGTCGCTGCTTCATTAAACATTCGTATTATTCATTAATTTGTTTAATATTTCGTGTTCATTATGTTGCTAATAATGTGTAGTACACTATATTAAGTTCAACTGTTTTGTATATCGTTAAGTAATGATGTCTGTTGGTGTAACGGTCTGATTGTTCACTTTGTATAATTTTAACTAAGTCCGTTACCTAGCACTTCGGTTAAATCTCACTACCGTGACATGAATGTATCACTAAGTCTTTTAAGTTACTGGTTAACGTTCTAACTTCCGGACTCGAGTTAATATTCCGCACGATTAATGTACTCTTCTGAAATTTGAATAATACTAACTCCGAATAACTAGCGTAAACTGTTGAAAGTTTATGATATACCGTCTCTCGCACTTGAAGTTAAACTATTTGAAAATTTGAGTGTAAAAACTGTCTGAAAACTTTAGTAAAAACTGTCGAAAATTTAGTATTACTTGTTTCAAAAATTGAGTGTAGACTGTCTAAAAAATTGAGTATCACTGGCCGTCCTCTGTCTTGGGCAGATAGTTTTATTAATTCGTCCCTACTCAAAATTTTGTCTCTGGCGCGCTTCACGCCTACTTCATTTCGAGATTGGTCAGTTTTTAGTTTTCTTGGAAAATACTGTCCCACCATGTCAAGATTCTACGTCATAGTTCTCCCGATAGGTCCTTCGTTTCAGTTGCTATGGAAACACTCCTCACCACCAAATTTCTCGCTGGCTGAGGGCATCTGATAGGTTCTTACGTCTCCCCGATTTTTGCTCTGACGAACGTTGACCCGTTTCGACGAAACTATGGCTATTAGACACTTGTCGATCAGCCTATTGTCTGAGTAAACTCTGTGTTTCTATAGATTCCCATTATCTGTACTTTCAGTCTTCCTGGCGCATTGTTCCAAGTTCTAACCCCTTTTTTCAGGCTATTAACAATTTTGAACATCTGCTGGCTTGTGAAGTCACCCCAACTTTCCCTTCGTAAATTCGTGTCTGTCAATTAGACGATAACTCCAGCTGCGTAACATGACTTTAGTCTTTGTCAGGCCTATCTTACTGTATTGTTTCTTAAGGTGCAGTGCATCCGTTCCATTGAAATATGCAGTTTCACTCGTTTTTGTCGTTTATCGTATACTGACGTAACATGGTCAACATCTGCTACAATTCTCGGTACGGGTGTGAATGTCCTCGCTTACTTTGTTACAGCTGCAGAGAGCAATAATTCTGGACGAAACTTTCCCTGTCATCTTACGCCACCAATTTCTATAGTTGGATCGAACTTAATGTGTTTCTATTGTCAAGTCAGCGACGCCTCACTGACATCTTCTCATTACTCCTTATTTATTGCGCCAACTATAAGTCGTTGACACTGCCTCGTGTGAACGTACTCTGCCGAGGTGAAAATTTAAAATTTTTTAAATTTTCTGCTCGTTACAGTGTACTCGTAAGTCTATAGACATCGCCGGTGACCAACCATACAATCTTTGGAACATTAGTTAGTAATTTTTACATAAAATGTGTTTCATAATTTAAAAAGTAGTGTTTTATGTAGAACATCTTTAGTGAAGCTCCGCGTTATTTTGTGATATACGTGTTGTAAAGTTTAATTTTAACAACCACTGAGGAATTTCGACACAGTAAACCAACCCGCTTTATTATGAATATTGCACAGATATTTCCTTGATCAAATTAAATAAAATAGTTATGGTCTACAAGATTCTTATATATACCTTATTGGAAGCCATTTAACCGCAAGGGAATAGTATACAATTAAAATAAATTTTATTTTACTAAACAACGTGTAATATGTAAGGAATGTAATGATTTTGCTGATGTTAAACAAAAAGTATCGACTCCTTCCTGTGTGGGAAACACACACACACACACACACACACACATTCGCTTAATTAATACTTATGTTATACTAATGCTATTTATGTGCAGTATTTTAATAGTGCTTAATGTTCACCATGCATTGTCTCATTCTTTACAGCAATATATTCGGTTGTCATAAAAAGGCAGATGAGGAAACATTATTACCTGTATTTGATAACTTATTTAAATTAAAATTGAAAAGTGTTCTGTATGTTTCCTATATCCTGACAAATAATTTACTTAATTTTAGAAACTATATATTTATTTTGCTAAGTCTATATACGTTACATACTTATTAAAGTATTTGGGTTTCAGCAGTAAAATATAATTGTTTTCTTTAACACATTATTTATATATTTGCATAAGATTATTATTTAAGATTGTAGTATATAACAATAGGCCTACATGTATACAATATTACAATTACATGAATTGTGATCAAAATGACTTTTAGGAAACGAGCAACCTAAGAGGAAAGAGGAAAGTAATGCTCAAAAGTTATTGTTCAAAAGAGGAAATTTAAATGGGAAACGAACTGGCCCAGTGCAAAACGAACTTGTAATAGAACATCTAGGAATAACTCTTTCCGTTCCATATGATATTATAATAAACAATTAAATTGGTGCGGGCAACAAATATCCACAGAAAACCAGTGCTGAATTCAACAAAATGTTAGACGGAAGACGGACACAAACTCTCAAGGAAGAGTATCTCGAGGGTAACGTTATAGAATGATGATAAAATATAAAAATTTATAGAAAGTAAAAAAATGTAGCAGCATGCTGGAAATTAACATATGAAAATAAATGGCCTGTACGAACAAATGGCAACAATTATTGTTATTACACTGATGGAATGAACGCTCGACACTTGATAGAACATTTTAGTAATGCTTGAATTTAATAAATAAACACGACATAGTTTTTCAGATAATTTTTTATTTTCCTGAAAACTGTTTTACCAGTTACACTATATTACATTAGAGGTAGATTTGAATAGCTAAAATATAACCTCTTAAGCGGCCGTAACTGGTAACTGGTCAATTGTCAGGAAAAATATAAGTACCTGTATAACTACACCGAGTGTTTACTTATTACATTCAAGAATTAATTATTGGTATTGCAACGCGTTATTGGGTTCCAGCTAACGTTGTTCTTTCAACCCACAACCTACTGTTATCGATCAAGGATAGACAAATGTTTGATAGATAAATTTGCCAAAAGACTTGTACAGAGTGCATCCTTTACCAGAGCCCACAATAAAATCGGATTTTTCTCTAGTTATAATACCCATTTGTCTCTTATTTGTCACTTGTTTTGTTTTTATAAAATAACAATAGAAAATGCTCCTGCCTATAAGCAAACGTTTGTTTAAACAAGCTGATAAAAATACTTTCTTCTGTGTCTTGCCTCTCCGTATTTCTCCCAAATTATTGCATAATATCATCGATATGTGAATCTCAACATATAAATCCAGATATACGTATGTCAAAAATTCGTCTCACTTGATTAATTTTATTTTCAGTTGTTTAAATGTATGCGGTAACGGAGGAACGTTGAAGACTATAAATAACTTTTTTATCGTGAGTATTGTTATTCTTATGTATGTTGTGTATTGTATAATAAAAAATGTAAACACACAAGAGCATTATTACAGTACAAATATTTTCTATTATTTAGGACAGAACAAAAGGTTATATATGTGGGAGATGTGTGTTTAAAACTGGGCAATAGACAAACGTAAATATAGGCCTATACAAAACGTAGTTGTTAAAACGTAGTGTACAGAAAGTATACTTCAGGTACTGTAGTCCGCTTTCTCAAGACATTTAAACTCAAAGCCCGCTTACTGAGGCTCCGCTTTTCGTATATATAGTTCCTTTTTTTCTATAAGAGATCCCATTTAAAATATAACTGAGTTTCGTTTAGGATTTATTATTACCGCTCACTGCTTGTTTTATAATCGCATATATTTACGTACTGTTCTCTCGCTTTCTCCATTATCAGATACATAGACACACCGGTACACACACACACACACACGTCGAACTTAGTTTTCAATGTCACTTTTACGCACTTTTACGACCTCAAACAGCAGCCTATTTGAAAGTGCGCAGACGGTAATAAATCTGTTACAAAAAATCTCTGCCTTGAAATTTACCCATTCCGATACTGTCGCATCCCTTTTAACATCCCGTACCTCTAGGCAAGGCAATAAACTCTAAGAATTTTTCTCTGTTTTGCTTCTGTGTCGTGCGCACTCGGCCTTGTTCGTGAACGTTCGTTTCTTCAGTAAAAGATATGCGCCGTGATGTGTGTGACGACGGTACACATCCTGGTGGCTTCTGTGTTCCTGTACAGTCACACGTTGCACGGCGGCTGGGAAAGCCACGTGAATTCACTAGCAGATATACTCGACTGTTCAAAGCTGTACCCTTTGCGTGCACAATGTGACAATATTTTCATATCTAATTTTTGTTACAAGAATGTATAGTGAGTATAAAGTGATGAGAAGGGAATAATAAAAGCGAATACAACAGATAACAGTGAACAGGTTTATTCAGTTGTGTATTAGTTGATTTTTTCTCAAAAGTATTACGATTAGCAACAGAAATGTGGAGTGTAAACAGTAACAGAGGGGTGACAACGCTGCAACTCTTCTGACCAAGGTCAGTGATAAACATTTTTTATTGCATGAGCTCACGTGACTGAAAAAGATAATTTACATTTAGGTAGAAATTTTGTCGCTTTCAAATAATAACATAGAAAAGACCGATTAAAATTATAAAAATGTCGCGCGAATGCACTGTTTTTTTTTTTAATCCTTCCATTATTAACGAATCCACGCGGTAACGTTACTTTAAGTCAGAACTTAAATAAAATGTTTTAATACGAGTAGCACATTTTTGGCAGTTTGGAATTGGTAATCCTGGCTTTCTTCGGTGGAACACGTTTGAGTTCCCGTTCAAAATATATACATACAGTTTTACTTTATTTGGCATATAAGGAATTGTGTTCACATCAAACTGTAACAAAAAATTGCATATATATATATATATGAGAGCTCAATTAAGTCATAAATATATAATTCATTAAATTTGGTAGCACACGTATAATGTATACAAAGTTTATGTGTAGTCCTTTTTTAAAGTAACTGAATAACTACTTAAAGACACAGCATCGTGTTATTTTACTTTAAAAAGTTATAAACGATATGTTGAAGTTTTAATTCTTACATTGCATACGCATTACTAATAAGTATTAAAAATAGTAATGTATTTAAAATTTGTTGAAACTCTTAGAACAATATTAAATACATAATGTACATAATAATATATTATGTGTGTTCATATAATTAATCTTCTAGTAACGAACGCTTAAATGCTACGAAATATTTGTTTAATGGTACCTATACAGAAATTTCTCTAATGGTACATATATCCCACAGGGTTATAATACAACTCAGCACGTCTATCTTTTTAACTGAGCACGTCGGTTTATAGAAACCGAGCGCGTCTGTTTATAGAAACCGAGCACGTCTATCTATATAACTCAGCACGTCCATCTATATACGCAGTATTAAAATTAAATTAGCTTACTTTATCTTGTTGTATGGGAAACCTTAGAGATATTATGAATGAATTAATTGAGTAGGTTTCTTATCATACTTATTCTGTGTGTGTGGGGCCAGTTAAGTTCTATGCACTCTGTGATCAAAGTACAATGAAACATTACTGTTTCCCTCCGTAGTAATTAGTTTATTACTACCTGGGACACGTTTTACTAGAAAATTGTGGATCTAAATTTACATGTGCTATACGCTACAATAAAGAACCCTCTAAAATTACAAGTCAGAGGCTCTATAACTAGGAAAAGTAATTACTTAAAAATATAGTAATTATAAAAAATAAATTACATTCTATAATATTAATACAAGTAAAATATTATGTATATTTAATTATGTTTCCCAAACATGCGTGCATTGGCGAACACCCGTGTATACACGAATAATAATAACGGATTTCTTCTGTAACTGACTTTATTTCATATTAACTATGTTTCAGACACTGATACGGCATAACAAAAGACTATACAGTCTGGTAAAAAATAACAGTCTTATCTCTTTGTAATAAATGTATATAATAAATTATAGAATAAATCTGTAAAAAATATCAGTACGTATACATATTTCATTGTATAAGTAATGTTTCTAAATTATATATAAAACATAATACCATACTTTTACCGTCTAGAAAATATATGGGTTATTTTATAACGAATAAAAAACCTATTTTGGATCGATTAATATTGACATTTTTTGAATTTCAGTAAATATCGGTGTTTTTCTAAACACATTCGTTATCTCTGTTGCGAGAAATGTCACTTCCGCTTGCTTAATTGTACTGTCTCCAAGACGTTTCTGTCTCACTATATTACTTATGTCCCTGTATCGAGTCGTTTACACTTACTGAAATGTGAAGTAAATGTTCACATTAAAGAAAAGCATTATGCGTGTGACGTAAACGGTTTCAACAGACACATTGCATATTATAAATACTTCCCGCATGTCTATATCAAGTAGCAAGAAATACATTCGATTATCGAGTATTATGGATATTGTAAGGGTGATGAGAGTTTGAATAATCACTGTAGGAATCCTTGTATTTGACACAGTAAAGTCACTCAGTAAATTATCAGTCCACACGCATACTCTGTACTGACTATAAAGACATTTAGTTTTAATTCTGGTACAAGATAATTTTGGATACCAGCGCAGATTCTTGATGACACAAAAAGTTAACCATGTAGTTCATATTTAAATAATAAAACGTTAATAGTTAAGATATTATTATTTTACCTAAGGAAAATGAAAACAAAAACCAATTATAAAAAGGGATGAACATTATATGGTTTACTGTAGTAGGGAAAGTAGCTGTTTACGAAATACACAAATATTTCAATAATTTTTATGTAGAATATTTTTTATCTTCAAGACGAAAACGCTCCTTTTGTGAAGATAAATAATAACTTAATAATCCTAATAAACAGAGCGAGTATATGCTGTAATTTAAATACGTTAATCCTGCAACAGTATGATTTAATACATTTTGTACTGCAATTTTTACCATTTTGAATCATTTATATTCTATATGTTAATTAGTTAAGTTAATTAATTACTTAATAGTTCCCCTCTGACCGCACTTTTGAGTGAAGACTTTGGATCCACGATGATTTAACTACACGACTTTATGTAAAACGTAAGTCAAATACCATACAAGTGAACAGGGCACAATTCAGTTCCGTTCTACAGGATAACATGCGTTGTCAGTATAATTTCTTGAGGTGTTTGAAGTGTAAATGATGAAACAATTTTCGGGTTTTTCTGTTGGTAAGATCGTTTGTGGTACGATTGTTGCTATTATTGGCTACAGTAACACTATGATCTCGCCGTGGCTAGATTACCAGATACGATTGATATACGATAGTAGCACGACCTACAAATTAGAGAAGTTACTAAAACTTGAACGAGTTGAACGAGGAGACAATTTTTTAAGGCATACAATTTTTACAAGTTTTGTACAAATTTTTGTAAAATAAATTACTGTACAGTAGACATATTTGTAAAATTATATAATTTTTTACATTTTAAGTTTGTTTATCTTATGTCTTTCCACTGCCAAAAATGGATTTGTATGGTAGTTGTTCTTGCATTCTCCAATTTTTATTTTGATACTTTTGTAAATATATTCAAATGTATCACACGTCATTTTCATATACGTAGGCCTTTGGATCTGTTTTTAGTTGTTTGAAATTTGTTACTTGTTTTTAGTTGTTTTAGTTGTTCTTAAGTCGGATCTTTCTTTAGGTGATGATATTTGCCCAAATCTTGTCTTCTCTAATTAATGGGATTGACGCTATATCGGCGGTTTGAAAAGTTAGATATTAGGCACCATTTTGTACTTAAAGACATGTATGTCGTCACTGTCACTATCACTCGATAACATAATTAATTATATTTTAATAAGTATATTTCAATCAAGCAATAAAAACATATGTGTACTCATATACATAAGAAGAAAAAAATATAAATTTTTGAAATTTATACGAGAGAAAACTGCCACTTCCCTCCTCTGCGACACCCAACAGTACACTGCAAGGCGTACTCTTCGGTATGTTTGCCAGCTGACTTGCGATGTCTCATAGTACAGTAATGTCTTACAGTAAGCTGCAGCCTAAAGAAAGGCTGCGTCGGCGTGTACGTACCCTTAAGAAGAATACATTGTGCTTATGAAATAGAGTGTTAAGAAACACAGCGCATGTTTAAGGTGTGGCCGAGAGTTGTGCTCTGCCCCCTCTCACTCACTCTCCTCGTTATGTTCATAAGAAATAACATTTTTCTTCTAAGATTTAGCAGGCATGTAGTAACAAAAAAAATCAGATGGGTATACCCAATTTCATGGAATTTTACTCATTCTTATCAATGTGAACACGTCAAATCCTATCTTTATCACATCGTCAGATGTTTAAAATTTTATTTTTTTATTACTAAAACTTGTACAATACGTTTGTGTTATTAGTATTAAGAATCGTGGAAATACAGTTTTGTATGTTCTAATATATTCCAACAATACATATATTTGCATATTCATCCAGGGCAGTATTTTGTAAATAATTAGTGTAAAGAAAGTATGACGAATAGCTTTAAAAATTTAGTGCGTGAATGTACAGGGGTGTGCAGGCAAAAGCCTGTCGAAAGTGTACACCTGCCCAACAGTCTTAAGTCATTGTATGTGTGTCTGTGTGTGAACCAGCACAAACCTGCATTGTACTACGAGGGGGAGGTGTATGAATTGTTGGTTTTTATTATTAAATCAGGTATTGACATAATTAAAATAAAATAATAAATATGTTTTTTACCTGTTCCCAAAGACATATCACAATTCTAAAAACACCATTAGAATAAGGACATTTAAACGCGTATGGTGATGTAAAATTATTGCAGAAAAGTGCAATAATAAAGACGTCATACAAATTAAGGTTAATTACTATCACAATTAGCTAGTAATCAACGAGTGTGTTATATGTAAATAACTAGTGAAAAAGTACGAAGACAGTGCAACTACTCGCGTAAAGATCAGTTAAAAAGGTACGTAGTTTGACAAAGTTTAACATGTCGAAAGCAATATCTGATATGTCAGTTTGCCGTCTACTATAAATACCTCCGGCAATTTTGGGCGAGGTCTCAAGAAATCTTTACACGAGGACACTATGTCCGTTTTAAATCGTTAGACTTGAGCAAATTTCACACGAGGTTACTATGTCCGTCTGCTAATCGACTTGAACTCATCACAATTAACACCACCATCTGCAATACACTATGATTGATGGAGAAGCACAGGACCACCATCTGCAATACACTATGATTGATGGAGAAGCACAGGACCACCACATCAGCAACAAACTATAGAATAGCGAGGATGCGTCAGCATTATCATCATCATCATTGTCATCATTCAGGAGACAAATAAACAATCATATTTTTGTTCAAACGAACACACAAAAATCTTACGAGCTAGCCGGTGTTTCACACTATGTAGTTGCGTTGCGTACATCAAGAGAAGTGTATTCATTTTATAATACTTGTAACGTTTCAATATATTGTTCGTAGAGTTTTCTCAGTCAGAAGAATGGCCAAACTTGTTACCGCAGTTTGTAGACACACGCACATATAGTATGCATACATAGAGTTGTAGTGAGAAAGCGTATTTTATGAAATATATAGAAATGTACACGGAGGCCTGCAGGTCTTCTGTCTTCTTTTATCAATCCGGAGATTGGTGAGTGGCAATAAGCTGAAGGTAGGGGAACGTTAAGTTTTAGCGTTCACAGTAAGCTCCATAAATCCTTTCGAAACTGTTTCTGCCTCCATTTGATCAAATAAACTGTTTTTCTCTTTTCCTTAGATTTTGTCTCTTAACCTTCAGTGCATACCATCATAATGTTGCTATACATTATTTTAGAAGAGATATAGATTATTTTATCTGATAAGGTATTTTGTTATTCGTGTATTATATGGTCTATAAAACGCTCCATTTCTCACTTTCCCTTCCCTCGAAATCACTACATTCTCGATGTCATTCACTGCACTGCATTGCGCTAATTCTTTTCCAACACTAGTATCAATACTGTAATGCGAGACATTAAAGTTAGTAAGTATCGAGGTTTTGTCTGCTCTCCTACCAGAGACAGGAATTCTCAAACACAACGTAAAATTAAAAGTATAGATTGGTATTGGCCCGTAGGATAAGGCGGATAACCTTTTCTTTTAGGACTCCTAAAATTAGATGTTAGTTTGGTAGCAATTGATATGGTGCCAACGTAACATGAAATTTTCATTCTTTAGTTACTTTTCAATATTGTGTCAAAGTATGTTGGCTATAACATCTTGCAATCGCCTCCTTGTAATCACTCTTTTTTCCTTTATTACACCTCCTATATACAGAGAATTTAGTAAGGTAATCCAAGTTGCATATGCCTTTATGCGTGTAATGTTTGTAGCGTGTTGCATACATACATCTTCATGGAGTGGGCCGATTACATGAAGTCCAGTGGAATAGATGAATGTTTGTTAGTTGTGCTATCATCTTTCTTCAGCCAGCTTTTATAAAAGTATCGGCTAAATCCCTTCTAAATCCCTAGGCATTCATAATGTATGTCCCAATACACTTCAACAAATGAAGTGTAACATTGTGTTTTAAATTGTTGTAATTTATTTTAGTATATTAAAACTTAAAAAAAAGCAAGTAATTATCATTGCAACTCTTACTAAAATATTTTCAAAACGCTAATAGAAAAATTGTAAATCGTTAAATAACCTTATGTCAAATTCTGTTATATTTGCAGAAATATTTTAATTATTTTAGATATTAGAATATATATTTACTGAAAGATTAATAAATTAAATATCAAACCACATCAACGAAATAGAATGAACACCCCAGATACTACAAAGCAAATCCTTCCTCTTTGATTTGTTGTCTTTAAGTTCTTCTGTGAGTGCAGTCTTAGCCAAAACTGATGTTTTCGCGTGGTCGATGGCTAACATTCCTCGATCACTGTCTCTCTCCTGCCACATTAATCCTCGTCAACAATATCTGATCTGCTGCAAGATGAAAAATGATCTGTTACTAAATACAACTATTACATGTAAAGTCGTGAACACGAACAAGACAGAGCAGTAAATACTTCAAGATAAGTTGAAGCAATGGTGTCAAATTTAATAGCAATAAAAACTGTTAATTAAAAATGGAGTTAATTTTTGAAATTATTTTTCTATTCTTATTCAAAATTTGATTAAGTTCCAATGGTAGAGGTATACCAATAAGTTTTTAACGTCTTTGAGCAAAACTTTATAGGCAGTTACTTAAAGACAAGCTTCTTTGAAGGAGAGCAATAACAAAAATTGATCTATTATATTTCCTGAGTCTGAAAATCGGTTGCCTGTCTCAGTGTTAATGACACTTAAAAAGACAATACAAATATTCACTCTGAAGCAAGTGTTTGTGTCGGAAAATTTATGATACCCTGCCAGTTCATTAATATGTATTCATTTTATTGGCACTTCTGTAAGAACACAGTCTGTTTTATGTTACTGAACAATGCTTCCTGCTTTATTAATTTTTTTTTTAGTTTACTATGTAACGTTTGCTTCGTTTTGTTCACCTCCTATTGGACCACCTCCTAACACTGTATGGTTTGCGGCCGAAGATTAAATTTATCAAAACCACGTTAATAGTTATCCATCTTTAGGACTGCAGAAGATAAAAGTATACTCCGAAAATTAAGTAGAGGAGTAAATAAATAGTGTTAAACAAAAGATGCAAAGAGTGTATACGATACGTTTCCCGATCCAAATAGTGCACAATACTCTCAGAACAGTGCATAAAAATACATACATAACTACATTAATATGTAAATACGTAAATATGTAAAAAATCATTTTGTAGACTTTAAACGAGCTTCCGATATGTAAGCAAAACATGTATAAAGTGTGTGCAGAAAATAGGAGTTCCAGAAAATTTGATTGTATAAAATAAGAATTAGGATGAAAAAGTAATTTATATAGCAAAATGGGTGTCAAAATACTTACAAAATAAATAATAGGGTAAGGCGACAACATTATTTAATATTGCAACTAAAGGGATAAAAATAGAGTGTATCATAACAGGAAATAAAAGGGAAGAGTAAGTGTAATTTATAGCATATTCAAATGATTTAGCCATAATAATGAGAAAAGCCTGGTTAAAGATTTGCGTAAATTAAGGAAGCGAGGCCAAGACATACACGAAGCTAAAACAAACAATGAAGGCGAATAGAAAGAAAAAACAGAGGAATAGACAAAGGAAGCTAAAGAAATAGGTAGCCTAACAGAAAATAAAGAAAAGTAACAGAAAATAACTAGAGAGAGGAAACTGTATACATTTCAGAGGCTATTGATACTTACATATTCAACTAGAGAGAGGAAACTATATAAATTTCAGGGGTACTGACATTTACATATTAAGACGTAGTAGTAAGTGAGAAGTGTGACAGGAGAGGACAGTAAAATCGGAGAATACGTGCAAGTTATAAAGCAAAATTTTAGATGTAAAATTTGTTGGATTGCAAAGCAATTCATAATGAGGCCAAGATTAAAATATACAAAACACCCATGATGTCGGTAGAGACTATGCGGCGGTGACGGTCTGTTTCACAACGGAGAATGTTCAAAATAAAGATTATACGAAATGTTAAAGGAAAAAAATTAAGAAAAGATAAACGTAAACATAAATATACACAGCTTAATCATCTCTCTTTAACACATTGTACTGAGCTTTAGGTGAAACATACTTTTTCAACACATGGCTTGCAAAACGCTTGTAACTCTGGATAGGTAATATGTTTCATATTTATATGCTTTGTGGTATTCAGTAATATACGGCAAATCTCAAACAAACTGTGAAACGAAGCTTACGTCACCAGTGTTATTAAACATTGAAATGCTTTGCGGAATTAGCGTCATGTATCGTTAGAGAGAAACAAGAGGGAGAGAAAATTTAATTTTCACATAACGCTAATATAATAACGGCGATGATGTTCACAGCAACGAGGACTGTGTCAAAGTCGACAACACAAACAACAAAGTTAACGTGTCACGTCAACATCGAAACAGTGTGTGTACGTGTCTGTTTTGTTGCTGTAAATCTTCCGTTTTCTGAGTAATCCAGCGAGCTGAAATTTGTCTCTGTATTATTTTTGTTTTATATGGCGCTTTTTCTGTCCCATTTTTCTACCGTGTCTACGCACGATTAACAAAGTAAGACTGTAATATTTTCTGTTTCCCTCTTACCGCAATACAAACATCAGTTTGTCCTTTTGCATTTTTCATTTTATTCTACTTGTTTTTAATTTTTTCTTCAAATAACTTCAGTTGTAAGTTTTTCATTTCTTAAAATGTTTGTACTTTTCGTAACAAAAAAATAATGTCTGTCAAAACAGTATTATAGAGTAATATGACATAAATAACAGCTATTAAAATTATAAACCGAACAATATAAGTAGTAGGCCTATTTCTTACCTTTTTAGTTCATAACATGCAGTTTTGTAAAATTTTGTATATAATAATATGACTTTTTTTTAAATTTGTGTACCAATGCGTGACTCATTTATTGCTACACGATTATTTGTGTGTGTGTGTGCGCCTAAACACTTATTGCTACAGTTATTTGCTACAGATATATTCTACAGTTATTGTCCTGACATGAAAATAACCAAATACTATAAACTAATATATAATCGAGATTTTTTTTTACTTGAAATTGTTTCCTTCATAAATCAATATTCTCATCATCAGCCATGTTGGTTTCAGTTCCACTCCCCACCCTAATACACACACGAATATGCATATACACGTACACGCGCGCTCACACTTTCATAAACATACGACTATTACACGAAGGAGGAATATATGTCGTTTTCTATTCGTTCCTTGTCACATCTTATACAAAGGAAAAAATTAGAATTAGAATCTAGCTGTACTGCAAGACAGCAAACAGAATAGCTTAGAACACTAAGCCTAATCCTGGAAAATCAAATTTAAATTATTTTTAATCCTCAAAGATTAAAATAATTAATTGATTGGAAGCTTTAAAATTTTAACCAAACCCCGACTCGTACTTTATTTACTCTTTATGAGAGCTCTTGATAGAAATAAGAGTAATTATTTTCAATATAATTATTATGACGACAAGCACGTGACCTACATTTGTTAATGATATTACGTTGTAGTATAAAGAGATTTGTCATAGCTGTTAAATTAGAAAATAATTCACAGAAACTGACAAGTTGATTTAGCAGTGGGAGGGAGTGTAGACTGTATTCGCCACTTCATAACGTACGCATGGATTGAATTACTAAAGAGTATTGATATCACTGAATTGAAGCTAGTCTCACTTTTATATGCATCCTGTTTCAAATTCAATATATAGTTTACAAAGGAATCACCTCAAAGCTCTATCGGATGTACATGTCTCATTTAATAAAAAAAGTTTAGTCATTTTCACTGTTTTGTTATCTGTTGTGTCTGTATAAAACGAATACCTTCTTGTACCATCATCTTTTTCAGTCTGTCATCCAGGCTTATACAATCGATTGCCGTCCGACTTGCGAGAATACAAATCATGAGATTGTCCTTCTACAAACAATGTTGTTCATATCAAAACGTTACATGAGGGTGTGGTAATATAATCAGATACATTTTTAATGCAGTAATTAAGGAAATACATTCATAAGAGACACTATTATTTCTAATAAAACATTGTTTTTAATACTTCTTTGTCTACAGTGAATAGTGAAAACAATGCTGTTAAAATGAATACAGACAATTTAAAAATTAAAAATTTTATTTATATTTTATTTCATATGAAGGAACGGTCTACGCAATTTTTAAAAATAGAATAAGGTTTATATGCGGTAAATATGTTGACGGACAAGAGATACAATATTGTTTGAGAAGAAACACCTTGTCAACAGAATGTGTTGCAATCAGTTACTTGTGTTTGGTTTTAAAAAATATACTGTTATGAGGATAGAGTGGATGGGGTCTTACAACAGTGAAGTCAGTCACTGAAATAAAAACCTCATAAACCTCATAGAAATTGATGGCCACAACTTTCACTAACATTGTTATAGAACAGTTGTTCTCCTTGTTCGTCTGATGTGTATATTTCTGTAATACCTGATACCCCCACTCAAAAAATAATAGAAATCACGAAGGTTAATAAGTTTTTACTCAATAAAATTGTTTATTTCTTGCAAAAATAATAGACATTCGCTAAATAAAAATACTCCCTAAATTGTGAAACAGACAGCCAGAGAGAAACTAATTGCAGCTTCCATCTGTGAAGCCAAAATAGGCTCTTTTCCATATGTAGTTTTCAATGTTGGTCTGGAGACACACAATACTGGTAAAGGGGCACTATGAGTTATTTAAATATTCTCATAGGTAGTGGAGAGTTGCAGTCTATTGGTGGTAGCAATTGTTGGTAAACTTAATTATTGTTATGGAATACTTAAATAATTTTATTAAAAAAGCAATAATTACGTTCATATAACGATAAATATAAAACAACTTTGATTTCAATTAAATATACATAACATTTTTTACTTTCAGCATAATCAGCTGAGAGCTTCAAATACTTAGTATTTATATCTCGAACAATCCGGAAAAATCGCATTTGGTTCAGTTGTACTTTCTGAGAACAATCCAATGTGATGTATCGGAAAAGATTATCTTACATCCTAAAGACATGTAGGCCTAGCACTGTAATCACAAGTTAGTCGTAAAACTTCCTGAGCACGACTTTATCATAAAGTTCGTTAAATAATGTTAAATAAATAGAGATATTTTATACGTTTTTAGACTTTCTGTCTTTATCGCAATGCACCGATATGTCTTCACATTAATAATAATAATTTTTATTGATTCATTGTTTCATTGATTATATTTTAGCGCAGGGCTCTCTTACACCTTACTGGGATGGTCCACCATTGCGGGGTAAAAGAGGCAAGCAATAGAGGAACAAGGAAACGAATGTAATAGAAAGGTTGTCTCCAAACTTGGTATGTTAGACTTGTTAGATATATTACTTCTGAGGAATTTTAGAGTCAGTTATTGAAGAGACTGTGACAAGAAAATTTTGACAGGAATTCTGAGTTACATAATTTAACTACTTTGAGAAATGAATACGGGAGATCAAAGCAAGTCAAAAAAGGGTTTACTTTTTAATTATGAGTTGAGTTTGGGACTGCAACGTGAACGGTTGTCTGTGGGAGCGGATGATAAATAACTCGTTAGACGGGTCTTATCTCAGCAAACACAGATAAGCAATTTGTGTTGGTTTATGGTGGTTTTGGTTTGATTTCGATATATTTAATGAAACAAATATTTAATGTATAAATTTTTTAACTATAATTTTGTGAAATTTATTTATTTAAAAAAAAATTTAGTGCGGGAAAAATACAATTAAGCAAGTAAACAGAGAAAATAGTTAAAAAGAAGACAACAAAAATCAAGGTAGGACTAGATTATAAGTTCAAATAATCCTGAATGCACTGAGAAAAACTGACTCTCTCAGGGGTTGACCTGGAGAAGGTTTTTATCGCGGTGCCTTAAAAGATATTAAATATAGATTAAATAAATAAAAAAAATAAGAAAGTAAAAAATAAATAAATAAATAAAATAAAAACAGGAACGTATAAATAAATTACCCAAGATAGTTGCCTAAAGGTTTAGATATTTAGTTTTAAGGAAAAGAACAGTTTAGTGGGAAAAAAATGGTTAGTGACGAGTACATATCGGAAGATACGAAAAGGAAAAAAGACGTGGAGAAGTTAGATGATGTATTTAGAAAAAGCAAAAAGACAAATAGAACACCCTAAAAAGAGAAACACGACAAAGAAGATAAGATAGGTATGCTAACAGAAATGATGAAGGAACTAATGAAAGACATAAAAGAAATAAAACAAGACCAAAAGACATACCAACAGGAATAAAAGAGCTTAAACAAGAAATAAAAACTAAAGGAAGAAAATATGATGGTAAAGGAAAAGATGAGAAACGTAGAGGGCAGGATAAGAAGGCTAGAAAAAGAGCAAGTTAAAAATAATATAATAATTTCAGGATTAGAAATAAAGGAGGAAGATGGAGCTGGATTAAAACATGGACTAGAACACTTCACAGAAAGAACAATAGGGGTAAAAGTACAGATCAAAGAAGCCAGAGAGATAGGAACAAAATTTGCAAAGCGGAACTAGATAATGCATATGAAAAAGAAATGGTAATTAAAAATAAAAACAAACTAAAACAACTACAAGATAGAACTTACATAAATAATGAAATTTCTAAGGAAGAAAGGGAAGCCCAGAAAAAGATAAAGCAAATAGCAGAAGAAAAGAGGAAAAAATACAAAAATAAGGTTTCAAAAAGTGACGATTGACGAAACAGAATGGAAATGGAACAGGGAGCAAGAAGAACGAATAGAAAACAAATTAAAAACAATCAACCCAAAAAACTGATAAAGCAAATTAAGGACGGTATAAGGACAACGACCCAGGCAAAGAATAAGGACATGAGAAAGGAGACAAAAAAGGATAAGAAGAAAACAGAGATAAGAAAGGACACAAGAAATATAAGCAAATTAAATCATGGACAAAGAGAAAAAGGACGAAATAGGGAAACCATGAACTGGGGCATATGGAATGTTAGAGGACTAAAGGGAAAAGAAGTAGAGCTAGTGAAGGAAATGAAAAAACTAAAACTATATATATTAGCAGTTACCGAAACCAAAAAGAAAGCTAGAGGTATGGAGCAAATCATAGTAGGATATAATATATTTTGGTCAGGAGTAAAATATACAGCAGTGGCACAAGCCGGCGTGGCAATAACAGTAAAGCCAGAATATATGAAACAAGTGTAGAGATGAAAGAAGTAAACGATAGGATATTTACCTTAGTATTAATAATGGATAAATAAAAATATCATATAATAGTAGTATATGCACCAAACGACAACGCAACAGCAGAGGAAACAAAATTTTTTTTGAAGAGGTTCAAAAAGAAATAGATGCAGCAGAAAATAACAATATAATGGTCATGGGGTATCTAAATGGCAGAGTTGGAAATTATAACACGGGAATAAAAATATTGGCTAGGAAGAGAGGGGGAAACATGAAAAATAATAATGGAAGAAGAATAATTGATTTGTGTATGGAAAATGATTTAGTTATCGGAAACACAAAATTTACACATAAATACATACACAAATTTACGAGGGAAGAAAGAAATAGAAAAGAACGATCCATCGTAGATTATTATCTAATACATAGGGAAATATGGAAGTATATAAAGGACATAAAGGTTAAGAGAAGTGCAGAAATAAGGAGTGACCACTATCTAGTCAAAATGAAATATAAAGTAATGCAAAAAAAAATAAAAGATAAGAAAAGAAAAATAACAAACAAAAATTAAAATGTATAAACTTAAAGAACGCGTAACAAGGGAAAATTATCATAAAAAAAAATAGAAAACTTTCAGAAGGAAACAGTATACCAAAATTTGGATGAAAGATGGGAGAATTATAAATCAAGCCTCAAAGAAGCAGCGAAAATTAGTTGTGGGGTAGCAAAAATAGGAAATGGCGCTACAAAAAGGAGAGCATCGTGGACAAGAGAGATAGAAAAAGCAGTAAAGGGAAAGAAAAAAGCGTGGAAAACGTATCTGAACAATAAGACACAAGATAACTATGACAAATATAAGACAGAAAGAATAAAAGTTAAAAACCAAATAAAAACGATCAAGGAAAAACATGGACAGACTTCGGGAATAAACTTACAGAAACATATAATGAAAACCAGAAATTATTCTACAACACATTGAAACAAATGAGAAAACCCAAAACGAATATGCTACAAAATTTAAAGGACAAAAATGGAAATATCCTAATGGAAGAGACAAGTTTTATGGAAAGATGGAGAGAATATTTTAAAGATTTATTAGAGGAAAACGAAAACGAAGACAACGTTGAAGAGGAGGAAGAAGAAAAAAGACAAGATACTGAAAACATGGAACAAGAAGAGAATCAATTACAAGAAAAAGAAATAACAAGAGAAGAATTCAGTGAGGCAATGGAGAAAATGAAATACGGGAAGGCACCAGGACATGATGAAATAACAATAGAAATGATTAAATACGCAAACATGGAAAGAAAGGAGGAACTCCTAAACATTTTTAACCAAGCATTGAAAGAAAGGAAGGTCCCACTTGACTGGCAAATAGGAATTATCGCGCCTATATACAAAAAGGGAGACAGTAAAGAATGTTCTAATTATAGAGGCATTACTTTAGGGAGCACGGTAGGAAAACTGTACGGGATGATTCTAGAAAGCAGGTTAAGGAAAAAGTATACCACACCTTGGAAGAAAGCCAAAGTGGGTTCAGAAAAAAGAGAGGAACAGTGGACCAAATCTTCATAGTAAGACAGTTATGTGAGAAAGCTGCCAAAGTGGGAAGACAAATACATGCATGTTCGTGGACATGGAGAAGGCGTTGGATAGTATACGAAGGAAGGACGTATGGAACATATTGAAGAGGAGGGGAGTAGAACAACAGCTTATTGAGGGCATAAAAAGCCTATACGAAAACACCGTCAATTACGTAAGAGTAAGAAACTAGGCATCAAAAACTTTCACCAGCAAAATAGGTTTATGGCAGGGGTGTATTTTAAGCCCCCTGCTATTCAACCTGGTGTTGGATGATGTCGTCAAAAAATGTAAAGAAAGTATGAGTAAATATAGAATAGGATACTGGAATATGAAGATAATAACAATAACAGAATTATGCTACGCAGACGATTTAATAATTATAGGAGAAACAGAAAAACAGTTACAGAATAACATAAAGGTATTTAATGAGGAACTTAGAAAGAAAAATATGAAGATTAATATACAGAAGACTAAAACTATGGTAATGGGAAATTCAGAAGAGAAACACAGTATAGAACTTGGTGGAAAATATTTAGAACAAGTAAAAAGTTATAAATGTCTGGGAGAAGTGATTAAAAGCAAAGGGAATTTAGAGGACAAAATAAATGAAAGAGTAGCAAAAACAGAAAGATTATTCAATAGTATTAAATCAAGTCTCCTGGGTAAAAAAGAAATACACACTAGGATAGAAAGAGAAATAGTCAGAAAAATCATGAAGCCAATATTAACTTACGGAAGCGAAACATGGCCAACAAATGAGAGAATAAAAAGCAAGCTAACTAGTATTGAAATGAGGTTTCTTCGAAAAATAGAAGGGAAGACAAAAAAAGACAGAATTCGAAATGAAATATTTAGGAAAAGTTAGATATTGTTCCTGTAGCAAAAACAGTAGAACAAGTACAACTTAGATGGCTGGGACATGTAATGAGAATGGGGGAGGAAAGACTGGTAAAGCAAGTGTTTGAATCCAGAGAAACAGGTAAAAGAAAAATAGGACGACCGAGAAAGCTCTGGAAGGATGAACCCCGCACAGCTGCGGAAAGAAAAGGAGTAAAATGGGAGAAAATAAAGGAGCTCGCAGGAGATAGAAAGAAATGGAGGGATATGTGGAAAAAGACGACCTCAGAGGACTCAACTTCAACATAGCTTTACACCGAAAGGTAGAAAAGGTAAGGATTAAGTAAGTATGTAAGTAAATTTTTAATTATATTGCTAAATTGCCTCGCATCAATCAAGCATCCGATCCTGTCTACATAGAGTTTGGCAAAGTCAACACACCTAACAATCAGACTGCATGAACCTGCGTGACTATTAGTTTTGCACGTGTTGCGCAGTTAGGGACTTTTGAACTAATACTCATGTGCAAGAGTAGAGTACCAATACTTACCAATATTTACCTCACTTTCAAGAGTTGTAGCTAGGGCTTCCTGTAAAGTGCACCCCGTTATCACTGACGAGGCTTTGTTGGCAACCGAAACGAACTAGTTTGTTCCCGGGATAAGGAATCGAACTATTAACGCAAACAAATGACACAGGCAAAAGAAAGATTTTCTTAAACATTTGTTAGTACAACGGTTGGATTCACTCGCACTTTGCGATTGGAATCGCACGAATTTGCAAGGGATATTTCTGAAAATGGTTGCCAGCATTTGGCAAGCGGAGTACTGTATAATTTACAGTACCAAGAAAGACCCTCTTTATGAACATATTGCTGTGAAAATTCTGGCTATTCACACATTTTAATAACCTTATACGTTTGTAAAGCAGAAAGATTGAACTCATGGAAAATTAAAACGTACGTAGGTACTTTATAAGAAACAAAAATTACTGTGCACACTGACTACTAACGGCCACGTTTTTCTCCATGCACTGGACTGCTTATGTCAAGTGACACAAGCCATTACCACCGGCTAGCCCAACATGTTCGCTCATAACGAGGAAATATAAAACGCGATAAGAATTACCAGCCTAATGTAAGTGATCAGAATCATTAACCTTTACAGTGTCTTGTGCGTAACACGCCAATGTATGGTACATTAGCGTAACTAATATTATATGGTAATTTGCGTAATATAGCGTAATATGGTATATATCCTGTATAACTGTTAGTGCCCAAAATCACAACCATTAATGACTAATTCAAGTATTAGAATAAACCAACTTATATTTCAAATATACTCATATTATGTAGTTTAAAATGTCCTTAGTAATAAAAAATTTTAAAAAAACACAAGGCAACAGTATATAATTCGAAAAAGGCATAAAGTATCAATATTTTAAGAAAGTAAGAGACAACGGTTTTCAGTTACGTTTCCTGTAAACTTTCTTCCAATCATGCGTCATGCAGTAAAACATCTAATGCTGTCATTTTTTGTCTGTTATATCATGTCATCTAATAAAATGCTTGCCAATATAGGCTACTAATTGCTATGTTGTATACCAAAAGATCGCACACTCTTTTGCTTTAAAACAAAGAACAATCTAAAATAACTGCAACCAGTCATATTTCACGTAGGAAATATTGTAACAACGACGACTGAAGAGCGGGAAAGGCGTGGGCGTGTGAACAGGGCTTACTGTTATACTGTAAAACGTCTCACTTCCTCAGTAATCCAACAGGCGACAACTTTGTTGCTATTGTTTCGTTGGTTATATTTTATTCTTTAGTTTTATAAAAACGAGATTTTCTTTTCATATGCCTTAGACAGATCTATTAAATTGGCTCTCTACTGTTCTTAAATTTTTTATAACAGAAGAGTTCCATTATGTAAGTTTACAGTTTACATTCAACGTATTTTTGATTTTTTTAGTCAAAACGTTATATAGTAGAGTTAGAATTTTAATATATTCGCCGTTTAAATGTCTGTGTGTGACCGGATAATTACCATAAACCGGTTTATCGATTTATTATTTTTTTATTACAATATAGTAAGAGTAGTGTTACTACTGTAGTTGCAAGGATTTTATAAAACATTTTCATATTACAGGCTAATTCATAATTGTTTCACTACCAAAAGGTGTGTTGATTGTAACCGTTAAACGTGTCAGCCTCGGTCATTGGATTTTGCAAATTTAACCGTTACGGAGATAAAGTCGATTGCTGGAAAGGTAAAGCGTTATGACTTCCATTCCGAAAGGCATGTTCGGTGGCGTGGTCTTGGTTTCATAGTGTCAACTCTTTAAAAATAAGGCAACGTGTTAAAACTGGAATCACAACAGAAGTAAATAAATGATTTTAATTATTTTATTTCCCGTTATAATAAATATTTCTTTTCATCTTTTACTTTGTACTTGTAAAATATTGTGTAGTCTTACACAAAAGACGTTTAAATAGTATATTATGATACGAGAAGGCTGCCTTTAATATTTTGAATACTTCATGATGTGTATCTGTGAACACAAATAAATTAACTAATTATCTGTGAAATAATTAAATAAATGTTAGTTCTACATATGATCAGGAAATAAGTGGGATGAGGCGGATCACGACACATGTTAAAACTCATTACATATGTAAAAGACTATTCTTCTTTTACCCCAGTTTTCTCTAACAACCCCATGGTAAACTAGTTTTATGTTACGCGCTGTGATGTCCGTCATGTAACCATTGTTGTAAGAAATATAATAACCACCATATACGAAAATATATAGAACTAAAACGCTATAATAATTAGGTGATTCTCACAGCAGTAGTTCCTATACATGTGCAGTGATTTCCCATAATTAACTACAAATAAGTAACAAATAATTAACATAGGTTTTCCATAATCAACCAAACTTACATAATTAAATTAATAAACAAATAAGTTTTCCTACCCATAATACAGATTAACGTATACAGATTTTTGCTTTGTACATTTGTCGACAAAAGTAAGGAAAACTCGTCGACCGCAGCTTTACAGATACTCGTACAAGTATTCATATTGTAATGGTACGTTGCTCTGTAATTGATAGGTAATACGGTGAAGTGCCACGAGACTGGGGACGTTACAGACATGTCCAAATAGCGGGCGGCGCCGAATTGGAGTATAGTACTTGACAGTGCTAATAAATTATCTACAGAAAGAAATATAACCAAAAAACCACGCACGCAATTACGCTAAGAGACGTAGCATTCACTACAGCCATGCCTGCCACAGGTTTATCATCCCCTACGTGTAAAATTTTTAAAACACGGTACATTTATTATGCTGGATATTCATAATCGTTAACGTACTTTGTTTTTAGGAAACAACTATTTTTAGAATTTAAAATTTAATCATACTCATATCAACAAAATGAGGCCAAATTTGACGTAATCAGTGAAGCGTTTTAGGTCATTCGGGTAGAGAATACGTTTCAGGCGTTTTATATTTTTATTTACAAAAAAATCGTTTACTCAACGACCTTACTTAATAAAATATTTTTAAGTTCTACAAAAAAAGATTTTGCTAAATACATTTATTATTTAAAGAAAAATTTACGTATTACATAACACAAACAGTAGAGGCTTAAAAATAGAAAATTTTAATTTCAGTTCGGTTCAGATATATTTCTAGTATGTAAGTAGGCTTACTTCACATAATGCCATTACTTAAAACACATGCCATTCACATACACTTCGCTTATACAAATATTAACATGCAGATGACTAAATTTTTAAGAAGTAATTGACCTTTACTCGCACATTATAGGTTTTTAACTAATCACGTCCTCTGAATTTTTATCCGTGCACACTCCTGTCTTCATGAAATTGTTTCCAAAGCAGTAAAACTTACTATTATTTTATGCTACGTACTACCACTTAACCACTTCTTCTCATCATCTGATTTAACCGTACACTTTAGTTAGGCTACTAATTGTATAAGGGGATGTATTTAATGCAATTTATGTTATGTGATATATCGTAGCTTGCGTAGACTTACATTTAAAGTATGAAACAAATTGTGGCATTTGAAAAACAATTAGACTCGGTCTGTAGATGTAGCTTGTAAAATTAAACCACTGGATTAACACATGGCATTAAGTTAAACAAAGCGGATGGTATGTACTACGTTTATTAGTTATTCATAAGCAAGTTGAGTACTTCAATAAGTGAGTGACATGAGACCGCTTTATTGGGTGTAGTCACTTACATAAACACCCCTTAGCATTCAACTCTTACGAAAAGCTATCCCGTACTGGAAGATTTATTGCTTTTAAATAAAATAAAGATATTTCTGCAGGTTTTGTAAACAATATAAATTATTACAGAACTCTCTCTCTTTCCTATACACTATTACGACTCTCTCGTTATTCCTATCCCCTTTCTCTCTCTCTGACTCTGTCCTCTGTCTGTCTGTATGTGTGTTGTCTGTCTGTCTGTTTCTTCCCCTCCCCATTGTCTCCATCTTTCTCTTTCACGCTTCCATTCCGTGTCTCGCGAGTGCGATGAGGAGAAGATAACCTGACAATAGTATCATTCCCGTTGTTGAAGAGAGTGTATGACATTATGTTTCATCATACATTAATGATGAATATATCGTTGTTGTTTACGTAAGTACGACGTATGAGTTAAACAAATAGACTAACCATCCTAACTAATAAATCATACACATCCTCAAGAATCAGTGTTCCAAAGGTATCTCTTATCTAAATGAGAAGGAAACGTTAAGCTATCTCCTGAGCACACAGACAGCCGTGTGTATGCATGGGCACTTGACCATTACTGATATCAATTTTTAGCCGAACAAGGCTGATGTTTTATCTTCTACTAAGCACAGTGAAGAAATTTATATCTAAATATAAGGATATCAGCACTTTTCTCCAGTTTTCTCTGTAAAAAACATAGTTTCTAGAGTTGTTTTGAGTGAGCTCGCGCTTACTGTCTTAGGTAAGTAAATATTTTATTTACGTATACTTGAATGTGGGGTAATAGTAATGTGTCAATTTTATATTAAGGAGATCCGATGAATACCAAAGACGCTATATCTCCCTTCTACAGTCACTGTATAAAGAATATTTTTGTACAAGTAAAAAGTTAATGTTGTTTCCTTGATAACAACGTGTTAGTTATCAAGCAGAAAGTTGTACATCAACGTATTAGTCCTTACAAGGACATCACTTTGTGGATACACTTATTCACACGTTTGTACGAAAAAGCTCATATACAAGCGCTTAAGAAGTTTGAGCATTTTAACTACAACAAGCAGCATTGGTTGTGAATAATCACAAAAGTACAAAAGTACGACTTCGTGTTAAACTTTCAGAACTGCCAACTTTCAGAACTTGGCTGAATCGGTAAAACCACAAGATGCTTAGATTTCACCACGCAGAGTGACCATCAAAAAACAAACAAAATCGATGCATCAAGACCAGTAGTACTCCAAGATCGCAGTTGTAGTTGTCACAACAAAATGCCTAGATTCTTAACAGTACACTGTGACTCAGTAGAGCCTAGAGGTTAACACCAATAATAACTATTTCCACATGCTCAACTACGCAAATGAATCTAAAAGTATCCTTTTAATAGTCTATTTGTAAATTTTGATGTCACTATTTCCTGTATAATGGAATGTGACTTATATGTCAATTTTGATCAAATGTTCCTGACAGTTGCTGTTGAGCGACGCGAGACAGTTGTTGACTTCAAAATGTTTATAGTGACAACTATTATGTATCGACATTTCAATTAACCAGAAACAGATTGACGATTTTTTTTTATTAACCATCGTAGTGACATCTTCTTTTTTAGTCAGGAAACAACCATTTCATAATTTTATAAAAAAGAATATCAATGCACTCAATACATTTTTGAGTCATTTAATAACATCAAATGTTACTTTTAACATTTATTAGTTTATTTCAAGTAGGTTTGACTTGAAGGATGTAAAACGCTTTTACTAATTAACTCACTTCAATACCCTACGATAACACGATTTGTTTCTAACCAAGTATCAAATATGAATGATAAATTCTAAATTATGATAAAAATTGAAACATTATATAATTTGATAAGATTGTAATTGTATCAACACAACAATATATCGTAAGCTGATATAAAAGGTGTTGCCGAATATAGTAATTCCCTATATTAGAATATTACTATTGAATACAGTTAGCCTAAATGAAATTTATTTTTCAGCATTGTTAGAGGGGAAACATCGCGTAGTGAATAAATGCTTTAAAAAAGCTTGGCCAGAATCTTAAGTATGGGTAGCCGATTTACACAGTACATAGGCTACAACCGTCGTAACAACGGAAAATATAAATGTTCGTTTGTCCCAGAGGGATGGAATTCCAGTAACGCCAGTATTACGATTCAACGCAACCATTTTAGCCTTCTGTACTCCACTATTCTTCCCTTTCACGGTGTACCTTAACTTTTAACGAGTTTTTTATTGTTCCACTCGAATCTGCCACATTCATAAGATTTTATCTCTTACAAAAACTAATTTAGTGAGTGCTGCCGGTTAACTCCTGCAATAATAACTCGTATCTCCTACAGACTGAAAACACACAGCAAACTAATTTAATTATTATTCTTGAATAATACACGTAAATATAGCCGTCTTTTCTTTAACTTTATTACATTTTGTATCAACAAATACAAATTGGCCTAGTTTCGTCTACGTATCTGAAATGTTTTAAAAACCGTAAAATACGACTTATAATTTTTATTTAAATATTTACTTTATTATTAAAATAATAACATTAATTTTTAATAACTTTAATTAATTTATTAAAGTAATTAAATACTAATATTATTAAAGTACTTTATTTATTATAATATTTGGGTCTATGAGCGACATAAAACTATCTTTTTCTTTGTCTAGATACAGGAGAAAACAACTTGAATTGTCATTCGAATTTTTATGGTATGCGTCACACCAGAAACTTTCAGATGAAATATATGGAGCAAAAAATGCTTATTTTTAATTACATTATCAAATTAACATTGCAGAATACTAAAAAAGTAAATTTATTTATTTTATAAAACTTTGTTGTTGTAGATTAAAAAATTGAGAGCAATAACACCAGATTAATATACTGTATCTTGCTAATACTTAAATGCTCAGACTAGCTGATAACGAAATCAGATTTAAAGTCAAGACATTTCTATCGTAGTGACAAAGGAAACGTGGAACAGGTTTCAGATGGTTTCTATTCGTTGTCAGCAACACGTTGATAAGAGGCTACCTATTCGCATTTTACATCATGAATTTGAATTTGTAAAACATTCTCCTTTTCTGTCGGTTACTACGTATTAATCGTAGTCGTAAATACTCGGGCGTTTGGAAGGAAGTTTAGGTAAAAACCAGCGGAATTTAAAGTTATGCGTTATTATTCCTCACCTACCTATAAATTCTGGTAACTAAAAGTAGCTGTAAATATTTACTACAAAATAAAATTTCTTTGTTTTTTGAATTTTCAAAAAACAAAGAGCATATATTTTGGTGACAAGTATAGTTAAATTATGATGTTAATATCTGTCGATATCAGTAAATTTAAACCATTAACCAAACACTATATTAACGCAAAACTTGTAATCCTTGATTTTCCATAGTTTAGTCTGATACGTAATGATCGTCTTAAAATCGTTTCTCCGCTTAAATGTTATCAGTGTTGTGACTACAACAATTTAAACGCTATAAAATTTACCACATTTGTATCAAAATTTTCATTATCAATGTCGGCACCAACGCATTAAATGATGTGTCCATGTTAAGGATATACCGTCACCGTTACCAATAAAAATAATTATACTCAAAGACACAGGTATGACGTATAAAGACTTTTAAAATGAATTATATAGAATGTAAACATATTTGTACATGTGCCTATGTATCGAAGATGTAAAAAAGTTTACAACGGGAAACGAGTATAAATAATCTATATAGCAATGTGATGGTCATTTCAAAAACGTAACTATTCTTAATCCTATACCGTGAAGCAAAAAGTCATATGTCTCCAGTATACAACAATATAACAACACAATATCAGACGATCAAACAACATCAGAATCTTGGGCAAACAGAGTGTATACCATGAATGAAACAGGAATAGAACCAAAGTAGTGGGTTCAAGGTAGAACTGTGTTTCTACATAACAAATTGCAGTGACGCAGTGACTGGCTAATTCATAGATCCTTCATGACAGTTGGCAAGTCTGGAGTTATTACTACGATAATGGTCAACGGCGGGTACGTGTTGATTAACCGACCGTTCACGAACCGTAAGAAAAATCCTGTTCGGTGTCTAATCGTGACGTCACCAGTACTGATATTACTGAAACGTCCGGCTCTTTTAAAAAAGCAGAATAGCAAACACCCGAAAATCACTCCAAAACATATTGTGCCTAGAAAACTGTAAAAAGAAACACACACACGTGGGCGCGCGCGCGCACGCACACACACACACACACACACACACACACACACACACACACACACAACTATTATTATAACAATTAGGCCTATAAATAGTGGTTTTCAGTATATCTTACAACTGTGATACGTATACTTGATAAGCTGTATCTTGATGATGATGATGATGATAATAATAATAATAATAGTTGTAACAATACAGTCTTTGAAACGCGTGTCAGTAAAAATAATTTTTTATTTGCAAAATAAAGTAATTGGTTTTATGAGATTTGTGAAATTTTAATTATATTTACAATTCAGCAGTACTCACGTAAGTACTCTGTTATTATCAGCAGTAGATGGAATGTTTTATAATTAATAAGAACTGATGGGTTCTACATCGGCAACATATTAAATGGAATAAAATATTTCGTTTGTTGTTCCTCTATTAATAAAAATTCGTTTCGCTTTATTGCGAAATGGGGTTAGTAGGTCTAATATTTTCTAATCAATAACTCTACATCAATTATGAATTATTTTAGTGTACTTATATAGATTTTATGTTCATTTATACGATTCGTTGCAGGAATTTGTTTTTCTAATATAATTTTTTGGCATGTTGTTTGTATCAGAATTAGAATTTTGAAAAATAATTCTAATTCCTAATTGTTTATAATATAATTTCCAAATCTCGTTGGATAACACGTGTTGTATTTCTTTTTACTGTGGTCCTGAAATAATACCATTGCACGGTCATTACCATTACTATTACATACTTTATTGATATGTTAAGATTGTATACAGTGGAACGTTTCACATTACCCTGCAAACGGTGTCCGCTAATTTTGCTTTATGTTGACATACGTACGTATAGCTGTACTGTACGACTGCGCACTGAATATTTATCAATGCCATTATTTGCAGAAACTTTAACTGAAGAAGAGAGTTTACTAGGTTACATAGAGTTGTCAGTTTTCACTCTACAATTTGTTATTCATACTTTTACGCTAGGAGTATGAAAAAAAATCAAGGAACTAGGTATACGGGGATACAGATCGACAAATGCCAAAAAATATAAACACGAGGAGAATTCAGTATGTTAGAACAATTCAAAATATTAACAAAATACGTTTGGTTATTTGGCTCGTATTATATTTACGCAAAAGTCAGAGGCCAGTAGGAAGTCACATTAACAATACTGCTGCAGTATACTTGTAAATGCAATACTTGTAACACTTGCAAATTGTAAATGAATGAAACGAAAATATTTCTTGTATAATTTAGTATATTAAAACCTTATCTTTTTAAATACAAATTTAATTTAGTAAGAACTATTAATACACTATCGTAATAAACGAATAAATAATTAAAATATATGCACACACACACACACACACACACACACACATGCTTGTATGTTTCACTATACAAATAGACTATATTTCACTATAATTTTGTAATTAAATATGTATATGGTTAGGTGGGCATTGTAATATGTTGCAGTATAAGACACCTAACGTACGGATGATTCTGTATCGTAATGTCCCTCACTTACGTTTAGGAAGGTAAGCAGACGTAGAAGAAAGTATAATAATAATGATTGCATAATAAATGATTACCTAAATAAATAATTTTGGGTAAATTGAATTACTACTTAAAACATGTTAAATGTTATTGGAATCTATCTTATGCTTAATTAATAAAATGTGTCATTAAGTTCAAAATTATAAAATTCATAAAAATATTGTTAAATTATAAAACAATAATATTTTGTGAAAAAACATTAAAGATGCAATCGTGTTCAAACTGACGACGAAATAGGAAAATTAAATATGAAACTAAATTTTCAGTTTGGTGTAAATAAATTAATTTTTTTTTAACTTTGGCAACAGTTTTCAAATAAAGTCAGGGCAAAAATGTATATAAATTGGAAGTTGTCTTTTCTGTACGGTATAACCATTTTAGTTTTGATTTAAAAGTATTCAGTGGTATCTATTGTAAATTTTAAGTCTATTATCCCTTAAAAAGGCATAAATGTTTAGTGACGACCACTCTTTTCTTCTGATAGTTCCTATCCGTTTCGGATGTTGGATGTCATACAGACTATTTTAACTTTCTGTACTGCTGCACGGAATAAGTCAGTTGTTGTATTCATGTCAAACCAGGTCCTTAAATTTCTCAGCCATGATATTCTCGGTCGCCCAACTCCTCTCTTTCCAAGTACTTTTCCTTGTTGTATGGACTGCAATAAGTAAAATCTCTGTTCATTTCTCATGAGATGTCCCAGATACTGAAGCTTTCTAAGAACTTCAACATCTGTTATATGTGCTTTCCATGAAATGTTCAGTATTCTACGGTAAAGCCACATGTCGAAAGATAACGACCACTCTAGTGTTTATTAATAAATACTTACTCTTTTTAAATCAAATCGGAATAATTTTTATTAGTGGTGTGCAATATTGATCATTCTGATTTATCTTTTTAGGCTTGAAATTGTAATTTTGAGTTATACTCTCAGTATATGGATAATACGTAGGCTTCACCTTTTCTGTAGTATAAAAAGATAATGCTGTCTTAAATTAAATGAAACTTTGATAACCAGCAAGATGTCTTACTGTAAAATTAATTTTAAAAGTATGCCTAGGCTTGGTTGTTTAAAATTCTTACCAAAAATATATAAAATTATTAACCTTGCAATTACATTACACAGAATTTCAAAATCTTGGATGTTTTTGATTATGTACAATTAATTTTGTACACTAACAACGTATGATATGTTCCATAAAATGTGATATAATGTTTAACTGCGAGATTATTTTTCGGTTTAAAGGAGGCGTGTCAAAGATTGGGAAATATAAATTTAAAACCAGTATATATTTATATCCGAGTTGTTAATGAGTTAGGCGTATAGTGTATTGTTAATTTTAATATCGTGATCAGATTTGGACTTCTAAAACGTATGTTAAGCACAGTACAAGCTTATGACATATTTATTAGAAACGAGAACAAAAGCTGCAGACTACCCTGCAAACAGTACCGGCTATACCTTGATATACCAATACAATTGTGTCAAGAAATTGTTGGCCACATTGCAGACGTATCGTGCTTACAATAGTAAACTGTGATTTCTCTTGTAGACTTCATAAATTTGAAACTTGTGGATATAAATTACAGACATTACCAAGAAGTAATATTTCCGCCATTATAAAAAAAACATCAAGTATATTAGTTATATTGAGAGAAACGCCTAGTAATCAGGTTACTAATTATGTCCTTAAATTCGTAGTGACCGTCAATCAATGAATTTTTCCGGTGAAGGGTTTGTGAGGAGGATCACAGTTCTGTGTTTGGTGTTAGCAACAATTGTCCTGATAATGACAATAAACATTGTCGAAACGTCGACACAAATAAGTTAAAATTTTTGTTATATTTTTTGACCGATCCTCACAAACTCTTCACCGGAAAAATTACAAATTATGACTAACCTAATGTGTTCTGAATAGGTGACATAAATGTTATCACGTTTTAAATACTAAACTTATTACTCTGTACGGGTACCTAGTAAAGCTAAGTGCAATAATATTTATTTTAGTTTCAATCTGATGCACCCCATACTCTTTGTAGAGAAACGCACAGACTTGGATTTTAGTTAATGTTTTACCGAAATAGGCGATCTCACCCTCTGGAAGAAACTCTTGCGAGCTCAAGTTTCAGAGCTACCGCAGAGCTGCGAGGAAACATGACAGAGTCGGCTACGATGAGTCCTTCCATGGCCGGCTCTAGTAGAAGTCCGGAATATTAAACGTGGCAACACTGGAACCACCTGATCTTTGAAGCCGACTAGAGGATCTCTTAAATTATGTATTTCAATAACCAAATCGCATCATTTTTATTTGCCGGTTAACAGCAGGTATATAATTCTTAATTTTTTGCAAATTAAAAGTTTGTTATGTAAAATACTGTTAGATTATTTAAGAAATATTCTAATTAACTCATTCATATGACACGAATTCAATATTTCAAACAAAAATAAATTAATTAGGCCTAACACTAATTCACTAATTTCATCAACTTAAACGTATTATCTAATCATGTAAGTGCGTACAGACCTATAACTTAGATTTAGCTATAAATAGGCCTACTCATGATTTTAGTAATACTATGAAATTAAATAAACATATAATATGTTCGCTTTAGCTATTTTATTGCACTATGCTTATAGGGCTCAGACGCAACGTTGCCACGTTTAATATTCCGGCCTTCTACTAGAGCCGAGCCGGTCTTCCCCAGTCACTTTCATAATTCTGTTGTTAAAAGAAAGTGTATCTTCCTAATTTATTCCATCTGATGTACTGTTACTATCTGAAATACACGACAGGAAGTTCAGTTTAAAAAGGAAGTGCATTAAAAATAACATGCATCTGAACTGCTTAATCGAAACCGGGATATGTTTCTAATGAACAACAGTAGGCTACACCACTTCACTGTGAAGCCACTACTACTACTACTACTACTGTTGCTGCTGCTGCTGCTGCTGCTGCTGCTGCTGCTGCTGCTGCTGCTGCTGCTACTACTACTACTACTACTACTACTACTACTACTACTACTACTACTACTACTACTACTACTAATGCTACTACTGTGGTTTCTGTTAACCGTTTGATACTTCTCATTTCTCTGTAAAAGGTGTAAGTACATTACGTGTTGATACTTAAGACGCTCTTAAAGCTCCGTGATATCTTTATTAAAAAAGATATGAAACAGGAAACGAAAACAATAAAAAGTTTTGATAATTTGTTACCAACCTTACCATCGAGTCAAGAATTGTTTTTGCAAATAAGAAATACATCGCGACTCAATATTTACAGTAACCGTAATAAAATCTGTTCCCTTCTTTTACAGCATCACAGCTAAATCGGATGAGACCGTATCATTTTGCACTGGCCCACCTGACAATTGGCCGTGATGTAATAGCTGCGCATCTTTAGGCTGCGCCCCGTTTGTGTATGTAGGTCGCGATTAACTACACAAGATGTGCTCGAATAACATGGGCGTCAACAGATTTAGCCCCAGACACCTAGAATTGTACGAAATTGTGGAATGCAATTATGAACAGTTCCTTAGTTTATTAGTTATCGCCTTTTATTATTACGACGCTCGGCGCTAACAGTTGGAGAAAAGCAGACCTTACTTTATTAACATGTTTTGCTACGTTATGCCATTTTCAAAACCACCCTGACAAAATGAAATGAAATTTTGAATGATGAAATGAGTAATAAGTTTGTTTGTTTGTTGTTATGTGCATTGTTAGTGAAATCGTTTCCAATTAGATTAGACATGTGTGTACATAGAGGCACAAGGCCTATCAGTATTAAAAGATCAGTTAATAAACGTAGTTAAATTAAAATCTGACTAACGCCTGAGCAATTTAAAAGATAGTGATAATATCTTAAAATTCGACACTTTAAAAGATAGTGAAACTTTTCTATTAAATTAATTTTGTGTAATTTTTATACAAGTCGTTCAAGTGAACTGTCTGCTAAAGCGTTTAAAGTGTGTTGAGAAGCTTTACTAGCCACTTCTCTTGTCTGTTTAACGACTTCGCAAATAACTTCAGGATTAAGTTGTCTAGCGACAGGGCAGCTAAGCTCATTATTTGTAAACACTACTTTGACGCGAGAAAATATCGTAATTAATGACAATGGGTAGTGTTGTGTACAAAGTAGTCTTCATTGTATTAAAATTTTTATAATTTATCTTCTGTCCCAATATTTAACGACAATTGAAACGGTGGTTACGTTTATCATTGTTATCTATTATAAGGTTAAAAAGGTTGATGTGTTCTATTAAAGTTACTAGATATTTTAAAATGTTTAAACTCTATATGGTGTTTAGTTAAAACTTAGGCCTATAGGGGGCAGTGAAAAAGTTAGTTGCACTAGAAAAAAAAAACATGGAATATTTATGAAAATTATATTACTTACCTGAAAGTACAATTGAAGATCTATTATTCTATAATATCGCCAAATTTGTCGTAGTGACATGTGGTTTTCAATGCCATTGCCGAAAAATTCAAGTTCAAAATCCGATACCCATTCATGTGCGACAATTCGTATTTTTTCGATGTCGTAATATCGCCGCTCCGCAAGATTTCTTAAATACGAACGGACACATGGAAATCGCAAGTCACAAGGTCTGTAAAGACGGTGTTCCGACTCCTCTGTGTCAGAGTTTTCAAGGAGTTTCTTCTTAACGCGTGCCGAAGAAATCCCCAGCTCAGTAATAATTTTGTTCACTATAGGCTTAATTCGCCTATTTGTAAGCAAACGTTGGTGAACACATGCAATGTTGCCGAAGTCGACGATTTTCCCTGCTGGTAATCGTTTCCCAAATATCGTGGTGGCATTTTCGAATAACTGACACCATTTTGGGATAGTCAGTCTTGAACATGCTATGGTACCAAATACGTCTCTCAACTGGTGATGAAATTGCCGATTGCCAATACACGTCTTTGCCAACAGAAACGAATAACTGCGCGGACTTCTAATTTCGACGTTACACTTCCTAATGACAAAACATGTTTCGCAGCTAACAAAGGATTAACTGCAGCTACAAAGTACGAACGTTACTACAGTTGGCGGAACGGAAGTTTCCAAGTGTTGGCACTAGCTTTTGTCTCTTTTAGAAAAAATAATATGGGCAAGTGCAACTAACTTTTTGACTTCGCATCATTATTAAACAAACTGTAATTAACCATTAAAAAGAAAGCTGTGTATGTATGAATGTGTGCGTGTGTGTTCGTTTTTTTATACGTATAATTACCAAATCTTTTTTCCAAATTTACGTAAACCAACCTCTTTGTTATTTAAGAAAAATGTAAGTAGCAGGAACACATAATATGATTCTGAAGCAAATTAAAATTACATGAACTGACAAAATAATGTATTTTTCTAAGAAATATATATATATATATATATATATATATATAATATAATTTAAATTTGTGGAGCCCCACGATCTTGGAGCGCCACAATTATACAACGTTACATATACATACATATACATGTGGGCATGTCAGGCCTCACGTTCAAGGGATATAAACTTATACAACGAATTTATATGTAAATTCGATATACAGTAATTCATGCAGGTTGTATAATTATACTAGGTGTATTTATAATAAGAGTATTTTTATTTATCAGTATGTAAAACTCATATTTATTATTTATTCATTATTATAAATATTCATAAACATCATTAATAATTGTCGGTCACGATATTGCTCATTATTAAATGTTTATATCTTATGATATGCAACATTACACATATTTAAAAAAAAATCTCTTATATCTAAACATGTTAATAATCTTATATCTAGACATGTTAAATAATTGGTTTATTAATTTATTATAAAATTAAAATATTTTTATATTGAAATAAATTGTCTTATTTCAGATCTGACCTCTACTCGCTCAGTCTATACCAAGGTTTAAAATTCAATTTAAATTTATATTAATGTCTTGTAGACTGGCCTTGTTTTAATATTCAACTTTAAATTAATCTTTCTATACTTCAAATATCTAATTACTTTACTATCTACAGTATTTTGATAATAAACTCTACTCTCTTTACTTTAAATTCTCTTTCATTTATTAATGCTTTTATATATATGCGATCGCTCATTCTTAGACTAAACATTTATTTACATTTTAACATATTATTACTAAGTATAAACTTTTCTTTGTTTTAATTTACTGTCTTTTGAAATCGTCTTTATGAGCTCTTTTTCTTTACAAATCATTTAAAATGCATTACGCATGTCACCTCGATTTCTGATGATCTTACGACTGTTGTCCAGAGTTAGTTTTCCATTCCTCTTGTCCTGGCGTGGTCCTGGATACGTCTGGAGTCGAGCGTCGTTCTACGGCAGCATGTTCCTGGATACGTCTAGAGTCCAGCGTCGTTCTACGGCAGCATGTTCCTGGATACGTCTAGAGTTCAGCGTCGTTCTACGGCAGCTTTCCCGTGTCTACTCTTGGTAGACTTACTATTTCGGTAATTACTTTTTCCGTAATATTGTCGTGAATTTAACGAACGTTATTTCGTTTGTTACTGCGACTTGTAATAGAATAAAAATAAACTGTTTTGCCGAAGGACAGCATGTCCGGCTGCAACTGTGTCTTGAAATGAAGAGAAGGGTTTTTGGTCGAACCCTTAATTTATACCCTCTCGAGATTCCGCGCCAGTCGACTCCAAAATTGTCCTGTCGATACCTGCATACCTCGTGACAGCCCCCACTCCCGAACCTTTTCATCTATTTGCAATTATTAGCAAATAGCAATGTTTTGCACGGAATCGAGATAGCACAAATCATAGCTAATTCGATTAAGCACTCACTATATTAATTTGAGCGTGTTAGGGTAATTTGCGTATTTTTTAGCACGTTTATTTTGCACTGTCTTCGCATAACGTGTTCGCATTAACGTCATCTTTTCACTGAGGATAACTATAAATTTCACACACACTTTGGTGCCTTTGGTTTGATCATACACTAATTAGTTTTCGCACAGTGAATTAAAATAATTATTTTATTAATTACTTGGGGCGGGTTGCTGAGATTCCTGTCTATGCCTGCATCACTAACACACACAAGATACACGTGTAACACACATACAATTGAGCAGGTGTTCACTGCTTGTCGAAACAGGTTAATTCTCCCCTAATCTAACAATGAAATATTTTTGCAATCTCAGACCTGTCCATTTACCCGTAACTTATACAAGTTATACAAAATTTATATTTATTTAAATTAATGCCTAATACAGCGTATGGCTGTATCGTTGCAATATATATATATATATATATATGCATGCGCGCGCGCGTATGGTGAGAGTGTGTTTATGGTTGAGTGAGGTTCCCTTAAAATTTTTTTGAAAAACTATCTGAACAGTTTTTATTTTATTAGCTGTAAGAAGAAGGTGTCGACTTTTTAATTCAAACAATCTATATCGTACAAATATTAAAGTTCCGAGTGTACTCAATTAAACGAGACTATACAAATCCAGAATTGTCCTGCGTGTCTATGGTATCACAGAAGCCGTCAATAATATATACAGTTTAAAACTTCATCTTCCTTATAGTTATCACTTTTATACAATTCAGCTACTTCACGCAAAACAACTTGCGTTAAAATTAGGACATTGTGTTTGTACATGAATAATTTGAATTTTATATACAGCTAGTAGCTACTAGGCCTACAGTATATTAAAAATAGTGAATGAAGCTTTTTCTGAAATTTTATTCTGTAACATATTCCTTTTTACTTTATACTGAAAGTAAGTATTATTGAATTTTTAGGCATTAAGGAACTGAATGTTTCCTGATACACTGAAGATGTCAGTACAAGACGTCATTAAAAAATGTTAAATACGAGTAATAAACTGTATTAAACTGTTAATAGACTAATAAATGATAAAAGCAATATATAAAAAGACTTAAAAAGAATGAACGAAATAAAAATAAACTGGTAAAGAGAGTGGCTTAATCAAAGCTTAGTAAGTGACTAAGGTGGAAACAGTAGAAACCTGTTTTATATTTCTTACAATTACAAAAAGAAAGCACTCTGTTATCAAAAGCAAACAAAAAATGTTTCCGGAAGCAAGGAATCATAAAGGTACTGTCTGTTGGATTACCGGAAAAAATGGAAGGATTTACTGTACAACAACGAAATCCACTCGCGTACGCCCACACCTTGATGCTTGTATTGTCGACATGAAAATGTAAAAAAACAGCAGTACTGTCGTTCCCACTGTCATCTGGCATTGTAACTGTTGATTTTCTTGTGCGGCTTCTCACACGCGCGCGCGCGCGCGCGCGCGTAATGTATGTGTGTAGGCTAATAGATGTCTAACAGTCATAGAGGTGTATATTGTGAATGAAGACAAATTAATTACGTTTAGAGTCATTACATTTTATGATAGTGTATTTGCAGTGTATATGCATGTCACTTCCATAATTCTATATTAAAATTATATTTTATTCAACATCAGTTTAATAAACTGATGCATTCAATAAATATTGAATCTAATATGGAATTTTTCTAAAACAGGTGTGCATTTAGTGTCATAAAAATATAAGGAGGGAATATGATTCAGTGTAATATAGTAAGAACAAACGCCTACACTTGAAATTTGGAGCTTAATATCACAGGCTACGTAATAGTTTTATAAATCTATAAAACGTTTAAAGATAAAATGTTTAATTTCATTGTGCTTAGTTGTGATAACAGCTACAATTTACAATTGGTTCAGATATAACGAACATGTTTTGCGTACATTCAGATGTAATGTATTTACTGATTATACATTTTTCGTGAACTGAAAGAAGTATTGAAAGTAATATGCGTTGTGCTTTAAGTTACAAACGTTCGAAGAAAGCGACAAAACCGAAGTATAAAAATTTCTTTTTCTTAATGGTTTCAACAGCTTCCATTTCTTTCACCATTCTTCTTAAAATTTTAGCACTTATGTAGTATGTCATACAATGATTAATTAATTAGAATAACGTTACAGATAAATTAACTGAACCCTTTCGTGGCCTTTCATATGTACATAAGTTGTATCTAATCAAGTGAGTAAGAAAATTTAACTAATAAACAATAAAATTGTTATCATTGAGACAAAAAATAATCAATAGTGTTTTAACTTGTGATGGAATAATTCGTGAAAGTATTAAAAGTAAACTTTGAGCTTGAATCATTTGTATTACATGAAACGTGTATTTTGGGATTTGTAAGAGAAAAATTTGGTAAGCTGTACAATTTTTAGGTCACATTGTAATAACAAATTTGATAAAACCTCATAAGTGAAATTTACCCACGATATGATATATGAAAACTGGTTATTTCTGTTGGATTATCAACGGTGTAAGAGGATTTACGGCCTAGCAACAAACCTTTCTCTCTCTCTCTCTCTCTCTCTTACACACACACACACACACACACACACACACACACACACACACACATTCGATACTGAATTTGCTGAAGTGTAATGGACTTTGGTACAAATATTGCTGCTGTTGTTATTTTTGTAGGCGGTTTTCTTTTTATTTTATGCTCTTTCAAAGAGAAACGGTCTTTGATATTATCATATTTTTCGTATACTTGCTACTGGTTTCTTGTTAGATCTCTCTTTATGTTTAACAGGTTTAACCTGTTATCTTCATAAGATGTAAGTCTAGTAATGTCTTCATCCATTACGTACAAGATACGCCAAATTTTATCATTGTTATTTAGAATGTCAGTTATCAGATCAGGAATAAGCAGTATAGTAAGGATATGTAGTAACCCAAGTTTAGAAATAAACGTGTATATTGAATGTGTCATGTAAATTTATTACATACTTTAATTCCTTACATTAATATTAGAACAGCAATTAGTGTTATATATAAATCTGTGTTTACCCATATACTGATTGTTCCATTAGTTTAAGCAAGCTTCTTAAGGTTTAATCAAAGTAAAAATTATATTCGTATGAAGTTTTACATTCTAAGTAATTAAAATTTTCACTTTCTGAACTTGTTCATTTTAATCACTGCTTGTGTTATGGTTAGCTACAGCCCAATTAACATCACTGATTTTTTTTATCTTATTACTTAAATATTTTTATCCAATTTACTTAAAGTGAAAAATGTTTTTTTAAGGTCATTTATTTTTGTAGCCAATGGTAATATAGAGTTCACAAATGTATTTCTATCTAGAAGTATTCACTTTTTGTGCGTTGACTTATGGTAGGGGATATACAGGGGTTTAACTGTTTTAATTAAACTCATAGAATATCTATCCGTTTACCTTCAAAAAGAGGGATAATATTTTACGATAAAAAACTTTCTGGAATTTTGTAAAATTGATTCCATTTGATAATTCATAAGTACAGGCTATAATAAATTTCCATTACGTAAAACAACACAGTTTTAAAAGAAGCAAAACATACATATTTTTAATATTATTTTGAATGTTCATCACTTTTTTCACAGCACTTAATAATTATTACTTAAGGTACTTTCACTTATGAAAAACTTACTTGTTGTTATTTCCTCAAACTTTTTTTTTACCTCAAACTCCGAAACGACGTTTGAGGAAATAACAACAAGTAAGTTTTTCACAAGTGAAAGTACCTTAAATAATAATTTTACATATTCTTAAATTAAAATTAGTGTGAAACACATTATATTTTATTGATTAATCAAAATACAAATATTACACTATGTAAAATGTGATGATGATGATGCCCATGTGGCGACATTATATGCAATTTTTATCGTCTATTTTATCGAGTAGTTTGTATATGGTCTTTTTGTACAGTACCACGTAACAATGAAGAAAATCCGTGGTGAACGAAGTGGATGCAGTCGAGAGTTTTCTTCCAGAGGTCAAGCATACACTCCTATAAGTGTGTTCTTAAACATGATATGTAATAATAGAATGATAGAATCTACAAGGAATTAAAACATCACAGCAAAAATAAACGGCAAAGTACACAGGAATGAGACAGCCCATTGAAAAAAGCGTTGCATACCATCCGAGATCAATAACTCAAATTTAAAAGGGAAGTAGACGCTACATCACATTACAGTTAGTTTGTACTTTGTAACTCAGTTTACCGCGTACTTTGTGTCGGCTCTTTAGGAATCGGTAGTATCTGTAGCTTGAAGCGCAATTTTACTGGTAAATCCGAACTATTTTAGTAACACTGTACACTACCAAAAGCATATGGAAAGATTTGTATGTGAATCTTCTTTTAAAACTCAATCTTAAAGAAGGGTCATGAGTAGTGGTCGTCTGATGGACAACGGGCTCAATTATAATAGGAAAAAAGAAACGTTCTTACAACATCTTTCTTAAAATTTAAAACAATTACTTGGCTCAAGTCGAAGAACACTAAATGTTTATACAATGCCTTTAAAAAGGAATTTGCAAAATTTAACACAATTTTCTTTTCGTAGGCAGTTTTTTCACACTAAATATACAGCTGAAATGAAAAACAATGTATGTTTGTCTTGAAAACCCATTAATTTACATTAAATTCAATTAAGATGGCGTAGATCCAGACAAAGAGTCACACACAACAGAACGCCACAAAATAAATTTTATACAATACATAATTTATAACACGTTTAGTTGAGTTAGTTCAATTCACCGTAAAATTACTGAAAACATGCTAAAGAAACAAATATGGAAAGGATATGATAAAATACAAGATGAAATATAGCCTTTGTTAGTACCACTGACAAGCAGTATTAATTATTCACCAACCATCAACACCAGTAACAGCAAGTCAAAAATGGAAAGAACAGAAGATCTGCCATCGATTATCACAAGCAGAAAACGAATTGACGAATACTTTACTGATACTTAATTTATTGAATGGCGTTTGTGAAAAAAGTTTTGTCTCCCCTGTAGACACTTACGTGTAAACAAGTTACCTTAATTTAAGCAGAGAACAAATAACTAATACACTGATTTTTTCAGTAGAGACTAAATTTGTTAAATATAATTTAATAATAATAGTAATATGAATTTTGCTTATTAAAAAATTACGTTTTTATGGCTGTTTATGTATAAGTAATTTGACTAAAAAAAAAAATTCCTCAGATTCCTTTCAAAAAAGTCTACTTTAAAAGACTGTCTAAATCTGAAAACCAGCCACGAAAATATTTTAATAGGTTTTTAGCTACGAGTGGATTTCAGAAATTTATAACCTTTTTTTCGCCATACATATCTTTGCGATTATGAATAAAAAAAAACTTTTTTTGACAACTGGTGTAAATACATTTTCTAAGTAATAGATGATTGGATGCAATCATCGTTAGAAGCGTTTAGACTTTTACTTACTGTTATAATAATCAATTTTTAAGGAACACGTCAATGCGTCAATGTGTGAGTCCATTTTATATCAATATTTAATGTAGTAGAACATGGTATCTGACTTTAAAGTACATATACTGCAGCTAAAGAAATATATCTAAAATCAACATTAATCACATCATTAAAGTTTTATGTAACTGAAATTTATAATTGCCATAGCAATTAATGTAAACATTATATAAGTTAATATATATTCTTCATGACTTAAATTAAGGGAATATTTGGCAGCGCTTTACTTTGTTCATTGTATTGGGTTAGAAAATGCGTAATTATGATCAAGTTTTCTAGTTCAAGAGCGTATAATTTAGATTTTAATAAGGATCGTATTGTTTATAGAAAAATATCACAGTTCAAATAAACAATACGCACCACAATATATTTATTCAATAATCGTATATATGGCAAGTTATAAATATATACAAAATCCGACTTTATTTCAACGGCTCTCAGCAAAGTTATTTTCCTTACGTATAAGGAAAGGACTGTAACATGATACTTCTCTTACGTGTTAGATACATATTTACGTGTAACATCGTAAATAAATCGTTAATAAATTGAAAAAAGTACTGGTGAAGGACATGCAGAAAATACTGAAAATGGAAAACAGAATAATTTATTCAATTATAATACCGAACTATAAAGTAAAACAGACATACCGGCTTTTTGAATTTTAAAATTTGTAAGCATTAATTGTATCTTGAAAGGTGATAGAGTTAATTAATTTCATTTATGTACATCTATATGTCATAATTTCCAACTACACAGATGTTTCTTGGTAGTAAGAATGTTTATCAAAGTAATCCAACATATATAAATATAATTTATTTGTTAACTGAGAGAGAATATTTACGATGCATCGAAATACCTGTACACGAATAGCATTTGCAAATTTGTATCAAGAAGCTACGTAAGAATTTGAAACGTTCTGTTTTTGTGTGCAATTAATATAGACATGAATTTTTGACACATATTTTACTTGAAAATAAAAATTTTAGTATTCAATAAAATACTAATGTTTTAATGTAGATTATTCATTACATTTTGTGTAAAAAAATGTATGCCTATAAGATCGTAGTACAGTATATACATGAAGAAAAAATTGAAAACAACAAAACAGTAAAATACGCCGAAGAAACATAGGTTAAAAATACGTACAACGTATAATAATATAAAAAAATATGCTGAAATAACGTTGGAAATTGTGTACATTTACGACATTCCATCGTGAATTTAAATTCAGAGCTGTTTGTGTACTCGTTATTGAATAAACTGAACCACAGTTGCTGACAATATTTGCACTTCTTCTCGTACCCGCTTTTCATTAACAGGATGTACAATGCGGGATGCGGGATGCATAGTGTTGTGTAGCGTACACGATTGTATCTAAATCTGGTGGATTTCCTGGAGACGTGTAATGAATGACGAAATAGAATGACACAGTTTTGCAGCCACGTTTGTATTGAGTGTCATTCAACTGTTAGTTAACTAACGGGATTTATGTCGACATAAAATCGTAGAGGTTTCAAACTACAAAATTCTTATTGTTCCATAACACACACACACACACACACACACACACACACACACACACACACACACACACACACACACACACACACACACACACACACACACACACACATACACACACACATTCAAAACACTTGATCTGGTACTTTTGCCTGATTGCATGACTGGGGACTAACTTTATTTCATATAACAAGCTAACTAACTATACTAACTTACTTTTGTGTAAATTGAAAATTATCTATATATATAAAACTCAAAGTCTGAGGATTTATGGGTACTGAATACAAATCCACACCGTTACACTGATTGCCACCAAATTTTGCACAGGTAACCTTTGACACAATGCGCAAAATACTGTCTAACTTGGAATTTGATATTTTTCCCCGTTCGCATGATTTAGGCTATTTTAATTATGGCTTTTCGTTGACGCGTATAAAGATGACAGCAACACCATGGATACTAGAATTAATTACCACAGTAACAAGTAAATAAACCAATGATATTTAGCGGCATCGGAACTGTACCTTTATCCGTTCCTGCAGTACATTTTCGATGTTTTATGTAATATACGATTGTATCGATATATTACGATGTGGAAAGTGTACTAATTGTAAATTGTCTTTCACACTAATTGTAAATAATTTTAATATGCGATTGTATCGATATGTTTTGTAATTTTGTATACAGATACGGCTATATATTTTTGTAATTGTCTTAAACTATTATAAAAATTATGTCTGTACGTATTTCTGATGATGTAATGAATAAGTAATGAAATATATTAAATAATACTACTACTAAAGATATCACAAACACCATGGAGACCAGAATTAATTACCACAGTAACAAGTAAATAAACCAAAGCTATTTAGCGGCATCGGAACTGTACATTTATCCATTCCTGCAGCACATTTTCAATGTTTTATGTAATATGCGATTGTATCGATATATTACGATGTGGAAAGTGTACTAATTGTAAATTGTCGTGTTAGTTAATGCAAAGCGAAAATACGTGTTGTTTTCATTTGTGAGGTTAGGTGACAACGGTTTTTTTTATTTTAGTTTACGGCTGAAATAAATAAAAGTCATAGTTGAGGAAAACATAAAGTTTAATGTGTTATACAATGCTTCTAACACAGTAACACTTAGAATAAAGAATTTAGCGTTTTTTATTTAACAGGTACTTTATAAATATCTCCAAAGGCGTTATAAACGGGTACTTTTAAATCTCCAAAGGTTGTTGCACCAACATAATAATTTGGTACAAGTTAAAATAGTACAAGTGTTGAAAACAGCTTTGGAGAGAATTTGACTAATAAGTACAAAATTGTTATACGAGCTGACAGAACGCCAAATAGACATACACAATAAAAATTATATTAAAATACTTATTTAAAGTCGAATATTTACGTGCGAAGCCGCGGGTAACAGCTAGTATTGTATAAGCTATGTAAGTAAACGTAAGTGTAAGTACTATATACAACAAATATTATATATTAACATATTAGTTAAGTTGGAAACCTCAGAGAAATAATATCTACCCCATAAAGGAAAGATCAAGTTTTCGGAAAGTACGCTTCTGTAAAATTTAATACACGATTATGATTCCGTATACAAGAATGTTCTATCCGGGAATGTATACGAACAATACGAACTTGACAACTTTGTTACAAGTAATGCAACCATTAAGTGTTTAGAACTGTACGGTGTAATACAGTAGATGAAATCGATTATTTTCCGATTTTAAGGTCATAATCTTTGTAAACATTAAAATTTGTAAATTAATAAACATTTTATTTTAGATTCGTTGTTGGTTAACTCTTCCCGCAAGTAATTATACGTGTTATTTATACAACTGATTACTTATTTCTGTGAAACGTTGTTATCTATTCATCATTACAGCTCGAATAATAATATTCTGCGGCTTTTTTTTAATATTAATATTGTCACAAACACTACAACTGGTAGCCACATTGTCCTTGCACTACTTTCTTTTTCGTACGCGTCATTCATAAACTTCTAATACTTTACTGCCCGACACCAATACGCCATTCACTCAGTCGCTTCTTCTCCTACAAATTCATTTTTCAACAGTATTAGGATGTATGAGTTAAACAATAAACATGTAACACTAAACAGAACGCACTAGAAAAATATAACAGGCAAGACATTGATAAATGGTTTAAACTATGTTGCTGAGGAGATATGAATATTTCTTAAGATGTAAAGTTACTTGTCTATATTAGGAGTGGAGAGTGAAAGAGACTTTGAGTAAAGAGAGTAGGAGTACTGTGAAAGAGTAGTTATGTAAATTAAATATCGAGAAAGCAGTTATAAAGACAAAAACGTAAAACATAAATTTGGCCAAATAAAAGGTGTTTGTTAACTCTAGATTTCACAAGTTTTACAGCGTACGTAGAGCAACATAAACAGAATTAGAAGATGTCAGTAATTTGTGAATTGTATACAAATGTGTAGGAATTTTGATTGGAATAAATAAATGTTTAATACTGAACATACGCAATTTTGAATTTACGTGTTACAATGATTTTAGCCTTTTTTCTAAACATGAGTAGAAAAAAAACACATTTGAGTATATCAGACAATCAACCAAATGTACTGATATACGAATATGAGTCTGACAGAAGTGAAGAAGAAAATTATTGTTGGGGGGGCGCGCACACACACACACATATCATATTTATATTGATATTTGTATGTAACATTTGTTCTACAGTTGGAAATTAGTATCAAGTTGCTTTCCGAAGTCAGAGTAATATATCGCGTTAATAGCCTTTAACACAATGGATTAGTACATACAACTCGTACTTTAATAGTTATAGCTTGGATACTGGAATTAACGTAGTTGCGATATCGCGGTCAGTAACATGCACTCGTGGTCAACCTCTGTACTACACAATGTGGGACATAGAGACAAGTTATAGATTCAACTCTCAGGGGAATAGCGTTTCCTGAGTTGCCTGTCCGATTTGATCAACAGACATACACGCTCTATATGTACACATACAAACATACAGGCATACAAGTTACATATAGATATTTTTTAAATCTATAAAATAATAATAATAATGTCTCCCATGTATACCACTGAAGTAGCTTAGGAGTAGACAGGGTAGGCTGCCTAATGTAAGTCGTACGGCATACAAGGAAGGCAGTGTGGCCAGCACTACGCTTCAGCCGCCCTTTTTTTAAATTTATTTATGTTAAAATATAATTTAAAATTTTATAAAATGTTTGCCATTTAGAACCATCAAAAATTACAGAAAAGTTGAATTTGAACATCGGTTTATTAAAAGCAAACGTTTCTTAAAATATTTCCAGGAGCTAATCACTCCTAATTTTTCCAATTAGATGTTCAATTGAATACACTGAAAATATAACCACGTATGTATTTACTAATTATAGTTATTTTTCTACAGAAATTTGAGATTTTTGTTTAGTTTAGTACTTATAAATCTATAAATGCAATTTATCATTAAATGCAGCATGAAATAAGCATTTCCGTGTTAAGTACACTTATCATGTTTTCGTTTGTCCTATATCACATTTTATTTGTTGATTGCATTATAATTTTAAATTGTGTATTAGTTATTTATATCGGGTGACTGAAAATCACGCAACTCGGAATCAGAAAATGACTTATTCTATAATAGGTATGTAAATAGAATTAGAGGTATTATGTTAGCAATGCTGATATTTGCATTAACGTGTCATGACTTTCCAACAACGTGTTGCATGAGGTAGAAAGTGTGTGCTGTTTACACACGCCAAAATAAATATTTCGTACAGAAAAGTGTTTGATTAAAACTGTGTCTGATAATGCGTTCTTTCAACCCTACACTGCATGCATTTTTAATTTCAATTTAAAAAATATTTATGTTAATGTTGTTAGGTAATGTTATTTTCATGTTATATGCTCTATTGTCACTTATACAACTACAACAATTTTGTATACAGAACTGTTCCACAGGTAGAAATCCATGAATTGAAAAATAATTTCTTAAAAAAAAGAACATTTAGTGAGGGAAAAATAAACTCTTCCAGATCTGGGACATAATGCAGTGAACAGATATGTAAATGCTGAAAGCTGTTTTCGAAAAAGATTCCTAATATCATAAACCTAATAAATCAAAAATAAAATATTTTTGTTTATTTATCCATTCAAATTTATTTATTTATGTTATGTTGTATTTTTTTGGTTGGTGCAATGTTTTGGCAGTCTCACATAATTACGACTATTTGAGCAAACGTGAAAAGAATTAAAATAATATAAATCATAATTAGTATCGATTATTCTTTGGTAACTGATGATAATGATTAAGTTGTAATGGCGCAGGACGTGGGCCTACAAAAATTATGTCACGCACTATAAAGCAACAATTTCATAATTAAATAATTATATATAAATATAATTTTTTTAACTACGGTCAAACTGATTTGTCTTGCATCGTTTTATGTAACGAAAAATTTTCTGCGCTTCCAACCACGTTTATGCATCACCTTATTATGTACGATTACACTGCAACCATTTTGCTTTGTTGACCTTCATTTATCTATAAAATCAAATTACTGTTTGTTACAATAGAAAATCACACAAATCAATTTATACTTTGATTCAAATTCGAAGGCACTATTTCATGTACCAAAAAAAATTATATAGCATAGAAGGTACACGTTCTTGATTGTTATGTACACCAGGTCATGTTTTCCACAAAGGGGAGCTAAAGTTCCGTACAAAGCTTTCATATATTGCAAGGTCACGAGGGAGGCACAAACTTTGTATTTCGGTCACAGTACACTACTGTCAAGGGAACGCGCCCTTATCACATCTGTTATTGTTGACATAATGGCTTGCTCCACATATAACACGTAAACACGTTTATTATATGCGATGCCCAGAGAATCAAATTTAACTTCAGTTTTCTATTTAAGTTAAACCGTTTAAATCATCACTGAACAAACACTGAGATGGTGTAAAGAAACTTACTAAACAAAATACACGTCACATCAATAAAGTACGGTTTTTGTTTACGCAGTAAAAATATAAGTAAAAAATTGCCTCATTAATCAGGGTAAAAGTTATATTGTCGTTAGCTGAACTTGTAGATTAGTGAGGGAAAGAAAATAGTTACCCTGTACAAGACGGTACGAAATTATATAGTAACCACCAGACTTATGCACATATACAGTAGCCAAATAAACTAATCATGTTATAATTACCTTGTATCTTTACTACCAAAATTCTTGTTTCTGTAAAAGATAGGGTTAACTGTTAGGTGTCACCTGGCAAAGAAGAGAGGATATGACAATTCAATTAATTTTCTTTATCACATATGCAATCAGAAGTAATTTATTATTCCATATAAATGTGTTTCAAAACTTCAGACTAAAATAGTCTTTGTTCAGTACCTAACAGTGTCTATTAAAAATTGAATGTATTTAAATTAAATTAGTAATTTACACAGAAGTGATTCACTTTTATATTCCTACGATGATTTTTTAATTGTATTAAGTTAATTGGCAATGATAATCTAATGACTACATATTAGAAGCGAAACTGGCCTAACAATTCATATTTTTACCTCTCTAAATTCATGATATTAGGAGGCAGAAAATTTAGGAGAGGACAGAAGGTTAAAATTATTTATGTGCGTGGTATTTGATGCTTGCGAAATACGCAGGCCTAAATGATGATATGTGTAATTGTTAAACGCGGTGTACTGAGAAGTAAGAAGGCTTATTTCAGACAGTAAGCCTAATCCTGTTATACACAGGTAGTACCGCTTGACTACATCAAGCAACTGAAACATGGAGTGGGTTACGGCGGCTCCATTTTTCGTGCATGTAGATGTTTTATTATGTAGGTAACCTAAATCTATGTATACGTTATGTAAGTAAACTGATTGTAGAATATATTAATAGACTAGCGTCGATTGTTTGCTCCATAATCGCATACATTTGTGTTACTCTCGTTCCCTCCATTACCAGACGCGCGCGCGCGAGCAGCACACACTAACTCACACACGTTGAAATATTTTTTTATACCTCAAACACTATTTGGAAGTGCGCAGACAGTAATACATCAGTTAGAGAAAAAAAAATAGCTTCGAGTGAAATTTTCTCATTCCAATACACTAGCATCCCTTTTAACATTTTAACATCCCTTATCTCAAGGCAAAGCATCAAACGTTGAAAAGAGAATTTTTCCGCTTTATTTTTCGTCGTGGACGCTCGGCCTAGTTCGTGACCGTTCGTTTCTTCTGTGAAAGATGTGCGCCGTGGTGTGTGTGTAACGACAGTACACAATCCTGGTGGGTTCTATGTTCCTGTACAGTCACACGCTGGAAGCCGACTGGGTAAACCACGCGAATTCACTTGTAAAATATGTCTCGACTGCTGAAAGTTGATAAATATTTTGTAACTAATATTTGCTTTATTTTTAAATTATAAGAACGTGTTGTGAGTGTAAAATACTTAGTGAACGTTAAGAATCTAGTATAAAGGAAATCGTTGGTCAGGGTTGATGCAGTTAGGATTTTAAATCAGTTAATTTCTCAAAAATTTACCGTCAGTAACAGAAATGTGGAGTGCAAACAGTAGGCCTAACAGAAGGGCAACGATCCTACAACTCTTGATACCCAGGTCAGTGATAAATTATTATTATTAAGCGACATTACAGGACTAAAAAGTAGAGAATTTGTTGGTTTCACCTAATAACATAGGAAAGTCAGATTAAAGTGATAAATTTTGCTGTTTTATTGTGTGAAACTTTTGAATTAAAAAAAAATTTTTGGTATTTAAAAAACGCATACATGAAGTAGAGAGGCAGTGTCCTTTTTCGTAAAAACTAAAATGCAATAAAGAAACTTGGAAATACTCCTATCGCAATTTTACACTGAAAATTTATTAAGTCAGACTTTAGTCAGTATAACATTTCCTACGTCACTAGTGACAGTGGAACATAACAATATCTTCTTTTCGTTGGGATTTACGGTTTTAAACGTTTAGAACATAGTACATAGAGTATACGCATAATAATATGTATATTTAGACCATAAACATTTTATATTTTATGCGTTGTACATTCAATTACTAGGCAAATTTGATATATTGGTACCAATACAGCATATAGTTATTATCTAAAATCACGTAAATTGATACATGACTGATCTGTATATCTCACGTTAAATTGTGCTAATTTATTTTACGCTGTTTAGGGCACGCTTCAAATATCACTGCGTGTTTCAATAAATAGGTGTTTTATCATACTGACTCTGTGTGTGTGTCTGTCTGTCGACGTGTGTGAGCGCGCGCGCTCGTCTGACTGTCGTTGTTCCTGCACGTGTGAGTAAGCGAGTGTATTTAACTGTTGATATGTGGTTACTTAATTTCAACATTTAAAGGTGTATTATATGCTTTGCAAAATACAACAAAGCATTACTGTGTCGACCGAAAATTATTACTTTATTACCTGCTACGTGTTTCGCTTGTAAATTATGTAAGCTTACTTAAATTAATGTTTGCCATACGTTACAATTAATTAGGCCTCAAATCTCTCTAATATTAAAATACAACTGCTTATACCTGCTACATACCATCTATAGAATCATACTTAATATCTCAATATTTTTACTTTAAATTAAATAAAAATTTATTCATATCTATTCATATATAATAACGTTAAAAGTACGTAAATAGACTTAATGATTTTGCAACAAATTCGCGCGCTTAAATATATATGTACACGCACATATAATAAAGAAGAAATTTCATATAAACATAGGTCCTAAATTGCTTCGTTATCAATTTATGGCTTGTAAAAATTTCACTATGATTTCTGCTACAATGCTAAAATTAAGCCCTACTGAAATCTTGAAACTTAAATGAAACAATAAATTTGATGGTAGCATATGATTTTTGACCTGATAAATAGAAAACAAATGGTACCAGAATTGTATCTTAGGTAGTTTTATGGAACATGTTTGTAAATTTCAAAAACTCGGTGGCTAGAAACAGACTTTTCCAGGTTTAATATAAATTCACTTGTTTAAATTGCTAATAAATAAATGTAAATTTACAATAAAATTGATAAATAATTTATTTTTGAGAAATTTGATGTAAGTTAAGTTAATAAAAAAGTAAAGATACGTTATAAAATCGCGAACTTTATTGAAGAAGAAACACAACAAAAATGTAAGAAATTTCTTCTTCTACTAATCTGCTGCAAAAAATTTATGTTTATGTTAATAATAACAATTTATTAATAACAATAATTTATTCAGTTTATAAGAAACATTAATTTTAGTCAATATTGATAGAAAAATTAAAAAAAAGTTTTACGTTAAATTGTTTTAATAAAAGTTTTAAAAAAGTATATCTGAAAATATTGTACTGTTTAGACTCAAAAATTAATTAAATCAGGAAACAGCTGTTTAACGATTAATTTGTAATAAAATAGCTTAATTATTTATTATAACTAATTTGTAAGCTGGGACTTGCAGTATGTTCTTTAAGCATAATTTCGATATGCCATTGCAATTTCCAAATCATGAATGTGCAGATATTGCTTTCATGTTGGAATTTTCTGAGCTGACAAACGTGAATACCAATGAAGATTTTCAAATCCTCATCACAATGTGATTACCTTATTACAGAACATTGTCCCTGGTCTTTCACAATTTACAAACTAACGGTTCGTTTTCAATGGTTGCTTGTTCTAATGAACCCCGTAGAACAGTCTGTATCGGAATAAGAAAATATCATTCAAATAATCAATAGCTATTAGCGCCAGAAGGATTTCACATAGGACAGGAGATGATCATACTAAAGTCTGGATAACAGTAAAGATTGAGAATTTTTAACGTCATCATTTCCATACTGTTCAGCATCTTCAACTATGTGACTGCTAGTGAAGATTAAACTTTTGCCAACGGGTAAAAAAAACTGAAAATTGTTAACTGTGTTTATTCGGTGGTGAATCCATTTTTGCAAGAAACGTAAAATATTGAAAAATAGTCACAGTGGACAACTGAAATTACAAATGAAATAATAGATCCAGACTTTCAAAACGAGTTATTTTTAAATGTATGGTGTGCTATAATTGGAGACCAGTTAATTGTACCATTTATTATTAAAGATATCCTTAATGGCAATGCGTACAAAGATTTTTTACAAAATTAGCTGAAAATCCTGTTAGAAGACATACAGTTTGGAAGAAGGCGGCAAATATTCTTTCAACATGATTAAAAGGAATAAATCCCAATTTTAGTACCAAGCCACGTGTTGTTCAATCAAATATATTGCAACTCACCGTCTGCGGCTTTTTGAAACAACGTCTTCACTATAAAGTTGACATGTTTCAGGACACTTGTCCCATCCTCAGAACTTAAAATATTCGTGTATCATTTAACGTTGATACAGTTGTCAAATAATTAAAATATTAAAATCCAATATAAATGTTTAAAAACGAGCGCCACGGTTAAACGATGTACATCGTACGGTGACTGACCGCGCACTCAATCGATCACCATCGTACGGTGAGTGCGCGGTCAGTCACCGTACGATGTACATCGTTTAACCGTGGCGCTCGTTTTTAAACATTTATATTGGATTTTAATATTTTAATTATTTGACAACTGTATCTACGTTAAATGATACACGAATATTTTAAGTTCTGAGGATGGGACATACCACCCTCGCAGTTTAGAGCTAGAAAAGATATGTGTAATTTACTAATACTGAACTCTTAACTCTGCTTGATGGCGACTCTTAAAATTATCTCAGGGTATCAAAGAAATGATTACTAACACAGTTAACTTGAAGGACTGCTAATTTTAATGAGCATTTTCATTAACATGTTACAATTTGCATACAATCTTCATGGTTAACAATTATTAAATTTATACCTCTCATCAATTATTATTGAAAGTAGGTTCATAGACCAATTGAATTGCCAATAGTAATAGAGTTACAAAAAGACATGAATTAAATTGAGTTTAATGTTCAATTTGGTTTACTTGTTAAGTTGAATTCCTTTTGATTGGTGAGTCCTTCCCTCGGAGTCTGCGATCTTGGAGATTGCGTTGTCGGCGATTCGGATGATCCTGTTGATGACACTCGATGACACTAACCACTTGATTACTTCGGTTTCACTCTAATTATCACTGTTCACACCTACTCACTGATTCAGCATATAACTAGTGTATACTAATCAATTTTGACACCTTAGTAACTACGTGATTAAACTGAGTGCTCGCACTTTCAATGATACATCCCGAAAACACTCCCACGATCCGCAACTTTCAAGTGCACGCGTTCGATTATCGATACTACGATGTTCGGTAATTATCACCAAGTTATTCAGTCTAACAATTACTTTAATCTGGCATACTTCGTTTATCGTACTACCGGGTTTAATACTATTTAAACGCACGACATGAATACTGTACTTCTTACTTATTGCGAGTTTTAGTTATAAAATTTTAATACGTGCTAACGAGTCTGAATAGTTGTAATGTTCGCCGTAGACTACTTGACAAATTCCCAACTACATTTTTTTATACTCCCTCAAACATTAATCATACTCGCTATTTACAAATCGCTTTCCCATTGGTTTCATATACCGCGATATTTGATTTCCACCAACCCAAGTAGCTAATTTCGCCCGCTTAAAAGTGACGCTTTCTCTCATTCGTCAAAAAACAGCGCGTAGCAAACTTTTACAGGGAAACCGAACATGACGCCACTTCGAGTTTTCTCTCTCTCCTACTCTGTCTAAATCCTAGCGGAACGGTCTTGTCCGAGCACTCAATTTTCCCTCGACTTCACTTAACTTTATTGCTTTTTTTTAACACAATACATTTTATGCTTTTACACCCTGTACGTGACTTGCTGAAAAACTTTCGCACCGACATACTGTCGCCTTGACTAGGGTGTGTGTGCTTTGAAAAACACCGCCACGCTGGTTTACAACAGTACATCAAGTCACATTACTTGCATTTCTTATTCTAATATACATTTACTAATCATGTTTTCTATATAAAACTAGCATAAAATTTGATAGCATTCAATTTTTACGTTATAGACAAGTGTCCTGAAACATGTCAACTGTATAGTGAAGACGTTGTTTCAAAAAGCCGCAGACGGTGAGTTGCAATATACTTGATTGATTCAACATGATGTTGCACCAACTCATGAAGTTAGAGCTCTAAATTAATTTGATTTTTTATAACGTTCATTTGTTTTATATTGACTTTATATACATCACATTTCTCAAAATCAAATTTTTATAAATAATATTACAGATCTTTCATTTATTTATTGGCAATTTAAACAAGCGAATTTACATCAAACCTAAAGTATTGTGTTTTTCAACACCAATTTCTTCAAATTTATAAAATTTTTCTTAACAATTACCAAAGATTAAGTTTGGTGATCTTCTTTTTCAATTTGTCAGTTAAAAAACTACAGAAAATCAACAAATTTACCCTTTAATTTAAGTTTCAAGAATTTCAGTAGTGCTTAAGTGAAACCTTGGAGCAGAAATCAAGGAGAAATTTTTGCATGCCATAAATCAAAAACGAAGTTTAGACCTATGTTTATATTAAATGTCTTCTTTATTTCAGCCTGTACACTGCATTCCTGAAGCATATTCTTTAATTTTTTTTTAAATAATATATTTTATATTTCTTTTTACATTTCGACAGTTTAAAATTACTGTCATCATCATTATTTATTATCAAATGAAATAACAAGAATAATATGAGTAACTATCACACACACACACACATCTAATAAAAACTAAATCTTCCGCAAATACATTTATTTCGTATTACTCACTTTTCTCACAATGATACAGCATCATCATGGACAAAACAATCGTTTAACGACTAGTGAGCTTTTATTTTTGTAATTAAAATGTATGTAAAATACATTTTGATTAAAAAATATATACATACAAATTTCACTCGTTATGTGCCTCTTACCGAAATACGTACAAATTGTAACAATATTCTTTTAAGCATTACTCTATAATAGCCAAAATCCAATTCTAGATTGGTTAATGCTACAGATAATTGGAGGTAGGTGAGTATCAGTAATTTCCTGAAAGCGATCTTTGTCTATGTTGTTACAAAATGTATCGATACCTAATTAATACTTATTATTAATATTATTATTATTATACATTATTATTAAATGTAAATACAATCTTTTCACTGTTCCACGATTACGGTTCAATACTGTAAAACACACACACACAGGCGCACGCATTTGGGTTTGCATTTGTTTATGTTTATTGTATGTGCGTTCTCTGCTTACTTTCATTATACTATCGGTTATTTTTTTAATTTTTCTCCTAAATGCAAGCCAATCATGCAGTGAGACAAACAATAATTACATATAATTATTTAATTTGATTTATTGTTGAAACATTGTTGACGTTCTTAGACATTTATTTTAAATCTGTTCTGATGAGGATCCTCACAAATACTGTTTATGTAAGAAAGCCTACAGCTACGTTTAGTAATCAGAAATTTCAAATTTAATTAAGGGAACGTTTAAAAACTTGCTAAGTATTTGTGCAACTATGTCTGCCATGTAATTTTAATTTTAGTACTAATTTCAATAGTTTCGTACACGGCGAGAAAACGCTGCATATATTTGTTACCAGACGTTGGATGGAAATACTTAAATCGTGTATGATTAAAATACGGACAAAATTGCTGTCTTCATTGCAACACTTCTAACTGTCTTCGTATACAGTAACAAAATAGAGTCTAATAAATACTCTGTTATGAACATCTATTGGGAACACGGGCGCGTATCGAGCTAGAAACCTTAAACTGTGACTGCTATTTTACACTTCACGGGACTGCAGTGAAATGTAGGTCAAGCTACGTTCCCCTCAACGTTTTATAGCTACAGACCATCTTACATAGTGTGCCTTGCCTGGATATTCACTGCTTAATTGTTGCTAAAAATTATTTAATGGTTCCATGGGTTTTCTCCAGTGTTGTTAGTTACAAATTTTTCAACAACTACCAAAAACTCTCGGATCTATAATAATGCCTCCCGCTATTACCTGCACCAGTCTACACTTTTACGTGACTCTTACTCGATAATTTTTGATGTTTCATTTATTACTTAAATTGTTTCTAAACAGCTTTATAGCTTCCATTATAGCTTATTGTACTGGGTCACGGGGGTCTCCATAAAGACGAAGAATTTAAGCTACTGATATCCTACTGACGTTTCTTTTGAAAATATCTAAACCACCGTGAAAACTGGATCGCCATAACTATGTATACGTTTATTTCGTTTTTGTTTTAGGATTTGCCTAATTAAAAAAAATCTAAACTCTAGTAACATGTCTTTAATTCCCATGATGGACATTACAGTATATCCCAGACTCTGACCATGTTAACTTTATGACGTTCATCATATATTACTATTTTAGTTATTATAATTTATTCTAATAGGCTACATCTTTTTATACGCATTACTTTCCTTTTCCCTGTGCTAATTTTGTATTTAGAGGTCCTGTGCATTGTTTTCTGCAAGCCTTCTTTAGAGCTCGTGATTGGCATATGGTTATCTCCATTAAGTTTATTACAGTTAGCAATAAATTGACGGACCTGGCATTTAATGTAAACACCTATAAATAATCTATAAATAGTCATTCAAATATTAAAATTTTACGAGCTTACTAAATAATAATAAATTTAGCAAACTGCTGAGTAATTTTTTCCATAATAGGGAGGCAAATAAAAGAGTACTGTTTGTACTTTGGTTTCATAATATTAACAGTAAAAATACCGACTTATATGGGGGAGTAAAGGAGAAAATAGAAAATCTCAATCCATTGACTGGTTTGTTTTTGTTTCAATCAAACAAGCTTGATCCATGTTTGTTTACAAAACATGTAGGCTAATATTAGGAGCTTTCGTTTAGATTATCAGATTAACTAAACACAAAAGTTCAAGTCATTAAAGTTTAATTTGAAAGCAAGTTGAAAAGGTTATTTCAAAATAATAATTTTATTTTTACCGTCTACAAATTGAAGTTATTTTTTAATTACCTCTTCTTGATTGACTTCGTGGAACGATTAAGCAATAATAATGACAGGTGTTTCACCGGTATAAGGTTTCATCAATTTTTTCAGAACAATATTTCACTTTACTCTTCTGAATTTGCTCTCTATATACACCTAATTTTCATGAACTGTTTAGAGACGAAATCGTAAATAGTATGGTTGGTTTATTGTTCGATTTCATTCATACGTATTATTAATAGTCAGATTAATGAGAAAGGAAGAACCTTCAGTATTTGTGGAACTGTGGATCCTATATTTCTCCTACACGCATAAACGTTTGTTGCGTAAGTTTCGTAAATCTGGCAAAGAATACAACTCTATTTAAGAATCGAACTTATATATGAAGCAAAAGTATCCTTTCACTTATTACTACGTTGCAATGATTTGTGCATACCAAGCTTAAAACGATGAGTACAATTTACATTGCGTGCCTCTCAGGTGACTATGCTGCTTTGGCTATTCTAGATTTGTCGTTCTTCTACTGTTGCATTGATAGACAACATTCCAGCAGTGACACACTGAGCGTCCTCAGGTACTGTTCGCCATACGTTTTGGACATGTCTCCTAACCCCCAGAAAGTGAGAGAGCAAAGACATTTTTACTGTAATTTTATACCTTTAACACAATTCTGCCAAATTTCAGCTATCATATCAGCTGCTAGTATTAAATCATTAATTTTTCAGATTTGTTCATCACTGCCTCACAATGAAAGTTACCTCGACTCAAGCAGATTATGCTTATCATGATACCGACCAAATATTACGGCCAACCTACCGTGTACCTTCATTCATTATTTACTTCTAAATATTCTATTAAATTATGTTGACTACATCAATTGTAATGAACACTTCATTTACGTGAAGGACTCAACAAAGTAAATCATTTCGCGCATATTTTGAATGGTTGTTGACAGTATTTATAGTAACAGTAGTATAAGTGTATTGTTACAACATCTTGATGTAAAGTCTTTACACTATCATAATTTATTTTGTTACTTTGTAAAGTACTTTGGTAAAGGATGATAATTTACTGTACAAAACATCAAAGAGCAGTTAAAAGTGTAATAGACAAGATCATATAACAAATGAGGAAATAAGAAGTGATTTAGATATTTTTCAGTTAATGAAAGGATTGAAGAATACAGAAGAAAATAAATTCAACACATAGACAGAATGGAAGAAAGTAGAACACCGAAGATAGCGAAAGATTACAGCTCTGGATGCAGAAGGAAAGTTGGTAGATCTAAGAAAAGGTGGACAGTGGAATTGGTACAGGCCGTTAAAGCCTAAAACCGTTAAGAAGATGATGATGAACATCAAAGAAATACAGTTTGAAAATTTAACAATTTAACATTTTATAAAGTTTTCTAATAACTTTCATGTTTTGAAACATAGTATTAATGGATTTAAGGAATACATGTAACATATATTTAAAGGAACACTTTATTAAAAAATTCTGTAAATTTTCTTTGTTTTCATAGAACATTTAATTAATAAAAGGGCACAAATACCCTCCTATTACTCTCTTTTACCTGGATAGAAAGGGGCAACAACAACAGCCCTCCTAAGAATCAACCCAGCCTTTTTTAGTCGTTCATAGAGCAGTAGGTTTACCTTTCTTTCTCTAGAACACGTTACTCGTCGTTTTATTCCTGCCTGCCTCTTTCATATAATTTTATGTTTCTACGGAAAAACATTTAGTAAAAGTTATTAGTTAACAAGATAAATAATATTCCTTTATTGCTACGTGGAACTGAAGGAACATGCATACCGAGTATGATAGGTAAAATAAACACATTAATCAAAGACAAGTTGTTAATTTTAAATGATCAAATTATTTAGTTGAATTTCAGAAGCATAAATTAAGATTATAAGAAAACGTTCGCTGAGCTTGGGTTTACTGTACATAAAATTTCCTAACGTAAATTTGTTTTTAGTTTATTTTGTTTTATTCGGACATACTGTTACAAGAAAAGAAGAAATACCAGTCTAATAATAAAACAATAACACCGATCATGAAGACGCAAAGAATCCGATATTTACAATTGTCATTAACATTTAATGAAACAGTCACATTCTTGTTACAACAGAACACGTAGATTATAGTCATATTGGAATCCAATATGCACCGATGTCATTAAATGAAGAAATGAAAGTCATCAAATGAAGTAAATCCATACGTTCGTAACCAAATTTCTTGTAATAACTGTAGCACCTTCCCAAAATCCACACTCTAATCGCTTGTATGAAACTACCTCATCAAAACTGACTGGTTTCCTTTATTGTTGTTTACATTAATTACATAAACATAAATAAGGTGCGTGTCTCGTAATTAAGATTATAAACTAGGCGCTTCTATAAAAACTAAGGATTTTTGTTGTTGCTAATCTGTGCTTATACTGGCTACAAGGCACCGGAAGTTAGAATTTATTTGTGTAAACTTTGTTATCTCACAAGTCTGTTTGCGTGGTGTCTAATAACTCGTTGATTTTGTCTCCCCTTTTTGTCCCGTTCCCGTATCGACACAAAAAGCTCCACTTCTCCTGCATTTCCTGATTCCTTGATGCTTTGCTAGAGGGTGAAATTCCGTTACAACATTCGGGTGGTTGTAATATCGTCAGGTGATATCTGATCAGATAGGTGAAAGATCATCTTCTCATGTTGTACCTTCAGAGCTCGGTTGTGGGTTTAAACTGTAATCTGATGCATTCATTATGTTCATGCGAATTATACGTATCAAATGCAAAAGCGTATTGCAGATTGTCGTAAATAATTCAATTTTGTGACTTTATTATTAACTAATAGTACGTATTAGATTATTTTATAAATAAAATTACTGCAATAGGAGTTTTGTTGTTTCATATGAATACATATCCGTCTGGCGCTCAATTATTTATTTTCAAATTTTCAAATTAGAATCTCAGTAACCTCGAGCAATATAGTTGGCACACAACAACATAGGATAAACAAATAGCGTAGGCGTGGAATATCTATGATAGTAAATAATGTTTTCTGCACATATCATACAAAAAGTTACATACATATAAGCACAAAGAGCACCAAAGTATACTGGTTAGAGACTGTAAAGCGAAAAACCTTACATTCCCGTTTAAAAACGGGAATAACTCCAAACGTTGTGCAGGGAAAAGTCTCGTCCATCGTGTATATTCCGAATAGTCCGTGAATGTTAAATATTCAAGACAAAGTTTCAGACAGCGATTTGTATGACGTCGAGTATTTCCTGTAGGCGTCTGTGCATCTGTACGCTCGCACGCTTACTCTACGTAGAGTTGATCCAGTTTGTGATGACGGTTACATAAATCGTCATTGGAAACTGAGTAACTGACCGCAATCAATTGACTAATTACATGTTTAATAGACACAAACAACAGTTATGAATCTACAAAACATTTTTGTTACAACAATAAAAGTTAAATTTGTCCAACACACAATAAAAAATGTCAACTTCTTACAACTCTGCTCTAATTAACACAATTATCACTTTCCACTAAACCGCCACAGTAACTTCGATCCGCACTTGAATATCGTCATGTGTAAACTGACCGCTGACGATGGTATATACCCCGCAGACGTTCTGGAATATTCGGTCGATATAATTTACGTACAGACGCTAAACAATGTTGGGACTAGATCGGCCCCATTATTTCAGCCGTAGAAAACTTTATCTTCGCCAACCCTCAGTATATTTTCTCTTAAGTCCACAACAAACACGTAGACATTTATAATGTCTGTGCCAAGAATTACTTATTCACAACGTCTGCATTTGGTGGCTAAACTCGAGGAGACCCAGGCGCACATTTATGTCTACTTTCCTAACACTTACACAGGGTTTCCAGTCAGTCACTAGATTTCCAGTTCGTTGTACAAGACCTAAATTGAGGCTGACTGTTGCTGACTATGTCGGGTGCATAGTGGACTCTGTTGAGCCAGTATCATTTGTAAATGATGTTCCTTTACCTTCCGGAAACCCATTAACGATCACGTTTCCATTGGTCTTACTAAGCGTAGAAACTATGTGCTGTTCTTGAGCGTTATTTTTCCAATTTGTACATTCACGTTCTTCTCTCTGTATTTTATTCTCCAAAAAATCTATCTGTGGGTGACAACGTTTTCCACAGTTGTAACACATCGGTCTCCCGTCTGTTTCCCGTCGTTCAAATCGTTGTGGCGTTCCTGACCTTTAAAATGTTTCTTTTCTGTCCTCATAGTGTAATAATGGAATATTCTAACTGTAGTGTAATATCTAAATACAAATTCATTAATATAGAGGGACGCTGACTTGGCTGCTTCAAACTTGAGGGCGGGGCCAAGAGCTTCTGAACTATTTTGATATCTTGCAATTCATAAGTTCACAATCTCCGACACCATCAATAAAAGTCTGCATTGTAAACTTCATTAAAAAATCTTCTGGAACTTCAGGATAGGTCTGCGTAATTAATTAGTTGATAGTTGCATCAAATTATTGAAGACTCTTTGCGAAACTCTGTCGCCTTGCTCTGAATTGAGCGTAGTACGCACGACGCAAATGGTTATATCATACTGTAATTATAGAGTACTTATCAATTCGGCATAGTTGTTCTGGCTTCTGTCAGGTGGCACTTTCTGTAGTAGCTCAGCTGCAGGTTATTTTAAAGTGATAAGAGTGAAACTGCTTTGTCTTCCTTCTTTCAATTATTGGGCTTGCAGTGGCTTCAAACTGCCGTCCACTGAGGGCTTCCATCAAATGTTGGGGCCTTGACATGAGCTGCTCCAACTGCAGCAAAGTGACTGTCTCCATTATCTTATTTTCTCTGTCTTTTTCTGTCTTTTACCATTGGTATAGTCTGCTAAGGCACTTAGTATAAGCTCTTAAAGCTTATACTGAGTAGATTCGTATAATAAACAATAGTTACATTTCTACAAATTGTTATGTGCTGACTTTTTATTACAATGACATGTAACAGATAAATTATCTCTTTAGTTTTTAAGGTTTTTAGGAGACTGGTTTTCTTCTAACAATAACAAAATGAGTACTAATAAATAAGAATTTATTGTAATGTGGATGCCATGATATCAGTTTTTTTTGTGTCGTAGGCTACATTTTGACCGAGAAAATTTTAAGCTTATACAGGTATATGTATATTTCTTTTATGAATTTGCTCACTGCTATAATTTTTATTGTTCGACTAAGCTTTTCGTCATCACTGACATCTTCAGGTCTTAAACAACGTCTATCAACTGTACGTTGTAGGCTTTTATACTTTAGGCCCCTCCCCTTATATCATCGCCCCTCCTATTAGTTCTAGCTGCTACCGCTCTTCACGGGAACTTTGTCTACATTTTTCCGTTAGGCATTTTTCTAACGTCCGTCAAATATAATAATACATTATTATGTTGTAGTAAAAGGGGCCTAAAGTATAAAAGCCTACAACGTACAGTTGATAGACGTTGTTTAAGACCTGAAGATGTCAGTGATGACGAAAAGCTTAGTCGAACAATAAAAATTATAGCAGTGAGCAAATTCATAAAAGAAATAGTAAGGATGGCTGCTAATTTAAACAATACAAAGAGGTATATGTATAGTTACGAAATAAATAGCGTAAAAACATAAATTTCATACGACATGTATTTCAACGTATCAGTGAAACAATTTTATTATTAAAAGGATTTATGTGTATATTGAATATTTTTTAAATTATATTTTTTTACTTCCGACTGTACCCAGTAGGCTTTACTGTAGTGCATATTACCATGACATCTGTTAGCTTCCTATACACATAAAGATTTGATAAACTTGTGTTGCAAAATTGTTAATATCAAAACAAAATAATACCTGTCACAGCGTGAAATCACTGTTTTATTTCAAAACTAACGAAATAAAACTACAGTAAGTGTTGTAAGCTTCATAATTACCAGTGGACATACGTTTGACAATTAATTTACATAGTGTACTTTGCGTACCTTTAAAATACAACAAATTTAATTATTACGGTTATAAAAAAAGGTTTGGTGATATATAGTTAGGTAAAATATACGGAATGTTAGTTTTAAAATTTTTCAACATTTACTACGATAAGCATTACGGAGGAAACTTAAAGAAAACGTGAAAGAATTACATAATTCCAGTGTTAAGAATTTAAGTGCTACATACATTCAGTATAGTTATCTGATCGTTTCTTATATTCTTAATTTTATAGTGGTAATTATAATAAAGTATGTCTTATATTTCTGTTTATCACTTCTTGGTTTCTGTTGTTGAAATAGAACCTGGCCGGACATGTCGTAAGATCAATAGTCAATAAATAGCAAATATAACAACTGGATGGGGGCGCAGAAGCAGACTGCAACATGATATTTTATTGTTGTATTGTAGTGTTAGTGGTCTCAAATATTTTACTAATAATTTTATACAAACCACTATGTTGTCTTTGGTATTGACCTAAATATTTCTTCATTTTCAAATGTGGTTTTTATATTCATTAGTTGTTTTTCATCTTTATTTCTTATTTTTAATATTTCCACTTCTTCCTTTAATTTCCGTTCTCTTTCTTTACTAATCACTTTTATTATCTTATAATTTACAAGTCGGTCTATGAATTTATGTCCTTCTTCTATAAAATGCCTAGCGTATAATTAATTCGTCGTTAACTCTCCTTCCCCCTTCCTATGTTCTTTAAATCTCTGGCAAAATTGACGACACGTTTCGCCCAGATACACTTTTTCACATTCCCCACAACTAAGCATATTATACTCCACTTTTCTTCAATATATCTTCTTCTTCAAAATTCGTAGTTTTTATTATATCAAACACGGTTTTCGATTTTTTAACCGCTACCTCTATATTATACTTTCTAAAACATTTTTGTATCTTTCTTGTGTTATAACCTATAACCTATATGATCACTTATACTTTTCCTTTTCTTTACTATTCTCATTTTTTGTTTCTTCTCTGTGTTTTATACTATTAAATATTTTATCTACTACATTCGTATTATACTTGTTGTTTTTACAATTATTTTTATTCGTTCTATTTCTTTCTTTCTGATTTCCTCATCTTCTATACAACTGATTATTCTATGACAGAAATTATTTATCGCTGCCATTTCATACTGTATTGGATGGTATGAATCATTTGGTATTATAACAATACCAAAGACAACATAGTGGTTTGTATAAAATTATTAGTGCAACATGATAGTCTGCTGTTCTCTTATGTTTTAATAAAAAAGAATTAATTTTTATGGGATGTAACAAAAAAAAGTTTAACACATAAAGTAGTACAAATGTATAATAACACTTTACAATATTTAAGCTGGTATAAAGTTAACAATAAATTAACTTATTTTTAATAAAACGTATGAACTTAATTCATAAATTTTAGATTGTATTGTATTTATTGTTCATAGCCTAAAGGTACCATACATACGATTTGCAATACAATTTTTTATTACTCACATTATTAAAAACGATCGATTTCGGTCACACACCATTGTCAGGTCATACACAGCACATTTGCGATCACAATATATTAAAACATGTATTAAAAACTTTGGACAACGACGTACGTATCAAGTTAATCAATGTCTACGAATTCGTTTTTGTAAATAGTGAATGTTTTAATATATTGTGACCGCAGATGTGCTGTGTATGACCTGACGATGGTCTGTAACCGAAATCGATCGTTTCTAATAATGTGAGTAATAAAAAATTTTATATTGCAAATCGTATGTATGGTACCTTTAGCCTATGAACAATAAATACAATACAATAGAAAATTGAGTTTATGGGTACCATTAGTAAACAATAAGTGTGTGTATATTATAAATACATCACATTATCATTAGTATAAATTTTACTCATAGATATTCTAAAATTTTATTAAATCGCTCACACAAAACCCTGATTTTCTTCTGTCCGTAAATTGACTTCAACTTCTTACCATATTGTAAAGTACAATCTTTGGGGTATTGTTGTGAAATTATATTCTAGACTCAAAAATATTGCACATGAACGGTTTTCAATACATCCGTCAATAAAGGGATATTTGTAATACTATTTTGTTATAATAAAATCTTAAACGAGATTATCTTAAAAATAATAATGTGTTAATTTTAAAATTTTTCTTAAAACGGATTATAATTAACAGTCAAAATATAAGCGTGCATTAATATTTCTTAAATGAAACTATAATTTAAAATTAATAATAAGGGAGGTGGGGTGTTTTACACGGAGACTGGCTAGAAGAGCGCTGACGTAAACTGTGTGATATATATAAAAGAAATGAGAACAGCAACTGCTGACTAAGCTGTAAACAATCTCAGTTTTCTTGGCAGATAGTAACGAAATGAAGCCGACAAATCGCTGACTGTGTTGTAAATGTCTATTAGGAACTGAGGCGAGGTCTCCTGAAAAAATACTGAGCTGTAATTGCTATTTTTGCTTTGGTAGGTGTTAAATATAGGTCGACTAGACATTTTTGGCAACGTGTAAACTCATATTCGGACTTAACGATTTACATTCTTTGATATTTTTTTTTAATTAAACACAGTTTGGTTAAGCTATTAGGTAAAATATCGCTGATATGTGGAAACGGACCCAACGACATCCATCGTCGCTGATACAATGTGAAAAAACGAGGTTCACTTTACGGATCAATTTTCTCAAAGCTATTTAGACTGTAGTTTATATTTCCTGTAGAAAAACTAACTAGCCTTTCTATATTTTTACACTTTCCCAAAGGAAGTTGACGTAAAGTTCAAAAATATTGATGTACACCGGATAATTTTGAATTTAGTGGATAACTAGTATTGAGTTGTATGTAAGTATTGATCATAGAAAAGTTTATCTACTTGCTATAGAATAGAAAATCGTATCTGTCACAGAATTGAAAACTGGTATTTTGATACATTTTATTAGTTCCAATCGGCCAATTTTGTATACATTATGTATTCCATGTATTCCTGCGTATACTCATCACAATGAGGACTGTTATTCTGTGGTACTATACTGTTTGATTTCTTAGTCTGAAATGACTTGTAGGCTATAGGTAGTTACTGATATACTCTTGAAATGAAAAGCTTATTTTTTCTTGTCTCCAAGTTTCGTCGAAATGCCTGTGAAAGCAAGGAGCTCTTTATCTTTTCTTTGAACGGTAGCACTAAGAAAAACTATAAAATAAATAGTATGTTTATAAAAATTATCTATGTGTACTGACGTCTAATAACACTAAGGCCCTTCGTCCACTGCTGTAACGCAACTGCAATATGATTATGATTCAACTCTTCGACAACTGTCGCAAACTGATTGCAAAGGGCAGTATTCGTCCACTAGCGCAACTCATTTATAACTCAATTATTTCAGTTTGTATGACAATGTCGAGTGAGAAGGATGCTGTTGTAATCGCGTGTTGGTATAGTCGACAAAAATATAAAACAACGTAAATTTTGAGTCCATCCTTTCATTAGTAAACATATAGGCAGATCAGCGTTTGTAGCAGCCAAAAAAGTTCAAACAGATGAGGAAAGAATGAATATCCCTTTTTAAAGAATGGTCCCTTTTTTAAAATAACACGGTTATCAACTAACCATCTTCGTTATTAACTTCTTTTGCAACATTTTCCCATGCTTCGTCCGTCACGTGGTTATTGGAATAATCTGGCAATTTATAATTGAACAAACATGAATATTTCTCCACTGCCTTAACAAGTTTAATTCAAAACTCTTGATCAGACATTACGTAAGCCTTTTTTGAACCCAATTTCAAAACATTTTTATAACTACAAATGAATTTAAAAACAACAAACACAACTTAAAAAATAAGGCAAAATGAAAATGAAAATACAACGAAAAAAGCTCAATTCACGTTTTCGTTGCATCACAGTTGCTTTCAGACTGGCCAAGCCGGTTGCAAAGCAGTCAGTCACGATAGAGTTGGAACCGAAGCGCGTTGCAGTCGCGCCAGTGGAAGATGTTAGATATACTACATACGTGAGACCCACTGTCATGCAAGCCAAATGATACTCGAATGCAATGTTTTTCCAGTCGCGTTGCAGTTCGGTTGTGGCGGTGGACGAAGGGCCTAAGGAAGCATATCACTTAAGAAAAACAGATTTTAACTGTAAGTTTAATTCAATAAATAACTTTCATATGATGTATTAAAATTTTGTTAAAAAATAAATTTATTCCTTACCGATATTTCCGGCCGACCAGTCGAGAATAGTTGCGTAATTACTAGCGCTGTGAAATTTGCTAGAAGCTAGGTCAGTGCACGGCCTTGACACAGAGGGGCCAGGTGCACCGCGTCTGGAACAGCCTCGAATGGTGCGCGCGATAAGCGACACGTAATTGCCTTTCGTAATAATATCGTTATTTTTGTAGTAAGAAAATTTGTATTTTGCTTCTTTAGGAACTACGCAAGTAGTTTTCACACAACTCGATTTTACCAAAGACAGTTGTTTATGATCAATAAGGTAACATTATTTTATAAAAATTCTTAAAATTTGTCAAACCACAAATGCGTAGATTACTTTCAATTAAAAGTGACCGTAATTATTGATGTTATACTTTTTATTATTTATTCTACACTTGTATTTTAAAACTATAAACCGATGAGTTGAATTAATTCTCTGACATGCATTAACTTTTCTTGTATTTCATTAAATATATATTTTTGTCGTGACAAACTGCAGTGGTCTTAAGAATTCCTCTAAAAAACACGTATAATAATTGCTGATATATCTAAAATAACAAAACACAAACTAAGCATAACATCCAATATTACAAGTAAAATTTAAGAGGTACGAAATATTAGAATCCAATCCGTATGTATTAGCTAAAAACGCAGTTTTATGAGAGAGAAACAAAAATTGTGCTTTGTACGATTAATGCGCAGGATCAATTAGCAGAAATATTAGTGATGCTTATAACATGTGACAAATTATACGTCTAAGAATATATCAAGAACTTAGTAGCCTATAGATTAAAATAAGGTAAATTCCCATACTGATTAAGTATTTGTAAGCGTTACTATGGAATATGGTTTACGTGGGTACATTTGACTACTCGCATAAGTATAAACGAAATGAGCAAATGAAAAACAACGCAATCTAGGGCTTGATCTAATGTTAGGTGATTGGCTCAAACTCCTTGATGAGAAAAGCATATCAATTCTAACCATGTTTGTTAATAATACAGACTATACGAATCTGGCCACTTACTAAAAGAGTGGCTCAAGTTCTCATTTATTTCTATGCCAAAGAAGAACACTGTCAAAATGCATAAACATCACAGATTAATTAGCCTTAAGAGTCATCCATTAAAGGTATTTATACGAATCATTGTAAACCTCATACGTAGTAAATGGGGAGAATATATGGGCATAAAGGCATACAGCAGTTTGGTTATAGAGGTGGATTTGGAACCGGAAAACCCTTTACTATGTGAGCACTCTGTTACAAAAATATCGCAAACTGCAAAACCCTTAATATAAATGTTTCATAGATTATGAAAAAGCCTTTGATAGAGTTCAAACCTCTCTTGTGAGAGCATGGCAGTGAATCGCACGAGACAGACACGAAATTACACTTTTATCTAACTTACTGGAATCATCATACCATTGTAAATCTAAACACAGGTCAAACAGAAAGAATATCTGTTAAAAGAGGAATGCGGCAAGGCTGTACACTGTCTCCAACTTTGTTGAATATTTACATTGAAACCATCTATGCAAATCCTATCAATTTAAACATTTTTCTTGCCTCCAGAAACGATTAAGACTATAAAATAGGTTATTTACCTTCTGTCGACGTTTCTTAAAATCCTTTTAGGATTACTCGAGTTTCGACACCATTTGGTGTCATCATCAGATCAGAATATGAATTAAACTAGAATATCACTTTTGCTAACAAAAATATACCCTCCGATATATTTGATGGTACTGGTGTATATAGACTTAATTGTTCTGATTGCACACAGTTCTATATAGGACAAACAGGTCGTTCTTTCAAATTACGCTATAAAGAACATATCCCAAGCTCCAAATCAAATATAACAAGATCTACATTTGCAGAACATTTGAGCTCATATAACCATAATATAAAAAGTATCAATGATAATTTAGATATCCTACATAAATGTAAAAAGTCACTAAAGCTGGACACCCTTGAAAGATTCGAGATATACAAAGCCATAAAGAAGGATCACAATCGTGTCCTTAATGAAAAAGCAATATATAACAATAATGTTTTATTTAATAGAATCGATCTTATGGAACGAGAGATTGGCGATATCAGATCGAAAAATTGAACCGAGGTCAAACCGGCATTGATTAATTTTACCGTGGAGTGCGTTCCTGTGCAGGTTCGTTGCGGCCGCGTTGTTTTTTATATTCTTTTATTAATGTTATTTTATTGTGATATAGTTTATTTATTGTTATATATAATTTTATGTGTTGTTTTAATCTTTAAATATCTGACGAGATGCATATACATCGAAATGTTTTAACTTAATTCATATTCTGATCTGATGATGACACCAAATGGTGTCGAAACTCGAGTAATCCTAAAAGGATTTTAAGAAACGTCGACAGAAGGTAAATAACCTATTTTATAAATCCTATCAATATAAAGCAGGCGTAAATGTATGAGGGGAGATAATTAGTCTGTTACGCAGATGATACCGTCGTCCTAAGCGAATCCATCGAAGACTTCCAACGGATTATGGACGCTATTAAGTCAAAAAGTTTGAAATGAGAACTAAAATTAACGTTAATAAAACTAAGTTTATGGTTGTAAGTAAAATAGATGTAGCGTAATTTCAATTTTACTTCGATAACGAACCTGTACATATAGTATAGCATTTCAAATATTTTGACTGGTGGATCAATCAATTCTTGGATCCCGATGAGGTGATCAAAGCAAGAATCGACATGGCTTGTTTGTTTCTCAAACAAAAGTTACTACTCACTAACTCCCTTCGTCTCAAAGAAGGATTCTTTATATGCTATGTGTGGTCCCATCCTATACTCATGTAAAACATGGACACTGAACAAAATACTGTAGATCGTATTAATGTTTTAGAAATGTAACTTCTAGACATATAACTTTATAGATTTGAGGATTGCAAGCCACACTAGAAATGACGCTATACTCAACAGAATGGGACATAAACCTCTACATTACTTGCAACTATCAATAAAAGGTAATTTTAATACTTACCAAAGTACCTTACAAATACTTTACCTTACTAAAGTATAAAGAATAAAGTATTTACTAATTACTTTTATATCAATTTAAATATCAATGCCTAAGTTATTGATTTAAAATTAAAACATTAAAAGAGTTAAAACATTACTCTAATTAGTATACAAGAAATATTTACATTTCCAAAATGTATTAATTCATCTTTGAATTGGATTGTCTCTCTTTTTACATCGTTAATTATATTGTCTTTCTGTGAGTCTCTGTTTTACTAATACATGGTTGTTTTTCACTTTATTGTCGTGGTAAATCGGCAGCGTGTCCTCTTCTGTCCTAGGTCCTCGATCCTGGATGCTCCTTTGTAGTCGTGTAGTCCTGGAGTCCTTGATCCTCGTCCCTCACTGGATTCTATTACATGTACCTGGCTGCTCCCTCGTCTCCCGTCATGGCCTCAGGTTGGAGGTGTTCTCACGAAAGTGATGAGTAGTCGTGAAGAACCTCCGGCTGCTGCTGTGGTTGATATACAAAAGTTGTTGTCTGTGGGGCAGAACCTCCGGCTGCTACAGTAGTTGTACGGGAAAGAGTTGTAGTTGCCGGGCAGAGCCTCCGGCTGCTACTATGGTTGAACGAGAAAGAGTTGTAGTTGCCGGGCAGAGCCTCCGGCTTCTACTATGGTTGAACGAGGAAGAGAATTAAGTTAGCGCGTCTCGTGTATTTATACCCTAGGGCGCCAAAATCATGTTTCGACAATATTCTGCATGTCAGAGTCTGTCATTGGCGTCATATCTAACACATGATTATTATCACATTTAATTCGCCTGCCTCCGCGAAATGCGAAGTCTTTTGCACATTACCCGATATTCATCTTGTCGGTAATTTTTATGTGTTCACTGTGTATAAACCGTTTTTCTTTATCTTAATTAACATAAGTTTTATTTATTTTAATTTTCACTACAATCGCACTTTTTATTCTTTTCATACCGTTTTTATACACATGTGAGTCTTATTTTTATACACACTTTGGTGTATTTGGTTTTGTGATATTATGTACCCAATCTTTACAAAATAAATAAATTCATATAATTAATAGCGTTCATTAGGGTGACGCTTTTCAGGAATCGACAGGTCTCACACACACATGTAACATACGCGTGTACACACAGACATAGCAGAGTGGTGTCATCAGCCTGTCCCGACATGTAAGTTGGTCGTTCCTTTTACAGTTCAGATTGAAAGCTGAATTATTATTGCTAACAATATGAATTAATTATTTACTTAAATTAATTATTTTAATTACTTTGTGCAATGCACAGTACCTTATACATTTCTACTGCTGCATTATACTACCGACTAATTGAAATGGGCGTGACACTAATAGAAGTAAGTATAAGTAGTGATAGTATTATACTCGTTTCCTGTCATTCGTTCACTTGAAGTTTACTGAATAGTCTTACAACTCTTTCCATCGCATGCGTGTTTGTATGCAACTCACAAAATTTTTCCCCCTGAAATTGTTTTATTCTTATTAGTGTTAAACTTAATTAGTGTTAAACTTAATTAGTTCTATTTATTGATACATTTTTTGTTAATTATGTTATTATGTGACATATTTCATTCTGCTTTTTGCAGTTTTACTTAGGCCTATCACGATATTTAATTTTTGTAGTTATATATTTTTGAAAACAGTCGCAATCAAGCGGCCGAAACGAGATTTCTCACATGGCACATAGCAGAGTATTCCCTCTACGATTAAAAAGAAATGGAGGTATATGGCAGGTACTAAGTTTTATGGATATACTCAATATTGGCCCAATATCGACTAAAATTATTGAAACATGTTAACCGAATGGATGACTGCTGTATCCCCAAACAATTATTAAATTATAAACCGAAGGAACGGAGAGGTTTGGGACGTCCGTAAAAGCGGAGTAGAGAGTAATACCAGTCTATCTGGTGGCTTCGTACCGAAAAAAACATTTTTGGTTTAATCATTTTAGAACATGACGATTTTCGAAAACAGGGTTAAAATTTTAAAATCTGAACAACAGTTTGAAACAATAACAATGATAGTCGATATCAGGAGTAGGAAGGTTTTTTTGAGCCCATGACTTGCCTGATAATTAACATTCATTCGGCGCCTCACCTGTTGGAGTAACTCCAGTGTCGCATGCACATTAGATCTAATATTTTTGAAATTAAAATCTTTGCAGAGGCTTCTTGAAACGGAGTGGTAATATGAGTATTTATCATTAAAAATGTTTAGGGCTTTCAAAAATTTCCATATTCACCTGCGGCTTACCTGGAAGTCGTTATGGTGCCCCAGGATGCCGCGATGCACCGTTGAAAACCATCGATTGCATTGAAATAAAAAATGTTCAAAGAGTAACAGCGAATTTACCCATAGTAAAGAATAAACGAGGAGGTGATGTAAATATACAAAGCTTAGTCAACTCTCTGATTTATTCATATAGGCCTACTAAAATTAAGGTAAAAGGTAAAATATATTTTTAAAATTTATGTATTATAACACCTTTACAGCATTTGGTATAAAATATGATAAATTTTATATGTTTTTTACGAATCAGTAACATGGTGCAAATGGAAATCAAACTGTTGAACAAAGCTTCTGTCACTTGTGTTTTGTAACGTTGAAATGCTTTGCGGAATTAGCGTCATGTGTCGTTAGAGAGATACAAAGAGGGAGAAAATTTAATTTTCACATAACAGTAATATAATAATGGCGATGATATTCAAAACGACGACGACTGTGTCAAAGTCGACAACATAAACAACAAAAGTTAAATTGTCACGTCAACATCGAAACAGTGTGTGTACGTGTCTGTTTTACTGTTGTAGCCATGTAAATCCTCTCCCGTTTGCACAGTAATCCAGAAAGCTGACGTTTTCTGCTGTGTTATATTTTCCAACATTGTGTTTTCTCTGCCTCACTTTTCTAGCATGACTGTGATAGACTAAAGTGTACGACTGTATTACTTACTGGTCTCCTCTTAATCCAAAAGAATATTCAAAAGAAACAACGTTTATCTCTTTCGTATTCTACGTTACATTTCACTTTATTTTAATTTCTTTTAAAAATAATTTTGGTTAATTTTTTCCATTTCTAAAACATACATTGTTTTTTTGTAAGGAACAAATTATTTTGTTGTATTTGTCTGTAGTCGATGTTTCCAAGATTCAGTTCATGTTTTCACGTGACAGAAATACCAGCGTTTCAAACCATAGAAATCGGTATAGAGAACCATACATGACTTCCATTTTCTCAGATTATATATAAAATCATTTGGTACGGCCTTTATGCGTACCTGCAGTCATTTCGATAGTGCGATTTTTGGGCTTCGATATGTAGTGAATATAGCACATAATTTTATGTAGTGAAAGAATAATACAAATTTTAATTTTGTATGTTGCAAAATAGTTGGATGTTGATTGCGATTGATTTCGTTTGTCATTTTTTAATTGAAAATGACTGTAGCAGTAATTTATCACCGGGTCGTGGGTGTGACACCAAAAATTGATTATGTTAGGTTAACATGAAAACTGAAATTATACATGGAAACCAATACGTGTGTAATGTAAAACTATTTTTTTTTCTAAAACCACGAAAAAACTCAACTCGAAGTAAGGCAGGAGTGGCCCAATGGCCCCTTGCCTATTATTATACATATCACATTTTTTGTGGCAGAACTCGTTTTTTTGGTAAAATTCGTTTTTCGACAAGTACTCGTTTTGAGACTAACAAAAAACAAACATCCATTATGTACAATATGTAGAGCATATGTTGTCATTCCTTAATAGAGTGGTTTTTGTTTTCCATTAACCATAAATATTTGTATTTTTCATTTTGTATTTGCTGTTGTTTTTTACTTCCATGTTCCATAAGGAAATGGAAGTATGGTCATGGCGAAAAAAATCGTGTTCGAGATAACGGCAAATTCTGATTGTACTACCCTCACAACATGATGAAAAGTCATTTTTCGAAAAGTGTCTGTGTCTGTGTGTAGAATTTTTTCTATGGCAAACGATAACAGCCTCAAATTCAAACAGAATCAAATTATGTTTTGCATACACGCATGGATTGTAGAGAACTCAAGGCCTTTTGTTTTTGTTGAATATCGGTTAATGGAAAGGGGTAGTTTACCTGCAACGTTTTACGTTTTAACAAGAGTAAAGTGCTTAATTTTGATAAATAAAGTATCCTGAAAAGAAGGTCATAATAATCCACTGTAGAAAGGTAGATGAAATATCTATAAATGAAAAGAGTAGTTGAATGAAGGGGGAGGGGGTAATTTTTTTATAAATTAGTGGTAGTTGATGAGGGAGGAGGTAAATTTTTATAAATTTTATATGTGTACTACGTTATTGACAACAAAGAAGTAGTTTCTATGGAAACATTTCATTTCACTTTAACAAAATTCTATGTTTTTTTTAGGAATTATCGAACCGATTTCAAGTAAATGAATGGAACTGTATGAGTACCCGCAATACATTTCGATGTTTTTAATATGCGATTGTATTGATATAATACGGTGTGGAAAATAAAAAGTGTACTAATTGTAAATTGCCTTATTTTTTAATGTAAAGCAAAAATACGTGTTGTTTTCATTTGAGAGGTTAGGTAATAATGGTTTTGGGTTTTTAGTTTACTGCTAAAATAAATAAAAGCTGTGGTTGAGAAAACATAACATTAAACGTGTACTACATTTCTTTAACAGAGTAACACTTAAAATAAAGAACCTAAAGTTTTTAAGGTTCACAGAAAGTTGACTTAGATGAAAAGAAGATTATAGAATGTAATTATCACTTTATAACCTATGCATGGATAGCATTGTTGTAGGACATCAGTTCCCCTGAACTGAAACGTGTCTCATTTCTACATGAATCAAGTTTCGAGTCAAGTTAAAATGGAAAAATAAATAATTTATAGAGGGAATATCTTAAAGCACTGACGAACTTACACGTCAGTAACGTATACGTTCTTTAATGTTAAAAAAATGTTATTTTTACTTTTTTTTCTTGTTTTGTGTCTAATAGATGAACATTCCGTCTCGTTAAAAAGATGAATAGCTTCTTGCATGAACCCATCGTCTTCCTCACTGTTACCAATCGATTGCTGTCGGACCTGCAAGAATTTAAAACACATGTTGTTGGTTATTCACGTCAAAATTTTAAACAAGGCTGTGGTAAAAGAATGAATAGTTTTATTATAAAAATTAAATTGGAACTGCCGTCAACTGTAAATTCATTGTTTATTTGTTAACTTCACTTACTGCAATTTTTGATAATCTTTGTAGAAGCTTTGAAATATACGTTTTTTAAATTATTAAATATACGGTATCCTGTGTTTAACGTTATGTATACATTAGTCATACATATTCTGTATAACTATTAATGGCCGACAAAACAATTAGTGGCAATATGCAAGTAGTATTGTAAATAAAGTTTTCTAATATACCCATATACACATATGGTCGTAACACTTTATGTTGAAAATTACTCTTCTTCATAAATCTCTTAAGACGGTTGGCAATCAACATGGCAATGGGAATTCTAGGTAGGCCTACAGTAACTCGAAATAAGTTGCAGTTGAACCAGTCTTCCAAGTCCTTTGTCTAAGAAGTTCCCGGATTCTTTTTCATGAGAGCTTTCCATGTTTTGTAACTATTCGGGTGTAATGATAATCTAGCAATTGGTTTACAAAATTGCTCTAGTAATGGAGACAGTGTGTATTTAGAAAATAAAACAAAACAGTAATGTCTAAATTAAAGTTGTGAAAGCTATACAACAGCGCTTATTAATTATTTAAGTTTAACAATTTTCTTAATCAAGCGTATAACACGTAATAATAAAGTCTCTTTCCGACAATTTTATGTTTGATTTATTATATCTTCTAATAAACAAACTTTCTTAAAGTCGACGTTAGTACGAAAAGGCAAACACTGTATGCACTGTGCGTCAAGATAAGTTGCAACTATCTACTGTTGAAAATTATTTTAAAATACGAGACTATTTACATTTCTTTCTAAGTAGTGGTTAGGAAGTAAACTGTACCTTCAATTTCAAAATAACTTTACTTTAATTCTCAGTTGGTCGTGTAGTATTTTGTGCTTTGGTTTTCTGATTTTATTATCTAAGCGTATTTGACTTTTGTTCAGTATACGATTTAAAGAACGGTAACTGATTTTGACTGTCACCTAACATTCAGTTCACAATTAAATGGCAAAATGTGATGGAATTTTACCAGATCTCAAAATGAATTTACGTGGCAGCCATTTGAACTAGTGTAATAAAAACATTTTTCATTCTTAGATTGTGTTAAGAAATGTGTTCGTTTATTCATGATATTTCTTTATATTTAAAGTATGCGGGTGCTCATAATTACAATGAGAATCAAGTATATCAATTACAGGTGTGCATAATACATCCCAATCGTTTAAGTTTAAATATGTATATTAAAATACTGAACACCTATCGAAAGGAAGAGAGACAGGGCGAGGAGGGAGACATGTAGATAGATACACAGATAGGCATGAAGATGGTAAGCAAAAAACATAGCGTAATTGTGAACTACGGAACTGACAAAAACATAGTAACTACGGTAGTGTAGGCATATACCAAAAGATTGCAATACACTGTTTTTAAATAAAAGTTTTTTGAAAAAATTAAATCAACTTCAAATAATAAAAAATGATTTTGACATGAGTGAAATTATTTTATAAAAAGCTACTTCTGAGATAGTCCAGGTGACAGGAAATGTGGAATGCAACTGCAGACTCAAGAGAGCCAACAAAAAGATATCAAAGCACCGATTGCTGAGTTAAATAAAAATATAACTATAAACGATAACATGTCGATTTTACGTGGTTCATTTCATCATGTGATGAACGCTTCTACATCGATTCACGTGGTAAACAGTACACTGCCATGTCAGCAGTAGCTTGTGTTGCTATTACTTCCATATTCCTTAAGGAATGGAAGTATGGTGATGGCAAAAAAAATCATGTTCGAGATTATTGCAGATTCTGATTGTACTACACTCAAAACATGAAAAAAAGTCGTTTTTTTTAGTATTAGATACAAACTACTAGGACTATAAGTGACATAGATTACATAGTTATAGTACGTGATAGGTATTATAGAGAATTTATATCATTTCAAGCAAATCCTATTATAGTCGAGAAGCAATATAGGCAGTATTTAACGATGCCGGACCTTCCGTTACGGTTATTTTTTAATCGTTGGATAAATTTGATTGTATGTTTTGATATATATACAGATGGTCATACTGATAAATATCAGAGTAACGAAGTTTTTCGAAATTTGAAACATGGTTGGTCGCTTTTTTCGAAAATCACAAGTATAGAATTATTACTGCTAATCCATTGCTTTATTCACACTCTAGAGGGCCAAAGGGTCATAGAGCAACATCCAGAGGTTTATTGTGCTCTATGGGTTTTGTGAGTTTTGAAGAACTCCGCATAATTTTACGTAATTTGAGAATAACAAAAGCTAGTAGTACAAACGTAACCCCAATAACGCAGTAATCCCAGTCTATTATTGAATTTTTAAGCACAAGTGTAAGTATGAAATACAGTATTCTGTGGTGGTGGTCTAATACCAATTTTAAATACTGTGAAACCACCGCAGGAACATACCCATTCAAGTAAAAACACAAAAAGAAACATACGGACGAATGTAAAATTTCCTCCTTTTTGAAGAAGGTTAAAAAAAGTAATATTACAAACTAGAATAACGATAGCACTAGCAATATTTCTTTTAGAACACATTCTAACGTCGACAGCTGAAACAGGGAATTTGTAGGCGTGTGAAAACGGTTTGTCGCCGTACTGTAAATCATCTCGTTTCCTCGGTAATCCAACAGTCGACACCTTTGTTGATATCATATTGTTGATTATATTTAATATTTTAGTTTTGTTAAAAGTAGATTTTCTTATACATCTTAGAATTTAAATAGCCTCCGCATGGTTTCTTATATTTCTGTAATACTAACTGTATTACAGTTAACATATTAACTGTAGTACACAGTTCCGTTATGCTCGTTAAAATTTTCCTTACCAATACATTGTCCCTTTTTCGTCTGTTCGCAGCCTAAGTGTCTTCGCTATTACATTTTTTAGACAGTAGTATGAGTATTGTTGTACTGAAATACTATACGCAGAGTTGGTCACTGTGTTTAGGTGCAACGATTTGATACCATTTTGTTATTTGCGGGGTAATTTGTAATTAGTCTTCCAAAAGAGATATGTTGTTTATAATCCTTTAATTTAACCGTTAGACCAGATAGATGTATAACTTTTAAAGCTGTGGAGTTACAACTGATTGCTGGAGAAGTAAAATATTTGGACTTTCACAGCAAAACATATTTTCAGTGGCGTGGTGCTGACTGGAACTGTCAGCTCTATAACAATGATGCTGGGTATTAAACCCAAAATTATGTCGACAGTATGTATATATATTAAATATTTTATTTTCTGATATAATATACACCTATATTTGATTTAGACTTTTCTTTGTAACTTTTAAAATAGATTACTTATATTTAATCCATTTACTTATTATACATTGACAATTGATTATATGCTGCTATAAATAATTTTAACGGAACGTAATGTGTAACCATACACGTAGATAAATAAACAAGGAAATAAATACAAAATTGTATTTTTACAAAAATTAATAAGTTGGTAGGATGACAAAGAGTAAGAGTAGAACCCGATAAGTATGAAAATCGTGAAGGTTCGATGTGGATACGTATTTGCACAAAAGGTAACACGGGAAAAATGAAAATCTGATTGAAGGGAGAGTGACAGTGGCTGCTATGAAAACCCTTTAGGCCTATGTATGTAAACGAATATTCTTCTTTCATATAACACTCAACGTAAACTAAATTTGTGTGGTTACGCATGGTAACGTTCGTCATCTAATCTTTATTGTACAAAATATAACAACGACTGTATACGCAAATATGAAGAAATAAAACTCTGTAATATTTACGTGATTCTCGCAATAGTATTAGCTGTATCGCTGTAGTTTTTTCACATAATAATTACTAACGCAAACGTTATAGAAACCATAACCCACATATATTATATTGAATATATTTGTCAAGAAAAGTAAGAAAGATTCGTTTCCTTCACAGACCAGAGTACCAGGCCAACATCTTTGTACTTTAAGGTAAATGATAGTCTCTTTAGTAAATGATAGTTACTACGATCAAGTGCCATGTGTTTGTGGATGCTACTGTCATATTCACATAGGAGACGGCGCCGAATTGAAGTGTCGTACATGTCGATGTCTATATGACTCTCTACAAAAAGAAATGTACTCTACTCCCGCACACGCAATTACACTAATAGGGAGGCAGCATTCTGTGCAGCTATGTTTTATCATTTCTAGTGAAAAAATTTTAAAACACGGTAAAAGTATTAGTGATTACTCGATAAATTATCTTCTTTTGTCTTTTCAGAAATAATATATTAGTAGTATGGAAGTATTGCCAAAATTCAAAAGGCTACACAAAAAAGGTTAGACCTACTTGTTTCTTTTAGTGTATTTTATTAACCTTAAACAATGTCTTAAAACAAAGAATGTTTATACGGTTAGTTAAAGTTGGTTAAAACTAACCAACAAATTTTTTTTGTTGAATATTATTAAAATTTGTTTAGCTGTAAGGAAAGCGATGTTCAGAAAATATAAAAAACAGATGCTCAAAAGTTACAGATGCTTCAGTACCATATATTGTAAATAATGTCTGATATGTAAATAAAATAAATAATTCGTATAAACAAGTCTGTTCAACCTACTTTTGTTAAAATCAATGTGGCACACTTCATTTTTACACAATGTTCATCATACTACGCACGTTCTCTGACTTTGTGTGTGTGTGCGCGCGCCCGTGCCTATGTACCTCAGGTAAGTAAAATTGTGTAATTTATGTGCAGTTTAACATGAGATAAGATTTTATATTATAACTTGGTGTTAATTAATTTCGTTAATACCATAGATGCTGTATCTGCCCTCTAACGTCACGTAGAAAAATATTGTTGTAAAAATACAAATTATACAAATTATTAATTACAAGTTAATTAATACTGTACCAGATAATTTTGTAAAAATAAATGCACTTTCCTTGACAACAATGTGTTAATCCTAAACAAGTAGAAAGTTCGAAGTTATTATTTCGTTACCTTGTATGTAAACGTATTCATATAATCACAGATTATACTCTCGTTCACAAGCGCACGCGCATACACACCAGATGTCGCGCCAGAATGTGGGATGTTTTACGCACAATAAGCAGCGTCGAGTGTGACTAATGACGTAAGTCAAAGAAAACTTGTTAAACTTCCACCACTATCGAACTCTGATCCATTGTTAAAAAGCTCCAGACTTTCCGATTCACCCACTGAGTCACTATCAGATGTCATATATAAGTATAATCGATGCGTGATGACTATGACTACTCCTGTAGACGAGTTCCGCAATTGTGTTTACAGACAGAATAAAATGTCTAGGCTCCTAAAAATGGATCGTGGTTCAGTAGCACCGAACGTTTAAAATCGAACAACTGCTCCGTTAAAATTATAAAATAACTGCTTTCATGTGTTCAGCTAAGGAAATAAATTTAAATTATCACTTTAGAATTTTTACAAATTCTGATGATGTAAAAAAAAATTGCGACCGACTTAATTATGTTAATTTGAATCAAATTTAATACCTGAGTTATAATCAATTTTAAACTTTTATATATTTAAACATTTTATATTGCGTAGTACCTAGTACCAAAATTACACTAACCATTTTGCTTAAACCTTTTGTTTTTAATTGTTCAATTTAATGATTCTTTTGACTATTTCAATTCAACCCTTGAATCAACCGTATATTTTTATTTTAACAATTTTTTTTATTATTATTATCGTGGCTCTTTATTTTATTTATTGATTTTTGATAATCAAGTTTTAAGCAGTTAAAAATCGACTCCAGTTTGAATTATTACTTCAACTTCTAGTTGTTTATTCTAACTGTCTTAAATACTTGCTTGGTTTCACGTGTACGTTTGCTGTGTAGTAATAGTTTTGTATTCCTCAATGAGTCAGCAAGAATCGAAATTTCATATTAAAATTGGCTTGAAGCATTTGAAACACTTTTAGTAATTTGCACACTTTAATTTTCATCGTTAGAAAATATTTGCTTCTAAATATTAATGAAACAGGGATGATAAGATCAAAGTTATGATTAAATTAAAAGATCAAATTTTTTGATAAAGTTATAACTGTATCAAAAGAAGATATGAGAAGCTCGGCATAAACTCTTAGCCGAATTTAATGATACTGTGTATTAAATTTTGTTGAATTTCGTATCGTCTACATATAAGATGATTTTGAGCACTGCTAAACGGGATCTGTACTGAACAAACGTTGTGAAGCATGGCCAAACTCTTACTACATGAAGCTCATTTACATGCCGCCACAGAATATTCAACCATCGAAAGAACGCAAGGTATAAAAGTTCATTTTCCCCAGAGGGATGAAACATCAGTTGTGCCAGTATTTCGATTCCACGCAGCCCATTTTAGCCCTTTGTCGTGTACTACACTTCTCTTTCACTGCTTTCCTCTACCTTTAACGAGTTTTTTATTGTTCCACTCCAGCCTTACACCTTCATTATGTTTTATTTCTGACACAAACTAACTTACTGAATGCGCTCACTAACTTTAATAATAATATTTTCATTACAGACTCAAAAAAAGCATACACTCGTTATGCATAACTATAGTAGCATAACTACTTTTTTTTTTAGTCTTTAATAGAATACGTAAATATAATTTACTTTCATTTAGTTGTTTCATCACGTTTTGTATTAAGAAACACAAACTTACTTAATTCCGTATGCTGCACTTTGCAAAACCATGAAATACAACTTATATTTCCACTCAAACATTCACTTATTTTCATATTTATAGGTAACAAAAACGAAGGCAGTTTTATCAGAGTCCAAACGCAAGAGAAGGAAAACTATTAAAAAGAAAGCATAACTTGACATCAGAACAGACCCTCACAATAGAAATTTTGAAATGATATCTGTACTCGCAAATAAAATGATGTTGTTTATATTCATTACATTATTATATAAACACTGCTGAAAAATAAAATAATAATATAATAATTGCATTGTATCTTTTAAATAACTAAGAAAGCAAGAAAGTGTCTGTATACTTTTTCCTGATTTTAAATGCTTAAAGCTTGTTGCTAATAAAATGTAACCTTAAGACATCAATGCTTCACAAAATAGGTTGTAGATGGTTTCCAGACGTGGTCTGCAACCAAATTAGCTACAACATTACCTGCCTGCATTTTACATTACAAACTTTAATTTTAAATTACAATTAATCTTTTCCTTTGGCCACCATCTTTTAGTCGCATTTCCTAATACGTACGTTTAAAAAATATTTGACCAAAGGTAAGTACTCAACTATGCGTACGTATTTCTAAGCTCCATTTAACACCTACAATCACCTCTAAATATTTACTATAAAATAAGAGTTCTAGTCTTTTTATTTTCCAACTACTTATTCTTCCGATAATTCCTATCGGTTCCGAATGTTGGATATCATACAGACTATTTTAACTTTCTGTACAGCTGCACGGAATTAGTCAGTTATAGTCATGCCAAACCAGGAACCAGGTCCTTAAATTTCTCAGCCATGAGTTACTCGGTCGCCCAACTTCTCTCTTTCCAAGTACATTTCCCTATATTATGGACTCCAATAAGTAAAATCTCCGTTCATTTCTCATCAGATGTTCCAGATACTGAAGCTTTCTTATCTTTTCTTTCTTTCATCATCTTTCTAAGAACTTCAACATTAGTTATGCTGTCCATGAAGTGCTCAGTATTCTACGGTAAAGCCACATTTCGAAAGATACCAATTTTTTAGTTGTGGCTTCAGTCAAAATCCAAGATTCTACACCGTAGAAGAGGACCGAGAATACGTAGCAGCGTAAAAGTCTCTTCTTAGTGTTTATTGTTAAATCGTGACTTTTGAATAAACTGCTCATTATAATGTACACTCCTCTTGCCTTTTCAATTTTGCTCTTTATTTTTTGCTAGTGGTCCCATTGTTTATTGACTATAGTACTAAGATATGTAAATTTGCTTACACGTTATCTACCTTTGTTTTATATTAAGGGTGAAGTTTGTGAACTTCTTCTTAGATACAATCATTAGCTTTGTTTTATTAACATTAATGTCTATTTCATTTCTTGGGTGGCATTATGCATTTTCCCGGCTTGAGTCATTGTTTTTACATTACAAGTGCATATTTTTACGTCTGTGTTTATATTTAATTTTCTTTTTACTTCATATCTGTTCAAAACTGTCCCCCCCCCCCCGGAGATCCGATTGGAGAACTTGAAGCTCGGGATGATTTTGCCTTGAACATAGCCATGATGATATTACTAAAGATATCTAAACCATGTTTAATGTAGTGGTTTCTCGTTGCCTTCTACATCCCAATGTCGTTGATTAGTAACTAGTTCATCCGCCTTCGGGGCCGATTTCTCAACCCCAGGATAATGAGGTGCCCTACCGCTTGCTAGTTCATCTACCCGAAGGTGTTGACTAGCAATTGGGAGACTACTTATTCCGGTAGTCACTCGGTCGTCATTTCCTCGTCAGTTAAAACAGGGTGCACCATACAACCGAGGCTGTACTTCGAGAAGGTAAGGTTGGCATTTGTACATGAGAGGCTATATATTGCGCATCACATACCTTACACCCCTTTTTAACTACACCAAACATATATTGTGATTTTACTGAAGGAGAACGTTAATAATTTATTCTTGTAATATCGTTCTTATAGTTTGTACTGTCGATTTAGATAAATGTATACCAGTAGGGTGACGGTATAATGAGTCAGAAGAAGGTAAATCTTTTATATCAGGTATTCAGATACTTCAGATATACCGTTTCGCCACTTAAACATTATTACTGATGTGACTTTCAGCAAATATTAAAGGTTATAAAGTTCATCATCACTTGTAGCAACGTAGGACGATGCTAGTGTTAATTAGGATTAACACTTTGGGCATCACGTATAAGTCAGGCTTTTATACAAAGGGATTAGTTTATCGGTAACGCTTACCAGTGCAATATCGTTAACTCTCTCTCTCTCTCTCTCTCTCTCTCTCTCTCTCTCTCTCTCTCTCTGTATCCCTCCCCCTCTTTCTCTCTGTATATATATATATATATATATTACAACGTTACGTATACATACATATACATGTGGGCATGTCAGGACTCACATTCAAGAGATACAAAATATACAACGAATTTATATGTAAATTCGATATACAGTAATTCATGCAGGTTGTATAATTATACCAGGTGTATTTATAATAAGAGTATTTTTATTTATCAATATTTGAAACTCATATATATTATTTATTCATTATTATAAATATTCATAAACATCATTAATAATTGTCGGTCACGATATTTCTCATTATTAAATGTTTATATCTTATGATATGCAACATTATACATATTTAAAAAAATCTCTTATATATAAACATGTTAATAATCTTATATCTAGACATGTTAAATAATTGGTTTATTAATTTATTATAAAATTAAAATATTTTCATATTGAAATAAATTGTCTTATCTCAGATCTGACCTCTATTCGCCAAGTCTATACCATGTTTAAAATTCAATGTAAATTTATATTAATTTCTTGTAGACTCGCCTTTGTTTTAATATTCAACTTTAAATTAATCTTTCTATATTTCAAATATCTAAACACTTTACTACCTATTTTGATAATAAACTCTACTCTCTTTACTTTAAATTCTCTTTCATTTATTCATACTTTTATATATATGCGATAGCTCATTCTTACGACTAAACATTTATTTACATTTTAACATATTATTACTAAGTATAAACTTTTCTTTCTTCTAATTTACTGTCTTTTGAAATCGTCTTTATGAGCAATTTTTTTTTTTACAAATCATTTAAAATGCATTACGCATGTCACCTCGATTACTGATGATCTTATGACTGTTGTCCGGGTACTAGCGTTGTCCAGAGTTAGTTTTCCATTCCTCTTGTCCTGGCGTGGTCCTGGTTACGTCTAGAGTCCAGCGTCGCTCTACGGCAGCATGTGTTCCTGGATACGTCTAGAGTCCAGCGTCGTTCTACGGCAGCAAAACAAAAACTAACAAGTAGTAAGCAAGATTACCCTCAAGAGGTAAATTCAAGTACAACTTTACACATGAAGAGGTGACCTGCATAAACTTCACATATAGACGTATACGAGGCATAAGACGCTGACGAGGACCTACGTGGATCTACACCAACTTAAACTAGAGAAACTTCAATCTCCGCAGTGAACCACCTATCTAGTACTTGCCGAAGACACGACTCAGATGACGACGCCGACTTCAAGAATTCCCAAGAGAGACCCCAGGACGAGGTTACCACGACCTATTTTAAAGGTGACTCGATAGCTCGCCTATCGAGAGTTAATTATATTTGAGACATAACTTACAGAGAAAAGAGACTTTTCAAAGACTATAATTTTCTTTAAAATTTAAATGAGACCAACTAAGAGTTTACTGTAATATTCAATATCATACGTTGTAACGCATTATATGTAAATGTAAATTATAATCACTTTAGTTAATAATACCATTCTTCAAATGGTAAAAGAAGTCTTGCAAGCATCTAGATGAACACAAAATACTCAGAAGTCTTTGCTACAGACATGCTTAAAGTAAACTCGGATCCGAGGTAAAAGAATACATAATCAGTTTGATCCCCAGTTTTTTTGAAACCCATTCAAATATTTTAATCTAATTAATTATGTCATGGGATCTTTTCATATCAGTTGTTAATAAAGAGAAGTCATCTTATTACACATGAAAATGAGTGCATAAATCAGTGAAATACCTTCCCTTGTTTCCTAATAATTAGCTTAAGTAATTTGTTCAATTATTTTGAGTTTAATAACAGTTCGTTACAACGTAGGCAGCCCATGTAATTGGCAGGTATCAATTAAGATGGTTTCCCTGGATTTGTAACGTGGTAAAAAACGTTACAAAATAATTATTCATTTCTATAGAGCATTGAGTGCGGTGTCGTTTGATTTCCACCCCTAACTATTATAACAATTGCATTGGGTCCGTCAACAGGAAAGTCATTGTATTTTGACGTGTAGTCGCCGTTGTCGTATATTAGCCGACATGTACAGTTATTTCCGTCTCGCACCCTCATTGTGTTAACGTCCCATTGTAACATAGTGACTGTGAGATCATCTGACGTCATTGCGTGACTCACCTGTTTGTACGGCATGAATTTGTTTCTTAGCTGCGACGAATAACCTCTCTCTCCTCTCTCAGTACGTTCCATAATTCTCTCGTCACTAATGTATTGTGTAAGGTCAGTCCGTTTGCCTATATAAACAGCTGTCGACTGATTTTTCATTCGCCGTTTATGATAACCTCTGTAGTTTTTATATTTATTGTGATTATCATTATGATTATCGTTCAATCGATACATACTGTGCGTACCCTTGTCGCGTGTGATTTGTTTCAATCGTGTTACCTTTTTAACTTGTTTTATTTGTGCGTGAGTGTAACCACTACTTTGGATACTTCCGCTAGCACGGTACGTTTGTTTAATTAAATGTATTTTACATTCTTCCTTAGAGTTAATTATTGTTTTAGAATTATCATCAGTAATTATGCCAGTCTGTTCTCTCTTACTTTCAATTACAATTGTTTGTTCAGAAACCATCATTTCACATATTTGTTCCATTTGCTTAACAATTCTTTCACATACATTTTCTGTGATAGTCTCAATATGTGAGTTGGTATCACCAACCTTTTCTGTTAATTCTTTTAGACTCTCCGAGGTTTTTATGGTGTCCTATTTAAAATTTTCAGTCTGTTGTTCTAATTTATTATTACAATTTTCAGTCTGTTGTTCTAATTTGTTTTCTAAACTTTCTGTTTGTTCTTTAAGCTTAGCATTCATATTTTCTGTCTGTTTTGTAACTACTTCGTCCATCATGGCCCACATCATTTTTCGAAAAGGCCTCCATGTCCAAATTTCCTAGAGTGAATTTTGAATGTTGAATTATTTTGTATTTAAATATTTATTTATAATTTATTATTATTAGTGAACCGTATGCAAGCTTTTATTTATTTATTGTTGAACTGTTATTCTTTATTTATTTTTATTTACTCATGTTACAATTACAACTTTTTATTTTGTTGAGCGCCAGTTGTGTTTTAGTACACAACAATTAACATAACATACATTTAATGTTTAATATAAATAATTATTACGTATAATATATTTTTCATTTAACACAACTTTATTCTTAGAGCAACCATTTAACTACAAAATTTCTAATAGTTAAATGGTGGGGATCGGGCCCCACGTTGGGCGCCAAAATTATACAACGTTACATATACATACATATACATGTGGGCATGTCAGGTCTCACGTTCAGGGGATACAAAATATACAACGAATTTATATGTAAATTCGATATACAGTAATTCATGCAGGTTGTATAATCATACTAGGTGTATTTATAATAAGAGTATTTTTATTTATCAGTATATAAAACTCATATTTATTATTTATTCATTATGATAAATATTCATAAACATCATTAAAATTTGTCGGTCACGATATTTCTCACTATTAAATGTTTATATCTTATGATATGCAACATTAGACATATTTTAAAAAAATCTCTTATATCTAAACATGTTAATAATCTTATATCTAGACATGTTAAATAATTGGTTTATTAATTTATTATAAAATTAAAATATTTTTATATTGAAATAAATTGTCTTATCTCAGATCTGACCTCTACTCGCTCAGTCTATACCATGTTAAAAATTCAATTTAAATTTATATTAATTTCTTGTAGACTGGCCTTTGTATTAATATTCAACTTTAAATTAATCTTTCTATACTTCAAATATCTAATCACTTTACTATCTATTTTGATAATAAACTCTACTCTCTTTACTTTAAATTCTCTTTCATTTATTCATGCTTGTATATAAATGCGATAGCTCATTCTACGACTAAACATTTATTTACATTTTAACATATTATTACTAAGTATAAACTTTTATTTGTTTTAATTTACTGTCTTTGAAATCGTCTTTATGACCTCTTTTCCTTTTACAAATAATTTAAAATGCATTACGCATTTCACCTCGTTTTCTGATGATCTTACGACTGTTGTCCGGGGTCCAGCGTTGTCCAGAGTTAGTTTTCAATCCCTCTTGTCCTGGCGTGGTCCTGGATACGTCTAGAGTCCAGCGTCGTTCTACGGCAGCATGTTCCTGGATACGTCTAGAGTCCAGCGTCGTTCTACGGCAGCATGTGTTCCTGGATACGTCTAGAGTCCAGCGTCGTTCTACGGCAGCATGTTCCTGGATACGTCTAGAGTCCAGCGTCGCTCTACAGCAGCTTTCCCGTGTATACTCTTGGTAGACTTACTATTGCGGTATTTACTTTTTCCGTAATATTGTCGCGAATTTAACGAACGTTATTTTGTTTGTTACTGCGACTTGTAATAGAATAAAAATAAACTGTTTTGCCAACGGACAGCATGCCCGGCTGCAACTCTGTCTTGAAATGAAGAGAAGAGATTTTGGTCGAACCCTTAATTTATACACTCTCGAGATTCCGCGCCAGTCGGCTTCAAAATCGTCCTGTCGATACCTGCATATCTCGTGACAGCCCCCACTCCCGAACCTTTCCATTTATTTGCAATTATTAGCAAATAGGAATGTTTTGCACGGAATCGAGATAGCACAAATCATAGCTAATTCGATTAAGCACTCACTACATTAATTTGAGCGTCTTAGGGTAATTTGCGTATTTTTTAGCACTTTTATTTTGCAGTGTCTTCGCATAACGTGTTCTATTAACGTCATCTTTCACTGGGGATAACTATATATTTTACACACACTTTGGCGCCTTTGGTTTGATCATAGACTAATTAGGTTTCGCACAGTGAATTAAAATATTTATTTTACTAATTACTTGGGGCGGGTTGCTGAGATTCCTGTCTTTGCCTGCATCACTAACACACACAAGATACACGTGTAACACACATACAATTGAGCAGGTGTTCACTGCTTGTCGAAACAGGTTAATTCTCCCCTAATCTAACAATGAAATATTTTTGCAATCTCAGACCTGTCCATTTACCCGTAATTTATACAAATTATACAAAATTTATATTTATTTAAATTAATGCCTAATACAGCGTATGGCTGTATCGTTGCAATATATATATATATATATTTTTTTTTTTTTTTTTTTTGCAACGATACGTTTAGCATAAGTCTATGTATCAACCCCTGACTGATGTATGATGAGATACGAACGCACGTATGAGATATATAACATGTAAATAATAAAAATAATGTAATAATTAAGCGTTAGGTATAAGAGATTATAAAAGAAATAAACGTAGTATTTAATTTTAAAGAAATAAATATTTGTAAGTGAGCCTGCATATGGAATTAAAAGCTTAGTTGGTTTTTAAACGCAACGAAGGGGAGAAACCAACACGCGCCGACTGGCAAGGGTGACGTCATAACGACAGGCCGCTGTATGTGTATCAGTCTGCGTGTGTTGTAGTGTACGTGTGTAAATGAAAGACAGGTTGAATTATGCATACGATTGTGGAAAATTTTACACAGTTTTTTAAGTACTGAACGAAAACCAGAAGTCACACGAATCAGCGACATATGTAAAAACATAGCTGGCGCCTGGCGCTACAATTGAAGATTAAATGGTCAATGATCGTGGGAACCGTTCAGCCACCGTGTGAAATTTTGCTATAACTGCCACAGTTTACACACCTTCTTATTCATAATTTGCATAAATAGAGTTTAATAATATACCTAACGATGTGTGAAATAATATTTATAAAAAAGTGTGCGCTTCATAGGAAAACCCGTAGATTGTAATTAGCAATTAAATCGACGCGCGGACCTGTTCAATTTTGTCCAAACAGGTTCCAACAGGAGTGGAACGACGGCAGCAGTATAAACCCCAGCGAGCGACACACGCTTTCTCAGATAAGGCAGATCAGTAACGGACATTACGTAAAATCCACGCATCTCGCAACCTCGAATTTTAAAAAGTCAAGTTATGTTTTGAAACTGTATTACATAACTTGAAGTGCGATGGAACCGGCACTACTTCGGTGAAAGTATTAGTGAAACACGTTATATTTTAAAAGACTATAATATCGTAATCTACGAGAAGTTGTAACGTCGATGAACTTCAAGAAGTACACATAGACCTTCGAGACATCCACGAGGGACAAGACAAGAAGAGGAGAGGAACCAGAGCAGAATACGAGAGGACGAATGGACAGCCACATGCAGCTACATCCAGCCGTATATCATCACGACGAGAGGTCCACGTCAGAACTCAGCATCCAGTAGACGGTGAGAGTAATTTCAACGACGCAGAGACAGAGAAGGGGATACCGAAGAGGATCAACAAACTCGAGAGTCCGGATTACGGTAAAGACACAGTTAAAAGGTTGCAGAATTATGCAGGTGAAGTCAGACATTTATTTAATATTATAAATGACCCTGAGGTCTATCGAAAGAAACTCTAGAGTCCATATACAAGTTTACAAAAATATTATTACATTTTTATTTTTCATAATGAAGAATCAATAAGTTCAAAGAACAATTGATAACAGAAAATATAAATTTTTTAATATCATAAATAAATGGTCATTATAGAACCATATTTTATTATATTTTATATTTGATTAGATAATTAAATTCAAGTACGAGAGTTACTTAAATTGAAGATTGTTAATTAATTGAGACATTAATAATATAATTAATTAAATAATAAAATGTTCTCTATTAGTATTTTTAATAAATGTTTAATTAATTAATTGTTTTATTAAGTGGTATATAATAAAAACCACACTTGCAAAGACAAGATGAATATGCAATTTCAGAGGTGTTAATCACGTATTATAATAATATATTTGTTATATATTATATGTCTGTGTAAATATATTTCAGGTCATATATGTTTCATGTTTGTGTATAATATGTCTTAGAATATAACAGATATGATTTTAACCACGTTATAATTACATTATATTTGTATCAAATATAAGGATTCAAATAGTAATTAACCCACACAAAATAATAAATTATATGATAATTTGAATTTTTTAAATAATAAATCAAATGAATATGATTTTATTAACACAGTCGTACTAATTTCACAACCAGTACTAAATCCTCTGTACTCTTTACTAGTATTAAAATTGTATAACGATATTCACGTGGTTATCCACACTCAGTCAACGACCAAAGCCTGCGACCCAGCCGGGGAACATCAAGGTAAATACTGCAGAAGAAGATTATACCTTCGAGACGTGGGTAAGTGCGCACAAATGAGTAATAGCATATATGCAAAAGTAAGTGTCAAGATATATCGTCGTAATATATATATTGCAACGTTACAACAATTATACAAATATATTATCATGTACTCAACGCAACTATAAAGTGTATTACACCGGCCAGGTCGCAGGATTTTGTTTCTCGTTGCGTCAAGTGTATGTGGTTGCACAATAATTAAATAATGTTTAAAGAGGAGTGAGATGTTGACATGAAATAATTATTTAAAACCGTTTCAAAATAATCATTCTAAGATTTATTAATTTTTACAAAAATATTCAAATATTAAAATTTCAAACGTTAAACAAATAAATATTCACCTTTATAGGCTTTAAAAATACACTGTAACCTGCTATGCAATTCATGACATACAACAAAAATAAACAACCATATATATAATCTTACTAACTAAACAAACATGTTAAACAAGTTATTTAAATACTTTTTTATTTTGGCGTGTCTGAAATTAACTCGAAATTTAAATAATGATAGCAACTCATTTACAAACAAAATAATATTAAGCTTGAAGAATGAATTTATTGTTGCTATACACAAATAAAAATGATATTACATTTACCTCCAATCTATTATTGATTTATACTGACACACCCAAAAATACAACAAAAGATTAGTATTTCTTTTCTAGATTTACTTGTTCAATTAAACTCTCTTATCTAACTACTATTAACTTTAAAACTCTAATTATTATCTGTTAATATTTAAGTTCTTTTCGAGAGCTCTCTTCACAATAAAAAAATATAATTGTTTTTTATCACCTGGGTATACCTGCCGTTACCGTTTCGTGTGTGTGTGTGTGTGTGTGTGTGTGTGTGTGTGTGTCCAGAATCCTGCGAGTATGATGATGATGACTATGCTGATGCGGTGTTTGTTGTCTCTGTGGGTTGTTGCTGTTGGTGATGCTCCAGAGTTCCTCCTTACGTCTTGGTGTGAGTGTGTGTGTGTGTGTGTGTGTGTGTGTGTGTGTGTGTGTGTGTGTGTGTGTGTGCTGGTCGATCTGCAAACGGGCAGCGTGATGTCGTGTGTAGATTTCTTGAGTCTGACTGTGTGATCGCTCAAAATTGCCAGTGGTATTTATACTGGTGGCGATTTGACAGGTACAGGCCTGCTTTCGACAAGCTAGAGATTGTCAGTTCGCGCCAAAGCGTCCTTTTTATTACACTCACTTTTTGGTTAATTATCGCGAACTCATGAACATACTCGTCACATGAGCGATATCATTGTTTGCGTAATTTTTTCTGGTCACTCACATATACCACACATATTAATTACTCTTTAATTACACTAGTAATTAATATTAATTTAATAGCGTCTTTGATTTGCACCTTTGGTAATAAATTTTACATCACCATACTCACCAAAAATTCCTTAACGTAATGGTGTCTTTATAATTGGTGTAAGTCTTTGTTTACAGGTTTAACACAACTAATTAGTTTATTATAATCCTATTAAGACCTGATTAATTGACAACAAACCATTCGTACGCGTCACCCCATATTCTTGTCGCAGCTGGCTTCACGCACACAAACACACACACGCCGTATTTTTAGCTATCGGAGCAGGTGCACTCTCGACGGGACAGAGCCTGCATTTTCCTGCACAAAATTATATAAAACTGTTCCTTATTCTATTTACACTAATTACAATATAAAACATACCGCCCTGGGCAAATATGCAAATATATGTATTGTTGCATATATTCCCCAGGTGGGTTTAAATAAAATTTGACTAACAGTCTATGTCAAATTATGACATAGACATAATGACTATATGTCAAATTATGACAATATATGTGACATATATTTTGTCACATAAAATTTGACTAAAATATATATGTGTAACTTATAATTACAACTACATCTTATTAACTATATTACAATTGGTTTTTTAACTCTTTATCAAAGTAAATATTTTTATCGGATGTAAGAAACGTTTCCCTGTTGTGGAGGGTGACACAATCCTTTTCCCCTAATATAACATAGCAGCTGTTTACATCCTGCTTTCCTATTGTTGCATTGTTGTGTTTAAGACACTCTAGTTCATTGTCGGCTTATCTCTACCTGTTGCCCTCTCTCTAAATATTTAAGAGAATCAGTTGAATTAAATTACTATCTGCGTTCATGCATTATGAGAATCAATTATCCTACACCAGTTATTTTTTTTTCTACTGGAAATATTTCCTCATCGATGAAGCATGATATTTGCCAATTTCTTTTTGTCTTTCAGTATCATATACTATAAAGGTTTGTGCTCCACGTCTTGTGTGTAGAACATAGGGACCTTCGTATAATCTAAAGAACTTTTTGGCGGTGTTGTCTATTCTCTTCTACAGGATTACTTCGTATCAATACCCTATATCCAACTATAAATTCCACTAACTTGTGTGTTCGATTGAATCTCTCTACCCTCTTCATACCCTTATCTTTTATCATATTTCTTGCGTTAACTAATTTTTGACTCATGGGTATAGGTAGATTCTGATTTTCAGGTTTACTAACGAAGTTCTTCCAAAATCTAGTTGGTTTCTGCCCTTCTCCCAATTCAATTGGTGGGTATCCAGTAGCTTCACTATAATTTTCATTGATAAATTTCTCAAAGAACGACAAGTTTTCAGCTCATTTGTTATGCTGATCATGACAATATATACGCATATACAGGGTCCGCCAGTGAAGCGGAAAAATTAAAAGTACCCAATTTTTCATGAAATATTTATTAACTGAATTTTTTTTTACAGATTTGAGTTGAGTAAAGTATGCTATTATTTTACTTTTTAAAAATAACGCCGCTCAAGTGAGAGCCATTTCTGTGTAAACATTCTTCTAATCTTGACCGAAAATTTTCCATCACTCGACGAAGCAGGTCAGGTTGAATCCGTGCAATTTCTTGTCTGATATTCGTTTTTAATTCCGGTATGGTGTGCGGTCTATCAATGTACACCCTGCTCTTCAGAAATCCCCAAAGAAAAAAGTCGCATGCGGACAAATCTGGGGATCTGGCAGGCCACGAGATGTCGCCATATCTGGATATGAGTCCGTCCGGGAAGAGTTCTCTTAAAGCATAAAAGCAGCCATGGACACACGAGCAGTATGATTTGTGGCCCCATCCTGCTGGAAAAAATTAATTTCCGGAAACCTAGGGAGCTGTTGCATCAAAAATGTTCTGACCATGTGTGTGTAGCGGTCTGCATTGACAGTTGTGGTGTTTCCTCTATCGTCTTGGAAAAAATATGGCCCAATAATGCCAGATGATGAAACTGCACACCACATCGTAACTTTCGGACTATGTAATGGCTTTTCATGCAACTCACCTGGGTTTTCATCATTCCAATATCAACTATTTTATTTGTTTACATATCCATTCAAATGAAAATGTGTTTCATCTGACATAAACATGCGGTGAATAAAGTTTTCATCATCATTTACACGTCGCAATATTTCTTCGCTGAAAATCCTGCGAGCCAGCATATCGCCATTTTTCAACTCCTGTAAGGAATTTTGTAAGGATGAAAAGATAAGTCTTTATGCAAAATTCGTCGTAATGATGTGTCACTAATGTTTAGTGCGGATGCATGTTTCATTGCAGAACGTTGTGGACTACGCGTCAATGCTACTCGAACTTTTTCAATGTTTTCCTCTGTTCTTACAGACCTTGTTGCTCCTCTATGCTTTAAGTTTAATGTGGAACCAGTTTCTTCAAACTTTTTCACCCATGACATAATTGCATGAGCGGACGGCACTCTTCCATGTCGTGGAATATTGAAATGATTACGAAACAATCGTTGTACAGAAGTCACACAGTCACCATTCTTATAAAACGATTTTACGCAGAAAGCACGCTGTGCACCGGACCACTGCTCCATGTTTAACAAATGGCATTAAATGTAAAACAACAATCGAAAACCTCCACGCCCTCTCGTGAGCAGAAAATGAACTATTGGACTTTCAAAATTTCCCGCTTCACTGGCGGACCCTGTACTTGCCCAAATCTTTATTAACACGTTCGGCAAAGTTACCCTGAGGATACCTAAATGATGTGAGCATGGGTTGTTTTCCTTGCTGCGTTAACGTTTCAGACCATCGCTTAATCCTAAATTGTTTGGCTTGATCTGTAATTATCTTCTTTACGTGACCATATGTGGGTATATACCTTTGCAGTATTATCTTCAGAACATGACGTGTAACTATGTCGTTACATTAATTGAAGCTCCTAGTATTTAATAATTGTGTTATGACAATTTTTATTGAAAAAGGTTTATAAATTTCTCAAATTTCAAACATTAAACTTAATGCTCTGTGCCTAGTGAAGCTACTGTGATGATACATATTTTAAGTCTAATCTGAGAGCCATAATGTTTGTAGAAAAACACAGACATTGGATTTCTGTTACTGTGTTAGTGAACAATACGACCGTGAGCGAGACAGATGCTGGAGGAAAATTGTGCGAACCAATTCTTTCGGAACCAAGTTCCAGAGCAACCGCACAGGCACGGTAAACCAGGCTAAAGCCGGCGACGATGGGTTACCGCCGTTTGGAGAATCGCCACTTTCGTTTTATCGATAATGTCCACCTGCTACATCTAGCCCGTAGACTGAAGACAAAGGTGGGCGTATTCATGGACTAAATACAAGTCTCGAAGGGAGGCTTTGGGCATGAAGTAGACAGATTTCCCAAGTCTGCATTGGTGTACTAAAACTACGACCAAGAGGATCACGAGTAACATGAATGTGGAGTCAGAACGCGACATCGAGCATCCCACGTTTTTCCGAAGTACTACTTACTTTACGGTTAATTCATGTTTAACACTAAGCCCACTGTTCAGATAATTATAATAATTGACGATGAATTGATCTGTTATATTAATTTGCTTTTAAATATTTTAAGATTAAGAAGATATCTAATAAATAACTTCTCTTTTTGAAAAGAAATCAGTAAAGGTTTTGTTACGGGACACACAAATACAGTCTCACTAAAAATCATACAAGTAAAATAGATGACTGAACCACAACTGTCTTTCAATGAAATAGTCAAAACTAATTATGCCAAAACTTTGTTTGTAATACCAAATATACCTTGCTAGTATTCTATTTGCTATACTGCTACTATCGAAACCCATTACTGGAAATTCAATTTTACGTGAAAAACAATAACCATCTGTACCGTTTAATTTAAACCGCAATATGTTTCAACCATTACACCTCATGGACAACAGCACACCTCTCCACTATGGAGCCGCGGTTAAGTAAAAACTAAAAAGGGTACTTGTATATTCTAATAACAATGCTGATCCTAATAATGAAAGTAATAAATATTTTACTACCACCACCACCACCACCACCACCACCACTACTACTACTACTATTACTACTACTACTACTACTACTACTACTACTACCACCGTTACTACTACTACTACTACTACCTACCCACTACGATTACAAAAGTAATCGGTTTCTTTTTCCTTTGGTCGTAAATATTACGGGGTATGGGGGATTGTAGAAGGAAGCGTCACGCTCTGAAAATTGTATTTTTCTCCTTCTTCTGTAACATGTATATAACAAATAACCCTATTTCTTCTGTTGTAGGCACAATACGTATTATGACGTTAGACAATGTGGTAGTTTCGTAGTAACTTTTGTAAGAGGAGAGTAAAGGAGGAACCGGAAACAATAATAAGTTTTGTTAAACTGTATTTCCAACTCTGTTCTCACCTGCATACATTTTCTTTCCAGATAAAAGGCATAGGGCACTCAATGCTTATAATAACAATTACTGTCTCTTACGTTTAAATCACAGCCGAATCAGATAAAACTGTATCATTTTGAACATGTCGCCGCTCACACTAGGCGTAATGGCGTAATGTAATTACCCGTCGTGCTTGACTTCCAGTGCGTGTGGGTGCGCGCGTGTGGAGGGATCAAGTACACTATATGTGTTCAAATAAAACGGGTGCCACAGATCTCCGCGGACTTCAAGAACTCTGCGAAGTTCTGTAATGTAATATTAACAGCTTGTCATACTTGTTTGTTAGTTTAATGCGTAATCAGGTAATATCATTGTGACTCAACCGTACCAGCAAAAATAAAAAATGGCTAGAACTTTAGACTCTGCAGTCATTTTCAGTTATTTCTGTTAACCGTTTCCATATTTTTCTTTTTCTGTACAAGTTATACATATACATATTGCATAATATTACCTTGGATGGCTTTCAAGTTTGGTAGTTTTCTAATAAGAAAGAAGTAAAATATGAAACGTGAGAATAAAAAGCTCTGATAAATTGTATAAATAACCTCATACATAAGTCGATGAATTTTCTTGTAAACAAAAAAAATCCATTGGGCACTGAATACTTGGGGCAAACATAACAATCACTGATCCTTACGTTTAGAACATCACAACAAATCAGATAAAACAATATCATTAACACATGTCCCAGTCTACAGTTAGCCGTGACATAATAACTGACCGTGTTTGGTTTCGCGCGCGCGTGTGTGTCGCAATTAAGTACACCGTATGTGCTTAAATAGGACGGGTGCCGTCAGAGTTCCGCAACCATCCAGAATTGTATGGAATCCTGAAAAGTAATGTGACCAACTCGTTATACGTCAGTTTATCAGCTTATGCATAATCACTTTCCGTCAAAATGACGTTCGACGCCACCAGTAAATCAGAATCAGTCGCTATTTAAAAATTATGTTCCGGTTCTTTATCTCACTTTCAGAATCAATGCGGCAAAATGAAATGAGTTTTTGCGTGACGAAATATGTGTTCGGTTCATTGTCATAACGTGCGCCAAGGTTAGTGAAATCGTGTGTAATTACATTAGACGTGTGAGTACATTCAGGCCTAACCGTAATACAGACGCAGTTTACAAACTACTTAAATTTAACTCTACCTAACGCCTGGGCAATAAGTAATTTAAAAGTGACCGAAACTTTCTTACTACATTAATTGTATACAATATTCCAGAGAAGTCGTTTAAGTGAACTGTCTGCTAAAGCATTTCGGATAACAAATTATTAGGTAACGTTGAACGTGTAAACGGTTTTGCACGGAAAGTGTATTCAGACAACTTTACTAGCCACGGCCTCTGTTTAACGACTTCGCAAATAACTTCAGGATTAAGTTGTCTAGCAACAAGGCTGCTAAGCTCATTATTTATGAACACACGTAGACGCGATTAAATACCGTAATTAATGACAACGCGTTGTGTCGTCTACAAGGTTGTCTGCATTTTATTAATTTATAGTGTCTGTTTTTACCATTTATACATGTATTGCAACAATTTAACGATAACTGTCTTTAACGATAACGATAACAGCCTTTTAAAATGTTATTCTATTCGGTAAAAGTTATCAGATTGATATATTAAAATATTTTAACTCAGAGTTAACTAAGTGAACAGTATGATCTCCTTCTGTGAAAACTGAACTCCTTCCCAAAATGATCTATCTAAATAAAAGTTAATTCCGAATTGATTATGTAGTAGCAGGAATTACATACTTGATCAATGTTTGATTTTTCCAAATAAAAGTTACCCACTTGCTTCTGATATAAGAATAGGTACGATTTAAAAGTTCAGGTTCATGAGACAATGTAAGGACATTCACGCGAAATCGCTTATCGTATATAGACCTAAATAATTAGAAGTGTATATAAATCTAGTAGCTATTACTACACTGTATTAAAACCAGTAAACGAAATCTATTTTATAAATTTTGTTCTGTAATAGAATCCTTTTAATTTTTTGTTAAAAGTAAACACTAGTGGATTGTGATGAATTAACAAATTGTATATATTTCTAGGTGCAGTAAAGTTGTAAATACACTACATTGAAAAATGTTAAATATTAAGATATTACAGGAAAAATATTAAGACGGACAGAATGGCGTAATACGGAGACAATACAAGGTAAAACCAGTGGGAAAGCTATTTCTTGGTAACATAAAAGAAACATCCTGTTATAAAGACTAAAGGAGAAAGGGTTCCAACGACAAGACATCAAAAAGGTTCTGCCTGTTGGATTACTGAAAAAATGGAAGGATTTACGACACAACAACGAAACTCACTCACGTACGCCCACACACACCTTGATGCCTGTGTGTTGTCGACGTGAAAATGTAAAATGACAGCAGTACTGCCGTTCCCATATTTATCTGTGTTTGTAAATGTTTGTCTCTATTGTGAGCCTTTCACACATTATTTATTATCCAGACATAGTCGTAATTATTACATTATCGTTTTATAATTCAAATGTTGTCGTTATGATGCGATAAGAGATTTATTTAGTGTTTCTAAATACAGTAAACTGCCGATTATCCGCAAGCGGTTTATCCGCGGGAACATGCGGATTTTTTGTAATAAATAGAAAATAAATTTGTGAATGTGAAACACTGGATATCGACGTTGAAACATTTTTTTATTATTACAATTTACAGCTGAATTTTATAGGAACTAAACCAGTATCATGTGTCAGGTATTATGAAGCCTTATACAATTGCTTTCAAAAGACGTTTATAAAAGCTTTTTTTTTAATTTGATTAAATCTATTTAGATAAACTTGAAATGAAATTATTGTATTGTATTGTATTATGTTGACGCATCGTGCATGAAATGTTGCTGTGCAGCCTGTTATTATGAAACATCGTAAAAGCGTGCTTATTGACCGTTATCGTTTGTTTATGTATTGGTTGGGCGCGAATTGGGTATCTGTGTAACAAAGAATACATTTTATACGAGTGTGATGATTTTATAAGGCGTCAAGGTACCAATTGAGACCCACCATTTCCCTGAAATTTAGTGATTTATCCATGCAATCAAGTGACAAATTAGAGTTTAATATATTACTAATTTAATTAGTTCATCGAACGTTAATCATTAAATGAATATTTCGAAGTAAAGCTGACACAGATGTGATTGGTAACAAAAAAGCAGCCCACTGTGAATTGCAAAATTATTGTAATGAATAACAGAGCAAAGTTACAATACATTTTTTAGTAAACTAAGAATGTGTATTTATTTATAATTTAATAAGAATTGCTATTAATTATATAGTTTCTGTTACTATAAATGATTAAACTCTTTTAGTGTTGACTTTATACGTCAGTACTGATGTTTGTTGTACGTTCAAACTTTTATTTGTGTGTGTGCGCGCGCGCGCGTGTGTGTAAAATTTTAACATTATATAAACATATTTGTTGTTTCAAGCACAGCAAACCATTTATTGCCGTAATGGACGTCAGACGAATATAGGCTATTAGATGTCGGATATATAAATGTCTAATAGCCAAACAGTTATGCGGACAATTTTAAAAATTTATTAACGATGGTAGCCTGTTATTATTGTTATTACAAAATTATACGTTTCCAGAAGTTAGCGATTATTGTATATACAGTCTAAATCACAACGTTTCAACCCCTGACCAACCCGAAGACAGTTTCTTTGTGACTGTAGGCGGAATCCCTCCTACTCTGCGGGACGGTCTTCTTGGTAAGTACTACCTTGATTTTGTTACTATTGTATAAATAAATATTTCTATAGTGGTGGCGATGTAGTCTGTTTCGATTGACATTGTGTTATATTCATTTGTTCTTTCACCTGCAACAACCTCTGACTTGTGTCAAGACATTTAATGTTGTCTGTGTACGATGGGAAATATCAGCAATCTTATAATTTGTAATAGCAATTAATTATACGTTGTAATATAAAAGTCAAAGGAATTAATTGCTTTATGAAGTGAGAACATTTTCTGACATTTGTTCAGTAGACGCATGCTATTAATCTTCAATTAATAATTTAGAAGTGCCATTTTTTTTTAAATCTGTAGATTACAATAAATTGTGAATCCTACTGGGAATTCTCCTGAAGTACGTGTTTAGTGTAATGTAAATGTAGTGAGGAAAAATTGTAATTCAGTTAATATTGTATTCAGAAGAAACTTAAAATCTTGGCTATTATATATAATGTCACGGCAATAAATTATAAATTACCCTTTTTATGTTAGCGGCTATTCGTGATTAAAATGTTCTTTTGTTCAGATATAATTGTACGAGAGTTGTGTACATTCAGATTTCGTGTATTTTATTGATTATATACACATTTTGTGATCGGAAAGAAGTAATATGTAGTATCCTTTAAGTTAACAAACGTTTCAACAAAATGCACGTTCAGATGTCATCGGCACGCTACGAGAAGATTATTAATTTGACAATAGGTTATAACATAAGTATTTTATAGAATAAAATCTAAACAATAATTATGATAAAAATAACATATAAATGAGTAATATAAGTGCAATATATTTATTGTATGATGTAATTATAAATTAAATAGTAGGCCTATAAAGTCACAGTTTGATTAAATACACATTTGTCGCCTTCACTGTCACATAGATTTTTAGACACTAGTGCCAAAAAATTATCAAGCAAAAAAGATAAAATATAGTAACTGAGTCAAACAGAAAGTATGGCATTATCGTGTCTATATTGTAATGAAGGAATAAATATGTGTATTAAGATAAACTTTTGAATTTAAAACTTTGGAAATAAAATATACCGTAAGAAAACAGAGGGAAAGATTCAAACGCTCTGTAATTTCCAAGACTTGTACAAAGAAAACATATTGTGATTAAAAGCTCATAAACAAAATTTTCCCACGATAAGATACATCAAAACCGGATGTTACCTTTGGATTACCGTGGATGTAAGAAGATTTACGGCAGAGCAACAAAGCTTTTCCACACACACGGCCACAACTTCAATACTCTATTTGTTGAAGTATAATACTGTTGATTCAAGTACTGCTGTTCCTGTTGTTATTTTCCCAAGTGGTTTATCGTTTACTTTTATATTTATGTTTTTTTTTCAAAGTTGGCCAACGGCATATTATTGTATTTCTATTAGGTCATTATACTGGTTTCTTCGTTCTTGGTCGCCCTAATATCTTCAAAGCGTAATGTTGTTTTCTCTGATTACGTACTAGTAAAGCCAAAATACAATCTTTACTTACGGGGAATGTTGCTTATCAGAGTAGGTGTTATGACTAAAGAGAGAACACAACCAACATTTTAATTTTAAAAATAAGTCTGTTTTATAGAACTTTACTTTATGAGGCTGGACTTTGTATCTACGGGTTATTCCACTGATATAAGTATGCTTATTATGTTTTTATTTAGTGCAGTAAGTATTTCGTACACAGTGTATTAAACTTTTCACTTGCTGCATTTTTTGTTGGACACAAAAATAAACAAGTAAACATGTAAACAAGTAAACAAGTGAGTAAATGAGTAAATGTGTAAATGGGTAAATGAGTAAATAAGTATTAAGAACGTTTGTATAATATATTTTTATAAACAAAAAAGGCTAAACGATTTATTCTGTAATATATTTCCTTTTTTAATTATTTAATTTCTGTTATAATTATTCCCTAAGTCAGTTTTCACATACATTGTTTTATTTTATAAGAAAATCGTTTTGCTCAATTCGTTTAGCAAAGTGTCAAAGTTTTAAGTAGATTCAATGCCTAGGACATGCTAAACGACTCAATTACAAGCAGTTTTATAAATACGGCTCACACTCTCATATGTGTTGGTGTAGGTAATCTAGAATATAAAAACGTGTAATAGTTAACTGTATGCTATACTTTCATTTTACGGTTTCATGACTTGTTAAGGGCAGGCAACCTGAAGTTACACAACCTGATTTGTGGCTTTCGGCTAGCTAAAAAGTAAATCACTAAAACTCTAAATCTCGACGCTAGGAATGTACAATTTTGGGGTTTTTCTAATAGGGTGATGCATTGTAGGAAGCAAGTTAAAATTGTAACTCACTTACAGTATTACACAACACATAAGAATTCGTTACACGCACTAAATATTTTTCAATCTTTTCTCTAAAAGAATTGGAAACTCATCAAGGAAACGAAACCGAAACTATAGCAACAAAAGCAAACTTTCATGAACACAAAATGTACAAACTCGTATTTAAACGCATATAAATTTAAGAAAGACTTAAATAAATTATAAAAAACTTTAAACACAGATATTAGATAATTCTTGAAGTACTATTGGTTAAAATAATATTTAAATCACAAAATTGTGTAAGCTTACTAATGTTTCCCAGATAAGACAAACTTTAACTTTTTTATTGCTTCTATAGCATTATTTCTGTAACACTGTATATAAAGAGCTTTTTTCCTTTCAGGCAGCCGAAACCAATATTGTTTTGTACGGTACACATTAAATGAGAAACCTGTGGTTCTGAATCGTTCCAACTAACAATATTACAATAAGTAAGTTTCATTATTTCTCTTTAAAAAGGACTAAAAGATTTCTGTGTATTTGCTTAATCCTGGACAGACGGCATGTAACCTCGAAGGCTAGTAAATAATCTTTGTGATAATACAAACTCATCAATGCACTGTATTCATAGTATAATAGTGTACAACAGTGTAAAATAAACTTGATGAAATGAATAACTTTGTCCATCACTATAAAAATAACATTAATAGAGTTAGCTAGCGATATACAGGAAATTACTTTTAAAAGGGAGATAAAATTTCATGTAGAAGGTTGGCTAGGGGGAAACAAAACTTGTCATGAGTGAAGAGAAAGTTATTAGTAAACAAACTGTAAAAACGGCTGATTTTAATGCATGACCCATGTAAAGGGAAGAAAGGTTTATATTCTCTGTGTTCCAGTAATTGAGTGTTATTTTATGACAAAGTAAATACGTTTTATTCTATACTATTACTTTGCTCAAGATTTTAATGGTTATGATATTTTTACATTCAGCACCGCTTAAAACAAAACTTTACTAAACTTACTAATTTTGAAAAATTACTTGCTGTTCCTTCCACTATGATACTCGAAATTTTAAACTAATATTTGCAAGTATTAAAGGTGATTCACTCAACAAAAATCTGTCATAACGATATGTTAATGCATCCTTATCTTAGTATTTTGAAAAATTTAATGCTATCAAGTCTACATGGGCAGAAGGCTTTCAAACAATCAGTTTTATACTTTCAAGGTTTCTACAATTCACTGTTAGTATTGTTAATTTGTGTCGACTTTAGCAATTTTCCCTTACACGGTTTTCATTACTCCCTACAGTTAAATTTAATTTGAGAAAATCTGTAAGTATGCGTTTTTCTTGTCGCCAGCAGCAAAAAATTAACTTTGACGGCAGTATAATGGAATGTAATGTTACTGTGGATGAAATAACAATCGAAATTCCACATACTACGTATTCACTCTGGTACAACATTATTAGTGTGTTTGACTGGATTATGATAATGTTCTTCTACACTTATATATAAGAGTCACTTTTATATGGAAACTAACGTTTGGCTACAAAGAAGTCGGTGGAGACCCTCATAAAAATGGAACGGAGACAAATATCTACAAGAATGTATGCAGACTGCAAGGCTCATAAGACTTACAGGTAAAATTATCGACGACAGCGATGATATTTTTATAACTCTTAAGTAGGTTTCCTTACAATAATATAATAAATATTTATTTATAGGTGTATAAGTGCTTAAGTATTTTTTTGCGGGAGAAAACGTTAATCATTATTTTGTAATATAGAATCAACTTCCTGATGAATGAAGACGGCAATTCCTGATAAATTTAAAGCTGTAAATTTGGAAATATGTAATAATTTAAAAGTCTCTACAAATTCTGGAATCTGCTTAAAACCGTGACTAAGTTATGAATGCTACCTCTAAATTTTTACAAATACCGAGCAGTTTTGTTAAATACGTCTGCCTATGATATTGTGATTTTGAGTAAATAGTACCATGTTTTCATTAAACTATCACCATAGTTATATCGTCATTATGTATATGCATTTTAATAAAAGAAGAAAGATTTCTTTCAAGTTGTAAAAATTAAATTTATGCCTAAGTTAAACGGACGTGAAGGTGCTAAAATTAACTTTCACATCGTTGTGACTATAGTTAGGCCTACAATGAGAATTGTTTAGTACCATATTGATAGGGAATATGTAAGGACATAAGGCATAAAAGCGTTGTAAGGAACAAGCTTATGAAGTACCGTCGCGGCTGTCTTGCAATATGCCAGTATAATAAAGACGACGAATTGCTGACTGTGTTACCTGAGTCTCGTGGTAACAATAATAAGCTGTGACTGACCTAAGATTTCGCGAAGTTGAATTTGTATAGTACAATAGTTTAACTTATCTGGCATTGTAGTTTTTACAGTGGGGTAATATGATTCATAACAGAGAGTATTTTACTTTTTATGGAGTTATTTAAAATTAACTATTTACTTTAGCTAAACAGTTTGCCTAACAGCCAATACACAGTTTACCTGACTGTGCATACTTTGATATCATCTATTTTCTACATCCGTTAGAATTTAATTATAAACACAAACGTCAGCTTACGAGTAGTGTTTTCAGCGTTATTTAGAAAACATAATTTGGTGTGTTTCTCACTTGTATTACGTCAAAGTACTTAGTTAGTATATGATGTCATGATGTCACATATGAATATGATAGAAATTTTGTCAACAAGATGAATAAGTATCACTCAGCAGTAAAGACTGATACATAATTAAAAGAGTTTCACCTCAATGTTAGTATATGATGTCATGATGTCACATATGAATATGATAGAAATTTTGTCAACAAGATGAATAAGTATCACTCAGCAGTAAAGACTGATACATAATTAAAAGGGTTTCACCTCAATGAAACTAAATTAACTTTTTACTTATATAATGACTTGATACTATAGCAGATATATTTTAAAATAAATCTGGCTTAAGGCAGAAGTTTGCTTAAGTACTATTTTGACGGTTTTAGTAGTGCTGTAGGGGAGTGAAGTGCGGGCATCAACAAAGGCAAAGGAAGAAAGACTCCAAACTTAGGAAATTAGGAACTTAGGAAATTCCTCGGATAGTTTGAAGCTTATCCGAAAGTTGATTAGATAAGAAACGTAACCATACGGATTTATCTGAATGTAGAACTATTAGCGGAGAAAGTAACAGATATATAGCAAATTGGGAAGGACACCCAATCAGATGTAATGCGTATGTCAAGAATGTTGCGGTGTTATAAACCTGAGGGACAACGCAGTCTTGGAGTTTTGAAACGTTGGTGAAACGGAAGAAGTCCAGTCACCTGATGCGGAAAAGGTCATTACGACGACGAATTGTCCAGGTTGTTTCAGCTAATGAACTATCTGAGCCTAATCCGTAACTGCAACATTTAATATTATGCATGTTATTAAGTATGACCTGCCCCATTGAAACCACTGTCAGCGACCATTGTGATGTGTTAGCGACAACACACTTGGGCCATAGCAGGCAATTTTTGCTAAGCAGCTGTTGTTGGTTTTATAATAATAATAATACGTTTTTTACACCGTTGTTGTAGGCCTATGTTAGTAAACACATTGATTCTGGATTCGTGAACCATGCTAAGGCTGTAACGCTTTAAACGGCTATTATTAATATAGAATTTACCTTGTTTTTGACAGCTGCAAATTACTTTGATTTTTGTGTTCGCGAAGAGACTTCTGCATTACTAGCCAACTGCCATTAGTCAGGGAGCAGATAAGCCACATAAACTGACCTACAAGTCGTATCCACTTGTTTTTTTCCCACTTTAGACGTGTATTAATTAAGTTGATGAAGTAAAACATGGTAACAAATTGCACACGCTCCATCAAAGTACAGACGATATAGGAGAGTAAAAGCTTTCAGTATAAACGATTTAGCAGCTTTAATGTAAGCGATTTGCGCTTTTAGCATAGAATACGTACTTAATATATAAATTAAGCTTTACCAAATAATGTAATACGTGAATAATTAGGTAAAAGAAGTGACGACAATTTACAGCGAAGGACTTAATAAAAACAGAGTGTCTAGAATAGTTTTATAAATATTACTGATGCTAATTACAAAACATTACTGAATGCGCAGAAACAGATGTACGCGTATTTTTCTCTTTCGCGCGGACACACACTCACTCACAGAAATATAGTGGAGTTCTTTGCATGTATATGCAGATAGAGTATGATAAATTGCCTTCCATGAAAAACTTCAGCGGTTAGAAGTTATGTCAACGTATATAAGTTAAGATGTAATATCATATAACATATATCATAGTGTAATATATAATGTTTTGAAATCGTTATTCTCCGCCTACACTTGCGAGTGTAAAGGTCTCCAACCACCGAGACAACATATGGTCGACTACCCAGGTTTCTGTGTTCAATGACGACGTGACGATGCACACACACACACACACACACACACACACACACATAGAGGGCCTACGCGTGTAGTATTACATTCTAATACTAACCTTATTGTGCGTATTAAGCTTATTCGATTACAGTAAAGTTGGAGCATCTAAAAGTTTTAGAGAAAGGGAATGATCGTGTAATTAAGTAATTATTGTGTATTTAAAATGAATAAAATTTATTTGTATTAAAATAAATAATTAAAATTTTAAAATGTTTGCCTTATTAAAATGTCTGTACAAATTGAATTCAAATAGCAAAATCATAAAATTCAACATATATTTTTGTGAAAGCATTCAGCACATTGATGCAAATAACAAAATATAAAATTTATCTTGCGTTGTGTGTCTAACTTAAGGAAACAAATCAAATAAATTAAAAAAAAAGAACTTAACTCTCTCCATTAACTTAGAACAGTTGTATAATTTGATAACTCTTCCGTAATACAATCACCAATCACCATGCACCTATAACAGTATTTAAACGTTTAATTGTACGGTTTATTACTGTAAATGTTAAATTATCTATAAATCATCTTACAAAACCAAAATTTTAAAAAATCTTACTTTAAAATACAAAAATCAATATTTACAACCTGTATTTGATTTCATTTCACTGTTTCTTTCTTCTTTAACAACAGTCAAATTATTTTATGTTACCCGTGATGTCGTTGATGCGTTTTACTATCCCATGAGTGCTTTGTGTGTTTGTCTGTGTGTGTGTGTGTGTGTGTGTGTGTGTGTGTGTGTGTGTGTGTGTGTGTGTGTGTGTGTGTGTGTGTGTGTGTGTGTGTGTGTCCTGCGTTGATCATGTACATCTCAATGGTCTAGGAAAAGATGTCTGTAGTTTTACCAGCGTCGACTAGATGTCCTATTGTAGAATATTGATATTAGTCTGGCTAGATAGTCACACGTCGACTACCGAAAGCGTGACAGAGCGAGTACCTGCCATAAATTGTTTTGGTCATTCCAGACATGTCTGATATTGTCAGAACAAGATCGGCGTCAATTTTTACAATTCGAAAATCGTATGCGTTGAAAAACAGTCTATTTACTGTTTACAGCTCCTCTTAACCCCTCAAACCTTACTTTCAATAAATACTGAAAAGAGGAACGACTAAAATAAACGATATTATAGTATACTTATTGCACTAAAATATCACTATACCAGACCGACTCAAATGGTATTTTATTATTTAGGCACTAAAATTTGTAAAATAAATGTAGAATAAACATTTACAAGCGATATGTTATTTTAGTTACAGCAAGAAATTTGATTGGATTACAAAAACTAAATTCAGTTGCAATTTTCACACTGCAGTCGAATTTTCTATCAGTGAGTTGGAAACGTTAGTTAGGCCTTCCCAACGACAACGACGCGCGCGCGCACACACACACATTCCATCCATGTTGTTTATTTGTAACTAAACCCTGGATCACATTTAATTCTTACGTTTTCTGTAGTGTAAAAACTGTTAACTCACAAATGTTTTTTTTCTTTTCATAACTCCCCTAACTTGAGTCCCCTCCCCCATAACTCATGACGGAGGAGTTGTCCGTATTATAACGTTAGACAATATTGTAGACCTTTATGTAGCAAAAACCATAAATAATATTTTGTTTTCATAAATTCTTTATCTCAATTGAAATTTAATTCAGTAATTTCTACATATACATAATTCATAACCCAAAATTTACAATAATCCTATCAGTAATTAGTGTGTATATTTAATAATTCACAGTCGAAATCTGTTGTTATCAGTTTTTAAGCATTAAAGGTTTACGACTGTACGTATTTATTACTTTTTACTGTTAGCCGTGATAAAAGTACTGGTCAGTGATTGGCTCGGTTTTACATAGTACGTATTCAAGGGTCACCAGTGACCCATAAAGAATTTTGTTGCTAATAATAGCATTTCGATATAAGTGGTTACAAAATTATACAATTTTATTTAACAAAATTTTTTTTAAACGAGAGGAATCGTCACCTGAATGGATTAACCAAATGAGACTGATAAAAAGTCACTTTTGTTTCTTATTGGTACACATGGATCGGAATTGTGAGATCTTGGAGTTACATTCCGATATATAAGTGGAACTTTTGAAATGTCTATTTTCAAAAAACAAAAAAAAATTAATAGTATCGTATATTCCTGCAGAACTAACGCCTTAATTCAGTATAAATTGAAAATAGACAAGAAAGACCTGCTGCTGCGACGAACTTTGTAAGAAAGCTAATTTTAAAGTTGTTACTTCACGTCTTAAAAGGGAACGAAATTAAAAGGGTGGTCGTTTAAGTCAAACTGTATAGAAAAGCGTTTGAGCCTGGCCACGTTAAAATACTGATACATTTTTCAGTGGAGAATGACTTTGGCAGCGAGAGAGTCTAAGGTGTAGAAAATTGCCTGCTTTATACACACGATATGTAACGACATTCAGAAACGAACAACTACGAAGAAGAGGAACCTCTGTGAACAACTGTACTTATTTCCCACTATGCATTAGCTATTAGTTGATGCACTATCACGTTCCATGAAGTCCTAGTTTTCTAAATGAAATCGTAGGTTTATTCAAGAAACGCTTCCTTTATGACAATATAAATGTTGATTGTCAATACGCTCGACGTCACCATCTGGTCGGTGCAAGCAAATATCTTACATGTCGCTTCGTTTCATTTGATGCGATAATAATTATTAAATTTTGGTGATACATTTAAAAGAACATCTGTAATGCATGATGTCATTAAATTATACCTAAAATGTTCAGCTTGAACTAATAATGTTTAAAATTTACTAAACTTGTGTTTCATTGTGAAGACTTGCGATAATCAATCCTAACCTTATTCAAGAGTCTGTTTACAAAGTATTCTGTTTACATCCAACTAAAATTAAGATAACAAACAATTTCCAGTGACGTCTGAGACTTTTGTTAACAAATTAAATTTGTTTAAGTATAATATTCTATACACGTCGTTAAAGTGAGCTGTCAACTTAAGCGTTTAAGACAGCAAATTGTCAGGTAATAAACGTGTAAACGGTTTTGTACGGAAAGTGTACTCACATAACTTTACTAGCAACGGTCTCTGTTTAACTACTTTGCAAGTAACTTCAGGAGCAAGTTGTCTAGCAATATGTCTGCTAGGCTCATTATTTATGAATACCTCGTAAACGCAAGTAAATATAGTAATTAATAATAATTTTCAGTATTTACAAAAAGTCTACAGTCTATTTATAGGTTTTAAATTTACAAACGTGTTATCATATTTTAACAAAAATTAAGGAAGTTAATTGTCAGGTATTTTTAAATCCCTTTAACCTTTAATAATAATTAAACGGGCAAACTATTATAAATATTAAACTGTTTTGATTTACGCAAAATAAAACTAAAATATTCTCTGGTGAATCCTCCTTCAACATGTGGAAATGTTCTTCTTTTCCCTTTCAAAATGTAATCTGCTTAAAGTTTATTGAGAAAATTTAAGCAGCAGGACGTATTATTACGAGCAATCTGAATTAGATATTTCAGATAATGAATTTTGTATGAAAGTGACATAAAATTACATGAAAATGGATTATCAATACGTGACAGTTAATTCTCTACGAGAATGCAAATACCTATACCTATACCATGAAGTCCTAGTTTTCTAAATGAAATCGTAGGTTTATTCAAGAAACGCTTCCTTTATGACAATATAAATGTTGATTGTCAATGCTGCGTGGGAAGGAATTAATGTTAGTTTTTAAGTATGTAATAGTAAATCATTTAACTAAGTTTATTGTATGTTTTTGTGCTTACACAATGACGCACAGTTCTTGACACTTGAATTTATTTTACCTGACATAAATTACGTAGAACATCGAATCGAGTGTACTATTTTTTTAATGTTCCACGTCTCACCGCAATAGTAATTGCAATTAAAAAAATCAAGTGACATAATTTCTCTTTACATTGCTACAAGATATTGGTGTCACATGGGACATAGTCAATTTAAACTAGTATCTATTAACAAGTATGTGATTAACTAGTACACCACTTGGTCACACGCCAGGTAAGTAATCTCTACAAATAATTTTAAAAATCAGGTAAGAATCAATAAGATTTTAACTTCATGTTCTCAACGGGAATATATAAGAGGGCGTGCGATCGCGTATTCTACGACTTAAAACTGGTAAACTAATTATTTTAAGACGTTTTGAAATTAAGTTTGTCTATGAGTAATTATGTAGAGATTTTTATTGGTAAGTTCAGTTTAATATTAAACCACGCAGCGTTTAGGTTAACTTGATACGTATTTCCCAATAATTACCATTATTTTAAATCTTAGTGTAATTAAATTAAACAAAATTTTTTATTTGGGAATTTTAGTTCAGTATTTTCAGTTATAATATATACAAAATACAATTATACTCACAGAATAGTATAGTAATGAGTTAAAAAGAAAATACGAGCAGAAAACAACACAATTTTCTTGACAGAAATATGTAGCGGTAATAAAAGGTTTTGTTGCCTTTAGCAATGCCTGTCATAAATATATAAATAAATAAATATGTGTATTATATTATGATATTATTCAATATAGTTTCATCTGCAAAATTGTATATTACGTTTTGGTCGTTTCAATACTTATTGAATAAGTCGGGGTTGCAGGTTTGAACACTGTAAATTAATTGATAAGAAACATGGTAAAAAATGTTAAGTTTTAGTATTTTTAAGCTTGTAAATCAACTTCAAATGATGTGAAATTGTGCGTAAGAACGCTTAGTCGCATGTGTATTGCACGCGTGAGAGGATACGTAAATAATTTACGAGGTATTTATAAATAACACGTAAATTTCAATACCTATTTAGATATAGGAAATTTTAAGATGGGATATATACCAGAGTGTTTGTAATAAAAACCTTAACTGATGACAATAGTTGTTCTATAAATAAGTAACGGAATGTTTGCGTTTTTTTAAGTAAAATGTTTTATAGCCCATAAGATTGATCGTAAAAATATTCAGGTTTTTTGAACAAGAATTTGTTCTGTTCAGAAGCATTCTTGGACAAGAACATTTACCATCTGTAAGAAAAGCATGGGAAGGGTTATTCGAAGAACCAATCAGATTACGAGAAAGTTAGTCGATAAAAATAACTTTGAACTGATCAATTTCTCTTTTGAATCAATAACGTGTAAACGCTTTGTACAGACGATAGGCCTGCCTGTCGCGACGACCGCAAGGTAGAAAATTCCTAGTGTTGCTGCGATAATTATTGTAATTATGCTAATATAGGAAATTACCAGATATTCCTATCAGGGATACAGCAAATTCAAGTTGAGTGGAATAAGTGTAAGCATAACACACCAGTAGCGTTAGCAGTATCGGTTCGCAGTGGAAGTGTATGTAACCGTGCCCATGAGAGATGTCTATACGCCCGAAAGCGACCTGAAGCCGAACAAAGTATATCAACCCAGGTATTCATCCCGAAAAATTATATCAACTCAGGTATTTATCCCGATAGAAGCGCCTGGTCGTCTGAGTGATCTACAATCGACATTAAATAAAAGTGATCTTATATTATTTATGTACAATTGTAAAAACAAAAAATGAAAAGAAACACTATCACATTAGTTCAGACTTTGCAGTAGATAAGACAATAAGAACTTTTCAATAATAATTTATTTTATTGTGTAGAATGTAAATTTTAGTTTGCGTTACAAATATCACAATTATTAAAATTAAAATTACGTTTTATAAACTAAATTAAAAACTCAGTAGTTTGTCAAAAATAATAGCATCATTAAAAAATCCACTTTATTTCAATAACATATATCTCGATTACGTATTCTATGCGACACCCATCCATATACGTACATCCATACACCTATACATCGCAATATATTGTAGAGACCGGATTATCCGAGTCCCAATTTTTCGAATTACTGATTATTCGAGGTACTTTTTTTCTTTATCTCACTGTTGTTAATACACTAGGATAAATTCCACATCAGATTTATAACTACGACAGAATCGGGTTGTACTTCAAAATGTTACCATCTTAAACTCTCGCATTACGAGAAAGCTCCTCAAAGGTAAAAACGTTCCAAAGAAAGAATCAATATCCTTCTGTGCGCCAATCCTTCAAGTAAATGTAAATTACTACTCATGTGTACAGGAAAATTTGCTAAATCTTGGTCATTTCAAAACATGAATTTAACGATGTTGTCTGTATAGTACACAAATCAGGTAGACACAAATCTAGTTATGATATGGCTATCTGATAAATTTAATACTGTGGTAAAATCGTATCTAAAATATTAAAAAAAAGACAATTTACTATTTAATAGATGTACCTCTTTTCAAAGAGCTGGAACAGAAACATATATGGCATATTTTTGCCGCCAAGCGTCATCTCAGTCGTTCGGCCCCTCTATCAAAGTGTAATCAAAACATTCAAGCAATATTACCAAATGTTACGAAAAATACATTTAAGACACATGGGTGATGAGTAGAATAATGTCTTTTTCAAAACTCTTCCAACAAATGTACAAATAAATCCAGCAGAAAACGACGATTTTGAAAAAGATTGCACTAACGAAACCGTGCACGAAGTAATCCAGGACCCAGGACTGCAGGTTGTGGGAAGATGTAACAAAAAATGTATTGAAGAATTGTATTGAGTTAATAAGATGGAACAAACGAATTTAGTGACGAAGAAAGTGTTGGCGGGAACTGTAAGAAAAATTCGGATGTCAAAACAAAAGTTTCGTTTGATGAAGAAAGTTCAACTCTCCGCATTTCAAATGCAGACCGATTGGCTGCCTTGCAACTAACGTTACAATACGTGGAATAGCAACCCAAAGCTCAAGCACCCGACTGACTGACGTTACAATACGTGGAATAGCAACCCAAAGCTCAAGCACCCGACTTAATTTCATTGAAATGATGGAGAGACAGCAGCGAGGAAAGGAGAAATGCCACCCATAAGCAGCCATGCATCACAAACCATTTTTAAATAACATTACGTTTTTTATTCAATATGATACTGTATTTGTAGGCTATATAGGCTACGTAATAAAAGCTTTTTCTTAGTGTCATTTTTATTCTTTTGCATTTATTTTAAACTGTAGGCTCACAAGTTTACCAAATCTCAAATGTATAACATTTTATGGTTTAATCGATTTGGCAAACTAATGGTTTGATTAATTTCCCGATTCTCAGAGTTTTCTATTATCAGAGGTAGTTATAGTGCACATGAACTCAGAAAATCGAGACTACACACACACGCGCGCGCGCGCGCGCGCGCGCACGCGCACGCACATACGTGTAGGTCTATAAACAAAATATTATATTATTATGATATTAGGTAATAAATCTCAAATTTTATCTTTATACGAAGCAGTTCTCAACACGAAAACATCATAACAATTGAACATTGTGGTACTGACTAAAGTACATTATAGAATACACTGCATTTGCTTTGCTATTAAAAAACATTTAGCCACTGAAGGAGCACAAATATAAAGGTTTGATTTCCTCAAAGGCAAGGTGCATCAGCAAGATTACTAGTGAGAATCAGTGCAGTCATTCTTAGCGTAATAACATTTTCCTTCACCGATAACGAGTTTTTAATTGATTCACTCCAACCTGCCACTTTCATAAACTTTTATCTTCCTACAAATGTAATTTAGTGAAAAACGCTCGTTAAGTCGACTGATAATGTTTTGTTTACGACGAAGAAAATTACCTCCCACATCAACGTTATTGTACAGTGTTTTACTGTGTAAGAGGAGATATAACTTTGCAGACTTGTTATTAGAATCTGAAATCCATCTGTATTCAGCATTTACTCTGTTATCTTCGGTAAGTTTAGAATACCAATAAAAATAAAATGCGTAGGTCGCCTAAATACAATGTAACATATACGTCTTCGACGTATAACATATACTTGGCCTATACGCTGATGAAATAAATAGTACCGCATCGCTGCTTAACTACACGACACCCTGAACGTGTGTGTATATATATATATATATATATATATATATATATATATATATATATATATATATGTATGTATATCTTCGCGAGTTGTTCCAGGCGTTGAGAGATCATTCTGCGTGGCAGAACTGCATAGCTTTCTCGATCATTCTCTAGTCTAGAATCTAGATTTTCTGTGTCCTTTTCAGACGTTTACTCTACTACTCTACCAGCATACAAGCCTGCTCGTTCACCATAATCCAAGGCAACAGAGGTACCGGATTTCGAACAGGCCAACTTCAGATTACATCTAGCGATATTAAAGTCCGGAGTGTTAGTTATTGTTGCGATTTAGTAGAAAGTGATTATCGTCTTAATTAGCATAAAACTGTAATAAGGTGACATTTATTGTTGGACAAATTTAACTTAAATTGTTGTATAAGTTTTATAACTGCTGTTTGGTCTAATTAAAGTTTGTAATTAGTGACTTCATTGGTCACTGTTATACCGTTGCCGAGGTACCCACGATTATTCTCTGTGACCGTCGCAACAATACACTGGTAATGAGAAACTTACAACGCATGTCGTGGCATTTTTTAATATATTATTGAACCTAATGTAAAAACAAGTAAACTACATTATTCCGTTTTTAAATAAACACCCTAGAACAAAAAAGAGTAAAGATGTGTTATCATGTTCGAATTCCATGTACTTTGTAAAATTAAAATATACAAGGTGATTCAAAATTGAACTGCAATCTTTCGGGAGCTGAGTCTACAGCAGAAATAAGAAAACAGTTAATATAAACGTAATCCCGAAAACTGTTCGTTAGCGAGTTGGGGCTTGCGAAACATTTCGCCCTGATTAAAAAATGAAGCAGTACTGAAATTTTTGGGGTATAAAGTGAAGCGTAATTATCAAAGATCTAATGGCTTTTGATCTGAAAAGTTGAATAAAGGAGGCCCAGAACTCCATCGTAATTAGTTTCTAAGGAAAACCGTGTAAAACACAAACACTTGGAGTCAAAAAACACACGTTTCATATTTGGGATAAAATAACTCCGTTAATTTGACAATAATTGAATAAAAGTTGTAACTAAATTTATAGGGAATTTAATCTTGAGAAAATTTGTGTATAAACTTCATAAAAAATAAATATAAATTTGATAAAATTGAGTTTAATTAAAAACAAAACAAACAGAAATGAGCCAGAAAAGTATTATAATTGTAAAGAAAACAAAGATTTTCGTAAAAATGCTAAACAATTATAAAATACATTTGAAAAATAACTTATAAAACTCATTAAAATTTTAAAAAATTTTTCATAATTTGGCAAAAACAGCTGATCAACAATGAAGTTTAGTGTGTAGTATTAAAAATTCTTTTGAGCAGTATTTTTGGTCACAGGTGTACTTCACACATAAACTTATATGACTGATGTTCTTAAATTGTTCTTTCTTAACAATTCTTAAGTGACTTTTAAGTAAATATTTATTTGACTACTCTTGACAAATGACAATACTTTGTTTAGAAAGTAGCAACATAATTAGTTTAGACGACAAGAAGATTCAGCTAGGTTTTACACAATGACTTAGATGACACTATCGCCTCTGTCAGAATCATAATTTTGGCATGTTTTAATTGGCGTCACCATAATGGTTTCAAAATCCTAGTTTCTGTTCTTATTTCTGTTTTATTACTCTCTATATTTACTACCACTACTGCTACTAATACTACTTAATATTAGGTACTTACTACTACTACTACTACTACTACTACTACTACTACTACTACTACTACTACTACTACTACTACTACTACTACTACTATTACTACTGCTCATACTGCTACCACTGCTACTGCTATAACTACTAGTATATACTTCTAATTTATTAGTACTGTCAGCGTTTTTATTGTTATTATTGATTGATGTTTTGCCATTATTGTTCATCAGAGCATTAAGATTTAATTCATTAAACTTTAGTACATCTAATATTTTTTAACTAGGCCTATTTCTTAAATTTTTGTACATATGATAATTTGGAAGTATAAAAAAAGAAAGGAAAGATAATCATTTACCTATATCTGCCAAATTCTATACAATACATATAAAATAAATTACAATCAATCCTAAAATGTCAGTCAATATCTTGACCAACATCTATTGGCTGGTTTGCCCTTTTTTTGTCGTCGAGGCAAGGTTTTCTCTCATTCAACAGAACCACCACATTGATAATACTGCCTCAAGAACGTTGTTGTTATCACCGTTTGATGACAATCGATATGCATTGCATATGTCTAGGAGAATAGTGTTCTGTCACGATTGTTATTTTCGTCTGTTAAAATTTCTTTTAGAGCCCCTTGGTTTCAATCCATATGTTAAAATGGATTTCATATTTTCTTGCTAATTAAACACTTACATAAGACATCTAGGTATCATGTAGACTGTAGACTAACGTAAATGACGTGCGTGTGTTTTTAGGTTTTATTTTCCTAGCTTTTGTTTAAGTACAAATTTTTTAATTTGATTTCGGATGTAAATAAATAATCAAACATAACACATACGAATATACAAGTTATCATAAAATTAATCAAACCTTAAAGAGGCACTGAAACAAAACAAGTCTGCAGAGGAAAAGTTGTATGGGCATGTGTGTGCATTAGAATCGCAAAAATTCTCCAATCTCCTAAAAATTAATATATTCTAATTCACTACAATTAAACCACATTATGTATTTACTCTCATGTTACTGAACTTGGCTTTATTGGCAGAACGCAAAAATAGTACACCATATATATAGGCCTATATATATATATATATATATATATATATATATATATATATATATATATATATTACAACGCTACCTTTTGTCTAACAAGTGTGTGATTCTTAGTGTCTTTTAAAAATTGTTTATTGCTTTTTATTATTTGTTTAGTGCTTATTTCATTGATCAATGAATCTATTCCTTACTGTTTGATGCGTCGACCGAAGATAGGAATCCGCCCTCCTTTTGATGGTTTAGCACAGAAGAAACGACGTTGATCAATCCTGTAGAAAAATGCTCTGGCAGATACAGATGTTGTCGCTCTCTGTTGCACAGGTCACTTCACGGCTGATTATAATTTAATTAATTAATAATTTAATTAATTAATGTGTTGTTTGACACAGCGAGAGTTGTTGAACTGTAGTAGTTCTTCTACTGCGGACTACTTCTCGAAATTGATACTCAAATACACTTTTTCGTGAATGTAAAATTTTCTGCACGTAATTTATATACGACTAGCGCCTTGAAGATTCGATCGAAGAGTAACGGTACCCTTCGGTTTGAGTTGGCGTCTGTTTTAAATACGGGCTTCTGATTGGTTGTTCAAATAAACCATACGTTTTTCCAGTCTCGACAATCTCTAACAGGTCGAGCAAACAAGCCATGACCGGTTTGAAACGGTAGAGAATTTCTAGTCAAAATCGTACTTCCTGTATTTGCAAATTGATTGATTTCAGGTATTTGCAAATGTGTTTTCAAAGGTCTGACCACACAATATTGTTGCTTAGGTCTTTATCTGTGTGTGTGTGAAAACACCTAATTCCTACATAGCATAATTCTCTTGTTATTCCTTTTGGCGTTCGTCTTCCGTATAACTTCTTCAATTGTTAATTATATTAACTGAGATTGCGGCTACTTATAAAGCTTTACTTGCTGAACACAATGCTGTTTCCAGAATTGCCGTATATTTATTGGTTTTGAAGTTATCGCAGGTTGAACTGATAATTTGAATTCAGTAAAATTTCATGTTCGTACCGGTAGCGGACGTCGCTGTGACGAGGTTAGAGTGAGATGGCTGCGATTGTACGCTCTCTCTCTCTTGCTTACGCTGCTATACTCGTAGAGTCTAACACTTTCATATAACGCTCAGATAGGGCGCTATTATGAATCGTTATAATATATATTTATGTTAAACCATACACTAATATTTCTTACTATTAAACACAACAAAAGCAGGATGAAACATTGACTTAATTGCGTGTAATGAGAGAAATAAATTGGCCATTATATTTATTTTCTTATTTATTTGTATCTTACTTTACCCATTGACATACTTATACCATATTTATACAGCTACATAGTGTAAATTTAAATCAATATGCAAATTTTTATTTATTGGATTTCGTTGTGCATGACGTGTCCGTTTCTTAACTAAATATAATTATTTTACTACGACTCGGAACACAAAACTTTTTATGGGTAAAAACGTAAAAGCTTTACCTTACAACCTGAACCGGTTTTCACTTTTAAAAAGCTCCTTCAGATGTTTACAGAAGAAGCTTTTTAAAAGTGAAAACCGGTTCAGGTTGTAAGGTAAAGCTTTTACGTTTTTACCCATAAAACGTTTTGTGTTCCGAGTCGTAGTAAAATAATTATATTTAGAAAAATTAACTTAATATTAATGTCTCACTAAGATTTGCAAATTATACCGTCCATATCTGGTACCATGAAGCACATATCTAATATCTATATCTGGCAGTAGATAGGTCCTATTTATCTTAGGCCTACTAAGAATTTTTTTTCTATATTGTTATCTCGGTATTGTTGAATAATAAAATCCTAAAATTAAGTGGTATAGTTTACAGAACTAAGTTACACCCTAGCGTTATTGATTCTAAACACACAAGAGTCCGTTAGAAGGTAGTTATATTAACGCTGTATTATTATATATGAAGTTGTTCATGTGCGTAATACGTGCACTTATCCACAAGGGTCATTGCGTAAATCATAGTATAAGTGCTCACCGTTGCTGAAAGTAATTTTATAGACCTAAAAAAACTAAAAAAATATCCTGACGGTGTAGGACATTTTTGAAAAGCTCTACGGTTGAAAATTTGAGCAATCTTTTTGCAAATCTGCGGTTAGAACTATAATTTGTAAAGACGCTCCCAGAGTAAGGCTGCATTAACTGATTGGATGAATGTCCCCAGGTACTCAGAATAGGACAACTGAAACAAGTATTATTGCATATTTCTGACAGTAGCAGCCTTCTCGCCTTATTCTCATGTCACATGTATTTACAGAGTCATAAGTGCGCGGGCGAGTACACAAACACACGCGCACCTGCGTACGTAACTATAATCCTTTTAGAGACTGTATAGTGTAAAATCTTACGCCATGTTTCTAGCTTTACATACGAGTTAATACTGGAGGAAAAGTGTACTCAGGTGAAAGTCTGCCGTCCCGTAAACTCTCGCATCCCTCCCTAGCATTCCCTACATTAATACAAACCGATAAACTTTGTGAAGTGCAATTTCTCCGTTATGCTTGGTCGTCGTGAACGCTCGGTCCAGTTCGTGAAGGTTCGTTGTTTCAGTTATGGGTTTTGCGCTGGGGCTTTGTGTGACGGCGGGATTCTTCCTGGTAGCATCCGTGCTCCTGTACAGCCACACGTTTATCGCATTTTAAGGTGGTTAAGAGGTTAAGATCACGCTACGTCTCTCATTAACTAATTTAGCATAAGAAGTTGCAGTGATATATTTTGGGTGGAAAATATACAGGCCCACGCTTTAATTCTATCTAAATTATTGATCTCATAACAAATAATATTTATTGAGTTGTTATTATATACTATGAAAAATAATTTATTGATAGACAGAAATTTGTGAAGATATGCAACTTGTGTTTTCTGACGGTATCAGAGTAAGAGTGATATCGGTTTCTAAGAGCCACTATTATAATAAAGGTAGCAGTTTCGTATCACATAATATAAGTGTCTACTTTTCGATTCCTAAAACAGTTAATACTTATCAAGTGCATGTGTATACATCAGTAGAGTGTCAACGCTGCGACTCATCTGTTCCAGGTCAGTAGGTTTTCTTTTATTAGAACAAAATCACGTGGGCATTAAATGTAAATTAAGCATTAGGTCTATCTAACATTTTAAACTATAGGCGTAATAACGTTGAAAATCAAAATAAAAAATTCAAAAATCTTGCGTATGTTTTCTTTATTAATGTTACGCAAACTTTAAATAGGAAAAAATGGAGCTTTGATTTTAAGCTAAATTATGAACATAAAATTGTTGCACGTTCGTACTAATGTAAAGGTTATGTACAAGATCATAGGTAAATTAAGTATCAATAATTATTATTTATTACATTTTACATTACTTGTTAAATTATTATGTTAGGTTACACTAGCGAATCTAGTAATAGACAGTAACATAAATATTTAGAAATCATTTTTGTATCTGTATAGAACTAGGTGCAAGAAATCTAATACAGGATTTCGTTTAATACAAACAGTAATAAGTAAAACATTGCCATTTCAAGAATTAAATTTTAGTATGTATTATTAAATTTTCGGTTCTTTAAAATAAGTATATGTCTAACGTCGATAATACAGTAGTGTATGTTATACTTGAGAGATACAAATTTTTCTTTTTAAAGTTAAGCGCATGGTGACAGATAGCTAAACAAAATATAATGTTTATTACATTCGTCATGGTAATATTATTTCATTATTTATTATACTGATTAATAACATAGCAATTTTATAAACAGTTCCCACACAGTGCCAACTTTATATGGCGACGGAAAGCTTAAAAACATGTTAAGTTAATTAAAACAATAATGATGAAATAATTAATATTAATACTAAGTGTATATGTATTTAAGCCTACATGTGTGTGTGTGTGTGTGTGTGTGTGTGTGTGTGTGTGTGTGTGTGTGTGTGTGTGTGTGTGTGTGTGTGTGTTGCAACGTTACAAATATTAAACACAATTACACAAATAAATTACCATGTACTCAACGCAACTATAGAGTGTATTACACCGGCCAGGTCTCAGGATTTTTTTTCTCGTTGCGTCAATTGTATGTAGTTGCACAATAATTAAATAATTTTCAAAGAGGAGTGAGATGCTGTTGACATGAAATAATTATTTAAAACCGTTTCAAAATAATCATTCTATGATTTAGTAATTAATAGAAAAATATTCAAATATTAAAATTCCAAATAATTGACAAATAAATATTCACTTTTATACGCTTCACAAATATAATGTAACCTGCTATGCTATTCATAACATATAAAAATAAACAACCATATAATCTTACTAGCTAAACAAACATGTTAAACAATTTATTTAAATCCTTTTTATTTTTGTGTGTGTGAAATTAACTCAAATTTTAAATAATAATAGCAACTCATTTACAAACAAAATAATATTAAGACTCAAGAATAAAATTTATTGTTGCTGTAAACAATATAAAAATAATACAACATTTACTTCCAATCTATTATTTACTTCTACTGACACACCTATAATTTTTACATACAACAAAAGATTGGTATTTCTTTTCTAAATTTTCTTGTTAAATTAAATTCTCTTATTTAACTACTATTTAACTTTCAACTTAATTATTTACTGTTCATAGATCAGTTCTTTTTAAGAGCTCTTTTCAGAATAAAAAAATATAAGTGTTTGTTATCACCAGGGTACATCTGCCGTTACCATTGTGTGTGTGCGCGCGCGCGCGCGTGTGCGTCCAGAATCCTGAGAATTTGATGATGATGATTATGCTGATGCTGTGATCTCTGTCTCTACGGGTTGTTGTTGGTGATGCTCCAGAGTTCCTGCTTACGTCTTGGTGTGTGTGGAACAGTGTGTGTGTCCTGGTCGATCTGCAAACCGGTAGCGTGACGTCGTGTGTAGATTTCTTGAGTCTAAGTGTCTGATCGCCCAAAATTGCTGGTGGTATTTATACTGGACGGCGATCTAACAGGTCCAGGCCTGTTTTCGACATGTTAGATATTGTCGGTTTCGTGCAAAGCGTCTTTTTACTTACAATCACTTTTTGGTTCATTATCGCGATTACGTAAACATACTCGTAGCATGAGCGATATCATTGTTTGCGTAATTTATTTCTGGTCACTCACATATACCACACATATTAATTACTATTAACTACACTAGTAATTAATATTAAATTAATAGCGTCTTTATTATTGCACATTTTTCAATAATTTTTGTATCACCATATTCATTAAAAATTCCTTAATGTATGGTGTCTTTATAATTGGGGTAAGTCTTTGTTCACAGGTTTAAAACGATATTAATTATATTATTTTAATCTTGTTAAAACCTGATTAATGAAAACTAACAATTCGTACGTATCTCCCCTTCTCTGTCGTTCAATGCAAGTCGGAACTGGCTTAGACTCACACATACACAAACGCTGTATTTTTTAAATATCGAAGCAGGTGTCAGATTCGACAGGCCCCAGCCTGCATTTTCTCGCACAAAATTGTTTAAAACTGTTTGTCTTATCTTTTTACACTAATTACAGTACAAACATACCGCCCTGAGCAAATACACACATATATATATATATATAAATAAAAAAAATCTGTCCATGTACCCACAAACTGTATACTGTTAATCAACGGCTAGGCCGTAGGATTTTTGTGTGTTCTTTGCATTGAGTATATGTGGTTGCACAATAAACTTATTTTTAAATAGAGGAGTGAGACGAGACGTTGATGACACGAAATAATTAATTAAACTGTTGGAAGAGGATCAAGCAACGGTTTATTAAAAATTGAAAGAAAACTAATTTATGGTTAAAAATTGAAAACTAAAATTTCCGAATATTTTCTGTTATAAGCTTACACACTAAAAACGTAACATATCTTTGATATTCGAGACCCACTAATATCATATAGTTATAAATATTTATACGTATATAAGATAAACAAATTATAAAATTTTTTAAAATCTCTTGGGTTTCCTATTTGAACTATTATTAAAATTTGATCTCATAGCAAATCATCTTCAAAAATAATATTAAATTTATAAAATCTAATTGAATGTCGATTATTAATACTTGAAAAGAGTACTACTTACTTTAAAAATTTTAATATTTATAACGATACACTCGTTTTTAAATTAAACAAATTAACATTATTTTCAACAGCAGCTTACAATTACGTATTTAATCTGGCTATTTACACTATTTACTCGTACATCGACGTATTTCTATTACTTTATCAACTCATAGTCTGTTCTGTATGAGTTCTTACTTTGTTTAACACAAAATATAATTGTTCATTTGTCACCTGCGTATTGTTGGAGTTACCGTTGCGAAGCTGTTATTCTGTGCGTGGTTACGTGGAGTGTGCGTCTCCTGAATATTGACAATGACGATGATGATCACGATGATTCCTCTGTGCATCGTTAGCTGCCAGTGTTCTATAGCGTGATGTTGATGGTGGTCCTGCGCTCCTCCATCAATTGTGGTGTGTTGCATATGATGGTGATGATGAGTTTATACGTGGCTGATCAAACTGACATAGTGTTCCCCTGATAACGTTCTTAACGTCTCTGCTATGTCGATTAACACACGAACATAGTGTGTCCGTGTGTAACTTCTTAGAGTCTGTCCCTTGTCCAAAATTGCAGGAGCCATTTATAGTAGACAGCGATTCTGGCGTGTCAGATGCTGTTTCTGACTTGTTTAGTTTTGTCAGTTCCTGCATAGCGTTCTTTTTAACTGATCACTTTTTTGTCTGTTTTCGCGATAACGGTAAACTTGATCTTTAAGCGAGTGATTGTGTTGTATCTATAACTTTTCACTCGTCATTTACATATAATACCGTCGTTATTTACCTGTTAACTACGTTATCAATTAATTTTAATTTGTAAAACGTTTTTATGATTGGACTTTTCTGCAATAATTTTGCATCACCATACGGGTTTCCATGTACTTATTCTAATGGCGTTATTATAATTGTGGTATGTTTTTTGTAACAGATAAAAAACATATTTATTTATTTCCATTAACCATGTCAATATCTGATTTACTAATACAAACTAAAAATGTATACGTACAGAAAGACATCTCCATTATCGCAGTATAATGTAGGTCTGTGCCGCTCACGCACACAAACACACATACATACGACTCACACTGTAAACTCTCTTAACAACACAGTCGAGCCAGGTGTTCACTTTCGACAGGCTTCACCATGTTAACCCATATACTTACACGCACTAATTTTTAAAACTATTTATCATACACCCTCTATACTAATTATTTACAAAACACCGCCCTGGGTAAATATGCAAATATTTGTATTGTTCCAATATATTGCTATGTTATGGATAAATTAATATTTCAAAAATAAATATATTGTGGTTTGTTAAAAATTAGTTAATTACTCATTGGTTGGGAAATAAATTTTCTTACTCCTAATTTAACAAAGTACTATATTAACAAATATAAATTCAACTGAAATTAACTGTCTTGTAAGAGTATATTTTAAAAAGTTTTTATACTTTAAGATTAGTAATAATGTGAGTAGTAATATTAAAATTTAGAAATTCCTTGACTGTAGTCTGAAGAACGATGTCCATAACTGGAGTCCGCTAACCTGACGATCTATAGTTGATCCCCGGCAGTCCCAATGTGTGTCTATAGATATCAGTCCCTCAAGGTTGCTTTGATATTTTTATTGCTTCCGAAATTTCATGAGATAAACTCGGTACGATTGTGATCTGTTGATCTTACACCAATTCCAGTTCTCTTGAAGTGTCTTTTCATACCAATGCAGACAGTCTTCCACTACCACAGAAAACACACTGCTTTAAAATAAAGTTTTTTAACGCTTACTTGTTCCTGACGTTTAAATGACTGAGTTATTCTCTCCAAAATTGGCAGCGTTCAATGCGGTGAATTTGTGAACGTATTGTTTATAGGGAATCGATGTGAACTGAACTTGTACGATTATGATCTGAGACTTGGCTGAAAACCAGAAACTCTGTGATTGGTCACATTTATTTTAAGTGTAGAAACTACAAGTTGAGCATGTGAAGTTAGTCTAATTCTGGTTAAGACTTGTTCTAAACCTGCAGCGGAATTATTTAAAATTTCATTTCATTTTTATGGCTTTGAAAGTATGAGTCATATATAGAAATATTTAATAAAATATATTCACACCTAGTGAGTAGTGTATTTAATGATGTCACGTTGTTCTTAATCTTAATAATATAAACTACATTCTTTTTCTAGTCCCACCTTGAAATCTGAGTGAATTATGGCGATACAATATTTTTGCTAATTACCGTCTACACTACAGTTGGTATGTGTCTGCCCGCATTTCAAAATCAACCTCAGAATTCAACTGGCACTGTAAATGCCTTCTCCATTTGTTTAGGACAGTATTCTCCAGGGGTAATTTTTCTCTCTCTTCATTATTTATTATATCCCCTTGTCACATTACGGATTGCCCCAATTTGTCCGTAAAATTTGTTTGTATTATTACTCGTTATTAATCCACCTGTTCTATTTCCTTTATTAGGGCTTCTCTTTTCTTCTGTCTAATGACTGATCAGGCATGTCTACTGCCATCTCGATATTTTAGTTTAGAATCTGTCTTGTTCTTCTGTGAAACTATTTTAGCCTTCGTTGATTCCACTCTTTAAATATTTTCTCACATTTGTTGTCAAACCAAGAAATCTGTGGTGGTTTTTTTCTTTCTTTATACACCACTTTGGAGGCCTCGGTCATTATATGTCAGTCGACACCTCTGATATAATTCCTATGTCGGTCATTCACTGACATGAAACCCTCTTGTTCAGGAGGGGTACCTTCTGTTGCAGGGACACTCCTCATACTTCCGATGGCGGAGACACTCCTGATACTTACGTCTTTCTTCTCTCAGTTTAAGGATCTCAAAATTTCACATCTTATTTATCCTGCTTTCTGCCGTGGGTGTATTTCTAATCCGCTGTCTATGCTTCATCAACTCAATAGTGATCCGAGTTTTTGTCTGCACTACGGCGGGATCTCATATACTCAACAATGCTAAAGTGTCTGCTAGACACAAAACCATGATCTATTTGGTTTGCAATTGCATGACCGGAAGTTAACCAGTTTTGCTTATGTACGTTCTTGTAGGGAAACTGCGTGCTCATTATTACTAAGTACTTGGAAGCTGCCAAATTCACCAGCCCTTCTGCATTAACTTTGGCCATGTAAGCTCTGCAATTCTACTAAAGGTCTGCACTGCACTGAAATCGCCAAGGACAATCCTGATATCATGTGTAGGGTAGCTTTCATACACTCTTTCAAGCTGTTCGTAAAGTCTATATTTTCTCATTGTTTAAAAATTAACAGAAAATATTTGTATCCGTACATATAGAAAACGAACGCACATAGAAAACATTTTTTCGTAAAATTACATCATGCTATAATTTTAGTTCTACTAATTTCAACTAACTATTTTCATGTTTACGTTGATTTGTTATGTGCTTACAAGTACATGCATTATTTAGTACAAACAAAATACAATATATTTTGTAATACGCATAGTATTAATTGTTAGTGGTAGGCCTATAACTGAAAAATTAATATTTAAATATTTTTAAGTAATAGAAATTGTTATGTTATTTATACGTGAACTCTTATTAAAATATAGGATAACCACACTTTAACAAAACAGATATGCAAAGAACGCTTGCAGAATTATTATTTACAATTTCATAAAATTAGTTTAAAAAATGTAATTGTTATAAAATTTAGAATTAAACACATAAACAAAGTTACTCAAGTATGACAGTTTTAATGGCAAATTCACTGTTGTTTTTAAAAGAAAACAGGCGTTGGTGGCATTATTATTAGTGCCCGTGAAGATGTAAACATAACGTATTTTAAGTTAGTGTAGTAATGATGAGTCTGTAGGCTCATACTAGAGACATACTAGCTACATAAACTATTTAAGGTAAGCGAGAATGACGTGTATAAATGTGGTAACATAGGATGCTGTACTGTAATTGTCTTGGTAGACGCTAACAGAATGAAGCCAACAAATTACTGACTGTGTTACAACCGTCTATTGGAAACCGGAACGAGGAGTCGTGGAAACAATATTAAACTAGTCTGCTCTTTCACACGGACTTAAGTTTTAAAGTAGGTCAGTCCTAATTTCTCCACCATTGTGGTACCCTACGTGATTTATATGTTAGTCTCTAAGGCGTACATTTTGACTAAATAGGGTAATTGAAGTTAGCTGAATGAATGTAAATGGATTTGTACTTTTACGTTTGTTTACTTCGGCGAAAATCTGTTGTGATCTCAGTTTTAGTCCTCATCTGACAACATACATTTAATCTATACACGTTTCGGTACAATATTGATTGAACTCTCGTATACATAACAACACGGTATTATTAGATAAAACTACATAACCCTACTTGTTCTGGAAGTTTACGTGTTTTACATGCTTACAAAGTTGTACGTATTTTCAAAAATTGTATTATGTATCTATTTCAATGATTGCCACCGTGTAATATACAAATATTATCATATTCATGACAAACATTTTATATAACAAAGCCTCAACGAAACTGTAATATCAATATAAACGTCCTGCTGACAGAAACATACGATTTTGCATCGTTTCTATACAAAAAAGTCCTTAGACTTGATATATAATGTAAACCATCCAATTTATAGTTTCTTTCATTTTAACGCGATATTATTACAACAGTTTCATTTCATTTTCTCTTTTGAATTTGGATGCATTAAGTGACAAACACGGGTAAAGGTTTCATTAAGACGTCGCCATCACGCAGAAGGGATCCAGAAATAAATAGAACGCTACAGTATTTGTAACACATTGTCTGAACGTGGTAACAGACACTTCAGAGTTTGTCCAGAAAAAAAGGAATTTTAATATAGTTCTTGAAATTTTATAACACTTATTTTCTTTGTAATGTAAACATTTGTGTAGTTCTATAAAGAAAAATAATACAATAAATCGTTTACATTATTAAAAAAATTATGACAGCGCTACAGAAACCGGTAATTTGAATCTAATATAAAAAAATAATAAACAATTTCTTGACCGTATCAAAGGAAAGGCGGGAATCAATATAAATTTACGGTCTACTATTATTTATTACTTTTTAAAATAATTTATTTACTACATTTTATATACACACTTATCTTTATTTATCGTATCTCATCAAACAAATGTAAAGAATATTATGTTTAGTTCAGAATCTTCTTTATATTTGTATGTTGATCGTCGTATGGTACAGTGGAAAACAAAATACAAGACACCAGTTAAGTCACTAATCACCAGCTTTAATTATCCAACAGTTTGTAATCGACAAGATAGTCTGTTACAGCAAATCAAATAGAAGTTGTCCACACGCAAGTAAAATGTCAACGAGTAGAACACACTTGCATTAGATTTGTCCCACACAATTATAAAACACACAACACTTCGCCACAATACTTCGAAACGCACTGTGTAAATCGACCGACATAACACTGAACTAAGCGCCGCTGAAGCCTTGTATTTATACTCCGCTCAGACAACAGAACATTCTACATACTACGCATTAGCGCTACACTATGATATAATTCATTGCGGCCTCGACACAGTGCGCATGTTATATAGAAGATAATATGAATAAAAACAAATAAAATTCAGTAGTTCAGTTTGTGTGTAGTAATTACACATAGTTATTTTCTATTTCTATTACTCTTCAAAATTTTCAAAAATAAGTAACATTTCGTGAACGTAAATGAAACGTGTGTGAACTCCTTTCTTTTTATTTTCGTAAACGAAAAATTTGTTGTTTTCACAAACGAACAGCAAGGTGCAGAGACTGGCTGTGTCTTGACTGTTCGTCGGGATTATTAGTGTTACCGGTAATAATTAAATATTATAATTACGTTGCAGATATTTGGGTGATGTTTCAAGCATGTTTTAACTTGTATGTTTATATGTCTTCAAGCACGTGTGTGTATTTAAATAATTTAATGTTTTTCATGCAATATTGCAATCAACGACTTGGAATGTTTCATGGAAGTTGCTAACTTCTGTTTTGGCACGTTGTCAGAACAGCTTTAAAATTTATGACGGAAGTGCTAAAATTTAGATGATAACATAACACATGAGCGCGAGCGACCCCCATCACACATACACACACAAACTATAACACTGGATATGACACGGTATTCTTAACAAACGGTCGTGAATTATGTAATTTCGTATGTAAATAATTTTAATTGGGTATATTATTAGTTAATTAAATATTCAAATAACTCATAAATTTATAGCCTGTTATACGTTATACTTTATTCCCACATTATATAATTTAAATATATTATATACAAAACTAAATATTTAAATTTTATTGTTAAACAATTCAAACAAAACCAGAGACAATTTTGTAGAGTAGTAATTAAATATTCCCTCTATATATCTGACACAAAATGTAATCCGATACTGTGTTTGCAAATTGACATCGATCGGTTTGAAGGCATACCACATACACACCACATCATATAACATTCCACGCAGATAAGAACTGTAGTTTTATATTATTATATCACATTATTTCAATTTTCAAAATCATTACTTCTCATTTCAGAATTATCATGTTTCTTCCAATTAATCGGTTTTTCCTTTCTTTGAGTTAATAACCATTGGCGTATCGCTAAAAAAATACATTTCCTCCTGTAAGGTGATATCAAAGACCCACAATGTCTTTGTCCTTTGATCTAGGCCTAAATAACCTACTGTAGATATAGGAGAAATTTAGCTATAATGGCGTATTTGCAATGTACGAAAAATATTAAACGCTCCACCTGAAAGAATATTAGTAATTCTTATTTAATGCAATCACGTTTTCTAAGCGAACAGTTTGAAAAAGTTTGTTAGAAAATAAATAATACTCTTAGATAATGTTAAGCCTTTAATAAGAATATGTGCTCAGGAAAATTGATTAAACCTGGTCTTTGTCCAATGACTTTACAATTAGATGTAGAATTTAATTGTTTTTTATGAATAACGCAAATCTTAATGTTTCGAACATTACTTGAATGCGTATACATTATGGTACTAATTAATAACAATTGAATACCGTAGTTTTCAAAACAGTTCAAAGCTATTTTTGTTAGAGCTATATTTGTTTTTTACTACTCAATTAATTAATTACTATGACTTGTCATAAATGAATCCATAAGCCAGGTATACCCAAGCGTATAGGATCAATACACGGTCTGATTACAAAACCTAGTGTGTCTGATAAAATCATTCTGTCTGGTAAATAGCATTGTACAAAATGTAAATATTAAGTAATAACCATTTTCATATAATAGATCTGTTATCTATAATGTTGTGTTATAAAGTCTGTAACCCTTTAATACAAGTTGGTAAATCATTTCTGTTATCGTGTGTATAATTCTCTATTTTATATGAGGATGAAAGTGTAATGAAAATGGTGAGTGTTTTAGAGTGCCAATCATGGACAATGACAAGAGAGAGAGAGAGAGAGAGAGAGAGAGAGAGAGAGAGAGAGAGAGAGAGCGAAGGGTGGAAGAGTGAGAGAGGGAAGAAGGGAGACAGTGAGTGTGATGTAGAAGAGAGAGATAGTGAGTGGGGTGATAGTGAGTGATAGATCGATTTCAGGTTAGAGCGAGAGGCTGTGAGAAGAACTGGCAGGGGGAGAATGGGTGAGAGAGAAGGGTGATTGTGGACACATACATAAATTACATTATTCTATAGTACTCTTGACTATATTTTATAATATGATTACAATTATATTATCCAAGTTTACCTGTTAGTAAAATTTACCAGAAACTTTTGTTTGTAACCTTTGCCAACTATCTAATTTAAGTCGTAATGTTTTACAGTATTGTGTAAATTGTATGTTTCTAAATTATGAGTGAAACATGGTAAAAATAACTTTTAATAATTACGTAGTGAACATCCCCTAATCTGTTTTAGTTATAGTTAATATATTACTTTGCTATATGTTGACTTTTGTAGGTATAAACAATTTATGTACCAATCTAATATCCAATTGTTGATTACTGTTTGTTTAATTAATTAAAATAACATTATATTTAGTAATTTAAATTGTAATACTGTATAAATTAAGTTCTCTCATACTATAATTTGCTCGTTTTCTTAGAGATAATTTGAAGATGTAAACAAACTATCATAAATCTTCACATATAAAATGATACATATATACGCACGCACACACTCACATCACCAACACGTTTACCAAAATATTTAATTGTTTAATTATGTTTGATATTTCTATTGTATTTCATACACATATCCTGAAGATGACAATAAATATTGTCGAAACGTCGACGCAAAATAGCTAAAATTTGTATTATTGACCGATCCTCACTAACCATCCACTAAAACATTCATTATTATTATTATTATTATTATTATTACGATAAAAAGAAGAAGAAGAAGACAACGACGGTGATAGTGCTATGGAATCGCTTTTTCATTTCTCAAGCAAAGTTATTGGGTCCTTCAGTCTTTCGACTGGGTTGCACCCTTCCCGCATATACCCGTGTTGCGTGTATTAGGAGTCTCTCACAGGTATACGTATATGGGACCTACAGTTTAACGCCGGATCCGAACAGCATAGTTGGGGAGGGTTTATACTAGGCAGGGTACATCTCGCTGGTTTGCCATCGCCTTGCGAAGGGGAACGGTCGTATCTAAATCAGATGGCCCCGGCGGAAATTGAAACCCGCGCCGACAGCGTAGCAGCGCCACGCGCTAGCCACTACGCCACGACCGCTCCTCAAGCAAAGTAACATGCGATAAATGGAAGGAAATTACCAAGCAAACGTAGACAAAGATTCAGCATAGCGGATTATTTACTATTTATGACAGAAGAAAAGAGCTCTGACACGTACATCCACAGCATCCATGTTCCAGGTGTCAACAAAATAATGTGAAGTGACAGGACTACTGCTACTGTTTTTAGCAACATACTCGTTCCCATTGTTTCTGTTGATGGGTTAGTCATCGCTACTGAAGGGAACGTCGTCAACACTTTACATTACGGTTCAGTAAAAATTAAATTTTCTGCCACGGCATGGCGTCAACGTATGAATCAAGTGTTTTGAACGGTGCAAAACACAGTCGGATCAAATGTGTTCTTCAGGTATTTGCTGTTTGTTTATTGTCAATACTTCCTCACGCAAATGTTAAACTGTAAAAAACAGAAAGCAGTGACAAATTAAAGAGTTATAAATTTCTTACAAAATAATCACAAAAATTGGCAAAAAATTATATTTACTACTTGAAGTGAAAAGCGTAAAGTTCATAACTTATTTAATATTACCAAATTTAATAATGCTAGATATTTAGTCTAATGAGAAATGTAATTTAAAATTAAAGTAAATCTAACTAAAAATAAAGTATATTTGAATTATAATTAATAATAAATGTTAACTCACAAAACTATGCAGTAATGAATTTAATCTATTGGTTATAATCTAATTGCAATAAGGAAGCGTATTAACTCATTGAAAATATAATTGTAAACATAGAGAAGACAGATAGAAAAATTAACCAGAAGTTAACCCTTAAAATTTTTAAAGTGTAGTATTCAAAATGCGATGATATTGTACATTATTAGGCTACATGAAGTGTGTATTTGTGTATACCAGATAAAACAAAGAAGAATAGGTTGGCTCGAGTCAGCCCCAAGCACGTATATCAATAACGGCAGTGTGATAATGATAATAATAATAAATCTAACAGTAGTTGAGATTAAATAAAACAAGACGCCCATGCTTATGACTTACGTTGAAATGTTTTATTGAATAATAAGACTCAACGTACGTGCCAATAAAACATAACCTCTTGAAATTATATGTCATATCTAGTCAAGAAATTGTAACATGTAAAAAAAAAACAATACGTAAACACAAACCTCGAGGCACATTTCAAATAACAATGCACAAAATAAAACTTAACGCCTAGTTATGTAAATAAAAGTAGATAATTGGGACAATACTCCGCACAAAACAGCTGAAGAATCACAAAGATTGTAAAATAATTACATTTACTACATATAGAATAAAGCAAAAACTACATAACTTCGGTTAGAGTTACCAAACTTAATGATCCTAAAAACGTAGTCTAATAAACAAAATGAATCAAAATAAAAACAAATTAAAAAATATTTAATTAAAATGTAATTAATTGGCGTGTGCAACGTCATAAATTAAAATTAAAACTGAAATATCATTCCCAAATGCCACCAATGTGTTTTCAACCCAACCAACGCCGTATTTAGGAGGGTCAGTTAATCAATTTTGGTCAAAAAATAAAAAAACTTTTAGTTTTAGATCTGTCCATATGTAGACCGCGTATCTTTTAGCTTTAATTTAATCTGCTTCACTTCCATGTTTGGAAAGGAAATGAAAGTATGGTGATCGGAAAAAATCGTGTTGGAGATAAGGGCAGATTCTGACCCTCAAAACATGAAGAAACGTCATTTTCCTAAAAGTGTCTGTGTCTAGATTTTTTCAATGGCGAACGAGAACTGCCGCAAAATCTAACAACCAAATAATTTTTTTAATTTTTTGCATATGTGCACGAGTTGTATAGGACTCAAGACCTATTGATTTTGGTGAAGATCGGTTGAGGGGAAGGGGTAGTTTACTTGGAAAGCTTTACGTTTTAACAAGATTAAAGTACTTAATTTTGAAAAATAAAGTATCCTGAAAAGAAAATCGTAATAATCCACTGTAGAAAAGTAGATGAAATATCTATAAATGAAAAAGGTAGATGAAAGGGGAGGGGGTAATTTTTTGTTTTGATGTTATAAATTTATTCGACCGAAAAAAATTCAATAAAATATTAACAATTGATATCGTTCTATGTAAACGAATATCCACTTATCAGAATTACCACTGATACGTAAACAAAATAATTGTTCGTTTTCAGAAATTTACAGATTACAAACGCGGGGTGGTATTTGTTTTCTTTCGCGTTTTTTAAATAAACGATAATTTAATCGAATTGATTCTTTTTTTAAATATTAACAACTATTTACAATTTGTGTTTTTGACTATCTTCCTCAGTGTTTTTACTAAAAGCATACTGATATATTTAGTTTCGTTCTGAGTGTACATATTAAAAATAATTTTATAATTAATTAGAACATGGAAGTCATGTATAGTTCTCCATACCGATTTTTTTATTCTGATGGATAGAAACATTTTTATGACACTGCCATAGGCCGTTACCTTGGAAACCATAACAATGAATATTCACTTTACGTGTTCACATTTTTGTGTTCAGAAATATTTAATCTTTCCTTGATTGTTTACATGTTTTTTCATTGTCTTTTTATTTGATTTTAGAAGTTATTAGAGAGGTTATGAGTGGTAGTTGCTTTGTTTCGAATTTTGTTTTTGTATGTGACAGTGCTTTTTGCCAGTTTGTGGGTTATATTCTGTTGTTTTACTAAAGTTTTGTATGGCAGAAGTGCATTTATTAATAGGAGTATTTTGAAAAAAGATAGATTCGAAAATTAATTAGACTTTATAATGGAATTTAAGAAATTTGAACTGATTAGCTGGAAAACTTTTTTTTAAATTACAAACAAATGTTTATAAAAACTACTGAATCTGAGTTTTTAAAAATGTTATTAAATAACAATTTGAAGTCATTCCATGTACGGAGAGCTGAGGAAACGGGGTACGCGTTAACATGGGGAAGACAGGCATTACCGACCCCTCCCTACAACACAGCTGTTATGTACTTTAATAAAATAGATCCTGGAGCAGCCTGTCAAATTTAACATAGGAAATGTACTATTAGGAACAGAGTATAGTAACTTATTTTAAGAAAATAAAAAGAATGATTACAGTCAGATAGAGCACATAGTATTAAACAATAATTACGTATGTATATAGATAGGCAAGTGGCGCAACTATGTACCGTTCCTGGAAAGAGGAATAAAATAGCTTGAAGGTTGGATTTCCCATTTTCCTCATGATAAATGAGAAATTTAGTAGTTTTCTCATAAACTTTTGTAAATGTATTTTATAAAACTTATGTAATTCTGAAAATGCGACATTATTTATCAAATATTGAGTGATTGTTACTATTAAGAAATGTCTAACTTTACAAATATTGTTATTTCCTTAATTTTTACAATTATTTGTAATCCTCATTTTAACACACGCAATCGTCTTATTAGCGGGTGAGAAAAAGTAGGCCACCAACGCTACTTAAAAAGCAAACTACAATGAAAAGTGGAAATTTTTATAGGGAATAATAACTGTATAATACTAAATCTATAAGCAGATGAAAAATACATTAATAAACAATTAGTGACACGAAACTATGAGATATTTTCAAATCATCAGTTATGATAAAAAAGCCCTTCAAGTGATTAGCCTAATTAAAATACAGAAAACAAATAACAAAATAGTAGCTCAACGTCTGAATCAGTCTTTAAGTGACATTAAAAATTGCATAAAAAGCAAATATTAGCTCACAAATAAAAAACTTCTAAATTAGCAAAGTTTATTGTTTTGTTTGCTAGTTAAAACAAATAATCAATCTGTAAAAAATTTGATAAATTTAAAGAAATATAAGGAATAATAAAAATACATTCTTTACTTTCTATGGTGTTAACAAATTTCTATTCAAATATTTTTAGAATATGTAAAAGAAATAATTATTGGTAAGTATAGGGAAATAAAAAGAAAATACAGTCTGCAGTAAACAATTTAAAAGGTTTCCAAAGCATACTGAAAAAAAATAGTTTTGAATATAAACAAAATATAACAAAAATGTTCTAGCTACATGATCTCTATTTCAATTTCATTGCTTCTAAAACATTTATTATATTACGATTACGCCACTAGTAATTAGTTTGTAGGGAAAAATGGGAAGGAATCCAAATTTTGAAAACAGAAGTCCAAGTAGTGTTCTAAACTAAAGGTAATCTTAAACAAAATATAAACTTAGTGCTTGTTCTGAAAAAAAATTATATGGGTAAAAAGTGGATGAAAAGTTCGAAAAAATCGCAAACATTCATTTTGCATATCAAATTAAAAGGAATTTTAATTAAATGCTAATGTATTGTTACTTCTAATGAATTTCAAAATTGTAGAATATTAGGACCCGTAACCTAGTAGAAAAGGTTAATAAACGTGATCAATGTGCGGTAACAAAAATTTTCAACAAAAGCTGAATATAGTTTACAGTTTGAAATTAAAAAAATAAATTAAATTATATGGATGCTTACTTTAGTATTAAAGTGTTCTAAGATTACTAGATTCAAGGCTATATTTATGATTCTTTAGTATTATGTGGATTGACCTTATTACTTAAAATACTACAGTGGAAAGGGTTTAGCAAACAAGTAATATTTACGATCCTCATTTTCTTTTAATTGCTCACACTACTAAATCAGAATAGGCATATAAAAATCATAAAATATGATTTACATGTATACCCTAAAGTCATTAATTTCTTTAAAGCATTACTCTATCTTCAGATTTGACTTTATCAAATTATTTACACAATATATTGCAGCCGACATTTATTTTCTCTATTGATAGTGTCGCACGCAGTACAGCAAAGTCTGGCCTCAACAGTGTGCACACTTGATTAACCCCATCACTCCACTTTTGCAGAACATTAATCAAATGTCTCTAACAATGCTTTCGTCCTCCTCGTTCTGTAGTGTGTATGCGTCTGTTAGTTTAATAAAATAGGGCAATACATATTAAAACACCACGTAAGTCATTAATCTGTACTGGCGCACACACTCAGGTTTAATAAGTAAGATTTACTACCTACGTATACTCGCACACTGGTACTTCGATCGCTATATTTTATATGTATCATATTCATACATCTTTATGCTAGAGCATGTGACTGCTGACAATAATGTTTTTAAATAAACTAGTTGTAAAATCCATATGTTCAGTTACATATTTTTATTTATTTGAAATGTTATTATTCGCAAGGACTAATCTAAAACTTATCACTACAGTCTAATCTAAGTAGAGACTGGTATACTTCAAGTAGTTTATCTTTTATCAAAAAATCAATATGCAACTTTCAAGGGTTTATATCTTAGGAATCTTCTCTTTAAGTTGATATTATTCGAAGCTATATTACGCTGTTTGGGTGAGTACAATACAGTTGATGTGCCTTTAAGATGAGGATTACTATCAAAACCACGTTTTTTGGACTTTCCATTTACATGCTGCAAAAAGAAGTCCGTTTGGAAATTTGCATTTATTATACTTTGAACAGGACTTTACTTTTCTGTATTTTTGATACTTCTTTCACTACTTCCTTTAAAATGTCTTGACTGTCATTCTTCAGTATTCCATTTGACATTCCTCTTTCTATGTTTACATATATTTCGTTATAGTAGAAGTGTGTAGAAATATTTTATATTAGTGAAGCTTAGAAACATGTAGTAAAGCTTAAAATCATACATCTCTTTACCGTTTTATTTTTGCTTCTTTTAGTATGCTATGTTTGTCTTTGACGGGCGTAATTTCCTTTCCATATTGTCTCACTCTTCTTGTACCTATATAGGCCGACTATCATTATTAAAAAAAAATATTTCTACAATTCTTTCTTTATGTAGGTTACTAGGTTACCTAATGCTGTACTAAGGTACCATCAAAATACGTTTTTCTTACTCTGTCATATTTTGAGCATTATGCAACACCGTAAACCAAATTGGTTTTCTGTCTTGACAAGGTCGGATTGTTCGTTTGACTTTTTGTTAATTTGTGCACGTGTGTATGCTGGTAATATTTTTTCAGTAACGTCACTTTTTAAATTTTATCACTATTGGATGTGTCCACGAAAAAATGAAGAAGATTACAGAAACTACAGATAGAAGCACAAGGAAGTGAAGGAAATTGTCAGCAAAGAGAAAAAATGAAGCATGGGAAAACAGGTGTTGAAATGTAGACCAATACATAGGAGGAGCTAGGAGTTCAGAAGCGTGGAATGTAATTCAATCATTACAAACGAATAGAACGGATAAAACCTAGGCCTATATTTAATACATACAAGACGATGAATGGGAGACACACTATAAAAACCTACTTACGGAACGCAGACAAGAATTCCTGAATAACGATGAAGAAGAAATAGAGACAGAAACAGAAAATGGAATTACTATAACAGCAGCAGAAATAAGGAAAGCAGTAAACCCAATGAAAAACAACAAATCGTCAGGCCCAGGAGGGTTAGTAGTAGCTGAACTAATAAAGTACGGAACCGAAAAACTTATGAGAATGATAGGAAGAATGTTCGAGAAGGTTATAAATGGAGAGGATTTACCGGCGGAATGGAAAGAGGCACGAATTACATCAATATTTAGAAAGGGCGATAGAAAAGACTGCGAAAAATATAGAGCCACAAGTGTTATAGCAACAATGGGAAGACTGTATGGTAGGATGCTAAGAAATAAAATCGAGGAGAATATAGAGGGAAAGATTGGAGAAGGGTAAGCAGGTTTTACAACCGGGAGATCATGCGTAGACCAGATATATACACTCCAACAGATCATAGAAAAGAAAAAAGCGAAGAACAGGGAAGTACATCTAGCGTTTATCGACCTTAGAAAAGCATATGATACAGTACCCAGGCAAGAAATGTTTAAAGCTCTATCACAATTGAAAATACCGAAAGCCCTGACGCAAGCAGTAATAAATCTACATAAAAACAACAACGTACAAATTAAAGTAAGTAACAAAATTGTCTATAGGTTTAAAACATCCAAAAGGTTATTGCAAGGCTGCCCAACATCACCCACGCTGTTTAAGATATTTTTAGAATATGCATTAACTATGTGGAAACAAAAATGCCATGGAATGGGAATGCCGATACGAAACGAACACCTGTACACACTATGCTTCGCCGATGACCAGGTAGTTATAGCCCAGGATGAAGAAGATCTAAGCTACTTGGTCAGAAAGCTGAATGAAGAATACACAACTGAGTAAGTACCTAGGATTCACACTGAGTGAACAAGGCACAACGGAATAAGAAATAAAAAGTAGATTAGGGCACACTAGAACAGGGATTAGACAATTACACAGTGTTATATGGGACAAAAATATTAGAAAAAGCACCCAAAAAATGATATATCAGACCATAGTCCAAAGCATTATGACGTATGCAGCAGAAGTATGGGTTATTAACAAAAAGAATTAAAGGAAGATTCTAGCAACAGAGATGGAATATTGGAGGAGGTGCTGTGGAATAACGAAAGCAGACGGAATAACAAACGAGGAGATCAGAAGAAGAATGGAAAAGGAAAGAAGTGTAATTTACTACATCGAAGAAAAAAGATTGATGTGGTACGGTCATGCCGGAGAGGCCAAAATAGGTGGATCAACAAAGTGACGGAATGGAGTCTATTAGGAAGGAGTAAAAGGGGAAGACCGAGAAGATCTTGGAAGGACGAAGTGGATGAATCTATGCAACGTATAGGACTTGAGGAAGGACAATGGGAACATCGGGAGGATTGGAAAGACACGTTGAAGGAAGGGAGACGGCACTAGTTGTAGCAACCCTATTATATACATATGGTAAATTCCGTCTATTGAATTCTGATGTCCAAGATACGTCACGGTCATCCCCCGATGACTCATTATATTAGTGAGTGTGTTTGTGTGTGCACGTGTTTTAAGTGGAGACGGCAAATCTTTCTACCTCATCTGGAATATTTGGAATACAAGTTTACCAACAATGGTGAACTATATTCATTGTTTTCATACACTCTTTCTCTCTCACAAACTCGAACGCGCGCGCGCGCACATCACAAACTTACACTACTTTCAACACTTTAACTCATCAGAGCATAATAGAGGTATTACTTATTAAAACATTAGTGATTATCTTTTACTGTTTGTAAATTATTTAACGATGGTATAAAAAAATTCGTCAGAGGGCTAACGTACAACAGTCAAAACGTGAACTACGTGAAACATTACCGGATTTTGTGTATTTGTTTTAATTATTGCAATATATTTCACCTCTTACTCTGTAATCTTTTTTTTATCGGTCATCTAAGAACCACATATCAATTTCAATTCTTTATTCTTTGTTCTCTTCTTTTTCTCCTATATTCTTTCATCTTTTCACTATGTCTCTTCTTCCTGTCTTCAGTCCACTTTCAACCTGTGTTTTTCTCTCTCTTACCCTGGACTCCTTCCATTTTTAACACTTTTACCCGAAGTGGAATAACCAGAAAGAAAAACTTCTCTTTCAACTGCTTCTCCTGGGTGTATATTAGTTTTCTAAATCTTTTTGGACTTCTTGAATCTAACTTGATGTTGACTTCTTCCTCAACCGATATCTGAAGATCTGCTTTGTTAAGCTATTGTTGTCCATTCTATATAAATATCAAAAAAATAATAGTCTTCTTTTTCTCATTGTTTCTCTGTAATCTTTATTATTTGCAGATAAGGAAATGACAAATTTAAACATTTATGTGTATGTGTTAGCGCGTTACTGATTTCATCAAGACTTTGTAGGCTCACACTCAGGTGTGCATTCGCACAGGTATGTATTGTTCTCTCACAATTCTAATTATATTTTTTTAATGGTTGTTTAGCAAGAAGATTGCAAGGAAGTCATAGTGCACTTTTATGAAAAATAACACTTTATTATAATTGATTGAGTATTAAAATAATAATTATATTATTACTCTGTTAGATCATCACTACCAACCACTCACACGTAGTACAGTTTGAGTCGACTCCGAGAGTGCCTCTTGGCATACATTTTCTTCCTCATTACCGTTGGAAGCAGATCGCGTCTCCTCAGGTGTAACCGCCTACACCTCAGTAACCGCAGTACGAAGAACATTAATCAAACGCTTCACCGTCTGTGTTACACTGGTTCGATACTTCTAACCCGCGGACGTGTTGTGGTTTACATTCAAAACAGTTTATTTATTCTATGCACGTAAAACGTCAATTCACATTGTCAATATTGACATTGACATAGCTGCGTTATGTAGAAAGCCTCTTAAACTTGACATTGTAAATTAAATAATGTTTGTTAATTGATTAAAATGCTTTGTACAGGCGCAAGGACTGGGAAATACATGGTTAAGCCACCTTTCCCGACTGCTTTGCTAAAACCAATTGTTTATTCTGTTTTGCATATTGTGGAGTACGTTGTCCGTGACAGTAACACACTTTGTATAGATACCTAGACATCCAGAGTTTCTTTAAAGGATAATGTCACCTAATGTGTTCTTCAGAATCGCGATACGATTAGGTGACGCAACACGATAATGGAATATAATCAAATCTGAACTAACTTTAAACGTGTATTGTAATGTATATATTCGTATTTCCAGAATGACAAAAAAGGAAACAAAACAACTAGTAATGTCGAACGTGATGTTGATTGTGTGAAGGATCGTACCACGCATAAACAAGCAGTGCGTTGCGTAATTAGCGACAATATTCAGGAATGTCGTAAAGTTATACGTGCATAGACAGTATGTTACATGTACAGCTGACGATCACGACCCAGTATGCAAATCAGAGTTGGGCTGGTGCCAGAAGTGTAACTATTACGTATAACATGTAGTTTTGTGTTTTTAATACGTGCCAATTAACATTAAGTACTTACTTATTAGTAATTTAGTAAACTTGATAATATAAGTAATAATTATAGTTTATTTTGATTAGAGAGTAAAGAACTTTTGCAAATTTGAAGACGATGTGATATATACGCTTTGTGTCTCTGGCATTAAACCTCAAGCGTGGTTTAGTATATATTTGTACTATCAAAACCGCACAAGAAAATTTTATCAAAAACGTTTCAGACATTTATTTGTTGTTTCAAAAACGTAAACTATGCTAATATTGTTTATTCAAATATATTTTTAACGCAATATTATTTTATATAGGCATTAAATTAGATATTTTACTGAAATTATTTGTATTTAATTACCTGTATAATCAGACATATGGAAATGTCTGGAGTAGACTAGCTAAACATTTCTCAATAATCTGAAATCTTTTGGAATTTTCTTGTTAACATTGTGCTTCACAAGTCACCTTGGCCAACTACAAAACCACATGAGCACCAATTCAGAATTCTGTTCCTAGAATTACAACAGTGATTTCAATTTATTTTCTCCGACATACTTTTACCAGCAAATATAGTTAGCAATGAGCAACGCATTATTCAATTGCAAGAGACATCAATTGCTACTGAGCGGACTAATCTATTTAATTTAAATTAACTATATGATTTGCATAGTTCGATGTGTAAGTGAATGGCACATAAGTTTATAACTAGGGCAACTATTGTGACTACTGTAATATGAGTATGACTTTTGAGTGTTAATAAGATTTGTCGGTTTCAATATTTGTAGCAATCGACAATTTATTCCACCTTTAATAATTACAACTCATGGAATCCTAGAAAAGTTTTGATAGTTTAATTTGATGCTCACTAGAATTAAACACTACTTTCATTCTAAATTGAAATTTTAAAACTCTAAATGACCTTTGATTAAATGAAACGCATACATGCTACTGTGTCACTCATATATTTTCAGTTGAAATAATAGCGAAATATTGGAATAGGTGTGGTGTTATTTAGTTAAAATAAATATTACAAATTATTTAATTTCTTGATATTTTTATAAATCTGTCTGACGACACAGTTGGATAACGTTTTTAATATAGAAGTAAAAGAAGAAAGATTAAATAAAGCAGAAAGAAGTAAAAGGGGATATTTTAATGATCACATTCAATAAAGTATTACGAAGTAATACTGATCATTGACTTGTAAAAAGAAGACAAAAGCCTTTAGTCACATGTTATGCGAACAATATGGATTTTCTGATTTAACTGAAAAATATGTTCAATATCTGTTTACTTTGTATAGCTAACAAAAATTTCTGGAACAGGTCAGATGTTAAAATAAGAGCTGCTTTCAATTCATTTAATTTGTTATTTGTGGTTACCATAAATGTAGTCCATATTTCTTAAATATGAATGTTAATACTCGCTGTGGGAGGTGAAAGTTACAAGCTAGTGGTTAATTACGGATTTGCTTGGTTTCAGTTCTGTTCAATTATTGATGGCGTTGAGGATCATAGCTCAGCAACAGACGACCTTGGTAGTCGGGCAAATTGCATTTGTCTGGAGTAAGGTCACGTTCTTTATAGGCACATACCTCTCATCTAGTAGTACCGAGTAGTTTTAACACTTTCATTCTAGAAATTAGTTTTATATGAAATGTGTTATACTGTACTTATAATTAAGTACACGTACCTAACAATTAGTGAGGTATATTTAATTGTGTTTACAATTCTGTTAGTATATGTATTAATCTGAATTACAATTCAGATTAATTATAAGTATCACGCACATGTAACCAAAAATTATAAGTCACTGATAGTGAATATTATAATAGTTGGTACTGAAAAAAACTTTGTGTAAGCACGTTTTGTGACCGGCACATTGTATCCGAATATTGATGCTACAGGTTTACATATTAGTAAAAGTTTTCTTTTCCATACGATTGATAGGGTTCTTGTTTCAGGTGATATAAAGCCTAAATTATTTTATTAGTATAATCCCGCGTATAACAAATCAGGCGGTCTAGTCATGACCCTATGTACTCTAGAATCCAAGTGAATGTGAAACGGATTATAGGCAATCCAGTTTGGAATTAAGTGCGCCGATTAGCGCAGTGATATTCGGACTCAGTATAATTTTTATAATTTGCAGTTTATAATTTTTTATTAAAGTTAATTCTCTTTCATTTAGTGACCATGTACGAGGTGTGTCTGGAAAGTGTCCGCCCATGTAATATTTTAAGAAAAACTTACTGTGCACAAGGATACCTTAGTGTCCTTTAGAGTACTCACCTTGGGATGTCAATCACTTATCCCAGTGTCTCTTCCAGTTCTCGAAACCGTCTGCAATGTCCTATTTTGGAATCGATAACAGCATCGCATTCTCTTAATTCTCATTTAGCATCTGAAATCTCCTCCCCGTCAGTAGCGACTTTAGCTTTGGAAATACCCGGAAATCGGAGAGCGCCAATTCAGGACTATAAGGTGGCTGAGAAACCTGTGTAGTGCAGTGTTTCGCCAAAAACTCATGTCATGTGGTATATTTACGACAAACGAAGAAGATACAGATGCAGTGTTAAGGTCAAAGTGCAATCACCACTTGCCTACAGCTCCTTCCGTTTTTCCTACATAAATTCCTCATTGTGTTCCTTACTGCGAAGATTTTTGTGTAGAACACCTTAGTTATCCTTAGTTTGGGAAAGCATGCACTGGACTGATGGACTGACTACACCTTTATTGTTAAAAAGAAAACAGTCAGCATAGACTTGATGTTGTTTTCAAAACGAGGATCGCACTTTATGAATTACTGGCCTTTTTGAAAGCAGTAATACCACACTTTAGTTTGAGCATCACTCAAGAAACTATCTCCAAAGGGTCTGTTAATCATTTGAATTGTTTCTGTGGATAAATGTTGTAGTTGATGCAAAGCTTTATACACATTTACTGATGTATTAGCTCGTAAACATTATGAGTGCGATGGTCATATAAAACGCGTGTCACTGCCGAGTGAAGGGTCTGACGGAAACCTGCTTATTTACATCTGCGCAGAAGGTCTCCTTCTATTGGCTGTGCAAGTTTGTGAAGACCATGTGATGCATGATCGAAATATTCAAAATATCCGTGTACTTTCTGTTCAGACCATATTTATGTAATATGTACATTACATATTGTATATGTTTTTGTATGAAGCCTATATTTGTTCTGTAGATGACTGTGAACTGATGACTTGAATCCAGCCAATATTAATACTGTTTTATTCTCTATTCAGTTGTACGTAATAGCCGTGAACAAACAGCTAAATATATAGCAGTTACCTTTAAGAAGCAGCCATGGAAAAACGGAAAACTGAACAATTTATCTTCAAGTTTCAAGTTCCTTCACACATTTATTAGTTTGAATAAGAGGAGCCTCGGGCGTATGAGACTTAACATCCTCTATGAATTAAGTTCAAGCGTGTTAATAGACCGGAATTAAACACGTAAAGGTTTTGATTTTTACGTATAGCGTTCATAACAGGACAGGACCTCGTGACTGGAGACGAACTAATCTTACGTCAGAAGCGGGAACGTTTGTTCTTCACGTGAGGAAATAATACTGAAACGCATAAGAATCAACGAAACTGGTTTGATTTTTATAATGAGGTACTATAGTAAAGTTTCCTATGGTACAATTTCTGCGAGTCCTACAATTATGTATGCTAGCCTTTAGTTAATACTGGATAATACACCGAGACAAAAGGTTATTATTCTCAGTCAAGTACTGTTTCGTGAATCTCCGATGTGGTAATGAAAGTGGTTTATATTTACCACATATTATAAACCACATCTAACTCAGCAGTCCTTCAGCACAAACAACACTGTTCACAATACCTAATAATAATAATAGTAATGATGATGATGTTGATGATGAAGTTATGAAAATCCGTTACGTAACACTAACAAAACCGAGCACTACGAAAAACGCACACAAATTGTTTCCAAAAAGTCACTGCTAAATAATGAGGCCAATTGGTTATTGTGTAATTTTATTTCGGTTGAGGAAGGTTGTCTGTAACGTATGACTCGCCATTTCATAAAGTGCTCAAATAGTACAAAATATTGATTCCGTAAAGAGCTATCTTTAGGTATTTACAATCGCGTTGTTACAAGTCATCACGATCCGTTATGCAATCCGCAAAGAATGTATAGTCATATGTAAAACAAAACACAACAAAATTAATAATTATTTGTATAACACATACCTCAACAACCCACCAGGCTCAAACTGATTCATTTACTTACTATGTAGATCCATTTGTAAATTCAACCCATAAATCAAAAGACATTTGTTTCAAAAATGTATTAGCAGTAAGTAGGTTTTGTCTTTGTTCAGCTGTTCTAAATTAGAAACATTTTTTGGTATAAATCAACACAAATATCAATTTACTTGTTTCATACATGTATTGGGTTTGCAGTAAGTCGATAAATTTTCCATTAACCTCATTTTCGTTATTTCCAGTAACGTGTTTCAGACTTACATTTTAGCCACCCGTCCACCAACAATTCTATTACGATCGGTGGAAGATAAATTACGATTCCATTACTTTCTGTAAAAAGAGCAAAATACATGATTCATAAATTCTGTAGCATAAGTTTCAGTTTCACGTTTAATTTTTGAGCTACGGAATGTATAGGCCTAAATTTATGTGAAACGCATCGGATCACCATATTTAACCATTAGCCACGGTCGATTATCATTGGTGTCAGTTGTGCCAGATGTTTTGACTGTGGTAGAGAAAAGAAGTTACGTTGATAATGAAATTCGTATTAATCGTATATTACATCCCTCTCTGTCCCTCTCTTTCTCTCTCTCAGTGACCCTATCTATACCTCTACCTCTACAAACACGCGTTCGCTGGCTTGCACTGTTACAAAACAACAGCCCGCATGCACGCACAACCACCCAGGATTATAGTTACTGGAGTGACTATTGTAACATTAGGCTTAGAATAGAAAATCCAATTAAGGCAAGTTGTACGGAGTCTGTACTATAATCGAGTTTACATGCAAGTGACAGTACATTGCCAGACGGCTGAGATTACCAACAATTTTAATTGAAAGCTGTTTTTCATTAAAGACCCTGTTTTTATTCCGCTATTATTTCTACTCGTAAAACTGTACGCTTTGTAATAGTGTTATTAAAATGCGTTTTATGGTGAAAACATTGCTTTCTGAACTTTACCGTGAGAAACATAGTTTGTTTTCTGACAGTATTTGAACAGTATCATTTTTCAAATTGACGCAAGTTTGAAGCAGATTACAAAAATGTCTTTTCTAAAGTATAAATGATAGAGAAAGTTTAGTTTTGAAATGTTCTCTAATATCAGTTTCTTTAGCCTACATAGGGCTACTGTCTTAAAGAAGTTATGAACGTAAAGTGCAATAGTAAATAAATAAACTAAAACTTCTGTTGCCTAAAACTGAACATAAATCAAGCTGCATAATCTGTTGTAATTTCCAATGAATAATTTCAATTACATTATAACTCAATAATAAAATTCGGAAACAAACAGGTTTTCATTTGGTGAAATTAATTAGACCAAGTGGTACCCGTTTCCATGACACTATATAGCATACAATAGTTTTCTTTTTTAATAACCGGTAAGTTTTAGTGCCACCATGACTTATCATAAAGTTACAAAATTGCTATAGACAGTTTGAGCAAGCAGGTCTATACTATCATAGCTATTATATCCTACCACTATTACACTGCGCCGGTTCACACTTCTTCATATCGCACAATTTGCTAGTCCAAAAACTGTACCACATGCCGCCAAAGAGCTATCTGTTACAATATGCTACCGTATTGAAATCCGATCGCCGTTCAAAAGCAAATCAAAAGCAACAACAGTTCACAGTTCACAGAACTTTGAATTATTTTTAACTTTATCGTATAACATTACGACGGTCACAAGTACGCACACAAACGGAGCAGAAACGTTAACATAATTCCTAATTGTGTATTGTTTAAGTCTAACACTTGTTCAGACTTTTAGATTTGGCCAAAAGTTTAACTACATACACATCTACTAGAGTTAATATTAAATCATTTACTATAAGAATTTGATTGTATATTATGACTCACATTTTTTCAGGATAGCAATGCTACTAAAAAAACCTGTGCTTTATGTTAATAAGATGTAACAAATATTTGCATGCATTAGCAATTTATCTTTATTTAATATTGTTTCGCCGGTCGACGGTCTCAGTGATCGTTGTGTAGTACAGCGGAAACAGAATACAGACGCCAATGAATCGCCAGCTTTAATTAATCACAAATAACAATTTGTAATCAACAAAGTAATCCTAAGTTTTACCACACGCAATAATAAAGTAATAAAGTTCGCACTAATTATAACACAGTAATCACTTTCTACTAATCTTCAACAACCACTCGAGCCACAGTAAAGAAATCGCCCTGACTCACAAAGCCAGGCGCTATTGATTATATAGGGAGTTCAGGTGTTCTGGAAAACTTTTCTACTCTTATTACGGCATGCCAGGATAATGCGTGTTTCGAGTGCTCTCCAGAACGGCCTTGAAGCTACTTGAGTGCGGCCTTGAGTGAGACGCTACAGGTGCTCGGCTAGCGGAGAAACGGGTGGGCCTTCTTGAGAGGGTCCCATCGTTACTCTATTATAGTTTCTTATTTCATTATGTTTTACCTCAAAAATACCATAACACAAATACACTTGACATAATTTAATGAATAATCTAGATAAGATTTCCGATTTAATTTTAACCAAAATACTACAGTCTACAAACGTCTACATTTACGATTGTATAAATTCCACAACTATGTTATACAAAAACGTATCAAACAACAAATCTAAAAATTGGAGGAAACGTTATATATTTATTAAAGTGTTGATGACAGACTATAAACAAAAACTGAGAACGGAGCACGTTCCCTCTTTGCAACTCACACGAATTGACATTTACATCTCAGATGTGTTGCGTACAAGCATTAGACCATGAAATAATTCTTCCTTGGTAGACTACAATTATAATTAAAAAGTTATAAATTGTTTTTCTTAATTAAACGATACTTTCTTCTTCTATGGCGTTATAGTTCGAAGTCGAACCTTAGCCTTCATAATCATCCGCCTCAATTTTCCCTGTCCTTGGCGATCGACGTCCATCGTTTTATTTTAAGTATATTATCAGAATCTCTCCCCACTGCGTCAATCCAGCGTGTCTTGGGTCTTCGAACAGGCCTTCTACCCTCGATCTGACTAAACAGTACCTTCCTAGGTATTCGGTTGTCTTCCATCCTAATGATGTGTCCTTCCCATTGCAATCTATGCAGTCGGATGGTGGTGGCCAAAACGAGACTTTACCGATTCTGTTTTACTTAAGGCGCCCGCACTCAGAAAATATAAAAACAAACATAATAGGATAATAAAATCAATTGTACTTATACGCTAGTGTAACACGTATAAGCCTACACATGATATGTGGTACGTACGACTGAAGAGTAGATCACTGACAAAGCATACGTCGTAGACGAAAATTGAATCTAATCAGCAGCATATTCTTGTTTATATATGTACAAATTTAACACACCTTATGCGGGTGTAAATAAAAACTGTAACAACATACCAAAACCAAAACTATCAAGCTCCCTGCGCTGCAGAACTTGCTCACTATTTTAAAAGAATGCACTTATTATTAGATAAATTTCGATTGCAGATAATTTTTCAATTATAAAAAAGTTACAAAAATCCTAACTACTATGTTTACAATAATATAACAATTGAAGAACAAACAATTATACAATAAACACTAAAATCTTCAAACTTTCGATTTGAGTTACAATTCCCTTTAGACTAAATCTGGCTGGCATTTTAGAGTTTAAAAAAAAAACTGTTCATTTCTTAACCCCTCGCGTTCAAAAAGTTTGGAATTTTTAAAATGTAGCACTACATTCTGGTTTTAGTAAAACTGCCTTTAATTCGAAAAATACATCAATTAAATGCGAGCTTATAAAAATTGTCACCTCGTTGGTCCCTTGGATCCGTAAATTTAAAAATGTTCGAAAATATACATTATATTCAGATTACGGTTGCAGTTACCCTTATTCGGAACTAGAAACAGGGTTTTCAAATTTTTTCACAAATTTAACCCATCACTCTTACCCTATTTTGGGGAATTAATCTCAAAATAATAGGTACCTGGAGGGTAAAGTTATGGACACGCAAGCCAAGTTTTACGAAAATTGGTTGATTCGTTAAAACGTTATTGTGACAGATACTTCAAATAATCAGATATATATAGACAGACTGGCAAATGCAAGCGGTAGGCTTAAAACTAAAAATTCGCTACGCTTGTTCAGTTAAAATTCTGATTACGTAAAGGTAAACTCAACATATTATATATAGATTACACTTTTCCAAATGTTGTAGTAGGAATGATGTCAATCAAAACTGCTTAGCCTATCCTAATATTTAATTTCTTCCTTACGTCACTTTCCACTTTACCTGTTCCGTACGACTATGAAAGTTTACCAAAAAGGGATCTGTAATCGAAGAACAACAAACACAAAACGTGAAAGCAATACGTTCTGTAGACGAATTAGTTAAAATATGGTTTTCCGGTGTGGAACCAGAGCCTTCCGTTAGTAGATCATTAAAGAGCGAAAATGCTAACTGCTGTGTGGTGTTGGTGGGAGGGGGGGAGTGTTGGTGTATGATGGGTTAACGCGTGCTTGTGCTCTGTTTATAGAGGGAAGGGTTTGTTTTCCTGCCATTAAGAGTTTTTTATATCCTCGTATCCTTTTCTATCCGCTTGGAACCATTGTTCACTGCTTTCGAAGTTAGTACTGTATGCCCGATTACTTTTTTGGTATTTTGAATATTAAAACTGAATTTGTTGCAATTATGTTAGTAATTATGCAACATGAGATTCGTTAATTATTTATAAAATAATGGGTAAGCCATTCAAAAATTTTAACGTGTAAATTTTATTTTGGGCAGATTTAAATTAAATGCTTAAAAAATTTAAGCCTTTGCTTTCGTAGAAAATAGAATATACCGTTGTTTCTTCTTATTTGACACAGGTGAGTAAATTTTTTTGTAGAGATACATGTGCTTTGTAAACATTTAACAAAATGTTTTCGGTTGTTTTGAAATAACCAGATAAGTACAACAGTAGTTGCTCTAATTAAGCACATAGAAACATCTGGTATAGGCTACGCCTGAGTTGTACAGACACCTTCAACTATCCTTTTTTGTGACATAGTTAATGTCATTTCATATGTTATACACTGGTCACTGCATTGTAAAAAGTTACACAAGATATTAAACAAAAATGTGTTAATAAGATATTATTTATTTTTTAAAGACGTAGTGAAAATAGTGGACATAGGATAAGTTTGTAAAGTAGGCTACTACTCCAACTAATCTAAATGACGTATAGATGTTGGGGCATGTAAAATTTAGAATACGCACTTTCAGGATTACCTAGATCTCGCTAAAAAACCTAACTTGAAACAAGCATATATCAGGCCCTTTAAGCACAGTATAAGGCGTTTTCCAGTAGTTTGAAGTTTAGGGCAGCAACAACGATGGCGCTTTGGGTTTTACAACAAAACGTAGTCTCTATCTTCGAAACCTACCCTCTCATAAGTAGGCCTGTTTACTTTACAAGCTTACTTTTAAGACAGTTCCTGTATTTCCCCTCTAGCAATATTGTACAAGAAAACTATTTACAATGCTGACACTTTTTATTATTTGTAGGCTGAAAAAAATGATTAATTTATAAAGCTTGTACGCGCTCTTCTACGTTTGGTAGTCCCCAGAGGATCTGACTAAAACGTTTTAATTTCTGTAAGAAGTAGCGACTTTTGTATATAAATGAAATATTGCTTCATATTTTGTATATGCAGACGGACAAATAAAATTAGGTAACATATTCTTTATCGTGTATACGCTAAGCATAACAAAACGGAACTTGATAAAAATTTAGTTTTTAAGTAACCTACAAATAAAACCCGCTAGACCGAAAAATGGTGACAAAAGTATGTTTACCTCTTTGCATTAAGTGGTAATATAATTTAACAGTGTAATATACTTAAATAATACTATTATAACATGATTACCAGGCAACTGTGTTATCTTGCTAGAGATATGATTTTTAGTAAAGAATTGCTAATAGTAATTGGACTACATGGTTAAACAAAAATTTTAAATAACTGGTTTTAAGGCTCAATTTAAAGAGCGTGTGTTTTATGTAAGGTCAGGAGCGTAAATATTAAATCGTAAAATTTTAACCAAAGCTTTTAGAGTATAAATATGACTCTACATAAAGAGTTTAGCCGTATTCACAGATTCATATTATCAGTAAAATGCAAAACGAAAATGCTGTTACCATGACTAGACATAAACTGGACCGGTTAGTAACCACTCATCTCATTAGCACAGACATCTTTGGAGGCCCCGTGAACCGGGAATACTCAACGACACAGCGCTACATAATATATCTGAGTGCTTAGCATCACCTCACTCTACACACTTTATTTTATAGCCATTTAAATTTTGTTTATAGCGTATGTTCAAGCAAATCACTCCCTCCCCTTCTTCCTCTCTCTCTCTGGCTCCCTCCCTCCCATTTTCTTTTCCTCCTCTCTATCTGTCATTCACACCATCTCTCACCCCTCTCTCTCTCTCACACTCTACCTCTTTCTTTCTCTCTTCTTATGAAATTACACAAGATGTTAAAAGATTATAATATGTTAATAAGATATTAATTTATCACAAACGCAGTGATTTGGTAAAGTTTGGTCATCGAGTATGTAAACATTTACGTTAATACTTCCTGTCTCTCTAGAGGTCTTCTCTCTCACACAGAATTTAGTTCCCTTAGTCCGTCTCTACTTCTGAATTTTTTATATTACATCCGTTGTATATATCCTAAGAAATTCTCCGATCAAATTAAAGACGCATTAAATTGTAGATGAAAAGTAGACAACAAAGTCGTAAATATGGCTAGTAAAGAGCGAGACAGACTACGATTCGTAACGTGTCTATATATACCAGCGGATATTAAAAACTTACGGACATTTCTGTTACATAAATAGTTGTGTAGCAATTATTTTATAAACGATTTCTGTAACTTACATAAATGTCTGTTACTTACAGATCATAATTTTTTTTTACATAAGGTATCTATTTCCTTTAGTATTTTTGCAAATTTTGTCTATAAATATATTTTAAGCTTCCGTGTGTAATTATTTATTAAATTCAACAATTCTAATAAGGTAACCTATTATGTTGAATTAAGCTTCCATTAAATTATATTAAGCGTACTGTACAGGATATATCAAATCATTCAAATTTCATTTTCGCTGACATCTCTCTAAGTCCCCTCTACTTTTACCTATTTGATTATTTATATTTATCTGTCTGTACAATTCTTGATGATTGACTGAATGTGTGTATCAAAATAACGAAGAAAATATTTCTTTGAATTTTGACTTTGTATGTATGTTGTGTTGGTATATGTCGATGAATGGGTCACAAAGATTCAGTCCGACAGTTTGGAGAAAAGTAGTGTATTAAATGAATAATCGCTGTCCCTCTTTCACCTCCTCTCGAGATGTCTTTTATTTCCTTCATTGATAAAATAATAATGACTTTGAAATCAAATACAAGAAATTTTAATAATTAATTATGAAATATATTACAGTACAGGTGGTTTGTTCTTCAGACAGAAATATCTAATTGTAGCATTTAAGTTAACTTATTGCCTGAAATGTAAATACGTTGTCTGGTACGGCATGCTTTAATCATTGTGGAACTACAATTTCTACAAATTTACACCTTAACAAAGTAAAAGAGTTGTTACTCAGACGTTTTGTTACTCTGTCCGCGAATAAAAATTTTATTTTTCTCTGCTTAGTATCAGCAGGACGGTTATCAAGCAGATCACGCTGCCAACACGAACTGAATGGCATATGTCTAAGAAATGTGGTTTAGTCATATCTGCGCATCAATTGCTTGAAAGGTGCTTATGCTCATTACTTATACACAAGATAGTTGCAAATAGCATTTAAAACTATTACAAAATATACAAGGGATTGAGTGAATTTGGAGAGGAGAGTACCTTTGTACCGGGTCCTCACAAATTCCCAGAGTTGGATGAAGTTATGTCATCTCCCAAACGAGCCCTCAGCCTCTCTTTAGCCAAGACCATACTGCGCGGTGAAAGTGTCACATCCTACAGGAGGTGACCTTGTTGGTGCAGAACAGTTCGGATCTAAACCTGAATATTGATAAATATTCCTGGCGGAGGGTAGCAGTAGTCACTAGTACAAAGTTAAGGGGTAAGGGAAATGATCCTGGATAGTGTTATCTTTGGAATATTACAAGCATAAATCTAATTGGATTTAGTCGGCTGTAATACTGAGTGCAGGAAAACTGGAGAAACGTATGACGTTGACAAAATATACCAAAAAATTAAATAATTTTTAACTTGGAAATACAATTTAAAGCAATCATCGCAAAGATTATTTATTATATTAAGCACTGTATAGAGGCTTACTACTTTTTAATTAAAATTCAAAACTAAGTTTACAAATGCAAAATTCCTAGGTAACGTAATAATAACAGCATTTAGTCGCATTTAATTCAAAATTTTCCTTTGAAAATAAAATAATGTATTACTCGCAATTTACTGACAATAATTATTTTCAAGTCATCAGGTTTATTGAATTGTAATTATAAACAAACGAACACTTCATTTAAAGTTGCACGAATCACTGGAAACAGCGAAACATGCAGAGAATTATATTATATGATTATATGATTTTAGCCATGTAGTAGACCTTGGATTCTTGTTGATTTAAATATGTTCTACTCAAGTTAACCAACCGAACATTAAAAAAATTCGCTTTCCTTCAATTAAATGTAAATTTTCTGCCATTACTGAGCACCTTAAGAAATGAATTGAGTTTATTCTGTGTCTACAGTAGGCAGTGATCACAAAAGCGGTCGTGTTTACTTTAGCCTACAAATTTGTTTTATAAATATGTTTTATAAGAATTATAAACGTGTTTACTTTACGTATACGTCTATTATATGGGACATAGTTACAGTACTATTAACTTCAATCCAGTAAATATTTTGCAAGCACCAATTTATTTATAACATTCTCAGTAACTGAACGAGCAATAAAACCAAAATTTGTTAACTACAGATTCTATGAAATTGATTAAACAATACCGACTGTAACAATTAGCCCATGTATATCGCAATTACACAACACAAACGAATTATTGGTCCGCTACAATATTTGTTCTGTATCAGCGCGACTTTTTGTTGCAGAAACGGTAGGCCTATTTCATATATACGGTATATAAGTGAATAATATTTAGTTAAAACTCAGACTGTAATTTATTACTGCATTTGTAAGTAAAATGGTTCAATGTTGTATTCAAACGAGACATGAAGTTTTTAATTGTATTTTTGAAGCAGGTACATAAAAATATACTTTAGAATTATAAATAGATATCTTATAAGGTTGTGACGAAGATACGAGCTATTCAAGATAACGACTTTGAGATCAACTTTTAACTTTAATAATTACAAAGTATCATATTGTTACGACGGTCTCGCTGATCGTCGAATGGTACAACTGAAAACAAAATAAAGACACCAATTCAGTCACTAATCGCCAGCTTTAATTAATCACAAATACAGTTTATAATCATCTTGTACAATAATACCAGCAAAATTTGTCCAAACATAATAATAATGTCAACTAATAGAGTCCCGCACAATTATAACACAATAACATTTTGCCACAATACTTCGAACCTTATGCTGCGGCAGCAGTACCCGCTGCTGGGCCCCGGAAGTGTTCAGCGTACACATAAATAACATAACATAATATCTAAATACATCAAAATGCTTAAGACACCTTTTCTGTGTTACAACTTATTTCTCAAGCGTTTCTATAATTAACATCATTATATAAAAGGAGGAGGTGCGAATAAAAGAAATTGTTGAAAGCATCAATCTGTGAGCTGAGTCGGATGCGACCCGTTTATTTCAAAAACACACGCACGCATACATTCATACATTGCGTGTTACAATTTACGATATTACAAAATAGCATTACAAGGTTATGACTTTAAATTACATATATAACGAGTACTGACACTCAACCGTACATATCTTAGGTCTTTTCATCAAGTTGACTGACTGAAATTTAAATTTAGGCGAGGCTGACCTTTACAGACAAGATACATCTTGGTTGGTTACGGATAACAATCTTTTTACATCTATTACAAGTTTTCTTTTTTGTTACAAACGTAATACACAAAATTATTAGCTACTAGCATTGATTTACGATAGCTCAAAAACAATCATAGTTACCTTGGTTATTGAGGCTCCCATACTTGACGAAAGTCCGGCGACGGGCCGCTCAGCTCACAGCGTTTGATGGGAGACTGACGAGATTTTACAAAGCAAGCGATAGGATTGGTAAAGGGGAGGGCGTGACATCAGGGCGTCGGGCAAGGTACAATACGCGGATTGTTGCATTCGGCAGAAGACGAATGATTGCAACAGACCCCCCCCCCCCCGAAAGGCAACCGTCGAGTGCAGGAGCGACGGTTGTCCAAGGTTTAATTCAGCGAAATTAATCGGTACGGTCAGTGTAACTAAACAGAGTCGAGTCAGGGGAAACCCGTAGCTTAAGTACGTAAATGGGAAAATTCAGATACTAGCGCGGCACTAGCTGCCATCTGGAAACAACTCAAAGGGCAACCTTCCGCCACCTTAGAAACGTTGCCTGCGCGCAGCAACTCCTCCTCACTGAAAGTGAACGACGAGGAGGGATCAGCCCCGTGCCGCTCACCAGGCAAGGCGACCGAAAGCGGGGTTACAAATTAGTATATTAAAGAGCATGGAACATGTTCACCCCCGAACATGAGGACTGCGACTCAGTATGTGAGGGTACAACAGACTTGAGTTACAACAAGAGCCGAGAAGGGTGATTGGTCAAGACCATCGACAACCGACCGCGCGACTGAGAGCGAGAGATCAAACTGGAGGGGTCACTCACCTTAAAAGCGCTTTATGACTACAGCAGCTTCTCTTTACGGGACACGGAGGACAACTTGGAGAGCACAACTCTCCCTCGTCCGATCGTGCGAGGTGAGATAAAGGGGATAGGACGCACCATTACCGCTACCTGGGTACATGGCTAAACTGCATCAGGGGGGCACACCAGACTACATTCACTGGCAAAAAGGGGGTACGCCAGACTACATTCACTGGCAAAGGGGGTACGCCAGACTACATTCACTGGCAAAGGGGGTACGCCAGGCTACATTCACTGGAAAAGGGGGGGTACGCCAGATTACATACACTGGCAATGGCAAAAGGGGGTACGCCAGTCTACATGCACTGGCAAGGGGTACGCCAGACTACATCACTGGCAAAGGGAGGGGGTCACTCACCTTTAAAGCGCTTTACGACCACAGCATCTTCTCTTTACGGCACACGGACGACAAGTTGGAGAGCACATCTCTCCCTCGTCCGATCGTGCGAGGTGAGGTAAAGGGGGTAGTCGCACCATTACCGCTACCTGGGTACATGGCTAAACTGCGACCGGGGGGCACACCAGACTACATTCACTGGCAAAAAGGGGTACGCCAGACTACATTCACTGGCAAAGGGGGGGGAGAACACTCTTTACGAGCCTTTTTCTTTTACGAGTTTCTTTTCTGACCTCTCTCTCTCAGCGCGAAAGTTTTGCGTTGTCGCTTATTACGAAGTCATCGATTCATTATAAAATAATTTACCGTGACAAGGAAATGCTAGTTGACACGACTGGACAGTCGGGTTCTGTTTTTTTGAATGCCGCGTATATTAATTCGTAGTTAACGCAAACCAATTAACATGAAACAGGTGATAACGTGTGTGTGTCTACTGACAACGAACATTTTCCATTAGTAAAAGGCTGATATTTTATGAAAATTTTAATTTTGATTTTTTCTTGTAACGCCTTCCACGAAACAAAATCGGATTTACTGATATGCGCGCGTTTCTAAATAAAATTTACCGAATTAATAGAGTACGTCACTTTTATACAAACAAGAGATGCATTTAACATATTTTGTATAACAGCAGATTGGGAGGCGGTTAGCGAACTGGACAATCAGACATACGGCACGGTGAGCAAGGTACGGGGTTATTAAGCCGAGTATGTGGAGAAAACCAAAACATTCAAACCGCAACGATAAGGAGCAGCTGTTCGGTGGAATGTAGATAAGACGTGCACAGGTTAGACTTATCTGCCAGACAAAGTTCACCTAGCGGTTTTCTACTCGCGAGCGAATAATTTGAACGATCTGATTTCACGACAATTTACAGCAAAGACCTACTCGTGACAAAATTGTTAACTACGCATATAACATTTAAAATACATAATCCTATACAATACAAAATTCTATACAAAACTTTACGCGAATAATACCGTGCAATACAAACAATACAAAATTTCAACACATACAACATCAACAAAATTACTCTTGATAACTATGGCTTATAACCCATTAAATTGTATTAAACGCCTAGTAACCCATGGAACAAGGAAAACTCAAAATAACCACGCCCCGGCTATCACTTCTGCTGCGGCAGCACTTTTCGCTGCTGCTAGGCCCCGGAAGTGTTCAGCATACACACAAATAACATAACATAATATCTAAATACATCAAAATGCTTAAGACACCTTTTCTGTGTTACAACTTATTTCTCAAGCGTTTCTATAATTAACATCATTATATAAAAGGAGGAGGTGCGAGTAAAAGAAATTGTTGAAAGCATCAATCTGTGAGCTGAGTCGGATGCGACCCGTATATTTCAAAAATATTACGAGCCTCTAAATTTATCTAATTATGTGCCAGTCAGCAACGGTCAGTACTGAGCTAATTTTTTTTTGAAAAACTGAATATAGAAAATGTTAAATTCTAAATATGGGGGTGTCGCATAAATCAATGCTAGTTTACAAAATGGTGTATAGCGTACACGCTGTGATCTATATATAAATTTCTGTCACTGTTATCTATCGCAAAAGTTTATAAAATTGTTTCTGACACTTATGACGAGTAACTAGTTTGTCTCGCTTTTGCTTCGTGATTATGCAGCAACTAGCACCGTAAGTTATTAGGTAAAAATGTTACTTGGCAATCCAGATAAATCCTTTTTGCGACCTGTTGTATCTGGTCGCTACGGCCGCGTGTTCCTCCGTACCTGGTCTGAACCACTGCTATGTCTGTGCTGGAAGATCGTGTAAAACTGTACGAAGTTCGTGTTCTCGTGTCTTCTGTCCGGAACGTTGAACCAAGTTTCGAACTGAAAGTTTTCACATGTTTTAGTACACTTTATACCCACATCGTTCGACTAACACGCACGCATACATTCATACATTGCGTGTTACAATTTACGATATTACAAAATAGCATTACAAGGTTATGACTTTAAATTACATGTATAACGAGTACTGACACTCAACCGTACATATCTTAGGTCTTTTCATCAAGTTGACTGACTGAAATTTAAATTTAGGCGAGGCTGACCTTTACAGACAAGATACATCTTGGTTGGTTACGGATAACAATCTTTTTACATCTATTACAAGTTTTCTTTTTTGTTACAAACGTAATACACAAAATTATTAGCTACTAGCATTGATTTACGATAGCTCAAAAACAATCATAGTTACCTTGGTTATTGAGGCTCCCATACTTGACGAAAGTCCGGCGACGGGCCGCTCAGCTCACAGCGTTTGATGGGAGACTGACGAGATTTTACAAAGCAAGCGATAGGGTTGGTAAAGGGGAGGGCGTGACGTCAGGGCGTCGGGCAAGGTACAATACGCGGATTGTTGCATTCGGCAGAAGACGAATGATTGCAACACTTATTTGAATAAATCGCCACTTAAACTCACTGTGTAATCGCGGACGTAAAACTGACTGACCGTCACTGGATGCCTATATTTATACCCCGCTGAGATAGGTGTCAGAATAAGCGGTCACTTTCTGGATGACGTGTCGAGCAAACTGTATTACAGTCGCACTAGAATCCACTAGAAGCCATGCAAACTCTCTGGCCTTGAACAAATTGCGCCGACCGGTACGGTCTGGAATAGCCTCGATTGTTGACGCATCATAAGTGTCACGTAATTGTCTTTCATCTCAAAATACCATCAATATGCACACACACACACACACACACACACACACACACACACACACACACACACACACACACACACACACACACACACACACACACACATTGCAGCTGGGCTCTGCTGGGATAGTCGAGATACTTGTAGAACGTTCCGTATTACGTAACAATGTATTTTATCGTTCATGTCTTTTATTAATACAATTTCTTGTGTTTAGGTGAATATAAATGGTAACGTAGCTTAGCTATGCAAAATTTTAATAATTATTTATTGAAGAGATCCTGATACAATCAGCACGTAAGCTTATTGAAGTTGCAAAATACTGGAGAACTAAAGAGTAAACTAAAAAATATTCCGTTAAGATTGTGATACTGTGGCCTAGATTCAAACTTTAATGTAACAGCAAAAGATTTAGAGTATGTAACTATAAGGTATAAGTACACACAATGATAATATTAGTAACCGGCTCACTATTACTTAGTCGACACATTTAAATAGTTTATTTTGGAAATGATAAGTTATGAAACTGCTTGCTATCCTTGCAGATACGCAACACTTCTGTAAAGAGTACACAAATTAAGAAATTTGCATTTCTGCTAATGTGTTTGTTGTTAGGCAACAGACACAGGAACGAATACCTGAACAATTGATTCCAAGAGAAAAATTATAGGACGAATAGACATAAAGAATCAACCAATCTCAGCGTAATATATATTTTTTCAGCCAACACACACACACACACACACACACACCAATACAGACGGCACCATTAAAACACGGGACAGGAATACCCAATACACACTTCTGGAAAAGATAACATAAGCCTACATGGAAACCAACTACATTCCTGAGGAAGGCGTCAGTAAGGATGTTGAAGTGAAGAGAAAGGTTGGTGGACATGTATGCTGTCACACGTGCCTGAAAACAAACCAACACACACACACACACACACACACACATAGCAACTCACGCACAATTATTTACTTGCATTACTTATGGAATATTAAAAATATATTACCTTCATATTTGTTTCAAGGAACTTCTCCGTTTCTTTAGATCTCCGATAATAAATCTACTATAATGGATTATGAGTAATATAATTGATTCAATATATTCAATTATATTACAAGATTCAATCCTGTTTTCTCAACGAAAGAATACGTTAAAACATTTACAAAAAATTAAATTTTTAAATTACATAATTTTTGTTTACGCACCTTATAATATTTTAAACTAATATATTTCTACACTATTAACCCTATTCTACTGTAGGCCTATATTGAATGAAGATAGTTTTTATGTAGTATTCATTGCTTCTTAAGTAAATATCATTTTTAATGTCAGTTTCACTCAACATTTTTAATCCAAAAAATATATCACTGTAAAATTTTTGAATAACAGAAACAGGGGTACTTAATAGAAAGTATATTTTATTTTACCAATTCAACTAATTTCCCCTGTTTGATTTTTACACTGATATATTGCGTGGGGAGAATAAAGATTTACTAGTTGAGCTCACTTAGTCTCTATAGATGTACTTTTTAGGTACATTAAATGGAAACCTCTGTATTGTGCATCTATGTTTAGTAATAACAAAATACAAACGTTATGAGTATTAATGCAAAAGGTCTAGCAAAACGTACAAACCCATTGCCAGCTAAAAGACGCTTACAGGGTCGATGTTACACCACTCGCGCTCCTATTCACTTTCTTCTTTCCCACGAGCATTTTAATTAAACCTATTATCTGTATACACTAAGTTGGCGTCTGGGCCGGCGACTACCTGGCGGCTGGCCCGAGTAATCCCCTGGCATTCACAACCGGCCCAGACGCCAACTTAGTGTATACAGATAATAGTACATAACAAATAGTGTTTCACTGCAGCAACAGACTGCATGCTTCCTGTTGTGTTTAATTATGCATTCTTGTGTCAGCGGCACGTACCGCGTGTTCGTACTGAACCACAACAGAGAAGGACGTCTAAACGTTAGTAGGTATGTTCAAAGACAATAGAATTCCAGTCAAAAACATGCAACATACCAGGAAATTAACTTGACACTAAATAATTACGGTCAACAAAGAGGATCAATTATTTTGCTGAAATTAATCAACCGAAAATGAAAGTCACAAATAATTGCTTTCAGAAACATTTATGGTAGGTATATTGTATCCACATATAGTACGTCGAACTGCACGATTAACACAAGATTCTGATTAGAATGTTTTAAAAGTGCAATACTGTTTAATCAATCCAACGGTTTTCTTTTAACTTATAGCTAATGAATAATCAGTGTTATGAAATTAGCTAAAGCAAAAGATATAATTGAAGGTAAATTAATTTTATTGCCGAGGTGTTCAATGTTGCCGAAAAAATCTTAGCTGCACCCAAATAGGCACTATAAAAAAACCTCCTTACAGAATATTTTACTCGTTGTAATGTATTAGAATAACTTCCATGTACAAACTTTTAAGTGCTGGAAATACTTCCCAATTCCGACAAGTGTGTTGTTATTATTATTATTATTATTATTATTATTATTGTTGTTGTTGTTATTATATTATTATTATTATTGTTGTTGTTGTTGTTGTTTGTTTCAAACTACGAAACTAACCTATCTTACTTTAAATTTATAATGCTTTGATTTTAAAATTATTATCATTAAGGCATAGGGATAAACTAAGAGAATGTAAGAGAAATTACTTTGAATATACAAACTACGGATTAAACAATATTAAGTGCAGGAATAATATTTAGCAATTACTGCCGTTTGAAACAGGTACTAGAACTATAAAGTCATAAATGGGACGAAATATTTGTGTTCCCACAGTATGAATTAGCAAAGTCAAAATATGTAGGCCTACTGTTCCATAAATTCACTTAAGTATCATAAACCTTGCATTTCGTTAACAGGATTCGTTTCGAATAAGGCAATCCTACCGGCCAACACACATACACAAGTTTTAATGTATTGAGTATGTTTATAGTGTTACGAGAAGCCTACCGAACAACCCAGAAAATTCTTCACTCCCCCCGTCCAGAGTGGCAGCTGTTGCGTCAGGCAACTACGTGATACGTGAAAGCTGTACTGTACCTCAGCGCGGCGTATATAAAGACATAGCAGTCGGGTTGTCAGTTGAGTAAAGTGAGCGATTTTGGCTAGTGCTGATTGAGTGTTGTCAATGTGAAGTAGTATTGTGTTAATAATTGTGTGAACTCGATTAATGGACATTTTATTGCGTGTGAACAATTTTTATTTGATTTGTTGTAAGAGACTGTGTTGTTAATTACGAACTGTTTAACTGTGAAAATTAAAGCTGGTGATTAGTGACTTACCGTAATTGGTGTCTTGTACTGTATTTTGTTTCCACTGTACCTACGACGGCCGAGTAGACAGTCGTAACAATACGTACGTCTGTATTACAAAATACGTCTACTGGAAAAAATAAAGAACACGTTTCAGAAGAATATATAAAGTTTGTCTTAAACAATGTGCTACGCATTACAAATTAATACACACGTATTCCTGAAGCTTGCAAAGCGGTGTGTGGAGACATTCTTAAATCATCGGATCTCTAGTATCGCTATGTGTTTTAAAATCTTATTCTTCCAATTCCGTATCTACAGCTACTTGATCCACTTATATAGAACGTCTTGTTTCACTCTGATAGTGTACTATTATCCATTTTTTCATAAAACTACGCTCATAGGGCTTTTAGTTTAAATAAGTATCCTAATCGTTGATATTTTCTTTAGATAAGAGTTTTGCAGCGTTATTACTATAGAAGTTTTAATAGAAACTTTAACATTGCTCACTCTATCCATTTATTAAATTTCCCATTCCTTTCCAGACTCCTCTTCCAATATGTTCTGAAACTCTTTTGAAAGATGTGTCCTGTTCATTATTCATTAAGGTTATCTCCTTCAGATAATAATAGTTCTATCGGTATTGCCCTATGATTATTATTTTCAAAAACGTGTCTATAATAATGCAGTATGTTAAAATATAACATCTTATAAAAATAATGTATTATGTAGTAAATACTATTGCACTAAGTAGTAATGTAGGCACAAAACATGTTTCACATTCGATTGTTTTATAAAGTGGTTTTTATTAAAGGGATTCAAATTTAATGCATCTAATATTATATGTCAAGCAAAAATTGTTTTCAGAGAAACCATTTGAAACTCTTACGTGTGTTATTTGTGAATTAACGAATTATGTCTTTTGAAGTTTTGTATGCCTGATTTTTATGGTAGAAGGAAAAAGGAGATAAAGGAATAGCAAAAATGCATACAAAGAGTGAAAGATGCGTTTTTTCATAACTCATACTGATAAGACATTTACGAGATTGACATTGATTACTTTAAGAGTTTGACAACTTTAAGAGTTTCTACGAACTTTGTTGCCATCATCGAGACTTGCATAAGAACAATACAGAAATTAATACGTACATAATGAGCTTTAACTTGCATTAAACATTTAAAGTATACCTTTTTAATTGAAAAAAAATGTAATATATGTGTGTAAATGCAGTCTGTAGCATGTACACTCACACAATCAAAAAATTATTAAACGGGCATTAAGAAATACTAAGAACAAAACATCCAGTCCAACAACACTCCTGGTAGACGTCGTTGGGTTAAAGGGCTTAGTTTCCGAGCCCTCAAATAAAAATACAAACAAACAAACACTGGTACTGGTACTGCCTGCATACACGTCCTCACAGCGATAATAATTATTATGAACACATCGGCGATAGAAAGGTTTAAACGTTTTGTTAGTTAACGTGCAAACGTCATTACGTTTTCCATCATTTATTAAGCACAGTCACCACTTAAACAAATATACCTTCTAGTGTTGACCAATTTATACCAATTCTGGAATTAAATTTGAATGTTATGGTACGGCTCCACGTAGAATCTAGAAATTCGTGCACATAAATCCAAAAAGGCTACATTTTCGTATAAATAGTTTAAATTCTCATAGAGTTGTTAGTACTTTCCACTACTACACGCAAACATAATACTGTAATTTGTCACTGTATTCCTTTATTCCGACGTACAGATAAAAACAAAATAAAATCAATAAATAGAAGAGACTGAAAATTTAAAGAAAACGATTCTGTGTTCCGTGTACAACAGACATGGGAATGACAAATTTTAAACTAAGGTTTTTCTTTTTCCAACTACGTACATTTATTTGATGTTTAATTATAATTACATATTTTGTTACGGCATAAATGTAACTCTATTATTGTTATTATTACATTTTTAATTGTTTACAGTACAGCGTTTTATGTTTTACTACAATACTGCTTGCGAATTCCGATTTAGAGTTACGTCAGAGGTCAATATAAACAAAAAAACAACCAGGTGTATTTCCGATATATTTGTAAGCATAATTGCTTACGTATGTATTCTGCGTAGATTATTTACGCCCTGTGTTATTAAATAATATTATTACGACATCACAGAAAAATTTACGTGTTTTTAGAATGTGCTAGAAGAATCTCGATGTAACGCATGTGGCGTATGTGCTTGTCGACGCATATTCGAGAGGTTTCTCGAAGCGCCAGCCGCGCGGACTGTCAAGACCGCAGTTAATTACGTAGTTCACACGAGCGCTAAGACGCAATTAGGAACATTCTGGACTGTGAGCGCAGGTATAAATACATGGCGGCAGCGGCCTTAAGTTTCAGTATAGTGGCGATATATTTACAGAGCGGTTCGAGTTATTGTCGGGCGAGATTACTGTGCGCGTTCAAGTGGTTATTAGTTAAGTGTTGTGTTTTATAATCGGACGGTATATTGTAATACCATTGTGTTTAAATTTAATGGACATTTTATTTGGGTGAGAACAATTTTTATTTGATTTGTTATGAGAGACTGTGTTGTTAATTACGAACTGTTTAACTGTGAAATTAAAGCTGGTGATTAGTGACTTAATTGGTGTCTTTTATTTTGTTTGTTTCCACTGTACCTACGACGATCGAGTAGACCGGCGTAACATGGGTTTAGTGCTAACTTTAAATCCCGCGTATATTACTTATACGGTAATTACATTTTATCATTTGCTTTATTCAAAATGTTTATGTATGTATCTGAACGTTCAGAAAGCTGGCTCTAATTCTTTCTTAAAAACATGTGCTGCATAAAGGACTGAAGTACAAGGTATTCCCAGCGTATTGCGCAAAATGTGATTAGTCGGCATTAAGCCAAAGCATTCCCCTATGTGAATGTTAAATAATGCAAACATATGTTCGCCAGTAGCTATGTACGCTGCACATGGACGCTCTCTCCGAATTTTGTGTGTGTGTGTGGGCGAGAGGGGGTTAAACAAAGAGTTTTTGCATATGAGGACTTTTATTTTCCTTTACTTACACTCGTTTGTAAAACACAAATTATTCAATGTATACCAAATGTAACGGCAATGTGAATTTCTGTGTGTGTAACGTGAATTTAATTAACGCTGTCGTTCGCTGTAAAAAGCACAGGTCACAAATGAAGTCAGTTTTGTGACTAATAATTATTGATTGTGCTTCTTTACTTTTAACTAATGTTACATTGCTGGTGCTAGTTATCACAAAGATTAAATGAATCCCAGATCGACTTAGCACTTATTTTTTGTAAAAATGGTTTGCCTAATTATTATTCAACAAATTAGGTCTCTAACTCGAAACAGGCTAACAAATATCAAAATGTTTAGTTATTATTATTAATATTAGCGAAGAGTGCGGAACATTAGAATGTTCAGAAGTTGCTAGTTCTGTCACATTTTATAAAACGTATCTACGAATTTAGACATATATAACCTCAACGCTTTCTTTCCGACTGTATATTTACACAATAGTTATGTATTTCTATTCCGTCTATACAGCAGAGTCGCGTGTCATTTTTGGTACGTTATTAGTACAAATAATCATTCATATACATATATACTTGTAGGCTACACGCACCCTTATGAAAATAGTTATAATGTACTCCACAAATATCAGTTATTCTTTGTTATTTGCAAGTTAGATAGTTAGAGCTAACGCTTGTAGCATTCGTTAATATCAATTAACTAAGAGGGACAGACACAATTAGCCAATATTAATGTGTTTGATGAATATTTTAATTCACTTTAAGTCTGGCAATTCACAATAACATTACACACATCGTTAACAAATTTTCAGGAAATTACAATGTTACTCCAAACTACACCGTGTTTGAAATAAAAAAGCCCCTTTTAAAAATTAATTATAATTTATAATGTAATAATATAATTAAAATTTAATTATAAGCCCTAAAATATGCAGCAAAATTGATTGTCAATATAGATAACAAATTTTTATTGTTTTTGAAGTCTTCTTACAGTGTGGACCAAGTCAAAAAATTTCTTGTATGGTGACAGGGTAGACCTGAGGACACTCATTGCAATATGAGTGAAACGTCGTCAAACGGGACTTTTTTGACGCGGTTCATACCGGAAGAAAATTTCAAAAATGTAATAGACACCGGCTGCAGAAACCTACGTAAGAATATATTTTTATTGTAATTATAAGATATCCAATTATTAAAAAGTATTTTTTCCTTTCTATACTTCAAGTTTCTGTTATTTGATGTCAACTAAACCAATAGAATGAAGATCAATAGGTTTACTTAACTAACTTTGCAAGATTCTTTTAATATTAAGTACGGAAGTGAATACATTAACCTGTAATTCATGCCATCCTACTTCTTGAAAGTAAAGGTACGCTTGGTTAATTAACTTTAAGCTTCGCATTGTATAGGTCGAGAGCACAAGCCAGCGTAATTTTACGAGTCGAAAGAAATGTAATATATGTTAGATGATACGAAAGCCGCAGGAATAATACTACGAAATCTGTATAAGTTGTCTAATGAAAGGGATGCGTAACTTACAACCTCACGTCAGAGAATCTCTTAGCTTTTTATTCCACCTCTATTCATATCTATTTGGCATAAGATCTTTTACAGTTATTTAACCCATTACAAGGCAAAAATAATCGACTTGCTTGGCGAGGAAGGTAGGAAAAAAGGAAAAAGGCAAAAGACACCCGACATTACGACTTTTTCACAGAAGGGCATAATATAATTCCTCGAGATTCATTATCATTTCATTGTGTGTAGTCTCCAAGTTGCTTAAATTAAATGAGATAATAGTAGATACATGATTATATTGTCTTTCTTGCAACTTCTGTCGTTAGGTACGACGCGTTTCGGGCTCACAGTCCCATGTTCAGGTAAAAATCACTCGAGGTGAGCCGTGAGTACAAAACAATTAACACTCACACAATTAGAGTACATTTTTTATTTTCTCGACGATGCGCATCTCGTTCTCACGCGATATGTGTGTATAATGAATTCAGTGTTTATGTGCGTGTTAATTGTTTTGTACTGACTAGCTCACTTTGAGTGATTTTTACCTGAAGATGGGACTGTGAGCCCGACACGCGTCGTACCTAACGACTGAAGTTGCAAGGACAATATAATCAGGTCTCTACCTATTATCTGAATTCATTATTATGTTGCAGTTTGTTTAACCTTACCTAAAGTGTGCTATGTTCTATCTGGGTATCTTAAAATTTGTTAGTATTGTTTTCTGATTGTTTTTATTCATAGTAACAACGGGCTCGAATTGCTAATTGACTTAAGAACAATAGTATTATCAGATAGCTTTATATACATGTGTGTGTGTGTGTGTGTGTGTGTGTGTGTGTGTGTGTGTGTGTGTGTGTGTGTGTGTGTGGGTGGGTGTACACGCGCGCGCCTACACACACTCAAACACATTGTGCCTAAATTGTTAAGTTATAATTAGCACATTATATTGTACATTAAAAGTAAATATTAATGCAACGAATTTGTGCAGAAATTGTAGGTTGTGTTGAGTTATTAATTCATTTGTAAAAAAAACAATATAGTACTATAATTAATTTAATACAATTTTTTGCTGAGATATGTAATTTGTATTTTGATTCCGACGTTTTCATTTTGAAACTTGATATATTAGTTTTTTAGAACTGAACACTTTTGGTAATTTTCGTAAAAAATATTCACTTTTCGAAACTAAGGTTTTCCCTACCCTACGATGCTGCCAAAAATGTTTTTCACCAATAAAAAGTATAGAGTTTTTAATAAGTTACAGCTAAAATATTAGACCTAAACGATCGTTAACTTTGTACATGTGTTGTAAACAGGTAATGCGGGACTGGAATGCGTGTGCTGTAGAGCGTGATGGTGAATGGCCTGTGCGGCCCCTCCCTGTTCAGATGCTTTGTCTTGGTTAGCCTTGTTCACCAGACCAACTCCGCAAACGACAACAACCACGATAAAGATTCAGATTCCATTGACGATACAGAAAGTAAGTAAAATTGTAAAATATTATACTAAATTCTTACTCGTTTCCACAAAAAATATAGGGTACAATATTACGATACTTATAGTACTTAGCGAGATTTATTAATTTGGACTGTTAATGCTAAGGCAAATTCAGCAAACTCGTCAGGTATTCTATTCTATTTAACCGATTACGCAATAGTTATTAGATATGACTAAATAAACCGGTACTTAGCACTTAGTCTGCTTTAGGCGTCCATGGCAGTTACTAAACCTTATGAACTTATTGCTAATACGATTGACATTGTGACTGCATTAAGAATTTCACTTGTTATTCTACTTCATTTCATCTTTTTTCTATTATACAGGTAGTACGTTGTTATGGTAAGTGTATGCCATGAATTTAACTTTGAGCGACGTATCGTTATATAACTATTTTTCTCAACCTATGGTGAACGGGTAACCATCGATGTCTGGCTGTAGGCATAAGTAATAGGCTTACATTTCTTTTGTATATGATAGCCATTAACGGTTCGCATTAGACGGTCGAAAACAGTACTAGTTGTGTCAAATAAATGATTTTATAATTTCATTTTTAATAAAATTTTTAAGCCGTTTAATGGAATTACTTAAATAGATATAAAATTACACATAGGCTCTTAATATATCCATAATCATCACCTCAGAAATTAAATAAAACTATTTCAAAAACAGAAATTCTTTTACACTTACATAAAACATAAAATTCGGATATAGGCTACGTGTCACAATATGTGTTTGATCTCAAGCCTCTTACATTTAAGGATATATTTTTATAATATTTAACGTCGACTAATTTCTGGCAACTTGTTGTTTCGCGGTTAGCTCTGCATAGTAAGAAAAGCGTTTTCTTCCCTCTGTATTTACTACCATCTTTTAAAAACAAGTAGCTCTTATTAAGTATAGCGTTTGCATAACGAAGAACCTAATAGTTTGCGTGTTTAATAATTATAATTTAACTGTTCTAGGCAGCTTAACGTGTTACACATGTGTGAACGTATCTGATAATCTGATGTGTAACAAATTCGCGATCGACCATCCTTGTCCAAAAGGTGAGTAATGAATCTATTTATATATATATATTTGCATGTACAGTATAAACAGCTATTGCTATGAAAACAACAGTAGTTTTTAGGAAGAAAAGCGTCCGAAACAAGTCATAATATCGGAAAAAGTGTTGCATTGTCGAAACCTTTAAAATTAGTTTTTTTAAATATAAAATTTAGTTGCTAATGCTATTTAGTTATTATTTTACAAGGACCTAATAAAATATACAAATATGCACTATTGAATATTGGTCAGAATAAAATTTATATTTATAATTTGTGTTGAACTCATTCATTGTGTTTTTATTCGCTGTTCTCCGCACATTGTCCATATTAACAATCTTCCTGTGACTGTTGTTATTAATATTGTTTTTTGTTAGCGTAACAAACGTTTTTTTCTGTTTGGATTGATATAGCGTGGACGTGTGTGTGTGTACGTGTGTGTGTGCGTGTGTGTGTATTTGTGGGATTGTGTGCATATGTGCATAAAAGAATCGAAAAAGAAGCCTAGAAAGCCTTGAGAGATGTAATGGGAAACGTTATCGGAAACCAACAATTTCAGATAATAAAAATACTCTAGGAAGTATTGGCAAATTTTAAAACTTGGATTGTCAAATGTATTTAAACGTACATTTCGTAGGCTGACATCTGGATTAATTTTGAAACAATCTTGGTGCGGTTAATGAAGAGCAGGGTAAATAATTTCACCAAGATAACAATAAAACGGTAAGAAAACTTCACGAGAGATAGACTATCAACATGAAAGCAAACTGATTATGGATGCTGAGAAGAGACAACAGACTGCTGAATGCTCACAAGATAAAAAGAACCAAAGGAATCTTCGAAGAAAAAAAAAGACATTTTAAGAGCTTATATTGAATAAGAACAGTTTTTTCATGGCTTTTATTAGCTTCTGCGGTATTTGTACAAAATATGTTTCGTAAACGATCCTAAAAATAATATTTTATTTACAGAAAAGTAGATTTTTTCTTAAATATTAGAATCTCGTTTTTGTAAAAACCTCAAGTGATAGAGAAAAACAGAAGCAATATTTGAAGTCAGCAACAAAACAATACGAAATCAGAAAATTTTTCTTTTTTGCTGTCAATAAAAACACTGCAGACAACTTTTCAAAATTCAATTTTTGGAGCTCTGTGTGTGCCTGTGCACTAAACGTACTGTATAGTGAATGAGATATTTCTGTTATAATAAAACTATGCAGAGTTTTATTTGCTTTTTTAAATGTAAGTTAACAGTTTGTCGTTACTTTGTTTTTTGTTTAATATTAAATTGTATTCAAAATGTCTCTACTATTTTTTATTCGAAAGTATTAAATTTTAATTATTATTATTATTATTATTGTTGTTGTTATCATTATTAGTATTATTATTGTTTTATTATAAAGTTACACAACTATATTTTGTACGATTGTTATTCCTTACACTCATCACAAAACGACTTATTAATGTTTACGATTATTGTTGTTTAAAACTTCCCGGGCTGATTGACCATGGTCTATTGTTACAATTTCCAAAGGCGACGTTACGGCAGCACGCAAGGGACTCTTTTTCAGAGCCGGGACAGATCAGGTAAATCCCAAATGCTGGAAACTACAATGGTACAAAGTCTGGAAGCAACTTTCCCCTTAAAACGGTTTCACCCAAAACCCGCGATTGACTTGTAAACAGCCGGGCAGAGCGTAACGTGCTACCATTGGCTTGTGATAACGTTAAGGAGCAGTTAACCTTGACCTTGAACGTTATTCACTATAACCAAACTGAATTTTTTCACTTAGAAAGTTGATAGTCGGCATGAAAAAACTTTTACCTTGGTAATTATTTTTTTATTTTGCATCAGTGCAGTTACATTTTTCACATGATTCTACAAAAAGACGATATGCTGCGACTGATGAATACTAATTGCAGAAACACAGTGCACACAAAACAACAATAATAATAATAATCTCATCTTACTAACGTTGCAATCTGATTGGTGCACCTAGTGGACACAGTTCCGGGAAGTGCCGCGCAATTAAAAGCACGTTATTACATCAAAGGCTTCCAAATGTTAATCTCCTGGCTCTTTTACTAATAACACCTGCGTTTTAGATTTATCACTTACTTAACAGTTCCTTTTTATGAGACTGACAATGCTATTGAGTCATAAAGTGGCTTGTCAAATTTGCTATCCGTGTGTTAAACTGAGTTTATCATCGTTTGCAAATACTCTGAGATTTTACTGACATTGTTGCAAATATATTATTCAGTCCAATCTAAAGGTGCCCTACATGTTTAACGAAGTCCGCAACATTTAATATTTGTTTTCCATTGGATAGTTGTAGGCGAACACACATTTCAGTGTATTGTTATTGTGCAGTATTTCAGAGTCCGTCTATCTAGAATTCATATTACAAGTAGTAAATATGTCTAAATTTAACCTGTCCTACCACACATAATTGACAGCACTTATTGTCAAAACACTTTGGATTACAATATTTTCGTTAAATAATCTTACATATTCTTGCTAAATGTTTGACGGCTTAATAGATAAATAATGAAAGATAATTTGTCTTGCAGGAGAAGACTTCTGTCACACTTTACATATCATGGATTCAACCGGCGCTAGTGTAGTAGTGAACAAAAAATGTACGGACAGCAGTGAATGCTGGCCTCGCGGAGTCGGCTGTGTACTCATTGATACTCAGACTGTAAGTATTGCAAAAGGCTACTGTTTTATATTTATTTTAGAGCACTACTGAGTCGTTCTGTCCCTCCTGTAACTATTATTTCACAAAAGTTGAATATGCTATTCAATTGTGGTTAAACTGTTTTCAATAATATTAGTAATACAAGTGAGTAAAGTAATGTACCTATAGTAGATAAGTAGTAAAGAGTAAATAACAATTTTACTATTGTAGTATCTCACGTAAGCTCTAATGAAGGTCTACTCGTAGTTCTCAACCGCAAGTAGGTTTTTGTCGGCTGTTTCTTTGCTGCACTCGAATAATAAAGTATCGCGTTGGTTTTCTTTAACAGAATAAATTACTTAATATAGAACTGCTTCTCAGATTCTATTTTAGCGTACACCGACGTAAATAGTGTATACTCTTTTAGAGGATACGTCGCATTTTGTTTACCGCTGATGCCCTGAGTTGATAACGTATTTAACGAATAAACTGTATCGCCTTAGTGAGCTAGAGTAGCTAGAACCTTTAAAATGTAACCAACAGGGGTATATCGTTAACACTGTAGCTTGTTTTGAGGTACTACTGCATCTTTGGCATTAACAAATACGTTAACGTAATACATACTGTACCGCAAATTGCAGCTCAGTACTGTACGTTAGATCTCACCATATTGGTTTCTGTGTACACCACAAATTAGTTTTGCAACCTTCTACTAAGATGTATAAACATACAGTTGGCTGCTTCACTTCAACTGTATGTTTACCCCAACAATTACTGACTTGTATGTGAATGTAGTACCGTACTTGAAGTAAAATAGCATATGTTTAGTTGGTTTGTTATAAAGTTACAGTAAAAAGTGTCATATTATTGTAATTAAATTCCTGCCCTGAAACTTATAAACATTCATTCTGTAATGTCTTCTTCAGTAATTTATCACATTCCCTTACAGTCATAAAACTACGTGATATTGTGTAACATGAGTTATATCTTAAGGTTTTTAATGTTTATATTAATTGGTCGTTTAATGTACTGTTTTTTATTTCCATTGGTGTAGTAAAACCTAAACAGGTAACCAAAATTTTTTATAAATGTTGAGAAAAAATTACGGCAATACTATAGAAGTAATCTTGAAATATCGATCAAGTAATCCACGGTTCTTAATAGCAAGTACTGTGTATGAAACATTTCTAAACTGTTACTTTTAGATATTTCAATGGTTATGAGATTAACAGTTGTTGGCTGGCTTTTATTTCCATATTTTTCCACACACCGTCCTTTGAATGATTTGTTTTCTAAGCCATCTCTTGACGTTCTAAAATCTGTGTTCTACATTTTCTGATACTTTTGTTAACAGCTTGCAGGTAATATCAACTTCAGAGTTATCTTAACTCTAATCTAACAACTTTAGAGTTACCTTAAGTTATGTATCCTACGAAAGCTTCTTGAGGTCCAAAATATTATGCGGTATTTGTTATAAAGTATAACCTACTGTCTATTTACGATAGCTTACACTGAAGGTCAAAACCCCAAGGTTGTAAGTAGTAACTGGAAAGGCTAGCGACTCCTATAAACTTCAATTCCCGTACATAATATTCTGACGATTTATTCAGAGTTTATTATCTTGACATGTTCAGTTATTCCCGTTCGTATAATTGTTTTTATTTTCCTCCCAGTTCTTGACATTGAACAACCAAGATATTCTGCGTATTTTGAATTGTATTCTTGTTATTATGTCTCTCTGTATCTGTAAATGTTCCGCTCAATTGAGAATCATAAATTTGGAATTGTTTGTTTAAAAACCATTCTTGTTCTAACTGGTCTTCTACGCTATATTCTCTATTTTAGTCTACCTCCAACTCTTCTAAAACGAGGCATCTTCTGATAACAACGTTTTCGAATGTTTCCGCTCCCGTTTCAACCATCTGTTAACTTTCAGCTCATCATTGTATCTGTATAAACTGGATGGTGTTGAGAAAGAGCACGTTCTTTTACTCCTGTATTACTGGATGCAGTTTTTGAATCTGTTCATCATCATTAATAGAGGTTTTATTATACATGAATAGTTTTGATTAGGTGGCCGTTCGAAGAGATTAAATAACCTTTAATAATAATTGTTGCTATATACTATGTGACACCTTGAATTTGCGTGTTTCAGGTGTGCGTGTCGTGCTGTGATGAGATGTACTGCAATGTCACTGTGCCGACCAACAAGTCGACGGCCACCTTCTCAAGCAAGCGGTCTCACAGCAGACAGAGGCCGCGCTATCCATCTACTCATGACAACAACAACTATGAAAACAATTCTTGTCCCACGAACATGGAATCAGCAACACAGACATCACTGATTCATATTGCTGTCGTTATTATTGTCTTATGTAAAATAAATGTTTTATGAATAAAATGTGAAAGAACTATAGTTATTAACATTAACGTTTGATGAATTTGTTAACAAAATCAGGGTTATCGTGAAATAAATAATATATAATTGTTAGAAATAAATACTCGAGTAAGTGAAATAGGAAACTACATGAAAATTATTTATCTATTTTTCTACTAACTTGCAAATATATTAGCCATTTACAAATATGTGTATGGGTATGTGAGCAGATGTGAGTAAGTTTGAGAGTATTTCTGTTAATGTACTGCTTGTAAATCTATGTACTTTCATTTTGAAATAAATAAAATTTAATAAATTAACACTGGAATTTAAAATAGGCTTTATATTATGTTACGGTGCGCTTCCCAATTTTAAAGGACTAAAATCTAAAACAAATTACGCTCTTGTCTTTAGTGTACTGGGAAAAACAATCGCTACCAGTTTCAAAAATACTTGTGTTTTTCTAATATAGACGGTATAAAATACGCATTCCAATTTTTGGGTGTATCCTGAATACGTGTAATGGGTGTGTTTTAAGTTATTTATGACAAAAATAAGCAACTAGAGATACTTTAACATTGTCTGTAGTGATAAAAGTCCTAAAAACAAACTAAAGTGGTTTCCCAAGCAACTCAATCGCGCTATATGGACGTAGCTAAAATAAAACATATTACAGTAATGATGAAATACTTTTGTGCTCTCCCATTTTTATAATAGTCAGTATTTGTCTACAACGACGAGGAAAGTCATGTTACGAGCAACGACATGAATTACGTGCCAGGTTCCTTCACCTGGCAAAATTTAAATGTCCATACGTTTATTTACTTTCTCTTTATTAAAATTCCAAAAAAGTTAATCACTAGTTACATAGATACGTACTATATTTACTGTCTTAAACTTAACAGTGAAATCATATGTTCCGTAAATTTCAACAATTTCAATAATTTGCTCGATTTGCATCATCAATGTATTTTTTACACCATATGTTTATACAAAACCACACACACACACACACACACACACACACACACACACACACACACACACAGTTTTATGTTTTTTTTAAGTCATTTTTGAACAAAGAATTTTTAATCACATTTAGTAACCACTAAATTGTGGATCATGGACACAAATAAACTTTCTGCTGATTACGCCACTTTCTCTAAAATATTGTGCAACCGTAAGAGTATATAACGATAAGGAAATTTATAAGATATATATTTAATAGTATTAATAATTATTTTAAGACTTGAACGAATTTTATGACACTCAAATAAGATTAATCCAAAATAATGATATGAATTGTTTTTTTGTTATAAATGAACATATAATTATCTCAAAATAATGTTTTAAAAGTGTGAAATAAGAAGAAAATAAAAAAATAATTTTTTAAATAAGTCGTGTTTAAGTCTCATCAGGTGTGTACCAGTTATTTACTCCTCGGTGTCACATCCTGCATAAAACCATCCTCCAGTCAACAAAATGCTGATAAGCTGCTTCTAATTTAAACCCATTTTCAGGTATTTAGATTCAAATATTTCCATTTTCAAAGTCCTGTTCAATTCAAATATGTAATTAGTGGTGTTGAACTGCGTATTGTGTGAGTAGATGCGTGCGTTTTATATGCGTTGAAGAGTTTTTATTTAGGTGCAAATTGTATTAAATAGTGCCGAATCAGTATTTATGAGAACTGATTTAGCTATCACTGAATCAACTAAAAAAACACTTTTCAGAAAGCAAGAAATCTGTAGTAGTCTTAAGGCTACCGGTTTGCAAACAAATGTGAAAACATTTCGAAGAAAAAGATATAATAAATGAAACGATCGAGTCACGTAAACAAAATTGAAATATAATATTTTAAGTGGCAAGATGTAAATGACGTGAAAATATAGCAGAAAAAACACCCAGAAAACACAAAAATCAGTACACTTGGAGAGCACAATACACGAAAACAGAAAAGTGAGAATGATTATGAATTATGGACAACTTAAAAGATTCTTTTAACACAACAACAGCATTCTGCAAGTTGTCATTTTGATTGACTTAAGTATAGTACTTAGAACATTAAAAAATATTGGTTACTTGTCTATTAGTTGAGTGAAAGTTGCTTATGTTGTATTTAATTCATTTATGTCTTTTATTGTTTTTTATGTACTCGAAAAATTGTTTTTTTTTTAATAATCCAGTTTTGTATAATGTATGTTTTACAAATTTTAATATAAAGCCTTGGTCATTGCAAGCTTTTATTTAATTCATTTATGTCATTTTATTTATTTAATTTAATTCATTTATGTCATTTATTGTCTTTTATGTACTAAAAAACATTTTTTTAAAATAATCCTGTTTTGTCTAATGTATATTTTACAAATTTTAATATAAAGCCTTGGTCATTGCAAGCTTTAAAATTGTTCTGAGTTTTGGATAACTGTAACTGTAAATCTTTGTCTTGTTTTAATTTTGGTTTGTTTTGTTCTTAACTAAACTTTGTCTATCAAAAACATTTAAAACAACATCATACATACAACTGATTTCTTTCATACACCTCATTATATTATTACATATATTACGATCGTTACTTGGAACAACCTGAAATTGATAAAACGGGTCATTAATTCAATTAAAACGGCCTGGAATAATTCATGGACCTGCATGGTAAACAAGATTATAAAATTCTAAAAAGCTTTGCAAGTTATAAGCGTACTTATACGTGTTATAGTTAGGACGTCGATTCTCAACACGATTTGGTAGATACTTTTGAAAACATGCGACGCATTTTGAGTTTAACAAGAAACTGACCAGGTATCGTAGTTTCGTTTCCCCAAAACTGTTCTTTGATTCATTTGACTTTCTCTTTTCTTGCAAACATAATTCATATTTCTAACTGTATCTCCTTACTTATTATCACTAACTTAATTCTTTTTATGCAATGGGCATGAGAAACTTTATTGTACAGAGCAGATATTTTATTGTTAATTGTGCCCTTGCAAAATACGTTATTAGTATTGACATTTTTGTGTTGTCTAAGATAATTTCCTTTTTCTGTTGTTTAAAGGCTACAGCAGTGTTATATTCATTTTGTTTATTTTGAAAACAACGTGTCACTGTACTAATTACTTCTGTTACAGTCGGTTTTGTGACTTCGTTTTTACAGTGTCGTTGAAACGCTTCGTTGTGTTAAAGACGAAGACACAATATTAAAGCAAACATAATTAGAATAAAACGTCTTGCTTTTACGCAAATATTGTTGTACTGTATTACGAGCTGTTATGATTTTTTTATTTCCGTTGTCGTTTAACATTCCTGTTTAGAGTAATTGCAGATTGTCTTTCTGAAATATTATAGAAATGAAATGATATTATAGAATTTATATTTTTTTATAAATGTAAATCTTAACGTTCAATTTAATTAATATCCTGTAGAGCTCCAAGTTGTTGGTGCCAATTTTATGTAAAGTGAAATAAAAATTAACTCTTGTTCAGTCTTGTCTTAATTCTCAGCTTTATTTTATTATTACTTTTTATATATACAAATGATTATTCTTTACTTTTTAACATACATTAAAATTCATTGACATGCAATACCTTTCTCTTCATCTGGTAGCTCCTTTAGATTTAATAAAACAAGAACTCTTTCTCTCAGGGTTAATAAACGATTAAAGTCAATGTACAGTCAAAGTCATACATAACAACATGTTATCCATATTATAGAAAATATAAAAATAATAAATCAGTTTCATTAATGTTATGTTGGGTAGTGTGTTGTGTCATGGGTCCTTTGGATTATACAAAAGAGACAACTTAATCTAATCAGAACAAACTAAAAGAGTACCAAGATAAAATGAAATTAACAAAAATTAAAAAAAAAAATTTGAACACAGAATCTGTTAATACTGATTAATAATTAAAGACAATATAATCTTGTTAAGTGAGTTTATTGCATTCTCCACTATGAGCGCTGTGAGAATCTCACCATCTCACTCGCACTCATTATATATGCATTGGGTCTCACTCCGACTCATTGGTTTAATACTATTTCTAATTCAACACTGCCGCCATGTTGGATCTACCTACAAGACTAGTTCAAAGCTTATTTTCAATAAAATACACAGTTTTCCACTTTAGTTTATAGTAAATCCGTGTGTACCACACTGTTTATAATGTTTATAGTGTTTGTGTTATATCAGTTCACTGTTCTAGTTACTTTAAAGTTAAGAATGAGTGAACAATGTTTGTCTTAGCCTAATCGTATATACATAGAACGCTCTTGCCAGATTGCTGTTTAGTTTTACAGATTATTTTCTTGTTATAATTCTACAGGCCTTCAGATTTAGTGTTTTATATTAAGCGCAGTGTACTTTTCATTATTTCAGGAACTTTTCTTCATTAATATACAGTATAACATTATCTTTTAGTAGAAATGTTAAGCTTCTAATTATATGTGTTCTGGCTTTCTTCAAATCTAACAATCAACTCCCTTTCTCTCTCTTTTAGTCTCTATAGGTTCACTTGGTAAAGCTTTTGGCTTCAAAACATGTTTTATGGGTCACAGGGTTGTTTTTACACTTTATAATTAACATGATTTATTCTAACCTTATTTTTACTTGTCCCTGATGTACATAATTAGTTTTTAGGGATATATTCACTATTTATAAGTATTGTACACATTGCTTAATCTTACTAGGTTGGTTACATAGTTATTTTATATAAATTACATGTGTTACTCACTGTTTATATTATAACAAGGTCTATTTCCTATGCACTTTCACTTCAAAAAATTCTGAAAACTTATACACTGCTTTTTAACATTAATCACTGTTATTTTCATTATTTTCACCTTTCTTACAGTAAGTAGTTGGTAATTATGGGTTTAATATTATTTTAATTGTTTTTTTATATCACTTATAGTCTGTAGTGAGATTACATGAAATAACTGTTTGAGGTTCGCAGACTGTTTGATAGACTCATACCATAACAAATGTTTTCTTACTTAATTACTGACTTATTAACACTTATCCACTATATTTCTATTTGCATTAACATTTATTTACATTTTTTTTATCATTTGATCTTCCCTCCTAGGTGTAGTAGTCATAGTCATATCGTCTGATAGTCTTGTCATTGTCATTAATGTAATTAATTAATAAGTTTTTAATTTCCTATTCCCATTGCATGTACTTATCATAATATTTCCTTTTTTATTACTTTTTACTCATTGAAATCATTATTTATTTTCAAATAGTTATAAGAAAAAAAAACAACTTATTTTCATTCCTTTATTTTTAAAATTGTTTTTATACTTTTCTGCATATTATCTATAAGAAAGATTGCGTTTAGCCATAATTCACAACGAATTTTGATGATTAATTTATATTTATTCTAGGGAATAATCTTGTTATGCTACAATATGAAGGTCAGTAGTCACCGTGAGAGGTGAAAGTTACAAGCTGCTTGTTGATTCCGGACAAGTTTTGCTTCAATTCTTTTCAGTTATTGATAGCACTTAGAGTCATAAGCCGCAGCGGACAATTTTCATATCAGGCAAATTTATCCTGGGAGCAGGAGCAAGGGAGCATATTCAAATTCTTTGCAGACTATTTGATGGTAAGTAGTGTTACTTAATACTTAACTTAGACATCTTTTCATTAGATAAGCAAGGAAAATACACATCTATGTGTGTAGGTTTGAGCATTACGCAGTATAAATCTGTTACTGGAACGTATTTGAATATAAGCATATGGACAAGTCGGCTGAGACGAGGTGACTAATGACAGTTCTGGGTAAAATAAGAAGGAATTGAGATGAAAAGGATGGAACAGAGAGATTGGAAATTTATAAATTAAACAAGAAGGCCAAAGAATATAACGAAGAGTGGACAAACTATGTGCTAAAATGAATAACTAACGTCTGCCAAAACAAATATTATTTACAGACCGAGAGGAATATTGGCAACCCCAAAAGAAGACGGGTCAATCAGAGAGTCGCAGCTGACCTAACAGTGTAATGCTTGAAGAAGAATAAAAAGAAGTATGCAAACAATAGTAGCGCGTATGTATGAATTACAAAGGGTAAGTTATCATTAGTCCATAAATTTCGTAACAAGTTAACGTAAGGTCTATGTTTTGTAACAGTTGTAGTCAAACCGTCCAATTTCGAGACGTTCACTCAGTCCCTACCTGACTTTAAAAACGTCTGATATCATATACTGCTGCAATGTAATTTTAAGATTGTCAGAAGCAGTAGACGTTTGTTTAGATTGATTTTTGTATACGTATTTAGAGACATACGTAATATTCGTGTTGCTTGTGGTTTGCATTACGTGCCAAGAGAAAACAATTGGAAAAGTAGACAAAAGTGTATTATTAAACAAAGCCAAAGACATTAAAATGTTGTTTGTAATATACATAACATAAAATGAGTAATAATTGTAATTCAAGCTAATAACTACATTTACGCCCACATGTTGGCCTATACGTTTGAAATGTGCTGTGTAAGACGAATAATAGACTACGAAAGGAGCTTCCATGTTAAACGTGACGTACACCTAAATTACTATTTACTCTCGCTTATACATGTGGTTTCACATAAAAAATTACGGGGTTTACAATTATATGCGCTATACACTAAACACACATTGCTCAATTTTGTAAATTCTAGGAAAATTGTAGTACTGTGATAAAAAAGAACTTGTCTTGAAATTTAACTGATAAATAGTTTTAATCATTAATTTTAAAGATAACTTATTTTTAATTGCGTTTTATACAAATGAATAGTTAGATTAATACATTTTTCTAAAGATGTCATAGCTTAAATTTTGTATTTTTGTAATATAAAAACACTTGGATTAAATATAAAGCGTTTTAAATTTTCATAAATGGGTTTAATTCTGCTTAACATTAAATTAAAAGCGATTATTTTTAAATTGTTAGTAACTGAAATTGTAATAAATATTTCAGTACGACCTTTGTGCTTCTTTTATGTTTTTATTATAATTCGTTTTAATTGCCCAAATTGCCTAAAATTTTAATTCATTTACAAAAATAAATACACCTTTAATGGACATGGCTTCCTCGGGATCTATTCAGATATGATACGAGTTATTCCAACTCTTTACAAAAGTACAAGGTGCAAGTACTTAACAACAGTACAAACATAGAAGAAATAACAGAGTTTACTTACCTAGGTAGTGTGATTACAAAAGAAGGAGGAGCAGGTGCAGATACTAAAACAATAATTGGCAAAGCTAGTGCAGCCTTTATACAACTATACTCAGTTTGGAAATCACGATAAATATCAACTGCAACAAAACTACGCATCTTCAAGACCAATGTCAAAGCTGTTTGTTGTACGAGAGCAAGATTTGGAAAGTCACAATGGAAATTACTAAGTGTCTGCAGGTCTTCATCGATAGGTGCGTGAAGAAAATACTTCAAACTTTCTGGCCAGACATTGTTTCAAATAAAGATCTGTGTAGGAAGAGAAACGATAAATCCATTGTAACCTAGATCAAAAGGAGAAACTAGAGGTGGATTGGGCATACCTTGCGGTAGAACGAAAATGAAATTCAGCGACAAGCCCTCTTTTGGAACCCTCAGGGAAGAAGAAGACTAAGAATCTCGAAGAGAACTGTCGAGATGGAAGCAGAAAAGGAGGGAAGTCCTTTGGAGAGGTCCTCATTGAGTTCTCGCCCGAAATAGAGGCCGTTGGTGTAGCTTTGCCAAGGCCCTATGCTCTGCAGAGAGCGAAAGGAATTAGTAGTACTAGTCTTCCAACTCTTCGGCATATTTTTGGTATATTGCAAAATTGCCATGACGGGTGATCGGAGAAATATTTATTGTTTATGGTATTAAGAAAAACCCAACAATGGGCATTGAAGGTGTATTTTATGCTACATGTAAAACACACTTTAAATCTAAGTAAAAAAACAACATATTCCAAAGTTATTTCTCAATGTCATGCTGTGAAGATCAAGGTGTATGCATGTATGAAACGGAACAAAACAATTTCTGTTCTTCACCACACGAACCTGACGTTTAGAGCATTTAACCACAATTATACCACAACATTTCTTTCACTGTTTTTCTGTTTTCCTTTCCGAATGTTTGTTTTGCATGAGGAGTGCACCAAGAACCTGGCTTAAATTCCAAAATGTGAAGTCTAAGCTTCTTAGAAAAGTAGTGCCTTTTACAGTCACGGCGATAAAGCAACTAGTCATTCACTACGACCACATCAATAAAAAGTAAATAAAAATGTCATATAAAATATCTTTGATCTAATACTAATTCTATAGTATGCCACCAAGCATATAGTATAGACTATCAAGCAAATTAACTCCACCCATGAATGTACGTATGAAATGTATGAATGTAGCATGCATTACTACTGCTTTCGAGCATGGCACATCAACTTCTTGAGTCACAGTTTTCTCAAACCTCTTTCCTGTTGTTCCAGATAAGGCACTTTCAATGGTTGAGACAATAATTACATCCCGATTGCCGATTGACAAACCATTTTATATGCTCTCACTTCACCGCTATTTTTGTAAAGAATACTTTCATCGCTAAGTTTTACGTAGTAAAGAACCTCTAACTTTCATTCGCATTTCTTTATCAGTGGAAAACATTTTACAGGCCTACAGAGTACAGCCATGTCAAGCTACTTTTCCATTGCTGCTCGTTATTGAAAAACATATACAAACATTGTAACGAAACAAATGTTACAAAAGAATAGTAAATAATAGTGGAATCCGATCCAGAGAAGAAACAAGAAATAATAATTGAAAGCAAATTAAAGGAAACCTAGTTGGTTTGACTTATATAATATTATCAAGAAACCCAGAAATAACCCAGTAGAATAGGGCAGTAAACAGACAAAAATTAAATAAATAAACCTAGTAGGCCTAATCAACTTACCCTGATTAACAACCAAACCCAATAAAGAGTACCTAATCATAAATTAAAATTGTATTAACAAAATTGTATCGACATATTTTAAGGATAGAAAAAGGGACACAAACCTTACAGTTATATGAGTGACATAATATAAATAGTGACACAGACTACTGTTAAACAGTGTTAATTATTTTTGTATGAAAAGTGTTTTATTGTTATTATTAGACAGAATTTTAGTTTATCATACAGACAATAGTTTAGCAGTATAAATAAACTAAAACTGTCAAAAACAATTATTATTATTATTAAGAGTTTTGTTGTATGTTATAAGATTTTATGTCACCAGTTAATTTATGTAAATATATTTATCTCAGGTAGTCAAAGTAGAAATTACAATCAACCATAACAAATTGTTCCACCACATATCATAGAAATTCAAATTAATAAGGTTTTACAGTTATAAACTGAGGCATGTTTAGTATCAAATTGTTTATAATTGTCTAATTAATAATTGTATAAACATTGCATGTATCATTAGAGTATAATAATAAAATTATCTATTAAAGGTAATTTATAAAATATAAAGTAGGTAATGGGTGTTGATCCTATAACATTTAACCTGTACATAAATGACCAATCAAAATTTAAGAAATTTGTATGAGTTCTGTGACTAAAAAAGAAGAAATAACACTTAATTGTTAATTGTGATGGAAAACAGTTGAATAGTGCGTGTCTATATGTAATTAAAAAAATATAAAAATAGACAACCCGTTTGTGAAAGAAGATCTGAAAGACCATCATCGAAGATAATAATCCTTCCACTACAATTTTCATGAACAAGTAATACACACAATCAAGAAAAATTTCAGAATAAACCAGAAAACCTTCAGAATATCGTCTAGATGTGTAAAGTATAATTTGACAACATTTTTATCCAACAAGGAACAACCACTAGACAATATAACAATTTACACTAACACTAATCATTAGTAAACATTTTAAAGTGCAACCAAATTCAATATCTAAGCGAACAGTGATTACAAGGAAAACATTTATTGTACACATTAATAAACTACATTATTTTCTGAGACGGACAAATAGTCATGAGGTTGACGTTACTCTAACCTACATGCTTTTACGAAGCGTATTGAATATCGTCAAAACTTGTATGTAACTTAATATATAATTTGTGTAATTTTTTAGATTATAAGTAATATATTGTTTGTAAAGGTACTCTCTATTATTAATTAACATGTAAAGGAACTTTTCGTAGCAGCAACAAGAATTCCCACGAAATATATAAAAATTATTTAGTTATTAAATCCTGAGATAAATATCGATTGTGACAACCGTATGTATCGAATGGAATTTTCCAATAATTTGAATTTATGCTACAGAGATTAAACCATTATGTTATTAAATCATATCCATGCGTTATTATTTCAGGAAAATAATATATTATACCATTAAGATACTACGGGTACAAGGGTCGTATTATAAATTGGCGCCCAACGTGGGGCTGAAATTAGGGAATATTACGTGAAGAAATTGAAACAAGCAAATTAATTTCCTAATTTTTAGCTGGCGACTGCTATAAGTTCCAAAAAATAATAACGATGCATAAGAGGGCGTCGTCACTGAGACGGACGAAGGAGGCAGAGAAAGAAGTCAGGATGGAAGAGAAAGAAGTAACATCGGTGGAGGATGTGGAGACGTTAGCAAGAAAGGAAGATAGGGGAGACCCGAATCATATAAAATTAATGGAAATAATGAATAGTATGGGTGAAAAAATGGACAGAAATAAGGAAGAAACGAATGACAATTTTAAGAAGCAGAAGGAAGAATTCACTGAAAACTCAAGGAAACAAAATGAAATTTTGAGTCAAAACTTATTAAAACAAATGGAGGAACAGAACAAGCAAACGAAGGAAGATTTGAAGAGCATCAAGGAAGATCACAGACAAACAAACGAGAAAATAGACGGTATGAAGGAAGAGATTAACGAGAACTCAAGGATACAAAATGAGAAAATGTGTGAAAATTTAATAAAACAGATGGAGGAGAGATTTGACCAAAACAGAGAAGACACTAACGAGAATGTAAAATGGATAAATGAGAAAATCGACAGTATTAAAGAAAGTACTAACGAAACCTTAAGGCAAACTATAAGTGGCAATAATAACCAAATGAAGGAAGAATTCAGACAAATCAATGAAGAGAATTTAAGAAAAATTAACGGTAGAATTGAACAGGTCAATGATACAATTAACCAGAAGATGGACAAAATCGATGAGGAAAGGAAGCAAGAAACAGCTGACATTAATGAGAGATTAAGAAAAGCTAATGAAACCATTATACAAAATAAAGCAGTGATAAATACCAGAATAGACCAGGTCCAAGAAAATAGTCGTATTCAAATAGAAGGAATACAAAAGGAACAAGAAAATTTAGTGAACTTACACAAACAAACCGGAGAAAGGTGTGACAATATTAACACTACGGTGAACAATTTAACTGGTCAAGTACGCCAAAATCAAGAAGAAATTGAGTTGATTAGAACCAGACCAAATAATATTACTCATGTTTCCACAAATGAAACCAGAGAAGGGATTAATTTCAAAAATTATCGTAGAAACCCCATGGAATTCCTGGCCAGAATCGAGGAACATTTTAATAAACATCGAGTAACTATCTGGAGCTCGATTAGAGAGATGTTGGATGAGCATTTTAGGGAGATTACGGACAACTGGTGGACAGCAACCAGGAATGAGATAGTGGACTACGCTCAATTTAAGAAACTGTTTAAAGAAAAATACTGGTCCGAAGCTATACAAAATATTATAAGGGACAACATTTGTCAGGGAAGATATGATGGAAATAGAGGTACATCTCCAACTACTTACTTCTGGGGAAAGGTATGTTTGGCGAGACACCTAGAGCCAAGAATACCAGAAGAATCCCTAGTAACTAAAATGGCATACCATTATGACACAGGAATTGCCAGAGCACGCCTGGGAAGCCAGATTAAAACGGTCCACGCAATGGCTGACTTATTAGAAAATTATGAACACGAGGGTTACTACAAAAGAAGCAGACAACGAACGGATCAGTGCGGTTCAAAAAATAATAACCATGGTATGAATCATAATCAATATAATAACACGAATAACCGGAATAGTTATATCAACGATCGTAATTACAACCAAAATTTTAGCCCAAATAATAACCAACCAGCAAACTTCAATCGAAACCCAATTAACAATAATAATAACAACAGGCCCAATCAAAATTACCATCCGGGTAATAGAATTAATAATAATTATAATAACTACCGAACAAACCAAAATTATAATAATTTTAGGAGTAACTCAGGAGTTAATAACAATAATAATCAGGGTAATTATAATAATAATCGTCCGTACCGACCCCGAATAAATTATATCAGTGCCGAAGAAGGGGATTACTGGAGATACCATCAACCTCGGAGGAACAGTTTTAATAACAGTTATGATCAAAGTGGAAATCCCAGAGGGATGAGTCACCATAATAACCGAGTAAGAAGTAGAAGCCAGGAGGACTTCCGAGAATCAAGGGGAAGCGAACAATTAGACAACCGAGAGGTTGAACAACCAGGAACCAGCACACCATTCCAGGCAAATCAACAGTCAGGCCCGAAAAATAATCATGATAGCCTTAATTTAAACGGAGTGAGGCAGTAATAAACCCTCGCGACCCCTTACTGCTAATAACTACTGGGTACAATAACCACCAAATTCAAAACATAGTAATAACAAATTACTACCAACTAATTATGAAAAACTAATTATGGAAAATAAAAGAATTTTAAAGTACAAAAACCACCAAATTCAAAAACATAGTAATAACAAATTACTACCACGTAATTATGAAAAGCTAATTATGGAAAATAAAAGAATTTTGAAGTATAACAATAACCAAAGTTTAAGGACGGATAGTCAAAATCTTACTATTATTTACAATTATTATTTGAAAAATCTTCGAGAAGAACTGTTTGAGGAAACGGCGACAAGTAGAATCAACCAGCATAATGAAATTTTATACATAACCGCTCAAATTGAAGGAATTCCTACACGAATAATGATAGATACTGGTGCAAATGTATCACTTATTAACGACGCTGAACTGGAGAGAATACAGAAACAAAGTAAAAATATAATACCTACCTTACCTGTCAATAATGTTATTTTAATAGGTGCCACTGGGCGTCAAAATAAAACAGTGAGAAAACAAGTGTCATTGGAAATAGAAAGCAAAGGTGTTACAATTAATATTATATGTTTGGTCGCAATCGGCCTACCATTCGAATTATTAATCGGATGCGATATGCTGAGGAAATACTCAGCCATTATTGATTTGAGCAAGGAGAAGGTGTCCTTGAACTCAGAAGGTGTTATGTGGACGGCAGAGTTAATAGGAAGCGATGGTGCCCCTCTGAACCGTACCTATCACCAAGTTAGGGAATTAAATTTTTTAAAGAATGACACCCAATGCAGAAAAATAATCTATAATATGACAAATGAAGACCTGTGGAACAGTAAATTACAGGAGATAAGAGAGTTTAGACACCAAGGCACAAATAATTTGACAGCAAAACAAGTAGAAGATCTCATTATAATATATAAGAAGTATAAACATGTATTTTTAGAAAAACCAGGAAAAGTAAAAAACTATCAGTGTAGAATACAATTTAAAGAACCAGCAGAATTCCACAGAAAATCCTATCCTATACCATATTCATTGAAGGAGGCGGTTAGAGCTGAAATTAATAAAATGTGTTAAATGATATAATTGAGCATAGCCAATCACCATATACTAGCCCAATAGTAGCAATTCAGAAGAAGAACGGGCAGGTTCGACTTTGCTTGGATGCCCGAGAAATAAATAAACATATAGTAAATGATCGCACGTCACCTGGAGAATAGAAGAAATTCTAAAGAAATTTCATGGTACAAAATTTATCAGTACCTGGGACACAGTTTGTGGTTACTGGCAGGTGGAGTTGCACCCGATGAGTCGAAAATATATGGCTTTTATTTTCGAGGGTAGAAACTACCAGTTTAAAAGATTGCCATTTGGATTAGTCAATTCGGTAGCAATTTTTGTACAATGTATGGATCAAGTAGTGGGTCAGGAAGCGCTACAATTCACCACAGTTTATGTAGACGACCTGTTGATTACCTCATCTAACTGGGAGGAACATTGTCACAGGGTGGAATATATATTGAGTAAGTTAGCAGAGAACGACATAACACTAAAACTCGAAAAATCCCAATTAATAGCGAAGGAGGTTCAATTTTTAGGTTTCAATTTGACTGAACAAGGTATTTCCCCATCACAAGAAAAGGTTACTGCAATCCAGAAGTTCCCACAACCAAAGAATAAGAGGCAACTCCAATCCTTCTTAGGACTGTGTAATTACTACCGGAAGTTCCAACGCAATTATTCCGCATTGACATCTAAATTTCAGGAACAGCTGTCTTCCAAAAACAAATGGACATGGGGACATGAACAGGATGCGATACTACAACAGATAAAGGATAAATTCTTAGAGACAGTAATCCTTCATCATCCAAATTTTGATCACCCATTCTTTTTGAACTGTGACGCAAGTGATGTCAGTCTTGGGACGGTATTGTACCAAGAAGACACAGAAGGAAACCATTTAGTCATCAGTTTTGCCAGTCGTGTGTTAAACCACTGTGAGAGAAGGTATAATGTTACGGAAAAGGAACTATTAAGCATAGTCTTTGCTTGTAGTAAATTCCGAACGTACATTTTGGGATATCCTGTAACTGTCAGAACAGATCATAAGTCCATCTCATTTTTAAGAAGTTGTAAGCTGAGTCATGGAAGGCTTACAAGGTGGATACTCGCCTTGCAGGAGTATAATACCAAATGGGAATATATTCCAGGGAGTCAAAACGTGATAGCAGACGTGTTATCTGGAATAAACCTGGACACCCAGACATTTGAGGGTGAGAAAGAAAGGATTATCAAGGTGTACAACATTCTCAAAAGTAGATCTGATTTGGAGGCATTATTACAAAATATCAGAGCTAATCAGTTATTAGACCCAAAATTAATAAAAATCAAGGAACGTATGGCGAACCAAAACTCTTCAATAAACCAATTCTATTGTGAACAAGAAGGAATTTTATTTATAAAAAATACATTGAACCAAGAAGACTGGAAAGTAATCATTCCCAGAATCATGGAGAAAGAACTAGTGTTGGAATATCACATAAGATACGGACATATGGGTGCAGTAAAGGTAGTGAAAGCATTGGAGGAGAATTGTTATATTAAGAACATACACAGGAAGGTACAAAATTATATAAAACCCTGTCATATCTGCCAATTGGTCAAAATTAATAATGAACGAAGGGAAGGTGTAATGATACCTATATCGTCAGAACAAAAATTGGAAAAATTATTCATTGACATATGTGGACCATTTCCTAGGAGTGAAGGTAGAAGCCGGTATAAATACCTTATAATCATTATGGACCACTTCACCAAATTCACCAAATTGTATCCAATCAGTCGAGCAACTACGCAGAAAATTCTTGAAGTAATAACTACTCAATACATTCCAAAAATAGGAATACCTGTTTCAATAGTTACAGACCATGGTACACAGTTTCGAGGCAGAAAATGGAAGAACACATTGTTAGAACTGAACATCAAAAGCTATAAGACCTCCGTATACCACCCCAGTAGCAATTCATCAGAAAGAATACTGAGAGAGGTTGGTAGAATCTTAAGAACCTATTGTCATCAACAACAAAGGAAGTGGCCTGATTACTTATCAGCCACAGAAGATTTTTTAAACTTGGCTTATCATCCATCTATAAATTGCACTCCATACACTGCCATGTATGAAAAACAACCACCCAGAGAGATCCAAGAATTGGTTAAATTTCCTAAGTCTCCACCGTACCAATTTAATAAATTAAAATTCTATAATCAGGTGATGGAAAATCTGGAAAAACGCAGAAATAAATACCAGAAAACAAAGGGTAAAATAATTAAATATGAAGTAGGAGAGAAAGTTTTGTTAAAGAACAGGGAATTGCCTAGCACTCTAGAAGGGATATCAAAGAAATTATTATTACTATACGTTGGACCCTACACCATAACAAAAAACAACAACAACAACACGTACGAATTAACCGACCCCATTTCAAAGAAGATCAAGGGCAATTATAATCAACAATCCATGAAAAAATATCATGAGGAAGAAAAGGTAAAATAACATAAGTAATTATGTCCTCACACCTAATGAAGTGTTCAGAAATAATTACTTCTGAAGGGAGGCAATTTGTAACGAAACAAATGTTACAAAAGAATAGTAAATAATAGTGGAATCCGATCCAGAGAAGAAACAAGAAATAATAATTGAAAGCAAATTAAAGGAAACCTAGTTGGTTTGACTTATATAATATTATCAAGAAACCCAGAAATAACCCAGTAGAATAGGGCAGTAAACAGACAAAAATTAAATAAATAAACCTAGTAGGCCTAATCAACTTACCCTGATTAACAACCAAACCCAATAAAGAGTACCTAATCATAAATTAAAATTGTATTAACAAAATTGTATCGACATATTTTAAGGATAGAAAAAGGGACACAAACCTTACAGTTATATGAGTGACATAATATAAATAGTGACACAGACTACTGTTAAACAGTGTTAATTATTTTTGTATGAAAAGTGTTTTATTGTTATTATTAGACAGAATTTTAGTTTATCATACAGACAATAGTTTACCAGTATAAATAAACTAAAACTGTCAAAAACAATTATTATTATTAAGAGTTTTGTTGTATGTTATAAGATTTTATGTCACCAGTTAATTTATGTAAATATATTTATCTCAGGTAGTCAAAGTAGAAATTACAATCAACCATAACAAATTGTTCCACCACATATCATAGAAATTCAAATTAATAAGGTTTTACAGTTATAAACTGAGGCATGTTTAGTATCAAATTGTTTATAATTGTCTAATTAATAATTGTATAAACATTGCATGTATCATTAAAGTATAATAATAAAATTATCTATTAAAGGTAATTTATAAAATATAAAGTAGTTAATGGGTGTTGATCCTAAAACATTTAACCTGTACATAAATGACCAATCAAAATTTAAGAAATTTGTATGAGTTCTGTGACTAAAAAAGAAGAAATAACACTTAATTGTTAATTGTGATGGAAAACAGTTGAATAGTGCGTGTCTAGATGTAATTAAAAAAATATAAAAATAGATAACCCGTTTGTGAAAGAAGATCTGAAAGACCATCATCGAAGATAGTAATCCTTCCACTACAATTTTCATGAACAAGTAATACACACAATCAAGAAAAATTTCAGAATAAACCAGAAAACATTCAGAATATCGTCTAGATGTGTAAAGTATAATTTGACAACATTTTTATCCAACAAGGAACAACCACTAGACAATATAACAATTTACACTAACACTAATCATTAGTAAACATTTTAAAGTGCAACCAAATTCAATATCTAAGCGAACAGTGATTACAAGGAAAACATTTATTGTACACATTAATAAACTACATTATTTTCTGAGACGGACAAATAGTCATGATGTTGACGTTACTCTAACCTACATGCTTTTACGAAGCGTATTGAATATCGTCAAAACTTGTATGTAACTTAATATATAATTTTTGTAATTTTTTAGATTATAAGTAATATATTGTTTGTAAAGGTACTCTCTATTATTAATTAACATGTAAAGGAACTTTTCGTAGCAGCCACAAGAATTCCCACGAAATATATAAAAATTATTTAGTTATTAAATCCTGAGATAAATATCGATTGTGACAACCGTATGTATCGAATGGAATTTTCCAATAATTTGAATTTATGTTACAGAGATTAAACCATTATGTTATTAAATCATATCCATGCGTTATTATTTCAGGAAAATAATATATTATACCATTAAGATACTACGAGTACAAGGGTCGTATTATAACATATACTTCTTTTGCTTGTTGCAAGCTATGAGTTTTGCAACTATTATATTCTACACTTGATGTTCGTCTCACAAAAGACGGAACTCTTTCTTTTGTGTAACTGCAGGTTTAGTTGTAACTGCTTAATCTGAATATTGAAGTCATTATTGTTTTGTTTGCATTTTGCAGCCAATCTTTCTTAATAACTTCTCTTTTAGCATTAAACTCATGGCAACGGTTGCATGTAGGCCTATCGCTGCGTGGGTAACCAAAGGGAAAATTATAGTTTGTTTCAAACATTCTGTAATACGAACCACAAAAGACTGGTTACTACGGGTATTTATTCTTATACAATTAGTGAAGCTTTTATGTTCAGCTCATCGGGTAAATAGACTTTACTAGTTTTAGACAGAGAGTAATGAGATTTCCTCCCCCTTAAAGACTGTACGTGCTCATGCAATTTACCAGTAGGCTCTTCAGTTAAAGTACGTGGTCTACGTGTTTAACTCTCTGATCAGGTAATAATTTTCCCTTCCTGAATGGTTTGGACACGCCTAGGTGTTATACCATGAATTAGACGAAAAGCTTTGTAGCATACCAGGACTTCCATCATATTACTCGTAGCTTCACTTCTTATACTTACCTTATAGAGTACACATAATATAACTGAGCATTTTCTGTATCTGCTCTGATGTATACTTGCTTAACAAACTTAGACTCTATCAGTCCATTAAGGTATAGGTTTTGAGCATCACGGTCTTTAAAAACATTTAAAAATGAAATAATATTCATTCTATCGCCTTCAGTAATATTAAATATCGGTATGGAGAACATACATGACTTCCATGTTCTAAGATTTATATTTAAAATCATATTCGAAATGAAATATTTCCATAGAGACTACTTCTTTCTACTTATTACCTTAACCACAGTACTGTAGTCACTAACGTATACCACCTCACGTTTTCGCACTCGATTTTCACTGATGATATCAGTCGATGGCACTGCCGAAAAGTCTGGTTTTGCAGAAAACATTGGACTACGGCTAAACAGCCGGGAAGGAATTTTAAAAAAGAACTACTTCTTTGTTGCCGATAACGTAGTACACATACGTTAGTACACATATAAAAAATTCTCCCCTCCTCCATCAACTATAATTTTCATTAATAGAAAATTACCCCCATCTCGTTCACATAACCTCTTCATTTATAGATATTTCATCTACGTTTCTACAGTGGATTATTATGAGCTTCTTATCAGGATACATTATTTATCAAAATTAAGTACTTTACTCTTGTTAAAACATAAAACGTTGCTGGTAAACTACCCCTTTCTCTAAACCGATCTTCACCACAATCAATAGGTCTTGAGTTCTCTACAATTCAGGAAGGTATGCAAAAAAGTATTTGATACTCTTTGAATTTACGGCAGTTTTCTTTCGTCAAGGAAATATTACCCATCTTAAAACATAAAATGGTTGCTGGTGAACTACCCCTTTCCCTTATCCGATCTTCAACAAAATCAACAGGCCTTGAGTTCTCTTTAATTCAAAAAGGTATGCAAAAACGTAGTTGATTCTGTTTGAATTTACGGCAGTTATCGTTCGTCATATAAAAAATTACCCTTGTTAAAACATAAAATGTTGCAGGTAAACTACCCCTTTCCCTTAACCGATCTTCACCAAAACTAACAGGTCTTGAGAACTCTACAATTCAGAGCTGCATGCAAAACATTATTTGATTCTGTTTGAATTTTCGGCTGTTATTGTTAGCCATAAAAAAATAAATAAAAATTACCCCTGTTAAAAAAACGTTGCTGGTAAACTACCCGTTTCCCTTAACCGATATTCACCAAAAACCACAGGTCTTGAGTACTCTGCAATTCAGGCCTGTATGCAAAAAATTATTTGATTCTGTTTGAATTTGCGGCTCTTATCGTTTGCCTTAGAAAATACCCTTGTTAAAATATAAAATGTTGCAGGTAAACTACCCCTTTCCCTTAACCGATCTTCAACAAAATCAACAGACCTTAAGTTCTGTATTATTCAAAAAGGTATGCAAAAGGGTAGTTGATTCTGTTTCAATATACGGCAGTTATCGTTCGTCATAGAAAAAATTACCCTTGTTAAAACATAAAATGTTGCCAGTAAACTACCCTATTCCCTTAACCGATCTTCACCAAAACCAACAGGTCTTCAGAACTCTACAATTGTGGGCTGTATGCAAAACATTATTTGATTCTGTTTGAATTTGCGGCTGTTATCGTTTACCATAGAAAAAATTACCCTTGATAAAAAAACGTTGCTGGTAAACTACCTCTTTTCCTTAACCGATCTTTACAAAAAAAAAATAGGCTTTGGGTACTCTATAAATCAGGGCTGTATGCAAAAAATTATTTGATTCTGTTTGAATTTGCGGCTGTTATCGTTTGCCATAGAAAATACCCTTGTTAAAACATATAACGTTGCAAGTAAACTACACCTTTCCCTTAACCTATCTTCACCAAAATCAAAAGGTCTTGAGAACTCTACAATTTAGGGCTGTATGCAATAGAGTAGTTGATTCTGTTTGAATTTGCGGCTATCGTTTGCCATAGAAGAAAATTACTCTTGATTTAAAAAAAAAACCGTTGCCGGTAAACTACCCCTTTCCCTTAACCGATCTTCACCAAAAATAAAAGGTCTTGAGTACTCTACAAATCAGGGCTGTATGCAAAATATTATATGATTCTGTTTGAATTTGCGGTTGTTATCGTTTGCCATAGAAAAAATCTACAGACAGACACACAGACACTTTTCTTAAAACGACTTGTTTTCATGTTTTGAGTGTAGTACAATCAGAATCTGCAATAATCTCGAACACGATTTTTTTGCCATCACCATACTTCCATTTCCTTAAGGAACATGGAAGTAAAATACCCTTGATAAAAAAATGTTGCAGGTAAACTACCCCTTTCCCTCAACCGATGTTCACCATAAACAACAGTCTTGAGAACTCTACAATTCATGGCTGTATGCAAAACATTATTTGATTCTGTTTTAATTTGCGGCTGTTATCGTTTGCCATATAAAATACCCTTGTTAAAACATAAAACGTTGCAGGTAAACTACTCCTTTCCCTTAACCGATCTTCACCAAAAAACATGGAAGTAACAAGTTAACTTTTTACAATTGCAGTTGTCACCTGCCTTTTGTGTATGATTTCTCATCTTCCTAGCTGCATCTGTAACTCATCCCAATTTCCTTCTTTTCTTTGGCTTTTGTATTTCAGGTACTAAAAATTCTTCAGTCTCTATTATACAACACGTTTAACGAAACACAATATGTATATGCAATATATGCAAGTATGCCACTGACACAATATAAACGAACCTGTACCAAGACGTACAGGTAAAAATTACACCATCAGCCAATCATAATAGTGCACAGGTAGAGACTGCATCATGAGCCAATCAAAATAAAGAAGAATAATTATAATTGTACTTGGTGAGCAATTATATTGTACTTGGTGAATTTATAAGTACAGGTAGCATCGCGGGACATCTTCAGGCTTTTACCACAGTACTGTGGGCCTGACGTTAACAACCCGCGTTCAGGTAGTCTCGAATTCTTTGAATTCGACTGATGATGGCAGCCAGTGGTGCTGTCGAAACGTTTGGTTTGTCTGTAAACCATGGACCACGGCCAAACAGCCCGGTAAACACTTTTAACACAACTGACACCGGCCGTGAAAGCCTTAGAACAATATTGTAAGTGTTTACTGTTAAAATGTTTTGTTTTCCAATTTTTAAGCTTTATGACTATATTGCATTTCATATTTATTTAAAAAAATTGGAAATTTATAATAAGCTAATTTGCGAAGGATTCAAAATGTCGGAAACAACAGGAATCTACAATGGATGGATGCGGTTCCAGTTTTCACAGATAACAAGTCAAACTGAGCTTTTATAATTTCTATATGAACACCGTCTGCTGCCTAATTCTATAGTCTGTCTAAATGTGGTTTACATATAACTCTAGATAAAGAGGGAGTCTCTTCCGGTACATAGAAACTATAAAAATTATTAATAGTAAAAAGAAAGAGTTACAAAAAACTTTGTCTCTGACACTAGCATCTGGTTGTATAGAGGTGTCTGGTTTAACAAGTGCGCAATGAGGAACAGTAAGGTGTGATTGTTGATGACTGCGTACTTCAAAAAAGACAGTGGCGTTTCTCTGTGCTCAGTATAACATGTTGAGATGAACTGTCCTTTGATTGCAGCAGCCATCCTCGCAATGTGTGTTAACATTCTGTCAACTTCCGCGAGAAAATTGGAAGACCGGGAAAATCGGTTGGAATTGGTAAAGTAAAAATTGGCCACAAAAAACAAAAGAAAGAAGAGTTATAAACGGGACCTGCGTTTTTGGCATGATAGAGTGGAATCAAGTGGTAGTAGGCCTATTATGGTACCAGTAGTGGCAAACGATTGTGCGAACTTAATACCCATTAAGGGTATCTATATCAGGGACCACATATTATGGGGTACCACTATAATTAGTGACTTCTGGAAAGTCAGTACTGAAGATGGTGGTTTAAGGTAGTGGATTTTAAACGTTTGTTGCAAACAATAGTATGAACTTTGTGGATCCTAATTGTGTATACCGTTCACAATGTACTGAAAGTATGTCGCGGAATTTTGTAAATTCAATTTAGCGATTAGGAAATAGGATCATCATTTCAAAAGCCATATTGAGGAATTTATTTTCCCCAAACAAAATCCTGAATTTGACAAAAGAATATATTCTCTTTTTACGGCGATCGACTAAATGTACAACGGAAAACGGAAGTGATCCTAATGTCTTACAGAACGAGAGCAGCACTGAAAGGAGTGCAGAAGGTCCGGTTTAAAAAGGTTAATGCCATCACCATGATTTTTATTCTTCGGCTGTAACATGCATAATCTCCTTTAATTTCAGAGCTCGCGCTTTTGTCAACAGCTCAGACCTTTTGCTTATATCAACAGTCCAGGCATCGATGCTCTCCTCTGGCGAGCGCTACCTTTTTACTCTTTCGTGACACATATTACAATTATTTTTAGTATTAAATACTAAATACAAACGTTTATTTTTATATTTTATACTGAGTAGAAGTATAAAAAACATGTCGGCAAAAGAGCGATTGGGATTAAAACTGTATATATGTTTCGTAACACGTGGGGCCAAGCCTTCTCTCTAGCTTTGTCCTACTTTGTTGCTGGACTGTTAGCTGGACGAAACATTTCGGTGTCATCAGCATTGTCAAGTTCAAAAGGACGTCTTTCAGCAGTGCGATAAAGTTGCAGTACATCATATTTCTTAATCAGTTTTACGTGTTAGCACCGGTGGCCGCGACAGGAGTCGACTAGCATAAAATGTTCTATTGTGATAACACTGGTTATGGAAAGACGTTATTAGCTTTATGAGAAATCGACTAAATAATAATGTAAGTTCACAAATAAAATTTAAATGGTCGGTGTCGTTTATTATGGCGATAGTATTAAAAGGCAATGGAAACAGACAGTTTACCTTGTATTTGTACAACAAACATGTTACAAAACTTTAATAGAAGAGAATATTACAAATGGTAAAACATCAACAAAGAGGCTGCATGTTGGATTATTGCGGATTTATAGCACAACCCACGTACAGCCATATCTTGTGTGTTTCAGGCGTCATCATGTCAATGTTAAATGACAGTATTACTACACATTCTACCGGCGCAGTTGTTTCTACTATTTTCATTTTATTATCAGTTTTGACACAGTCGTGGAAGTGCCGCATTTACTGTGAGGAACGGCATTGCCATTATGGAAGCACAATTTAGTGACAATTGAATTTTCTATTTTTTGCCTTGTCTATCACGATAAGGTATGTCATAATCAAGTGATTTAAAAAAATGAAAAACAATAATTAAATAGTCTTTTTATAAGCTGTTATATGACATTAAACCTGAAAACGTGTATGCAGTTATGGAGTACAAAATATGCAATATACTGTAGTAATCGTCCGGAGAGTTATGTGGTCCCTTAAGTGGTTTTGTCATTCATGCAATCATAGTGATAAGCATGGTACCGTATACCTTTCTAGCCCTGTATTTTGAAGTTCTACAATTTTTAGACTAGATTACAGAATGATCAGTACAATTTGTTTCTTTGCCATCGGTTGCATTTGCTGTGTGTCGTTTCTGTCGATTTATGCTTCTCCCACGTAGTTAAGATGTAGGAATTGGATCAGTAGGCTTTCAGGCGTATTCATTACTTTCTGTTTCGTGGGACGCAGTTTTTGAGCTTCTTACGTTTATTCGTTCAAAATAAAAAAATTGTCAAAACTTTTGCTGAACTTACCTCGATACTTTCTTAACAAATTTTTATAGACCTTGTCGTGAGCTTTAAACTTCCCACGCACAATTTCTTTGAACCCATGCAAGAGAAACTGCTCTTAAATTGTTGAGCTCAACCAACGGTGAAATCTGCTTAATATTCGAAAAGATATCATCAAGAATTTTAAGACGACATTGCACACAATCTTGTTGTTCTTACGTTTGCTGAGTTAATTTCAGATAAAAGGGGCGGAGCATCTAGAAAAATGGTAACAGTTACCCCCGAGCTCGGTGATGGACAGGAACACACAAACTAGGTCTCATGCTGTTTACTAATATGCTAATATGATTATTTTTGGCACTAAATTTTAAAGACATAACTATTTTAATTTGAACTTATTTTTGACGTTTATCCTACATACGCCTGAGTGTAAGTTGCCCTATACTCGCCGAGGAATTACTCGTATTTCTGTGTCAACACTTTGCATGTGCGTACACTAAAATCTGGGTGTAGTCGACATAATTTTGTTCTTCAATAATATCACAAGTGCAGCAGCACCTCTAATGTGCACACAATATTAACCTCGTTACTCGACTTTTAATGAACATTTAATCAAGTGTCGTAACGACGTTTTCATTGCGTTTATTCTATGGTGTGCGTTCCACTCTTTGTTTTACAAAATAGGTATACTGCATTCAATTGTGAAGTAATTTATTAATCTCAGAGAAATTTGTTAATCTGAGTTCTAGAAACTTCCCACGTAATTGCCTTTTTGTACTCTGATATCTGCATTTTATTCTATATACTAAGATGCAACAAGTTTAATTAAACTGGAGTCTACATTTAATTTAGTTTGAACTTGTCTGGTACAAAACATTACACTATTGTGTCAAACATTTTACAATTTTCTAATCAAACTGGGATATTTACATTGATATTTGATTAATAGATTGATAATTAGATATTTCACTACTCCTTTACATTCTTTTACTGCCATCGATATTTTGTTGTTTCCACTCACATCCTCTGATAAAGTTAAACCCATATTTAAATAATTTACCTTATATTTAATCCGCTAAGCGATCTTCTGTTATATGTTTTTACAACATGTTTCGGGGATGAATCCCCATCCACAGGTAAAATGTTTATTAACCCTAATTCATAGGGGTCGTCGAAAATGTTAACGCACATAAAACGTAACACATAAAACTAGATAAAAACACATAAAACATATACAACACACAAGCGCGTGATACGTGACCCAGTGCACTGGTCCGGCTTCCGATCGTCAACTAGCTTTTACGAGCGTTTCTCTTCTTATTTTCAATGCAGTCTCATAGAGCGCGTTAGACTTAAATATCAGCTGGTCATTAAGTAATTGTTCTTTATGTATTTTTGAGGCCCTGTAAATTTCAAATTCTTCTAGGGCATTCAAAAGATGACCTTTATTACAGATGTGTATAGGTTCTAAATTTTCTTTAAGCCCGGTGTAATTATGGTTTTTATTTATAAGGTGAAGGGCGTAATTTGATGAGGTTTTGTTAGGGTTCTTCTTTGGTAGATGTTCTCTAAATCTATCGATGAATCTTCTGCCCGTCTGTCCGATGTAGAAACTATCACATTCACTACATCTAATTTTGTACACACCTGAACAATCTTCCGTTAAGTTTGGAACTCGTGGTTTAAGTATATTTTTTAATTTATTAGTGGTCCTGAATGAAACATTGATATTTAACTTTTTAAACTCATTTTGTATTACATTAGGGAGTATATTTGTGTATATTGCTGAAACATATTGAGTTATACGTTTTGCAACATTTTTACTATTTAAATTTTTCAGGTGTTTATATATTATATTTTATAACCATTTTTTGTGGCTATGTGTTTTATTGTGTTGACTTCGTCATTATGATCCTCAGTGTTCATAGGTATATTCACTAATCTGTGTGCAAGTGCATTAAACGCCGCCGTTTTTTCTGTATACGGATTAGAATATATGGATTTGTATATATGCATTTTTCTGATTTGAATTAGAATGTATAACCTAATCTGTTGTGGTGGGTTTTCTGTATATTTTGAAAGTGAGAAGAGTATTTCGTTTTTGTGCAGATATGTCAAGGAAATTCAAGCAGTTATTGTTTTCATTTCCATGGTGAATTTAATGTTGTGATTAATGCCGTTCGTAAATTTGAAAAACATATCTATTTGTCTGTGAGTGCCGTTAAATACTAAGAATGTGTCGTCCACGTAACGTGTATACCAAATTATTTTATCATAAAAACGGTTATGATCAGATAATAAATATTTATTTTCATAATAGTTAAGATAAATTGCAGCTAAAAGTCCACTAGAGGTGAGCCCATTGCTAATCCGTCTTCTTGGTTAAAAAACTTATTACCATAAGTAAAATAATTCTGTTGTAATATGAACTGTAATAGAAATAGGACTTCATGTATTTGTATCTGATTTAGAATGCCTGTCTTAATTAAATTGTTCTTAAGAATGTGTGATGTTTCTAAAACAGGAATATTTGTATATAAATTAACTATGTCCATGGAAACCAATTTATAGTTAGGTAAAATCTGTATTGTTTTAATTTTTTCTATGACCTCCAAGGTATTTTTTACACTATGAACATTTTCCATTTTTATACTGTTTTTGATAATATGTTGTAATTTTTTAGCTATTTTATAAATTGGGGCGGACATGTAGTTAATCAAGGGACGTACGGGTAAATTTTCTTTATGTAATTTAGGCAATCCTGTAAAATCGGGCGCTTTAGGTTTGATGTGTTCGACGTTACGTCTGGCTTGTTCGTCAAGCAAATTGACGCATTTATTGATTGCTGAATTTATGTTTTTTGTATATTTATCCGTCGGGTCATTATTTAACATCGTTATATTGTTATCATTAATGAAATCGTAACATTTTTGTATGTAATCTGTTTTGTTTATAACGATTACTGTGTTCCCTTTATCTGCTTTTGTTATCATGGTGTTATTCTTTTCTATCTTCTGTTTAATGTTTCTTGCTATTTTTAACTCTTTCCTATGTTTTGTGTTGTTTGTGCTATCTAATTTTAAAATACTATTCAATTTATTGTTAATTAACGACCGCGTTTCACACTTAATGTCCAGGTCTTTTATGCATTTAATAATCGCCTCAGCATTTGTAATTTCACGTATTAAAACGTTTTTCCTAAAGTCGGGTAGATTGTATTGTAACCCCTAGGATAATAACTCTTGTTCCTCTGTAGATAACATGACATTAGTATAATTAGCTACGCGTTTATAGAATTTATGTTTACATTCAACGTTATCTTGTTTGCACTGTTTATAGTATAATTTATCAAACTTCTTATTGTGTTTGGAGATAATGATTTTGGCGATGTTTCTAATTTGTGTCTGTATTAAGTCTAATACTTCGTGGGTTATAGCTGAATGTAATGTGTTTAAAACTACCAAATGTGCTTTGTATAATAATTTATTTAATCGATTTTTCTTTATATATAATGTTTTAATTTCTCCTTTGATCCAAATTTTCTGTGCTATTAGTTTAGTGTTAAATGCTGCAACTGAATTATTTCTAATGTTTACAATTGCGAACTTCGGTGTTATGTTATAGCGTAAACATTTTTTATTAAATTTAATATTGAGGTTGGTTTTCAATATTTTCGTCTTGATGTTCTTATATTTATAGACTATATTTGCTTGACTTCCTTCGAGATTCATTTTATGTATAGTCTCCAGACCGCTGTTAGAACCAAATTTAAATAATTTACCTTATATTTAATCCGCTAAGCGATCTTCTGTTATATGTTTTTACAACAAGTTTTGGGGATAAATCCCCATCCTCAGGTAAAATTTTTATTCACCCTACTGCATAGGGATCGTCGAAAATGTTAACACACATAAAACGTGACACATAAAAAAAGATAAAAACACATAAAACATATACAACACACAAGCGCGTGATACGTGACCCAGTGCACTGGTCCGGCTTCCGATCGTCAACTAGCTTTTACGCGCGTTTCACTTCTTATTTTCAATGCGGTCTCATAGAGCGCGTTAGACTTAAATATCAGCTGGTCATTAAATAATTGTTCTTTATGTATTTTAGCGCGCTTTAAAAAACATAGCGCTTTAGGTTTGATGTGTTTGACGTTACGCCTGGCTTGTGTGTCAAGCAAATTGACGCATTTATTGATTGCTGAATTTATGTTTTTTTGCATATTTATCCGTGGGGTCATATTTCTATTACAGATCATATTACAACAGAATTATTTTACTTATGATAATAAGTTTTTTTTAACCAAGAAGACGGATTAGCAATGGGCTCACCTCTAGTGGACTTTTAGCTGAAATTTATCTCAATTATTATGAAAATAAATATTTATTATCTGATCATAACCGTTTCTATGATAAAATAATTTCGTGTACACGTTACGTGGACGACACATTCTTAGTATTTAACGGCACTCACAGACAAATAGATATGTTTTTCAAATTTATGAACGGCATAATCACAACATTAAATTCACCATGGAAATGAAAAACAATAACTGCTTGAATTTCCTTGACGTATCTGTACAAAAACGAAATACTCTTCTCAATTTCAAAATATACAGAAAACCTGCCACAACAGATTTGATTTGGTTATACATGCTAACTCAAATCATCCGTATACAGAAAAAATGGCGGCGTTTAATGCACTTGCACACAGATTAGTGAATATACCTATGAACACTGAGGATCATAATGACGAAGTCAACACAATCAAACACATAGCCACAAAAAATGGTTATAAAATATAATATATAAACACCTGAAAAAATTAAATAGTAAAAATGTTGCAAAAAGTATAACTCAATATGTTTCAGCAATATACACAAATATACTCCCTAATGTAATACAAAATGAGTTTAAAAAGTTAAATATCAATGTTTCATTCAGGACCACTAATAAATTAAAAAATATACTTAAACCACGAGTTCCAAACTTAACGGAAGATTGTTCAGGTGTGTACAAAATTAGATGTAGTGAATGTGATAGTTTCTACATCGGACAGACGGGCAGAAGATTCATCGATAGATTTAGGGAACATCTACCAAAGAAGAACCCTAACAAAACCTCATCAAATTACGCCCTTCACCTTATAAATAAAAACCATAATTACACCGGGTTTAAAGAAAACTTAGAACCTATACACATCTGTAATAAAGGTCATCTTTTGAATGCCCTAGAAGAATTTGAAATTTACAGGGCCTCAAAAATACATAAAGAACAATTACTTAATGACCAGCTGATATTTAAGTCTAACGCGCTCTATGAGACCGCATTGAAAATAAGAAGAGAAACGCGCGTAAAAGCTAGTTGACGATCAGAAGCCGGACCAGTGCACTGGGTCACGTATCACGCGCTTGTGTGTTGTATATGTTTTATGTATTTTTATCTACTTTTATGTGTTACGTTTTATGTGCGTTAACATTTTCGACGACCCCTATGCATTAGGGTGAATAAACATTTTACCTGTGGATGGGGATTTATCCCCGAAACATGTTGTAAAAACATATAACAAAAGATCGCTTAGCGGATTAAATATAAGGTAAATTATTTAAATTCGGTTCTAACAGCGGTCTGGAGACTATACATAAAATGATTTAAACCCATAAAAATGGGTTATATTTTTGTTGCAATAAGGTGAATTTCTTTGACTATACTATTATCACGTTGCCGGCACTGAAAGAAAACATCTCCAAAATCTTTGAGTTATACAGCACAAAGTGGTTTACTTAATAAAACATATTTTAGTAACCAGCAGTTCAATTGGAGTACTTGTGCATTTCGATTTAGACATCCATTCGGCAAAGATGTTCCCACCAATTCAGCCGATAATAGGCAATTCTGTCGGATATATTCGTAATATTCAATCCCTGCCGTATATCTGTGTTTCTTCTATGATCATGGAGAGTATACTCTGCCCTGTTCCTGAGAAATCTCATTTCAGCTGCTTGGATACGACTGGCTCTGGCCTTTCGGTAAAGTCCATTTCAGCTCTTTATATCGTTCTTAATGATATAACGTCAGGAATTGTCATGTGATAAAACGAAATTTTTAGTGGAAATCAATTATACCCACTGAACTATCTGTAAATTATTGATGGGGGAATTAAAGCAGTGGAGCTCAGTAAGTAATGTTCTATGTAAGTGTATTGTCGTTGTAGGAAATTGTTAATACTTAGAATATGTTTCAGCCACAGTCTTGTCAAATTAACACTACAATATTTATAAGTATATAAGTATGTAGAGAGTGCATTGTTTGTAACTTTTTATAAAGGTATATTAAGAGTAAACGTTTTGTATGAACACCGATAAAGAATATAAATTCATAACAATGATATTCTACAATGCGCAACATGTAGTAGCAGATATTATTTCTAGCTTTTAACTAGTATGTAGTAGCGCTTGTATATATGTATTATATTAACAGCGCTTTTAACTAAATTAAAGACACATTTTATGTCAATTATATAAATGTTTTCATATTACGAAATTAGGAAATCATTTATATTCTATAGACAACTTACTTTTGATAATACACATTATTGCAGCAGAAAGTAGAAAGTAGCAAAAATTATGGTCTTGTCAAGTCGTGATGTATACTCTACTGGAACTAATTGTGATTGATTCGTATTGTCACTTAATTTTACTGTTTACCGTATTTACTGTCTGTCGTTGTGGATTATTAATGGTAGAACGTGACAGTTACAAGCTACTGGTTAATTACAGAGCTGCTTTGCTTCTGATGTGTTATTGATGGATATTCGTGTTGCAGCTCCCAGCAGACGACCTTGTTGGTTGGGCAATTAGCAATTTCTTGGAAATAGGCTGGCGTTCTTTACAGACAAATAACCACACACTAGTAGCGAGTGATTGTTAACATTACAAGCATATTTAACTGGCATACCAACACGAATTCACCATTTTACATGACAATTACTATCCTGTTTTTACAGATTTGTTAATTAGACTACATTTTCACTACAATATAAGTATTTATAATGTGCACACATGATATACAAATTTAAATTATTTTAAGAAAATAAACATTATTACTGAAATTACAGTAGGATACGTAAACTATACGTTTTATGACCTATACGCTACAACTGATCATTGTTTAAAAATCACTTAAACGAATATAACGCTTCTTCACATCCTTCGGATGGTTTTAAAATCCAGTCGTCATGGGGCTATATTTTTAGCCACATACTGTATGAGAAGTACAATGTGTCTAGTAACACGTCCAGGACGCTTTTAACTTATCAACTTCATGAAGCCAAGTTGGTGTTAGAACTGGATGTTTTGAGACACATCCTTCGTCCTAAATACATTACTGCACCTTGGTACTGAAGAGTGAGATAACGTTGCGACTTCCGGACTCTGTTTAATTTTCTTCTTTATTTTATAACAAAATCTAACTCTTTATTTTATATTTACTGCATACATTACATATACAGTGAAGCTTCTTTATAACGGACACCGATGGGGAACGTAAAAGTGTCTGCTATTCAGAAACAAGTAGGAAGCTGTAAAAACTAGATTTGTGCAACAAAGTGTTTTTATGTATTAAAATGGTTTATTAATGACATCTATACATTGTTCATACTGTAACGCACATGTAAGTCAAAATTTATGGTACTGTACATTTTTATACTATACAAGTCAAAAAATCTGTACATTTACTATTTTGGAATATATGGTTTGAAATAATCAGATACTTTCGTCTGGACTGTCAGACTCTGTACAAATGTCTTCGCGATATGTGTTTGAAGTTCAAATATTAAATTAAGTCCCACTGCATCTTTTTATTTAAAAAATTTATATTTTATCTTTCCTACCTCTTAAGCTGCTTGTTTACTTGTCAATGGAGAGTAATACGGTTCGGTGTCGTCGTCCCGTTGTCCGCTTTCATCCTCGTCTTCACACTCTGGCATTTCCTGAAGATCTTCTGTGAGTTGGCTGGTGTCAGTTGACACATTTTCTGTGACAAGTGCATCATCAATAGTGACATAATCCTCAGATCCACCAAAGGCCTTTAATAAATTATTAAGTTCATTTTCGTTAGGCTCAAATTCCTTGACACTGTCATCGATCATTGAAGTATCGTCATTGTTACGAACAATTCCTGACTATTTAAAACAGTTGTTCACTGCAGCGGAGGAAACTTGCTTCAAGGCTAAAGATATCTACAGAATCGCGTCCAAAACACTGATACATTTTGCCACTTCATCTGCAGATTTATAGTTGTCCATTCGCGACAAAATATGTCTCAATACGTGCCTGTAGTAAACTTTAAAATTACGAATAATGCGCTGATCCAAGGCTTGGTAAACTAAAGTTGTGTTTGGCACAAAAAATACTAGTTTTACGTTATTTAGTACAACATTAGAATGTGATGTACCATTACTAAAAACAAAACAATTTTTCTATTTTGCCTTTTGTGCCGGGGTTTGAATTTTCCCGGCTCGGTGAAAGCGATCAGTGCCGCCAACGCGCGTAGCAGCTAACTCGATTATTAACGCCGTGTCTGCGCCACGGAAACGCAATCTAGAAGGCCTAGTCTTCAGTTGCTTACTGTACGCTGTTAGGATGCAGGTTAAAAAAGGTTATTATCAGCAAATCGAGACAGGTCGCTTATGCAGCATAGTGGGACCGATTAATTCAGGCCTCACTCTCATTCCGTCGCCAACTTTCAGGGAGAGTTTTTCAACGGTCTGACGGCTCAGGGTTAAGTAAGTCTTTCTACCATGAGTTCGTGAAACAGTAAAGGGCTTTCAGGTTCCCCGTACCAGCCGGAAGAAAGGGGAAGCGGCACCCGGTAGTAACATCGACACCGGTCACTATCCGCAGAGCAGTGCACCACGATGCTCCCCGAAGCCGTCAGGCCCAGGAATATTCCTCCAGCTGAACACCTAAGGACCCACATCTGCCCGGAATGAAATTCGTTCTACACACTCCAGGGACAGCCTCCAGTACTCATGGCACACAGGTCAGCATGGTACCTTTTGAGCTCTTCAGCAAAACTACAGGTGAGAGCGTTCTAATTATTAAACTTCAGTCAATAACAACTCAATAGACTGCCCCCCCCTGGTATTCAGGTTAAACATAAAGTAATGCTCTTACAGAAAATGGTACCAGAACTCCAGCTGTCTCAATTAAAATTATAACTGAATATTTTGTGATAGCTTAAATTGATGTTCTTAAAGAAAATGATACTAGAATCCAACTGTTTGAAAGACATGTAACTAAATATTTTGTGATAACTTAAATTGACGTTCTTAATAAAAAATTGTTACTGGTTACAAGAGTGTTGATTGCAAATCCTGGCACTCTGGGTTCCAGGACACTTTCGCTTCCTCTAGGCCAAGTAGTCTTGTTATTAAATTTTGCGTAACGGCATAAGTGCCCGTTACAAATGGTAAAATGGTAGCAGAGCGTGGTTTTAACATATGTGTGCTGACCTGAAGGTGGCTGGATTTGCAATTTGATTTAAGAGTTTAACATATTTTCTGGGTCTGAAAGGAATGTTGAGCAGTTATATATTTAATATTGTAACCATTTAAGTATTTGTATACGATGACTGAATCTTATTGAAACGTAATGTAGCCTCACCTCAGGTTCGTCAGCTTGTGACGACAAGAATATTTCGTTACGTACAATGTTATTGTGAATAGGTTACTTGTATATATGTCGTGTGCACTTGGATTACACCACCCGTAGGAAGTGTGAACTTGTAATATATAAATAATGTAGCGACAAACTCGCACTGGAGTCGTCGATGTGTAATTATAAATGTGTTATGTTGAACGGCGAATAATTTTGTAAATTGCCGCTTACTCCCACTATGCTGCTTCTTTTCCGTGACGTCACTCAACGATGCCAACTGTCGGGTCCGTTGCAATCTGTGAATTCTATTTACTAGATGTAACAGCAATAATAACGACACACAAATACTATCAAACATATATCCTTGTGGAATCCTTTATTCGGAAAAACACTGGTTGACTGTTTTAATAAATTTAAACAGGATAATTGCAATTGTAGCGAAAACTATAAGTCTTCTTTTACCAGTTGGCAGCAGTAGCTGTTCAGTATTTCTACGAGACCAAAACAATGCTTTTTGTTAACGTTTTTAAATAAAATATATCAATTATCTCAGGGCGTATATGGTTCGGGGATTATAAATTAAACAAAATATTACACTATTAATCAAAATAGAAGTTTACAATTTTAGGATATTACAACGTTAGAGTGATACGTGCACACAGAAATTGTATAGTGGTTACCAGTTTTAAAAAGGTTATGTCCAGTTCAGGCTTTGATAGTTATTATGTAAATTAAAAGTTCTTGTTGTGTTTAAAAAGGTGTTAGTCTTATCTGGTGTTATTAGTGATTGTTTTTAGTGTTTGTGTTATATGGTGTCTGTAGTTTAGTTGATTATTACTTAAAATTCGTGTATACAAATGTGTGTGTTAAAGTACGATATAATGAGATGTCAGAATCACCAAATCCTCTTCTTGTACTCTTCTTGGTTGAAGATAGGGCCCACGTACACGTCAGATCTTCTTTCTCGTCCCTCGTCCACTTCAAATCTTCTTCCTGGTTATTATATCTTCTATTCCATGTAATGGGTGTTCTTCTGTTATTGCAAAGAGTTCGTGTAGTGTACCTCTAACTGTGTTTATCTGGTTGTATAGCTTTTTCACACTTTATAACATATAATGTAGGACGATTTAAGAACGCGTCTATCTGCTAAGATCGTTGTCAAAGAAGTCTCATTTTATTTATCAGAAATTTCTGGTTGCTAAGGGTAAACTTGGAATCTGGTTGGCCAATTCGGATATACATTGTCATATACTTTCATTATTTCGAAGTCTAAATTTTGTTCAAAATCTTTAAACTAACATAACTTTTCTATACTGAATGGGAGTTTAAAACCATTATCAGCATTATTTTGATCTTCACATTTGTTATATTTAGACACCAAACGTGCCTATTTTTGCTTAAGAACTATGGATGTTACAATTTTTTTATTTGGAATTTTCTTAAATAACTTGATATGTGTTATTTTGTTTCTATATTCCTTGTATACATTATTACCTATAAATACATCTACCCTTTCACATTTGCATTACAAAATTTCTAATATAATTGTTCAAAATTTACTAAAGTTGGTTTCACCTGGCCTATGTAATAGTATTACTTTCATCACCATGTTTTAACATCTTTAACAATTAAATTAACTTCTAACACTCATCAAAATGGTTTAACATATAACGTTACTTTAACAACACAAAAGATATATTATTCTAATAGTTAAATTCATGCCCACATGGCTATGATTATACCAAATCCTTGCACAAATAACTGTTTTCTACTCAAACTGTATAGGTGTTTGACACTTAACAGAACATCTTTGTATAGTCCATTCTGCTTGGTCAATTAATTTACCATGGTTTAACATCAGCTCTATTGTTATATTTGTTAACACAACATAAAAAAATGGAATTAATATCATTAAATTGACATTCCTTTAAACTAACTGTATCACCTGTTACATACAAAAAACACAACACAAATACTATGATATAACACTGTGCTATAACATAAAATATGCACATTTTACAAAACAAATTCTATACTAATTAGTTAGTCCATTGTCAGCTAATTTACTCATTATTCTGACACTGTCTATGTCATATTTACTATTTATATGGGTTTCAACATCCGTATACTTACTGATGTTTGACTTACAAAAATTACAATAAAGTGAACACTGTTGCTCTACCTCACCACACAGTTCTAATAATCTTGTTACATTTACTGTTTATCTGGGTTTTACTCTTGTTATAAATGTTATTGTGACCATGTTATAATTTGTTGTTTACTGGACAACACTATGAACTCTATATGTGACAATTATTTGTATGGTTCATGTATCTATAATCAGGTGTATTTATATTTTTGTTACATCAATTAACTTAATTATTTACTAATATTTCTTTTACATGATTTTACATGTTTGGGCCTATTATCCCTCACTTTGTATTTTGATTATCTGGATATAATGATACATTAACTGAAACCATTTGTTTCTTTATAGTCCTGGTTCATAAACCGTTTGTCTTTATAATTCTTTGTTTGGTCATTACTGAAAGTTCATTGTCATAGTTGGGGTTAAAGGTGTTTTGCATCACTTAGCCTAAATCATTAATTTGGGTACGGTCAGTTGTCTTACTAGTCAGTCTAAAATTGTTAGTCGGTCCTCTTCACTATCATCTTGGAAGATATTGTTCTCCTTGTCAGCTTCTTAACCAAAGTCTTCATTAAATCAGGTACGATATTATGTTGTTCCAAATGTAATATTACATATTACCCTTCCACCGAATTTGATCATTTTAATAAAATATTGTTTTTTGTTTGAAATTATCAATTATCTTAACTTTTACATTGTCATTTGTTATTCTTATTATGATCTGGTATACTTGTCTTTAATTATAAGTGTTCTATCCCTGGAACATGTTACTTCCCTAACAAATTAATCACCATATATTCTGGAATCAGTCGGGGGGCTCTCTTGACCTAATACCCCGCTGTCCTTACAATACATAATACATAAATAATATCGATTGCTGGAGCTATCTCGTCAGTCAATCACATTTAATAATCACTAGTCTATTCACGACTAAAATAAATAAAATAATATAATATATTCTTGGGATTGTTCACTCAGTCTAACTTCTCAGATCTAAATATTTCTTTCCATTGATTCTTTCAGATGTTTATTTTCTTGTGGCGATATTAATAAAATTTTTTATTTTCTATTGGTACTATCTTCCTTCCTTCTTTATCAGTACTGCTTAATCTTCATTTTTCATCCACTATCTTCATTTAAATTAAAACATAACAAGTATTTGCATCTTCAGTTGTTGTTGATTCTCTCACAATCATGATAGGTTATTTGCAATAATTCGTTTCTAGTCTTGTCTCATTTTCATCGTCGACTGTCTACATTTGTCCATTCTTATTCATTTTATAGCACTATGGTTTCTTCTAATTTATGGATGTTGCATCTTTCTTTTATATTCCAATAATAAGTTCATAACTGTGTTTAATAAGAGGTGCTTATTTTGTTTAGAATTTGGAAATTTATTCCCAGTTGTTTATCTGCTTGATTCATAATTACATTATCAAACTGTACTGTAAGTTGTCCTTACTATTTATTGGAATTCTGAGATATTCAACCTTGTTTATTGGGCTTCATTTAAAATTATATTCTGAATTATCAAAGTTGGTAAGATGAGGTTACTATATTTTTTCTTTCAATTTCGTGGTATTGTAATAATAAATTCTTCAGTTTCATATTAATTCTCATAAATAATTAGTTGTAAGTTGTTCTTACTCTTTGTTTGGAATTTTGTTGGTTTTATAATAATAAATTCTTCAATTCCAAATTAATTCTCATAAATAATTAGTTTATAAGTTGTTCTTACTCTTTGTTTAGAATTTTGTTGTTTTATAACAACTTCTACACTTCTTATTATAGTGCTTATTGTCATATGTCCTTCTGTACCCAGTATTGATGATCTTTTGGTAATTTTCGTTATGTCAGTCAGTTGCTCATACCTTCATTTGTATGGTTCTGTTTCTTTATTCTTTATTCATATTATTGTTCCTCAATGAAACTTATTTCTCGTCTCCTTAAAATGGTTCTTTGGCCGTAGTCGGTTAGCGTAGCATCCGTCCCTTTTCTTGATGGTGTGTGGTAAATAATTTATCCCGGGTCCATAATCTCAGTTGACCTTATTGTCCGCACTACCATTGTCTTTTTAATTATTTCTTTCCTTGCGGCATCTCTCGCTTCTTCCTTGTACTTCATTCTTTCCGTTCTTATTCTTTCATTTGCTGCAAAGCTTATTCGACTCATCCTATCATATTGTTGATTAAAACAATATGTTACTGGTCCATCAATGACTAATGATATCATTGATATTTTCCCACGTATTTCTGTTTCTGGTATTTCCCATTTATCTCTGGTCTTCTCTAAGTTGTAACCTATAGTTTTGTGGTAAGTCATTATTGAAATTGCTTTTAATCTCCTCCTATAGTCTCTGGCATTCATGATTTCTTCATTGTTGGTAATTGGGATATTCAGTACATTAATTAACCCATTGTTCATCATCTCCCATTCTTCCGGTGTTTTTATTAAATTCTTTAGATGTGTTCTCCTTACTTTCTTTGGTCTCGCTTCATTATTCTTAATATTTTCTTTGTTTCCGTTAGTTTTCTTTTCAGGTAATACTACTACTGGTTCCTCTGTTTTGGCGTTTGGTATTTCTTCTGTTTCTGGTTTGCCATCATTTTTTATTTTTTCGGTCTTCTCCTTTCTTAATTTTTCTCTTTTTAATCTGTCCTCTCTCATTTCCTTAATGCTCTCGTCCAGTTTCTTACTGAAATCTTCCTTCATTTCGTCCGTCAGTTTCTTACCAATTTCCTGCATTAACTCCATCATACGTTTGAACATTTCTTGCGTCTTCTCGCCTTCTGTTTGTGTGGGTTCTTCTGGTTGTTTCTCCGGATCTTTTCTTGTTATAATTTCTATTTCCTCAACCGGTGTCGCTTCTTTATCTTCCATATTTAACTCGTCTACCTTCTCGGTTTCGGCCGCTCGTTTTCGCGATACCTCTCGCTTCCTCATCTTGTTTATTTTGGTTTATTTGTCTATTAATAATAATTTAATTTATATTAAGTTACACGCCTCACACGTTGGTGCGCCAATTTGTAACCATTTATTTATTTGTATATGATGATTGAATCTGATTGAAACGTGACGTAGCCTCACCTCAGGTTCGTCAGCTTGTAACGACAAGAATATTTCGTTACGTACAATGTTATTGTGAATAGGTTACTTGTATATATGTCGTGTGCACTTGGATTACACCACCCGTAGGAAGTGTGAACTTGTAATATATAAATAATGTAGCGACAAACTCGCACTGGAGTCGTCGATGTGTAATTATAAATGTGTTATGTTGAACGGCGAATAATTTTGTAAATTGCCGCTTACTCCCACTATGCTGCTTCTTTTCCGTGACGTCACTCAACGATGCCAACTGTCGGGTCCGTTGCAATCTGTGAATTCTATTTACTAGATGTAACAGCAATAATAACGACACACAAATACTATCAAACATATATCCTTGTGGAATCCTTTATTCGGAAAAACACTGGTTGACTGTTTTAATAAATTTAAACAGGATAATTGCAATTGTAGCGAAAACTATAAGTCTTCTTTTACCAGTTGGCAGCAGTAGCTGTTCAGTATTTCTACGAGACCAAAACAATGCTTTTTGTTAACGTTTTTAAATAAAATATATCAATTATCTCAGGGCGTATATGGTTCGGGGATTATAAATTAAACAAAATATTACACTATTAATCAAAATACAAGTTTACAATTTTAGGATATTACAACGTTAGAGTGATACGTGCACACAGAAATTGTATAGTGGTTACCAGTTTTAAAAAGGTTATGTCCAGTTCAGGCTTTGATAGTTATTATGTAAATTAAAAGTTCTTGTTGTGTTTAAAAAGGTGTTAGTCTTATCTGGTGTTATTAGTGATTGTTTTTAGTGTTTGTGTTATATGGTGTCTGTAGTTTAGTTGATTATTACTTAAAATTCGTGTATACAAATGTGTGTGTTAAAGTACGATATAATGAGATGTCAGAATCACCAAATCCTCTTCTTGTACTCTTCTTGGTTGAGGATAGGGCCCACGTACACGTCAGATCTTCTTTCTCGTCCCTCGTCCACTTCAAATCTTCTTCCTGGTTATTATATCTTCTATTCCATGTAATGGGTGTTCTTCTGTTATTGCAAAGAGTTCGTGTAGTGTACCTCTAACTGTGTTTATCTGGTTGTATAGTTTTTCACACTTTATAACATATAATGTAGGACGATTTAAGAACGCGTCTATCTGCTAAGATCGTTGTCAAAGAAGTCTCATTTTATTTATCCGAAATTTCTGGTTGCTAAGGGTAAACTTGGAATCTGGTTGGCCAATTCGGATATACATTGTCATATACTTTCATTATTTCGAAGTCTAAAATTTGTTCAAACTCTTTAAACTAACATAACTTTTCTATACTGAATGGGAGTTTAAAACCATTATCAGCATTATTTTGATCTTCACATTTGTTATATTTAGACACCAAACGTGCCTATTTTTGCTTAAGAACTATGGATGTTACAATTTTTTTATTTGGAATTTTCTTAAATAACTTGATATGTGTTATTTTGTTTCTATATTCCTTGTATACATTATTACCTATAAATACATCTACCCTTTCACATTTGCATTACAAAATTTCTAATATAATTGTTCAAAATTTACTAAAGTTGGTTTCACCTGGCCTATGTAATAGTATTACTTTCATCACCATGTTTTAACATCTTTAACAATTAAATTAACTTCTAACACTCATCAAAATGGTTTAACATATAACGTTACTTTAACAACACAAAAGATATATTATTCTAATAGTTAAATTCATGCCCACATGGCTATGATTATACCAAATCCTTGCACAAATAACTGTTTTCTACTCAAACTGTATAGGTGTTTGACACTTAACAGAACATCTTTGTATAGTCCATTCTGCTTGGTCAATTAATTTACCATGGTTTAACATCAGCTCTATTGTTATATTTGTTAACACAACATAAAAAAATGGAATTAATATCATTAAATTGACATTCCTTTAAACTAACTGTATCACCTGTTACATACAAAAAACACAACACAAATACTATGATATAACACTGTGCTATAACATAAAATATGCACATTTTACAAAACAAATTCTATACTAATTAGTTAGCCATTGTCAGCTAATTTACTCATTATTCTGACACTGTCTATGTCATATTTACTATTTATATGGGTTTCAACATCCGTATACTTACTGATGTTTGACTTACAAAAATTACAATAAAGTGAACACTGTTGCTCTACCTCACCACACAGTTCTAATAATCTTGTTACATTTACTGTTTATCTGGGTTTTACTCTTGTTATAAATGTTATTGTGACCATGTTATAATTTGTTGTTTACTGGACAACACTATGAACTCTATATGTGACAATTATTTGTATGGTTCATGTATCTATAATCAGGTGTATTTATATTTTTGTTACATCAATTAACTTAATTATTTACTAATATTTCTTTTACATGATTTTACATGTTTGGGCCTATTATCCCTCACTTTGTATTTTGATTATCTGGATATAATGATACATTAACTGAAACCATTTGTTTCTTTATAGTCCTGGTTCATAAACCGTTTGTCCTTATAATTCTTTGTTTGGTCATTACTGAAAGTTCATTGTCATAGTTGGGGTTAAAGGTGTTTTGCATCACTTAGCCTAAATCATTAATTTGGGTACGGTCAGTTGTCTTACTAGTCAGTCTAAAATTGTTAGTCGTTCCTCTTCACTATCATCTTGGAAGATATTGTTCTCCTTGTCAGCTTCTTAACCAAAGTCTTCATTAAATCAGGTACGATATTATGTTGTTCCAAATGTAATGTTACAATATTTAGAAAATGGAATGAGTTGAAATATTTTTTTATTAGTGTTTGTGACCATTAATTATTTGATGAATCCATAAAATGTTTGATATTTTATTGAAAGATGTGTTATTACCAGTATTATTGTTAGTGCAGATTATGTTCTTAAATGCTATAATTGGTTCATTATTTTAAATGTTATTATTCTTAAATTGTGAAACCGGAGGTAACATTATATAATTCTGACGGGTCACACACATGTATATGTTGGTATGTCATGTATGTTTATTCAAGGTTGCTTATGGGGGTGTTGAGTCTAGTTCCCGCTTTGGCCTTAATTTACGGGGTATGAATTAAAACCGTTTACTTTCTATTTAAGGTTTTATGTAAGTTTTGTGTTAGTTTTTGGGAATACGTTCTGCATCCATCTGACTCTGTCAAACCTTGTCGGAGTTGGTCATAACCTGTCCGGCCCTGTTACGAATTGATCTAAATTTTTGAAAGCTATATGGTCTAATGATACCTTAGCTCTTAAGTGATTGTCCTAATGGGTTTATTGATATTATTGTGTTATTGGGTCGCGCTATTGGAGTTAGCCTGATCAAGAAATATTCAAGTATTTTTGAGAATGCGGTTATGGTCGGACCATGGACCCTCGTTGTTGACATTGAGTTTTGGATTTCGAATTATCCTTGAGTATTTTTTTTAAATCTCTAGATTTTGAGAATTGCGTAGATAATAATTTAATGGATTGTACTTATTTATTGGATGTTGGTTGTGTAATATATTTATTCTAGTGTTATTGTTGTTGCGTGTTGTTTGTTTGGTGGATTCGGGGAGGTGGCTCTGCCTTTCGTTTTCACCCCTTTCTCTTGCTTCGCTAGGGGACCCTGAAAGCCACATGCATGAAGTCAAGTTTTTCCTTCTTCTGTCATGTGTTTGTGGTGAATTGTTGTTTGTGTCAATTTTTATTTATGTATTATCTGGCGTCTGAGAAATGAGCAGTCCATGGAGATCTCCCACCAATATGATTGTAAGTCTGATGTCTTTCTTATACGTCCCCCGTTTTGGGAACATGGGTCAGGTTAATGTAGACTATTATGTAACGATGATCTAGAGTTTGGAGTTCGCTCGCGCTCGAGGCTGTTCTGTCCCAGGTTGTTGATGGTGCTAGGCAGCCAGTGGCTTTTATATCTCGGACCTTGACCCAACAAGAAAAGAAGTCATCTGTCTATGAACTAGAGTGTTTGGCAGTGGTGTACGCTCTAGAAAAGTTCAGGCGTTTCTTGGAACAAGCTGAGTTCTTACTTGAGACCGATAATCAGGCCTTCTGTTGGCTTCTTGCTCATTCCCGGCAACTGGGTAAAATTGGAAGATGGGTGGTGAAAATTTCATCCTTAAAGTTCAAGGTGCAACACATTAGGGGAACTCAAAATGTGGTTGCCGACGCTTTGTCCCGCATGGTTTCCCTACCCAGTGAAGTTTAATCTGACCAACCCTGTGCCTTATTATTAGACTTTCCGCTCTCCTTTACTGATGTGTTACCCCATCAGTTAGATGATGAAGAGTTGGGTCCTATCATCAATAAATTAAATTAACGTAATAAATGGGGGTAACATACAGGCCCCATATTTGTTGTCCAAGGGCGTCCTGTGTTGTAAAGAAAGAAAAGGACGAGTCCCTAAGATCGTGCTGCCCAGGAAGTTAGTGCCCATGGTCTTTAGCTACTACCATAATTCCCCAGTAGGTGGACATAAGGGAATTTCAAAGACCATTTCCATCATTAGGAAGCATTTTATCTTTAAGGGCATGGATAGGGATATTGCGGCTAGAGTTAAGTCGTGTCATCTTTGTGTGTTAAGCAAGCCTGCCCAAAACACTAAGTAAGGTTTCTTGTCATCGGACGTGGCGAGCAGACCAATGGAGAAGTTATTCATCGACTACGTGAGACCTCTCCCACGTAGCAAGTCAGGTAATTCTTTCCTGCTTGTTTGTGTGGGTGCTTTCTCTAAGTTTGTCTGGCTATTGCCTTTACGGCAGGCAAACGCTCGGGTAACAATTCTATCACTCCAGACCAATATCTTTCAGCATTTCTGACTTCCGGCCATCATTGTCTCTGACAATGGTCCACAATTCATTTCAGGCGAGTTCCGGTGAATGTGCTTCGCAAACGGTATCCAAAATGTAACCACTTCCTCTTACTACCCTCAGACGTCCCACGCGTAAAGATTCAACAGGAATCTTAGGTCTGCTCTGATTGCTTACCATGCAGAGCAACAGAATTGTTGGGACCAGAATCTCAAGTTGTTACAGTTAGCCTTCAATACGGCCCTCCATGAGAGTCATAAGGCCGTTCCCTTTGAGGTGATGTTTGGATTCTCACCCACACTTCAATTGGCCAACTTTTTGAAAATTGAAGATCTTCTGCCTAATACTCCCGACATTAGGACAGCAGACAGGTGGAAAGAGCCCTGGAAGAATCTGTTTCATGCGCACGAGCGTGTCCGTGTTCGTTACAATCAGGGGCGAACTGCTAATCCCTTTAAGGTCGGGGATTTAGTCTATTGCCAGAACCACCCGATCAGCACAGCCGTGGACAAAAGAGCCGCTAAGTTGTTTTATCGTTGGTCCGGTCCATACCGCATTATGAAGTTTGCGTCACAAGTGACGGTGAGGTTGGGAGATCCGAACAGTGATATAGAGAATTTGACCACTCACATATCCAAGTTGAAGTTTTGCCATGTGGCATAAGTAGGTAAGTGGTGGTAGAAAGGTTGTCTTTGTTATATTATTATACGCTGTCCAGGCAGTGAAAGCGGCTAGAGGGTTAGGAGACCCTTGGCTCACGCACGCACACTGGCAGGCCTCCTAACAATAGACGGGGGCCGGCACTTGACCTGTGCTTCTGTCTTTTTAAATACAGTTTACTATAATAAATTAAATTTTGTTATTCTGCTTAATCTTATAGTTTTGGTCGTTCCATTTTTGATTTCATTTAAAATAAGTCCAAACACGAAGTTTGTACGACGATTTTCAAATGTTTTACGCTTATTTGTTTATTTTGAAATATTGTGATTGCTAAACTTCAGAGAATTATTTACGCGACTGTTATTAAAAAAATGTTATTATTAAAAACTAAGATTCTGATCATTTAATTTACTTTTCAACTATTTTTCTGAGACACTCCCTTTGGATGCCAGAAGCCGGTTAAATGGCCCTATGGTTCATTGTTGGAACTGCTAGCGGCCGATTAAATCAGCCCGTCAAATGACACTGAGAACTGCCAGCGGCCGATCTCGCTGGCTTTTTGTATATTCATCGTAGTGGATGCATTACTTTTAGTATCTTTTTATACTACACGTCAAATTAATTCTAAATAGTTAGGCTACTTTACTTTTTTTATACAAGGCTTTAAACTCGAGCTCAAAATTCAACTAAGTATATACTCGGAATTTTAAAATTAACTTTCTCTCTGCGTTCAAAGCTCTGATGCTTATTTTGCAGGCTTGAGACTGCCGATGGCCGCATAGCTCCTTTGTCGAAGTCATCCATGTCTGTTACTGGCCGCTTTCTCTTCAAACTTTTCTTCCGAGGAGTATGAATAATAATATTTTCCCTTTTGGTGCTGTTTAAGGTGTTATCTTGTTGATCGTCCTCAGCTGTGATTAAATCAATATCTTCAACTACACAGGGGTCTTCTTGATTTTCCAAACTTTTTTTAATCTCTGCGTTGATACGTTGTATTGTTCTCAACGAAATGCCACAAGCATCTGCTGTTCCCTGCATTACTTTCTTAGTATGAAGTAAAGGACCTCCGTTATTCTTCTCTTTCTCAAAATAGAACAGAACAGAAGCAATCATTGTTCTGCATTGAGTATGTAAAACTTGGCGTTTTTTACAAGAACTCATAATCACAAATCAACTATACACTAACCACAAATGAACTGATTCACTCACAATATACGCGACAGATTGGCTCTCTGACAAGACTGGCTGGTCTCACTACCCCGTTAGAGGTGGGCCGATATACCTGTAATAGGTATTTTGGAACGATATTTTTGTGGAACGGATGTAACAGTGACTGAAAAGTTGAAATACCTGTTATTCGCGGTGACGCTGTTCCGAGTCGAGACACGCCGCCCTCTCTGTTCCGAGTAGAGGCACACCCCCTACGCACCTACACAGACACACACACACACAAAAAGTACGCAAGATCACGTAAACCAAGGCCAAATACTAGGCGTACAAAAATATCGCTGGAACGCAAGGAACAGCCAGTAACGCGTATTTAAAATACTAGGTATTTCAAATACTAGTGGTATCACCGATACACAAGGAACAACGCGTTCCAGAGTAACAGTAGTATTTTAGTAACACCTAATATTTTAGGAACACCTAGTATTTCAGGAACAGGTAGTATCAAGCATATTTCGAGTAAGAACTAGTATGAGCCACTTTTTCGTCCTGTATACTTCATTCTGCGCAAAGAGACGGAGCTGTTTTTAGTAAAGGAAATAATTCATCCTGCTGTTACATTTATTCTCGTGTGATATGCAGATATATAATACAGAATATGCTAATAATTATATATTATACTAGTCACCAACTTGTAACTAAAATCGGTTGGTACAACTTTGTTTTTACTCAAAAAAAACTTTATGTTCCGATCGTTAGTGAAATAGTTGAATTTAATTATATTGAGTTATAACCTATAGAGTGGCTGATGTTGATAAGCTATATTATGCTTTTCATTAATGTGATTTTAACTTCACTACACATCTCACGTAAATGATGAGATTGTTGTAATGGACATTTATGCACTTTATCTAGTTCTGTTCCTTAAATATCTGTAATGCATTTAATTTACTTTTGTTGTTGCTTATTATTTATAAGTTTTTTTCATGTATTTATATTTATTTTATTACCGTACAATTTGTTTTTTATTTTTATTTGTAAAATTTTGTTTATTCTCATTCACTCCTCTTGTGGCTTACTGTTATGTTTTTATTATACGTTTCTGATGTTTTTTCACATTATTTTTCGTGGTATTACGTGTAGGCCTACTCTAAATTATTTAATTGCCCCGAGTTTCGCAACTGATTTGTCTAACCAATGTTAGTTTGTTTACTACTAGTGAAAACTTAAATTGGTATTCCCAAAGGGAGGCCTATAAATTCTCTTGTTTCTTATTTTCATTTAAACAGTAATAGTTTAATAAAGTCACAGTGTAAAGTAACACTGTTAATACTTTTAGTTTCAATTTATTTCTTCTAACAAATTATATAGTATAGGTTATATAATATCTTCAAATAAATACACAGCAAGTAGGTTTATTAATATATTAATAGGTTTATCTAGGTTAAAATAAACCTACTTGCAGTGTATTTATTTGAAGATATTACATAGGAGACCTGCAGGAAACTCAAAACGAGTTACTTACAAAGGATAATATAGGTTATGTGTATATAGTATATAATAACAGGTATTTGTACCTGTTATTTTTTTGGAACGGTATTTTCATACCTAGTATTTTAAAATAACAGTTTAGCCCACCTCTACCGTGCAAGCTATTTAACGACTAAAAAAATTCGGCGGGTAATCAGTGACTCACTCGGGGTACCCGGTACACGAGCAATGACCTCTACTGTTTGTTGGTTTGAGGGTGAATCACCCTCTCTACCTGGAAAAATGACTATAGCGACCAAGTGTAAACCAAGTAAGGAAGGGACGTCTCTCTTGCATGTTACTGAAATCTGTAATACCGGTAATTATTTTCCAAATTACGTGATACAATAATACACATTTAATTTCTGACGCGCTACCTCGTCCTCTCAAGTTATAGTTAAAGTTTAATAACATGGGCAGTAAATTTTTAATATATTTACATAGATACATATCACATTTCATTTTGTGTGTCTGTAAAACAATAATATATAATACTTTTATAATAAATAACATTTTTAAAAGTTCGTGCTAGTAAAAAGACAAACAATTATTTCGATTACGTATAACAACTATTATTTCATATATTGTTTATTTTAAATAAAAATATGAGGTTTGAAAATAATCTTTATATCTATATATTAAAATCTGTTACATATGTTGATTAATTTTTTCAGTATTATAACAATAAAGAAGTGGGTCGTCAATCTGCTCTTTATCGAGTATCACAATTGGTGAATCGGAAAAAAAATTAAAGGGAGTGTCACAGAAAAATAGTTGAAAAATAAATAAGATGATCAGTAACTTAGTTTTTAATAATCATCATTTTTAATAATAGTCGCTTAGATGGTGTTCTAAAGTTTAACAATAATTAACAATAGTTCAAAATAAACAAATAAATGTAAAACATTTGAATATCGCCATAAAAACTTCGTGTTTTGACTTATTTTAAATGCAATTACAGTCTGAATTCAATGGAACAATCAAAATTAAAAGTTTAAGCATGACAATAAAATTTAATTTATTGTACTGGACTGTAACTAAGAAGACAGCAGCGCAGGTCGAAGGCCTGTCCCTGTCTATTGTTAGGCGGCCTGTCAGTGTGTGTGTGTGAGGGTCTCCTAATCCTCTAGCCGCCTTCACTGCCTGGACAGCGTATAATTTGGCTCTTGGGTTCCAGTTTGTGAGTTTGAGAGGCCTCAGAAGGTCAGAGCTCTAGTGCTAGCACGAATTCTTGCCTATTGTTCTTCTGTCTGTCTTCTCTTTGTGCTGGCCCTGGCCAGGTTAGCACACACTTCCTACACGATTATACTTACACACCCAGGTACATATGCACCCACACAGTTTCATTTCCTCTTTCTTCTTGTCTCATTTTCCTCTGAGCCTCTGTCTTCCTGAGAGCGGTCTATTTTTCTGAGACTCCCAAAGCAGTCAAGATAATCACGGTGGTCATTTTGGAATAGTCAGGAGGCTATGGATTGATTTGTTTTTGGGGGGCAACCAGGTTGCTCTTTTGGCGTGGGGGTGTGCCGGGTTTTAATTTTTCCGTCTCGGTAAAAGCGATCAGAGCCGCCAACGCACGTAGCAGATAACTCGATTATTAACGCCGTGTCTGCGCCACGGCAACGCAACCTAGAAGGCCTAGTCAAACGTATCAGCTGCTTGCTATACACTGTTAGGATGCAGGTTAAAAAAGGTTATTATCTGCAAATCGAGACAGGTCACTTATGCAGCATAGTGGGACCGATTAATTCAGGTCTCACTCTCATTCCGTCACCAATCTTCAGGGAGAATTTTTCAACGGTCTGACGGCTCAGGGTTAAGTAAATCGTTCTATAATGAGTTCGTAAAACAGCAAAGGGCTTTCAGGGTCCCTGTACCAGCCGGGGAAAAGGGGAAGCGGAGATAGTAACATCGACACCGGTGCTCCCCGAAGCCGTCAGGCCCAGGAATACTCCTCCAGCTGAACACCTAAGGACCCACATCTGCCCGGAATGAAATTCACTGGACATTCTACACACTCCAAGGACAGTCTCTAGTACTCATGGCACACTGGTCAGCATGGTACCTTTTGAGCTCTTCAGCAAAAGTACGGGTGGGAGCGTTCTAATTATTAAACTTCAGTCAACAACAACTCAATAGACTGGCCCACTGGTATTCAGGTTAAACATAAAGTAATGCTCTTAAGGAAAATGGTACCAGAAATCCAGGTGTTTCAAATAAAATTGTAACTAAATATTTTGTGATAACTTAAATTGATGTTCTTAAAGAAATTGATACTAGAATCCAACTGTTTGAAAGACTGTAACTAAATATTTTGTGATAACTTAAATTGACGTTCTTAATAAAAAATTGTTACTGGTTACAAGAGTGTTGATTGCAAATCCTGGCACTCTGGGCTCCAGCACACTTTCGCTTCCTCTAGGTCAAGTTGTCTAGTTATTAAATTTTGCGTAACGGCCTAAGTGGCCGTTACACTTTCTATTCTTCGATCAAATGCCAGCAACCATTCGGTCATTATTTCCCTTGTTATCCAGGCCCGCTTATTTGAACACCACACCATATTCAGTTTACTCACGTCAATCCCTTTAAAACATCTAGGTTAGCAGCCTTGAATATAATAACAGCTTTTTCAAATTCGTTTATCAACTTGACGCATAGCATGATGTTTTTCCTACTGTAGACTTTTCACTTTTTAAAGTCATTGTTTTAGTGGGAAGAGCTCTGAAAAAGAGACCAGTCTCGTTAGACAGTTAAAAGAAAAACAGTTAAATTTTTTTTTTCATAACCCCCGTAAATTTCAGGTAAATTTTTCTCACTCTGACACTACGTTTTTGTCAGCTGAACCCGATTGACCACACACGGTTTTGAAAAATATGTTGTGTCTTATTCTAAACTTGTCAAGCCAGCCTTCAGATCCTTTTAAGTCGTAAATCCCTAATTCTGTAGCAATTTGGAGTGCTTTTTTACGGATAAGAGTTCCATTCAGAGGTAGTGTATGTTGTTACTACGGGCACGACAAAACCATTCAAAAGTTAAATTGCCAACTTTTAGGCCAGACTTTTTAGGAAACGATTGTTTGCCAGGCAGGTTTTCATTTTCAGTCCATGATATAACGATTACTTTTTGGTTTTTTAAAATGTCACTAATCTGCGTTTTTCCAACAGCAAATCGTGCGGCCATGTACCTAACACTAAGTTTCTCGTTTTCATACCCATTATTTCCACTTTTTCTTGTAAAGATAATGGTTTGCGTTGCTGCGCCATAGTAAACGAGATGTAGATGTTTAGGAATATAGATAAACACGTAGAGTACGCACTTTACAAAACCTAACTCCTCTGGATAGCGGAACTGTGTACATAACTGTAAAATCGCAACACATTGAGTAGGTGTGATACGGACAGGTAGTTAACCCGCTACTGGTAAACAAGCACCTAGCAACACAAACAAAAGAAGTGACCGTAAACGCTCTTGTCTCAAATGTTCACTGTGATACTGTTCACACTGTCCGTTATTCGGAAGTTTTGAACTGGTGCTGGGGCCTAGTTTTCAGTGTCCGTGTCCGTTATTAAGAACGTCCGCTATTGAGAAGCAACATGTCCATTATTCTCCTAAAACTTCTGCCGGGGAATTAATACGTTTCAGATATATATACAGGCGTCCGCTATTCGGAGGTGTCCGTTAGGAGAAGTTTCACTGAATATATAAACATGCCTATTAATATTATTAGGTATATGCCTATGTATGTATGTTTAAACCTATACATAGGCCTATGTGTAGATTTTCTATGTAGACCTGTATTTATGTAAGGAAATATTTTAGGAACACTTTGAGATTTAAAGAACAGTAAACTTGTTAAATTGTGGTTTTATTCTCGTTTACGTTTTAGTATTTGCCGTGCCGTACAAGGATAAGGTGTGCGTGGAGAATTATCATCTAAATGATACAGAAAATGAAGTAAACAAGGAACCACACAATTATATTTATTGTCGTGTTTTGAAATAATTTTACTACAACATTTGTTATGTAAGGAGGGCTCTACACTTTTACTCATTTTATGATAGTAATATAGGTACAAATTAATCATATTTTTTCTCTTGATAATTACCGATTAAACTATTGCAAAGAATCTTTATTCTTAATAACATTTTTTAATGTGTAGCCTATAATATTATATAATAAGGTTGAATCAGCTTCAAACTACTAACGGAAAATAATCTCAAGTTTCATTACTACATTTATCCATACCATTTAATTTAACAATCAGTCGGCAGTAAACCATAACACACCGTCTACGGTACTTAATAATAATTACAAGGTTTATAAGCTGACTAAATTAAATATCACTTAATATACTTTACAAAAGTAAAAATGGACACTAATTGCTTGTAAACAAACAACTGATACATAACTATTCATAGGTGGTAGGTAACTATACTATAAACAACTATTGTTAGATAACTTGCGTTAATACTAAGGTTTTCATAAATATATGCTGACAAAAGTCCGTGACAGCATTGCACATTATAATTTAAAAATCTATAGTTTTTGCGATAAAGGAACTTATTCTACTAAATAGATCTAACAATATTAAAAGTAAGTAACATTTTATATACAAGAATATGTTTTTAGTTATTTGTTATTTTACACTATTTCAACAGTTATTTCTCTAACTTCTAGAAAATATAAATAAAATTATATAAAATGTATTCGTTAAAGTTTGTTTTATTTTACATTAAGAAAAATAATTGTAATTATCAAAATTAAATAACAAAACACTGCTTGATATATAAAATGAGGCTTTATCTATATAATGTAATTACTAATCAATAGTATTTAAGTATTCAGTTAAATACATGTGTATATTTATATTATTACTTTTATTAAACACCAGATTAACGAACCATTTTCTTTAATCCCCCAAACTCTGGGTGCAAAGCAGGGCGGATATGACGAGTTTAAAGACATTTTGAACGTTTGTAAGGAATATAAATCTATTGGAAGTTATTTTGCGTAAAAATTCTGTTATTCTAACCACACACACACACACACACACACACACACACACACACACACACACACACACACACACACACACACACACACACACACACACGTATATATGATTTATGGTTGCTCACCTCGTGGTTAGTAACTAAGCGTCATACCAACTCGATTATTAAGTCACACAAATTTTATGGGAGTTATATCCTCCAGTCAGATTTCCTTATTTCCAATTAAATTCATTCTTACTGACCTGTTAACCATTAGCACTTACGGGAATTACACATAAATCTTTATTTTGGTAGCAATTCACAATTTTTAGTACCCTTTTTCCTCTCACTCCACCTGACCGCATTTGGTGATCTTTTAAAAAGATGAAACTTTTTCCCTTTATGCCCATACAACTGCAGAATTTTAATTTGCCGTTTGAGTACTACTCCATGTCTGTTTACTTTTAGCGGCCATTTTATCACTTCATTTTTGGAAAATTACGAAAATATGATTATACCAATACGTAAGAAACAAAAAAATTTACAGGCATTGCACAAATCCAATGCACAGAGAAGGGCATTGAAAATGCTTCAATAAATCTAAAAAATATATATATTTATGTTCATTCACCAATCAATGAATTCATTCTTCATTCACCAATCAATGAATTCATTCTTCATTTACCAATGTACAGATTATAAGTTAAATGTAGTCGCATTCATAAGCGAAGTTTTATATGTGTACTACGTTATTGACAACAAAGAAGTAATTTCTATGGAAACTCACCGGTTCCTATTTTCGATGACACACCAGCGGTCGTTTTCAAATGTGCGACACGTCCTTATAAACATTTTCAATGTTAAAAGACCTCCTTATCTAAATAAACTGTACACAGTGCCAATTTATGACAACTGTATCGGTTGTAATTTATCCATCCTATTTAACTCAAACCTATGGATTCAGTTTTCGAATGCAGGAAATGTCTCTTCATACACACACGCGCGCGCCTTTTTTATTTTAAGATATGTTTCTCCGGTAACAGTTGCGACAATACAAAAGACCTGTCCTTTCTTGTCGGGTTTTTAAATTATTAGCTAATTATTTTGTATCTGACAAACATTTATAAAGTTACTAAAAATTAAGAACAATTTGTGTTTGCTTTAAATATAATTTCCTATTCAGTGAACTGAACAAATGTATCTTTAACCAAGTGAATACTTTATTGAAAACTGATGACAGTAGACTTTACAAAAGCCAAACCCTGTGTGAATGTAAGTGTATTTGTGAGGAGTTGCTTTCATCAGGCAACTGACCTAGTTTTAAATTACACAATTCTCCAGCTATCTATCAGAACGGGCCACAAAGTAACGTCACTTCTACCACATTATGCTCTTAGACTGAAGTGCTGCGATATGCAAAAAAAAAAAAAAAACAAAACAAAACCCGTTGACATCTTATAACCGCTGTTCATTATTCAGTCACATGATGCGTAAAGAAATTTTTTCTCTATGTAAAGAACATAGATTATCCACTAATTATAGACAAAATTCATTTTATTAATTATCTGTTTTTTTTTTCAATAACTTCAAAATATTAAATTAAAAACATAAAATAATAAATATCATTACTATAATCTAATATTAATAATGATAATAAAAATATATAATATTAACAGTAATAGTAGTAGTAGCAGCAGCAGCAGCAGCAGCAGCAGCAGCAGCCGTAGTAGAAGTAGTAGTAGTAGTAGTAGTAGTAGTAGTAGTAGTAGTAATAGTAGTAGTAGTAGTAGATAGACTCCTTATTGTTTAATCTCTTGTAAAACTGTATTTGTTGTGGCTTCTTCAAATATCTTTTCGAGCCTTATCGATTCTATACTTTTCCCACTGTTTGGTGATATTTCATGAAGATCTTCTTCCATTCCACAGAGGCATCATTCCTTTCAATTTACATACCCATACCACAGTTTTCTTTGTTCATTTATTAGTTTCAATATATCTCCTTTTTCCTATTTCGTAGTTTTCATTTTTCGATACTTATCTCCTCCTTCTGTATTTGTCCCCTGATTCATTCTTCCAATCTTTGTTTCAAATATTTGTAGCTCCTTTTCTCCTTTTCATGTTAAAGAGTTGTCTCAATAGCATCCCTCACTAAAGGACATGTTGCTTCGTATACTTTTAAATTAGCATTGTTAATAATTGCTTTGTTTTTACGAATACTTTTTATGTACAAACGTTTTTAGGCCGCCTAGATTGTCTAATTCATTGCAGCTCTTCTTTAACTGTTATTGTCTCTTATGGCTAATAAATACTTAAGTACTTGTAACCCTATAATTCTAAATGTAGCGTTCATTAAACAATTTTCTCTGTAATTATTCCAGCATTTTAGGCCTACCTTTGAAAGATCAGCACTTATCCCGAATGTGGTCATTTTCCCTTAGACATATCACAAACACCAAGTTAATAAAAAACGTCATTTTTATTGTTGTCCTCTGTTTGTTGTCTTCTCTTAAACTAATAAAACAGGCCCTGGTGCTGCATTTTTTTTTACTCATCTGCATCTCACTAACTCATTACACTTTCAAAGTTTACCGAATCCTATGTTTTTCTTTCAATATTTCCGCTTAGAATCTGTTCTTCTTTCCATTTTCGTCAATGAGTAACAATAGAAAATTTTTTATTCAGCCTTCATATCCTGAATCTGTTAAATTTTTTACTTGTTTGCCTTCAGATATGCTGGCAAACTTTTACATTTTTTAGTAATCTGTATACAACTCCTTCATTCTTCTTTCAATCTGTTGCTTCCTTTCATTTTTTGTTGTCAATGTAGTGCCTTCTTTAAGTTCATATAATATTTACGAAATCATTACTTGGAAGTAGGGAGAATGTGACAAATTTTCATCCGCGATTATGTAAAACGTAACGCTCGTTTTTAAAGGGTTAGATTGTTACATATGAATATTTTGCCCACACTTTTTCGTAAATTTACATACTTTGTTTATAAGCAAGAACGTGGTTACTGTGTTTGTAAGCATTATTAGTTTCTAGACTCAATACATAGCACACGTCCATTTATACCCGAATATACAAAACGTGAAAGTATTTGTAAGTGCAGGAAAGCTTGTATCTTAAAAAATTGTATCTGTGGCTACAGTACGAATATTTTTAATTGTTAACGAATAAAGATTAGAAAGCTTAAGAATAACAAAGCCACAGAACACGATAATCTGTCAACAAAATTACTAAAGCGTTGGGGCGAAACTCTTAATGATTATTTGATCTAATTCGTATGGTCTGGTTAAAAGGAATAATGACCGAACAGTGTAACACTGGAATAATATGCCCAATTTATAAGATGGAAATAAACTGGATTGTAACAATTCTAGAAGTACAACGTTATTCATCGCTACATACACAGTAATGACCTCAATAATTAATGGAAAGCTTAAATAATTGGCCGAAACGTTATTGGAATACCAATGTAGTTTCTGACCGAAAAGAGGTACTTCTGATCAATTGTTTGTTATAAGGCAGATTATAGAAAAGTGCTACTATCAGAATATAGATGTCACACGCTGTTTGTGGGTTTTAGACAGTGCATTTGATAGTATACGAAGGGTAAAACTGTATGAAGCCATGCAGGATATGGGAATTCCTTTGAAACTTATAAAGCCAACGAAGATGGCCATGAGAGTTACAAAAGCCAAATTTAAGTATGAGAATATGCTGAGTAAGCATTTGAATTTAAGCAAGGGAGTTAAGCAAGGTGATGGCTTTAAATACATAGATAAGCAAGGAACAAGAACAATATTTAATAAAACAAGCTAAATTGGAATGGGACTGAATATAAATATTAGCAGGACTAAAGAAATGATAATTTTTTCATCAGAAAATAAAATAAATCTATTTGATAATTCATTTGATGCAATTAATAAGCTCAGATACCTGGGTAACATGATAAATAATGAAGGGTCCATAAACACATGACATAATACAAGTAGGAAATAGTGCATATTGTGCTAACAATATACTATTAAGAAGACTGCTCATTAGTTGTAACAAAAAATAAATACATATAAGACACTTATCAGTTTCATTGTTGCTTATGGAGACGAGAATTAAACATTAACAAAAAAGGAACAAGAAACACTAAGAAGGTGTGAAAGAAAGATTGTAAGAGTTTTTTATGGCCCGGTTAAAAAATTAATAATGAATGAAGATGAAGAAAGATGATGATGAATGGAGAATAAGAAATAACCAGTAGATAGATGAGCCATTAAAGCATGAGGACACTGGAAGTTTCGTAAGGGTTCAACGCATTCAATGGATAAGACATCTAGTGCGAGTGGGTAATCGGCGTATGCAAAAGAAAATCCTGATGACGCAAGTCTATAAAAGCAGAAAGAGGAGCCGACCTAGGATAAGATGTTCGGATGATGTGCTGAATGACTAAGAAGAATGGCTAGGAGGGATTACGCTGAGATGACAAAGGATAAGAGACGTTGGAGGAGTTTGGTGTTGAAAGATTGACTGACGTTGGTCTGTAGTGCTAAAGAAGAAGAAGTAGGAGGAGGAGGAGGAGGAGGAGAAGGAGAAAAACGAATGAAAATTTAGAAAACAAAAACTTAGGTTTAATATCTCCTTCAGATAACAGATAACATGTAATACGTGTTGTGCTTCTTGGATTCCAAAAATGACAAAAGCTGCAGGACATTATTGAAAGAAATATTTAGCTTATATACGCTTTTGTTGTGTTGTATTTTGCGTTTTTTAGTTTTGTTGCGTTATTTTATCTTGCATAATTGTACTTTTATTTATATATCACTGGCGTAATAGTACATGTACTACTCGTTACTGTAATTTGCATATTCTTTGACACGTTATTTAATGGGGCATGTTTATTTCACAAGTGTAAGAGGTATTGAGTTGTTTTCTTAGAGCCTGCTTTGTAAGTTGTTTGTAGAGTCAGTGTTTTGCTGTATATAGGAAACAATTTTTGTATATTTAAGCGCCTAAATTTGTAATTTTTACCTTAAACGATAGGACCAGCAGAATTAGCAGGAAATTATCGGACATCTCAACAATTGAGGGATACTATGAAATTAAACGTAATGTGCTTTTTAGTTAACATGTCGAAAATCGTATCGGCAACGATGCTCACGGCAAACCAATTACGAGCTGTTACAACAATATATACTACGCATGTAGTCAAACACAATAAGAAACGATGACACTCTTGAAGAAGACATTTCAACTGACATTGAAATTCATCTGATGTTCTTCTGCATTTTTAGATTCACGTGTGCTTTCTGGTCTCATATGGTTTTGCAAATATTTTAACTGAAAATATTTACAAAAAATTAATAGGAATAAATTTTATACATTTCGAAACTACATCTACTAGGAGAAAGCTTCCTATTTAATGACAACACCTATAAATGTATTATACTAATAATAGTAGTATAGTGTACAGTGAACGGAGATACACCATGGAGTAATAATAAATTCTCGCGTTAACATTCATGCAAACTTCCTGTGTTTATTGTTATCAGTCTCAAATTATATGTTTTTGTATAACAGTAATACACAGTATGAGTCATTCGTAATGTTACAGCATGCAATATAATATTTCATTAGCAGCCAGCCAAATGTTCTATAGTTTATAGGCAATACCCACACGAATAGGAAAAGCAATAACAAAAATGGATAGCATTTATTCCTTATAAATCTTCACTTGCCATATACAAGTACTTGTTTAATTGTAATAATGGCAAAGCCAACTAATTTTGTAATTGGTAAAACGTAGCTAACAATAAAAATGAGATTTTAACTTTATATTACGCAAAATGTCACTATGTACATGAGTATTGCACTGCTCTTTTCAGATTTGGGTTCTTTATTTATTTGAAATTTTCTGATTTACAGCATGAAATAATAACTCTTGGATTTCAGGGCTTAAGTATTAAAACTGTAACCTAACTAGGTTAGGTTACAATACATTTCTTCAGTCTTGTTTTGATATTTCTTCACTTCTTCAGTCTCTCGCCTGTGGCGCTTGTTGGATTTAATCATTTAACCTGTCAAGCAGAATTAAGAATTGTTCCTAGTTAATTTACAAATAAATAATACTTTACAAGTTATAGTTCTGTGCTAGTGAGTGTCTATCTTCTTAAAATAATTAATGTCTTAATAACACTGAGTTGGGATTAATCTGTGTATACACTTAATTACATTTTCTGTTTAATTGTGAAACTTCACGAGGTTAGGTTTTTGTGATGCTATGATTGAATTACTAAGACACAATATTACCTGACAAGTGAGTTTAACACTTTTACTTACTAGTATTTAATTCTTTTTCGTTTTTTTCTTTTTCTCGTTCTTATATTTTGTTGCACCTTATTGGAATATTAGCAAGAGATACTTAGTTCACGCCCGGGTTCACAACTTGCGGTCACGTTACCAATTTAAATTTAATTATTTATCAATTTCACTCTGTCGCGTATCACGTCTGTACACAGTAATGGCCAAATCAAGAGTGACCCTTTCTTCTCCAGCGCGGCTATTCTGGCGTCCAGGAAATAACTTCGTTTACTTTTCGTTTACCAACAATACTTTAACACATTTTATATTTTCGCATATTTGGCTATTTACTATGGTTCTTGACTGACCAAATATGCTTAGCTTAACCGAATTTTATATAATTATTAGCTTTTTAGGTTAAATTTCCACACGTAATACTGTACAGATGTACAGAGTACAAAGCGATTTACATATTTGTTATAATACAAAATATGTGCATTAACTCTACGTTAACTTGATTACGTAGCAGAACATAGTTTCTATTTGTTCTATGACATACTATTAATACAATTTGTGACTGAACTAGTGCAAAAATATTTAAAACAATTCAATACTAATTTTAGCTTGTTAATGAAATTTACAAATAATTATAATCATTTTGGGGTTAAAAATTTTTAAAATCAAATGTCCATAACTAGCCAATGCTAGGTCCTAGCCCTTCCACATACATTCAAGATGGCTGACAATGTTATTCTACAGATTACAATTTTTACTATGATTTCACGGCATTTTACATTTTTACAGTTTATTTTACGGCAGTATTATATATATTGCAACGATACAGCCATACGCTGTATTAAGCATTAATTGAAATAAATATAAATTTTGTATAATTTGTATAAGTTACGGGTAAATGGACAGGTCTGAGATTGCAAAAATAATTCATTGTTAGATTAGGGGAGAATTAACCTGTTTCGACAAGCAGTGAACACCTGCTCAATTGTATGTGTGTTACACGTGTATCTTGTGTGTGTTAGTGATGCAGGCATAGACAGGAATCTCAGCAACCCGCCCCAAGTAATTAATAAAATAATTATTTTAATTCACTGTGCGAAAACTAATTAGTGTATGATCAAACCAAAGGCACCAAAGTGTGTGTGAAATTTATAGTTATCCCCAGTGAAAAGATGACGTTAATAGAACACGTTATGCGAAGACAGTGCAAAATAAACGTGCTAAAAAATACGCAAATTACCCTAAGACGCTCAAATTAATACAGTGAGTGCTTAATCGAATTAGCTATGATTTGTGCTATCTCAATTCCGTGAAAAACATTGCTATTTGCTAATAATTGCAAATAGATGAAAAGGTTCGGGAGTGGGAGCTGTCACGAGATATGCAAGTATCGACAGGACGATTTTGAAGCCGACTGGCGCGGAATATCGAGAGGGTATAAATTAAGGGTTCGACCAAAACCCCTTCTCTTCATTTCAAGACACAGTTGCAGCCGGACATGCTGTCCGTCGGCAAAACAGTTTATTTTTATTCTATTACAAGTCGCAGTAACAAACGAAATAACGTTCGTTAAATTCACGGCAATATTACGGAAAAAGTAAATACCGCAATAGTAAGTCTACCAAGAGTATATACTGGAAAGCTGCCGGAGAACGACGCTGGACTCTAGACGTATCCAGGAACATGCTGCCGTAGAACGACGCTGGACTCTAGACGCATCCAGGAACATGCTGCCGTAGAACGACGATGGACTCTAGACGTATCCAGAAACATGCTGCTGTAAAACGACGCTGGACTCTAGACGTATCCAGGACCACGCCAGGATAAGAGGAATGGAAAACTAACTCTGGACAACGCTGGACCCCGGACAACAGTTGTAAGATCATCAGAAATCGAGGTGACATGCGTAATGCATTTTAAATGATGTGTAAAAAAAAGAGCTCATAAAGACGATTTCAAAAGACAGTAAATTAAAACAAATAAAAGTTTATACTTAGTAATAATATGTTAAAATGTAAATAAATGTTTAGTCGTAAGAATGAGCGATCGCATATATATATATATATATATATATATATATATATATAAGCATTAATAAATGAAAGAGAATTTAAAGTAAAGAGAGTAGAGTTTAGTATCAAAATAGATAGTAAAGTGATTAGATATTTGAAGTATAGAAAGACTAATTTGAAGTTGAATATTAAAACAAGGCCAGTCTACAAGAAATTAAATTTAAATTGAATTTTAAAACTTGGTATAGACTGAGCGAGTAGAGGTCAGATCTGAGATAAGACAATTTATTTCAATATAAAAATATTTTAGTTTTATAATAAATTAATAAGCCAATTATTTAACATGTCTAGATATAAGATTATTAACATGTTTAGATATAAGAGATTTTTTTAAATATGTGTAACGTTGCATATCATAAGATATAAACATTTAATAATGAGCAATATCGTGACCGACAATTATTAATGATGTTTATGAATATTTATAATAATGAATAACTAATAAATATGAGTTTTAAATACTGATAAATAAAAATACTCTTATTATAAATACACCTGGTATAATTATACAACCTGCATGAATTACTGTATATCGAATTTACATATAAATTAGTTGTATAAGTTTGTATCCCTTGAACGTGAGGCCTGACATGCCCACATGTATATGTAACGTTGTAATATATATATTGTAATAAAACTACAAATATAAAATAAAATAAAGATATAAAGATAGTAATCGTGATGCTAATAACTGTTGTCTGAATCTCGGTGTTGAACTCGCCGATGATAAAGCTCCACTTTGGATTCACCAATTGGTAATTAATCCCAATTACAAATAATAAATTAAATATAAATAATGTATGATAATAAAGGGTGATTTGTTAATAATAACAATTTTTTTAAGTTATAAAATTTTAGCTTATTTTTTGTTTAATTAATTTATTCAATTAAATTAATAAATAATTAATTAACTGTATGTGCTTTAATTACTTCCAATTATATAGGTAAGAATTTGTGCTTCGAAACTATATGTTTCTATTAATAATTTAATTGTGTAGTTAGATCTATTAATTCTCTCTTCTGACTTTGCTCTTTTTCTTCTTCTCAAATACTTATTTTGTCACTCTAAATTATTTTTAGAAGAAAAGAATCACTAACATTTACTATACAAATAAATACAAACTCTTATAACTGAATAATTATGTTCATTTATTAACATTTGAAATTGTGCGCCATTCTGGCTGCGCGTGGACCAGGCATTGGTTGATATTTGCTCAAGTCGGTAGCGAACAATATTGACAAAATATATGTTTACAAGATTAATTAATTAGGATTCTTTTAACTGTCGAAATGGTCAGAGAGGGTAAGGAACAAGATACAATACTTACAGCTATTTTTAAAATAAATTATTATGGCTGAAAAAACAATATTATTATGTAAATTGACAATTATAAAAAGTAATATCGAACCATTCGTCGAAGTCGAACTGACTTCAAGAAGGCTGTGTCCTGGGCTCGTTCGGAAATTAAGTATGGCGGCCGTCACCTCGATTTCTCTGCTATGCACTGCTGGTGCTGGTTGATCTTCTCCCTCAGAAATAAACGAGTATTCCCTTCTCTGCGAAGTTGTAGTTGTCCTGGAATATAGTGTGGAGTGTTCTTCTTTCTTCTGCGATGTCGTTTCGTGATGGTTTACTGGTGAAGTGTTCGGTGTTCAAATGTGTTGTATTCGTGTTCTGCTAATACGGTTTAATATATTCTCAAAATGGCCGTTGATTCTGGTGCTCGTGTTAGATAATGTTATTGCTGTTGTTCTGGATTCGTGAGGTGTTAATTATTATCTGTTGGTGTTATCTTTACTTAGTTAACCTCGGTTACACTTTTCGAGGCTGCACTCACGGTTTTTGCACTAATTTATACTTTTTCGGTCTTCTGTCAGTAATTCCTCAACTGTTCATATTAACGATTAACAATAGACTGGCGACTGAAAGTCGTCGTTTTGGGGTAATTTATGAAATGTCTTTTTCCTCTTCCCATTGTTTTTTTATAAAAGTACATGCCTCAGATTTGGTTCATCATCTAAATATACATAACAAGTTTTCCTATTTATTGCTGTAACTCAATTATTTATTAATTTTACAAAAATCTAACTATTCAGCAATATTCTTAAATTAATTTTACATAATTTGATATATAGCTGGGTCTGTTTTGAGTTCATATAAGCCTAAAATTTACAAGTTTTGATAATTATGGTAGGCTTCATATTTTGTACAAATTTAGTATTTAAATGGTTTACAAGTGTTTTTCTGATAATATTTCTATGAAATAATATTAATCACTCCGTGATTATTATTTGTTGTTCATAATTTTGTTGTTATAACACTTCAATATTGATTAATTTACTTTTTAGTCTGAGTTGATTACCAATTTAGGCATAGTATTAGTTATTTCCAAAGAAGTTAATTTTCTTCCTTTGTCATTCCATTCGTTATTATTTGTATCTGTACTGATTATATTTTCATATTTTTGTGTTGTATGGATTAAATTCTACTCCTTATATTATGTAGTTTGATTGAATTTATTTAATTAAGTTTGACTCTCTGATAGATGGTTTTGGTTTATATTACTGGTCTGTTTTTCTAGAGTGGTGTATTAGCTAATCTGCTTTGTATTTGTTATATGGTTTACAGTTTTAAATAAAATTATGACATTCCTATTTCCTACTTGCCTCTCTTGCCTTGACAAACTTGAAAATTACAGTAGTTAACATTATATTGAATACAACAGAACATCTTATTATCTACTATTTTCATCTATCACCTAATTATAACAAAAACATCTTATTCCTATTATTTTTAACTGTATTATTCAATGATAACACAATATCTTATACTTATTATTCCCTAGACATAATTTAATTAGAAAATAAAAACATCCTATTACTAGTAATACTGTCAGTCATTATGTGACAGTACTAATGCACCTGAGTGTCATTAACAACTCAACTGTGATTAAAAACATCTTATACCTATTATCACCTTATATCTAATATATTATCTAATTAACAATAAATAACAAACATCTTATTATTAGTTATACCCTCAGTTATGAACTGTCCTCTGGTATTTATTGTCCTTCTCAACAATTTACTTAACTGTAATTAAAAAACATTTTATGGGTAATAGTATTTCTTATATCTAATTTAAAAAACTCTTATTACTAATAATGTCAGTCCTTAGACTGTCTTTGATCCTTATGGTTCTACTAGTATTATCTACACTCATGGTAGTCCTTTTATATTATTTACACTTCATTGAATATTTTTTCATAGATTTTTTAGCTATGTTTCTCACTACACTCGCTGTAGTTTCTAATTTTTGTTACCTCACTTCACTTTATTGGGTTCTACACTATGGTAGCCTTTTTAGTGGGTTCTACACTAATGGTAGTCTTTTAAATAATTTTTTACATATAATACTTATCTCTAGTTTACAATTCGGTTTTCATTGGATTGTATCTTGTAACCTTGAGTTACTGGGGCTAAATATATTTGTTTTAATTTAGTTCAATGGTATGCATTCCTTTATAAACATTTTTGGAATAGCTCGTATTATTTCTAGGCTCTTTTTAGGAATCTTGACATATTTGGTCCTTTCTTCCTTATTATATTAGTAAATTTCTTGTGTTGTGGTTTCTCTGCTTCTTGACTTTATAAATTTCCCTTATTGAAATTGTTTTCACCTCTTTACCTCTTTTTTCTTTTCTTTCCTTTTTTACTGCTTCCCCAATCTACTGGGTATTCTGCTGGTTTATTGGGTTTTTACATATGGTAGGTTATTCGTATATTGACCAATAGTTTTCTTTGTTATTGTTTATTCTTATTAACATTTTATTGACTTAATGTACAGTTTTTTTAGTTTAATCTTTAACCATTTATTATTCTCACTCACTATGGACATTTTCTTCTTTATTTATGTTGCATTAATTTAAAATTTTAATGTGATAATTTTGTTATGCTACATATGCTCTCCTGTAAAAGTGATTAGTTCAGATCATACTCTTAGTATGGATGAAATAATTACTACTAATTCATTTTATTTACTATATTTTCTTCGTGATTACCTGTTTTCACTTTATATACCTTCTTTTTCCACCGTTGCTTTCTCTCAGATGATGTGTATCTCCTTCATTAGTTTCCTTTTTTCATTAATAAGTAATCATCAATCTTGTGTATAACATTATCATTTTATATCCTTTCTTATTTGGTGCTTCCTCACCAGTATGTTTACTCCCTAACATTCCCTAACATAATGAATTGGAACAGGTGAGAGTGGCACTTTTGGCTTCAATCCCTGCTGTCCAATACTTCAATTAATTGAGCCCAGAGGTATTATCATCTCTGCTCAAAATATAAGACTGATGGCATTTTCTACATCCAGTCATAAAAATAAATAATCAGTAAAAGTAGTCTCTTTTGACTAAAATAAACATCCTTAGATTCTTCACTTCATAATATTTTATATCAATTAATACTTTTATACACTTGACTCTTCTTCTCTATTAAAGCTTATTCCATATTATGTGGTTTAGGTATGTGGTATAATATACATTCATCATTTCATCTTCTTATCTGGTTTACATAGTAATTAGCATTTATATAGATTTTTTCTCTACCATTTGGTATCCAATGAGTTATTTTATTGCTCATGGCATAACATTAATTAATTCTTTATCACTTATCACTATAACAGTGGTTATTACAACAATATTATCATTAATAGTACCAGGATTTTTGGGTTCTGGTCTTAATATTTGGTTTTTACTTAGTTGGTCCTTTTTCATTGTTCCATCTTTATCAAATTATTTTCTTTGTGAGTTTGGTTAAGTTGTTTTGATTAAATTACATGATATTCTTGTTTCTTCTCTCTTTTTCATTTGAAATTCTGTATCATTTTTGTCTTAAATTGCCTCATTTACCTAATTTATAATAGTGGTCATTGTTAGCATAGTCACTATTATCATACAAACTATAGTATGGTTTTTTATAGCTGTGATAGTTTATTGAGTTATTATTTTATTTTATTTTTTTTCTTAACACTGGTTTTTATGAGGATTTGTTTCATTCCTTCTTCTGACATTTTTAACATTTATTAATATATTGTTCTGGTAACATTAAATTATCCAATTGTTTAACATAGGTTGTTCTCTTTGTTTACTGGAACCTGTTCTTTTTGTTTTGGGTCTCTGGAGAGTTTGAGAGGGATTTTTTTTTTCATTTGTACTCCATTTACTTTCAAATTCTTTTGTGTAAGAGTTCACTCAAATTATGAGTGTGATTTGTTCTTACTCTTTTAGAATTTTGTATCTCTTTCTTACAAAATCTCTTTTTATATTTAAGAGTTATTTCTCATCATTCGTATGAGTTGTACTTACTACTTTTTAACTTTAGATATTTTTATTCAACTAAATTCTTTCTCATTCATAAGAGTTTTTCAAATATTTTGGTGTAAGTTCTACTTACTATTGTCTTGAATTTTGAACATATTTTATTCATCAAAATTCCTTTTTTTCTTCATAATAGTTATTCGAATATTTGGTGTAAGTTGTTCTTACTATCTTTTGAATTTGGACATTTTTTATTCTTTAATAATTGTTTCGAATACTTCTTGTAAGTTGTTCTTACTACTTTTTGAATTTTGAACGTTAACAAAATTCTTTTTTCATTCATAATAGTTTTTCGAATAATCAGTGTAAGTTGTACTTACTATTTTTTGAATTTGGACATTTTTTATTCATCAAAATTCTTTTTGTTTCTTCATAATAGTTATTCGAATCATTTGGTGTAAGCTGTTCTTACTACTTTTAGAATTTTGACATTTTTGTTCATCAAAATTCTTTTTTGTTTCTTCATAATGGTTTTTCTAATGATTAATGTAAGTTGTACTTACTATCTTTTGAATTTTGAACTTTTTTGTTCATCAAAATTCCTTTTGTTTCTTCATAATAGTTATTCGAATATTTGGTGTAAGTTGTTCTTACTATCTTTTGAATTTGGACATTTTTTATTCTTTAATAATTATTTCGAATAGTTCTTGTAAGTTGTTCTTACTACTTTTTGAATTTTGAACATTTTTGTTCATTAATTGTCCTGTTGTTTCTTCATAATAGTTATTCGAATCATTTGGTGTAAGCTGTTCTTACTAATTTTAGAATTTTGAACATTTTTTTATTCATCAAAATTTTTTTTGTTTCTTCATAAAAGTTATTCGAATCATTTGGTGTAAGCTGTTCTTACTATTTTTTGAATTTTGAACATTAACAAAATTCTTTTTTCATTCATAATAGTTTTTCGAATAATCAGTGTAAGTTGTACTTACTATTTTTTGAATTTGGTCATTAACTAAAATTCTTTTTTCTTTCATAATAGTTTCTCGAATAATCAGTGTAAGTTGTACTTACTATTTTTTTTTAATTTGGACATTTTTTATCTCTCCTCTATATATTTTTTAATTTATATTTGATTATAAGTTCCTTTTACTTTATTTGAAATGATATCTTTTAATACATACGTATTGTTATTATTGTTTTTAATAATTAGGTATGGGCCGGTATACAGCAGTAACAACTTTTTGGTAATGCCTTCCAAGTACTGGGTAATTCCCTGTTTTTAGTAGTACCTTTTCTCCGACTTCATAGCTTATTATCTTCTTAATCGCCTTTTGGTACTTGTTCTTGTGCCTTTCCTGGTCTTCTGCCAATTTATTGTAGAACCTGATTCGATTGAACTTGTATTCTTGACTCAGGGGGAATACTATTATGTCTTGTATTTCTCTTGGAGGCGGTTTTTCATACATTGCCGTGTATGGCGTGGTACCTATACGGGGTGATATGCCAATATGGGGTGATATGCCAAATTAAGGAATTCTTCAGTAACTAATAAATATTCTTGCCACTTGCTTTGTTGATTATGGCAATAAGTCCGTAATATTCTTCCGACTTCTCGCAGTACCCTCTCAGCTGGATTACTGCTGGGGTGGTAGACAGATGTCTTGTACGTCTTAATGCCCAACGTATTTAGAGTGTTTTCCACCTCCAACCCTTAAATTGCGTTCCATGGTCTGTGATTATGGATGCCGGGCTCCCTATCTCTGGAATGTAATGATTTGTTATTACTCCTAGAGTCTTCAAAGTGGTGGCTCTGTTCACGGGGTACAGTTTTGTGAATTTTGTGAAGTGATCCATCATGATAACAATGTATTTGTATCGATGGCGTCCGCCACTGCGGGGAAATGGGCCACAGATGTCCAGAAAGACCTTCTCCAGTTTGGCTTGTGAGGTAATTGGTATCATCATACCCTCTTTTCTCTCATTGTTGGTTTTCACCAATTGACATATCAGACAGGTTTTGAGGTAGTTTCTCGTCTTTCTATTTATATTTTTTATATGGCAATTCTCTTCTATAGCCTTGATCACCTTCATGGCTCCCATGTGACCGTATCGTAGATGATAGTCCAGGATGATATCCTTTTCGATTGTAGTAGGGATCATGATCTTCCATACCTCTTCATCAAGGGATGTTTCGTTATGTACACAATAAAACTTGGTTAGTGTGTCATCTTGGCTGGAGAGACGAAGTTTAATGTGGTTTAACTTCGGGTCGGACTGCTGGTGTTTGCTGATGTCCTGCACTATCTTTTCTAGATCGGATCTGTCCTTAATAATATTATAGATCTTCAAGATGCTCTCCTTTTCGCCTTCGAAAGTTTGTTCTTCCAGATTTACTCTCGACAACACGTCGGCTACAACATTTTTACTCCCAGGAACATACTCCCACTGTATATCGTATTCCTGCAGGGCAAGTACCCATCTGGTCAATCTACCATGGCTTAACTTGCATCTTCTCAGAAATAATATAGATTTGTGATCTGTTCGAACGGTCACTGGATATCCGAGGATATACGTCCGAAACTTCCCACAGGCAAAGACTACACTTAGCAGTTCCTTTTCCGTCACGTTATAGTTATTTTCACACTGGTTAAGGGTTCTGCTAGCAAAGCTCACTACTAGATGGTTTCCACTTTCGTCTTCTTGGTACAGTGTTGATCCCAAGCTAATGTTACTAGCGTCACAGTTTAGAAAGAAGGGTCGGTTAAAATCTGGATGGTTGAGCATTACTGCTTCTAAGAACTTCTCCTTAATTGATTTGAAGATTTCGTCTTGTTCTTGACCCCATCGCCATTTATTCTTGGACGATAACTGGTACTGAAATCGGGCCGTCAGTTCGGAATAATTATTTTGGAACTTCCTATAGTAGTTACACAGGCCTAAAAATGATTGTAGTTGCCTTCTGTTTTTAGGTATAGGGAATCGTTGTATGGCGTCTACTTTTTCTGTTGATGGTGTTATTCCTTGACTGTTTAACTGGAAACCCAAGAATTGCTCTTCTTTAGCTATAAGCTTGGACTTGTCTAGTTTAAGGGTAAAATTATTTTCAGCCAGCTTCTTCAAGACATGCTCCACACGGTAACAGTGTTCTTCCCAATTGGTTGATGTTATTAGGAGATCATCAACATGGACAGTCGTGAATTGGAGTGCCTCTGGTCCGAGTATATGATCCATACTGGCGACAAAAACAGCTACTGAGTTCACTAACCCGAAGGGCAACCTCTTAAACTGATAGTTGCGCCCTTCGAAGATCAACGCAATGTATTGCCGGCTTGCTGGGTGCAACTCCACCTGCCAATACCCGCACACGGTATCCCATGTAGTAATGAACTTAGTTCCGTGAAATCTCTTCAATATCTCATCAATTTAGCCAGGTGAGGTACGATCGTTAATAATCATTTTATTTATCTCACGTGCGTCAAGGCAAAGCCTTACCTTCCCATTTTTCTTTTGTATAGCCACAATTGGGCTAGTGTATGGCGATTGACTGCTTTCGATAATATCTTTACTGATCATATTCTGGATCTCTGTGCGTACGGCTTCCCTCAAAGATTGTGCTATGGGATACGACTTTCTATTAAATTCTACCGGTTCTCTGAATCGTATGGAACATTGGTAGTTCCGGATCTTTCCAGGTTCATCCGAAAATACAGCTCGATATTTTTCATATATGTTGACTAATTGATTCAGCTGGTTTTCCTCTAATTGATCGGTAGTATTGTGGCACTGGAAGTCACGTATCTCCTGAATCTTTTGTGGCCATAGGTCATCTTCCAAATTCTGATGTACTGGCTTGTTGTTAGTCGAGTAGTTTGACAAGTAATTCACCTTATTTTTGTGGTCGAGAAGTTGTCTGGAGTCTAGCATCTTGTTGTTAGTTAAATTGGCTACCCAGGTCGAACCTTTAGAAAAGAGTGATACCTTCCCTCGGCACAAGTCGGTAACGGCTGAGTTTCTGCGCCATATGTCACATCCTATCATGATGTTGAAAGGTAATCCGGCTGCAACAAGAAATATCATATCCACACTAATGCCCTGACTGTTGACACTTAGGGATACCTGTTTTCTTATGGTTTTGTTCTGTCGGCAGGTAGCTCCTACAAGTACAATTTTATTAATAGGTAGTACCGGTAAGTTTTTGTGGCATTCCTGCTGTATCCGGTCCAATTCATTATTATTTATTATAGAGACGTTTGCTCCAGTGTCTATCATTATGTGAACAGAAATACCCTCAATTTCTGCAATTATATATATTATTTCGTTGTCATTATTATTAATGTTTATTTCGTTTTCTTCTAGCAAGTCCTTACGGATATCTTTCAAATAGTTATTGTATATTATTGTAAAATTTTTTCTTTCTTCTTTCGATTTTATTTCTTGATCAAACCCAGCAGATTGAAGCAGTAAAGGGTTATTGGAGTTTATTACTGCCTTCGTTCGTTTAAATGCTCCGCATCATTACGGATTAGGCCGTTGGAAGCATCAACTTGGAGTCCTGAAACTGCTTCGTTTGGTTCAGCACGATCGTCCCGTTGGGCTTCCGTTACAGGTAGTCTTCGTTGATTGTCCAGGCTAGAACTGCGTCTGGGTTCATACTCTCTGTTAACGATTACTTCCCTGACTTCCTTGAAAGGTCTCATACTCATAATATCGGCTCCTTCGTTGAGGCTGGTACCTCCTCTGTCCACTGCCTTCCGCTCTGATGTAGTTAATATGGGGTCGATAGGTCCTGTAATTATTGTTATTACCTCCATTTGGGTAATTCCTGTTATAATTACTATGATAATTGTTATTAGAGGGTTTGGGGTTTCTCTGACCATTTGGAACATAATTACGGTTATTATTATAATAACCGTTGTTATTGGGTGGACGGTTATTATTATTATTATTATTATTGTTGTTGTTGCCCTCATTATTATTAATTCGGGGAACAGTATTATTATTATTATTGTTATTAAATCTAGGTACATTATTGTTATTACGGGGGTTATGATTGTATTCGGCATTATTCCGGTTTGCGGAATTATAATTATTGTTGTTGCCCACGTTCTGCCGATTATTATTATTTGAATTATTGGTGTTACTTCTTGGTTCCGGCATTTCATATCTCCTACGACTTTGGCGGTAGTAATCCTCGTGCTCATACATTTCTAAGAGCTCGGTCATAGCTTGTACAGTCTTTATTTGACTGTTTCTTCTAGCTTTTATTATATCTTCCTCATAATGGTATGAGAGCTTGCTGACCAGGCATTCTTCCGGTATTCTGGGCTCTAGATGTTTGGCCACACACACCTTTCCCAAGAAGTACGCCGTTAGAGTCTGGTTTCCATACGGGTTGTATTTTCCATGACAGATCCCGTATCTGGCGATATTTTGTGTCGATTCAGACCAATATTTGGCTTTGAATAGCCTTTTGAATTGTTGGTAGTCGGTCACTTCGTCTCTTATCGCCATCCACCAATTATCTGCTATCTCCTTGAACGATTCGTCAAGTACTTCTTTATTTTCCCTCCAGCGATTGCCTCTGTGTTTGGTGAAGTACTCTTCGATTCTGGCTAGGAACTCCATCGGTTTGTTTTTATAAAACCTGAAGTTAATTCCTTCACGATTCTCGTTGTTAGGACAACTGGTAATGCTTGCCGGTCGACTATGGAACAGGTCTATATCTGGTTGGCCGTGGTCCCTGGTTAAAAACAAAACCAAATGTTTCGGCAGCTCTACTGGCTGCCATCATCAGTGGTAAAATTTTCTGCACTTTGGGTGTCTACGTGCAGGCCCACAGTACTGTGGTATAGACTAAAGCTGTCCTGCCATGCTACCTGTACAAATAAATTCAGCAAAGTCCCACGTACAGGTAAAAATGACACCATCAACCAATCACAACAGAGATGGTGTATGATTGGCTCGCACCAAGCTACGCCATTATGTGACTCACTTGTTTTCCAAGAAATACTGTGGGGAAGGCTGCTGATTTCCCGCGATGCTACCTGTGCTAATTGTTTACTAATTGCAACCCCCGCACTGGTAAGTACAGCATCACCGGCCAATCTACCACGGCCAAACAGCCCGGATATCTTTCCACGGCCAAACAGCCCGGATATCTTTCACTGCCGAAACGTTTGGTTTTGTTTTTAACCAGGGACCACGGCCAAACAGCCCGGATATCTTTCATAATTCAAATGACACCGGCCGTGAAAGCCTAAGGAATAATTTAGGTCTATATCTGTTTGATTCTGTCGCACCTGACTGTTGATACTGGTCACAGCAGCTTCAATGCCGTCACATTTTTCTGTGAATCGGTCCTGCACTCGCTCCCAGTCTTCACGTGTTTCTTTTAGTTTTTCCTCTAAAGTCTTCCTATTCGTTTCTTCAATGTGGTTAACCTTAGTGTTTATTTCTGTCTTGATACTCTGTACTTCTCGTTCGGTCTGACTCCATCTTTCGTCAGCCCTTGTAATCCTTTGTTCGATCACCGTTATTTCCTCTTCTACCTTCTTGCTGATTGTTTCATTGTTTTCAGCTATCTTCTGACTCAATTCTTCCTTTAATACTTCCATCTTTCCATCTAACCGGTTCATGTTCTCTTGGTTAGTCTCCCTTAATTCTTCTCTTAAATGTTGACTATTATTTTCCATCTTTTTATTGGTTTCTTCCAGTTTCTGGCTTATCTGGGTCAACTCCTCCTTCGACTGTTTATTGTCAGTTTTTATTACCTCCATTTTCTCCTCAATCTTCTGGATATTTTCTTCCATTAATAATTTATTCTCGTTTTTTATTTCGTCCACCTTCTCCTCCATCTTCTTACTGTTTTCTCTTAATTCCTCCTTCAATCGTTGGTTATCACTTTTCATTTCCTTACTATTTTCTTCCATCTTCTCCTCCATCTTCTTACTATTTTCTTCCATCTTCTCCTCCATCTTCTTACTATTTTCTTCCATCTTCTTACTATTTTCTTCGATTTTCGTATTGGTATCTCCAATCTTATTACCCAATTCTTCCTTCATTGTTTGGTTATCATTTTTCATTTCCTTATTATTTTCTTCCATTCTCTCCATCATTAGCCTGAGCATTTCCATCATTTCCACATTCTCTGTTCGTGTTGGCTTGTCGGGTTGTTTCCCTTGGGATTCCGGTTCGGTTGGTTCTGGTGAAGGTAATATCGACTCCACATCTTCCACAGGTGTCGCCTCCTTATCCTCCATATCTATTTCCTGTTCGGCCTCCACAGCCCTTTTCTTTGATGTCGCCCTCCTGTGCATCTTGTTTCTTTTTCTGACCTGTTGACAGCTGCCGAGCTAAAATAGAAAACTGGACAACTGGACAATTGTCCTTATTTTATAACTCTATTAACTCCTATTTTAAGCCCTTTAGTTGGACGCCAATTTGTAATACATCTACAAATATAAAATAAAATAAAGATATAAAGATAGTAATCGTGATGCTAATAACTGTTGTCTGAATCTCGGTGTTGAACTCGCCGATGATAAAGCTCCACTTTGGATTCACCAATTGGTAATTAATCCCAATTACAAATAATAAATTACATATAAATAATGTATGATAATAAAGGGTGATTTGTTAATAATAAAAATTTTTTTTAAGTTATAAAATTTTAGCTTATATTTTTTTTGGTTTAATTAATAAATTCAATTCAATAAATAAATAATTAATTAACTGTATGTGCTTTAATTACTTCCAATTATATAGGTAAGAATTTGTGCTTCGAAACTATATGTTTCTATTAATAATTTAATTGTGTAGTTAGATCTATTAATTCTCTCTTCTGACTTTGCTCTTTTTCTTCTTCTCAAATACTTATTTTGTCACTCTAAATTATTTTTAGAAGAAAAGAATCACTAACATTTACTATACAAATAAATACAAACTCTTATAACTGAATAATTATGTTCATTTATTAACATTTGAAATTGTGCGCCATTCTGGCTGCGCGTGGACCAGGCATTGGTTGATATTTGCTCAAGTCGGTAGCGAACAATATTGACAAAATATATGTTTACAAGATTAATTAATTAGGATTCTTTTAACTGTCGAAATGGTCAGAGAGGGTAAGGAACAAGATACAATACTTACAGCTATTTTTAAAATAAATTATTATGGCTGAAAAAACAATATTATTATGTAAATTGACAATTATAAAAAGTAATATCGAACCATTCGTCGAAGTCGAACTGACTTCAAGAAGGCTGTGTCCTGGGCTCGTTCGGAAATTAAGTATGGCGGCTGTCACCTCGATTTCTCTGCTATGCACTGCTGATGCTGGTTGATCTTCTCCCTCAGAAATAAACGAGTATTCCCTTCTCTGCGAAGTTGTAGTTGTCCTGGAATATAGTGTGGAGTGTTCTTCTTTCTTCTGCGATGTCGTTTCGTGATGGTTTACTGGTGAAGTGTTCGGTGTTCAAATGTGTTGTATTCGTGTTCTGCTAATACGGTTTAATATATTCTCAAAATGGCCGTTGATTTCTGGTGCTCGTGTTAGATAATGTTATTGCTGTTGTTCTGGATTAGTGAGGTGTTAATTATTATCTGTTGGTGTTATCTTTACTTAGTTAACCTCGGTTACACTTTTCGAGGCTGCACTCACGGTTTTTGCACTAATTTATATTTTTTCGGCCTTCTGTCAGTAATTCCTCAACTGTTCATATTAACGATTAACAATAGACTGGCGACTGAAAGTCGTCGTTTTGGGGTAATTTATGAAATGTCTTTTTCCTCTTCCCATTGTTTTTTTATAAAAGTACATGCCTCAGATTTGGTTCATCATCTAAATATACATAACAAGTTTTCCTATTTATTGCTGTAACTCAATTATTTATTAATTTTACAAAAATCTAACTATTCAGCAATATTCTTAAATTAATTTTACATAATTTGATATATAGCTGGGTCTGTTTTAAGTTCATATAAGCCTAAAATTTACAAGTTTTGATAATTATGGTAGGCTTCATATTTTGTACAAATTTAGTATTTAAATGGTTTACAAGTGTTTTTCTGATAATATTTCTATGAAATAATATTAATCACTCCGTGATTATTATTTGTTGTTCATAATTTTGTTGTTATAACACTTCAATATTGATTAATTTACTTTTTAGTCTGAGTTGATTACCAATTTAGGCATAGTATTAGTTATTTCCAAAGAAGTTAATTTTCTTCCTTTGTCATTCCATTCGTTATTATTTGTATCTGTACTGATTATATTTTCATATTTTTGTGTTGTATGGATTAAATTCTACTCCTTATATTATGTAGTTTGATTGAATTTATTTAATTAAGTTTGACTCTCTGATAGATGGTTTTGGTTTATATTACTGGTCTGTTTTTCTAGAGTGGTGTATTAGCTAATCTGCTTTGTATTTGTTATATGGTTTACAGTTTTAAATAAAATTATGACATTCCTATTTCCTACTTGCCTCTCTTGCCTTGACAAACTTGAAAATTACAGTAGTTAACATTATTTTGAATACAACAGAACATCTTATTATCTACTATTTTCATCTATCACCTAATTATAACAAAAACATCTTATTCCTATTATTTTTAACTGTATCATTCAATGATAACACAATATCTTATACTTATTATTCCCTAGACATAATTTAATTAGAAAATAAAAACATCCTATTACTAGTAATACTGTCAGTCATTAACTGTCTTTTGTATTTATGTTTCTTTTGATAACAACTCAACTGTGATTAAAAACATCTTATACCTATTATCACCTTATATTTAATACATTATCTAACTAACAATAAATAACAAACATCTTATTATTAGTTATACCCTCAGTTATGAACTGTCCGCTGGTATTTATTGTCCTTCTCAACAATTTACTTAACTGTAATTAAAAAACATTTTATGGGTAATAGTATTTCTTATATCTAATTTAAAAAACTCTTATTACTAATAATGTTGTCAGTCCTTAGACTGTCTTTGATCCTTATGGTTCTACTAGTATTATCTACACTCATGGTAGTCCTTTTATATTATTTACACTTCATTGAATATTTTTTCATAGATTTTTTAGCTATGTTTCTCACTACACTCGCTGTAGTTTCTAATTTTTGTTACCTCACTTCACTTTATTGGGTTCTACACTAATGGTAGTCTTTTAAATAATTTTTTACATATAATACTTATCTCTAGTTTACAATTCGGTTTTCATTGGATTGTATCTTGTAACTTGAGTTACTGGGGCTAAATATATTTGTTTTAATTTAGTTCAATGGTATGTATTCCTTTATTAACATTTTTGGAATAGCTCTTCTTATTTCTAGGCTCTTTTTAGGAATCTTGACATATTTGGTCCTTTCTTCCTTATTATATTAGTAAATTTCTTGTCTTGTGGTTTCTCTGCTTCTTGACTTTATAAATTTCCCTTATTGAAATTGTTTTCACCTCTTTACCTCTTTTTTCTTTTCTTTCCTTTTTTACTGCTTCCCCAATCTACTGGGTATTCTGCTGGTTTATTGGGTTTTTACATATGGTAGGTTATTCGTATATTGACCAATAGTTTTCTTTGTTATTGTTTATTCTTATTAACATTTTATTGACTTAATGTACAGTTTTTTTAGTTTAATCTTTAACCATTTATTATTCTCACTCACTATGGACATTTTCTTCTTTATTTATGTTGCATTAATTTAAAATTTTAATGTGATAATTTTGTTATGCTATATATATATATATGTATAAATATTTTTTGTGGGCAAATTTTTCGCCACTCACATTCTCACTAGCTTTTTTATTTCCCGATGCAGTTTAATAAGATTCAGCTTGTACGAACGCGGTAGTGGCGTTCTACTCGTAACCACTGAAGCAATGCTGTTCTGTTGAATTACATTCCTTGCTGACTTTAGTTACGCATTCCTGTGTCGTAAGCGTGAACTGCACGCATGAACTGAATAACAATATAAGAAGAGCTCTAATTAATTTCTTGTCTTCTATACAATAACGTTCCATTCCAAAACCGTGAAAAATAAATTCAAATTAATATATGACTACCTATGCTAAACATTTAAGGCAGAATAAGGTTTTGCGGTTTAAAAACAGAATTATCCTTGTGCTGAACGCCGTTAAGCGGCAAAAATCACACACAGACACACAGACATGGGAAAAATTATTTGTGTCAAGACAATATATTTTATTTAGCTTGTAGCTATACTGTGTCGGATTTCAATACTAAAAACAAATAAGGAAAGACAACTGTTTAGGAACTTTTGAAAGTAAACTAATTCTTAGTGACGTGTTTACTTTTTACCACATAGATACTGATTCTTCTAGTTTAACATAAGAAGAGCGTTACATACTACTCTTGTGTAAAGTAAATATATTACTATATTCAGTATAATGTGCACAACTGTAGTTCACAATATACACAAACATTCATTTAGCCTGTAACAGAGAAATGCGTATTATTTAGAGCATACTGTAGCTTGATAAAGCAGAAAAAGTTTTACATATATACTTTGCAGTTTTAATTAAAACTTCTAAAACGTTTGTAGTTTGTACACTGCAACAAGTTCATTGTTATAGACTTGAGAGCCATACGACAGTTACAAATTTCTTTACCTTTATACTTTTTGTTTAGATAAGTGCATGCGACATTGTATATATATGAAAATAAATTAAACATTTAATATAGAAGAAAGGACTGAGAGGTATAGGGCATCCGAAGAACCGTTGGACTGAGCAGCTCTAATCTGTCTGCTTGGGTACGGAATAAACTATTTTTGGTTTAACTCTTGCAGAAGATGATGACGAATATAGAGGAATTTAATTAGAATAAAATAGTCAATGAATTAAAGTTTTGTAAGCAAGTGTAACACTTAGTGATAAGGTGTGGCATAGTTTTGCATTAATCGAAAAAGAGAGAGATTAAGTTTACAAGGTCTCTGTATAACGCAGTAGCAAGATAATGTTTACAGAATACCGTTGTAGGAATAAAGGTTTAGGAATCCAGTTGTCGAATCAGGCATTAGTGTATTACGAACACGTACTCTTGTTAGTGAATTTGTCTCCTTTACACGTTCCAGCCAGATAAATTCATCAACATTGCAGAAGACATCATAAAGATATCGATCGATAAATGCGTTTATAGTACATTTTAAACATTAAAGAATATTGCAGAATGCTTTTGAAACAGATCAAGATGTACAGCTAAAAATATTCAGTTTTTGTACGCACTTAGTTTTTTGTGTATTTATAGGACATGATTTCTGAGTTGTACAGGAGTCTGACTTCAAGTGCATATCTACGTCTACAACAGACAACTTACACTAAGCTAAACTTACATGAACGTACATACTAAATTATATTTCACTAAATCTTCTTCTTCTTCTACTTCTTCCCTGCAAGGACTAGGTCATATAAACCTGTTTCTGCACCCATCTCATTCTCGGACTATCCACGCTTCTTCTACAAACAATGGCTTTATATTTCAGTGTCGCTGTTGGCAGTAGATCCTCCATCAAATGATATTGGCAGTCGGACCATTGCAAATGATCACACTACTGTATTTCTTAGTTTAAATAATTTTAATTTCACTGAATTTGCATAAACATTTTCCAATGAGACAAAAATGCACACTGTGTGTGAATATATGGGGCATATTTACAATAAGCCTTATTTGGTGTTCTGTGCAAATATTTGTGTAGAATCCTGTTTTTACAAGTAGGAACCTGAGGAATTAACATCTCTCACTTGACACAGTAACGAAGCACTTCATACAGACCGTGTCTAAACGAATGTGCCAGCCATCGTTGTTTACGACAATTTTGTTTCTCGTGTGAACTGCCGTAAACTTCGTAATTTCCCTTACACCATCCTTCCATAAATTCATACTCCAGTATCATGCCCCAAACGTCTTAAAAACAACGTGGCGTTACCAGCACAATACTTCAATAATCCATTATAGCCCCAAGAATGTTCTTCCCCACACTCCCTCTCACAAGCTAAATTGTCTTGATTAAGAACTCGGCATACAGCATTTTATATTTAAAATCCGGGTAAAAATTCCTCGAAACTTGTGTTGATAGTAATGACTTAAATGTTAAAACAAAGCGTAGTCAAAGTTAATAGTAAAAAAAAAATGTTACAATAATCATTCAAAAGTATTACATACACCACTTATACTCGCATAATTTTTAATAAAGTGTAAGCCTATGTAGTTGGCTTTCATGCTTCATTTACGTGAGTTTCATTTTCTGTTGTGGTTCTCGTTACTGTTGTAATTATTTTTAAAACTTGTAGTAATTACGGGACTATTCCTTCAACCTTGTGAGTTTGTGTGTGTTTGTGTGCGCGCGAGCGCTATACGATTTCATCCAACAACAAGATACTCTATGTTCAACCCTCCTCCACAGTTAACACAACTGTGAAAATATAGAAAATGTTGTCAGCTTTATTTATAACTTAAGTGAAGAGTGGCTGCAACCAAGTACCCTGTAATGAAGTACCAAATAGCACTCGATGCATCTACGACAAAATCTTAGATAACCATGTGACAGGATCGTCAGCATACATTACAGCACTGACCTCAACACGTTTGTAACGTTAGCCAGGTGGTTTTTGAAAAACTTAGTGAGTTTTCAAACTGTTATTTGGGCAGAGCCTCAATGTGTTTGTTTACAAGGAGTCTGGATGTTATTTATTCTGGTACGGAATCTTTGCGATATGAGCTGTAAGAGTCACAAAGCTCTTGTTCTTATTTTCTGTTGTTTTTCAAGTAAGCGGCATTTACATAAAAAAATCATAGGTGTTCCTAACGTAAAGAAAAATACAGACCTTGTCTTAATGTCTGGTGAATATTTCCTGTACAGCTTGTCTGACATGTAGAACTTTCTGATGGTCATGTAATATTTGACTTAATCATAACACGCCTAGTTGAATGGCCATGAACGCGCACACTACAATGAGGCACCTTTAGTAGTACGATGAGATGCCTCAGCGTAGAGTGGACAAAATGTTTGGGTTTTCAGTGAAATAAAAAGTCGTGTATTCAACGATAAACACAAACGTGTGCAAGTTAGTTTTTGAATTGGCTTCTCTATGTTTACCTTAAACAAACGCGAGATATGTTACTCTTATTACTGCGTCTGTTCTTTGTTATAAAATTTTGTATTATTATAAAATATATGTGTACGAGATTTTTAATTTCATTTCATAATTGATTTATTTCTGGTTTATTGTGTTAATGCCATTTCACACCTCTTAACTACACTTATATATTTCTAAAATTTCTTGTCTCTTCCATCTGATATTTGATGACACATTTTTTGTAAAACTTCTTGAAATAAACAATTTTATAATTATTTTTTAAAGTCGTTGATTAAAATTTCCTTTTATACTTGCATATCTGCGCCGATCTATGACTTTTTAGGTGTGTTCAAAAACTGTTAAACATGGAAAAACTTAGGATTTTTCATGTTCCTTAAGTTTGTAACGTACTTTGCATCTCTCTCATGATTCAAAAAAGGTCGTACATATTTTTCGTGGTACTTTCTTCTGCATTAAAGTTTCTTATGTTTGTTGTACAATTTGTTTTATTCATGTGAATCAGTGGTTGTTAAAAAGAACCTGTTTACTATAATTCCTTGTAGATTGAAGTAATCCAGCTGTCACACTGCATTTGTATATGACGAGAGTTAAGAAACGTAGAAAATTTCTGCTTCAGTATAGTTTGTGTTTTATTCAAGCGATTATGTTAATAAGTTAACATTACAAATATTTCAGTTTCTTCTTGCTATCTGAGCTTTCCAGTACTTTCTTATGTACTTAGCTTATGGATAAGTGTATGCAAATAAACATGTTTCCTGTTATACAAGCCATAATGTAATGATGTTAAAACAAATATACTGCCCATAGTTATGTAGGAAAGTGCAGATAATATATAAATAATATAACACCATAACGCGCTATAACCGTATACTACAAAGTTAGACAAAGTAACACAACGTAAACTGTAAACTATATTCGTATCTGATTATTTTGTTGAAAAGTAGTAGGCCAACCGAAAAATTTATGCCAAAACACTAAAAAGGTAATGGTGGGTAGAAAGTTTAAAATTGAAAGGATTTGCAGTGTAGGAACAGGTATCACAGTGGTAAACATCAACAGGTATAACAATACGCGGTAAAAAGAAAGAGACAACAAGACGAAACGATATAAAGAGTAAAATTTTGTATTTAAATGTATGGAAAATAAAGTTATTTTGAAAATACCTAAAATGTGTAAAACTTACATATAATCTAAGATTATTAAGATTCTACTGCTTCCTCTACCTGTTCTTTTTATTTTGATTACCATTATTAGCATTAAATTATTCGTGATACTAATAATTGCACACTACCAATGCAAGCGCTTGCTAAATATTATATTTAATAACAAGTGAAGGGTATCGAAAGTTGTTATATAACTTCTACTATTGAAAAGATATCTGTGCTTTACGGAAATAGTAATGTGTGACAAGAACATTAATAACACCTAACTACGCTGCAGTAATCAAGTATAAATATCTACGTTTCAGAGTCCGCAATTGACAAATGTTTTTCTGTGAACCATACACCATGACAATCCAACCGTTTCGAATGCACAATAAATCAATGCAAATGTAGACACTAAATACGATGATGTTGGATATTACTGAGTCTCTATTGCACGCTGTGTCAGCCATCAATAAAAAAAAACAGTGAAGCGTATCGATTTAGTACATATTTATTTATTACACGTAACATTGATTATTACGAACTTGGTCAGATTCACTACTTATATCATGAGACCAAACCGCACACAGTCCCAATGGCGCTGTGTATACGCGTAAGCGCGAGCACAAACACACACTCGTAGCCATTTAAATTTAGAAGCACATATTTTTGATTTTAAAATGGCACAAGAAATCAGGAAACACTTGTGGTCACCCAATCCAACCATCATTAGACAATTAAACATACGGTATGTAGAGAACAGAAATGGAATAACCTCAAGAATGGTACTACGGTAGTGCAAAACGCTAAAAAAAAATGTACCTACACGTTTTAGTACAACGGAGTTTAAAAGGTCATGACAATGCGTCAGTCTATCATAGATTATTCAGAAATACGTGCGAATAATTTGAAACCATCGTGAGACGTGCCTGTATACACGCGTACGCCTGAGTAGTATAAACATGGTATGCACTCATGAAGGTTTCATTTTACCAAATCATAGAAGATTCAATTAACTGTGTGACATTTACAATAAATTGTCTATACAATTTTTCTCTAACCCTTTCTACTACAATACTAATTTATTACGTAACACCGCAAACGATGCATTGGTAAGGGTAAATTTCATCTGCTTGTGGGTATCGGGTATGGAGCGCTTTGTGTCAAAATAAATGCCTTTGTTTTCCATATACACAAACAAGATTGAACACCAGATGTACGTTTTCCCTCATAGGTAGGACAAATCATTTCTGACCAGAAACCACGTATCGAATGCAAAAGTTCTCACGTGTTATAAATGTGTGTGTGCGTGCACGCACCCGTACGTGTGTGTTTTCAATATCTTTGCATTTTCCATTTTGATGAAAGATATTTTTAGTTTAAGCTGTTTCCGCTGTTTACTGATCGATATCCTCTTCGTGCAACTATTGTATAATTCATAGATATCATTGCTACACATACGGATGTCCTTATAGGTAAAGCTCACGTTACATATTGCGTGTACTGGGATCGTATAGAATAAGTAGTCGGTTGCATCGTATATTGGAATGCTTCGGATTTATTAATGATATTACCAATTGCACTACGTTACTTTAACACTGTTTATGATAACAAAATTGAATTGTCCCTACAACTAATTATACTATCTCTGTTGATATTTTTTAAAATTTTTATATAATTATTACTTTTTATTTATGTACTCTAATACACAAATATTTTATTTGTATGAGTGCTTTTGGCTGTAAGTTTATAAGTGTTTTTAATAAAGTTTATAAAAATAATTTCACTTCCTTTACGATGGATGATGCGATGTCGATGCTCCGGTCTGGAAGACAGATGCGGTTTTTCCTTCTGGATACCGCTCAGGATAATGTTGCGATCTCCTCCTGTTGTCCAGCGTTCAGGGTCGCTCTCGGGTTGGGTACTTCTAAAATTTGTAGTGAATTAATTTTTAATTGTAACTTTGTGTGTATTAAACATGCACAATAATCCAGCAAACTTGAAGTGTCTTTTTAAATATCAATGCGGACGTTGTTGTACTATAGCGGATTAGCACTCGATATTGAATCTAAACTAGCAGCAGCAATCACTCGTTATCGAGTTCACACAGAGAGTAAAGTATACGATATGAAGAACAAAATGACTGAAATGTTATCAAATTCTCGGGCATTCATTGGCTGAAATATTCCCTCACCCTTGCAGCTTCAATTAAAAGAACTTAATCGTGTACCATATTGTAAAAGCTCAACTTCTAGCCTGTCGCAAAAACCAGTATACTTTTTTTTAGAGTAATAAAACTTTTTTATAAAAAAACTCTCATATATTTATTTCTTTAATTTTCGAAAAAGTATTACCACTCAATAGGCCTTTTATTTATGCGTATTCAGGTGTAAGTCTCATTTCAGAATTTTTATTTTAACGAAATTGATTTAATTTAATATGTTTTTATTATTATCCCGTAACATAGTTATACATACCCGTACACGCGCACTCGCCATATGACTACTCATATTTTTCCACTACGTCACAACACTACTCGTTTTTTTTTACTGTCAAAAATTAACTTAAACTAACAAAATAAATATATATCTAATTGTCTATTATACAATCTCCGAACCTGCAGTCCTTACTTAGACAAATTTTCTTTGCAACATTCATTGCAAAAGGCGAAAATGATGTTGAGAAATCGCATTACTATTATTAGACGAGAAGTTCAACATATGTATATCCTCATCTTCTAATATTTACTATAGGTGGTATGCTGTAAACAGATTCAAATATTTAATAGTGTTGTGCCCTTAGATAAATATTAAAATGAATATTTACACTGCCAAAACATAAGTAAATTTTGAACTTGAAGACTTTAGTGATGTTAGTAAATTTGTTTATAAATTGAGGGAAGGGACTAATGTGATTTACTACTGACGGAGGTTTCCAATAAAAAGTGACATCTCTAGTATAGTTTAACACACACGCCATTTTTATTTTATTCTGGATTGAGGATGTAAATCACGTTTACGTGTTACTGCAGCTAACTGCGTTTAAAAGTTAAATAAACAAAGACGTTTTCTTTCACTTCACTCCTAATTTACGTACAACATCCATTGTTATGTATTTTCATTAACGTCTAATATATTTTTAAATAATTTATATTTCCTTTTTAAATACTTACATAATCTTTACTTTTAAACACATATTAAAAAGTAACAAACATGATTTTTATTTTACGTACCAAATTCATTAGAAAAACGCATGTATACAAATTTCAGGGAACGGTTTGCTTCTTTGATATTAATATAGTACTTTATTTGTAAAATAACGAGACGAGAACACTTGAAGTAAATGGTAAAAGTACTGTAAAGATGATTTGACTTTAAGAATTATTTAGTTTGTAAATACTTTTAACTATAAAAATATATTAAATTACTATTTCTGTAATGCAACTAGAAAACTAAAATAACTAGTGTTGGTTGGCTCAATAGAATTCAGTTATGAGAAATTGCCACTGTGGGTGTGAGACCATGTACGCTGAAAAGTAAAATGTAAATAACAAACACAAGATTGATAATTCACTGTTATCTATACATATAACTGCATATATATGTGTGCACATACACTAGCACCTAACACACGCACACAACCCCATACAAATTAGTGTATAGTTATAACTCCTTATAACTACATTTACAAGTTATTTATACATGTTACTACTACGTACAACTTACATATTAATACATATTTATTTTCACAGATAAAAGATGTTTAAGTTTTCTACATATATTTGAGTAAGCAGTAGGCCTATAATTACATTGAAACTTAATATAAGCATTACCTGTTAACAAATTATTAATAAGAGTCACGTAAGTGCGTTTTTAAAAGTTGACATGCAATCTCATAGCATCACTTCAAAAATATGTTAAAATACATTATTATTTAACATTGTTCTAAGTCTTTCCTGGCCGGTGTCAATTGTATGATTAAAGTTATCCGGGCTGTTTGGCCGTGGTCCATGGTTTATTGCCGAACCAAACGTTTCAACAGCTCCAATGGCTGCCATCATCCGTGAAATTTTAAAAAATCCTGAACGTACGGTGTTCACGTCAGGCCACAGTACTGTGGTATAGGCTGAAGATGTCCCGCCATGCTACCTGTACTTATAAATTCAACAAAGTCCCACGTACAGGTAAAAATGACACCTTCAGCCAAACCGAATAGTGCCCAGGTAGAAACTGCACCAAGAGCCAATCACAATAAAGATGGTGTATGATTGGCTCGCACCACGCTATGCCATGAGGTATTCAACAATTGTTTTCCCCGGAGTACTGTGGTGAAGGCTAATGATTTCCCGCGATGCTACCTGTGCTAATTGTTTACTAATTCCAACCCCCGCACAGGTAAGAACTGCGTCATCGGCCAATCAGAAAAAAGAAGGTGTGTGAGAGGATCGCATCGCGCCTTGCCATAAAGTACTTAATGCAATGTTTTCGCTCCGCAGGCCGAGAGTCTACCTAGAGCATTTGCCCGGGTAGGCTGTGACTGTTTTTGCTCTGAAAAATTTTTCCAATTTGTGCGGAAATATTCAGTTTTCACCATTTTTCTTATCATCATCGTATTCAGCATCATCATCACTACAGATTTCACCTACAGATCAGTGCGACTCAGCTTTATTTAATCAGTGCGGGAGTGTTTTTGTTTCCGTGTGCTGTGCGGTCTGTTTCGTGTTCAATTGTGCCTGTGGATAGTTTTCAGTGTCTGGTGATCCCTCAATCCTAGACCTGCGTAGACGTTCATTTCGGCTTGTCCGAAATGGCGTCGAATACGCCCCCGAATCCTCTGCCGGCGCCGCTTGTTTCCTTAATGGAAACATGCTCAACCGGCTTCCGTTCCACTCCACTTCCTCACGACAGTGAAAGTGATAGTGAAAGTGATCAAAGTGCGGTCGATATGTGCAGTGTTGGGTCGGGGGACGGACAGTTCTCGCTTGTGGAGGGCAAGTCTGCCAAACGCAAGCGAAAACTGGCCCAAACTCCGCCGCCCGCCTCAGCTGCAGATCAGTCGTCTAGTCACGGTAACAGCGGCACTCAGCGCGAGCGTGAGTATTCAACTGGTACCCAAACTGTGTCTTCCCCACGCATTCCACCGATTGTAATTCCTGACAATAGGAATTACACTCAATTGCTTCGTTCCTTATCCCTAGCTCTCCCTTCGGTCAAGGTCGAGGCGAGGTGCCAAGGCGCCTCGCTAAAGCTGGCGACTGCTACGATCCCAGACTTCCGCTCTGTTCAGTCATTCCTGACAGAGCGTAAGATCTCATTTCATACTTTTGCCCTCCCGTCAGAGCGCGAAATCAAGGTCGTTCTGTCGGGAATTCCTTCTTTCACAGAAACTGATGCCATCAGGCAGGAACTTGTTGCGCTCGGCTATGCGCCGACCGCGGTAAGCGTCCTGCATGTTGGCAAAGGTGATGACCGCCGACCTGTTAACAGCTTTCTGGTCAAACTTCTGAAAGTAGGCCCATTCGAGGAGATTTATAGTCTCCAGAACCTTCTGCACCTACGGGTGCAAGTCCGAACATTTGACCCGCGGCCCGGCCCCTCGCAGTGTTTCAACTGCCAGAGGTTCGGCCACAGCAGTTTGTTCTGTCATCAGCCCCCGCGTTGCGTGCGTTGTGCTGAACCTCATCGTGGCTGTGATAAGCCTACGACGGGGTACACAGCTAAATGCTGTAACTGCAAAGGAGCCCATCCGGCTAATTACCGAGGCTGCCCTAACTTTATCGCCGCCATGAAACCGCAGCGACCTCCTGTGCGCCCTGGCGCGCAGGCAGGCCGTGTGGCTGGTCCTTGCCCTAACCGGAGAGCGGCTTTCCCGCCACTCACTGGTGCATCTGCCCAGGTACCGGCAGCAACTCCGGTTGCTTCCGGTGCCGCTGTCTCGCCTGCAGTCGTCGCTTCGGCGCCGCCTGCAGCGGCCTCAATCCCGGCGCCTACCGGAGCGCCCGCACCTTCCTACGCGGCCATGGCCGCTAAATCAGCCCCGCCTCCAGCCCGATCGGGCAAATCAAAGCGCACTCGTCGTCGCCGGAACTCCGCCGGCCGACCAACATCATCACAGGTTCCACCTGTACCCTCTCCGCGGGCTCGACCCGCCCCCAGCCATCGTCCTCAACCTTCCAGTGAGCAGTCTACTACTCAGACCACCAGCCCAGCGCCATCTGCTACCTCTGTCGAGGCCAGTCAGGCTTGTCCTCCTGAGGCCCGGGAATCTTCCCGGGCTTCGGCGGATCCCCTGACTGCCTGGGCAGACAATCTTGTTGCATCCATCAGGACTGCTCGCGACACTACCACTGTGCTTGCCCTGGTGTTCCAATCATTAGCTGCCCTCTTTCCTCTACTTCCCCTAAATGGCTAATAGCCTGAGGATCGTTGCGTGGAACGCCTTCGGGCTACTCCCCAGGCGATCTGAACTGATGACTTTTGTAACGGAGTATGATGTTGATATCATACTTCTTTCCGAGACTCATCTGGCTCATTACCACTCGTTTTCCCTTCCTGCCTATGCCTGTTATCGTCAGGATCGTCCCCTACGGCCTCGCTGTCCCCCCTCGGGGGGCACAGCTGTTTTAGTCCACAGGCGGATATCCCACAGGCTTTTGCCTCCTCTAGATACATCTATTATTGAAGGCTGCGCGGTGGCGGTGGACGCCGGCGGATCGGAGCTGCGCGTTGTTTCTGCGTACCTCCGGCCTGGCCGGCGAACTCCGCCACCGCCCGAGGAGTGGGACGCCCTCCTCGACCACCCCCTCTCAACCATTGTAGCCGGCGACTTAAACGCCAAACACCCTTCATGGAACAGCCGCGTTGTCAACGCCTATGGAAATTCTCTGTTCCGGTTCGTCTCTGGCGACCCGGCACTTAATGTCATCGGCCCTGAAGAACCTACCTACTTCCCCTTTCACGGCCATCGGCCGGACGTTCTTGACATAGTAGTTGTCAAGAACGTTGCCCGCAACATCGAGGTCTCGTCTGTGTCGGACCTTTCGTCCGATCACAATCCCCTTGTTATAACTGTTCGAGAGCTGTCGGCGTCACCCCGACTTCCCGCTCAGATTGTTAGGAGAGTCAACTGGCGATCCTATCATGACGAGCTCTCTCGAAGGTTACCATCTCTCCCGGCGGACCCAATCGTCACTCGTGACGATCTGGATCTCCGCGCCACAAATCTTCAGGAATTGGTCCAAGGTGTCATGGATCGACACACCTACGCACTCGAGGTGAATCATCGTAAATCGGCCTTACCTGCGGAAGTACTCCACGCCATCTGGCTACGGCGCCAGCTCCGCCGCAGATGGCAAAGAACCCGAGACCCAGTCGTTAAGCGACGATTTCAACAACAGTCCCTTTACGTTCAGCAGCTACTGCGGGACGTAAACTCTGATCGATGGGACTCATACCTTGAGTCTCTTGAAGTCGACCACGCCTCCGTCTGGAGAGCGGTGAGTAGACTGACCCGCGAGAAGAGAACTCGCAACCCGCTGGAAACCCCGAACGGGGTTGTGTCTTCATCAGAAGGCAAGGCCGAGGTCTTCGCCGACTGCATGGAGTCGCAATTTACCGTTCATCGAGGCGTTTCGGACCCTGCTCACACGGCAGAAGTCCGGGACTTCCTATCTGGTTATTTTTCTCGCCCTCCCGATGGCCCAGACCTCCCGTTCGACAGAGACGAACTCGTTTCGTCTGTCTGTCGACTAAACCGCCGTCGCGCCCCCGGTCCTGACCGGATCGGGGCCGCTGCATTACAATATCTCCCGGCCTCAGGCGTTGACCTCGTTCTTGAGCTGTTCAACTCTTGTCTCCGGCTACAGTACTTCCCCCGCCTGTGGAAAAATGCCAACATCGTTATGGTTCCTAAACCCCGCAAGCCGCGCATGCTTCCTGAAAGCTATCGGCCAATATCTCTCTTGCCAGTTATCTCGAAGGTGTTCGAGCGGCTCCTGCTGGCCCGCATCTCGCCGTTGTTGGATAATTTTATCCGCAACGAACAGTTCGGGTTTCGCAGAGAGCACTCGACCACGCTTCAACTAGTCCGCGTGGTAACGCAACTCTCTGACGCCACCAACAGGCGAGCGGCTACGGCCGCCGCACTGCTGGACGTGAGCAAGGCCTTCGACAAAGTCTGGCACGAAGGTCTTCTCTTCAAACTTGCTAACTCCCCCTTACCATCGTCCATAGTGTTTTTCCTCCGGTCGTATCTCAGCGACCGAACCTTCAGGGTTAGCGTTGACGGAACCTGCTCTGCAGTTCGTCCTGTCGCCGCTGGCGTACCCCAGGGATCTGTCCTCGGCCCCGTTCTGTACCTCGTGTACACGAACGACCTGCCTGTTTTGCCCGGAGTCACGTTGTCTTTGTTCGCTGACAATGCAATGTATCATTACAGCTCTGTGTCCCCGCGTTTTGCGAGTACACAGTTGCAGCGTCAGTTGGACCAGCTTCCGGACTGGCTACGGAAATGGCGGGTGACGATCAACACGGAGAAATCCGAGGCGATCTGTTTCACTCGTAAGTCCATCTCCCGATGCCAGCCCCTCCCCCTTGAAGGGAGGCCTATCGCCTACAAAGAGTCGGTGAAGTATCTAGGCGTTCGGCTAGATCGTCGCCTTTGCTTCAACACCCACGTGACGGACACCCTTGCCAAGGCTCGCGGCGTCCGAGCCAAACTTTACCCATACCTCGCGTGCCGCAGCCCCCTGGCGCTGCGCACGAAAGTTACCCTCTATCTGTTGTTTCTCCGGTCTGTATTGACCTATGCGGCACCTGTATGGTGGTCACTTGCCTCCGCCACCAACAGGCGTAGGCTGGAAAGTTTCCAATCCAGAACCCTCCGTTCCTTGTCGGGATCTCCTTGGTTTGTTAGAAACAGTGTAATTCGAGGAGGTCTACGAGTTCCTGCTCTCTCAGCCTTTGTCTGGTCATTAGCTGCGACTCTCTTTGCCGCAGCTGAGACCTCTTCCTTCCCTTACCTCAGAACCATCAGCACCACGCAACCACCTCCCCCTGTCCGGGTCAAACGCCCTCGGGCGATTCTCGATGACCCGCCATAAGTTTAAGTAAGCTGCTTAAACCTCACTTTGTATACTCACCATCTGCCCATGCCCCAGAATTTACCTGCAAAGCTGTTTCCTTCCTCCCTTCCTAGTATGCCGACCGCGCTGAATGCCGCTGCTACGCGCTATCACTGGCACGGAGGCTCTCTGCCTCGCGGGGAGCGACCGACGCCTCACGGCGTCTGCACGCAGGACTGGAAACGCGCGACATCTGTCGCCTGAACCCGTCCTTGCGGCAGTGCCCACTGATTGCTGTAATATTTAAAATAAATAAAAATTGAAAACCTTTCTCCCCCGCCTTCTCAGTTAACTGGTTGGCGGTTGTCCATTCCTATTTTATCTAGGTTACCTGTCGAATGAACCAGAACTATGTCTATCCACAGGCAGCCATTGGGCTCGTCCCAGATGCTGCAGTCATGCACCGGGTGCAAAGACGCCCCGCTACTACAGTGCTACATGCTACATCCGCAGGCCGTTCGGACGACTCCTGGGTCGCCCGGAGGAAAAGGGCGAGTACTTGGGCTTGTGTTTCGAGCGACAGTTCGCTCCCAACCCGCCCATGGACTGGGACTTCGACGAACAAGTCGAGATGGCTGTGGAAGACTTTCTGTCTCTTCCGATCACGGCGGAGCCCGAACCCATCTCTTTGGAAGAAGTCTGAGATCGGCTGGCTGAACTTCAGCCAAGAAAGCTCCAGGCCCGGACGGTGTCACGAACACCGCTCTACGACTTCTCCCCGAGCCTGGAGTTCAATTCTTGACTGATTTGTTCAACGCGTGTCTCAGACAGGCCTACTTTCCCAACAAATGGCGAAAGGTGACGGTCATCGTGATCTCGAAGCAGGGAAAGGATGCTTCCCACCCCGACAACCTCCGGCCTATCAGCCTACTCTCCGCTACATCCAAGGTTTTTGAGCGCCTCGTACAGCGTCATGTACGAGAAGATCTAACCAACTTTGACGTGCTGGTCCCCGAACAGTTCGGCTTCCGTGTGGGGCATTCGACCACTCATCAACTGATGAGAATAGTGGAATACATCACGGACGCCGGGTGTCGGAGAGAACTGTTGGCTGTTTCTTGGATGTTGAAAAAGCCTTGGACAGCGTATGGCATGATGGCCTATTATTCAAGCTTAGGGAAGTCCAGCTCCCGGACTGCTACCTCCATCTGGTTGCTAGCTTTCTGACGGAGAGAACCTCCTGCGTGACAGTTAGAGATTCAGTCTCTTCCGAGAGACGAATCACAGCCGGCGTCCCTCAAGGTAGTGTTCTTGGCCCCCTTCTGTTCTCACTCTACGTCAACGACGTGCCGAGACAGCCTGAAGTCCAGGTGGCCCTTTTTGCGGACGACACGGCCGTATTTACGGCCGATCGTCATGTAGAAAGAACCATGTAGCAGCGCCAGCTCGACACGCTCGGGGACTGGACTGAGAATTGGAGAGTGCAACTCGACACTACCAAGAGTGTAGCCGTCGAATTCTCGAAGCGACGGAAGCACCCTGTTAGGCAGTTACGTATCGGCAGAACGTACTTGCGCTGGTACAACGAGGTCAAGTACCTCGGATTACACCTCGACCGTCGGCTCACCTGGCGTACCCATGCTCAGACAATTCTTGAGCGAGCATCCGCTCGTCTGAGCTTACTGTTTCCACTCCTGATCAGCTCAGCCATGACCAGGAAATTGGGCAAGATGATCGTCGGCGTGTATTTGCTGCCGGTCATTACCTACGCTTGCCGGGTTTGGGGTTACCTCGCCGCAATGCATAAAAAGAAGTTGCAAAGCGTCCTCAACAGGGGTCTTCGGCTAGCGGCCAAAGTTCCCTGTCGCTTCTCATCACGCCTTCTAAGGAGAGGACTTGGCGTCCGCTCTTTAGACGAAACATTCAGGCGGCTTGCACGTAAATTTTATGCACGTGAGGCGAGGTTCCCAGACAATCCTCTTGTGGCTGGGCTGGGAAGGTACCGTATACGTCCAGGTGATTCGTGGAAACGCCCTCGGTGTATACTGCGCTAGTGTAGGCTAGCACAACAGCCGAGAATCGGCCTGCTATAGTGCACACGCCCTACTTGGGCAGGGCCACGAGGCAGGAGCTCCAGAAGGTAGCTCGGAATTCAGATACCGAGCGGTTCGTCTCTGCGACGCACAACCGCACAGCCCAGAGCGTCGTCGCCGATTCATACAGGGCAGACAGGGAAGGGATTTTCTTCGTCTGACTGTCGACTGCTTCACATCAAGGCTCAGGAGCTCTTCCAAGGCTGAGATTGACGTACTTAGCGGACTCTTTCGTGGAACGTTGTTAGCGGTAGGAACTCCCGCCCTAGCTTGCGCCGGCAGTAAGGTCTTCAGCGATTGAAGGTGTTGAAAACTACTGGATCACCTGCAGTGCCGGTCCAGTAACAAGTCAAGAGTGAAGCCAAGCTACCTGCGGCCACGTATGTAGCGGGTTGTGCGACCGCCATCGACGCTCCTTGTTAAGGCCGCGTGGCAGCAGACGACAACACTAGTCCGGGTGGATTGGTTGCTTCGACTTGTGTGCGCGGTAGGGTTCGTGTGCACGTGTGCGAGTCTCTTGACGGCAGTAGCCGTTCGCGGTCTGGTGTCGGTTGGTGTGCGACCAGTGTAGTGTGCGACCAGCCAAAACAGGCGGCAAGTGTTTGTGCTTGTTTGTGCCAAACAGTGTACCAATGTTTGTGCTGTGTGGTGCTTCGGCTTTCGCGACACTCCGGACCGGTGGGCCTGTAATTGGGATTACGTCGGGGGACCACTTCGAGGTAAGCCCTTTACTGATTCTCCGCGGCTTTTGGTGGCATCGCTCGCTTAGCTTGCCGTAGGTTAAGTTAGTTAGGTCCCTGCCGATAGTGGCCGGTCGTCCCGCATAGTCGTGGTGCGACGCCCAATACCGGCGCTGAGCGGGCTTTCTATTCCCGTAGGAGGGCTTCGGCCCGAATTCTTGGGCCAAAACGCGATGGGCGACGTCGCGTTGCGGCCCGGCGGCGGACTGGTCCTGCTCAGGGCCAATCCAATGGCCCACTTGTAGGCCACGACCCTGTCCCTGACTCGGTCGGATCGTGCGGAGGTCCTTCTCAGGGCCAACAAGCGGTTTTGACCGAGCCAACTACTGTTGCTGGGGATAGCCCCGGCCCCTTATGTACTGCTTCCCAGCCCTCGCCTGTGTCAGAATTTACTGTTGTCCTATCAAAGTCCAAGAAATGGAAAGCGACGGAAACGACACTCCCCGATAACTCGGAGCCACTGGATGCTCCATCCCGTGGGAGCCGCCCTCCGCCCTTGTTCGTCAACGGCTTCAAGAACGTCGTTGACTTCTCCCGACGCCTCAGGATCGGAGTTCGTCTCTCGGCGGACGTACAAATGTCTCTTCGCGGGAGGGGCAGTCTTAGCGTCTGCTGCGCGACGGACTAGGAGTACAGGGTCGTTTATCTCTTTTTGCAGGCTTCATTTTCATACCTTTACAAATGAGAAGGCGGCTCACGTCCGGTTAATCGTCCGCGGCCTGGACGAAGACACGGACCCCGACGAGGTGGCGGACGAGCTCCGCCAACTCGGCTACCCAATAAAGGAATGTATTAGGCTTTACTCTTCCTACGGACCCAGGCAAAAATTACCCCTCCTCCGCGTGATTATCATCAAGAGGAACTGGCGGACAGACTGCTGGGCCTGACCAGTCTTTGCGGTTTAAGTATCAAGGTTGAAAGAGCATGAAGCTGGCCATGTCCCTCAGTGCCATCGGTGCCAACGCTTCGGCCACGGCTCTGACAGCTGCCACAACCAAGTGCCTTTTGTCGCAGACTCCCCGAGGAAGTTCCTCTCGATACCACTCAGCACATCGACAAGGCGGTCGCCTTGTTCGATGAGTCCGTGGTCTCTTCCGTCGGCGAGTGCTCACGGATGAAGCCTAATCTAACGCCCGATTACCACCGGATCTCTGAAGGAGTGCGTCCTCTCGCTTTAGAGAAGAAAAGACTTCGGAGACGGTGGCAGCGGACATGAGATCCGGACGACAAGGTCAGCTTCAATCGGAGGGTCGCCAAGTTACGTAGTGACTTGCAGGCCTTCCGACGCAGCTGTTGGGAATTTGCGGTCGCCAAAATGGCAGACGATGTACAGGAGGGGAGCTCTGTTTACAGGATTCCTTCAGCGTTGACCGTGAAGGGACGCCGTCCTCCACTCCCGGCCATCAACGGACCTGGGGGACATCTCCTTGCCAAACCGGACGAGAAATCTGAGTTCCTGGGCGGGCCTCTGGAGCTTCAATTTGCTCCCAACCCGTCCGGGGACCCAGATTCCGATGAGGAGATAGAAGACGAAGTTGAGGCTTATCTCGGCAGCCCGATCACCTCCGAACCCGAACTCACTTCGGTGGAAGAGGTAACGGACAGGCTTTTAGCGCTTCGTCCCCGGATGAGCCCTGGACCTGACGGTGTTACGAACACCGCCCTACAGAGACTTTCGAACCGGGAAGTTCTCTTCCTGGTCGATTTGTTCAATGCCTGCTTCCGATTCGCCTACTTTCCTAAGAAATGGCGTTCGGCTACGGTCACGATGATCCCAAAGCCGGGGAAAGACCCCAAGTTCGCCGAGAACCTCCGGCCTATCAGCCTGCTGTCGTCCACTTCGAAAGTCTTCGAACGACTAGTCCAGCGATGACTAGCGGATCGTTTTCAAAGGTTCGACATTCTGATCCCCGAGCAATTCGGTTTTCGTGCTGGGCACTCCTTGACGCATCAACTGATGCGCTTCGTGGAGACCGTGGCCGAGGCTGGTTACTCGCGAGAGCAGACCGTCGCCGTTTTCCTTGATGTCGAGAAGGGTTCCGATTGTGTTTGGCACTTAGGCCTTCTTTACAAACTCTGCTTCTGCTTCCAAATTGCTACATTCATCTGTTTGCTAGATTTCTTCGGAACAGAACCTTTTGCGTGAGAGTAGATAACACCCTTTCTTCGGCAAGGGCTATTACTGCTGGTGTACCTCAGGGAAGCGTCTTGGGCCCCTGCTTTTCTCTGTGTACGTCAATGAGGTGCCCAAGTTGCCTGGCACCAGGTAGGCCATGTTCGCTGACGACATGGCGGTGTATGCCGTCGATCGTCGAGCTGAGACGGCCGTTATCTGGCTCCAGGAACAATTGGACGAGTACGTTGAGTGGGCAGAGAAGCAGAGAAATGGAGGCTCGCCATCAACGCGGCTAAGAGCACAGCAGTAGTCTTATCCAGACGCTTTAGGCTCCCAGACAGACTCTACGTAGGTGATACTCAGTTGCCCTGGTCTCGAGAGGTCAAGTACCTCGGGGTCCACCTCGATCGTCGTCTTACCTGGCGGACACACTCCGCACAAGTAGCCCGCAAGACCGCCAATCGCCTATACCAACTCCGTCCCGTGCTACGCAGTGGTGGCGGCGTGTGGCGCCGATGGTTACCTACGCGATCCCTGTATGGGGCTACTTGACCAAGACCCATAAGCGAAAGCTTCAGTCTCTCCTTGACCGAGGATTGCACTGGGCGTGCAAAGCCCATTATCTGACCTCAAACAAAACAATCCGTGATTCCCTGCGTGTCCGTTCTCTGGACGCCACTATACGGACACTGTCCCGTAAATTTTATAGTCCCTCTACCCGATTCCAGGGCAACCATCTCATTAGCGCCCTCGGTCGCTACCAATCTGTGCCAGGAGAATCTTAGACCCGGCCCCGGCGTACACTCACCCTCAATTAATTAATTAATTAATTAATTGAGAACCCACGGCCGGTAGCAGGCCACACCCTAAATGCAGACCCTATCAATAGACCCTGGGGCAGGAGCTCTATCTGAAGCTCGCAACGCAGTACATTAGCGGACGACGGGCTGCCCTTCGTCTCGCACAGCCCATTGGTCCGCGCCGATTCATAGTGATTGCAGCATGCTTGTGAATCAATACGGACTCCATATGAAGACGAGGGAAGTAATCAATTACCACCGACAAGAGCTTCGTCTCATCGAAGCGGATCCGATGGTCGACATTGGCGAGCGCGTGCTCAGCTACGGCAAGACTTCTCCGGCTGTCCCAATCTACAGTAACGGCTATGCACGGACACGACCGCATGTGCCGACGCTGCGCTTCGTGGTTCCAATGTACACCTGGCCGCAGGAGCAGGGAACTCCGTACACACCGCACGATCACAGCGGTTCTCGGACATCCTTCGCCGGCCTCAAGAACTGGTGGATCTTCCTTGTCGGCTTGAATATTGTTCTCACGCCGTGCCGACTGAGCAGCCTACCAACGCGGTCCGTCACCCCATGGATGTAGGGCAACGCCGCGAAACCGACGGTCTCCCGTGACACCACCTACGGCCTGGCTGTTCTTCTCGGCCGAACCGCTCGTCTCACCTCCCCGAAGGAATATCCATTGGCCTGCAGCGCCAGTTCGAGGTGGCGCAGTTCCTAGTCGATGTACCGGAGTCGCATATCCTCCTAGCCCGGACCACCAGGGTCTTCAACACCGCCCTCTTCTGGCTGAGATGGTGGTTCGACTGTTTATGGAGATAGCGGTTAGTGTGCGTCGGTTTTCTATAAACTTTATGACCGATGCTGCCATCGGTCATTCTAAGGACCGAAACGTCCAGAAAAGCCAGCTGATTGTCGGTGTCCCTCTCAACGGTGAACTGTATCCGTGGTTGAACCTGATTGAGGTGTGCCAAGAACCTGCCGAGTTCGTCCTCTCTATGGCTCCAGATAACAAAGGTGTCATCAACATACCGGAACCAGCACCTCGGCTTCAACGGAAAAGATGAAATTGCCCACTGCTCGAACCTTTCCATATAAAAGTTCACCACCACAGGACTGAGTGGACTCCCCATGGCCACACCATCAATCATTTCAAAGAATTCACCGCCGTACTGAAAATAGGTCGTTTTTAGGACATGCCGGAAAAGCGCTGTAATGTCTGCCGGAAAAAGGTTCGCTAAGTGGCCAAGGACATCATCCACGGGAACCATGGTGAACAACGAACCTACGTCAAAGATGACCATTATGTCTGAAGGCCGCAACGATAACCCACGGAGCTTTTCAAGAATGTGGGTCGAATCCCTCACAAATGGCCACCTATATATGGCCGGAGAAGCTCGGTCAAGTCTCAAGCCAGATGGTAGGTTGGAGGCCCTATGGCGCTGAAGATTGGTCTGAGCGGGACGTCCGGCTTGTAGATATTGGGGAGCCCATAAAGCCTAGGTGAAAGGGTTTCCGAACACCGGACGGCTGCCTTCACCTCAAGCTCCAAGGAAGACCGCTTAACCAGAAAATCGGTCCTTTTCAGGACCACTGCAGTCGGGTCTCTTCGCAGTTTCTTGTAGGTTTCTGGGTGCAGCAGCTCTCCGATCTTCATTTGGTAGTCCTCGGTGTTCATTACAATCGTAGCGGTCCCCTTATCTGCCGGTAATATGATGACAGATGATTTATCCCGCCTTAATATCCTTATTGGCCGCAGCTCACCCACTGGTATGTTGCATCGCGGCGGTTTTGCTCTTGCCAGGATCCTCGAAGCTTCGATCCTGACTTCATCTGCCCGATCACGCGGCAGCCGCCGCACTCCAGCTTTAACGTTGGCAATTATGTCCTCCATTGGAATCTTCTTAGGAACCACTGCAAAATTCTCCCCCCTCGCCAGGACTGCAGTTTCGGTGGTGGTAAGTTGGCGGTCCGACAAATTCACCACTGTCCTGTTGTCTCTAAGCTGCTTCGCTGATGTCCCTTGTTGTTCTCCTCTGGGCTATCTCCCCAGTACTTTTTCTCATGGCGCGATCGAACACTCTCGCGAACGGCTTCGGAAGAGCTGGAACTTAGGCTATACACCAGACCCCAGTGGCTAGGTGACAACACAGTGCTTAATTCCAGGTGAAGGCGGAAAAATTTCATATTGTTGTCGCCAGATCTTTCCTGGTCTCGTGGATAGATTCACATAACATTGCCTGCTCTGCATGTCGATAAATGCGACTGGCTTGCGGTGTAAAGATGTTATTTTTCAATTTCAGAAACCGGGGGATAACACCAGTATCCCGGCATCTCGACAGAAAAGCCAGTGACCAGAGCAGGTGTGCCTTCTTTTTTCTCAGCCGCTCGAAACGTCTGATGATCTTTAAAACTTCCTCCCCGTAAGGCCGAAGTTTTCAAGAGGAAGTTGAATATTGAAGCCGACATGAATCGGCGGAGCGAAAGCATTGCATTAAGTACTTTATGGCAAGGCGCGATGCGAGCTTCTCACACACCTTCTTTTTTCTGATTGGCCGATGATGCAGTTCTTACCTGTGGGGGGGTTGGAATTAGTAAACAATTAACACAGGTAGCATCGCGGGAAAGCATTAGCGTTCACAACAGTATTCCAGGGGAAACAATTGTTGAGTACCTGATGGCATAGCGTGGTGCGAGTCAATAATACACCATCTTTATTGTGATTGGCTCTTGGTGCAGTTTCTACCTCTGGGCACTATTCGGATTGGCTAAAGGTGTCATTTTTACCTGTACGTGGGACTTTTGTTGAATTTATATGTACAGGTAGCATGGCAGGACATCTTCAGCCTATACCGCAGTACTGCGGGCCTGACATGAACACCCTACGTTCAGGATTTTTTTAAATTCCACTGATGATGGCAGCCATTGGAGCTGTTGAAACGTTTAGTTTGGCAATAAACCATGGACCACGGCCAAACAGCCCGGATAACTTTAATCATACAATTATTTTTTAAAGTCATATGAGTACAGATAATGTAGATCGAAATTTGTCGCAACACCAACCAAATTGTTTCATTCCTGAAACAAGCGTTTACGCCGCTTAAGACATTAGATAACGATTCTAATCGTTATCTAATGTATCTGCATTTACTATGCAGCTGCATTAAAAGTGATGTTTAATTAATATTCAACAGTTTGGAAAATTGTGAATCTGGTACTTGTTTGAATTTTGACAATAAATTAGCCGAAAATGTATTAATAGCACTGATTACTATACATTTATGAAACAATAATAACTGAGAAACCTATGGGAAGAGAAAAGACTAAAGAAACTGCTTGTGCGGTTTCAAGTAATACAACTTTTTATACATTTGCTTTATATTTTAAGTCAAATATTTAAATGCACTAACTCATTAACTTGTTTGGTTTTGTTTAAATGAAGTAAGGAAGAAATAAAATAAAATGTTTGTATTAACTTTCTTTGTTTTAATTAGTATTTTCTTTTGTAGTTCTGCAATTCTGAACTTTGTACTTACTATTCACGTAATTACGTTTGTCAATTATACTTTTAATTTCCAAATGTACAATATTTTTCTCTCTGGTTGTTTAAAACGCCGTAAAACTTCTACAAAATTGTCTTTCATAATTTAACAGTTTACATAATGGTAAGAAACTACGGTTAAACAGTAACTGAAATAATAATAATAGTAATAACAATCCCCCCGAAATTCAACCCTACACCCGATCCTACAACATCTTGGACTCGCTCAACAGATGCCACTCGTATATAGCTGAATGACTAAATAACTGTACTAGAGAACTGGTATTTAAAGTTCAATATGCTTGGTTCTCTTGAAAATACACTGAAACCATGCGTAAGATGGCTTTACGTTAGTGGGTCTAGGGCACCAGGACGCACCCTGCTATATTTTGTCCTAGCAGCGGAACTAGAGGCTTCTGCTGCAGTGGTCTGTTCACTTCCCCGGTACTTGCTGGACCTGCATGATACAGTCGCATACGAATTCAGAGATTCACGGTCCCTATAAAAGCCTTTGTTTTGAAAAGAACCGTCTTCGCATGGTGAAGAGAAAGGGCCACTACACATCATTAGATGCTGAGATGTTCCTGGTTCCTGACATCGTCAGTCAGTTCTCTTGCGGTGCTAAAATACTTGATCGTAAAGATACAAAAAAAAAAAAGAATTCATGAAAATGAGTCTATTTTTAATTGAGAAAACTGTGGTCGTATTGCTCGATCAGATGTCATGGACACCAGGAAAACGACTAATGTTCTAACAACCTTTAACGACTAGCAAGGGGCGAGGTTATATGTAATGGAACAGGTCGGCGATATAGACGGTGAAGCAAATCCACATACTACTCTGAATACTATGTGGGGTTTGTAGTGTAGCATGACGTACTCATCTACACTAAAGAGGAAACTGCAACAGAGTTAACACCACAAGCATGCACAGAATGTCAGAGGTTGACTGTGCGGACGGAGAGAGACACTTCTTTCTACTCCCCACGTCTTTACCTTCAATAAAGCACACTGCTAGATAAAATACGAGTGGAAATTTACAGGCTAAATGCGAGAGTTTATCCCTCAGGCCATATATTTTTTTAGGGTCTGCGTTCTGGCAAACAGCAATGCCAGAGTCAAGACAGGTTTCCGTGGGAAGTCGGCCAGTAGTGATGATCGTTTGACAGTTGTGCAGAGCCAATGAAGTGCATCAAACGGCATGAGCAGAACTGTTCCAGGTCTTTCAACTATAGTGTACAAACAAGAGGTGGCCACACAACAAGTTAAAACATTAAAGAAAATCAGTGAAGACAAGAGAGTTGTTAGTTCAGCGAACCAGGACAAACGCAGATAAGCACAGCCTGTTAAATACAATTGTCAGAAAAGAGTTAGTACTTGTAGTTACTCCCTTTACAAGAGAGAGAGAGAGAGAGAGAGAGAGAGAGAGAGAGAGAGAGAGAGAGAGAATACGCGCGCGCGCGCGCGCATGTGTATGAGAGTAAGAAAAACGTGAAGAGTGAGGGGGAGTAATTGTTTATGTATTTTTGTTATTTCTTACTCTGTAGTATTATATAAAACGCTAACAGCTAGATTATTTTAAATGGTTCAGTTACCACTGCGAAATTTTTAATATAATGAAGTAAATATAAATTTTAATATAAAGTAAATGAAGGGAGGGAATGAAGAGGGAGGAGAAGAAGGGAAGAACCAGTTCAACCAAACGTAGTCCGCAGTGGCTCATACGAAAAAACACAAAGTAATATAATTATTTAAAAATACTAAACAAAAAATGTGTCATTTACATCAAGACACATGCTGATATACTGTTGTGACAAAATGTTATGACATTTGTTGTGTGGTTAAAATCAGAAGATATAGGCCTAAAAATAACAACTGGAAAATAAGAGAGGAGAAGGATTTATAACATTCAACTAAAATTGATTTACCTTGCAATTCGATTTACCTCATTAACGTATAATTGTTTAGTCTGTACGTAAGTGTAACTGTTTAGTAATGTATAATTCTTTAATGTGTAACTGTGTAATACTACACAGCACTACTGATTTTTAGTATTTGACATTTTAATTTTTACACTGTCTATGTGAGTTCCTTATATTCTCAGTGTTTGAATGACTTGAATGCGTTCGTACTGCTGCTGTTTTCCGTGTTGATTAATTGAAAACATTCGTTTGTCAAAAAACACTTTTTTGGATTCTGTTCCATATAGCTGTGATGGTTCGTAATATTTTATTTGAACAACACTGTACAACATTATTTTTGTGCGAACCTACAGTTTTATACTGTGCGTTCATGTGGGTTTTCAATTTGGTTGTCAGTAGGCATTAACTCTATATTATAAGGTAACAAGATTCCGCCTCCAAAGAAAGACAAGTATACCATCAAAATTCGTAGTAAAATATGCAGAAACGCAATCTTATTAATATTAAAAGGAATAGAAGAATAAAATGAACTTAATAAATACAGTAATGCAGAGACAATATATTACGTAAAGATAATTAATATTTTCAGGGAATAAAAAGAAATCGAAACAAAAAGGGAAATAATATCGTAAATGAATAATTGGGAAATAGGGCAATAGAGAATGCAAATTTAGGAATTAAATAATGCGATTAACATGACAAAACAATAACTGACGATGACACATACCCAGAAGAGACGATCAAATGACAAAAAATTTAAATAGTTCTTAGTAAACAATTATAATGTACAAATATTAAGCTTAGCATGTAAGAAATAAGACATTGAGTGTAGCCTTAGATTAAAACTATGAGGATGTCTGCGAACCTCAAATAGCTATTGTGTATAAGTGAACTCCAGACTGTAATTAATATAAAATTACAAATATAAAAATATTGAACAATAATTATAAAACTTAGGGAGTGTAACAGTGTAAGAAGGTGGAAAAAAACGTTGATAGACTTTAAGAAGTAAAAACAGTGTATAGTGTAAGTGAATAAACATATTTACAATATGAACATTGCATGAAACATATAATTTATATGAAACAACAAGGTCGCTCATATAGTACAATAAAACCAAGTGGAAATAATACAAAAATAAAGAATCTTCCATTACAAACTTATAGTGTAATAGTGACGAAGGTAGAATAAGATTCTACGGAATAATATTAATTATAACCTGTGACCCATAAATATATCATTGCCAAGACCTTAACTGAATAAATTAGTGTTTTAGTAGAAAGGCTTATTGTTGGAAAAAATATTGAAACCAGGCAGAACGTCGAATATTGTAATGAGACCTCTTCCCGGTCTTATTAATCGTGTCTATTTTCAATTAAACAATGTCGTACTCTCAAGATCTTACCAAGTCGTCGTCGCTCTTAAACGTACCTCACGCAGACTGCGTCCGTCGTGAACGTACGAATAACCAGTACCGAAATCCTTACCTGTCCTTACTTTGTATATTTATTTCCCGAAAGGCGCCAAATTGTTTTTCAGAAAACAATTAAAAGATTCAAAATTAATTTGTCTCCTGTACGGTGATGATGAATTCGAATTTACCTCGCAGACTGGCGGGAACTTGAATTTCGCTTGTCTTTGGACGTGTTGCCAACATAAATTTTTAGCAAAAAATTCTATTCTCCGCTAAAGAACACAACATACATAATACAATTTCAATAAACAAAGGACAGCTAGCAAAGATTCGTACTTATTTATTTGATTCTATAATTTACTAATTTTTTAATAACTGTTGTACAATAGATAGTATTATAATAAAGTTTAGCCTCGGCAACAAATTAATTTTCACTCAGCGGATAGCAAAGGTGGCAGCAGTCGCATCAAGCTATAATGGCTACAACGTTCTTATTTATACAATTTATTTTGCCAATGAGTTCTTTTGGTTACGAAAAGATTTAAAACAAGATGTTAAATAAAGTACACCACCTTACAATTGTGGTACTTAAATAATAAAAAGGTTTACATGAAATTCAATTCTGTTGTTTAAAAGTGTGTGTCAGTTTTATAGGTTTCGGACATAGGTTATCTTACAGTTACATACAGTGTTATTAATATTATCCATTAATCCTTGAAAGAAATTGGTGTTCAAAGTTCAGAGTGAGAGTTATATATTGTGAAAAAAGTCAATCAGTTTTAGTTCGTAATTATTAATATTTTAATTTATACTTAACAAAACCATGTTGTGTTATGGATCGTCAAGATTTCTTCACTGTTGTGTTAGTACATTCGTTTATTTTCAATGATATGGTTGCCGTCTCTTTCTGGCGTCTGTTTCTTTTTATTCAATTTTTATTTAATTTTTAGTTTTAAAATTTCGTTTATTGTTCCTCCTTGAGTTGCTGGAACTATGGTTGGCTTCTTGTGTTCAATTTACTTTTATTTATATTTAATTTTCTTCGTTATTAGTCTTTAATAGGTCCGCATCAATATAGCGTCTATACCTCTGGATAGTTAATAATGGAACTCTTGTTACATAACGGTCAAAATTATAATAACGTTTTGTTGTTATGGCAACCGCCTTGACTCTGATTGGTTAAGTACATTTGAACCTATAGTTATAAATCCTGGGTTTCTGTCCAAAATGAATAAATATTTTATAATGGTTATTTTCCTTGGTGATATTTTCAATGCTTGAAATATTAACATAGATGTCCCTATTTTCTTTCAAAGATCAATTGAACATTTCACAAGGCTGGTCTAGGTCATGTATTCATGTTTTTGGACAAAATTGCTAATACTATGTTATTACATATTTACCTTATTTATACTGTTTAGTATAATTCTGACATGTTATTATTGTTAGTTAATGGTAATTACATAATTTGCTTGGTCTTATTATTCAAATACAATATTCAATTGTTTACAATTGGTTTTCTGAAGTTAGACAGCTATGTCATTTATAGGCCTAAACTGTAACATCTTAGAATTTCTTATTTTGCTCTATTTAAACATTATTTATTAAGTACATATGTTCTGCTTATTTTCATTTCGCACTTATTGGCTTTTGAATTACTTTGAAACTGTTTTACCATCTATTAGTTTTATTATACTTTTACAAAGTTATTTCTTATCTGATATTTTTTCTTTTCTATTTATATAATAGTTATTAATTTGTTGCTTGTTAAGTTTATGTCATTGCTAGTTTATACCTACTCTCATTTCTCACACACCTATTTTACACTTAAACCTATTAAAAAAATATAAAATAGAAATAATTTAATGGTCTGTCTATGGTTAAGCCATATTCCTTCTTATTAATTATAATTGTTATATTGTATGTTATTATTTGAAATTAACATACACCTCATCTCTTTATAATCTTATTACTTACATAACAAATACAAACGTATTACCTTCAAGTTATTCCTTTTTGGTTTATACTCCTATAAAGACTAAACAAACAAACTAATTTTCTTTACATTAACAAAATAACAATTTTGGTGAGTATTGTATCGACACCATCTATTCTATAAAGATAATCATTCTAGTGATTCTTGTAGTAATAAAAGATGTTTTCTAGTTCTTACACCCACAACTACTCTGTTTCTTACAGGCTAACACAATTAACTTATTTGTCTATTCATCATTTGATTATGGTTCTAGTTTGTTACACTTGGTTACTATTCTTTTTACTTAAGATTGTAAATTGTTTATTTTAATATTCTCATCACTTCACTGTTTATTGTTATCACTCCCTTCCTACCTCTCACTCTTGGTTTCAATGATATTTTAAACATACATTTATGATTATTCTTTCAATATTTTGTGTCTTACATTCTTATAATAATAAGGTTCTTAACAACATACTTTATCTAATAATAATTGTGTTACTTATTTTTTATTTTAAAGTCATTTTTAAAGTCATTGTACTGGTATCCGCGTCACAGTTATTATAATTAAATTATTTTACCTTAATCCGTCACTGTGACCGCTTGGTTTCTGTCTTCTTACGCGTTTCGGATTAAACTTAATCCATCATCAGAGTAAAAAATCCGTCAGTTATGACTTCGTTAAAACATTAAAAGGAGACACTAAAGTACATCTACGTATATATTATACAAACACAGCGACGTACGCGGATGTGAGTGCAGTGACGGATTAAGGTAAAATAATTTAATTATTTTTTATGGTTAGTGTACTTTCTTTATTATTGTTTTATTCATGGTTAGTTATTATATTTTCTTTACTTATTTGTGTCTTTTAATTGTCATCTTAATTTCTGTAAATCATTTCTCATCTTATTGTCTTTATCTGGCCAATCTCTAAGGTTGGGTCATAGTCTTTTGTTTGTCAGTCTAGTATATTCGTTTATTTATTTTTCTTGTTTACAATTCTTCTTTCTTCTTTCTTAATTCCATTTTATATTTTTTCATTATTATTTATTAAATTATTTTACCTGTTATCATTTCTCTAATACTTGTGGATACCCTATAGGGTCTGATTTCTGCAACGTTATAATATTAATGCTGGTTTTTTGTACAAATTAAAGGAGGATACGAGACAAAACGATACTGAAAGACTATGAAAGTTGTAGCATGACAGATAAGCCCATAAAAATGAATGGTAAAATAATCATAAAAATGACATAATAACATTGTTAAATCCGAGAAAGCAAAATAAATAAATTACTTAAGAACCACCGTGGAATACAATCATTGATTAAAATAAAAGTTCATGTAAAACAAAGGTTACAACGAGTGATGAATCATCAACGTAAATTTATAAACTAAATATGAAAAAAGGTAATACCCAGGTAGGATAGGAGTAGGTAAGGAAGAAACCCAGAAAATGACAAAACCCACAACAAGAAAAGAAAATATGTTGTAAGAAACAAGAAGAGTAGGTGAGGAAGAAACCCAAAACCTGATGGCATCCACAAGAAGATGAAGGAAATAATTTTATAAGAAACAAGAAGAAGAGGAGGAATCAATGAAGAAACAAGAACAAGACAGCATCCACAAGAAGAAGGAGTGCTCTTCTAAAAAAACCCAAACCCCAAAATAAATATAATAATAATAATAAATAAAAGTATAACAAAATATGGAATGTAGCAACCACATGTAAAATAGATGTAAGCCAAAAAGTGTATAGAGTAAGTATTGAAAGTGAACCAAGGTGAGATAATAATATAATACCAAAAAACAAACCTTCATTATATTCTATAAATAGACTTCTTGATTTTAGTAGAACTATATAACTATTTAGAAATAAAATCAAGGAATAAAAAGAGAATAAGCGCAAGTTTTAGTGTTATAAAAAATAAACCTTATGCTTGAATATTGAAGTTCACACACTAAGTAGATGGTGAAATATTACAACTTTAAAGTGCTTTAATTTGTGTTCATGGATAATGTAAATAAAGTATTATCATGACCGATAATACATGTATTTTTTAGATAACTGCCACTCTTTTTATATAACATTCATTAGAATGACAAAAATAAAACAAGAGCAGGCAATAATAAAAGTGAAGTGACAAAATATCATTACCCCAATAACAAAAAGAAACAGATAAAAACTGATATTTGAACCTAGTTTAAGAAATAGAATAAGATTATAATAATTATGTTTTGTTTATATAGAATAAGGTATTAGAAATAATTAAGTTTAAACATGTCAGAACCTAACATTCATTATTTATAATATTTCTTATGTATTATTATTAATCAATAAGTATAAAATGTCTGATTTGGAAAGACAAATGTTAATTTGATTTATATGTTATGTATTAATAGTATGAACCATATACTAATTGTTAACTTGTTAAAATAACAAAATGTTAATTTATGTCACAATAGCAATAAAAGTCAGAGAGGGTATAAATCAATATGTATTATTTAAAAAAACTTTGTATGTAAAAACTGTTAGAAATCTAGGCCAAATGTTAAAAACTAAACATCATCAAATTTGATGAAATAAGTACAGAAAGACAATTAAACTGAAGGAATTTATATAAGGTAAATCAGTAATAAAGTCATGTAATTGGAAATATAAGTAAGGAAGATTCAGTAAAATTATAGCCAGAATTATTGTTAAAAATGGAAATGTAAAAACTCAAAATTTAGAGAGGGGAGTCATATATTACTGTATAATATTTTAAAACATAACCGATTAATCTAATTGCAAGAAATTAAGGGAAGATAAACCTTTTATTACAATCTGAGATTTAATATAATCATTAATATAACTTATAATATGGCTTCATTTGGAAGACAAGGACAGGAAGTGATTTTAAAACTTACCTTTACAAAATGAAGTAAAAAATACCATTTTAGATCAAAAACTTAATAAAACTGCATTATTTGGTATCAAATTACGCAGAATGAACTGAAGAAGAAGATTAAGTATTTACTAGTTAATAAATTTGAAGAATAACAAAAATATAATCAGTTATATAATGTAACTTTCTCACATGCACAGGATGCAAATAAATTTGGAACAATGTATTGAATAAGATTGGTTTGGCTAAGACTTTAGCCGAAGACGGAGGAAGTAAATTAGTTGATTATTAGACGTTGAATAGCACACTCGATCCGAGTAATTTGTAAACCTTAACCTAATTTCTGCTACCGTAATGGCGAATGTATTATAAGCCTAAAGTGCAAAAACGAGAGTTTCGGTAAAAACACATTTTTAAACGGAAACCAAGTGAAATAAATACCTACAGACATTCAATTAATACTACACAGAACAGAACACCAGTGAATATAACAATTAAACTATTAAAACAGTAAAAACACTTAACCACACAAAAGTGCAAATATCGGCCTAACGGACAAAAGTGAGATTTACTTATTACTACACTATTTTTCAAAGTACAACACTAAAACTGAACCAGAGACACTCTACCAACACAAGAAGGAAGAATTGCAGCCACAAGGACGAAAATTCAGAGGGAAAGCATCTTTTATTGAACTTTGAATCAGCGAGGTGAGACCGTCTTTCAACTATACACGAGAAGCAGCTATCACTGATTACCCACAATACAACGCAACACTGCCTTTACAACGGAATGGCTTGAAATCTGCTCACTTACCATTATATATTAATTATTATATCTGTATTTTAATCTTTAAGGTGATATATTTGTAATGTTGTACTTTATAGACTTAACCCTTATTTCTCTGACTTTACCTAAAATAACTGCTAAAAGAATCCTTATATAAATAATTGTACGATTTAACGATACCCTGAGAATCGATTTATATATCGATAAAGAGTCGAAATAATAAATAATTGTTAATAAAATTTCTTATATATTGCATAATTGAACATTTTTTTCATTCCCAAAATATAATTAACTGAATGAGGAAATTTAATAGAGTTAACTACCAGAATATCACCACCCGAAGGAAGATAACCTCCAAATAGGAAAAATATACAAATCGATTGTTATTGGAGACAATTCTATCAAGTGGCGAGAGGATTTTAAAAATCCTGAGAAGGCATTAAAATAACAAAAACAAATAACAAAAGTTTCGGAACACGACAGAACATAATTAATTATAAAAAAAATGTATAAACAACAAAAATTATTTTTTTACACAAACAAAATTAACAAAATTTACAAATTTATATATTTATATATTTAGAAATTGTAACCGTATGGTTACAAAGTCAATAGGAGAATGATATTTTAATCGATGGTACAGAAAACTAGAAGTCCAGACCCAAACGATCAAGAAAGAAGATCGTAAAGAAAACTACCATATGGGTGAGATCTCTCCAATAGTATGCCAAGATATTTGAAAACATCTTAACATTTAAAGTTCGAATCACAGCGATATACTATCGGAAAAACTATAAAAACTTTAGAACAGTGAATTCTAGTTGTACACAAATAATTATTAGTAGTAAGAGTTTCTTTTGCAATTGTTCATTTGCACTTTTGCATGATCCAAAGAACCCACTGATACACTACATACATCAACAACACCTAATTACTAAACATTAATTTATAAATATTATGTTTTATGATATGTTTACGATTTATGTACTATACTTTGACACGACTTATACATGAACCCTGAGATTGAGATTTTACATGCTCTACAACAGAAATGAGTTTCAAAAAGATTAAATAAAAATAATTGAATTATAAACAAGAACGAATAAGGAGTTTGAGTATTTATTCTAAACCGTAAGTGTCTTCTTACAAATTTGGCACCAGCAATTTGGGGCAAACAACGTACACAAAAAAGGTATACTTAGGGTGTTCTAATAAAATTGGCGCCCAACGTGGGACTAATTAATAGATTTTATTATAACTTAACGAGTCTTCTTTTACAATATCCATGTAAGTTCTTCAAATTAACTAAAAGATTTCTATACTTGCTTACTAGTTTTCCATATGTTAAATTTTTGAAAATGTTAACAATGTTACAATACGGTCTAGACAGGTCTGTAATCTTAAGTCACTATGAAATTTTTTTTACAAAAATTATAGAGATGGAAGGTATATCGAGGATCGGACAATAAGTATAGAGACAATTTTTATATTTTTGTCGACGTTTCGATAATATTTATTCTTACCATCAAGACAATTGTTGCTAATTTGTTACGACACCAAACACACAACTGAAGGTACCCACATCGTACGCCCTATTTACGATTTCTAAAATTATTTATAAATATAGCATTATGATGTGGATAACTTACGGTTGTGTGTTTGAAGTCGTAAAAACTCAGGAACAATTTCCTGGTGCTAACAATGAATGTTGTCGAAACGTCGACATAAATGTAGAAATTGTGTCCATACTTATTTACTGATCCTCACTGAACCTTTCTCGCTAAACATTTATTGATTCCATATGTCTGATTCCATATAGACAACAGAATAAAAAGAAATACCTGGCTGCTATAATTTCTAATCCCCCCTTTACTTAAATTGCTACCTACCGATATAAAAAATACAAAATCTAACTATTAACTCGAAATTAATGTTGACTGAGGTTGAAGTTTAAAGTATAATACGCAATAAGCTGTAATACAAGACACTGAGTCTTAGATATTTCTAAGTATGTCGATAAAGTATGATGACGTCGAGAAAATATCATGTGTTACAGGTAACCTTGAGAACGGCCATCAGAAATATACTCAAAGCTCAAGGACCAGTCAATGCGTTGTACATCGATTATTTCTGCGTTTTAATTTTATGTGGAATTATATATCAGTCCCAAATGAGATTTCAAAAACGCAAATAAGTTTAGTCAGTGATACTGTTCATAGTGCATAACGGAATATTGTAATTACTGGATGGCAAATTGTTGATTATAACTGTTCCTAAAATCCAGTGATTTTTTTTTTATATCGGTTTACTGTTACCAGTCATATCAAATAAACTGACAGTACTGTAACATCCACATAACGGTACTACTGACACTGCAAATAATTTGTTACTGCAGGGTTGTATATACGAGGATTGTTCAATAGAACACGTTTAGAGGCTGTAAAGTATTTGTTATTCAACGATTATAAAAGAAGTCTGTAAGGTGGATGTTGTAAGACTTCTCACTTCATACGACCAAGCAGATCTTGAATCGTCTCGTCTGGGTTACATGGGGTCGACCATTACCATGCAGAAGAATGACACCATTTGTGAGTTCTCGGTACGTTTATTCTTGATGCTGATCCGTACGCGTTTTAAGCTGTCTGCATTTCGCTCAGCGTTGAGGTTGACACCAGGTTCTTAAAATCTAAGAGCAGCACACACTGATAAAAAAAAATGGTCACCATTACTTTTCCAGCCGAAGGTTGGGACCCACATTTTTTCGCCTTCGGAGATTGTGCATGCTTCCACTGTATACGATGACGTTTGGATTCTGGTTCGTAGTAATAACACCAAGACTCGTCACAGGGAACAATTTGGTGTAGAAAGGCATTACCTTGTTGTTGTTAGCGCATCAAATGCTGTAATGATAAGGCCGAAAGCAAATTTTTCTGCTCAATAGTAAGCAGTCGTGGAATCCACTGAGCAGCAAGTTTGTGATACCCAAGACTATGAATAATGGAATGAACAGTTCTCTCGCTGATCCTCAACATTTGAGAAAATTCTCTAACTTTAATGCGCTTATTTGCCGCGTAAACCAGTTTCCAGCTGTCTCACATTTTCATCTAATGCTGCAACACGTGCAGGTCCAGGACGGGCCAAATCTTTAGTTTATTCTCTTCCTTATCGAAATTTATTACACCATTCAACCGCTGCCGTATGAGAATAACTATAGTTACCATATATACAGCTTTTATTCTCGTATAAATTTCCATTGGCTGACGCCCCTCAGCGGCCAAAAACTGAATAACGACACGTAGATTATCATTGAATGGATTTTCTATCATAGATGCCATTTTTCAACCCAGTCACAACAAAAAGAAAAGAGCAAACTGCAAATATTTTTGACAGACGCGTCACTAGTACTTAAACAGACAATACAAACAAATGAATTCCTTTGCCATGGCGACGAAGTCAACAGCTGCGCAGATTAAACGTGTTTCTATTGAACAACCCTTGTATTTTGTGTCATAAAACGCTGTTAATTTTTGTCGAATAAAACGTATTTCTCTTTATTTATAAGTACACACATAGCAAAGTTATTTTACATAAAGTACTTAAACAAACATGCACACATTTTGTTCATCTTCACTTATGCCTAATATCTTAATGCCAGCCGTTTTTTTTCTCAATGATAGCTTTCAGGCCAAAATATGTGTATGCATCGCCATAAAATCATAGCAACTAATTTTTTGTTTTCTTTTCTCTCATCATAAAATTCGATTCCATAAAAGCTTAATGGAATTAGTCAATGTTACTTCTATCTAGAAAAGACACTTAATTTTACCAGTTGTTCTTATGGAATTCACTGACTTATTTGTACACCAACAAAGAGTTATATCTCTTTATCTTTTCCGGAAAGTAAGCATACAGCTTTCTTTAAAGAGAAATACACACATATTAATAGTATGTGACTGTGATTAAATCTCAATCACATATTATGAATATGTGTATCTACATCAGAGAGCTCACTATTATTGCTTATAAATAGGCTTTGAAGTGTTAATATTTACCATTGGCTAAGTTTAAAGATCAGAAAAATGTATATGAGTGTGTGTGTGTTTTAAGAAAAGCATATAGCCTCTTTAATTATTATGCAAGTCTGTATTTTTAAACTATAATTATTGCAATGCACATTCTGTTTTAATAGAAAAGTAAATTATTTACGTAAGTATATTGTTCACTGCTAAGTATATAACCAAAGACATAAATCTAACGGTCACATTATATAAACTGTGTGTGATGTCTGCTGTGATTTTATGTGTGCAATATATGCAAACGCATTTTTTTAATGTAAACTGAAATTTTTTTCATTTTCATCATGTAATTACATTAACTATAGGATTTTATTTAGACCCAACTAATTTAATTATTTTTAAATTAACTAGTTCTTCCAAAACGTACCTCTTAGGAATTATATGTTTATACTACTAAAAGTATCACTTTGATTGTGGTCACAGAATAGTGAGATACATCTCTAAACCCCACTTACAGAAAACAAAATTGACACTTTCATCATTTTTACTATCAAGCCTCTAAAAATAATCAAAAATTTACGTTATTTCTTCTGTGTTATACGGTTATCAAATACAGGTTATCTGCGAACACAAGCTAGCGGTGACTAGGCTGATAAATGATAATATCTTTATACCTGACAACCATTATAAACAACGATTGCACCTAATTCTTCACTGTGATAGCTACAAAACAATCCGCAGAACTGACTAGTTCATTTTGTCAGTATCTAAGTTTATGTATACCTAACCAAGGTCATCTGTGGCTTAATAAAAAGATGTAGCTTTCAGTTTTCTACGTTCATAACAAGAGGGGGGAAAATGATTGTCGGAATGTGTGGGCCTATGTTTCCTGTAGTAGAAACTACTGGAATGCCATACAGTATATACCCTACCTGACGAGTCAGAAATTACGTCAAAGAATAAACGCAGGTATGTTATTCACCGGGTATTAACGTGTCAGTCTATTAGATTTCTAAAGACTCTTTATTGGCATGAGATACGTTTTAAACAATTTTGTGTTCACATTTGATTTGTATTTTATGCACTGAAATAAATTTTATTGGTGAAGACTATTTTTTTTTTTAAGAAAACCATGACACTTATGCAGGAAAAATTAAAACCTCACATCTTTCTTTGTTCGTGTTTACCGTTCTTTCTTTTTACAGCTTCGTATTGTTCAACTTAACGTCCTTTTATCCCCCTTCCTTTACTAGCTTTATTCATGTAAATTTTCCATGTCAAAGACGGTAGCCCTTCCTTTCTTTTTCCTGGAGCTTGCCATTTAATATACTCTTTCGGCCATTTTGCATCTATTTGTATGACCATACCACAACATTAACTTGTATTCTAGTATTTTTGCTTCTGTTTTCAATTGCTTTTGCGTTTGGCATCTGTAATATTAGTTCAGTAAAGATTTCGATTTTTTTTTAGTTGAGCGCATCTTTCTTATAACCCAATACTACTGTTGTCATTGTACTCCTACTTTCTCCATCATTAACTATATTTTAGCCCCACACCAAACAACGTTATGTACTGTACCCAGGGAGAGTCTCTTCTCCGTTGCTCTACGTATGGTTTTGTTGTGTTTCCTCCCCTGTAATGGTTTAGTCGCCCAGCATTTCATTACGTGATGTTTTTACTTCCACACATCTAGAACACGCATCATTTTAATAGGATTCTCTTGTGTGTGTATAAGTGTACACTGTCTTACAAAGAGTAGGAAGGCTACTCCATGGTACTGTCAGCATGTTTCAGTATACTCATGCTATTAACGATTAACACTATATAATATACTCACCATAAAGAAAGTAATCTCCATTGTTTATATAAAGTATGTCTGTTGTCTTAATTTATCTTTAACCTTTACTTTTGTTTAATTGTGTTTCGGTATATAAATAGACTTATCAAATCATTGGACATTTTATTAACTTTTCAAGGCTTCCGGTATTTAAATTATTAATTTTTCTTACAATAAACAGGTTATGTATAAAACTGTAAAATTTTAGGAACGAAACTAGGTTAGGTACCTAATGCTAAAAATAATTAGAATTGAATAGAAGTTCTATTCAATGACTGACAAACTTTGGTTGTGTAAATATCACTAATGCAATATAACGTTCCGGTAGGCCTACTATATAGTGTTTACTGAACATCATAATTGTCTGTGCATATCGACTTATTTTAGCTATCTCTCAGGAAAACGTAAACCAATCATGGATCAAAGAACGAACACATTGCCCCGAGCTAGTATAGATTGACAAACGACAGAAACGCAAGGAAACGGTAAATATGTGAATAAAGAAGTAAAGCGTTGTTAGATTTAGAATATGAAATATAACGTCATGGAATACCAGTGATCAAGAAGTTGTAATAGAATTAAAAACCATGCAATTGTTGTGAGAAAGCCCTAGGGTTTCAAAAAAACCTGCGTTCAAGTGTTTTGTAGATCTAAACAAGACATTTAATAAAATAAAAGTCAGGATATCATACAAATACTTATAAGAAATAAAACTTATAAATACCCCTGCAAAAATTACAAACATCATACGAGACATACATGCAAATACCACCATGAAAATAAAATTGAATGGGAAATTATCACAACTAATCACGGCTGGAAAAAGGGCGATAAGGTGATTCAGATTAATTAAGTTTTAAATACTTTTTAATTTGGTTTGGTAATAAACGGTATGAAAGGATTTAAAGAGGTATAAATTTAAACACTATTCACTATGCTGACGGTGTTGTACTTATAGTTGAGACAGCAGATGATGTGCAAGGGCGTACAACTTTAACAGCGCGTGTAAAACATAATACAGGACTCTGTATAGCCAAGACTAAAGCAATAACTACTGGCGCAGCACCAGTGAGTAGCAGTCCACGAAATTATGGAGCAGATATAAGAAAGTTATATTATAATAGGCAAATAGCTGCCGGGTTACAAAAGGAAATAGGGCACCAGCGATGTTACCTGGAGAAAAAAATTTTTAATTTTGAAAAATGTAACAAGGATGTATTAAAGTAGAGGGAACCTATCCTGACGTATGGAGCAGAGGTGGCAACAGAAACCATAACATCTAGAATACTAACATGTGATGCTGAGTCGAAGTCATTTAAAGCAGAACACGGTGAGATAGAGTAACTGACGTACAGGAGAGGCGAGAACTCTGGAATGACCACGTCGACTGGATGGATGATAAAAGATTAGTCAAGAAGGCCCGGGATAATGGTCCAAAACGCAAAAGACGAATTAGACGACCACAAATGCAAGAGAGCGGTTGTATTGAGTAATGTTGTTTGTTACAAACACCAGAATCTCCTAAACGAAGAGAAGAAGAAGAAGAAGAAGAAGAAGAAGAAGAAGAAGAAGAAGAAGAAGAAGAAGAAGAAGAAGAAGAAGAAGAAGAAGAAGAAGAAGAATTTTAAACACAAACGTCCTTATGCCACTTATAATGTGTAAAATCATAATCACGATGGTAACATTGCTGACAACATAAAAGTAACTATACTAAATCACAAATCATTTATTGTAAAAGTAGAAATATTCTACTCTACTTTTGGAAGTGTAAAATGAGTGTTTCCACAACTCGCTGAGTATACTAATTTTAATAATACCTTTTATAACAAACGTGACGGAAATGGCAGTCTTATTTATCTTTATAATAACGTTTACTAAATATATCTTCTTATAAACCTCATAAGAACATATACGTTGTCATAATATTGTCATGATATGTACTTATTAGATGATATCAGTCTGCAGAATATATAAGGAGGTATAATTAATTAGGCCTATATATTATACCCTTAACACATGAAATACTAGAAAATAATAAAAATTAATAGCCTACAGTATTTATAACACCATAGTATCAGACTTCACTGTAACAGAAATATTTACGGAACGTTGAATACGAATAGAGAGACAGGAGCGTGTTAGTCATTGTGTGATACGACGCGGGCTGAAATTGAATCCAAAATGAAAGCTATTGTTCGTAATGAACGTTGATAGTGAGGACGATTACTCCGCTCATTCTCTCTTCTCTCATTTCTTCCTCGACTATTCGATAATACCCTGCTGTTTTGTGTGACATATTTTACTACGTCGCTCGCATCCATGCACGCACACGCACGCCCGCGCCTCCCACACACACACACACACACACACACACATTTGACAATATTTATGACAGACGTCTTGTAGTTTGCAGACTTTTCGAATTGTATGATCCAAAATACATGTAAATATTTTAAGAAAACGAGTAGCACGTACGTACACCGTAATCTACAGTTACATAGATTGAAGGAAACTGATTTATATTTAGACAAGAAAGTACTACATCTGGTTGGTGACAATGTTTTACATTTTTTTTTCCATTTACTGCAGATTTGTGATCTGTTAGACTAAGCGAACATTGAACAAATTGTCTGACAAAAACACATACATGATTATGAAGAGCTAACCATTAACAGCTCTTCTTGTTTTTGTTAACAGATTAAACAGATACACAAATTACAAAACTAAATGATAAAAACATGTAAACAAATGAACAAAAATCACTTCCACTTACTGCTAGCATGATACAATAAGTTCAAAATGTTAAACACTGGGCCTATAAGGCACATATACTGGCTGACATCAACACTTAATGTTGACACGAATACAAAACATACAGATATTACAGAACAGATATCACAAACATTACAACACAGATAATACAGAGGATACTTTATTAGTTAAACCTGAATGGTAAGTCTAACAGTTTGTCGGTTATTAGTCTATAAATATCTTCACTGTTATCTAACAAATTAATTGCTAGGGGGTTTGGATGCTTTTCTATTTTAGAGATGTGAGTCCCGCAGAGGTGCATGATTTCTTCTGTCGGAGTTGGAAATTTGAGGTCTCGGTGTATAGAATTGTTGAGACGAACCATGGAGCGTCGACTATTGATACTAAAGTTGTGGAGTGAAAGCGCTGTATAATCTCGATATTACTCGTACTAGCAGTACCCCAAAGTTGAATACCATAAGTCCACACCGGTTTAAGTCTATATAACTGGTTTATATATTAAAAGAATGTTGACGAGACTTAACCGCGATTTTCTGCCTATCAGCTAGTAGATATTTCTGACCTTGAGATTAAGTTCAATCTTCTTAGAGGTTATGTGTTTTCCACGTTAGTCTCCTGTCCAGATGCATCCCAAGGTACTTAGCACTTTCAGCTTGGGGTATTGGTTAACCGTTAATTGTTACTGGAGGCCAGTTAGCCTTACGTGTGGTGAAGGTAACGTGTACTGACTTGGACGAATTGATTTTTATGCGCCATTTATCAAGCCATAACTGAACACTGTTTAATGATTCTTGTAGTATAAGAGATGCTATTCAGGGGTCGGAGTGTGTAGCTAGGATCGCTGTGTCATCGGCGTAGGTAGCAACAGTGGTTTCACTTGCTGACGGTAAGTCCGAGGTGAACAGGAGGTACAGCAGAGGACCCAGGACACTACCCTGCGAAACACCTGAACCCACTGGTAACAGAAGAGAAGTAGGATCCGAGAACTCGACTTGAAACACTCTACTCACTAAGTAATGTTTTATAAATGGAATAATACTTACGTTGTCTTGGTGACATTAATGTACCAACATGGTCGTTGGTTTATTAATGTACCAAATTTTTAACAGTACTTAGCGTGCAAAGAACGCTTTTGGAAAACTAGTAAGGTTCGAAATAATATTTATTTGAAACAACCTAGAAATACTATATTCCAGTACGTGGAGAACCAGATAAATGTGTTTAGCAGCGCAGAAACTAGTCTTCTGGTTTATGCCTGTAAACTCAAGGTTTAAGAAAACACAAACACACACACACACACACACACACACACACACACACACACACACACAAGCTTAAGCAACTGGACAGCGCTCGCATGATGTTCATTTGTCGTGGTGTGTTGTGGGTTCAGCTCAATGTCGACTCAGTATAACATAGTCTTCCTCTACTGTTGGGGCAATGCTGCAGACCAAGTCGACGAAACGCATTCTGTAAGAATGGTCTCATCAACACGAGAATAACTCTCCACCACCACCCACCATTGTGTGGCTCACCACTGCATATGGTTAAATGCAGGTTAACTACTTTTTACTTTTTGTAGCTGTGTGTATATCAGCTTTTTACGCGTGTATACAAAAGAATTAGCTAATGCCCAGTAACTTATTATTTATAACTGTTGCAGACCGAGCGCGACTTCTTGCATTCCGGGCATTCGTGAATCATAAACACATTTTATTCGGAAACCTTAAACCTTAGCGACAGTTATTCATTGGTTTTAATAGTGGATAATAAATTTTTGTATTTGCAAAGAATATTACTGAACAAAAGTAGTTAATGAAACTTTTATGTAATGTCAGTGGTTTTACTTATTTCTAGTATTTGTATGAAGTATTGTGATAAAATAGCGGATAAAATTTAAATGTTAGACACCGAAAGACTCCTTTTAGTACAAAATGAGTAGCAGTTATGCGGATATCATTGACAATGGTAAATTTGATGTATTGGTTTCCGTCCTGTAGAACTGTGAAGAGATCACCAACGTCAGTGTCCAACACTATTCTACCTTAGTCTTCTTTTTCCTATTCTGAGCCAACTGTGTTACCAATATGACCGCCGGATCCTCCATCGATATTCAAACACAGGGCACTTTAATTCTGACTACTATCAGTTGCTGTGTTTCGCAGAGTAACCATATCTTTCAGGAACCTTTCTCTACAGATAAGCGATTCCAGTTGTAATCAATAGCTCTTTAACACTTCGGTTAGAGCGATTGCCGTCCTGCTCTTGCCGACAGGATCAAACCAATATGCTTGTCAACGTGTACACTTGTCAGTAAACATTTGTTTTCTAGACATTTGTCAAGATATCCGGCCTCACTGAGACAACCGGATCGAACTTAGACGATAATTTCTATTAGGATGTAAATAATCCAAAAGATCACTTCGGGCTCAGAACGCTCTTTTCATTTACCTTCTTTGTGAATTACTACTTGATGGTATCCGCTCTTCAGGTATAAGATGGAATATCACGGAGTTAAGGACAGCGTGGCGAGTCACTTAATTTTTGTAATTTCTTTGTTATGTTGTTCAGCTTCTAGTAGTCTCCCCTAAAACATATCATGTGATCGTTCTTTGCTACTAGTGCTTTTAGGAAGAAATAAATACTCATCGAAGGCTACATAATTCCCTCTACCAAAATGTGTCCTACCATATATTCTACTACCAGTGCAAACACGATGATAGACAAGCGACCTTTCCCAATGACCGGCTCTCAACCGTCAGTGCTCTTTCTAATTTACATTGAACGTGTTTGAAACACAATTATATACTTGTTTCACAGTCCAGAAGATTCTTCCCTGAAATCACCTCGCTTTCAGTTGAACATGATACACATCTTACACATGTTGGTCCCCACAGTTCTAGTATTTATAACTAAATAGAGTACAGAAATTCAAATTATTAAATGGCACAATCTGTAGTGGTTCTGAGACGAGGTCTTTTAGAACTATATAAAATGAAATTGTTGTCTGTTTCTGTGTCAGTGTTTTGTGCATGCTGTAGCTTTATAATGTGCAAGGTAAGTCACTCGGTGAAAGCATTCATCAATATTTGGGGACTTAACGTTAAGTGAACTTACTACAGGTACTGCCGGGTTTTGTTTGCATTGGTTCTTCAAATCTTATTCAATTTTTATTATTTAAATTCTCTATTTAACTCTTTGTTTGTGTTTACGACGTTCCATTCTGTATTTCTATGAGATGTTCAAATTTTATTTCAGTATAATCACTCATATTTTAATTGACTATTCACAGTATTTCATGTGTTTAATATGGTAGGTTTTTCATACATGTTACAAATTCTTTCACTTCATATATTTGGGATCTAGAGTGCATTCGTACCTGTTGAAACCATCACGAAACTCATTACGATCACTACGTAACGATCACCAGTTATTGAGTGTTTTTTTATGTGCCTCTCTCTTTTCTTGCATAAATGCTTCAATATCTTTAAATTTGCCTTCTCATTCCTCTGCTACCTGTTATCGGTTCTTCTTGCTCTCATTCTTATGATTTAGGCAACAATGCTTTCTGCTTTTCCTCTGCTGCGTGGCTACCATACTGGCGTTTCTCGCTTGCCGTTTCTTAGGTTTGTTTCATAGCTAGCAATGCTCTAGGTATCAGTGTAGATAGATACCCAGATAGAAGATCATTTCACAGAAGACTCATACAAGAATTATAACGTAAGTTAGTTAAATAATGTAGCATAAGTGTTAAGTAAAAGGAGTTTAAAACATTACATGAATTAATTTCTTATTTTATTACTTTGGTTTACGATAACATTTTTAACATTAAATAGTATATATTAACTTAAGAATTTATGAATTTAATGGTAACTGCATTCATGACATCATATGCTCGTCGAGACTGCATGAAAGAAGTTTTAATTTATAACAAGTTATTAATTATTTTATTTTATTTTTTTTCAATATACAATTCAGAAGTAGCCTCAATAATAAGCACACATAATGACCCAAAGTAAAGTATAGTCAGCGGTTATTCAATTAGTTTACTATTGAATAACTCGTCTTTGTTAGAAAAACTTGGAATACCTTTCTGATTTGGCAAACTCGACCTAATTCAATTAACAAAGAGGATACGTATTTTACGTATTTCATTCACGAGACAATTAAGAAGCCTGATAAGTTTCCGAGACAGGTACGCAATCCACTTGCTTCTTGTTCTGACGAGTGATTGGCCGGTAAACGTTTGCTTTCTGTTCACCGGCCACTAATATCCGTTCTGCCGATGAGCCAGCCAGTTAATGTTACAAACCGTAATCTGTACTAATCGGCCAACATCTTTACTCCACTCTATTACACTATGTAACATTTTCTTTATTATTCAGAATTATTTATTACAGAGAGGGCGCACACACGCATACACACACTTTTAAATTGATACATTTATGTAGGCCTACTTCGTATGTGTGTGTGTGTGTGTGTGTGTTGCAACATTAAAATTTATATATGATGTAATGGAAGAGTAGCCTACTCCATGTAACTATTGAATATCCTACCAGCTAGGTCGTAGGATTTCTGTTTTCGTAACGTGAAGTCCCTTTTGTTGCACAATAAATTTAAGTGAGAAGAGAGGAGAAAGCTTCTGCGGAGTGGAATAAATGCTAATAAAACATTGATTTATAAAAAGAACAACATTTTTAAAAATCAAAAGGAAACGTACTAAAAGTTGCCGAAACTGTTTTAGTCATAGTATACACATTATAAATTACACATAAATAATATGCAAACAATAAAAATGAACACAGATAACAAATAAATAACAAACCTAAAACACATATATAAAAACTATTGTAAAAGCGTAATACTTTTATTAAAAAAAATTATAAATTTTTCTAATGATTTTGGTGTCTTACTTTACAATATAGAATTCCAGTAATTATTTTCAGTGTTGCAAATCTGATATCAATTTAATATTTATTACAAAAATTAAAAGTTTAGTTGTGGAATTTAAATCAAAAATATTATTTACTTTACTTCAATAAATATTAATTATTGTTTACCCATTTTAACTACTTAGAAAAATTACTCGAAAAGAGATGTTACAATTACATGCTTAAATTATATTATTTAAATTTGTATAATTACACTATGTACAATCATTTATTTCTTTTTTTTATATCATGAATAAACTTTTTACTGTATTGTTTATAAAAATAATTGTTCATATATCACCTGTTTGTCACTGTTGAGTTACCGTGCCGTGTGTGTCGTGTTTTGCTCCTTGGTGATGAACATGATGATGATGGTCATGGTGCCGGAGTCTGTTGCCGGTTGTCTATTGAACACAGTGTCCCCCGTCTTAGAACGATTAGCGTCGCGTCTGTCCTATGTCGCTTAGCAGACAGACTTAGTGTCACCGTGAGCAAATTACTAACGTCTATTTTCTTGTTCAGAATCGAACGAGGTTATATATTGAAGGCACGCTGACAGGTTGAAGACTGTCTAAGACCATCTCAAACATACTCACTTCGGTCAGCCCATAGGTTTCCACATACTGCTTTTTTCGTATTTTCGCACTCACAACTAGTGTCAATGTGCGAACTAATAGACTCATGATATTTGTGATATTTTTGACTTTATTTAGGTATTAATTAATTGCTCGTCACATATTAATTAACTGAGTAATAATTTAATTTGTTGATAGTTCAGTTATACTTTTACCTTTCATCTTCAAACTGTATTACACATGCGGAATTTTGCAAGTCTTAAAATGAAATCATTCTCTTGGCTGTAAGTATTGTCAGTGTGCGAATTTTTATCAAATAAACATATTTAATTATTTGCATTCTCTGCTTGTCTGTACTGGAGCTCACTACCACGAGTTAAATACACTGTACACAAAGACTATTTTCTCCTCCCTCGATCAGGTGATGCGACACGCTCGCGCGGACCCACGCACACGTAAGAAACACTGTACACACACACACGCGCGCGCGCGCAGTTCGCTACCCCTAAGTAACCTAATAACAGGTGTTTAAAAATAAGTTAAGAATTGTCTAAAGCTTGTTTGCTCCCATATGGACAATGTAAAACCGTACAGCTGTTTATATATACAAATAAATTACCCGGGGCGAATATGCAAATATATATATATGTGTGTGTGTGTGTGTGTGTGTGTGTGTGCGCGCGCGCGCGCGTCTTTGTGCGTTAACACAAAAGTATATACATGTTGTAACACGTAAATCCATATTTTAAAGAAAAACATAATGTTACGACATTACAGAACAACCTACGTGTTTCTCAAATGTTCCAGAGGAACCCGGCTGTAATGTTGAGTGCGTATGTGATTTCAACATGCGTTCGCGAGACTTTTCTAGACGTGCCAGCCGTGCGCACTGTGTCAAGGCCGCAATCAATTACGTCCTAGTGTAGAGCTGATCCGTAGTATGTAGAATATTCTGGTGTCTGAGCGGGGTATAAATACAAGGTTTCAGCGGCGCTTGGTTTCAGTTATTGTCGGGCGATTACACACTGCGTTTAAGTGGCGATTTACACAGTGCCGTTTGAAGTACTGGGGCAAAATGTTGTGTTTTATAATCGTGCGGGACAATTGTAATACAATTGTGTTTTATATCTTGTCACCGGACAAAAGGCTTGCCGCATGACAAATGGCGCCAATCGTACACTCTAGTGTTTTTGGTGGCCCTAAAAAGGACCTGGTGGCGAGAACTCTGATGTTGGTAGTGCCGCGCTGAGATGTTCGGCGGCTGCGCCCGCTGTTCGTGGCGTACTGCAGTCCTCCTCTTCTTTCGGCATCGGTTGTAGAGTCGGCTGCCGGCCCAGCGAAATCCATCGCTGGCGCAGAACTGGAGGGCGAAGACGCAAGAACGCCGGTTCTATTCTTCGGCCGTTCCTTCCGGCTGACTCCCCGCCTATGTCGTCCGAGAGAGGAGAGGACATGAAGTGCGTCCGATGGCATGGCGATGAAGTGCTTCGAAAATACACGACTGGGGGTCGCGAGTAGTGCAGTGTCCCGAGTCTCAGAAAGGACTCCTGCCACTGGGTCTATTTGAGTTCTTTATATATCTTTTAGCTAATTATGGAGGGGTCTGAAGCGACCTGCGATTGGTGGATTATACCACCGGGACTAACAAACGAGGTCACTTCCAGGACTCACCTGGTCGCGGGGTGTATTTACCAAGTCCGGCAATGAGGGAATTGTGGGTCACTCTGTCGGAACGGACATAGAATCTACGTGCCAGGCGTCTCACTGTGTCATCAAGAGAGCGGACACCGAGTCCTCTCCTCAAAAGACGAGAAGAGTACCTCCGGGGGACTTTACACGAAGCTTCAGTCCCCGGTCGAGTACGCGCTGGAGCGTTCGTTGTTCTATGACCACGAGCCAGGTATCCCCAAAAAGGACAGGCGTAGGTAATCACGGGCAACACGTACGAGTTGACTATGAGCTTACGTAGCCAGGGGTCATTGCCGGATTAGATAGCACGGGCCAGAGTCTACTGAGTTGCGCCGAAGCGCGTTGTCGAATGTATTGAGTATGTGTTCGCCAGGTGAGTCAGGAGTCCACGTGGAGCCAGAGGTACTTGACGCTGTTGGTCCAGGGTACCTCGACGGGACCTACTTTAAGCGTCCGAGGCCGCTTGTGTTTGCGCGAGAATATTAACGCGGCGCTCTTGGAAGCGTTAACGGCAACTCTCCAGTCATCGGTCCACCCGACATACGCGTCGAGTTGACGCTGGAGCTTGATTGCCGCATAAATTGCGTTCGGCTCTGAGGCAAATGCCGCAGTGTCATCCGCGAACAGCGACAATTTAACTCCAGGAACTCGGGGCGTGTCGTTGACAAACAGCGAGAATAGGAGAGGCCAAAGGACACATCCCTAAGGGACACCAGCGGTAATACGCTTCTCCGAAGAGAGAGAGTGGTCTATTCTCATTCGGAAGCTACGGTCTCGCAGAAAGCTGCCGATCAAGTGAACGTTGTAATCTGGAAGAAGGACTTCCGTGAGCTTGTACCAAACGCGGTCAAAGGCTTTCTCTACGTCTAGGAAGATCGCAGTCGTCTGTTTGCCCTGGCAGCCAGCCTCAGTAATGCATTCCACGAGTCTCATCAGCTAAAGGGTCGAGGAGTTCAGCTCACGAAAGCCGAACTGTTCGGGGATCAGCACGTCTAGTCTTTCTAGGTGGTCGCGGATCCTACGCTGGATCAATCGCTCGAAAACCTTGGACGTTGCGGACAAGAGGCTGATGGGTCTGAGGTTTTCCACGCGAGAAGAATTCTTTCCCGGCTTGGGTATCACTATTACTGTAGCCGTTTTCCATTTCACCGGAAAGTAGGCCAGTCTGAGGCATGAATTGAACAGGTCAGAGAGGAACTGTGTTCCGGAAGGCGATGGAGTGCGGAATTCATGACTCCGTCTGGGCCAGGCGCCTTCCGGGGCTTGAGCTGAACAATCCTCTCAGAGACTTCCTCCGGGGAGATGGGCTCCGGCTGGACTGTGATACCGGCCGATAGAAAGTGCTCTACCTCGCGGCAGATTTGCTCAGTGAAAGCCGGGTTCTTGGATGGGTTGGGAGCGAACTGTCGCTCTAAACTATCAGCCAAGAACTCTGCCTTCTCGAGGGGGCGTCCAAGGGGTTGGCCGCCGGGTCCGACCAGTGCGGGGAGAGGCGCGCGTTTACGCTTTCCCGTTAGGGCACTGGGAATCCGCCAGACATTACGGTTCTCGGCAGGGCCATCCATCTGTGTTACAGCTAGCTCCCAGTTGCGTCTACGGAACGTCAGCATGTCACGACGCAACTTGCCGGACGCTCTGTTGAACGCAGCCTTGTCAGCCGGGTCACGAGTCCTCTGCCAGCGTCTCCGGAGGCGATTCCTCTCGCAAGCGAGCTGAGACACCTCTTCGGGGATACGCTGATAGTCGGGCGTGAGCCCCGGCTTTATCCGGGAGGACACGTCTACCGCCGAGACTACGGCTGTGTCGAATAAGGCAACTGCCTCGTCGACATGCTGGGTAGTGTCGAGCGGGATATGCTCAGGTAGACGGCGTGCTTCGAAAATTTCTAGCGGCCCTGGTTCTATACACTAACCGGGATCGCTGTTTGGCTCGCTCCGAGCACGATAGTTGGTCACGTCTCGGCTGCTGATCCCTGATTGGCTCGTCTCGTATCCGCTGGTACCGGAGAGCAGATGTTCGCATACCGCTGCCGTCACAATCTGTTGACATTTATATTGCGTGTGAACAATTTTTATTTGATTTATTGTAAGAGAATATCTTGTAGATTACAAACTGATTAATTGTGATAATTAAAGTTGGTGATTAGTGACTTAATTGGTGTCTTGAATTTTGTTTTCCACTGTACCTACGACGATCAGTTAGACCGTCGTAACAATACGTTTATAGCTACAGGTTTCATGTCTCGTTTTCATCTTTACTCTGTTATCCTTATCCATAAAAAACGTTTTTCCTTGCTGTAACATCATATTCTTACATTTTAAACCGACTACGTTTATTCAACAAAAGATGAAAACTATTTGAGAGAATAAAAATTGTATGCTGAAGCTAAAATTATTTTAAACTTACACTGTAACACACACACACACACACACACACACACGCACGGACACACTTATTGTTTTATACTTACATGAACTGTCCTTATAAGATATATCATACTTTTGTATAGTTACGAACATTATTTTCCATAGCATATCGTATTGTATGTCAGCCTCTGATAAAGTACTTTATTTCTGAGAATCGTAGATAACTAAAATTAATAAATATAGCCTACGAAACTAATAAATATGCTTTATTTAGAGCAGACATCAGATTAAATTACAATAAATACTACAAGTAAAACAAAAATGGTAATAGTTCTTATATAAAAACAAAAAAAAAAAACGACAGATGTGGGTGGAATAATCCAGACTCTATACGCAGAGAATAAAAGCTAAAACTAACTTGCACTGATTTAAACTTTGTAAATGTACTCAAAGTACTAATCACAGTTTAATAAACTTGACTATTTAGTTTAATAAAGATAAGTTGTATATGACTATACTGTGAGAATAACATTAACCGAATCTCGTACAGTTTAAAAATGTTAGATTCACTACACGAGGAACAAGGATAGACATTGAGAACGGCATTGGATAGTGGGAGGAATTTTCTGCGAGTAACAAGAATGGATAGGCCTTTATAAATTTGGTCAATGTGAAATGAACTAATTCAGATCACAAAAATATTTTGTAAGCTAATATTAAGTAAATAATTACTTGTATTTCAACAGGTTAAAGTACATTTTAGGTGACTTATACGCGTTCTATCCATTAAATATATAATCGTAAGTTACTTTGCCAAAATATAAAATTTCGTCAACGGTGTAAGCAAATTCACTTAATAGAGACCCATCAACATCTTATTGGGCGGTGTACGGCATGAGAAAATAGTCCAGTTTTAAAATTATACGTTTTGTACGTGTAAAGTTATAATTAATAACACACACACACACACACGGGAGCGCGGAAAGCGCTAGTTCGAATCCAGTGTCGCCTTCTCCCATATTGAATCAAGTTGTAAGACAACAGAGACGTGTTGTTCAATGTGAATTACCAAATTGGTGTTACCTGTTACGAGGTTTTGAGGCACTGCTTCTGGAGATCATGGCGCCACACAGAAAGCAGTGAGGCAAATAATTAGGAAAAGTCCAGTAAAGCGACTCCGTGTTTGACTCTACCAGATTTTAAACTTCATCCATTCTGACAGAGAAGAAACTCTCGTACACCTAACCGTGTGTTGCAAAATCCGAAGAAGTTCCAGATGGTTGTTAAGAAAAATGGAAGTTATCCCACCAGGTTGGTGTCCCGTGTGCCAGGGCCCAAAACTTTTACAAAAACCAACACCACTGCAAAGTAAATATAGTAGAAGTTGGCTAACTCGAACGTGCATAATTCGAGTTGTGGATAATTTAAACTTTTACCTTGGTTCTCATTAAATAACAAAACACGAAAAGACACAAGGATAAAATTTTATAAAACGATGGCTGTACCTGTACTTATGTATGGGAGTGAAAGTTGGATAAATACCAAAAAAGGAGACAGCAAAATACAGTCAGCAGAAATGAGATTTTTGAGACGGGTCAAAGTCTGCACAAGAAGAGGTTTAGTAAGAAATGAAGACGTGCGAAATGAACTAAATGTATATGCAATAAAGGAGAAAATAACTGAATATAAAGAGAGATGGAAACAACACGTAAATAGGATAATTTTTTGGGAAATGGGAGAATACCCAAGAAAATACTTAACTACAACCCAAGAGGGAAAAGAGTTGTAGGAAGACCACGAAAATGGTGGTCGTATGTTTGTGTGGACAGAACAGGCAAATGCCTAATCCTTGTAGTGCAGAAGAAGCAGAAGACCTTGGTTCTTTTAAATTCCGATGTAAAACCGTGCAAAAACATCGTCTGTAATTCGAAGTAAAATTTTGCTTAAAATCTTAAAATATACTTGTGTAGTACGGGATAGATCATGTAATAATAGCGAATCGATTGTATATAAACAAGCAGGCATCACACTTGTGAACAGACGCTTATCGGTTGTGTTAAATTCCTGGAATTCCAGTATGCAGCGATGAAACGGTCATGTCGCTTTTAGTTTAGTCTGCTTACATTAGTGGAAGGGCCAAGTCTTTTTGAGTTTCTACCGTGCGTACTGTGTCCTGCAGCGAGAGACAGAGCCTTTACTTATACAGCACTGTATACAGACTAGTGTATTTTACTGTCTCTTATTATGCAGTTTTATTGTGTTGTGTGTTCATCGTGGATCTTTCAAAACCAACAAGTCAAACATAAAAGTCACTGACATTAGCAGAAAAGTTGCCGTCATTTCGGAAATAGAAAAGAACGAAAAAAATGTGAACTGGCCAAGGAATTTGCGATGCCGCCAAATACATTATTAACGTACCTTAAAAATAAAGAGAAGGTTCTGAATAGTGTGTGTAAAGCCTGGTGACAAAGATAGGAAAAGTGCGCGAGGACCAGACCATCCTGACGTAGATAATGTGGTTTAGGCAGTTCCTATTTGTCTCTTTCCACTCCAGTTGTGACAGCTTCAGACCCCAGACAGTTTTTCCATTATCATTAGTTTTCATCTGCCACTTTTTATGGATGGCCTAGCCAATCTGTATACTCTTCAGTTTATATTCAATACTCTTTACTGTCCCAATCTGATACGTAATGCGTCTTACATAGTCTTCATAATGAGACAAATTTTTATAGAGTGGGGAACATATTTGTATTGTTAAAACAATTTATGACTTTACGAAAATTTCCCGATTCTATACTTAGTTGTTTTGAGCTAAAAATTTGTTTTATAATTTTGATAAAAAGCATTTATGACATACGTAATTTTTTGAGTTAAAGCCCTAATATTATACCCACATGTTACTTATTACGTAAGCCATTTGCAACGAATGGGTAATGCCCGCATTCCACGGTTAGCCTATCATTACCAGCCTCATGGAAGAAGAGACGTTGGATGACCGGTATCAAGGTGGCGGGAAACATGAGGACGAAACACCAGAATACTCCTAAGCCTTGAACGGTTGATAGTGATGTTACGTATTATACGTTTCCAGAACTAGGTATTTTAACTGGTTAGACGTCTTAAGTCTCAAATGTAAAAATAAGAACACGGTAGCCTGATTAGCTCGTCTTAGAATTTCTTATTCTTCATTTTCATCTATAGGTAGGTTCGTTGCCAGGTGTTTAAAGATTTTCAACCTTTCCAATTTGCCGGTTACTTTTACTTCTATGTTTAAAAACTCCATTTTAGCGGGTAAAAGATAGTAATATTTGTTTAAAACCAATCATTCATTAATTTGGAAAAAAATTAACTACCTCAAAGTCTGAAAAATTTTCTACTTTGTGTTACAAGTTGGATCCAAATTGAATAATTCCCTTGAAAAACCTAAAAAAATGAACACAATATTACTAATATCTCTTCAGTTTCCTCTTAAGGCGCACACATATTATTAAACTGATTATTATACCAAGTTTTAACTTTTGTGAATTTAGTATCGATTACAATAAAAAAAATTGGTGACGTGTAGCTTACTACATCTTAGTGACCCTACGACCATTAGCTTGCGATGAAAGATTAAATTACATGTAATTTTAGATAATCACTTGTAACGTTTTTCGATAAAGCGTGTAAATTATATAAAAATACATGATCTAAAAACTACTGCTTATGACAGTACGTTTACGAAAAAAGTGATGTAATATTCACACTAAATTATAATTTATTAAATGACTGGATAATTACTAGACAATTAATAATTTCTATACTGTTTCCTTCACTGCATTTTATTAACATAAGCTAAAGTCGAATTTTCTTGTAACCCAACTGAATTTACGTACTAATTAAACAAATCAGTAATAAATGAATTGTTTTAACACTTTTATAGAATTTTGCGCGATAGTGTTTCCTGTAACTGACATATTAAATTGTATATAATAAAAAAGGATTGTTAAGTATCCAATCCAGTCGGAGAATTAAGATAACGTAACAGAAGCAACAAGATGGAGTTTTGCTGATAACAGTGTAATTAATTTCCTGTGTTTTCCATTAGCAGTGTTAATACTTGAGAAACGCTTCCACAACGTGGCTTATACGTGTTACGAACACAAATCATTAGGAGGCAAAGTTTGTAAATTGTAACAGCGCTTCCTACGGCATCTGAGAAACTACATTACAAGTTTTGTTAACACTATGTATAACAACATTTCCTTGCCATAAAATCTAATTTCATGTTTGCAGATTATTACAGTCGTATCTAACTAACTAGTATGCATCCTTTTTAGTTTGAAGTTTGTACATATTTAAAATAAATTCTTAAACAGATTGATGGATTTAATAAAGCGGTCATGTCATAAATTGAATACCATCCAACTTCACACCATTGGCTATCTTTTGGTTGCATCTCTTAAACTTAGTACAGCCAGGAAAGCTTAGTATATACTTTTTATAGGAAACATTTTTCTGAATAATCGGGCGACATTTTCATTTATTTCATCTTAACTGCAAGACTGTACATACTCTGTGTACATTGCCATGCGGATTTGATGATGTACGTTTACGTAAAACAGATAAATGACGAAAAACAAGCTTTAAAACAAAACTTGGAGCAAAGAAACAGACATAGAAAAAGATTGTACACTTAGAAACTGCATTCACAGAATCTGAGACAGAAAATTAGGAAATAGGGGATCATAGCTGCGAAATCAAGCTGCTAAATATGCATTAGGTCTGCAATCATACTCTGTTAATGTTTTTACAACTGTCAAATGTCTGCAGAATTAGGAAACTGCAAACAAAAGTGACCAATTGCCTAACAAACGTTTTACGCATACACGACGAACCTATTAAAATATTATCATTAATAATAATAATATAATATAATTTTCAGTATGTAGAATATAAATAGGCAAAATCACGTATGCCTATATTCAGGCGTGAGCCTTCATCCCTTCACACAGCTTTGATAGACGCAGACTGTGTGTAGCTGACAGGACATGTTTTCTGTCTCAATTGGCCGGGTTGTAATTGCACGGCTTCAGATTTTCATCTTGGTTCCAACTAACCGGGTTTCTTACGATTTGGTATCAATGACCGCGGTCCGTCTTGCGAACTGTACTGAAAATTGGGATTACCAGATAAGAGTGTTAACTGATTCCCAATAGCTGTAGACTGATCTGTGGTTGTCTTATGGGGTCGATAAAATGTCGATACTCTACAAGCAAGCTGTAGATTTCTTAGGTTTGAATGAGAAAGTTAAATTATATCTACTGCCCTGGCAGTTATGAATGTAGGTCTTCACTTTAAAGTCAAGTATTATTTAAAAACAACTTCTTATTGCACCTTATCTTTTAGCAAAATTAACAAAATTGTAAAATATTAATTTCCTTTGGAAAATTATGACAGAATAGGGAAAACTATAATACATCGACGTCATTACTTTGAATGTAATACTACTTTACAAAATACCTAATATTAAGCAAACGTCTAAAAAAATGTATGTATAAATGTAAAATTATTTGCAGTTCAGTTACATTTATCAATTTTAAAATTAGTGTTAAGATTAGTGATTATTTTTTAATCGAGTATAACTTTTAATGGTCTTATGGATTTACATATTATTGGAAATTATGTATAGGTTTTATTTACATGAACATATTAATATTTTTCGTGACACTGGAGTTCGATTTGATACACAAAGCATACTCACAAAACGCTCCCAAATATGCAAATGTTGTAGAGTTTACTTTAGGATAGTTTTGTAGCACTCCAGTTACAAAAACTCAGCAAGTTTAATAGTGAATCACAAATATCCAGTCATAATACTTAGTCTAACTAATAGGCCTACTGCTTACATATCCACTGTCTAAATACCAAACATGTTTAAGAATAACTGCTGAGAGCTTACAAAAATGTATTGTGATGTAACGAAAAACTGTGTGTAAAGTATCCGTTATCGATAATAAATGTTAAGATTTTATGGACCAGTTCAATCAATGGTCAATGAGTAAGGTGACGTGATGCTTGGACGGAAGAGCCAACTTGAATATTTCTCATTATTCATGCTGGAACCAAGGGTTAAACCTATCCTTCTGTTACAATGTGCCTATTGTATGATGTCAGTTCATCTGTATGAGCATATTTTGATTCAAATATGGAAGTGATAGTGCTTGATGGCAAGCTATAGCCTACATAGTACGGATATAGTAAACTTCCTAGTTTGCCCGCATAGGACCTCGTGTGTACCTAAACTGTAAGAGATTCCAGCGCGCAAAAGTAACTAAAAATCCAGTCAACGTAATTTTATATTGCTTGAGTATCTGATGTATGGTCTGATATGGCTTAGCAGGGATTTTCTGAAAAGTCTACGACACAGTTATAAAGTGAGATGTATACGACTCGCAGTGTCCTATTGTAATAGCACACAGAGACTGTGTGAATAACAAATGTTTCTAGTGTAATTTAAAGTTCACAGAATAACTTTATAAGCTCCATTCTGAAATTTACGACTGAAGAACCAATAAATAATGTAACGTGAGTAACACGTATGAAAGAAATAAGAGGAACTACCACTATGCCAATTGTAGCCGAAGCATAGCCCAATGGACAATGGACAATGGGCGGTAGACTATGATGTTTCAAACTAACCCAAAGATTTCCGTACTCATTAGTTAAACAAATTTTACTATGCGTGTAAAGTTTAGTTAGTTTTTTTAGCAAGTCCTTGTAATTAATGGCAAATTTTTATACAAATGGTTAATATAATGCTCACCCGACTACAACATATTACTCAACTACAAACTATCAGTTGTAATGAATATGGAGTTAAATTTCCTGTATTTACGGCCTCCTTCAGGGGTACCCACCCCTCCTAAGCTTGAGGACTCACCCTCCTAAACTTGATAAATCCCCCCCCCCTAAGGAAAGGTATTAAAATTTTGTTTTATTTCATTGTAATAAACGTTCTATCAATGATAAGCCAAAGCTAAAAATATTACAGATTTTTTCAAATAAATACTCATTTGAAATTAAATAAACAAATAAATAAATAAATTAGGAATTGTTTCTAATAAGTCTTTCTCTAAACCATAAGTTTTGAAACCCATGCGTCTACCATTGCACACCTGAGCCTGTTTTTTATTATTTTAACTCGGCTCATAGCTCTTTCAGCCGAAAAGCTGAAGATAGCACAGTTTGTACGACCAAAGATAGCAAAGGTGTATAAACAACTTTCGGTCTCTTAAAGCCCGAAAAATTAATCAAACACCTATAAGGCTTTAAAAAACACTGTGACCCCAAAAATTCTTAACCTGTTTAGATTTATTTTCTTTTTTACTTTCAGACTCATCGTCAACGTCCATGCTAGTTTTTCCTTCATCGTGAACCCCTTTCTGAGTTGTGTCTTTAGATTTGTCACTTTTATAAGGAACCAAATCATCAATTGGTATGCTTCAGTGAGTGGAAAAATACAGTCGACTGAATGTATTTAGGCTAAGTCTTCATTTATGATGCTGTTGTCCCGTGATTCGTCCTCTGAATATTTGAATTCCTTAAACTAATTGTTGCATTGAAATGATATGATTGGTTCCATTTTTCACTAACAAGCCGTTATCCTTTATGAAAATTACAATTAAATTACTTTTATTTATTGCAACTTATTTATAATTTTTGATACTTTTCCAAATTTTTTTGTCAAACCCCTCGAACAATTTTAATAACGCAGTCTGCGTCACAACCCCTCTCTGTGAACACCCCTGCCATCTTTGGCTTCAACCTGATAATTGTCTACTACGATATCCCCGTCTTGCTGATTTCGTATTATTTTCTACGTTACATGATAATAATATACATACATATAATAAAATATGTTGTAATAAAATAATGTTAATAATAAGATATAATAAGAACATGTTAATGATTTGTTACGTTAATTCACAATTAATGCTACCAGCTACCATGCAACAGACTATCCGTTAGACTTCGTCATTCATTTATACATTTTTATCTGATTCTACAAAAGTTTTACCTCCATAAAAGACAAGTTTGGCTTCTACTGTGACACCTTTACCTACAAATTCAGGACGAGCAATAATGAGCTGGCCACATCGACATGCAAGTGAATCCAGTCCACAGATCCCCCTTTCGTCGTGCCCAAGGTATATTTATTAGTACGATTATTTATTAAATACACGTAGTATAGTATTAGTTTGGTTTTTGTAAAATCTAGGTTTCGCTCAAGACCAACTGTTGTCTTCAGTTCACAATAAATGCCTAGTTTGCAAAAACTTTGCTCTGAAGACGATAATATCTGTGAATTTCAATAATAATTTTTATTTATCGTTGCACATCTTAAACTTAAAATCCAGCACTTTGAGAAGGTAAAGTGCGGAGGTTCCTGAAGCTGAATAATTAATTTTATACAGAGACTTGTTTGGATTTTGCTAGCCGTAGGCTACTCTTCTTGCTTGTAGTACTCTGGGATGGTCTTGTGGACTATTTTTTCTTATTAAAATTGCCCAACTCAGTAGGCCTACTTTCGTTTTTACCTTTATGTCCCTTCAATGTGGATGGAAGCCAACGTTCACAATTTGAGACTCAGCCGAAGTTAATATACCGTTGGTACTTCCCCGACTTCTCAGATATTTCAAAATCTGCGCTGTTGGTTTTTGTACATATGCAAAATCTATGTTTCCACATTAGGCTATTTGTCACTAAAATTGTACGATAATCTATAGTAATATGTTTAACCCTCTGAGATAATTGTGTCACGAAATTGCCATTGCAACAGTAAAGACAAATTTACTATTCAAAAAAACTACCGCAAATATAGACAAAATAAAATGTTTGACAAGTAACATGGTATATGGATCGTACCATTTTTCTACCTAGGAGAAAAAATATATAAAGTTAAAGCATAACAAAATTTATGTAAATGAGAATTTATGTAAATTTATGTAATGTCATTATTAAAGGTTAGAATGCAAATTAATGTGGTCCGTTTCTTAGCAAATCTTATAACTGATCCATTTGTAATATAGTTTTTGTACATTTCATACTTTACGAGGATATATTTCTGGGAGTTTGTTTGCACGTAAGGTGCCAGAATGTGCAATACAAATATGTAAGCCTATATGACGGTACAGAACGACAAATGTTTTTTCGTTGATGACTTATAAGAGTAACTATTTACAGACATTGTTGTGACATTTTCTATGATACGACTGACCATGAAACAGTAGTGTCTAGTTGAGATACCATTTCGCTCCACTCGACCGAGTCAAGCGGCCTAGAGAGGTGAAAGGGACAGGAGACCGAGACATTATGGAACTGACGCATCACAAATTGAGAAATCGACCGAGACAAGCAACACATCAACTGTCAGTTTTTAAACAACGAACTGATAGTTAATATTATTCAGTTAGTATAATGTAATGTCTACAGGACTTAAATCCGACTTAAGTTTAATGTTAGTATAATCTAATGTCTACAGTAACTTAAATTTGGAGATTTGTTTAAGCATCCTCTAAATTTTAGTGGAACTTAGATGTCGTCCGCCTTTACTGTCGAGTGTTTGTATTACGCAATTCATCTTTTAACGTTTGGAACACTCAATGAGTATGTGTAAACTCGCTTCCTAATGTGTGATTTATAACTTAGTACGTGAGTGTTTTCCATTTAAATTACGTTTTTGTAATAACATGTAATTGTTTGTTGTGTTTATGCATTCTTGATAGTTACAGCAGAAGGTATGACGAAAGTGGTAAGAAGAAACGTCAGGGAATGAAAGTAAATACACCGAAGAGAAGATTAGAGGGGTAGGTAGGGAAATGGGCAACTAACAAGTTTTCCTGATGGAACAGACGCATAGAGAGAGGAAACGGAGGAAACGTTGGATAACATATAGTGTAGTGTGTTATATCATGAGGCAAAACCTGATATAGGTAAGGATGGAGACAGCGGTGATATCTTGTAATTGCCACATGATGGAATAACATAAGTTGATCATTGCGTTTGTTTGTGTTTGGTGCATACATTACTCAAACCACTGGTAACACAATCGATAATAAAATTTATATGCATAATTTTCATAAGAGACGTACAGACAAATTTCTTACGAAAAAATTTTGTTATTGTAAGAATCTTCATTATACTTACTGAAGCTCGTATGCTTTTATTGAGACCTAAATAAACATTAATGTCTACAAAATATAACCGATAGCAATATTGAGTTGTACTGTCTCTGGTATTGTAATAAGTAAACAATTAATTGTTGTAATAAATAATTAATAAACACATTAACGTCAGCCGGTAAGGTAAAGTTTTCGATACAGTACATAATTTTAGATTAAGGGCGTTATAGAAGCCACAGACGTGCAGAGCGCGAGCATTACAAATTCAATTTCTGAAGGGCGAGGACGTGTTTTGCATTGCCAAAAAATATTGTAATAGAATGGCTGCCTCAACGACACATGAACTGTGAGCGTAACATACCAAGAATACTTCAGTCTCCATCAACACGCACACACACACACGCACCGCAAAATAAATTCGTTACGTACACGTATACAGGAAACCTACTGGTATTCCAGTGACGTGGACATATTAAATTGATAAGAAAAGCGTTACATCTAGCATAACTTACAAAAGTCATGATCTCAGACACAAGCATGTAACCTGAAAACTTGACTATCTCTCTACCGTCATTATTAAAAAATGAAGACTTAATAGGCCTAATTGTTACAGTTTATCGACAGTAATGGATGTTATTCAGGAGTGTTTGAATTATTAAAAATAAATTTTACAGGTTATTTTTATCTGTTTATCACTGAATTATAGCCGAATTACATATGTTGGCAGAATTTTGTCAAAAAATCTGCTGAAGCCTTCAGTCACTGTAATGAGAGTGTTGTCAAATTTATAGTTCCTATTGCATTACTGGACACATGTCATTTTGTTTGCCTGTAACCTAATTTATTCGTTTGTAACAAACGCTAAAGTCCTACACATAAACATAATAAGTTGAGTTTCGTAAACCACACACGCAACAACATGCGTGGGTATATGCGCACGCGCGCGTGTGGTCTCAAAATTTAATTTAACGTTATAATAAAGTAGAAATCGATAACTCCATTCTGCCACTGACAACAGTAGTACTCCTGTAGCATTTCACATATGGTTTTCGGTCAAAGATGCACAATGCGGCTTCTGTTTAGCAAAACATGTGAGTAGATTTGAAACTGCTGAAAATCCAACAGACATGTAGTGAATAATAAAAGAGAATGATGATGGCATAGCTCTTAGCGTGTGTGTATATACAGGATCTTTAACACGTTAGGATCAGTGGTTGGGTTTTACGCTAGGCAGCAGGGAAACTGGGTCAGCTGGTGTTCAAACGAAATGCGCGTCTCTGCACCGCACACACACAGTTTTCCACATCTTACAGTTAACTGCTACTTGTTATGAAAAATATAACAATTTTACTATCTTAACTAGTATAGCTTATTATAAATATCGGTATCGAGAACCATACATGACTTCCATGTTCTAAGATTTATATTTAAAATCATTTTCGAAATGAAATATTTCCATAGAAACTACTTCTTTCTACTTACTGCTTCAGCCTTAACCGCAGTACTGTGGTCACTAACGTATACCACCTCACGTTATCGCACTCGATTTTCACTGATGATGGAAGTCGATGGCACTGCCGAAACGTGTGGTTTTGCAGAAAACTACTTCTTTGTTGCCGATAACGTAGGACATATTTTTATAAAATTATCCCCTCCCCTTCAACTATAATTTTTATTTATAGAAAATTACCCCCACCCCGTTCAACTAGCCTCTTCATTTATAGATATTTCACCTACGTTTCTACAGTGGATTATTAAGATCTTCTTATCAGGATACTTTATTTATCAAAATTAAGTACTTTACTCTTGTTACAACATAAAATGTTGCAGGTAAACTACCCCTTTCCCTTAACCGATCTTCACCAAAATCAAGAAGCCTTGAGTTCTCTACAATTCAGGGACGCATGCAAAACATTATTTGATTCTGTTTGAATGTGCGGCAGTTATCGTTCGTAATAAAAAAATTACCCTTGTTAAAACATAAAACGTGGCAGACTAACTACCCCTTTCCCTTAACCGATCTTCACCAAATCAATAGGCATTCAGTCCTTTACAATTCAGGAACGTAAGCAAAAATTATTCTATTCTGTTTGAATTTGCGGCTCTTATCGTTTGCCATAGAAAAAATCTACACACAGAGAGACAGACAGACAGACACACAGACACAAACAGAGACACTTTTCGAAAAATGACTTTTTTTCATGTTTTGATGGTAGTACAATCAGAATCTGCAATTATCTCGAACACGATTATTTTTGCAATCACCATACTTCCATTTCCTTATGGAACATGGAAGTAATACATTTTATTGCAGTATAGCTTAATCAAGGTAACTTTGAATTTACTGAAGTATGAAAACAATTAGCGTCAAAATAAACCTAAGGTAAGAAGTAACTACAAAGTAAAATAAAACCAAATGTTTTGAATGATAGAGCGTTTCAAGAGTTCATGAACTTTATAGGCCTATTTCCTTCTCTGAAATCCATTTACGAAAAGCAACAACAGCATAAAAATATCTAAAAATTATAATAGAAAAACGAAAATAGTATTTGTAACTTTATAAAATGGCTATTTATTATGTTAACAGTTATGTCATAGACATAGCCAATATGACTGTTGTAACATTAAACAATAGAATTAACACTGTAGCACACCACTATAGAAATATTATTCCGATTAGCGCTACATGAAATGAAGATTTTCCGATCTGATGATATGAAGCTTAAAAGTGCTAATCGGAATAATTTTTATATAGTGGTGTGCAACCGTGTTTAACACTGTTGTGTAAACAATAGTTTAGTATCTATAAAATTAAATGTAACATTAAATATTGTACTATATTTCTTTTACAGTACAATTTTCTATCTAGAATAATGTTTACAGTAGGATATTTGATAATACAAACATTCGGCTCGAACAATGCTTTATGAAGCTAAGATATCTTTATGACAAATGCAAAATCATAAGTATTATTCAGCGCTAACTTGAACTTAACTAGGAAACGGTAGGTTATCGTAGTCTTAAATCAGCATACGTATTAGCTCGTACGGGTAACTGCATTCTGTTCACTGTCAAATAAATAAAAAAGTAGCTGAGAAATTGCACACAATCGAATGAATGTTAAAATAAAAAAAAATACTATAAGAAGTGGTTGTATAGACCCCATTACATAGTATTTTTCTAACCAGAAACGCTGTAAATACATAACAGCTCTTCTGCTAGTACTCTATTCTGTGATAAAGCTTGTAGCAAGAGTCTTTAAAGTGAGCGACACACGTATTTTAACATATTAATAATTTGTCGAAACTAAGAAAGATCCACTGTCCTCAACTACCACCAAGCATATCGCTTTTATTAAACACGATTACACAAATGCATTTATTATTTTTTATTTATAAAATGTAGGCAAAACTAGAATAAAGGAAGTGGCTGGCCATAATATTACATACACCTGCATACCCACGATATATGCATCGTTTTTAAACAGTTTATATACATAAAGGAACAAAACTATAACATATATACACACATATTCATGTGTACACGCGCGATATTGTGTGTGTGTGTGTGTGTGTGTGTGTGAGTGTGTGTGTGTAGCTTTGTTGTATGAGGGCGTGACTACTTTTTGAACATAGCCGGATGTCCCATAGAGCAGTATAACGTAAAACAAAGTTTTTCACATTGTATCGTCAGTATGGAAACACTCTACTAGGCCAGTAGGCTACTACACATACACTCAGTGGATCGTGCCATCATCACATCTGTTTTGTTATGCAAGCACTCTACTAGGCCAGTAGGCTACTACACATACACTCAGTGGATCGTGCCATCATCACATCTGTTTTGTTATACAAGCACTCTACTAGGCCAGTAGGCTACTACACATACACACAGTGGATCGTGCCATCATAACATCTGTTTTGTTATGCAAGCACTCTACTAGGCCAGTAGGCTACTACACATACACTCAGTGGATCGTGCCATCATCACATCTGTTTTGTTATGCAAGCACTCTACTAGGCCAGTAGGCTACTACACATACACTCAGTGGATCGTGCCATCATCACATCTGTTTTGTTATGCAAGCACTCTACTAGGCCAGTAGGCTACTACACATACACTCAGTGGATCGTGCCATCATCACATCTGTTTTGTTATGCAAGCACTCTACTAGGCCAGTAGGCTACTACACATACACTCAGTGGATCGTGCCATCATCACATCTCTTTTGTTATACAAGCACTCTACTAGGCCAGTAGGCTACTACACATACACTCAGTGGATCGTGCCATCATCACATCTGTTTTGTTATACAAGCTCTCTACTAGGCCAGTAGGCTACTACACATACACTCAGTGGATCGTGCCATCATCACATCTGTTTTGTTATGCAAGCACTCTACTAGGCCAGTAGGCTACTACACATACACACAGTGGATCGTGCCGTCATCACATCTGTTTTGTTATACAAGCACTCTACTAGGCCAGTAGGCTACTACACATACACTCAGTGGATCGTGCCTTCATCACATCTGTTTTGTTATACAAGCTCTCTACTAGGCCAGTAGGCTACTACACATACACTCAGTGGATCGTGCCATCATCACATCTGTTTTGTTATGCAAGCACTCTACTAGGCCAGTAGGCTACTACACATACACTCAGTGGATCGTGCCATCATCACATCTGTTTTGTTATGCAAGCACTCTACTAGGCCAGTAGGCTACTACACATACACTCAGTGGATCGTGCCATCATCACATCTGTTTTGTTATGCAAGCACTCTACTAGGCCAGTAGGCTACTACACATACACACAGTGGATCGTGCCGTCATCACATCTGTTTTGTTATACAAGCACTCTACTAGGCCAGTAGGCTACTACACATACACACAGTGGATCGTGCCATCATCACATCTGTTTTGTTATGCAAGCACTCTACTAGGCCAGTAGGCTACTACACATACACACAGTGGATCGTGCCGTCATCACATCTGTTTTGTTATACAAGCTCTCTACTAGGCCAGTAGGCTACTACACATACACACAGTGGATCGTGCCGTCATCACATCTGTTTTTTTATGCAAGCACTCTACTAGGCCAGTAGGCTACTACACATACACACAGTGGATCGTGCCGTCAACACATCTGTTTTGTTATGCAAGCACTCTACTAGGCCAGTAGGCTACTACACATAAACACAGTGGATCGTGCCGTCAACACATCTGTTTTGTTACACAAGCACTCTACTAGGCCAGTAGGCTACTACACATACACACAGTGGATCGTGCCGTCATCACATCTGTTTTGTTACACAAGCACTCTACTAGGCCAGTAGGCTACTACACATACACACAGTGGATCGTGCCGTCAACACATCTGTTTTGTTACACAAGCACTCTACTAGGCCAGTAGGCTACTACACATACACACAGTGGATCGTGCCGTCATCACATCTGTTTTGTTACACAAGCACTCTACTAGGCCAGTAGGCTACTACACATACACACAGTGGATCGTGCCATCATCACATCTGTTTTGTTATGCAAGCACTCTACTAGGCCAGTAGGCTACTACACATACACTCAGTGGATCGTGCCATCATCACATCTGTTTTGTTATACAAGAACTCTACTAGGCCAGTAGGCTACTACACATACACACAGTGGATCGTGCCGTCATCACATCTGTTTTGTTATGCAAGCACTCTACTAGGCCAGTAGGCTACTACACATACACACAGTGGATCGTGCCGTCATCACATCTGTTTTGTTATGCAAGCACTCTACTAGGCCAGTGGGCTACTACACATACACACAGTGGATCGTGCCGTCAACACATCTGTTTTGTTACACAAGCACTCTACTAGGCCAGTATGCTACTACACATACACTCAGTGGATCGTGCCATCATCACATCTGTTTTGTTACGCAAGCACTTTACTAGGCCAGTATGCTACTACACATACACTCAGTGGATCGTGCCATCATCACATCTGTTTTGTTACGCAAGCACTCTACTAGGCCAGTATGCTACTACACATACACTCAGTGGATCGTGCCATCATCACATCTGTTTTGTTACGCAAGCACTCTACTAGGCCAGTAGGCTACTACACATACACTCAGTGGATCGTGCCATCATCACATCTGTTTTGTTACGCAAGCACTCTACTAGGCCAGTAGGCTACTACACATACACACAGTGGATCGTGCCATCATCACATCTGTTTTGTTACGCAAGCACTCTACTAGGCCAGTAGGCTACTACACATACACTCAGTGGATCGTGCCATCATCACATCTGTTTTGTTATGCAAGCACTCTACTAGGCCAGTAGGCTACTACACATACACTCAGTGGATCGTGCCGTCATCACATCTGTTTTGTTACGCAAGCACTCTACTAGGCCAGTAGGCTACTACACATACACTCAGTGGATCGTGCCGTCATCACATCTGTTTTGTTACGCAAGCATTCTACTAGGCCAGTAGGCTACTACACATACACTCAGTGGATCGTGCCGTCATGACATCTGTTTTGTTATGCAAGCACTCTACTAGGCCAGTTGGCTACTACACATACACTCAGTGGATCGTGCCGTCATCACATCTGTTTTGTTATGCAATCACTCTACTAGGCCAGTAGGCTACTACACATACACTCAGTGGATCGTGCCGTCATCACATCTGTTTTGTTATGCAAGCTCTCTACTAGGCCAGTAGGCTACTACACATACACTCAGTGGATCGTGCCGTCATCACATCTGTTTTGTTATGCAAGCACTCTACTAGGCCAGTAGGCTACTACACATACACTCAGTGGATCGTGCCGTCATGACATCTGTTTTGTTATGCAAGCACTCTACGAGGCCAGTAGGCTACTACACATACACTCAGTGGATCGTGCCGTCATCACATCTGTTTTGTTATGCAAGCACTCTACTAGGCCAGTAGGCTACTACACATGCACTCAGTGGATCGTGCCGTCATCACATCTGTTTTGTTATGCAAGCACTCTACTAGGCCAGTAGGCTACTACACATACACACAGTGGATCGTGCCGTCATCACATCTGTTTTGTTATACAAGCACTCTACTAGGCCAGTAGGCTACTACACATACACACAGTGGATCGTGCCGTCATCACATCTGTTTTGTTATACAAGCACTCTACTAGGCCAGTAGGCTACTACACATACACACAGTGGATCGTGCCATCATCACATCTGTTTTGTTATGCAAGCACTCTACTAGGCCAGTAGGCTACTACACATACACACAGTGGATCGTGCCATCATCACATCTGTTTTGTTATACAAGCACTCTACTTGGCCAGTAGGCTACTACACATACACACAGTGGATCGTGCCGTCATCACATCTGTTTTGTTATACAAGCACTCTACTAGGCCAGTAGGCTACTACACATACACACAGTGGATCGTGCCGTCAACACATCTGTTTTGTTACCAAGCACTCTACTAGGCCAGTATGCTACTACACATACACACAGTGGATCGTGCCGTCAACACATCTGTTTTGTTACACAAGCACTCTACTAGGCCAGTATGCTACTACACATACACTCAGTGGATCGTGCCGTCATCACATCTGTTTTGTTACACAAGCACTCTACTAGGCCAGTAGGCTACTACACATACACACAGTGGATCGTGCCGTCAACACATCTGTTTTGTTACACAAGCACTCTACTAGGCCAGTAGGCTACTACACATACACACAGTGGGTCGTGCTGTCATCACATCTGTTTTGTTAACGTTACTGGTTGGTCCGTTCCTTCACACGCAGGAGGTAAATACGTTTATTTGCGTAACTATCCTAGGAATAATAATTTATTATAGATTTTCCTTTACAAGAACACTTTCAGGTTATGATTAATAAAATTGATGATCAAAATGTATTTACTTTAATGCCTGAATATATGTTCAACCACATAAGATTTTACGTTATATACGAACGAAACGCAATACAAGGCTGTTACCTTAGCTAGAATGCAAGATTATAATATCATTGTCTACAAAAATAATTGTGTAAAATAGAAATATATATTTGACTTATTGTAATCTTTCAGTACTTACAGAAACTGTAAGGTATGTGTATAATTTAACATTTAATGCCGTCAATGAAACTGTTTTCATTTACATGAGACCACTGACTTTAGAATGATTTAAACACAGGTAGGTGTCAGAAGCAAAGAGATGTAGGAGAAATGAAAGCAAGCAGAAGAGTTTTACAGGATTTTTCTTCTGCTGTATCTCCTTCAGCTGTCTGTATGTTCTTAATTTTAAGATTTTACCTACAGACTGGGCCATGAGTTGCTCTTGATGCTAGAAATATTATCCTTATACTGTAGCCAGACAAGGAAGCGGCTGAAGTATTAGCAATGGAGGCACAGGTACAGGCCGCCAGACCAGGCGCCGAGACCCAGAGAGTGAATCACCAAGTTATGGTGAGGTGGGGCCCGTTGCGTATGTGTGTTTTGTCAATTATTAAACATTTTCCTGCCCAAAAAACTCAACGTTAACGATATTACGGGTTTAGAAAATATTTCCTTTTCATTCGTCACTGCATGAAATCTATCATAGAAACTGCCGTATATCCCACTCTGCTACAGACATTTACAGACTGTTTGGCGTCAGAGGGTCTGCTGATATACCTCGGCACTTCACGTGTGTGTGTGTGTGTGTGTGTGTGTGTGTGTGTGTGTGTGTGTGTGTGTGTGTGTGTGTGTGTGTGTGTGTGTGTGTGTGTGTGTGTGTGTGTGTGTGTGATTTAGAAGTAATTTTTTCTCCTAATAAGCAGTTACAGTGTGTAAACGGAGTCAATTTGTTTGTGCGTCTATGTAGTGTGTGGGTACATTTTGCTGACCTCAAAGTACTCTGCTACAGGTGGAGCAAACAATGCTGTTGTGAATCCAACACATAATTTTTTCAACACATTCAACAGGAGTATCAGGAAGTATTCTCGTTATAAGACACTTGCTTTGGGCGTATTATTACAACCAGTGTAACATTATCCAGACTTGGAGACGTTGGTATTTTAGACAGTGATCAAGTAATAACAACAATATAGTGTTTACATTAATTTGAAAATCACATCTTCAGTACTTCAACGCACTCTTCTTAGTCTGGCAAATATCGTCATTTGCAAGCTGTATGTTCTATTCGTTGAACACATCCGTGTACTCTAACAATTTTTTCCAAGCACACAGGAAACAATCTAATTACAGACAAAGTACGAAAATATTAAATACGCTATTTTATCTTGAGGCTAATGTTGATAATTAACAGAATTAGCAATTGATTAATTACTTAGAGTGTTTATGAATTACGCATGGTAAAGAAGGGAAGCCATATTAGTGGTGGTACATGAAACAATAATCCAAAAATTACTATAACAAGTAATAAGAATATTATTTAAATCATAACACATACTGTATATTAATATTCTAAGAATATTACTAATAACTGAACTTAAATATGTGTTTCTGAATTTATTGGGTAAAACAGACAACAACACCTTTTACTAATTTTACATATTGGAGATCGTGAGTACCTACGTTTGTAATGAATGTTATGCAACGTAGGCCTACTTTGATATTACTCCTTCTCCTGAAGTGATATTCTCTTATATTAATTAAGCTACTGACTTCTTATAATTACTTAGTGTTGCAAGTAATATTACAGTAAATACACCTACTGAGACACAAATTATAAATTAATGAACTGTCAGCGGAAACACTAATAGCTACCACGTTGACTCAATCCAATTTATGTAGAATTCTTGCTTGACAGTTAGACACTTTGCGTAACCAATATTTTCCAGGCAAAGTAGAGATGCTGAAAAAGTGCTTACAACCCATTTTATAAGAGAATATTAATCTTACCCTGTCACGGCATGATACGTCTGTCAGTGTTAGTAGACAGCAGTGAACTTATCCTACTGTACGGTATCACATTGCGTTTTTAATTTTAAAACATTTTAACATATTTTTGTTAGATTAGATATCCAATTTAACTACTTTATTAGAAACATATGTGTCGTGTCGATTACTTGCTAGAATATTTTTTTCGTATATGATTGTCGTTTAAACTGTATTTCATCTGCAGCTGTAAGAAAATGTTTGCGTTCCTAAATCTAACACAAAAGTAAGTCCCATTTTAATTTTGCAGTTTTTATCTGCAGATCTGTTCTTACCAGGAAACAGGGCCTCAGCTTTCTTTAACGGCATCACGTAAATTCCACAAAGACAAATTATTTTTAAATTTATCGTTTGTTCGAGTTTTTGTCGCCATTCCCCGTATCATCTGTTCTGAATTATTTTACTTACGTCTTCACCGCCTAGAATTCTGGAATACGTGCATGCATTTCTCGCACGATGCTTTAAAAAATATAAACAACACATGTTGCTAATATGACGTAGTGTAACCTTACATTCTAGGGAGACGGATAGCCTTTATATACTATATTTCGACGCCAGAATCCCAAAGTAAATTTTTGATACTCTCCTGCTTCGAACAATATTAAACACTTTTTCTTTCAGTAAGTTATTTTCACGTATATTTTAAGGATTTGTTTGAGGAAAGCAAATACCTTACCACCAATAAAAATAAGTAAACATTTTCAATTAAAATTTTGCGCAAACGACTCTTCTCATACGCGTATTGAGGGTGATTTCTTGACGGTGATTGACTAACATTTACTGTTACGTATGATCACTTACAATTTATTACATTCACTCTTACATAAAGTTCATTTATGCATAGGTAAACATAACATAACATATGAATATATGTGTTTTCCTCCAAAATCGTCGAGTATATAGACCTCCTCGGGAGGTACAGTTCACACCTGATGTAACTTAAAATGTAACCATTTTTATTTCAGGCAAATCACACGCAATAATTGTACCTATTCCTTTTTTTCAAACATTAATACTTTTCAAATTAATGTAAACACTATATTGTTGTTATTACTTGATTACTGTCTAAAATACCAACGTCTCCAAGTCTGGATAATGTTACACTGGTTGTAATAATACGCCCAAAGCAAGTGTCTTATAACGAGAATACTTCCTGATACTCCTGTTGAATGTGTTGAAAAAATTATGTGTTGGATTCACAACAGCATTGTTTGCTCCACCTGTAGCAGAGTACTTTGAGGTCAGCAAAATGTACCCACACACTACATAGACGCACAAACAAATTGACTCCGTTTACACACTGTAACTGCTTATTAGGAGAAAAAATTACTTCTAAATCACACACACACACACACACACACACACACACACACACACACACACACACACACACACACACACACACACACACACACACACACACACACACACACACACACACACGTGAAGTGCCGAGGTATATCAGCAGACCCTCTGACGCCAAACAGTCTGTAAATGTCTGTAGCAGAGTGGGATATACGGCAGTTTCTATGATAGATTTCATGCAGTGACGAATGAAAAGGAAATATTTTCTAAACCCGTAATATCGTTAACGTTGAGTTTTTTGGGCAGGAAAATGTTTAATAATTGACAAAACACACATACGCAACGGGCCCCACCTCACCATAACTTGGTGATTCACTCTCTGGGTCTCGGCGCCTGGTCTGGCGGCCTGTACCTGTGCCTCCATTGCTAATACTTCAGCCGCTTCCTTGTCTGGCTACAGTATAAGGATAATATTTCTAGCATCAAGAGCAACTCATGGCCCAGTCTGTAGGTAAAACCTTAAAATTAAGAACATACAGACAGCTGAAGGAGATACAGCAGAAGAAAAATCCTGTAAAACTCTTCTGCTTGCTTTCATTTCTCCTACATCTCTTTGCTTCTGACACCTATCTGTGTTTAAATCATTCTAAAGTCAGTGGTCTCATGTAAATGAAAACAGTTTCATTGACGGCATTAAATGTTAAATTATACACATACCTTACAGTTTCTGTAAGTACTGAAAGATTACAATAAGTCAAATATATATTTCTATTTTACACAATTATTTTTGTAGACAATGATATTATAATCTTGCATTCTAGCTAAGGTAACAGCCTTGTATTGCGTTTCGTTCGTATATAACATAAAATCTTATGTGGTTGAACATATATTCAGGCATTAAAGTAAATACATTTTGATCATCAATTTTATTAATCATAACCTGAAAGTGTTCTTGTAAAGGAAAATCTATAATAAATTATTATTCCTAGGATAGTTACGCAAATAAACGTATTTACCTCCTGCGTGTGAAGGAACGGACCAACCAGTAACGTTAACAAAACAGATGTGATGACAGCACGACCCACTGTGTGTATGTGTAGTAGCCTACTGGCCTAGTAGAGTGCTTGTATAACAAAACAGATGTGTTGACGGCACGATCCACTGTGTGTATGTGTAGTAGCCTACTGGCCTAGTAGAGTGCTTGTGTAACAAAACAGTTTCGTCCTTTATGGTCTGTAAGGATGATAGTCAGATTTCCTCGCAACTAAAAGAATTTTGGAAGTTGGAGGAGATCTCTAGTCGCGAACCCTGCTCTGAGGACTCGCCGCGTGAAAAACATTTTGTGAAAAACACTAGCCGCAACCGCGATGGGAGATTCGTGGTATCCCTGCCCCGCAGGTCTGATAAATTTCATTTGGGAGATTCTCTCCGCGGAGCTATCCGCAGGTTCCAATCGCTAGAGTTCAAGTTCAAGCAGAACCCTATCCTTTACAAGGATTATAGCGACTTCATGAGTGACTACTTGAAACTTGGTCACATGTTTCCACTTAATGATTACGATTTGTCGCTTGACAACTCAGATATTTTTATTTGCCCCATCACGCAGTCTTCAAGGACTCCAGCCTAACCACTAAATTGCGCGTGGTATTTGACGCCTCCGCTAAAACCACAAATAATCTGTCCCTCAACGATACTCTAATGGTCGGTCCTACGATCCAGCAGGATCTGTTTTCGATACTGGTTCGGTTCCGTACCCACCGATACGTACTTATTGCTGACATAGAAAAGATGTATCGCCAGATCATGGTTAAACCAAAGGATTCAAACCTGCAACGCATCGTTTGGCGTGATGCGCCGCATAAGGAATTGCGACATTACGCTTTAAGGACGGTTACGTATGGCACTGCTAGTGCCTCCTTCCTTGCTACACGTTGTCTGGCTCAGATAGCCTACGAAAATAAATCCGACTACCCTACAGCTTCTAGGGCCATAGCCAATGATTTTTACGTAGATGATCTTATAACGGGTTCGGATGATCCGAACGTCTTAGCTAAAATGAGATGCGAGATCGTGAAGTTGCTAAGTAGGTATGGTTTCACGTTACATAAGTGGTTCTCTAACCACCATAAGATTATGACCCTTCACGCCCAAGTATCCCATGACTTCAGCAAAGGTCAAAACGTGCGTACATTGGGAATCCAATGGAACGTTGATAAGGATAATTTTTTATACACCGTTCGGGGTGATGATAATTTGACCGTGTTCAACAAAAGAAGCGTGTTGTCGGTCATTGCTGGGATTTATGATCCGCTGGGTCTTATCGCACCCATCACATTTTACTGCAAGCATTTCGTGCAACAGTTGTGGTTGGCGGGCACAGATTGGGACGAACCCCTATCTGGGTCATTAGCCAATCAGTGGCTAGAACTATACTCTCAATTAGTTTCCGACACTCATTTTAAGATTACGAGGTCGGTTAAGAGTTCGAACAATTATCCAATTAGTTCATTACAGCTTCACGGATTCGCCGACGCTTCGGCTAAAGGTTACGCGTGTTGCATTTATGTGCGGGCGGTCTATTCGAACGGCGCCATATCGTCAAACTTGTTGTGTGCTAAATCTAGGGTCGCTCCGCTGAAACAGATAACGCTACCACGTCTTGAACTTTGTGCTTGTTTATTGCTGGCGCAATTAACTTCCAAGGTTTTAAACGCCATCAACTACAATTTTGATGGACTATATCTCTATTTGGACTCGATGATAGCGTTGCATTGGATACATCAACACTCTTCCCGCTGGAAGGTATTTGTGGCCAACCGTGTCGCGGAAATACAGCGTCTTGTTAGCAGCAGGGGAACTTGGCATCATGTAGTATCAACTGACAACCCTGCCGACATTTTATCGCGCGGTTGCCCCCCCAGTAGTTTGCACTGTCATACTCAATGGTGGCATGGTCCGTCCTGGTTGGCGCATGAGTCAGCTTCATGGCCAGTCAGCGCTTTCGACATTAATGCTCCCTGTACTTATCCCGACCTTGAGCAGGAACGTCGCAAGCAGGTTCAAACCTCACTAATTGTCGCGTCCTCAACACATAGTTATGTTGAAAATTATTCGTCCCTTACTAGGCTCATTCGCGTCTTCGCATATTGCCGCAGATTTTTTCGCAATTCTAGGCTCCCGGTTGTTGACATGGCCACGTCCTTTTTGTCTGCTCAAGAATTGTCTGACACACTCTTGGTTTTTGTCCGGCAATCTCAGCAGTTGCACTTCGGCGTAGAAGTTAAGGAACTTGAGGCACACCGGCGCCTTTCTCAACCCCTTCCTGGATGACTCAGGCATTTTAAGAGTGGGTGGACGCTTGCAATTCTCCCCACTTAACTACGCGAGTAAACACCAAATAATTTTGCACCCGCACTCTCGTCTCACGAGATTAATAATTGAGTATGAACATATCCGTTTGTTGCACGCTGGGGTGCAATCAACTCAAGCTTCGCTCAGGCGCAAATATTGGATCATTCACGACAAATCCTATATCCGCTCAGTGATACATAAGTGTGTCACTTGTTTTCGTTTTCGGGCTAGAGGCGCGAATCAACTATTAGGTCAGTTACCCCCTTCTAGGGTTACGCCTGCTAGGCCATTTTCACAGTCTGCTGTGGACTACGCCGGTCCTGTACTTTTGCGCCATGGCGGGCAGCGCTCAAAGTCCACGTCCAAGGCATACATCGCGTTATTCATATGCATGTGTACAAAGGCCATCCATTTAGAATTGGTGTCGGATCTCACTTCCAACGCCTTTATAGCGGCTTTAAAAAGGTTCATCGCGCGCAGAGGTATTCCCGCGCAGATATTTTCAGATAATGGTACGAATTTTCTTCGTGCCAACCACACCTTATATGATTGGTACAAATTTTTAACCTCAAAGGAAGTTGAGCAATCTTTTCAGGAGTTTTGCGGTCTCCACGGTATCAAATGGTCCTTCAGCCCCTCATTTCGGTGGTTTGTGGGAAAGTGGTGTAAGGAGTGTTAAATATCATTTGCGTCGCGTAATAGGCGGTACGATCTTGAATTTTGAGGAATACTCTACTCTTCTCTCTCAAATTGAGGCTTGCCTTAATTCACGTCCTTTGTTTGCGGTGTCCGACGATGCTAGAGACCCTGAACCCTTAACTCCTGCTCATTTCCTGGTCGGTGCTCCACTGACTGCACTTCCGGAACCCGACTATACCCAAGGCAATACTAGTCATTTGGGCAGGTGGCTTCTGCTCCAAAAATTTACACAGACCATCTGGAAACGGTGGTCTAGGGATTATCTGCACCAGCTGCAGCAGCGCAACAAATGGCGCACCCCGTTAAAGAATTTGAAAGTCGGACAGCTTGTCCTCATTTTGGATGATAATTCCCCCCCGCTACAGTGGAAGCGTGGGGTAATTACCAATGTTTTTCCGGGTCAAGATTCCTTAGTACGCGTCGCAGAAGTTCGCACCGCACTAGGTATCTTACGCCGATCCATCCACAAATTATGCCCCCTTCCGGTGGCAACAGACTAGTCGTATGCGTCTGTTGTACTAGGATATACGAGACGTACTAGGATTGTGAACTTGTCACATTGCCTGGAATTCACCCGGAAAATTCCCGGGGCGATTATACAAGTTAATTGTATCATTAGCGTTGTAATTATTACTAAGTTCTGATAGCTATTATTGTAACAGTGTCTGCGTTTTCATTGTGCTATCAATTATTTATTGTTATATGATTATATATTCAATTTTGAAAATTATTATTGTACCAATTATTGTATGTATTGTATTTTTCAATGTCATGTATTATTCAATTTTGTGATCTTTATTATACTATTATGTACCTTTAATTATTATGTCAGTCTTTATGTATTATGTATACTCGAAACTCATGTTATGCATTCTTACATTGGATATGTCTACCATATTTCCATGTACCATTGAACTTTGACGTGATTATGATAACATTATGTACATATACATTATGTTCTTATTATTTGTATTATTATATATGAAGCAGTGTTCAAGATGGTTTCTCTTATATAAATTAAGGTTTGTCACTTACGTTTTTGTTAAAGTTTAAATAAGTATATGTATTTCATATCCATATGTTTATGCTTCAAGAGAGATCATGTTTAGTTATGCAAGGACTCGTTTTTATCATGATTTTTTTATTTTGTACCTTTTCTAGCACAGAAATGGTTTTGTTTTGACTTTGAGCTTTTCTGTTAGCTTAATGAATTTTGTTTTCTACAGATTTTATGTTAGAAGTGAGTTACTTTAATCCAAGAGTCAATTTAATGTATAAGCCCTTTGAGTATATTAGGTATTGTTTATATATATAACATTGATAATATTTTGTAATATACTGTTCCCAATTAATGTTTAATTTACAAAATCGTCCCGATTTTGGCGGGCAGTATGTTCAAACTTTGTACTTTGTTTATCAGCTGTGTGCAGTAACTACTGCAATGCGACACGGGCGGATGACGTCACGTGCTTATCAAACGCTGCCGGCGGTCAGCTGACCGACGGGAGACAAGTTAGTTTAGGTTTCTAACCAGGCTCCGAGCTGTACTCTCGTTAAACAATCTCTCTTCCAGCCGCGGCTTCTGGATCATTATTAATTATGTATCGTACTTATTAATTTAATCAGACTACCTGCGTCCATTTACAATGGACGGCGACTTCTTTCAAAACTAATTTATGGGCGTTATGGCCTCCAGCACATCCGCACGTGTCGACCATGGTCTATAAATCTTATCATTTCAATAAACGCATGTCAAATAACAGTATTACAGTCCACTTCTTTTCGTACAAAAAATCCAGCCTTTCCTACGTAGCGTTTTTGGAACAACTCGAGATTATCAAGAGCTTCCAAACCGCATCAATAACAATAGTCTATTTATTTTCTTTCAGGTCAATAATAGTGCGTAATCGAGTAAGAACTTCGCAGCGAACTACATGCAGTGAATCAACAATAAACGAAACTCGAGAAAGAATTGGCAAAGGGAAATCTAATAGGCAAGTTCCTGAATCGTTGTAAATGCCAGAATCTACATTACGTCTAAGGCTTCAGCGAGGGTATACATCGAATTCATTAGGTAGATTTAAGCCGACATTTTCTCTCCAAATGGAAACTGAATTTTCGAACTACATAAAAACCGATGATAATATGTTTTATGGTACTACAGCAAGGGAACTTCGATGTTTAGCATTCGATGAAAAACAAAATAAATCATATATTTGATAAAAATAAGCAAATGTCTGGGAAAGATTTGGTATATAAATTCTAAAAGAAAAAAATAAGGATCTTTCTTTACGGCAACTAACTGCTACTGGTATTGGAAGAGCTATGGGCTTTAACAAAGTGCAAGTGGAAAAGTACTTTAACAACTTAGAAGAATTGTTTATTAAATTCAAATTTTTACTAGCACGAATCTATAATATGGATGGGTGTGAATACAGTTTCTCCTAAAATTCCTAAGGTAGTCAGCACTAAAGGTAAGAGTTCGATTAACAAAGTCGTCAGTTGTGAGCGTGGAATTACGGTAACGGTAGTTTGTTGCATGAGTGCTTCAGGGCACTTTATTCCCCCTCCATTCATCTTTCCACGAAAACGGATTAATGATGAATTTCTTACTCGGGGCGCCACCATCTTCAACAGCGATGCTTTCTGATTCTGGATTTATAAATTGTGACCTTTTGATTAACTGGCTACACTATTTTCAGTCTCATGTCCGTAGTTGTAAAGAAAATCCGTGTCTTTTGATATTAGACAACCATGCATCCCACGTTACACTAGCTGGCATTGAATTCTGCAGGGAGAACCACATACATTTACCTTAACTGCCACCACACAGTAGTGGCCATAAAGCTCAGTCACTTGATCGTTCCTTTTTGGACCTTTTAAACAATTTTATTCTTTTGAATGCAACAACTCGATGGTATCTAAGAAAAGTATAGCTATTAAACATGTCAGTAGAATTTTCAACAAAGCTTACACAATAGCAACAACTATTTCAAATGAAGTTAAAGGATTTGAATTAACAGGCACTCCTCCCTTTTATAAAGATATTTTTACAGAGTTAGACTTCCTTCCATCTAGAGTAACTGACATTCCAGTAAATGCTGAGATTGCTCGAGCTGCTTCTGGTTCTTCCGGTAGCTTTGAGGTTTGTGCAGTTTCAGAGCCATGTAGTCTTAATACTTAATATTGGCTGCCCGAAGTATAGTCATTACATCAATATACATGTTTAGTCTTATTGCTTTAGAGAAGAATGACACAATTAAATGCGCTTATCACAAGACACAATTTAACTGTAATTTGTTTATAAACGACTCAAATAATGTCACTGGCTGCTCACAGCAAATAAATAATTGTCACAAAATTGCTGACATAGACTGACAAAATGTTGGTTATTATATTTTCTCAACGAAGTGTGAAAGTATTTTTAAAATGAATGGCGCAAACTCTTTAATAAATTCACATACAATTCGCATAGTAATGGAATGTTTAAGTTTTGCCAGGTTCCATTGAAGTTTATAATATTCGTGATACAGGAAATATTGCCACTTCAGTAGATGTTAACGAAAATGTAATGTCGTGAAACTATAAGTTGTTCCTACTGACGTGGTACACTTTAAATTCTGACCACTACTGCATGTTACGCTACTAGCCGCAACACCACAACCAGGTTACTAGCTGCCCTACGCGTGTTCGTTGCTAGAGTTTACATAACGTACATGCCATCGTAACAGTCTCGGTGCTAGCATAAACACCTTCTCTTCTTCATGTGTGTGTGTCGGTGCGGTTGTATGGAGGAGGGAGTTGGTGTCATTCTAATAAGGAAAAGTTAAACAACAAATATTAAAGTATAATAAGTTCTCGGATATTTAAAGCTATGCATTGGCAACAATGCACTGCGGTTTCAGTCTAACATGAGTTACTACTCTCTGTTCTTCAGAAACGTCTATTTTTAAGGTAATTTTTGGTCACCTATTAGTTATTCATGTGTATGAAATGATGTGAGAATTTGACTGTCGAAAGATAATTCGGACCTTACTTCATGGCAGAAATATCCACATCACTCAGTATAATTTAAATTTAGGTAACCAGTTTTCTACTTAAAAAATCGCATTAGTATAAAGATTATATCTTATTGATATTCTACAGACACTTTTACGTTTCATTAAGTGTTTTATTAGCTTTATAAGATTTTAGTTGTCAATAATTAATTATTAGACCGTACATAGTTTATTCAGATATACACAGTACGTCGGTTTGACGCCACAAAAATATATATCTATAAGGCATAAGTAGAAATGTATATTTTAATTTTACCTCCTACAACTTTTGTTTGTCACAACTCTAAATAGTGTGCACGTCATTTTGGAAGCTGTAGACAGTCCTGTTTACATATGCCTAAATACTCCCGGTTTTCCACGCACGGCATTAGATTTTTGAGCCTGATAACTTTAATACTTGTAATTACAGCACCATAGATATCAAACATACACATGAGGCATTTTGAGAAAACATTGCTTTTAATTTAAGTTGTACTTAGTGTGATTTACATTTATGTATTTTTAATGACTATTCTCTACCCATCGCCACTTTCTTTCATCTTAATTTATACATACGTTTCATCCCAATTTGCAGACTAAAACAGAGCATTATTCTTATTTTCTTTTTCATCCTTGCATCTAAACTACCTACAAGAATCGTGAGTTTAAATTCAAGGTAAGTTGAATTAACTCACTAAATAACGGAAACTTTCTTGTGCGTGGTTATTTGTAACTGTCGTTTCTGCCAATGTGCTTTACTAACATAAGACTTCTTAAGGCAAGAATAATTTATATAGTTTTATTTTAAATTGTGTTAACTATTATTCTACTATTTCATTAGCCAGAGAACATGAACTGATTTCATAGTTTAAAATTTATATTTTCCATGCGAATATGGGGGTCAAGTAACGAAGTATGCTACACAGGCCTGGAGGTCAGGGATACAATATTATTCAAATGAACACGGTTACGAACAGAACGCTTGTGAACAGGAACATGTTTATGTCTAATATATTTACCTAATATAATATATATATTTTTATTCGTGTATTTTTATGTTTACCTAATATTTCTTCTTCTTAGCTGATTATTCTTAATAGGGCATTATTTATTTATTCTCCCTTTTCTTTGCTTTACACCAAATGAGTGTACCTTATGCCACCCTTTCTAACATGCATTAATTTTTATCTCCATACACTATGCAATTTAATCTGCAATCTTTCTGTCTCCTTGTTTTGCAGTTACTATAAGTAGACTTTTTTGCTGCTGTCCGGTTTATCCGTTAGAATTCATTAACTACAAATCTGATATGGAAACTACATTTGTAAGATAATTTTAGAATGGTAGGTTAAGCAATAAATGTTAAAATTTGTAAGTAACAAAGGTCACATAAATAATGAAGATGTCTTATCTTCAGGAAGTAATGTTTGCACATAATACGCAATCCCTATCATAATAAACATTACTAGATAATAAATTGTGTACTGTACGATAAACAGATCACAACAGTTAATGTACAATTTTAACTTTATTAATTTTTTAGTTTTAGAGAAGTCATATTGGCTGTGTCTATTGCCAAATTTATTTACATTATAAATCGCTTTTTACTTCCATGTTCTATAAGAAAATGGAAGTATGTTGATGGCGAAAAAATCGTGTTCGACATAAGGGGTGATTCGGATTGTACTACCCTCAAATCATGAAGAAAAGTCATCTTTCGAAAAGTGTGCGTGCGCGTGCGCGCGCGCGGGTGTGGGGAATGTTTTATATGGCAAACAATAACTGCCGCAAATTCAAACAGAATCAAATAATTGTTTGCATACCAGCTTGATTTGTAAAGAACTCAAGACCTGTGGTGAAGATCGGTTAAAGGGAACGGGTAGTTTACCTGCAACGTTTTACGTTTTAACAAGAGTAAAGTATTACTTTAAAATTTATTTAAACTTTTTCAAACAATGGTAATTGTCAAAAATAAAATAATTTTGTTGGCAGGCAATAAAATTATATTTTTCTAATTTTAATTTTAATCATGTATGAGTGAAAATATATCGTTCTTGGCAGGCAAGCATATCTCAATTATGTAATACTTACGTTTCCAAAGTTTTATTATTGTGATTACCGCAACAAAAAGGCAGGCAGAACACACACACACACACACACACAATTCGCGTTATTTCTGGCCTCACTCATGTATATTTTCTTACGTTTGCATGCTTTTAAAATGGAAAGTGCCGAAACCCACACCAAAACAACGCGTGATAGCCGAAAAGGTGTCCAGCGTGGACAGCAATTTGCTTCCTGTGGATCGCTGGCCAGTGTAACTGCACGTTCCTGCCAGAGGAATGGTTCATGGACTGATTTTTCGTCTTTAGGGAATGAAACCTCTGAAAGATGCTCAGGGTCCATGAGAGACTTCAGAGTGCTCCTTCTATTCCGCGTGTTTGTACTGTGAAACGTACACTGTAGATTCGCAGCTTCACTCTGAGCAACGCTCTATAGGGAATGTTGGAAATTTTTGTCCACGGTTTAACCTAATACAAAGTAAAACCTGCTCTGATGTTTTGATTACGGACATCATAATATTAAAACTTTGGAAACTTGAGCACTACTTAATGGAGATCAAACATTAACTTTTACAAGCCATAATTTTATGCATATTTTAAAGGAATACATGTTTTAAAACATTTATACAATCTGTGTACTTATTTCTATTATGATATAAGAATTAAAAAAAATAAACTGTTCTGCCGACGGACAGCGTGTCCGACTGCAACTGTATTTTCAAAAGAAGAGAAGGGTTTCCAGTCGAACCCTTAATTTATACCCTCTCGATATTCCGCACCTGTTGGTTCCGAAATTATCCTGTCGAGACCTGCAGATCACATGCTAGCCCCACTCCCGAACCTTTTTCATATATTTGCAATTTTTTGCAAATGGCAATATTTTGTACGGAATCGAGATAGCACAAATCATAGCTAATTTGATTAAGCACTCACTGTATTAATTTGAGCTTCTTAGTGTAATTTGCGTATCTTTGGCACATTTATTTCCACTGACTTCGCGTAGTGTGTCCTATTAAGGTCATTTTCTTACTGTGGATAACTATAAAATTTACACACACTTTGGTGCCTTTTGTTTGTTTATACACTAATCAATTTTCACACAGTGAATTAAAATAATTATTTTAGTAATTACTTGGGGAGGGTAGCTGAGATTCCTGTCTGTACATGCATCACTAACAAACACAAGATACACGCGTAACACACATATAATCGAGCAGGTGTTCTTTACCTGTTGGAACAGGTTAATTTCTCCCCTAGTATAACAATGAAACATTTTTACAATCCCAGACCTGTCCATTTACCCCAAACTTATAATAATTTTACACATTTTATATTTATTTAAATCAATGCTCAATACAGCATATTGCTGTATCGTTGCATATTATTATGACAAAATTAATTTCTTGTTGCCATAATTTCCTATGGATGCATTACGATACTATAGAGATTAGTATCGGTTTTGAACGGTCAAGTGTATTACTTGACCTAAGGTAATATTTATTATAGAGGTCCTTTACTTTGTAACAATAAACAGTAATTGCCACATGTTGTGGCTCGATAGTACCCAGCAATGTCTACTATATCTCGTAATGGCTTCATTTTGATAGACAGAACTAATAGTTCTAAGAGTCACGTGTACCATTTAACCCATGGTAATAGAGTATACAGGTCCTCAGAACATAGTCAGTTCTTATTTTACCATTACACTTTGACTTCAGTAATTTATTTTTAGAATTGATGATAAAAAGAATAAAGATAAAAAACAAACGGTGTGATGAAGACTCTGTGTGATTAACTTCTAAAATGTATTCTAGTCGATGCGGTTATTTTATCAACACATTTCTCCCTCATCACGAAAACCCGTTTTTTACATCTGACTTCTCCGTGAAGTTAAAGATGATTTTACTTCATAACGATTCAGACAGAACATATATATTTTATTTTATTTCGTAATTTTTATCTCATAAATTCCCGGATCAGGTTTGTGCGTACTATGTCGTCAAAATTACCCGGAACTTTAAATCTGGGAAGACCACCCGCTATCATTCTAATAAATATTTAATCTATGAAAACTATCTGTTACAAAAATAGTGTCAAAAATGTGCCAAACAGTGCACCACAAGTTGATACTTTAATGGTTTGAAAGAAACATTACTGTATATTCTTTACTTTTTTTCGTTAATGATACACTGTATGTGTTTCTGTGATTACTTATAATACCTGGTGATGAATGATTTCCGTACACTTGTAAATTCTTTACTTTCTATGATTTTTATATTTTATTGACAGTTGTAGTTACATAACGGTTTATATTACATTCATTAAACGGTGGTTGTAATTATAGAACGTTAATTTTATACCGACATAATATTTTATACCATAGATATAACAATAAAATATACAAAAACAATAATTCGATTACAACTGTAAATTTCACTGAATTACTACTAAATGAGTATTCACGATTTGAAACATTTGCCTTCAACGAATGTATTCGGTGTAAGCCTAGTATTATGTTGTAAGACTATTAATAATACTCGACCTAGTACTAATGTAATCCTAAGACGAGTCTTATGAAATGAGCACTTTCATGTAAATCAGGAATACCTTATGTCAATTAGATCTATATCAAATAATTTACAGTAATTAATATATCTTTGTGAAATTATTTCGAAATTCTTAACAATTACTTATAGTTATCCATTAACAAAATAAAATAAAAAAACAATAAATAATATTTAATGGACAGAAATCAACTAAAGCTTCCATTATTCAGATTAATAAGTATACAACAAAGTATATACAAAGTTGGGTCTCCTACAAGGTGAGATTAATAAACAAGTTACTAAAATATCGGAGGTACAAGAATCAATGACATTAAAAATAGCTGAAGTAGAAAAATCTATTTCGAGTGTTGAAGAATCGATGTTTACAAAAATATCTGTCGTAGAAGAAACCATGTCAAATAAAATATCTGCAGTAGAAATCTCAGTGGCAAACATAAGAGAGCAGTTCCTGAAAATACAATCAAAACAAACTTCTGGACAGACTGTACCAATGATAAAGACAGAAAAAGACCCAGAAAATAAGTTAATAGAGAAAGTCACTTTGCCTGCAGTAGGGACAGTTCATGTCAAAACTCCAAACTTTGACGGAAGCAGTCACTGGGCAACGTACCTCCGCCAATTTGAAGCTGCTGCATGCGCAAATAATTGGACGGAGAAAGACAAGGGAGTTTCACTCGTTCTCTCATTAAAAGGACCTGCGGCAGAACTACTACAGAATGTGCCACCTGAGAGCCAAAACACCTATGCCGAATTCATAAAAGCTCTGGAATTACGGTAAGGTGATAAACATTGCGAGATGTGTACTACGCTCAGTTGAGAACAAGACGACAACGTTCCGGGGAGAGTCTTCAAGAGTTTGAAGCAAGCATTAGATTTGACAGACTGATTAGATTGGCCTATCTTGAAGCACTAGAAGATTTTCGAATAAGGTTTTCGGTGCAGACATTTATTGATGGCATCGGAGATTGTGAACTTCAGCAAGTGTTACGAATGGCAAGACACCGAAATAGCTCAGAAGCTCTTGTTCACGCCCTAGAGATTGAAGCTGACAAGTCAGCGTCCCGCTACATTAATGGGTTTGTGCCATCTATCGAATACAGTGGCGTATCTAGAATTTGGCTTTAGGGGGAGGTCCGGATTCGGGTCGGCTTCATACAAAAGAAAAAATAAGCTAAGACTAATCAATATTGTAATGGTACATATGACACTACCTACACCAACGTACCAAAAAATAATTTGAAAGCCACTACTATTAAGAATACCTACAAGGTCAAGCATACCACCATGGATAAAAAAGAGAAAGTATCATAAGTTGTTTCTTTAATTTTTGGCTCTACTTTTGTGGAAATGGCAGGCTTTGAAAGTCAGCGATCTTCTTTAGTTGAATGGACTATAACTAGGGTAGGGTGAGCGAACAGTAAGCTACATAATATAATAAATACAATTCCAAAGATGCCTACACCATTTGCATACTGCTAGGCGTCGGAGCACTTTACTGTAAACTTATGTGGTGCAAAAAGCAAACGTTTGTAGAAATCTAAAATACAATAATAGTACCGTCTACGAAATATTACAGTAAAGGCAACTGTGGAGTATATCTCCATTTCACGGGCTCTACATATATTCGCATTTAGTCTGCAGCATACATTTATTTCAACATTTACCTGGTAGTTATTATAATCCCTTTTGTTGACAGTTCTACATTCCTTGGTACATCCAAAACCACAGGAAGAATGTAAACGGTATAAAAACGGCAATTCTCAATTTCATTGAATTGCATTCTAGATGAAGCGATGTGTATGGAATAATACATATACTACAATTATTTGAGATGTACCCTATATTAGCGTCGGAATTAATTAGAATTGTAGAGTATCGTTCACTAACAGTTATCTAATCAGACGCTGTAAATTTATAAATTAATTGTAATCTTGGAAAATACTTTTTCTACGAAAACTTTAGTCAAGCTGCAGAGTCTAGGATAATTATTTGTGAGATAAATAAATAATAAGTCAGCAGAATATGATGGTGAAAGTTCATTACATATGACCGTACTATGCTGACGTCATTCTCAGACAAACGCAAGGACAAAAATGACGTAACCAATTTGTTACAAAATGGACATCAGGCGTAGAAATGTATATTGTAACATATTATGAATACTCCCGTATGGGTCGTAACAAATTAATAGTAATCTGTAGTCTCGAGAATTAGCGGTGGTCGTTTTTACTTCGGTTTTCACTGTCGAGAGAGTGAGAGAGAGAGAGAGTGAGAGAGAGAGAGAGAGAGAGAGAGAGAGAGAGAGAGAGAGAGAGAGAGAGAGAGTGACAGAGAGAGAGAGAGAGAGAGAGAGAGAGTATGACTGGGTCCCTCTCTTGAAATATTTCAGGTAATTGTTTGTTTACGTTGACCGTCGACTCCGACGCAACCGGTTTCGTTGTAGGTTATGTCTCTCTTTGCCGTGTGTGCAATTCGTGTAGTCCGTATATCCACACTCCTCATTGTTAACTATAAATCTCCTCAAAAATTAAGGTTATTCTACAAATAACAAGACGAATTAATTTCCCAATAAAACGTGTTTATTTTTATTATTTGTTCTAACTGCTTTATAATATATATCGACACTTATGTCAAACTATTTTTGAGTCGTATCGACCCTTGTGCTCGTTTCGATTCTAGAATTTCTTTATATAATTCTTAAAATTGTTATTAACTTTACTTTTTAGTATATCTCAGGGTTTGGATTCTTTGAAACTGTTACAAATGTCAGAAATGCGAAGAAAAGGTACTATACATTACAATAAACTATAAATTAAATATTACTAATACTGGAACAGTTTGTTTGCCGGATAACAGCGAATAATTTGTCTCACTACGCAAGGCAGTTGAACAAATCAAAATGGCCGTCCGTATGCTTTATAGAGAAGCCACAAATTAATGTTTGTTCACTCCTTTTTTAAAATAAATAAATTTTGTAGTGTTTTCACTGTAATATATTTAGTTTTTTCTTTAGTTAGCACTTGTGTTTGGTATAATAGTACCTTTTGAGTTTAACTATCTGTTGTGTAGTGGTCGTGAATATATGGATTGGACGAAATCTCACCCATGTAGGTACTCAGATTTTTTCGTTCAATTTGGTTGATCGTATTTTCTTCTTATTTGTATTTTCATCGTTTGGTTTAAGTATTTAATATATCTTCTTCTTTTATAGTCTTACTTTCTCATTTTTTTAGATATCGGTCAATTAGTTTTACCACTTAATATGTTGATTCCACTTCTGAATTTTTCTTGGTATTACATAGCTCATCTACACTCTCTGATAGTCAATAATGGAATAATAATTCTTCTTCCTTCATCAACGGTCTAGCCCAAGAATCTCTGGCCTCCGATTGGTTAAAATAGGTGAACTGCAGGTCACCTAACTGGTGTCACTGATATCATATATTCTTACACTTGTATAAAAAAATACTCCCTTTTAAACTTTAAGTCCTATTAAATTTAAGTTACATAATGTTTTTTTCTTACTATATGACATGCAATTTGATACCTATTTGATATAAGTTTGTTATTATAATAGCTAACTTTTCCTCTTTACAAAAGTTCTGAATTTTGGACCTATTTTTCTGTTACAATGATTATATCATATTGTAAGTAACTACATTTATCTAATAAATACTATTACTATTACATCAAGTGTTTTTATCATACGGATTTAATCCTTTTTTGATTTTGTTTACTTTGAATGGTTGATCTACTCATTTATGATATTATTTTCTTTACAATGCATTATTGGCCTAGGCTCTAAGCTTTATTTCTCTAGCATTTTTTTCTAATTTACATAGATTGTTATTTAATTTATCTATTTTGAACCCTGAATATACCATAACAATAACTAACAAAATATTTTAACATTTTTACCCTAAGGTATTGTATTCATGGCCAAACTTCAAACGTTAACAAATCATTACAAAATATTTAAAAATAACTTTGATAACATTCTTCAATTCTATGAATTACTATTAACTGATTATTTCTACAATTGTTTGTTTTTAACTTAAGTGTTTATCTAGTCTGTAGGCCTAATACAACTTACAACATTTATCTATAAGCCTTGATATTTAAACATAAACACCAATATACTGTCTAGGCTTTACACAACACTTCCAAAAAAATGATACAATTCTATTTTAGTTCATTTTACTACCATATACCTTAAGGAAATGGAAGTATGGTGATGGCATAAAAATCGTGTTCGAGATTATTGCAGATTCTGATTGTACTACACTCAAAACATGAAAAAAAGTAGTTTTTCGAAAAGTGTCTGTGTGTGTGTCTGTCTGTGTGTCTGTCTGTCTGTCTATCTGTGTGTAGATTTTTTTTTTATGGCTAACGATAACAGCCGAAAATTCAAACAGAATCAAATAATTTTTTGCATACAGCCCTGATTTGCAGAGTACTCGAGACCTATTGTTTTTGGTGAAGATCGGTTGAGGGGAAGGGGTAGTTTACCAGGAACGGTTTTTTTTTTTATCAAGGGTAATTTTGTTTGTTTGGCAAACAATAACAGCCGCAAATTCAAACAGAATCAAATAATGGTTCGCATACAGCCCTGAATTGTAGAGTTCTCAAGATCTGTTGATTTTGGTAAAGATCAGTTAAGGGAAAGGGGTAGTTTAACAGCAACGTTTTATGTTTTAACAAGGGTATTTTCTATGGCAAACGATAACAGCCGCAAATTCAAACATAATCAAATAAGTTTTTGCATACAATCCTAATTTAATAAGTACTAAAGACCTATTGTTTTTGGTGAAGCTCGTTTAAGGGAAAGGGGTAGTTTACCAGCGACGTTTTTTGTTTTATCAAGGGTATTTTGTATGGCAAACGATAACAGCCGCAAATTCAAACAAAATCATATAATATTTTGCATGCAGCCCTGAATTGCAGAGTTCTCAAGACCTGTCGTTTTTGGTGAAGATCGGTTAAGGAAAAGGGGTAGTTTACCAGCAACGGTTTTTTATCAAGGATAATTTTTGTCTATGGTAAACGATAACAGCCGCAAAACCAAACAGAATCAAATGATGTTTTGCATACAGCCCTGTATTGTAGAGTTCTCAATATCTATTGGTGTTGGTGAAGATCGGTTAAGGGAAAGGGGTAGTTTACAGGCAACGTTTTAAACGTTTTATGGTTTAAAAGGGTATTTTCTATGGCAAACGATAAGAGCCGCAAATTCAAACAGAATCAAATACGTTTTTGCATACAGCCCTGTATTGTTGAGTACTAAAGACATATTGTTTGTGCTGAAGATCGGTTAAGGGAAAGGGGTAGTTTACCGGACACGTTTTTTGTTTTATCAAGTGTATTTTATATGACAAACAATAACAGCCGCAAATTCAAATATAATCATATAATATTTTGCATATAGCCCTGAAATGTAGAGTTCTCAAGAACTGTTGGTTTTGGTGAAGATCGGTTAAGGGAACAGGGTTGTTTACCAGCAACATTTTAAGTTTTATCAAGGGTAATTTTTTTTTTGACGAACGATAACTGCCGTACATTAAAACAGAATCAACTACTCTTCTGCATACCTTTTTGAATTATACAGAACTCAAGGTCTGTTGATTTTGTTGAAGATCGGTTAAGGGAAAGGGGTAGTTTACGTGCAACGTTTTATGTTTTTAACAAAGGCATTTTTTCTGTGACGAACGATAACTGCCGTAAATTCAAAGAGAATCAACTAATGTTTTGCATACAGCTCTGAATTATAGAGTCCTCAGTACCTATTGGTGTTGGTGAAGATCGGTTAAGGTAAAGGGGTAGTTTCCCAGCAACATTTTATGTTTTAACAAGGGTAATTTTTTATATGACGAACGATAACTGCCGTAAATTCAAACAGAATCAACTAGGTTTTTGCATACCTTTTTGAACTAAAGAGAGCTCAAGGTCTGTTGATTTTGTTGAAGATCGGTTAAGGGAAGGGGTAGTTTGTCAGCAACGTTTTATGTTTTAAAAAGGGTAATTTTTTTAAGACTAACGATAACTGCCGAAAATTCAATGAGAATCAAATAATTTGTTGCACCCTTTCCTGAGTTGCAGAGAGCTCAAGGTCTATTGATTTTGGTGAAGATCAGTTAAGGGAAAGGGGTAGTTTACCTGCAACATTTTATGTTGTAACAAGAGAAATGTTTCCATGACGAACGATAACTGCCGCAGATTCATACAGAATCAAATATTTTTTTGCATGCTTCCCTGAATTGTAGAGGACGGAAGGTCTGTTGATTTTGGAGAAGATCGGTTAAGAGAAAGGGGTAGTTTACCAGAAACATTTTATGATTTAACAAGAGTAAAGTACTTAATTTTTATAAATAAAGTATCCTGATAAGGAGCTCATAGCAATCCACTGTAAAAACGTAGATGAAATATCTATAAATGAAGAGGTATGGTGAACGGGGTGGGGGTAATTTTCTATTATTAAAAATTATAGTTGAAGGTGGAGGGGAGAATTTTTTATATGTGTACTACGTTATCGGCAACAAAGAAGTAGTTTTTTGTTAAAATTGCTTCCCGGGCTCTTTAGCCGTAGTCCAATGTTTTCTGCAAAGCCAGACTCTGAAGCAATAAGTAGAAAGACGTAGTTTCTATGGAAACATTTCATTTCGAATATGATTTTAAATATAAAAATTAGAACATGGAAGTCATGTATGGTTCTCCATACCAATATTTTACTTCCATGTTCCTTAAGGAAATGGAAGTATGGTGATGGCAAAAAAAATCGTGTTCGAGATTATTGCAGATTCTGATTGTACTACACTCAGAACATGAAAAAAAGTCGTTTTCCAAAAAGTGTCTGTGTGTCTGTCTGTCTGTGTGTCTGAGTGTCTATGTGTCTGTCTGTCTGTCTGTCTATCTGTAGATTTTTTTTCTATGGCAAACGATAACAGCCGCAAATTCAAACAGAATCAAATAATTTTTTGCATACACCCCTGATTTGTAGAGTACTCGCGACGTATTGTTTTCGGTGAAGATCGGTTGAGGGAAAGGGTTAGTTTACCAGCAACGGTTTTTTTTTTATCAAGGGTAATTTTGTTTGTTTGGTAAACGATAACAGCCGCAAATTCAAACAGAATCAAATAATGTTTCGCATACAGCCCTGAATTGTAGAGTTCTCATGATCTGTTGATTTTGGTAAAGATCGGTTAAGGGAAAGGGGTAGCTTACCGGCAACGTTTTATGTTTTAGCAAAGGTATTTTCTATGGCAAACGATAACAGCCGCAAATTCAAATATAATCAAACACGTTTTTGCATACAGCCCTGATTTCTTGAGTACTAAAGACATATTGTTTTTGGTGAAGATCGTTTAAGGGAAAGGGGTAGTTTACAGGCCACGTTTTTTGTTTTATCAAGGGTATTTTGTATGGCAAACGATAACAGCCGCAAATTCAAACAAAATCATATAATATTTTGCATACAGGCCTGAATTACAGAGTTCGCAAGACCTGTCGTTTTTGGTGAAGATCGGTTAAGGTAACGGGGTAGTTTACCAGCAACGGTTTTTTATCAAGTGTAATTTTTTTCTATGGCAAACGATAACAGCCGCAAAATCAAACAGAATCAAATAATTTTTTGCATACAAATCTGATCTGTAGAGTACTCGCGACCTATTGTTTTTGGTGAAGATCGGTTTAGTGATAGTGGTAGTTTACCAGCAGCGGTTTTTTTTTATCAAGGTTAATTTTGTTTGTTTGGCAAACGATAACAGCCGCAAATTCAAACAAAATCAAATACGTTTTTGCATGCATCCCTGTATTGTTGAGTACTAAAGACCTATTGTTTGTGGTGAAGATCGGTTAAGGGAAAGGGGTAGTTTACCGGACACGTTTTTTGTTTTATCAAGGGTATTTTATATGGCAAACGATAACAGCCGCAAATTCAAACAGAATTATATAATATTTTGCATACAGGCCTGAAATGTAGAGTTCTCGAGACCTGTTGGTTTTGATGAATATCGGTTAAGGGAATAGGGTAGTTTACCAGCAACGTTTTATGTTTTAACAAGTGTATTTTTTCTGTGACGAACGATAACTGCCGTAAATTCAAAGAGAATCAACTAATGTTTTGCATACAGCCCTGAATTGTAGAGTTCTCAAGACCTATTGTTATTGGTGAATATCGGTTAATGGAATAGGGTAGTTTACCAGCAACGTTTTATGTTTTATCAAGGGTGTTTTCTATGGCAAACGATAACAGCCGCAAATTCAAACAGAATCAAATAATTGTTTGCATACAGGCCTGAATTGTAGAGTACCCAAGATCTGCCGTTTTTGGTGAAGATCGGTTAAGGGAAAGGGATAGTTTACCAGCAACTGTTTTTTATCAAGGATAATTTTTTTCTATAGGAAACGATAACAGGCGCAAATTCAAACAGAATCAAATGATGTTTTGCATACAGCCCAGTATTGTAGAGTTCTCAGTACCTATTGGTGTTGGTGAAGATCGGTTAAGGGAAAGGCTTAGTTTACCACCAACATTTTATGTTTTAACAAGGGTAATTTTTTATATGACGAACGATAACTACCGTAAATTCCAACAGAATCAACTATGTTTTTGCATACCTTTTTTTTTAACTAAAGAGAACTCAAGGTCTGTTGATTTTGTTGAAGATCGGTTAAGGGAAGGGGTAGTTTATCAGCAACGTTTTATGTTTTAAAAAGGGTAATTTTTTTATGACGAACGATAACTGCCGAAAATTCAATGAGAATCAAATAATTTTTTGCACCCTTTCCTGAGTTGCAGAGAGCTCAAGGTCTATTGATTTTGGTGAAGATCAGTTAAGGGAAAGGGGTAGTTTACCGGCAACATTTTATGTTGTAACAAGAGAAATGTTTCCATGACGAACGATAACTACCGCACATTCAAACAGAATCAAATATTTTTTTGCACGCTTCCCTGAATTGTAGAGGACGGAAGGTCTGTTGATTTTGGAGGAGATCGGTTAAGAGAAAGGGGTAGTTTACCAGAAACATTTTATGTTTTAAAACGGTATTTTTTATAGCAAACGATTTAACAAGACTAAAGTACTTAATTTTCATAAATAAAGTATCCTGATAAGAAGCTCATACTAATCCACTGTAGAAAATTAGATGAAATATCTATAAATGAAGAGGTTAGGTGAACGGGGTTGGGGGTAATTTTCTATTATTAAAAATTATAGTTGAATGTGGAGGGGAGAATTTTTTATATGTGTACTACGTTATCGGCAACAAAGAAATAGTTTTTTGTTAAAATTGCTTCCCGGGCTCTTTAGCCGTAGTCCAATGTTTTCTGCAAAACCAGACTTTTCGGCAGTGCCATCGACTCCCATCATCGGTGAAAATCGAGTGCGAAAACGTGAGGTGGTATACGTTAGTGACCACAGTACTGTGGTTAATGCTGAAGCAATAAGTAGAAAAACGTAGTTTCTATGGAAATATTTCATTTCGAATATGATTTTAAATATAAATCTTAGAACATGGAAGTCATGTATGGTTCTCCATACCGATATTTCTTTGGCAAACGATAACAGCCGCAAATTCAAACAGAATCAAATAATGTTTCGCATACAGCCATGAATTATGGAGTTCTCAAGACCTATTGTTTTTGGTGAAGATCGGTTAAGGGAAAGGGGTAGTGTACCAGCAACGTTTTTTTAACAAGGGTATTTTCTATGGCAAACGATGACAGCCGCAAATTCAAACAGAATCAAATAATTTTTTGCATACTTCCCTGAATTCTAGAGATCTCAAGGATTTTCGATTTTGGGAAAGATCGGTTAAGGGGAAGGGGTAGTTTATCTGCAACCTTTTACGTTTTAACAACAGTAAAGTACTTGAAAATTCATTTAAACTTTTTGAAACAATGGTAATTGTTAAAAAAAAAATAATTTTGTTGCCAGGCAATAAAATTATAATTTTTTATTTTAATGTAAATCATGTATGAGTTAATAGTATAATGGATTAATTTACATTCAAAATGTACAAACAGAAAATTTTGTTACAAACATCTATATCATTCGTGTCAGGCAAGCATATCTCAGTTATGTAATGCTTACGTTTCCATTTTATTATTATGACTACCTCAATAAAAAGGCAGGGAAGACACACACACACACACACACACAAAATTCGCGTTATTTCTGGCCTCAATCATGTTTATTTTCTTACATTTCCACGCTTTTTAAATGGTAAGTGCCGAAACCCATACCAACATAACGCGTGCAAGCCGAAAAAGTGTCCAGCGTGTATAGCGATTTGCTTCTTGTGGATCGCTGGGCAGTGTAACTGCACGTGTTTACAGAGGAACGATTCAGAGACACACTTTTCGTCTTTAGGGAATGAACTGCAAGATGCAAGATGCTGAGGGTCCATGAGTGACTTCGGAGCGCTCCTTCTTTTTCGCGTGTTTGTTCTGTGAAACGTACACTGTAGATTCGCAGCTTTACTCTAAGCAATGCTCAATAGGAAATGTTGAAAATTTTTGTCCATGGTGTACCCTCATACACACTATACCTGCTCTGATGTTTTAATTACGGACATCATAATATGAAAACTTTGGAAACTTGAGCACTACTTAATGGAGAACAATCATTAACTTATACAAGCCATTAATTTTATGCATATTTTTTATATATATCAGTGGCGAAGCTATTAGTTAATGAATGGGTAGGCAAAAATCTTATCTTAAATTTTTTTTAAGGAATCACTAAAAGGACGGTGGTTCAAATCGGACGTTGAGGTAGTGTTTGCTGTAACCGAATGGTTCCACAAACAGCCGTAAGAATTTTACTAGCAGGGAATCTACAGGTTAGCGCAACAGTGGAACTCATGTCTTAATGTTATTGGAGACTTCTTTTAAAATCGTTGAATAAAAAATGCTTTGCAGCTCTATACGTGTTTCTATTGAACAATCCTTGTATTAGTCATACACAACAATACAACTGATTGAACTTCAAATTTTTAAACTTGATTAGTTTCTATATATATGTTTAATGTTACAAATAATTCAAATAACAACCTTGCTCATCTGCTAGTTCAGCAGAATAACAGTGACACTTTTAATAACCGCATAAAATAAAAACACTTAGAAACAACACAGGCGCTTTAACTTAACTGTTTGGACCACAGAAGTGAGGCATGCCTCAACGCTCTATGTGTACAGCGCGGGACAATCCCCCCTACCTTCACTTCCCTATCACACCACTACATTGCTTACATAGGATGTATACAAAAAACGCTGAGGCAAGTTCAGGTTGCCTCATTCGCTTTAAACGAGCTATGCCGAATCTCACCTGTCACCATCTAGCGGTCGCTCAATAAAGCACGTTTCGGTTTAATAAATTTGACAGTCGCAGTAACAATGTATAATCTTTACGTTATGTAGTTCATACGTATTTATAATTTTTATTCTACAGAATTTGTTAGGGTAGGCATTGCCTCAATTGCCTCCATGTAACTTCGCCACTGATATATATGTGTACAACGTTATCGGCAACAAAGAAGTAGTTTTTGTTAAAATTCCTTCCCGGGATATTTGGCCATAGTCCAATGTTTTCTACAAAAACCAGACGTTTCGGTAATGCCATCGACTTCCATCATCAGTGAAAATCGAGTGTGATAACGTGAGGTGGTATACGTTAGTGACCACAGTACTGTGGTTAAGGCTGAAGCAGTAAGTAGAAATAAGTAGTTTCTATGGTAATATTTCATTTCGAAAATGATTTTAAATATAAATCTTAGAATATGGAAGTCATGTATGGTTCTCCATACCGATATTTTAATCCTAATGACAACAGAAAATAATATAAGTTTATCTTGTCCCCACTGCACGGACGCTTATTACATTTTTGACACAGTTTGTGTAACACTAGTTTTGGTTTATTTAGTTTATTTGTTTTCACTTTGGGTAATTGAAGGGATTGTTATTTTTTTCAGTCTTTTCTGTCCAAATAACTAACTACCTTGCTCCTCACTCTCTTATACTAGCACAGTTTTTTTTTCTTACATTTGTTAATTATAAATTACCAGAAATTTACTGACAATACTTTTGTATTGTACCTTTCATTTGTTTCTACATTGTCTGACATAGAAAAAGGCTTTTACTTCCATATTCCTTAAGGAAATGGAAGTATGGTGATGGCAAAAAAAATCGTGTTCGAGATTATTGCAGATTCTGATTGTTCTACACTCAAAACATGAAAAAAGTCGTTTTTCGAAAAGTGTGTGTGTGTGTGTGTGTGTGTGTGTGTGTGTGTGTGTGTGTGTGTGTGTGTGTGTGTGTGTGTGTGTGTGTGTGTGTGAGTGTGTGTGTGTCTGTCTCTGTGTGTAGATTTTTTTCTATGGAAAACGATAACAGCCGCAAATTCAAACAGAATCAAATGAGAATTTGACTGTCGAAAGATAATTCGGACCTTACTTCATGGCAGAAATATCCACATCACTCAGTATAATTTAAATTTAGGTAACCAGTTTTCTACTTAAAAAATCGCATTAGTATAAAGATTATATCTTATTGATATTCTACAGACACTTTTACGTTTCATTAAGTGTTTTATTAGCTTTATAAGATTTTAGTTGTCAATAATTAATTATTAGACCGTACATAGTTTATTCAGATATACACAGTACGTCGGTTTGACGCCACAAAAATATATATCTATAAGGCATAAGTAGAAATGTATATTTTAATTTTACCTCCTACAACTTTTGTTTGTCACAACTCTAAATAGTGTGCACGTCATTTTGGAAGCTGTAGACAGTCCTGTTTACATATGCCTAAATACTCCCGGTTTTCCACGCACGGCATTAGATTTTTGAGCCTGATAACTTTAATACTTGTAATTACAGCACCATAGATATCAAACATACACATGAGGCATTTTGAGAAAACATTGCTTTTAATTTAAGTTGTACTTAGTGTGATTTACATTTATGTATTTTTAATGACTATTCTCTACCCATCGCCACTTTCTTTCATCTTAATTTATACATACGTTTCATCCCAATTTGCAGACTAAAACAGAGCATTATTCTTATTTTCTTTTTCATCCTTGCATCTAAACTACCTACAAGAATCGTGAGTTTAAATTCAAGGTAAGTTGAATTAACTCACTAAATAACGGAAACTTTCTTGTGCGTGGTTATTTGTAACTGTCGTTTCTGCCAATGTGCTTTACTAACATAAGACTTCTTAAGGCAAGAATAATTTATATAGTTTTATTTTAAATTGTGTTAACTATTATTCTACTATTTCATTAGCCAGAGAACATGAACTGATTTCATAGTTTAAAATTTATATTTTCCATGCGAATATGGGGGTCAAGTAACGAAGTATGCTACACAGGCCTGGAGGTCAGGGATACAATATTATTCAAATGAACACGGTTACGAACAGAACGCTTGTGAACAGGAACATGTTTATGTCTAATATATTTACCTAATATAATATATATATTTTTATTCGTGTATTTTTATGTTTACATAATATTTCTTCTTCTTAGCTGATTATTCTTAATAGGGCATTATTTATTTATTCTCCCTTTTCTTTGCATTACACCAAATGAGTGTACCTTATGCCACCCTTTCTAACATGCATTAATTTTTATCTCCATACACTATGCAATTTAATCTGCAATCTTTCTGTCTCCTTGTTTTGCAGTTACTATAAGTAGACTTTTTTGCTGCTGTCCGGTTTATCCGTTAGAATTCATTAACTACAAATCTGATATGGAAACTACATTTGTAAGATAATTTTAGAATGGTAGGTTAAGCAATAAATGTTAAAATTTGTAAGTAACAAAGGTCACATAAATAATGAAGATGTCTTATCTTCAGGAAGTAATGTTTGCACATAATACGCAATCCCTATCATAATAAACATTACTAGATAATAAATTGTGTACTGTACGATAAACAGATCACAACAGTTAATGTACAATTTTAACTTTATTAATTTTTTAGTTTTAGAGAAGTCATATTGGCTGTGTCTATTGCCAAATTTATTTACATTATAAATCGCTTTTTACTTCCATGTTCTATAAGAAAATGGAAGTATGTTGATGGCGAAAAAATCGTGTTCGACATAAGGGGTGATTCGGATTGTACTACCCTCAAATCATGAAGAAAAGTCATCTTTCGAAAAGTGTGCGTGCGCGCGCGCGCGCGGGTGTGGGGAATGTTTTATATGGCAAACAATAACTGCCGCAAATTCAAACAGAATCAAATAATGTTTCGCATACAGCCATGAATTATGGAGTTCTCAAGACCTATTGTTTTTGGTGAAGATCGGTTAAGGGAAAGGGGTAGTGTACCAGCAACGTTTTTTTAACAAGGGTATTTTCTATGGCAAACGATGACAGCCGCAAATTCAAACAGAATCAAATAATTTTTTGCATACTTCCCTGAATTCTAGAGATCTCAAGGATTTTCGATTTTGGGAAAGATCGGTTAAGGGGAAGGGGTAGTTTACCTGCAACCTTTTACGTTTTAACAACAGTAAAGTACTTGAAAATTCATTTAAACTTTTTGAAACAATGGTAATTGTTAAAAAAAAAATAATTTTGTTGCCAGGCAATAAAATTATAATTTTTTATTTTAATGTAAATCATGTATGAGTTAATAGTATAATGGATTAATTTACATTCAAAATGTACAAACAGAAAATTTTGTTACAAACATCTATATCATTCGTGTCAGGCAAGCATATCTCAGTTATGTAATGCTTACGTTTCCATTTTATTATTATGACTACCTCAATAAAAAGGCAGGGAAGACACACACACACACACACACACAAAATTCGCGTTATTTCTGGCCTCAATCATGTTTATTTTCTTACATTTCCACGCTTTTTAAATGGTAAGTGCCGAAACCCATACCAACATAACGCGTGCAAGCCGAAAAAGTGTCCAGCGTGTATAGCGATTTGCTTCTTGTGGATCGCTGGGCAGTGTAACTGCACGTGTTTACAGAGGAACGATTCAGAGACACACTTTTCGTCTTTAGGGAATGAACTGCAAGATGCAAGATGCTGAGGGTCCATGAGTGACTTCGGAGCGCTCCTTCTTTTTCGCGTGTTTGTTCTGTGAAACGTACACTGTAGATTCGCAGCTTTACTCTAAGCAATGCTCAATAGGAAATGTTGAAAATTTTTGTCCATGGTGTACCCTCATACACACTATACCTGCTCTGATGTTTTAATTACGGACATCATAATATGAAAACTTTGGAAACTTGAGCACTACTTAATGGAGAACAATCATTAACTTATACAAGCCATTAATTTTATGCATATTTTTTATATATATCAGTGGCGAAGCTATTAGTTAATGAATGGGTAGGCAAAAATCTTATCTTAAATTTTTTTTAAGGAATCACTAAAAGGACGGTGGTTCAAATCGGACGTTGAGGTAGTGTTTGCTGTAACCGAATGGTTCCACAAACAGCCGTAAGAATTTTACTAGCAGGGAATCTACAGGTTAGCGCAACAGTGGAACTCATGTCTTAATGTTATTGGAGACTTCTTTTAAAATCGTTGAATAAAAAATGCTTTGCAGCTCTATACGTGTTTCTATTGAACAATCCTTGTATTAGTCATACACAACAATACAACTGATTGAACTTCAAATTTTTAAACTTGATTAGTTTCTATATATATGTTTAATGTTACAAATAATTCAAATAACAACCTTGCTCATCTGCTAGTTCAGCAGAATAACAGTGACACTTTTAATAACCGCATAAAATAAAAACACTTAGAAACAACACAGGCGCTTTAACTTAACTGTTTGGACCACAGAAGTGAGGCATGCCTCAACGCTCTATGTGTACAGCGCGGGACAATCCCCCCTACCTTCACTTCCCTATCACACCACTACATTGCTTACATAGGATGTATACAAAAAACGCTGAGGCAAGTTCAGGTTGCCTCATTCGCTTTAAACGAGCTATGCCGAATCTCACCTGTCACCATCTAGCGGTCGCTCAATAAAGCACGTTTCGGTTTAATAAATTTGACAGTCGCAGTAACAATGTATAATCTTTACGTTATGTAGTTCATACGTATTTATAATTTTTATTCTACAGAATTTGTTAGGGTAGGCATTGCCTCAATTGCCTCCATGTAACTTCGCCACTGATATATATGTGTACAACGTTATCGGCAACAAAGAAGTAGTTTTTGTTAAAATTCCTTCCCGGGATATTTGGCCATAGTCCAATGTTTTCTACAAAAACCAGACGTTTCGGTAATGCCATCGACTTCCATCATCAGTGAAAATCGAGTGTGATAACGTGAGGTGGTATACGTTAGTGACCACAGTACTGTGGTTAAGGCTGAAGCAGTAAGTAGAAATAAGTAGTTTCTATGGTAATATTTCATTTCGAAAATGATTTTAAATATAAATCTTAGAATATGGAAGTCATGTATGGTTCTCCATACCGATATTTTAATCCTAATGACAACAGAAAATAATATAAGTTTATCTTGTCCCCACTGCACGGACGCTTATTACATTTTTGACACAGTTTGTGTAACACTAGTTTTGGTTTATTTAGTTTATTTGTTTTCACTTTGGGTAATTGAAGGGATTGTTATTTTTTTCAGTCTTTTCTGTCCAAATAACTAACTACCTTGCTCCTCACTCTCTTATACTAGCACAGTTTTTTTTTCTTACATTTGTTAATTATAAATTACCAGAAATTTACTGACAATACTTTTGTATTGTACCTTTCATTTGTTTCTACATTGTCTGACATAGAAAAAGGCTTTTACTTCCATATTCCTTAAGGAAATGGAAGTATGGTGATGGCAAAAAAAATCGTGTTCGAGATTATTGCAGATTCTGATTGTTCTACACTCAAAACATGAAAAAAGTCGTTTTTCGAAAAGTGTGTGTGTGTGTGTGTGTGTGTGTGTGTGTGTGTGTGTGTGTGTGAGTGTGTGTGTGTCTGTCTCTGTGTGTAGATTTTTTTTCTATGGAAAACGATAACAGCCGCAAATTCAAACAGAATCAAATGAGAATTTGACTGTCGAAAGATAATTCGGACCTTACTTCATGGCAGAAATATCCACATCACTCAGTATAATTTAAATTTAGGTAACCAGTTTTCTACTTAAAAAATCGCATTAGTATAAAGATTATATCTTATTGATATTCTACAGACACTTTTACGTTTCATTAAGTGTTTTATTAGCTTTATAAGATTTTAGTTGTCAATAATTAATTATTAGACCGTACATAGTTTATTCAGATATACACAGTACGTCGGTTTGACGCCACAAAAATATATATCTATAAGGCATAAGTAGAAATGTATATTTTAATTTTACCTCCTACAACTTTTGTTTGTCACAACTCTAAATAGTGTGCACGTCATTTTGGAAGCTGTAGACAGTCCTGTTTACATATGCCTAAATACTCCCGGTTTTCCACGCACGGCATTAGATTTTTGAGCCTGATAACTTTAATACTTGTAATTACAGCACCATAGATATCAAACATACACATGAGGCATTTTGAGAAAACATTGCTTTTAATTTAAGTTGTACTTAGTGTGATTTACATTTATGTATTTTTAATGACTATTCTCTACCCATCGCCACTTTCTTTCATCTTAATTTATACATACGTTTCATCCCAATTTGCAGACTAAAACAGAGCATTATTCTTATTTTCTTTTTCATCCTTGCATCTAAACTACCTACAAGAATCGTGAGTTTAAATTCAAGGTAAGTTGAATTAACTCACTAAATAACGGAAACTTTCTTGTGCGTGGTTATTTGTAACTGTCGTTTCTGCCAATGTGCTTTACTAACATAAGACTTCTTAAGGCAAGAATAATTTATATAGTTTTATTTTAAATTGTGTTAACTATTATTCTACTATTTCATTAGCCAGAGAACATGAACTGATTTCATAGTTTAAAATTTATATTTTCCATGCGAATATGGGGGTCAAGTAACGAAGTATGCTACACAGGCCTGGAGGTCAGGGATACAATATTATTCAAATGAACACGGTTACGAACAGAACGCTTGTGAACAGGAACATGTTTATGTCTAATATATTTACCTAATATAATATATATATTTTTATTCGTGTATTTTTATGTTTACATAATATTTCTTCTTCTTAGCTGATTATTCTTAATAGGGCATTATTTATTTATTCTCCCTTTTCTTTGCTTTACACCAAATGAGTGTACCTTATGCCACCCTTTCTAACATGCATTAATTTTTATCTCCATACACTATGCAATTTAATCTGCAATCTTTCTGTCTCCTTGTTTTGCAGTTACTATAAGTAGACTTTTTTGCTGCTGTCCGGTTTATCCGTTAGAATTCATTAACTACAAATCTGATATGGAAACTACATTTGTAAGATAATTTTAGAATGGTAGGTTAAGCAATAAATGTTAAAATTTGTAAGTAACAAAGGTCACATAAATAATGAAGATGTCTTATCTTCAGGAAGTAATGTTTGCACATAATACGCAATCCCTATCATAATAAACATTACTAGATAATAAATTGTGTACTGTACGATAAACAGATCACAACAGTTAATGTACAATTTTAACTTTATTAATTTTTTAGTTTTAGAGAAGTCATATTGGCTGTGTCTATTGCCAAATTTATTTACATTATAAATCGCTTTTTACTTCCATGTTCTATAAGAAAATGGAAGTATGTTGATGGCGAAAAAATCGTGTTCGACATAAGGGGTGATTCGGATTGTACTACCCTCAAATCATGAAGAAAAGTCATCTTTCGAAAAGTGTGCGTGCGCGCGCGCGCGCGCGGGTGTGGGGAATGTTTTATATGGCAAACAATAACTGCCGCAAATTCAAACAGAATCAAATAATGTTTCGCATACAGCCATGAATTATGGAGTTCTCAAGACCTATTGTTTTTGGTGAAGATCGGTTAAGGGAAAGGGGTAGTGTACCAGCAACGTTTTTTTAACAAGGGTATTTTCTATGGCAAACGATGACAGCCGCAAATTCAAACAGAATCAAATAATTTTTTGCATACTTCCCTGAATTCTAGAGATCTCAAGGATTTTCGATTTTGGGAAAGATCGGTTAAGGGGAAGGGGTAGTTTACCTGCAACCTTTTACGTTTTAACAACAGTAAAGTACTTGAAAATTCATTTAAACTTTTTGAAACAATGGTAATTGTTAAAAAAAAAATAATTTTGTTGCCAGGCAATAAAATTATAATTTTTTATTTTAATGTAAATCATGTATGAGTTAATAGTATAATGGATTAATTTACATTCAAAATGTACAAACAGAAAATTTTGTTACAAACATCTATATCATTCGTGTCAGGCAAGCATATCTCAGTTATGTAATGCTTACGTTTCCATTTTATTATTATGACTACCTCAATAAAAAGGCAGGGAAGACACACACACACACACACACACAAAATTCGCGTTATTTCTGGCCTCAATCATGTTTATTTTCTTACATTTCCACGCTTTTTAAATGGTAAGTGCCGAAACCCATACCAACATAACGCGTGCAAGCCGAAAAAGTGTCCAGCGTGTATAGCGATTTGCTTCTTGTGGATCGCTGGGCAGTGTAACTGCACGTGTTTACAGAGGAACGATTCAGAGACACACTTTTCGTCTTTAGGGAATGAACTGCAAGATGCAAGATGCTGAGGGTCCATGAGTGACTTCGGAGCGCTCCTTCTTTTTCGCGTGTTTGTTCTGTGAAACGTACACTGTAGATTCGCAGCTTTACTCTAAGCAATGCTCAATAGGAAATGTTGAAAATTTTTGTCCATGGTGTACCCTCATACACACTATACCTGCTCTGATGTTTTAATTACGGACATCATAATATGAAAACTTTGGAAACTTGAGCACTACTTAATGGAGAACAATCATTAACTTATACAAGCCATTAATTTTATGCATATTTTTTATATATATCAGTGGCGAAGCTATTAGTTAATGAATGGGTAGGCAAAAATCTTATCTTAAATTTTTTTTAAGGAATCACTAAAAGGACGGTGGTTCAAATCGGACGTTGAGGTAGTGTTTGCTGTAACCGAATGGTTCCACAAACAGCCGTAAGAATTTTACTAGCAGGGAATCTACAGGTTAGCGCAACAGTGGAACTCATGTCTTAATGTTATTGGAGACTTCTTTTAAAATCGTTGAATAAAAAATGCTTTGCAGCTCTATACGTGTTTCTATTGAACAATCCTTGTATTAGTCATACACAACAATACAACTGATTGAACTTCAAATTTTTAAACTTGATTAGTTTCTATATATATGTTTAATGTTACAAATAATTCAAATAACAACCTTGCTCATCTGCTAGTTCAGCAGAATAACAGTGACACTTTTAATAACCGCATAAAATAAAAACACTTAGAAACAACACAGGCGCTTTAACTTAACTGTTTGGACCACAGAAGTGAGGCATGCCTCAACGCTCTATGTGTACAGCGCGGGACAATCCCCCCTACCTTCACTTCCCTATCACACCACTACATTGCTTACATAGGATGTATACAAAAAACGCTGAGGCAAGTTCAGGTTGCCTCATTCGCTTTAAACGAGCTATGCCGAATCTCACCTGTCACCATCTAGCGGTCGCTCAATAAAGCACGTTTCGGTTTAATAAATTTGACAGTCGCAGTAACAATGTATAATCTTTACGTTATGTAGTTCATACGTATTTATAATTTTTATTCTACAGAATTTGTTAGGGTAGGCATTGCCTCAATTGCCTCCATGTAACTTCGCCACTGATATATATGTGTACAACGTTATCGGCAACAAAGAAGTAGTTTTTGTTAAAATTCCTTCCCGGGATATTTGGCCATAGTCCAATGTTTTCTACAAAAACCAGACGTTTCGGTAATGCCATCGACTTCCATCATCAGTGAAAATCGAGTGTGATAACGTGAGGTGGTATACGTTAGTGACCACAGTACTGTGGTTAAGGCTGAAGCAGTAAGTAGAAATAAGTAGTTTCTATGGTAATATTTCATTTCGAAAATGATTTTAAATATAAATCTTAGAATATGGAAGTCATGTATGGTTCTCCATACCGATATTTTAATCCTAATGACAACAGAAAATAATATAAGTTTATCTTGTCCCCACTGCACGGACGCTTATTACATTTTTGACACAGTTTGTGTAACACTAGTTTTGGTTTATTTAGTTTATTTGTTTTCACTTTGGGTAATTGAAGGGATTGTTATTTTTTTCAGTCTTTTCTGTCCAAATAACTAACTACCTTGCTCCTCACTCTCTTATACTAGCACAGTTTTTTTTTCTTACATTTGTTAATTATAAATTACCAGAAATTTACTGACAATACTTTTGTATTGTACCTTTCATTTGTTTCTACATTGTCTGACATAGAAAAAGGCTTTTACTTCCATATTCCTTAAGGAAATGGAAGTATGGTGATGGCAAAAAAAATCGTGTTCGAGATTATTGCAGATTCTGATTGTTCTACACTCAAAACATGAAAAAAGTCGTTTTTCGAAAAGTGTGTGTGTGTGTGTGTGTGTGTGTGTGTGTGTGTGTGTGTGTGTGTGTGTGTGTGTGTGTGTGTGTGTGTGTGTGTGTGTGTGTGTGTGTGTGTGTGTGTGTGTGTGTGTGTGAGTGTGTGTGTGTCTGTCTCTGTGTGTAGATTTTTTTTCTATGGAAAACGATAACAGCCGCAAATTCAAACAGAATCAAATGAGAATTTGACTGTCGAAAGATAATTCGGACCTTACTTCATGGCAGAAATATCCACATCACTCAGTATAATTTAAATTTAGGTAACCAGTTTTCTACTTAAAAAATCGCATTAGTATAAAGATTATATCTTATTGATATTCTACAGACACTTTTACGTTTCATTAAGTGTTTTATTAGCTTTATAAGATTTTAGTTGTCAATAATTAATTATTAGACCGTACATAGTTTATTCAGATATACACAGTACGTCGGTTTGACGCCACAAAAATATATATCTATAAGGCATAAGTAGAAATGTATATTTTAATTTTACCTCCTACAACTTTTGTTTGTCACAACTCTAAATAGTGTGCACGTCATTTTGGAAGCTGTAGACAGTCCTGTTTACATATGCCTAAATACTCCCGGTTTTCCACGCACGGCATTAGATTTTTGAGCCTGATAACTTTAATACTTGTAATTACAGCACCATAGATATCAAACATACACATGAGGCATTTTGAGAAAACATTGCTTTTAATTTAAGTTGTACTTAGTGTGATTTACATTTATGTATTTTTAATGACTATTCTCTACCCATCGCCACTTTCTTTCATCTTAATTTATACATACGTTTCATCCCAATTTGCAGACTAAAACAGAGCATTATTCTTATTTTCTTTTTCATCCTTGCATCTAAACTACCTACAAGAATCGTGAGTTTAAATTCAAGGTAAGTTGAATTAACTCACTAAATAACGGAAACTTTCTTGTGCGTGGTTATTTGTAACTGTCGTTTCTGCCAATGTGCTTTACTAACATAAGACTTCTTAAGGCAAGAATAATTTATATAGTTTTATTTTAAATTGTGTTAACTATTATTCTACTATTTCATTAGCCAGAGAACATGAACTGATTTCATAGTTTAAAATTTATATTTTCCATGCGAATATGGGGGTCAAGTAACGAAGTATGCTACACAGGCCTGGAGGTCAGGGATACAATATTATTCAAATGAACACGGTTACGAACAGAACGCTTGTGAACAGGAACATGTTTATGTCTAATATATTTACCTAATATAATATATATATTTTTATTCGTGTATTTTTATGTTTACATAATATTTCTTCTTCTTAGCTGATTATTCTTAATAGGGCATTATTTATTTATTCTCCCTTTTCTTTGCATTACACCAAATGAGTGTACCTTATGCCACCCTTTCTAACATGCATTAATTTTTATCTCCATACACTATGCAATTTAATCTGCAATCTTTCTGTCTCCTTGTTTTGCAGTTACTATAAGTAGACTTTTTTGCTGCTGTCCGGTTTATCCGTTAGAATTCATTAACTACAAATCTGATATGGAAACTACATTTGTAAGATAATTTTAGAATGGTAGGTTAAGCAATAAATGTTAAAATTTGTAAGTAACAAAGGTCACATAAATAATGAAGATGTCTTATCTTCAGGAAGTAATGTTTGCACATAATACGCAATCCCTATCATAATAAACATTACTAGATAATAAATTGTGTACTGTACGATAAACAGATCACAACAGTTAATGTACAATTTTAACTTTATTAATTTTTTAGTTTTAGAGAAGTCATATTGGCTGTGTCTATTGCCAAATTTATTTACATTATAAATCGCTTTTTACTTCCATGTTCTATAAGAAAATGGAAGTATGTTGATGGCGAAAAAATCGTGTTCGACATAAGGGGTGATTCGGATTGTACTACCCTCAAATCATGAAGAAAAGTCATCTTTCGAAAAGTGTGCGTGCGCGCGCGCGCGCGCGGGTGTGGGGAATGTTTTATATGGCAAACAATAACTGCCGCAAATTCAAACAGAATCAAATAATGTTTCGCATACAGCCATGAATTATGGAGTTCTCAAGACCTATTGTTTTTGGTGAAGATCGGTTAAGGGAAAGGGGTAGTGTACCAGCAACGTTTTTTTAACAAGGGTATTTTCTATGGCAAACGATGACAGCCGCAAATTCAAACAGAATCAAATAATTTTTTGCATACTTCCCTGAATTCTAGAGATCTCAAGGATTTTCGATTTTGGGAAAGATCGGTTAAGGGGAAGGGGTAGTTTACCTGCAACCTTTTACGTTTTAACAACAGTAAAGTACTTGAAAATTCATTTAAACTTTTTGAAACAATGGTAATTGTTAAAAAAAAAATAATTTTGTTGCCAGGCAATAAAATTATAATTTTTTATTTTAATGTAAATCATGTATGAGTTAATAGTATAATGGATTAATTTACATTCAAAATGTACAAACAGAAAATTTTGTTACAAACATCTATATCATTCGTGTCAGGCAAGCATATCTCAGTTATGTAATGCTTACGTTTCCATTTTATTATTATGACTACCTCAATAAAAAGGCAGGGAAGACACACACACACACACACACACAAAATTCGCGTTATTTCTGGCCTCAATCATGTTTATTTTCTTACATTTCCACGCTTTTTAAATGGTAAGTGCCGAAACCCATACCAACATAACGCGTGCAAGCCGAAAAAGTGTCCAGCGTGTATAGCGATTTGCTTCTTGTGGATCGCTGGGCAGTGTAACTGCACGTGTTTACAGAGGAACGATTCAGAGACACACTTTTCGTCTTTAGGGAATGAACTGCAAGATGCAAGATGCTGAGGGTCCATGAGTGACTTCGGAGCGCTCCTTCTTTTTCGCGTGTTTGTTCTGTGAAACGTACACTGTAGATTCGCAGCTTTACTCTAAGCAATGCTCAATAGGAAATGTTGAAAATTTTTGTCCATGGTGTACCCTCATACACACTATACCTGCTCTGATGTTTTAATTACGGACATCATAATATGAAAACTTTGGAAACTTGAGCACTACTTAATGGAGAACAATCATTAACTTATACAAGCCATTAATTTTATGCATATTTTTTATATATATCAGTGGCGAAGCTATTAGTTAATGAATGGGTAGGCAAAAATCTTATCTTAAATTTTTTTTAAGGAATCACTAAAAGGACGGTGGTTCAAATCGGACGTTGAGGTAGTGTTTGCTGTAACCGAATGGTTCCACAAACAGCCGTAAGAATTTTACTAGCAGGGAATCTACAGGTTAGCGCAACAGTGGAACTCATGTCTTAATGTTATTGGAGACTTCTTTTAAAATCGTTGAATAAAAAATGCTTTGCAGCTCTATACGTGTTTCTATTGAACAATCCTTGTATTAGTCATACACAACAATACAACTGATTGAACTTCAAATTTTTAAACTTGATTAGTTTCTATATATATGTTTAATGTTACAAATAATTCAAATAACAACCTTGCTCATCTGCTAGTTCAGCAGAATAACAGTGACACTTTTAATAACCGCATAAAATAAAAACACTTAGAAACAACACAGGCGCTTTAACTTAACTGTTTGGACCACAGAAGTGAGGCATGCCTCAACGCTCTATGTGTACAGCGCGGGACAATCCCCCCTACCTTCACTTCCCTATCACACCACTACATTGCTTACATAGGATGTATACAAAAAACGCTGAGGCAAGTTCAGGTTGCCTCATTCGCTTTAAACGAGCTATGCCGAATCTCACCTGTCACCATCTAGCGGTCGCTCAATAAAGCACGTTTCGGTTTAATAAATTTGACAGTCGCAGTAACAATGTATAATCTTTACGTTATGTAGTTCATACGTATTTATAATTTTTATTCTACAGAATTTGTTAGGGTAGGCATTGCCTCAATTGCCTCCATGTAACTTCGCCACTGATATATATGTGTACAACGTTATCGGCAACAAAGAAGTAGTTTTTGTTAAAATTCCTTCCCGGGATATTTGGCCATAGTCCAATGTTTTCTACAAAAACCAGACGTTTCGGTAATGCCATCGACTTCCATCATCAGTGAAAATCGAGTGTGATAACGTGAGGTGGTATACGTTAGTGACCACAGTACTGTGGTTAAGGCTGAAGCAGTAAGTAGAAATAAGTAGTTTCTATGGTAATATTTCATTTCGAAAATGATTTTAAATATAAATCTTAGAATATGGAAGTCATGTATGGTTCTCCATACCGATATTTTAATCCTAATGACAACAGAAAATAATATAAGTTTATCTTGTCCCCACTGCACGGACGCTTATTACATTTTTGACACAGTTTGTGTAACACTAGTTTTGGTTTATTTAGTTTATTTGTTTTCACTTTGGGTAATTGAAGGGATTGTTATTTTTTTCAGTCTTTTCTGTCCAAATAACTAACTACCTTGCTCCTCACTCTCTTATACTAGCACAGTTTTTTTTTCTTACATTTGTTAATTATAAATTACCAGAAATTTACTGACAATACTTTTGTATTGTACCTTTCATTTGTTTCTACATTGTCTGACATAGAAAAAGGCTTTTACTTCCATATTCCTTAAGGAAATGGAAGTATGGTGATGGCAAAAAAAATCGTGTTCGAGATTATTGCAGATTCTGATTGTTCTACACTCAAAACATGAAAAAAGTCGTTTTTCGAAAAGTGTGTGTGTGTGTGTGTGTGTGTGTGTGTGTGTGTGTGTGTGTGTGTGTGTGTGTGTGTGTGTGTGTGTGTGTGAGTGTGTGTGTGTCTGTCTCTGTGTGTAGATTTTTTTTCTATGGAAAACGATAACAGCCGCAAATTCAAACAGAATCAAATGAGAATTTGACTGTCGAAAGATAATTCGGACCTTACTTCATGGCAGAAATATCCACATCACTCAGTATAATTTAAATTTAGGTAACCAGTTTTCTACTTAAAAAATCGCATTAGTATAAAGATTATATCTTATTGATATTCTACAGACACTTTTACGTTTCATTAAGTGTTTTATTAGCTTTATAAGATTTTAGTTGTCAATAATTAATTATTAGACCGTACATAGTTTATTCAGATATACACAGTACGTCGGTTTGACGCCACAAAAATATATATCTATAAGGCATAAGTAGAAATGTATATTTTAATTTTACCTCCTACAACTTTTGTTTGTCACAACTCTAAATAGTGTGCACGTCATTTTGGAAGCTGTAGACAGTCCTGTTTACATATGCCTAAATACTCCCGGTTTTCCACGCACGGCATTAGATTTTTGAGCCTGATAACTTTAATACTTGTAATTACAGCACCATAGATATCAAACATACACATGAGGCATTTTGAGAAAACATTGCTTTTAATTTAAGTTGTACTTAGTGTGATTTACATTTATGTATTTTTAATGACTATTCTCTACCCATCGCCACTTTCTTTCATCTTAATTTATACATACGTTTCATCCCAATTTGCAGACTAAAACAGAGCATTATTCTTATTTTCTTTTTCATCCTTGCATCTAAACTACCTACAAGAATCGTGAGTTTAAATTCAAGGTAAGTTGAATTAACTCACTAAATAACGGAAACTTTCTTGTGCGTGGTTATTTGTAACTGTCGTTTCTGCCAATGTGCTTTACTAACATTAGACTTCTTAAGGCAAGAATAATTTATATAGTTTTATTTTAAATTGTGTTAACTATTATTCTACTATTTCATTAGCCAGAGAACATGAACTGATTTCATAGTTTAAAATTTATATTTTCCATGCGAATATGGGGGTCAAGTAACGAAGTATGCTACACAGGCCTGGAGGTCAGGGATACAATATTATTCAAATGAACACGGTTACGAACAGAACGCTTGTGAACAGGAACATGTTTATGTCTAATATATTTACCTAATATAATATATATATTTTTATTCGTGTATTTTTATGTTTACATAATATTTCTTCTTCTTAGCTGATTATTCTTAATAGGGCATTATTTATTTATTCTCCCTTTTCTTTGCATTACACCAAATGAGTGTACCTTATGCCACCCTTTCTAACATGCATTAATTTTTATCTCCATACACTATGCAATTTAATCTGCAATCTTTCTGTCTCCTTGTTTTGCAGTTACTATAAGTAGACTTTTTTGCTGCTGTCCGGTTTATCCGTTAGAATTCATTAACTACAAATCTGATATGGAAACTACATTTGTAAGATAATTTTAGAATGGTAGGTTAAGCAATAAATGTTAAAATTTGTAAGTAACAAAGGTCACATAAATAATGAAGATGTCTTATCTTCAGGAAGTAATGTTTGCACATAATACGCAATCCCTATCATAATAAACATTACTAGATAATAAATTGTGTACTGTACGATAAACAGATCACAACAGTTAATGTACAATTTTAACTTTATTAATTTTTTAGTTTTAGAGAAGTCATATTGGCTGTGTCTATTGCCAAATTTATTTACATTATAAATCGCTTTTTACTTCCATGTTCTATAAGAAAATGGAAGTATGTTGATGGCGAAAAAATCGTGTTCGACATAAGGGGTGATTCGGATTGTACTACCCTCAAATCATGAAGAAAAGTCATCTTTCGAAAAGTGTGCGTGCGCGCGCGCGCGCGCGGGTGTGGGGAATGTTTTATATGGCAAACAATAACTGCCGCAAATTCAAACAGAATCAAATAATGTTTCGCATACAGCCATGAATTATGGAGTTCTCAAGACCTATTGTTTTTGGTGAAGATCGGTTAAGGGAAAGGGGTAGTGTACCAGCAACGTTTTTTTAACAAGGGTATTTTCTATGGCAAACGATGACAGCCGCAAATTCAAACAGAATCAAATAATTTTTTGCATACTTCCCTGAATTCTAGAGATCTCAAGGATTTTCGATTTTGGGAAAGATCGGTTAAGGGGAAGGGGTAGTTTACCTGCAACCTTTTACGTTTTAACAACAGTAAAGTACTTGAAAATTCATTTAAACTTTTTGAAACAATGGTAATTGTTAAAAAAAAAATAATTTTGTTGCCAGGCAATAAAATTATAATTTTTTATTTTAATGTAAATCATGTATGAGTTAATAGTATAATGGATTAATTTACATTCAAAATGTACAAACAGAAAATTTTGTTACAAACATCTATATCATTCGTGTCAGGCAAGCATATCTCAGTTATGTAATGCTTACGTTTCCATTTTATTATTATGACTACCTCAATAAAAAGGCAGGGAAGACACACACACACACACACACACAAAATTCGCGTTATTTCTGGCCTCAATCATGTTTATTTTCTTACATTTCCACGCTTTTTAAATGGTAAGTGCCGAAACCCATACCAACATAACGCGTGCAAGCCGAAAAAGTGTCCAGCGTGTATAGCGATTTGCTTCTTGTGGATCGCTGGGCAGTGTAACTGCACGTGTTTACAGAGGAACGATTCAGAGACACACTTTTCGTCTTTAGGGAATGAACTGCAAGATGCAAGATGCTGAGGGTCCATGAGTGACTTCGGAGCGCTCCTTCTTTTTCGCGTGTTTGTTCTGTGAAACGTACACTGTAGATTCGCAGCTTTACTCTAAGCAATGCTCAATAGGAAATGTTGAAAATTTTTGTCCATGGTGTACCCTCATACACACTATACCTGCTCTGATGTTTTAATTACGGACATCATAATATGAAAACTTTGGAAACTTGAGCACTACTTAATGGAGAACAATCATTAACTTATACAAGCCATTAATTTTATGCATATTTTTTATATATATCAGTGGCGAAGCTATTAGTTAATGAATGGGTAGGCAAAAATCTTATCTTAAATTTTTTTTAAGGAATCACTAAAAGGACGGTGGTTCAAATCGGACGTTGAGGTAGTGTTTGCTGTAACCGAATGGTTCCACAAACAGCCGTAAGAATTTTACTAGCAGGGAATCTACAGGTTAGCGCAACAGTGGAACTCATGTCTTAATGTTATTGGAGACTTCTTTTAAAATCGTTGAATAAAAAATGCTTTGCAGCTCTATACGTGTTTCTATTGAACAATCCTTGTATTAGTCATACACAACAATACAACTGATTGAACTTCAAATTTTTAAACTTGATTAGTTTCTATATATATGTTTAATGTTACAAATAATTCAAATAACAACCTTGCTCATCTGCTAGTTCAGCAGAATAACAGTGACACTTTTAATAACCGCATAAAATAAAAACACTTAGAAACAACACAGGCGCTTTAACTTAACTGTTTGGACCACAGAAGTGAGGCATGCCTCAACGCTCTATGTGTACAGCGCGGGACAATCCCCCCTACCTTCACTTCCCTATCACACCACTACATTGCTTACATAGGATGTATACAAAAAACGCTGAGGCAAGTTCAGGTTGCCTCATTCGCTTTAAACGAGCTATGCCGAATCTCACCTGTCACCATCTAGCGGTCGCTCAATAAAGCACGTTTCGGTTTAATAAATTTGACAGTCGCAGTAACAATGTATAATCTTTACGTTATGTAGTTCATACGTATTTATAATTTTTATTCTACAGAATTTGTTAGGGTAGGCATTGCCTCAATTGCCTCCATGTAACTTCGCCACTGATATATATGTGTACAACGTTATCGGCAACAAAGAAGTAGTTTTTGTTAAAATTCCTTCCCGGGATATTTGGCCATAGTCCAATGTTTTCTACAAAAACCAGACGTTTCGGTAATGCCATCGACTTCCATCATCAGTGAAAATCGAGTGTGATAACGTGAGGTGGTATACGTTAGTGACCACAGTACTGTGGTTAAGGCTGAAGCAGTAAGTAGAAATAAGTAGTTTCTATGGTAATATTTCATTTCGAAAATGATTTTAAATATAAATCTTAGAATATGGAAGTCATGTATGGTTCTCCATACCGATATTTTAATCCTAATGACAACAGAAAATAATATAAGTTTATCTTGTCCCCACTGCACGGACGCTTATTACATTTTTGACACAGTTTGTGTAACACTAGTTTTGGTTTATTTAGTTTATTTGTTTTCACTTTGGGTAATTGAAGGGATTGTTATTTTTTTCAGTCTTTTCTGTCCAAATAACTAACTACCTTGCTCCTCACTCTCTTATACTAGCACAGTTTTTTTTTCTTACATTTGTTAATTATAAATTACCAGAAATTTACTGACAATACTTTTGTATTGTACCTTTCATTTGTTTCTACATTGTCTGACATAGAAAAAGGCTTTTACTTCCATATTCCTTAAGGAAATGGAAGTATGGTGATGGCAAAAAAAATCGTGTTCGAGATTATTGCAGATTCTGATTGTTCTACACTCAAAACATGAAAAAAGTCGTTTTTCGAAAAGTGTGTGTGTGTGTGTGTGTGTGTGTGTGTGTGTGTGTGTGTGAGTGTGTGTGTGTCTGTCTCTGTGTGTAGATTTTTTTTCTATGGAAAACGATAACAGCCGCAAATTCAAACAGAATCAAATGAGAATTTGACTGTCGAAAGATAATTCGGACCTTACTTCATGGCAGAAATATCCACATCACTCAGTATAATTTAAATTTAGGTAACCAGTTTTCTACTTAAAAAATCGCATTAGTATAAAGATTATATCTTATTGATATTCTACAGACACTTTTACGTTTCATTAAGTGTTTTATTAGCTTTATAAGATTTTAGTTGTCAATAATTAATTATTAGACCGTACATAGTTTATTCAGATATACACAGTACGTCGGTTTGACGCCACAAAAATATATATCTATAAGGCATAAGTAGAAATGTATATTTTAATTTTACCTCCTACAATTTTTGTTTGTCACAACTCTAAATAGTGTGCACGTCATTTTGGAAGCTGTAGACAGTCCTGTTTACATATGCCTAAATACTCCCGGTTTTCCACGCACGGCATTAGATTTTTGAGCCTGATAACTTTAATACTTGTAATTACAGCACCATAGATATCAAACATACACATGAGGCATTTTGAGAAAACATTGCTTTTAATTTAAGTTGTACTTAGTGTGATTTACATTTATGTATTTTTAATGACTATTCTCTACCCATCGCCACTTTCTTTCATCTTAATTTATACATACGTTTCATCCCAATTTGCAGACTAAAACAGAGCATTATTCTTATTTTCTTTTTCATCCTTGCATCTAAACTACCTACAAGAATCGTGAGTTTAAATTCAAGGTAAGTTGAATTAACTCACTAAATAACGGAAACTTTCTTGTGCGTGGTTATTTGTAACTGTCGTTTCTGCTAATGTGCTTTACTAACATAAGACTTCTTAAGGCAAGAATAATTTATATAGTTTTATTTTAAATTGTGTTAACTATTATTCTACTATTTCATTAGCCAGAGAACATGAACTGATTTCATAGTTTAAAATTTATATTTTCCATGCGAATATGGGGGTCAAGTAACGAAGTATGCTACACAGGCCTGGAGGTCAGGGATACAATATTATTCAAATGAACACGGTTACGAACAGAACGCTTGTGAACAGGAACATGTTTATGTCTAATATATTTACCTAATATAATATATATATTTTTATTCGTGTATTTTTATGTTTACATAATATTTCTTCTTCTTAGCTGATTATTCTTAATAGGGCATTATTTATTTATTCTCCCTTTTCTTTGCTTTACACCAAATGAGTGTACCTTATGCCACCCTTTCTAACATGCATTAATTTTTATCTCCATACACTATGCAATTTAATCTGCAATCTTTCTGTCTCCTTGTTTTGCAGTTACTATAAGTAGACTTTTTTGCTGCTGTCCGGTTTATCCGTTAGAATTCATTAACTACAAATCTGATATGGAAACTACATTTGTAAGATAATTTTAGAATGGTAGGTTAGGCAATAAATGTTAAAATTTGTAAGTAACAAAGGTCACATAAATAATGAAGATGTCTTATCTTCAGGAAGTAATGTTTGCACATAATACGCAATCCCTATCATAATAAACATTACTAGATAATAAATTGTGTACTGTACGATAAACAGATCACAACAGTTAATGTACAATTTTAACTTTATTAATTTTTTAGTTTTAGAGAAGTCATATTGGCTGTGTCTATTGCCAAATTTATTTACATTATAAATCGCTTTTTACTTCCATGTTCTATAAGAAAATGGAAGTATGTTGATGGCGAAAAAATCGTGTTCGACATAAGGGGTGATTCGGATTGTACTACCCTCAAATCATGAAGAAAAGTCATCTTTCGAAAAGTGTGCGTGCGCGCGCGCGCGCGCGGGTGTGGGGAATGTTTTATAATGCAAACAATAACTGCCGCAAATTCAAACAGAATCAAATAATGTTTCGCATACAGCCATGAATTATGGAGTTCTCAAGACCTATTGTTTTTGGTGAAGATCGGTTAAGGGAAAGGGGTAGTGTACCAGCAACGTTTTTTTAACAAGGGTATTTTCTATGGCAAACGATGACAGCCGCAAATTCAAACAGAATCAAATAATTTTTTGCATACTTCCCTGAATTCTAGAGATCTCAAGGATTTTCGATTTTGGGAAAGATCGGTTAAGGGGAAGGGGTAGTTTACCTGCAACCTTTTACGTTTTAACAACAGTAAAGTACTTGAAAATTCATTTAAACTTTTTGAAACAATGGTAATTGTTAAAAAAAAAATAATTTTGTTGCCAGGCAATAAAATTATAATTTTTTATTTTAATGTAAATCATGTATGAGTTAATAGTATAATGGATTAATTTACATTCAAAATGTACAAACAGAAAATTTTGTTACAAACATCTATATCATTCGTGTCAGGCAAGCATATCTCAGTTATGTAATGCTTACGTTTCCATTTTATTATTATGACTACCTCAATAAAAAGGCAGGGAAGACACACACACACACACACACAAAATTCGCGTTATTTCTGGCCTCAATCATGTTTATTTTCTTACATTTCCACGCTTTTTAAATGGTAAGTGCCGAAACCCATACCAACATAACGCGTGCAAGCCGAAAAAGTGTCCAGCGTGTATAGCGATTTGCTTCTTGTGGATCGCTGGGCAGTGTAACTGCACGTGTTTACAGAGGAACGATTCAGAGACACACTTTTCGTCTTTAGGGAATGAACTGCAAGATGCAAGATGCTGAGGGTCCATGAGTGACTTCGGAGCGCTCCTTCTTTTTCGCGTGTTTGTTCTGTGAAACGTACACTGTAGATTCGCAGCTTTACTCTAAGCAATGCTCAATAGGAAATGTTGAAAATTTTTGTCCATGGTGTACCCTCATACACACTATACCTGCTCTGATGTTTTAATTACGGACATCATAATATGAAAACTTTGGAAACTTGAGCACTACTTAATGGAGAACAATCATTAACTTATACAAGCCATTAATTTTATGCATATTTTTTATATATATCAGTGGCGAAGCTATTAGTTAATGAATGGGTAGGCAAAAATCTTATCTTAAATTTTTTTTAAGGAATCACTAAAAGGACGGTGGTTCAAATCGGACGTTGAGGTAGTGTTTGCTGTAACCGAATGGTTCCACAAACAGCCGTAAGAATTTTACTAGCAGGGAATCTACAGGTTAGCGCAACAGTGGAACTCATGTCTTAATGTTATTGGAGACTTCTTTTAAAATCGTTGAATAAAAAATGCTTTGCAGCTCTATACGTGTTTCTATTGAACAATCCTTGTATTAGTCATACACAACAATACAACTGATTGAACTTCAAATTTTTAAACTTGATTAGTTTCTATATATATGTTTAATGTTACAAATAATTCAAATAACAACCTTGCTCATCTGCTAGTTCAGCAGAATAACAGTGACACTTTTAATAACCGCATAAAATAAAAACACTTAGAAACAACACAGGCGCTTTAACTTAACTGTTTGGACCACAGAAGTGAGGCATGCCTCAACGCTCTATGTGTACAGCGCGGGACAATCCCCCCTACCTTCACTTCCCTATCACACCACTACATTGCTTACATAGGATGTATACAAAAAACGCTGAGGCAAGTTCAGGTTGCCTCATTCGCTTTAAACGAGCTATGCCGAATCTCACCTGTCACCATCTAGCGGTCGCTCAATAAAGCACGTTTCGGTTTAATAAATTTGACAGTCGCAGTAACAATGTATAATCTTTACGTTATGTAGTTCATACGTATTTATAATTTTTATTCTACAGAATTTGTTAGGGTAGGCATTGCCTCAATTGCCTCCATGTAACTTCGCCACTGATATATATGTGTACAACGTTATCGGCAACAAAGAAGTAGTTTTTGTTAAAATTCCTTCCCGGGATATTTGGCCATAGTCCAATGTTTTCTACAAAAACCAGACGTTTCGGTAATGCCATCGACTTCCATCATCAGTGAAAATCGAGTGTGATAACGTGAGGTGGTATACGTTAGTGACCACAGTACTGTGGTTAAGGCTGAAGCAGTAAGTAGAAATAAGTAGTTTCTATGGTAATATTTCATTTCGAAAATGATTTTAAATATAAATCTTAGAATATGGAAGTCATGTATGGTTCTCCATACCGATATTTTAATCCTAATGACAACAGAAAATAATATAAGTTTATCTTGTCCCCACTGCACGGACGCTTATTACATTTTTGACACAGTTTGTGTAACACTAGTTTTGGTTTATTTAGTTTATTTGTTTTCACTTTGGGTAATTGAAGGGATTGTTATTTTTTTCAGTCTTTTCTGTCCAAATAACTAACTACCTTGCTCCTCACTCTCTTATACTAGCACAGTTTTTTTTTCTTACATTTGTTAATTATAAATTACCAGAAATTTACTGACAATACTTTTGTATTGTACCTTTCATTTGTTTCTACATTGTCTGACATAGAAAAAGGCTTTTACTTCCATATTCCTTAAGGAAATGGAAGTATGGTGATGGCAAAAAAAATCGTGTTCGAGATTATTGCAGATTCTGATTGTACTACACTCAAAACATGAAAAAAGTAGTTTTTCGAAAAGTGTGTGTGTGTGTGTGTGTGTGTGTGGGTGTGTGTGTGTGTGTGTGTGTGTGTGTGTGTGTGTGTGTGTGTGAGTGTGTGTGTGTCTGTCTCTGTGTGTAAATTTTTTTTCTATGGAAAACGATAACAGCCGCAAATTCAAACAGAATCAAATGAGAATTTGACTGTCGAAAGATAATTCGGACCTTACTTCATGGCAGAAATATCCACATCACTCAGTATAATTTAAATTTAGGTAACCAGTTTTCTACTTAAAAAATCGCATTAGTATAAAGATTATATCTTATTGATATTCTACAGACACTTTTACGTTTCATTAAGTGTTTTATTAGCTTTATAAGATTTTAGTTGTCAATAATTAATTATTAGACCGTACATAGTTTATTCAGATATACACAGTACGTCGGTTTGACGCCACAAAAATATATATCTATAAGGCATAAGTAGAAATGTATATTTTAATTTTACCTCCTACAACTTTTGTTTGTCACAACTCTAAATAGTGTGCACGTCATTTTGGAAGCTGTAGACAGTCCTGTTTACATATGCCTAAATACTCCCGGTTTTCCACGCACGGCATTAGATTTTTGAGCCTGATAACTTTAATACTTGTAATTACAGCACCATAGATATCAAACATACACATGAGGCATTTTGAGAAAACATTGCTTTTAATTTAAGTTGTACTTAGTGTGATTTACATTTATGTATTTTTAATGACTATTCTCTACCCATCGCCACTTTCTTTCATCTTAATTTATACATACGTTTCATCCCAATTTGCAGACTAAAACAGAGCATTATTCTTATTTTCTTTTTCATCCTTGCATCTAAACTACCTACAAGAATCGTGAGTTTAAATTCAAGGTAAGTTGAATTAACTCACTAAATAACGGAAACTTTCTTGTGCGTGGTTATTTGTAACTGTCGTTTCTGCCAATGTGCTTTACTAACATAAGACTTCTTAAGGCAAGAATAATTTATATAGTTTTATTTTAAATTGTGTTAACTATTATTCTACTATTTCATTAGCCAGAGAACATGAACTGATTTCATAGTTTAAAATTTATATTTTCCATGCGAATATGGGGGTCAAGTAACGAAGTATGCTACACAGGCCTGGAGGTCAGGGATACAATATTATTCAAATGAACACGGTTACGAACAGAACGCTTGTGAACAGGAACATGTTTATGTCTAATATATTTACCTAATATAATATATATATTTTTATTCGTGTATTTTTATGTTTACATAATATTTCTTCTTCTTAGCTGATTATTCTTAATAGGGCATTATTTATTTATTCTCCCTTTTCTTTGCTTTACACCAAATGAGTGTACCTTATGCCACCCTTTCTAACATGCATTAATTTTTATCTCCATACACTATGCAATTTAATCTGCAATCTTTCTGTCTCCTTGTTTTGCAGTTACTATAAGTAGACTTTTTTGCTGCTGTCCGGTTTATCCGTTAGAATTCATTAACTACAAATCTGATATGGAAACTACATTTGTAAGATAATTTTAGAATGGTAGGTTAAGCAATAAATGTTAAAATTTGTAAGTAACAAAGGTCACATAAATAATGAAGATGTCTTATCTTCAGGAAGTAATGTTTGCACATAATACGCAATCCCTATCATAATAAACATTACTAGATAATAAATTGTGTACTGTACGATAAACAGATCACAACAGTTAATGTACAATTTTAACTTTATTAATTTTTTAGTTTTAGAGAAGTCATATTGGCTGTGTCTATTGCCAAATTTATTTACATTATAAATCGCTTTTTACTTCCATGTTCTATAAGAAAATGGAAGTATGTTGATGGCGAAAAAATCGTGTTCGACATAAGGGGTGATTCGGATTGTACTACCCTCAAATCATGAAGAAAAGTCATCTTTCGAAAAGTGTGCGTGCGCGCGCGCGCGCGCGGGTGTGGGGAATGTTTTATAATGCAAACAATAACTGCCGCAAATTCAAACAGAATCAAATAATGTTTCGCATACAGCCATGAATTATGGAGTTCTCAAGACCTATTGTTTTTGGTGAAGATCGGTTAAGGGAAAGGGGTAGTGTACCAGCAACGTTTTTTTAACAAGGGTATTTTCTATGGCAAACGATGACAGCCGCAAATTCAAACAGAATCAAATAATTTTTTGCATACTTCCCTGAATTCTAGAGATCTCAAGGATTTTCGATTTTGGGAAAGATCGGTTAAGGGGAAGGGGTAGTTTACCTGCAACCTTTTACGTTTTAACAACAGTAAAGTACTTGAAAATTCATTTAAACTTTTTGAAACAATGGTAATTGTTAAAAAAAAAATAATTTTGTTGCCAGGCAATAAAATTATAATTTTTTATTTTAATGTAAATCATGTATGAGTTAATAGTATAATGGATTAATTTACATTCAAAATGTACAAACAGAAAATTTTGTTACAAACATCTATATCATTCGTGTCAGGCAAGCATATCTCAGTTATGTAATGCTTACGTTTCCATTTTATTATTATGACTACCTCAATAAAAAGGCAGGGAAGACACACACACACACACACACAAAATTCGCGTTATTTCTGGCCTCAATCATGTTTATTTTCTTACATTTCCACGCTTTTTAAATGGTAAGTGCCGAAACCCATACCAACATAACGCGTGCAAGCCGAAAAAGTGTCCAGCGTGTATAGCGATTTGCTTCTTGTGGATCGCTGGGCAGTGTAACTGCACGTGTTTACAGAGGAACGATTCAGAGACACACTTTTCGTCTTTAGGGAATGAACTGCAAGATGCAAGATGCTGAGGGTCCATGAGTGACTTCGGAGCGCTCCTTCTTTTTCGCGTGTTTGTTCTGTGAAACGTACACTGTAGATTCGCAGCTTTACTCTAAGCAATGCTCAATAGGAAATGTTGAAAATTTTTGTCCATGGTGTACCCTCATACACACTATACCTGCTCTGATGTTTTAATTACGGACATCATAATATGAAAACTTTGGAAACTTGAGCACTACTTAATGGAGAACAATCATTAACTTATACAAGCCATTAATTTTATGCATATTTTTTATATATATCAGTGGCGAAGCTATTAGTTAATGAATGGGTAGGCAAAAATCTTATCTTAAATTTTTTTTAAGGAATCACTAAAAGGACGGTGGTTCAAATCGGACGTTGAGGTAGTGTTTGCTGTAACCGAATGGTTCCACAAACAGCCGTAAGAATTTTACTAGCAGGGAATCTACAGGTTAGCGCAACAGTGGAACTCATGTCTTAATGTTATTGGAGACTTCTTTTAAAATCGTTGAATAAAAAATGCTTTGCAGCTCTATACGTGTTTCTATTGAACAATCCTTGTATTAGTCATACACAACAATACAACTGATTGAACTTCAAATTTTTAAACTTGATTAGTTTCTATATATATGTTTAATGTTACAAATAATTCAAATAACAACCTTGCTCATCTGCTAGTTCAGCAGAATAACAGTGACACTTTTAATAACCGCATAAAATAAAAACACTTAGAAACAACACAGGCGCTTTAACTTAACTGTTTGGACCACAGAAGTGAGGCATGCCTCAACGCTCTATGTGTACAGCGCGGGACAATCCCCCCTACCTTCACTTCCCTATCACACCACTACATTGCTTACATAGGATGTATACAAAAAACGCTGAGGCAAGTTCAGGTTGCCTCATTCGCTTTAAACGAGCTATGCCGAATCTCACCTGTCACCATCTAGCGGTCGCTCAATAAAGCACGTTTCGGTTTAATAAATTTGACAGTCGCAGTAACAATGTATAATCTTTACGTTATGTAGTTCATACGTATTTATAATTTTTATTCTACAGAATTTGTTAGGGTAGGCATTGCCTCAATTGCCTCCATGTAACTTCGCCACTGATATATATGTGTACAACGTTATCGGCAACAAAGAAGTAGTTTTTGTTAAAATTCCTTCCCGGGATATTTGGCCATAGTACAATGTTTTCTACAAAAACCAGACGTTTCGGTAATGCCATCGACTTCCATCATCAGTGAAAATCGAGTGTGATAACGTGAGGTGGTATACGTTAGTGACCACAGTACTGTGGTTAAGGCTGAAGCAGTAAGTAGAAATAAGTAGTTTCTATGGTAATATTTCATTTCGAAAATGATTTTAAATATAAATCTTAGAATATGGAAGTCATGTATGGTTCTCCATACCGATATTTTAATCCTAATGACAACAGAAAATAATATAAGTTTATCTTGTCCCCACTGCACGGACGCTTATTACATTTTTGACACAGTTTGTGTAACACTAGTTTTGGTTTATTTAGTTTATTTGTTTTCACTTTGGGTAATTGAAGGGATTGTTATTTTTTTCAGTCTTTTCTGTCCAAATAACTAACTACCTTGCTCCTCACTCTCTTATACTAGCACAGTTTTTTTTTCTTACATTTGTTAATTATAAATTACCAGAAATTTACTGACAATACTTTTGTATTGTACCTTTCATTTGTTTCTACATTGTCTGACATAGAAAAAGGCTTTTACTTCCATATTCCTTAAGGAAATGGAAGTATGGTGATGGCAAAAAAAATCGTGTTCGAGATTATTGCAGATTCTGATTGTTCTACACTCAAAACATGAAAAAAGTCGTTTTTCGAAAAGTGTGTGTGTGTGTGTGTGTGTGTGTGTGTGTGTGTGTGTGTGAGTGTGTGTGTGTCTGTCTCTGTGTGTAGATTTTTTTTCTATGGAAAACGATAACAGCCGCAAATTCAAACAGAATCAAATGAGAATTTGACTGTCGAAAGATAATTCGGACCTTACTTCATGGCAGAAATATCCACATCACTCAGTATAATTTAAATTTAGGTAACCAGTTTTCTACTTAAAAAATCGCATTAGTATAAAGATTATATCTTATTGATATTCTACAGACACTTTTACGTTTCATTAAGTGTTTTATTAGCTTTATAAGATTTTAGTTGTCAATAATTAATTATTAGACCGTACATAGTTTATTCAGATATACACAGTACGTCGGTTTGACGCCACAAAAATATATATCTATAAGGCATAAGTAGAAATGTATATTTTAATTTTACCTCCTACAACTTTTGTTTGTCACAACTCTAAATAGTGTGCACGTCATTTTGGAAGCTGTAGACAGTCCTGTTTACATATGCCTAAATACTCCCGGTTTTCCACGCACGGCATTAGATTTTTGAGCCTGATAACTTTAATACTTGTAATTACAGAACCATAGATATCAAACATACACATGAGGCATTTTGAGAAAACATTGCTTTTAATTTAAGTTGTACTTAGTGTGATTTACATTTATGTATTTTTAATGACTATTCTCTACCCATCGCCACTTTCTTTCATCTTAATTTATACATACGTTTCATCCCAATTTGCAGACTAAAACAGAGCATTATTCTTATTTTCTTTTTCATCCTTGCATCTAAACTACCTACAAGAATCGTGAGTTTAAATTCAAGGTAAGTTGAATTAACTCACTAAATAACGGAAACTTTCTTGTGCGTGGTTATTTGTAACTGTCGTTTCTGCCAATGTGCTTTACTAACATAAGACTTCTTAAGGCAAGAATAATTTATATAGTTTTATTTTAAATTGTGTTAACTATTATTCTACTATTTCATTAGCCAGAGAACATGAACTGATTTCATAGTTTAAAATTTATATTTTCCATGCGAATATGGGGGTCAAGTAACGAAGTATGCTACACAGGCCTGGAGGTCAGGGATACAATATTATTCAAATGAACACGGTTACGAACAGAACGCTTGTGAACAGGAACATGTTTATGTCTAATATATTTACCTAATATAATATATATATTTTTATTCGTGTATTTTTATGTTTACATAATATTTCTTCTTCTTAGCTGATTATTCTTAATAGGGCATTATTTATTTATTCTCCCTTTTCTTTGCTTTACACCAAATGAGTGTACCTTATGCCACCCTTTCTAACATGCATTAATTTTTATCTCCATACACTATGCAATTTAATCTGCAATCTTTCTGTCTCCTTGTTTTGCAGTTACTATAAGTAGACTTTTTTGCTGCTGTCCGGTTTATCCGTTAGAATTCATTAACTACAAATCTGATATGGAAACTACATTTGTAAGATAATTTTAGAATGGTAGGTTAAGCAATAAATGTTAAAATTTGTAAGTAACAAAGGTCACATAAATAATGAAGATGTCTTATCTTCAGGAAGTAATGTTTGCACATAATACGCAATCCCTATCATAATAAACATTACTAGATAATAAATTGTGTACTGTACGATAAACAGATCACAACAGTTAATGTACAATTTTAACTTTATTAATTTTTTAGTTTTAGAGAAGTCATATTGGCTGTGTCTATTGCCAAATTTATTTACATTATAAATCGCTTTTTACTTCCATGTTCTATAAGAAAATGGAAGTATGTTGATGGCGAAAAAATCGTGTTCGACATAAGGGGTGATTCGGATTGTACTACCCTCAAATCATGAAGAAAAGTCATCTTTCGAAAAGTGTGCGTGCGCGCGCGCGCGCGCGGGTGTGGGGAATGTTTTATATGGCAAACAATAACTGCCGCAAATTCAAACAGAATCAAATAATTGTTTGCATACCAGCTTGATTTGTAAAGAACTCAAGACCTGTGGTGAAGATCGGTTAAAGGGAACGGGTAGTTTACCTGCAACGTTTTACGTTTTAACAAGAGTAAAGTATTACTTTAAAATTTATTTAAACTTTTTCAAACAATGGTAATTGTCAAAAATAAAATAATTTTGTTGGCAGGCAATAAAATTATATTTTTCTAATTTTAATTTTAATCATGTATGAGTGAAAATATATCGTTCTTGGCAGGCAAGCATATCTCAATTATGTAATACTTACGTTTCCAAAGTTTTATTATTGTGATTACCGCAACAAAAAGGCAGGCAGAACACACACACACACACACACACACACACACACACACACACAATTCGCGTTATTTCTGGCCTCACTCATGTATATTTTCTTACGTTTGCATGCTTTTAAAATGGAAAGTGCCGAAACCCACACCAAAACAACGCGTGATAGCCGAAAAGGTGTCCAGCGTGGACAGCAATTTGCTTCCTGTGGATCGCTGGCCAGTGTAACTGCACGTTCCTGCCAGAGGAATGGTTCATGGACTGATTTTTCGTCTTTAGGGAATGAAACCTCTGAAAGATGCTCAGGGTCCATGAGAGACTTCAGAGTGCTCCTTCTATTCCGCGTGTTTGTACTGTGAAACGTACACTGTAGATTCGCAGCTTCACTCTGAGCAACGCTCTATAGGGAATGTTGGAAATTTTTGTCCACGGTTTAACCTAATACAAAGTAAAACCTGCTCTGATGTTTTGATTACGGACATCATAATATTAAAACTTTGGAAACTTGAGCACTACTTAATGGAGATCAAACATTAACTTTTACAAGCCATAATTTTATGCATATTTTAAAGGAATACATGTTTTAAAACATTTATACAATCTGTGTACTTATTTCTATTATGATATAAGAATTAAAAAAAATAAACTGTTCTGCCGACGGACAGCGTGTCCGACTGCAACTGTATTTTCAAAAGAAGAGAAGGGTTTCCAGTCGAACCCTTAATTTATACCCTCTCGATATTCCGCACCTGTTGGTTCCGAAATTATCCTGTCGAGACCTGCAGATCACATGCTAGCCCCACTCCCGAACCTTTTTCATATATTTGCAATTTTTTGCAAATGGCAATATTTTGTACGGAATCGAGATAGCACAAATCATAGCTAATTTGATTAAGCACTCACTGTATTAATTTGAGCTTCTTAGTGTAATTTGCGTATCTTTGGCACATTTATTTCCACTGACTTCGCGTAGTGTGTCCTATTAAGGTCATTTTCTTACTGTGGATAACTATAAAATTTACACACACTTTGGTGCCTTTTGTTTGTTTATACACTAATCAATTTTCACACAGTGAATTAAAATAATTATTTTAGTAATTACTTGGGGAGGGTAGCTGAGATTCCTGTCTGTACATGCATCACTAACAAACACAAGATACACGCGTAACACACATATAATCGAGCAGGTGTTCTTTACCTGTTGGAACAGGTTAATTTCTCCCCTAGTATAACAATGAAACATTTTTACAATCCCAGACCTGTCCATTTACCCCAAACTTATAATAATTTTACACATTTTATATTTATTTAAATCAATGCTCAATACAGCATATTGCTGTATCGTTGCATATTATTATGACAAAATTAATTTCTTGTTGCCATAATTTCCTATGGATGCATTACGATACTATAGAGATTAGTATCGGTTTTGAACGGTCAAGTGTATTACTTGACCTAAGGTAATATTTATTATAGAGGTCCTTTACTTTGTAACAATAAACAGTAATTGCCACATGTTGTGGCTCGATAGTACCCAGCAATGTCTACTATATCTCGTAATGGCTTCATTTTGATAGACAGAACTAATAGTTCTAAGAGTCACGTGTACCATTTAACCCATGGTAATAGAGTATACAGGTCCTCAGAACATAGTCAGTTCTTATTTTACCATTACACTTTGACTTCAGTAATTTATTTTTAGAATTGATGATAAAAAGAATAAAGATAAAAAACAAACGGTGTGATGAAGACTCTGTGTGATTAACTTCTAAAATGTATTCTAGTCGATGCGGTTATTTTATCAACACATTTCTCCCTCATCACGAAAACCCGTTTTTTACATCTGACTTCTCCGTGAAGTTAAAGATGATTTTACTTCATAACGATTCAGACAGAACATATATATTTTATTTTATTTCGTAATTTTTATCTCATAAATTCTCGGATCAGGTTTGTGCGTACTATGTCGTCAAAATTACCCGGAACTTTAAATCTGGGAAGACCACCCGCTATCATTCTAATAAATATTTAATCTATGAAAACTATCTGTTACAAAAATAGTGTCAAAAATGTGCCAAACAGTGCACCACAAGTTGATACTTTAATGGTTTGAAAGAAACATTACTGTATATTCTTTACTTTTTTTCGTTAATGATACACTGTATGTGTTTCTGTGATTACTTATAATACCTGGTGATGAATGATTTCCGTACACTTGTAAATTCTTTACTTTCTATGATTTTTATATTTTATTGACAGTTGTAGTTACATAACGGTTTATATTACATTCATTAAACGGTGGTTGTAATTATAGAACGTTAATTTTATACCGACATAATATTTTATACCATAGATATAACAATAAAATATACAAAAACAATAATACGATTACAACTGTAAATTTCACTGAATTACTACTAAATGAGTATTCACGATTTGAAACATTTGCCTTCAACGAATGTATTCGGTGTAAGCCTAGTATTATGTTGTAAGACTATTAATAATACTCGACCTAGTACTAATGTAATCCTAAGACGAGTCTTATGAAATGAGCACTTTCATGTAAATCAGGAATACCTTATGTCAATTAGATCTATATCAAATAATTTACAGTAATTAATATATCTTTGTGAAATTATTTCGAAATTCTTAACAATTACTTATAGTTATCCATTAACAAAATAAAATAAAAAAACAATAAATAATATTTAATGGACAGAAATCAACTAAATCTTCCATTATTCAGATTAATAAGTATACAACAAAGTATATACAAAGTTGGGTCTCCTACAAGGTGAGATTAATAAACAAGTTACTAAAATATCGGAGGTACAAGAATCAATGACATTAAAAATAGCTGAAGTAGAAAAATCTATTTCGAGTGTTGAAGAATCGATGTTTACAAAAATATCTGTCGTAGAAGAAACCATGTCAAATAAAATATCTGCAGTAGAAATCTCAGTGGCAAACATAAGAGAGCAGTTCCTGAAAATACAATCAAAACAAACTTCTGGACAGACTGTACCAATGATAAAGACAGAAAAAGACCCAGAAAATAAGTTAATAGAGAAAGTCACTTTGCCTGCAGTAGGGACAGTTCATGTCAAAACTCCAAACTTTGACGGAAGCAGTCACTGGGCAACGTACCTCCGCCAATTTGAAGCTGCTGCATGCGCAAATAATTGGACGGAGAAAGACAAGGGAGTTTCACTCGTTCTCTCATTAAAAGGACCTGCGGCAGAACTACTACAGAATGTGCCACCTGAGAGCCAAAACACCTATGCCGAATTCATAAAAGCTCTGGAATTACGGTAAGGTGATAAACATTGCGAGATGTGTACTACGCTCAGTTGAGAACAAGACGACAACGTTCCGGGGAGAGTCTTCAAGAGTTTGAAGCAAGCATTAGATTTGACAGACTGATTAGATTGGCCTATCTTGAAGCACTAGAAGATTTTCGAATAAGGTTTTCGGTGCAGACATTTATTGATGGCATCGGAGATTGTGAACTTCAGCAAGTGTTACGAATGGCAAGACACCGAAATAGCTCAGAAGCTCTTGTTCACGCCCTAGAGATTGAAGCTGACAAGTCAGCGTCCCGCTACATTAATGGGTTTGTGCCATCTATCGAATACAGTGGCGTATCTAGAATTTGGCTTTAGGGGGAGGTCCGGATTCGGGTCGGCTTCATACAAAAGAAAAAATAAGCTAAGACTAATCAATATTGTAATGGTACATATGACACTACCTACACCAACGTACCAAAAAATAATTTGAAAGCCACTACTATTAAGAATACCTACAAGGTCAAGCATACCACCATGGATAAAAAAGAGAAAGTATCATAAGTTGTTTCTTTAATTTTTGGCTCTACTTTTGTGGAAATGGCAGGCTTTGAAAGTCAGCGATCTTCTTTAGTTGAATGGACTATAACTAGGGTAGGGTGAGCGAACAGTAAGCTACATAATATAATAAATACAATTCCAAAGATGCCTACACCATTTGCATACTGCTAGGCGTCGGAGCACTTTACTGTAAACTTATGTGGTGCAAAAAGCAAACGTTTGTAGAAATCTAAAATACAATAATAGTACCGTCTACGAAATATTACAGTAAAGGCAACTGTGGAGTATATCTCCATTTCACGGGCTCTACATATATTCGCATTTAGTCTGCAGCATACATTTATTTCAACATTTACCTGGTAGTTATTATAATCCCTTTTGTTGACAGTTCTACATTCCTTGGTACATCCAAAACCACAGGAAGAATGTAAACGGTATAAAAACGGCAATTCTCAATTTCATTGAATTGCATTCTAGATGAAGCGATGTGTATGGAATAATACATATACTACAATTATTTGAGATGTACCCTATATTAGCGTCGGAATTAATTAGAATTGTAGAGTATCGTTCACTAACAGTTATCTAATCAGACGCTGTAAATTTATAAATTAATTGTAATCTTGGAAAATACTTTTTCTACGAAAACTTTAGTCAAGCTGCAGAGTCTAGGATAATTATTTGTGAGATAAATAAATAATAAGTCAGCAGAATATGATGGTGAAAGTTCATTACATATGACCGTACTATGCTGACGTCATTCTCAGACAAACGCAAGGACAAAAATGACGTAACCAATTTGTTACAAAATGGACATCAGGCGTAGAAATGTATATTGTAACATATTATGAATACTCCCGTATGGGTCGTAACAAATTAATAGTAATCTGTAGTCTCGAGAATTAGCGGTGGTCGTTTTTACTTCGGTTTTCACTGTCGAGAGAGTGAGAGAGAGAGAGAGAGAGAGAGAGAGAGAGAGAGAGAGAGAGAGAGAGAGAGAGAGAGTGACAGAGAGAGAGAGAGAGAGAGAGAGAGAGAGAGAGAGAGTGACAGAGAGAGAGAGAGAGAGAGAGAGAGAGAGTATGACTGGGTCCCTCTCTTGAAATATTTCAGGTAATTGTTTGTTTACGTTGACCGTCGACTCCGACGCAACCGGTTTCGTTGTAGGTTATGTCTCTCTTTGCCGTGTGTGCAATTCGTGTAGTCCGTATATCCACACTCCTCATTGTTAACTATAAATCTCCTCAAAAATTAAGGTTATTCTACAAATAACAAGACGAATTAATTTCCCAATAAAACGTGTTTATTTTTATTATTTGTTCTAACTGCTTTATAATATATATCGACACTTATGTCAAACTATTTTTGAGTCGTATCGACCCTTGTGCTCGTTTCGATTCTAGAATTTCTTTATATAATTCTTAAAATTGTTATTAACTTTACTTTTTAGTATATCTCAGGGTTTGGATTCTTTGAAACTGTTACAAATGTCAGAAATGCGAAGAAAAGGTACTATACATTACAATAAACTATAAATTAAATATTACTAATACTGGAACAGTTTGTTTGCCGGATAACAGCGAATAATTTGTCTCACTACGCAAGGCAGTTGAACAAATCAAAATGGCCGTCCGTATGCTTTATAGAGAAGCCACAAATTAATGTTTGTTCACTCCTTTTTTAAAATAAATAAATTTTGTAGTGTTTTCACTGTAATATATTTAGTTTTTTCTTTAGTTAGCACTTGTGTTTGGTATAATAGTACCTTTTGAGTTTAACTATCTGTTGTGTAGTGGTCGTGAATATATGGATTGGACGAAATCTCACCCATGTAGGTACTCAGATTTTTTCGTTCAATTTGGTTGATCGTATTTTCTTCTTATTTGTATTTTCATCGTTTGGTTTAAGTATTTAATATATCTTCTTCTTTTATAGTCTTACTTTCTCATTTTTTTAGATATCGGTCAATTAGTTTTACCACTTAATATGTTGATTCCACTTCTGAATTTTTCTTGGTATTACATAGCTCATCTACACTCTCTGATAGTCAATAATGGAATAATAATTCTTCTTCCTTCATCAACGGTCTAGCCCAAGAATCTCTGGCCTCCGATTGGTTAAAATAGGTGAACTGCAGGTCACCTAACTGGTGTCACTGATATCATATATTCTTACACTTGTATAAAAAAATACTCCCTTTTAAACTTTAAGTCCTATTAAATTTAAGTTACATAATGTTTTTTTCTTACTATATGACATGCAATTTGATACCTATTTGATATAAGTTTGTTATTATAATAGCTAACTTTTCCTCTTTACAAAAGTTCTGAATTTTGGACCTATTTTTCTGTTACAATGATTATATCATATTGTAAGTAACTACATTTATCTAATAAATACTATTACTATTACATCAAGTGTTTTTATCATACGGATTTAATCCTTTTTTGATTTTGTTTACTTTGAATGGTTGATCTACTCATTTATGATATTATTTTCTTTACAATGCATTATTGGCCTAGGCCCTAAGCTTTATTTCTCTAGCATTTTTTTCTAATTTACATAGATTGTTATTTAATTTATCTATTTTGAACCCTGAATATACCATAACAATAACTAACAAAATATTTTAACATTTTTACCCTAAGGTATTGTATTCATGGCCAAACTTCAAACGTTAACAAATCATTACAAAATATTTAAAAATAACTTTGATAACATTCTTCAATTCTATGAATTACTATTAACTGATTATTTCTACAATTGTTTGTTTTTAACTTAAGTGTTTATCTAGTCTGTAGGCCTAATACAACTTACAACATTTATCTATAAGCATTGATATTTAAACATAAACACCAATATACTGTCTAGGCTTTACACAACACTTCCAAAAAAATGATACAATTCTATTTTAGTTCATTTTACTACCATATACCTTAAGGAAATGGAAGTATGGTGATGGCATAAAAATCGTGTTCGAGATTATTGCAGATTCTGATTGTACTAACTCAAAACATGAAAAAAAGTAGTTTTTCGAAAAGTGTCTGTGTGTGTGTCTGTCTGTGTGTCTGTCTGTCTGTCTATCTGTGTGTAGATTTTTTTTCTATGGCAAACGATAACTGCCGCAAATTTAAACAGAATCAAATAATTTTTTGCATACAGCCCTGATTTGTAGTGTACTCAAGACCTATTGTTTTTGGTGAAGATCGGTTGAGGGAAAGGGGTAGTTTACCAGCAACGGTTTTTTTTTATCAACGGTAATTTTACTTCCATGTTCCTTAAGGAAATGGAAGTATGGTGATGGCAAAAAAAATCGTGTTCGAGATTATTGCAGAATATGATTGTACTACACTCAAAACATGAAAAAAAGTCATTTTTCGAAAAGTGTCTGTGTGTGTGTGTCTGTGTGTCTGTGTGTGTGTCTGTGTGTCTGTGTGTGTGTCTGTGTGTCTGTCTATCTGTAGATTTTCTATATGGCTAACGATAACAGCCGCAAATTCAAACAGAATCAAATAATTTTTTGCATACAGCCCTGATTTGTAGAGTACTCGCGACCTATTGTTTTTGGTGAAGATCGGTTGAGGGGAAGGGGTAGTTTACCAGGAACGGTTTTTTTTTATCAAGGGTAATTTTGTTTGTTTGGCAAACAATAACAGCCGCAAATTCAAACAGAATCAAATAATGGTTCGCATACAGCCCTGAATTGTAGAGTTCTCAAGATCTGTTGATTTTGGTAAAGATCAGTTAAGGGAAAGGGGTAGTTTAACAGCAACGTTTTATGTTTTAACAAGGGTATTTTCTATGGCAAACGATAACAGCCGCAAATTCAAACATAATCAAATAAGTTTTTGCATACAATCCTAATTTAATAAGTACTAAAGACCTATTGTTTTTGGTGAAGATCGTTTAAGGGAAAGGGGTAGTTTACCAGCCACGTTTTTTGTTTTATCAAGGGTATTTTGTATGGCAAACTATAACAGCCGCAAATTCAAACAAAATCATATAATATTTTGCATGCAGCCCTGAATTGCAGAGTTCTCAAGACCTATTGTTATTGGTGAATATCGGTTAATGGAATAGGGTAGTTTACCAGCAACGTTTTATGTTTTATCAAGGGTGTTTTCTATGTCAAACGATAACAGCCGCAAATTCAAACAGAATCAAATAATTGTTTGCATACAGCCCTGTATTGTAGAGTTCTCAATATCTATTGGTGTTGGTGAAGATCGGTTAAGGGAAAGGGGTAGTTTACAGGCAACGTTTTAAACGTTTTATGGTTTAAAAGGGTATTTTCTATGGCAAACGATAAGAGCCGCAAATTCAAACAGAATCAAATACGTTTTTGCATACAGCCCTGTATTGTTGAGTACTAAAGACCTATTGTTTGTGGTGAAGATCGGTTAAGGGAAAGGGGTAGTTTACCGGACACGTTTTTTGTTTTATCAAGTGTATTTTATATGACAAACAATAACAGCCGCAAATTCAAACATAATCATATAATATTTTGCATACAGCCCTGAAATGTAGAGTTCTCAAGACCTGTTGGTTTTGGTGAAGATCGGTTAAGGGAACAGGGTTGTTTACAAGCAACATTTTAAGTTTTATCAAGGGTAATTTTTTTTTTGACGAACGATAACTGCCGTACATTAAAACAGAATCAACTACTCTTCTGCATATCTTTTTGAATTATACAGAACTCAAGGTCTGTTGATTTTGTTGAAGATCGGTTAAGGGAAAGGGGTAGTTTACCTGCAACGTTTTATGTTTTTAACAAAGGCATTTTTTCTGTGACGAACGATAACTGCCGTAAATTCAAAGAGAATCAACTAATGTTTTGCATACAGCTCTGAATTGTAGAGTCCTCAGTACCTATTGGTGTTGGTGAAGATCGGTTAAGGTAAAGGGGTAGTTTCCCAGCAACATTTTATGTTTTAACAAGGGTAATTTTTTATATGACGAACGATAACTGCCGTAAATTCAAACAGAATCAACTAGGTTTTTGCATACCTTTTTGAACTAAAGAGAGCTCAAGGTCTGTTGATTTTGTTGAAGATCGGTTAAGGGAAGGGGTAGTTTGTCAGCAACGTTTTATGTTTTAAAAAGGGTAATTTTTTTAAGACTAACGATAACTGCCGAAAATTCAATGAGAATCAAATAATTTGTTGCACCCTTTCCTGAGTTGCAGAGAGCTCAAGGTCTATTGATTTTGGTGAAGATCAGTTAAGGGAAAGGGGTAGTTTACCTGCAACATTTTATGTTGTAACAAGAGAAATGTTTCCATGACGAACGATAACTGCCGCAGATTCATACAGAATCAAATATTTTTTTGCATGCTTCCCTGAATTGTAGAGGACGGAAGGTCTGTTGATTTTGGAGAAGATCGGTTAAGAGAAAGGGGTAGTTTACCAGAAACATTTTATGATTTAACAAGAGTAAAGTACTTAATTTTTATAAATAAAGTATCCTGATAAGGAGCTCATAGCAATCCACTGTAGAAACGTAGATGAAATATCTATAAATGAAGAGGTATGGTGAACGGGGTGGGGGTAATTTTCTATTATTAAAAATTATAGTTGAAGGTGGAGGGGAGAATTTTTTATATGTGTACTACGTTATCGGCAACAAAGAAGTAGTTTTTTGTTAAAATTGCTTCCCGGGCTCTTTAGCCGTAGTCCAATGTTTTCTGCAAAGCCAGACTCTGAAGCAATAAGTAGAAAGACGTAGTTTCTATGGAAACATTTCATTTCGAATATGATTTTAAATATAAAAATTAGAACATGGAAGTCATGTATGGTTCTCCATACCAATATTTTACTTCCATGTTCCTTAAGGAAATGGAAGTATGGTGATGGCAAAAAAAATCGTGTTCGAGATTATTGCAGATTCTGATTGTACTACACTCAGAACATGAAAAAAAGTCGTTTTCCAAAAAGTGTCTGTGTGTCTGTCTGTCTGTGTGTCTGAGTGTCTATGTGTCTGTCTGTCTGTCTGTCTATCTGTAGATTTTTTTTCTATGGCAAACGATAACAGCCGCAAATTCAAACAGATTCAAATAATTTTTTGCATACAGCCCTGATTTGTAGAGTACTCGCGACGTATTGTTTTCGGTGAAGATCGGTTGAGGGAAAGGGTTAGTTTACCAGCAACGGTTTTTTTTTTATCAAGGGTAATTTTGTTTGTTTGGCAAACGATAACAGCCGCAAATTCAAACAGAATCAAATAATGTTTCGCATACAGCCCTGAATTGTAGAGTTCTCATGATCTGTTGATTTTGGTAAAGATCGGTTATGGGAAAGGGGTAGCTTACCGGCAACGTTTTATGTTTTAGCAAAGGTATTTTCTATGGCAAACGATAACAGCCGCAAATTCAAATATAATCAAACACGTTTTTGCATACAGCCCTGATTTCTTGAGTACTAAAGACATATTGTTTTTGGTGAAGATCGTTTAAGGGAAAGGGGTAGTTTACAGGCCACGTTTTTTGTTTTATCAAGGGTATTTTGTATGGCAAACGATAACAGCCGCAAATTCAAACAAAATCATATAATATTTTGCATACAGGCCTGAATTACAGAGTTCGCAAGACCTGTCGTTTTTGGTGAAGATCGGTTAAGGGAACGGGGTAGTTTACCAGCAACGGTTTTTTATCAAGTGTAATTTTTTTCTATGGCAAACGATAACAGCCGCAAAATCAAACAGAATCAAATAATTTTTTGCATACAAATCTGATCTGTAGAGTACTCGCGACCTATTGTTTTTGGTGAAGATCGGTTTAGTGATAGTGGTAGTTTACCAGCAGCGGTTTTTTTTTATCAAGGTTAATTTTGTTTGTTTGGCAAACGATAACAGCCGCAAATTCAAACAAAATCAAATACGTTTTTGCATGCATCCCTGTATTGTTGAGTTCTAAAGACCTATTGTTTGTGGTGAAGATCGGTTAAGGGAAAGGGGTAGTTTACCGGACACGTTTTTTGTTTTATCAAGGGTATTTTATATGGCAAACGATAACAGCCGCAAATTCAAACAGAATTATATAATATTTTGCATACAGGCCTGAAATGTAGAGTTCTCGAGACCTGTTGGTTTTGATGAATATCGGTTAAGGGAATAGGGTAGTTTACCAGCAAAGTTTTATGTTTTAACAAGGGTATTTTTTCTGTGACGAACGATAACTGCCGTAAATTCAAAGAGAATCAACTAATGTTTTGCATACAGCCCTGAATTGTAGAGTTCTCAAGACCTATTGTTATTGGTGAATATCGGTTAATGGAATAGGGTAGTTTACCAGCAACGTTTTATGTTTTATCAAGGGTGTTTTCTATGGCAAACGATAACAGCCGCAAATTCAAACAGAATCAAATAATTGTTTGCATACAGGCCTGAATTGTAGAGTACCCAAGATCTGCCGTTTTTGGTGAAGATCGGTTAAGGGAAAGGGTTAGTTTACCAGCAACTGTTTTTTATCAAGGATAATTTTTTTCTATAGGAAACGATAACAGGCGCAAATTCAAACAGAATCAAATGATGTTTTGCATACAGCCCAGTATTGTAGAGTTCTCAGTACCTATTGGTGTTGGTGAAGATCGGTTAAGGGAAAGGCTTAGTTTACCACCAACATTTTATGTTTTAACAAGGGTAATTTTTTATATGACGAACGATAACTACCGTAAATTCCAACAGAATCAACTATGTTTTTGCATACCTTTTTTTTGAACTAAAGAGAACTCAAGGTCTGTTGATTTTGTTGAAGATCGGTAAAGGGAAGGGGTAGTTTATCAGCAACGTTTTATGTTTTAAAAAGGGTAATTTTTTAATGACGAACGATAACTGCCGAAAATTCAATGAGAATCAAATAATTTTTTGCACCCTTTCCTGAGTTGCAGAGAGCTCAAGGTCTATTGATTTTGGTGAAGATCAGTTAAGGGAAATGGGTAGTTTACCGGCAACATTTTATGTTGTAACAAGAGAAATGTTTCCATGACGAACGATAACTACAGCACATTCAAACAGAATCAAATATTTTTTTGCACGCTTCCCTGAATTGTAGAGGACGGAAGGTCTGTTGATTTTGGAGGAGATCGGTTAAGAGAAAGGGGTAGTTTACCAGAAACATTTTATGTTTTAAAACGGTATTTTTTATAGCAAACGATTTAACAAGACTAAAGTACTTAATTTTCATAAATAAAGTATCCTGATAAGAAGCTCATACTAATCCACTGTAGAAAATTAGATGAAATATCTATAAATGAAGAGGTTAGGTGAACGGGGTTGGGGGTAATTTTCTATTATTAAAAATTATAGTTGATGGTGGAGGGGAGAATTTTTTATATGTGTACTACGTTATCGGCAACAAAGAAATAGTTTTTTGTTAAAATTGCTTCCCGGGCTCTTTAGCCGTAGTCCAATGTTTTCTGCAAAACCAGACTTTTCGGCAGTGCCATCGACTCCCATCATCGGTGAAAATCGAGTGCGAAAACGTGAGGTGGTATACGTTAGTGACCACAGTACTGTGGTTAATGCTGAAGCAATAAGTTGAAAAACGTAGTTTCTATGGAAATATTTCATTTCGAATATGATTTTAAATATAAATCTTAGAACATGGAAGTCATGTATGGTTCTCCATACCGATATTTTTTTTTGGCAAACGATAACAGCCGCAAATTCAAACATAATCAAATAATGTTTCGCATACTGCCATGAATTATGGAGTTCTCAAGACCTATTGTTTTTGGTGAAGATCAGTTAAGGGAAAGGGGTAGTGTACCAGCAACGTTTTTTTAACAAGGGTATTTTCTATGGCAAACGATAACAGCCGCAAATTCAAACAGAATCAAATAATTTTTTGCATACTTCCCTGAATTCTAGAGATCTCAAGGATTTTCGATTTTGGGAAAGATCGGTTAAGGGGAAGGGGTAGTTTACCTGCAACCTTTTACGTTTTAACAACAGTAAAGTACTTGAAAATTCATTTAAACTTTTTGAAACAATGGTAATTGTTAAAAAAAAAATAATTTTGTTGCCAGGCAATAAAATTATAATTTTTTATTTTAATGTAAATCATGTATGAGTTAATAGTATAATGGATTAATTTACATTCAAAATGTACAAACAGAAAATTTTGTTACAAACATCTATATCATTCGTGTCAGGCAAGCATATCTCAGTTATGTAATGCTTACGTTTCCATTTTATTATTATGACTACCTCAATAAAAAGGCAGGGAAGACACACACACACACACACACACAAAATTCGCGTTATTTCTGGCCTCAATCATGTTTATTTTCTTACATTTCCACGCTTTTTAAATGGTAAGTGCCGAAACCCATACCAACATAACGCGTGCAAGCCGAAAAAGTGTCCAGCGTGTATAGCGATTTGCTTCTTGTGGATCGCTGGGCAGTGTAACTGCACGTGTTTACAGAGGAACGATTCAGAGACACACTTTTCGTCTTTAGGGAATGAACTGCAAGATGCAAGATGCTGAGGGTCCATGAGTGACTTCGGAGCGCTCCTTCTTTTTCGCGTGTTTGTTCTGTGAAACGTACACTGTAGATTCGCAGCTTTACTCTAAGCAATGCTCAATAGGAAATGTTGAAAATTTTTGTCCATGGTGTACCCTCATACACACTATACCTGCTCTGATGTTTTAATTACGGACATCATAATATGAAAACTTTGGAAACTTGAGCACTACTTAATGGAGAACAATCATTAACTTATACAAGCCATTAATTTTATGCATATTTTTTATATATATCAGTGGCGAAGCTATTAGTTAATGAATGGATAGGCAAAAATCTTATCTTAAATTTTTTTTAAGGAATCACTAAAAGGACGGTGGTTCAAATCGGACGTTGAGGTAGTGTTTGCTGTAACCGAATGGTTCCACAAACAGCCGTAAGAATTTTACTAGCAGGGAATCTACAGGTTAGCGCAACAGTGGAACTCATGTCTTAATGTTATTGGAGACTTCTTTTAAAATCGTTGAATAAAAAATGCTTTGCAGCTCTATACGTGTTTCTATTGAACAATCCTTGTATTAGTCATACACAACAATACAACTGATTGAACTTCAAATTTTTAAACTTGATTAGTTTCTATATATATGTTTAATGTTACAAATAATTCAAATAACAACCTTGCTCATCTGTTAGTTCAGCAGAATAACAGTGACACTTTTAATAACCGCATAAAATAAAAACACTTAGAAACAACACAGGCGCTTTAACTTAACTGTTTGGACCACAGAAGTGAGGCATGCCTCAACGCTCTATGTGTACAGCGCGGGACAATCCCCCCTACCTTCACTTCCCTATCACACCACTACATTGCTTACATAGGATGTATACAAAAAACGCTGAGGCAAGTTCAGGTTGCCTCATTCGCTTTAAACGAGCTATGCCGAATCTCACCTGTCACCATCTAGCGGTCGCTCAATAAAGCACGTTTCGGTTTAATAAATTTGACAGTCGCAGTAACAATGTATAATCTTTACGTTATGTAGTTCATACGTATTTATAATTTTTATTCTACAGAATTTGTTAGGGTAGGCATTGCCTCAATTGCCTCCATGTAACTTCGCCACTGATATATATGTGTACAACGTTATCGGCAACAAAGAAGTAGTTTTTGTTAAAATTCCTTCCCGGGATATTTGGCCATAGTCCAATGTTTTCTACAAAAACCAGACGTTTCGGTAATGCCATCGACTTCCATCACCAGTGAAAATCGAGTGTGATAACGTGAGGTGGTATACGTTAGTGACCACAGTACTGTGGTTAAGGCTGAAGCAGTAAGTAGAAATAAGTAGTTTCTATGGTAATATTTCATTTCGAAAATGATTTTAAATATAAATCTTAGAATATGGAAGTCATGTATGGTTCTCCATACCGATATTTTAATCCTAATGACAACAGAAAATAATATAAGTTTATCTTGTCCCCACTGCACGGACGCTTATTACATTTTTGACACAGTTTGTGTAACACTAGTTTTGGTTTATTTAGTTTATTTGTTTTCACTTTGGGTAATTGAAGGGATTGTTATTTTTTTCAGTCTTTTCTGTCCAAATAACTAACTACCTTGCTCCTCACTCTCTTATACTAGCACAGTTTTTTTTTCTTACATTTGTTAATTATAAATTACCAGAAATTTACTGACAATACTTTTGTATTGTACCTTTCATTTGTTTCTACATTGTCTGACATAGAAAAAGGCTTTTACTTCCATATTCCTTAAGGAAATGGAAGTATGGTGATGGCAAAAAAAATCGTGTTCGAGATTATTGCAGATTCTGATTGTACTACACTCAAAACATGAAAAAAGTCGTTTTTCGAAAAGTGTGTGTGTGTGTGTGTGTGTGTGTGTGTGTGTGTGTGTGTGTGTGTGTGTGTGTGTGTGTGTGTGTGTGTGTGTGTGTGTGTGTGTGTGTGTGTGTGTGTGTGTGTGTGTGTGTGTGTGTGTGTGTGTGTGTGTGTGTGTGTCTGTGTGTAGATTTTTTTTCTATGGAAAACGATAACAGCCGCAAATTCGAACAGAATCAAATAATGTTTCGCATACAGCCCTAAATTATGGAGTTCTCAAGACCTATTGTTTTTGGTGAAGATCGGTTAAGGGAAAGGGGTAGTTTACCGGCAACGTTTTATGTTTTAACAAGGGTATTTTCTATGGCAAACGATAACAGCCGCAAATTCAAACAGAATCAAAAGATTATTTGCATACAGCCCTAAATTGCAGAGTTCTCAAGACCTATTGTTATTGGTGAAGATCGGTTAAGGGAAAGGGGTAGTTTACCTGCAGCGTGTTTTTATCAAGGGTATTTTTTATGGCAAACGATAACAGCCGCAAATTCAAACAGAATCAAATAATTTTGTGTATACAGCCATGATTTATAGAGGACTCAAGACCTGTTGTTTTTGGTAAAGATCGGTTAAGGGGAAGGGGTAGTTTACCTACAACGTTTTTATCAAGGGTAATTTTCTATGACGAACGATAACTGCAGCATATTCAAACAGAATCAAATAATGTTTTGCATATGCCACTGAATTGTAGAGGACTCAAGGCCTTTTGATTTTGGTGATGATCGGTTAAGGGGAAGGGGTAGTTTAGCTGCAACCTTTTACGTTTTAACAAGAGTAAAGTACTTGAAAATTCATTTAAACTTTTTCAAACAATGGTAATTGTTAAAAATAAAATAATTTTGTTGCCAGGCAATAAAATTGTAATTTTTTCATTTTAATGTAAATCATGTATAAGAGAAAATATATCGTGCGTGGCAGACAAGCTTATCTCAGTTATGTACTGTTTACGTTTCCATTTTATTATTATGACTACCGCAATAAAAAGGCAGGGAAGACACGCACGCACACACACACACACACACACACACACACACACACACACACACACACACACACACACACACACACACACACACACACACACACACAAAAGTCGCGTTATTTCTGGCCTCATTCATGTTTATTTTTTTACATTTGCACGGTTTTTAAATGGAAAGTGCCGAACCCATACCAACATAACGCATGCAAGCCGAAAAAGTGTCCAGCGTGGATAGCGATTTGCTTCCTGTGGATCGCTGGGCAGTGTAACTGCACGTGTTTACAGAGGAACGGTTCATAGACAGACTTTTCGTCTTTAGGGAATGAACCCTCTGGAAGATGCTGAGGGTCCATGAGTGACTTCGGAGCGCTCCTTCTTTTCCGCGTGTTTGTTCTGTGAAACGTACACTGTAGATTCGCAGCTTTATTCTAAGCAACGCTCAATAGGAAATGTTGAAAATTTTTGTCCACAGTGTACCCTCATACACACTAAACCTGCTCTGATGTTTTAATTACGGACATCATAATATTAAAACTTTGGAAACTTGAGCACTACTTAATGGAGATCAATCATTAACTTATACAAGCCATTAATTTTATGCATATTTTTTATATATATGTGTACAACTTTATCGGCAACAATGAAGTAGTTTTTGTTAAAATTCCTTCCCGGGTATTTACGCTGTGTTTCTCAAAGGTTTATTTGTGAAAAGTGATTATAGCGTGGAATTCTTTATAGTTGACATTATTATTTGTGTGGACAGATTAACTTGAATTATTGTACGAGTATATTCTTGATGAATAACTTGTTGATTTCGAATTTTTGATTGAGATTAATTAAAGCTGGTGATTAGTGACTTAATTGGTGTCTTGTATTTTGTTTTTCATTGTACCTTACGACGAACGGTTCGACCGTCGTAACAATACATTTGATTTTAGACCCTATTATAACTGCATTCTGTAATGCGCAGCACGTACCTTATTCATTACAGCTAAAAGACAATGATTAAAGAGAATACATTTTAGGTGTAGTCATTATATAGGTTATATTACAACATTACATCTAGATAAAATTAATTTTCTCAATTTTTAGTAAATATTTTAGTATACCTTGTTAGTAAATTATTAAGTAGTAATGATAATAATATAATTGTATTAAATAATTATAGATAATTAAATAGTAAGTAATACTAATAGTGAAATATTTACTAAGTGTAACAATAATAACAGGAGTAAGTACTAATTAAAAATTAGACAATTTTAGTCAACTTTTGCGCGTCTATTTGCCTGGTGAGTGTGTTGTATAAGTAGCATGTTAGTAGTCTGTAGTATGCACCGTTGCTGGCGGTAGGTATTGGACGTTGTGTACGAGTAGACAGATCTCCAGTAGCACAACATATTGCGTTTATGTTGCTCTTACAGTCACTGCTGTTGAGATACTGTCCTTTCCTTCCAGATCTATTGAAAACCTGATTGCTGTCTAGGATATGGTCATTAAGGAATTTTTTCGGAAACACCATTATTTCTTCAACAAAATGGATAAAAGCATGGATTTTAATTTCCCAGTTGTATCACATACTTATGTAGTGAAATACGGAAGTCCAAATTGCAGTTTGCTACTGTGATATTTCAGTGTAACTGCAAAAATCTGTCTCGGTCAGTTGCGACCAAACGACGTTTTTACCTGTTCTTACCCGGTCAACTGCGCCCCGTACTTTCACTTGGTCGAAACTGGTTAAATCCATGCCAAGTAGTAGAAACGTTTTTGATCCAAACTTCGAACTTATACATGATTAAAAGTTTTGTTATGCGGTGGAGTCACATGTAACTTCCAGTCCTCTAAACTTCGAGCTGAGCAAGCATAACCGGTTCATTTTACGGCCAAGCGTTGCGATCTAATTCTTCGATGTCTATGATACATGAGTGATATTTTTACCAACCCTTTAATCGATAGGCGCCATAATGGTTCAGTGTGGAGACCGTAAATGTGCAAAAATATGCACGGAGGGAATTGATTGATCGCAACAGTACATAAAAATTGGATACAGCCGTACTCATTACCATGACAGGTGTGAGCCTTCACCTCTTCACACGCCTTTGATAGACACAGTCGGTAGCTGATAAGAAAGTGTTTTTGATCGCAATTAGCTGGATCGAAATTGGCCGGGTTTAATTTTTCACCTCGGTCGCAACTGACCGCGGTCCACGAAAGTTTATCAAATACCTAACAAGAAAACGGTGAATAGTGTTATTAACTACAATACGTCTTTACCTTAAAAAAAATTTTATAGCTGTCAGTGTTATCTCAATGTTACTTTATATTTTGTTCTTACCACATGATGACATGTCAATTAAAATGCTCTACAACACATATCCGTAAAATATGATTAGACGCCACTGACACATATATGACTCCCTGTGTGAATGTTAATGCACACCATATAGGCCTATATGCACGCTTCAAGCTAACTCAAGTACGTTCTCTGCCTGTGTGTTGTAAGAAGGAGTTCAAACACAACATCGTTTCTATGAATAGGTCTACTTCTTAGTCCCTTACTTTGCACACACTAAGCTCCTTAAGAAAATGCACTAAGAGCAGATATGGAAATACATTTAATTTTGTATACAAATACTCTTCTTTTCCTACTAAATAATTATTTATTGCTACTTAACACAATGTCACATTTGAAAATTATCAACTATTAGCAAAGAACATAAAGTTTGTAAATAAGTTGATGTAAATACTTAATAACTAAAACTAGTTATTTGAATATAATATAAATATAGTCACCATAGCATTTTCGTGGTGTATGTTATTCTTATTAGAATATACTTAGCACCACCCTCGAAAACATCTAAGTAGTGGTCATCTAGAGCTAAAAAAAGACAAAAGGTGACAAAAATGAATATTAAAAATATCCAACCAAACGAAAGAGCAAGAGAGGATATTTGACAAGTAATAGCTTACGTCCAATTACGGAAACAAAGAGGGATCTTACTTTAAGAAATGGATGAAGTTGAAGAAAATAATTGGCATGTCCGGCTAACACAAGGAACGGTATGCCGCTAGGAGTGTAGAACCTCGCATTTACATGAAGCCAAGGTAAATTATTCTTACTAAAATAAGTATTTGTCTAATACTCATTCAAAAATAAATATACAATAAGAGAACGTTATTAATAGTTCTCATTCATTTTTATTAATCATTTTTATTAACTTTTTGTTATATTCTATTAATTGATGTCGTATTATAATTAAAATGTTATTGTACAGATTGCTACGAATTCAAACGTTATGTAGGCCAAGTTAATATTGACACTAGAGAAAAGACGAAAGAGGGTGCTGCCATGGGAATTTGACTGATGAAGGATAACTGTTGGATACAGTGCCTATTGGGTAAATCATGCGTCATGAAAACTTAAAACGCCTAATCCTTAAGCCGGAAAACGTTAAAGACTGCTAAAATCTGAAAAATTATCATGTTTAAAGCTGCTGTTGACACTAAGAGGAAGCAATATTCTAAAGTCAAATCCTGGACAGTCAGCTCACCGGACGCACTAGTTGCCAGATGTTTAGTAAAACCAGATGCGACTGGAAATGTTCCTACTAGAATGATAAATATTGTGGATCACTTAATAAAACACGCCTGCGATACATTTCTCCTGTGGCTTTGATAGCCAAAAGACATCAGAAAGACCATGTTTACATTACAAAATTACGAAATAAATTTAAAGAGCTCTTAATCAGTCCTTCCGACAAACTTTAAAAAATTCAAATTGAAGAATTCAATAGATTGTACATGAATTTTTAGATGCCTTTGCGGTTCGTGCCTAGTTACTGGGAAGAATCTCTTTTGTACAAAATTGCATCAATACAACGGATATAACCCCAATTCACCATTGTCCTCGAAGACTTCCGTTTGCTAAGGAGGAGGAAATGCCTTGGATATTACACGAAATACTGTCTGAAGCCTTCGTCAAGTGGTTGATCTTCGCCGGTTGTTATTGTACGACGTCTGGCTACGTTTCTATGTGCAGTACCGGAAGCTGAACGACGTAACAAAAAAGTCTGCTATCGACTAACTCGTGTTGACGGCACAAGCGGATATGGATAAGTAGAACTTTATCAAGAAGATAAGTAAAAGACATTGTTCTCAACCCCAAGTGATCTCTTCCATTTTAAAGTATCCATTTTACTGTGAAAACGTAAAGACTAATGGATCTCTAATAAATTTTCTTAACGTTCTTGCCAATATGAATCACTACAGAAATTCAGAGTGATCAAGGAATATATCTGGAGTCAGGTATTCGAAAAATAAAGACTTGTAATCCTGGTGATTTGAATCATTTGGGATTCAACTTCTTAATTAGTCAGTGCAATTGGAGAGGCAATGCGAGGAAACAACTGTTGAAAAGAGAACGGCCTACGACTGGCAGTGAAAGAATGAAAACAAGGCGCGCGCGCGCACACACATATTTATTTAATTTAAGTAGTGTAAGTAGTAAGAAGTGTTAGGAAAATTACCAGTATCTTTAACAACACATCAGAAGTAAATGTTGTGAATATAGAGGTATTAACACACTAATAAAGTATCGTGTTAGATAGGTTTTGGAAAAAGGTTTTCCTTTATCACCTTTATTAAAGGAGATCTTTATGATATTTTTTTGAGGAAAGCATTTTTACATCCAATAACCCCAACATAAAATATATTTTTCATCGGGCAAGATATGTTGACTATTTTGTATCTGGACGGGAACAGATAGACAGCTCCATATGTTCCTAGATTATATTAATTCCTTTTATAGTATTGTGCAATTTACACAATAACTGTAAACTAATCACTTTTTAAATAATGTTACTCTGGTTGTATGATTCGTCGTGTTTGAACAGTAGAGGCAGAATAATTAACAGCTACAATGAAATATGTATAGGAGAGGGATTGACAGTTGTTTGCAAGTGAGTGGGGAACTGGTGTTTAGTGCGGTCTGATTGGTTGAAATTATACAACTCAGTGTTGTCAACTCGTACTTGTTCTTCAGCTGTTTACGCTGTACCACGTGCGCGTAGTAAGTTAAATAGTAGGTCTAGTACGTTTATTTTTGTTTGATGTGATTGTAATTTAACAGTTTTAAAATTTACAATATTCTCATATTTTAATGGATGTTGCAAGATTAAGTGATATGTTGTTTTAAATTTGGCGATTTTTAGTCTGACATAAATTATTTTGTGGTAAAATTTAAACATTTCGTGTATTAAGTTAAGCGATATTTAGTGATAGCGATAGCTAATATTATCCATTCAGCTATTTCCGACGCCAGTACGAGTGCTTCAACTATACGCAAGACAATAAAAAGCAAAGTTTTTAATGGGCAGGTAAGACAACTTATCTGTTTTAGTACGTGAATATTTTGAAAAAGAAAAAGCAACGGTGGGCCGTTAATTTCTGTGAATAAAGTTTTAGAGCGTACAGCTGCCGCATGCGAAGTAGAGAAGAACCGGATATTACGTATAGAAAAGAGAAAGACGATCTTCTCACTGATTTTAGTGACACAAAGCCCAAGTATTAAACCACTAATAAAAAAACGAAATATAGACAAAAGTGTACCGAAGTATGTTTTGAGTGAGTGCAGTAACGAAACTTACGCTTGCGTGACATTCAACAGAAACACGTGATTACGAAGTGGCCACATGGTGATGCCTTCACCCCAGCTGTCAATCCGTCTCCTGTAAAAATTCTAGTAGGCCAATAATGACATTGTTATTTACAAGACCAATTAGAGTTTAAATAAATAAAACAACAACAAATTCTCTCATACAACAGTTCTTTAAGCTTACAAATGCCTAACATATCCGTTGATGGGTTGTTCGTGCATGCCTTATACGAACAGTAAAATTTAATTATATTTAAAGACAGAACAGGGTACGTTTCACGTATTGTGGATTAAATTAGTAAATTTAATTTAATTTATATCCATTAATAATTACTTAACAATTTTAAATCATCCTAACAAAATACACCCTAAAGGTAATTGAATGTGTGTGTGTGTGTGTGTGTGTTGTAACATTATTGTTAGTTAAATAGGCGGATATCGTGTGTTTTGTGTAAAGCACAGTGACCAGCCTGTTTATGACGGAAGGGGGGGGAGACAAACAACTGCTCCACCATAAGCATACAATTCGCCGTTCTAAGAATCTTCAGTGGAAAGGACAGTGTTCAGAAAAAGTACTCTTCGCGCCCAAAATTCTGGAATCTTTGCTTGATAATAATAGCGTTATTACTAATTTACATTATCAGAAATTTACATTATTAGCGTTATAAACATTTTTTTTTAAGCATAGTCCTGTCCTGGAGTAGAAGGATATTATATTTCCATGTTTATGCTTGGAACACTACAATCCCAAAATGGTATCAAAGGAAAGTTTTTAATAATAAAACACTGCGAATTCTGTTCAAACAAATAAGATCTTTCTGTAAGTATATACATTACGGTCTGGACTGTATTACTGTATAAATAACACACAACGGGATGAGTCACGGGAGATGATGAAGAACAGATCTGCTACTCCAGCGACCGGTACGAACACCGTTGGAGCACGAGGAGAAAAAGTTCGTGAATAGGACTGGGGATAAAAAGGAACACATAATAAAAGGAACACAAAAATGTGTTCAGTAAAATTACATAATTCTAACAAGATTATTAAATAAATAAGTAATTGTACACCTAAAGTACCGGTATATTCAATAAATTTTTCAATTATAGTGTAGTATGAATCATGTAAAATAAATGACTGTATTATTATTATTATTATTATTATTATTATTATTTACTAACGCAATATATCATTCTACGCGACGTAAGTAACTGCACTACGTGAATCCATCTTCTCACAGGTAGTGTGGGCTATAATTGTTTAATCTGGGAAAGATACTGTTGTTCTGCAACTTTGCAACACACAACGCGCGCACACACACACACACACATTTACATACATTCATAGAGAGAGATAGAGAGAGAGAGAGACAGACAGACAGACAGATAGACAGACAGACAGAAAGGTTGCATATTTGTACATAAGACTGAAGACTGTTTTACGGTGACTCATAAAAGCAAAATGAGCATCGAGAGCGTCCTGTGTGTAGCTGTTCCGTAGTTAGCCTTATACCACGTAAAATTGCAATCCATAACCGGCTAAAAATTTAAAAAAAGACCCTGACAATTTGCGCAAAAAACAATGTACTTACGAAATTACATTGCATATGCCCGAGTAACTTATAAATAGAAAATACACCAAGGAATCTACATGTATTGAATGAACAGTAGCGGTGATAAGATCTTCCGTGCGCCGTAAAAGATTTTCTGCAAAAGAAATTAAATTTAGTGTTATCTAGGAGTAGTTAGTTTACCTTTTGCTTTACAAGAGATTAGTGTATCTTTTTGTTGTTGCAAAATGGCTCACTTTTATTAGGTTTTAGTCTGCAAATTATCTGTATTAGGTCTATTGCGATTACGAGCACCGTGCCACCGCACATGGTTAGTACCTGGGTGGTTTCTGTCCGGCGGTGGTTGAACTTTAATTTTAGCACAGTCCAAGCGAGCAACAGACATTAAGCTGAATGCTTGAAGGGAAAGAAGTATATCTGTATTTAGTAGACCTGTGATTTAGTCAGTTCACTATTTTTCTTATTGTTTTATAGTACTGTCTATACTACTGTAAATAGTGAAAACATTTAATTAAAAGTAGGTTGTTACATTGAATTTTCTAGTAATAATTACCGGTTACTCTATAGAAACGTGTCTATTAAGAAGACAGTATACACAGTTTCTTGTTAAAGTTCTTTATTTTATGCATCTACGTCATGTGGAACAAGTATTTTAATGTAGCCTATATGAATACATTTGTTGAATATTCGTCTATTCTGTACTCTGTTTGCTTCGGGTGGTAATTTTCCATGTTCACCACATGTATGAGGTATGCTAACTTTTTGTTACAGCAATTATTTACAATTGACAAGAAAAATACATGTAAGTAGCTGATTATAGGCTTTTACATTTCTACTATATAATACTATATACATAACTTGTTAAATATTTACTTATAAAGACACATGATATACATTTTATAAAATAAATATATAGTCTGCAGTAAATTTGTAGGAACTATTGTAGATTTGATAAACTCCTTACTTTATTATAAATAAATAAAACACATCGAGAGTCGCAGCTTAAGCTGGTCTTCTAACACACGTCATTGTCGGTTAAAATGTATGTCAGAGAAATTGAATACTATCCAGTGCAGGAAGGCCTGGGGATGATGTTCCTCTTGAAACGGAGAAGTTAAAGCGGGTTTAACGATGTTTCTAGCACATTGTCCTATTTATGAATTGTACAACTTAAACAATGTAGGCTGGTTGTTATTTGATCTAAAACAATTGACTATGGGTATTTTAACATATAGTATCTCATATTAGCTTTATTGTTGTTTGCGCACTTTGAGCTCAAACGTTGTATTAACAAAATACATAAAATGGAATCACATATTTTGTTTAATAGAAGACAAGTGTGTTCAGCTTTTTTGTGTACTTGTATTTCTATTTGAGCCAGCTCCCAAACAAATGCAACTTGTCCGACACTAAGATATCCTGCTACGGGCGACTATGAGCGTCATCAATAATTTAACGGAGTTGAAGTAAAGAAGGTACTTAATTATCCTGTAGACACATTCGATGTATCAAACATATGTTACGACTGTCTACTGCTCGTCGTATGGTACAGTGGAAAACAAAATACAAGACAGTAATTAAGTTACTAATCACCAGCTTTAATTATCCCAATTAAACAGTTTGTAATTCACAGGATAGTCTCTTACAACAAATCAAATAAAAATTGTTCACACGAAATAAAAATATCAAATAATATATAATACAATTGTATTACAATTGTCCCGCACAATTATAAAACACATAACACTTCCCCACAGTACTTCGAACCGCACTGGAATAAATCGCCACTAAAAAGTGAAAGGGCCGACGAATGCCTATATTTATAAGCCGCTGAAATTACAGAATCATCCATACTACGCGTCAGCGCTACTAGAAAACACCAGAATGTAATTGATTGCGGCCTTGCACACAGAGCGTGCAGACCGGTGAGTCTGGAACAATCTTGCTGACGCATGTTGAGAATTACGTACGCACACAACATTACAGACGGATCCCACTGAAATAGCCAGAAACACGTAGAATGTTCTGTATTGGGTTAGCACTTTTTCCGCACTACATAACAATGTTAATTAATTAATTACAGCAAAAATTGGTATATACCCTACTTACTGCGTGACACGTCTGTCAGCATGAGTTACAACTACGTTGTGTGCCAATATAGTGAATATCTTTATTCCAAACATAAACATACCTCTGCGGTGCGAGATTGGAAAGGATTTAAACAGTGATGCATGATACACAGACGGTAAGCGTTTGATTAAAGTTTTGTGTACCGCGGTTACTGTCAAAAACTATTCCTACGTCATTGGCGTCCAGACGTTGAAAGACATTGCAGATGTCATCACTAGTATACTGTCAAGACAGATCAGAATCCAGGGTTTGCTAACGCTATTTATTCCTAGAAATTAAAACGATAGTTGTTATTTTTTTAATAAATTCAAACTTTCTCTTAAGTACCGCGTTATCTACAGAGATGCAGTGGTGAATTGAGCACACATCAATAAAAACCGATTAGTGAAACTGAATAAGTTGAAAAGTTAGCACATGTGCGTACACATGTTTGATTGTACGTATGAAATTTTCTGAAGAACTTTTGCATCAACAAAGTAGAGACGTCTTTTGCATTGCCTTTTAGAAATATATGGATATCAAAATAATAACATAGTTGGAGACCATACCTATAATTATGCACACATGACAAAATAAATGAATATAAGCTTAAGGGTTAAGATAGAAATAATATAAGTTAACATTTTTCTCATCTACAAATAATGTAGGCAAACAATTACGATAAATACGATGTAATTTTAAATGACTACATAGAAAAATCAAAGTTCACAATTTTGAGTGACTACAAAGCAAAATCAAATTATACAATTTTGAAGGCGTTACTTAATAAGAAAAATCATAGAAAATCTTAAAGAACTGTTTTGATTAGAGTAGATATACGCATTCTACGGTATACGCTCGTACAGTATTTGCAGAATTACATGCTTTTTATAGCTAAAAAGGATAACAATAACTGGCCTACTATACAAAGTGATATCCTGAAGTTAATTATGACTATAAAAACGATTTCCAAAGATAAATCAGAATAAATTACTCTAACAATACTTATCATCGACTTGTACTAGGAAATATACCAATCACGAGAGATTTAAAATTATTCAGAAACTAAAATTCTTCCAAGATCCTGACACACATCAGCAAAATACAACAAAAACCAGTCAGTTATAAAACAATCTTCGAAAAATAGTATTAACCTATGCATGTCACATGATCTATAATTATTTGTTAGTATTTTGGTCATGATTTTAAACTCATGTTCTCTGTTATCCAAGTCACGTTTCAATACAGATTAAAATTTATTACCTTTTTATCCGTCGTGTGACTTCTTATTGTTTTTTATTTAAATAACGCGTTTCGAAGCACAAGGCCTCATCTTCAGATTTCAGTCCCGTGTGGATGTCGTTGTCACATTAAAATTACACTATTACACATTAAAATAAACCACACTACACACGTGAAACGAAGTCTGGGTGCGCACCCTTTGCTGGCTCACGACGCACTGCCTGCAAAAAAAAAAATCTTATTCCTCAAATGTTCCTTGTATTCCTGAATGCCGCCCGGGCACTTAGTCACTGTACCTTTTTCACACACCCAGATTTGTTCAGCAACCTGGCTGATAAGTCGGAAATCGTGACTGACCAGTAACATTCCACCTTCGAAATTGTTAATAGCGTCGGCAAGAGCGTCAATTGTTTCCATGTCCAGATGGTTAGTAGGTTCATCGAGTAGCAGAAGGTGTGGGGCCTGCCAAGAGAGATACGCGAACACAACACGACAACGCTGCCCGTCACTCAACTGACGTATAGGGCAAATCTGTTGACGGCCTGTTAGTCCGTAACGACCAATGATTTTTCTCATCTCTTTACGTTCCTTCACTTCAGGGGAAGACTTCAGCATGTAATCAAGTGTTGATATATCCAAATCAAGCAGTTCATGAAGATGCTGGTGGTACCGTGCAATGCGCAGATGTGAATTCTTACGGATCATTCCTTCGGTTGGAATCAACTCTCCATACAGAAATTTCAAAAGAGTACTTTTTCTAGCACCATTTGGATCTACCAAGGCCAATTGTGTCTCCAAATCAATACCAAATTCTAAATTTTTATAAATGTACAGTGTATTATCTGAGTACCGAAAAGTTACGTTCTGCACCATAATGACAGGAGTTCTGCACGTCATCACTACACGCAACAAAAATACTAAATCTAAGTTTATTTCAACTGAGTACACCAATAATATACCTATGATTTTAAAAAACGAATTTCGGAAACATAACATCCAAGTATCGTTCCGCACCACAAATAATGTTCAAAAATTATTACGGCCTAAACCACAACAGTTTAAAGAAAAAGGAACGGGTGTTTATAAAATGGTTAGTAATGATTGCGATATGGTTTATATCTGTCAGACCGGCAGAGCATTTAGTCAGAGGTTTAAAGAACATCTACTTAAAAATAACATAAATGCCTGTAAATCAAAATATGCCGAACACTTAATGGTGCATAACCATAATTATACCGACTTTTACACAAACTGAAAGCCATTGCATTTCTGCAACAAGAATGTATAATAGTGTAATTTTAATGTAATAATAATAATAATTTAATGTATAATAATGTAATTTTAATGTGACAACGACGTCCACACGGGACTGAAATCCGAAGATGAGGCCTTGTGCTTCGAAACGCGTTATTTAAATAAAAAACAATAAGACCATTGTGTTATCACACGACGTATAAAAAGGTAGTAAATTTTAATTTGGTCATGAGTTTGCACCACTACTACAAAATCTTCAACGTCAAAAGTCTACCTTCACAAATACTGTCAATTGATTATATTTCTGACAAAGCTATAAACATATTTACCTGGAACTCTACACAAATTCTCGATTTAAAAATCTTTATATTTTCTAAAAAACTGAATTTACTTATTAATTTATTATGAAATTTACTTTTAGTTTGCCATTTAATTCTCATATTTTTTCATTAGCAGTGTCTCACAGCGACGAGTAGCCAAATTAATTTATCGTTTATATTATACTTTTAATTTACCCAAGATATTTGACTTGTTTAACTCTAAGGCCTTCGAAATTTTCTCCCATTTCCAGCATCGACAATGTGACATTATTTCAATCAACAAATTACCTTTAGCAGCCATATTATTGGTACTGCTACAGTATTGGTAACGCGTAGTGATACGGATTGTGTTACATTTACCGGAAGCTCTAATAACAGAAAAATAAAATATTAATATCAGTAAAATAGGACTGAAATGTACTCAAATTTCAATAACCCAATTTACCTATAGCACGTAAAATGGTTGGTAGTATTGTATAAAAACGCCAAATTTAGGCTAGCTAAACTTCACACATCTGGGTATAATATAAATCATAGTTACCAATGTATCGTAAAAGCGTGCATACAGGTAGTAAATTCCTGCTTTATTACGCGCCTCTTTAAATTAATAACTTGGTTCTATTTTGAGTATTAATGTCATATTTTATACATCGAACAAAATCTGCATGCAGAGAACGACGACGATAAAAGCAGTGTTACTGACACTTGATTAATATTCTCTAATAATAGACGGATGGGGTTAACGAAGTGCTGCTTACTGTGTGTGACACTATCGAAGAAGAAAATCAATATCTACTGAATTGTACTGTGCATATAGTTTCCTCGTATTCTTTTCATGACAGACGGATACCACTACCACTTGAAGTGGTTCTTCTTACCATAAGAATATTTCAGTGATGGTTGTATGGTTGTAATAACCGTGACATGTTTCACCACATGTACAAAACGTCGACTAAATTAATTGACATTTAATACAATATACAATACAGTCACTATAATATAATAATTGCTAACATTCAATTTTATGTAAAAGTGTCATCTTTTTCAGTTTAATGTATTAACAAATACCATAGTGTTTAAGACAACTAACGCATTAGATAATTTTAAAATCTATCATGATAAGTCAGAACTCTATACTATGCATTAAATTCTGTCATTCCCCAAATTTTATCATTCAGTCGAAAATACTACATATTTTTGCAGCGTGTTAGTATTAGTTAGTTAGTTCACATTCAGTTAGTATTTAATATATGATAAAATTATAATATAACGTTGTGTTTTATTTGTTAAAATTTAATTACTACTTTCTATAGGCTGTTAACCACGGAACAGAGTATACGATGAGGTATGGAGATACGTCATGGGACATACGTTTCCGGAATACAAATGTGAGAAATACGACGGAATGTAATGATGTGTGAAAACATGTATAAGTAATCTAAATAGTGTTTAACGTTATCTGTTCTGTGTTCTGCGGACTGGAGCCAGTCACACAGAAATTAAAATCCCCAGACAGCAATCCGTCCTACTCCAGCAGCTCTACTTTGTTGTACCCAAGTTTTCCATCGAGACCAGCCGTTGGTACCCTATCGTTATTGATTACGTGTCATCCCTACACGTTACGTTCTCAACCTAAAACTCTGTTTTAAAACATAACTAAATTAAATTTGAAGGATATTACAAAACATATTCGCAGTTGATAAGCATACTATTGAACATAAATTAATTAACAAGAATTATTAAGAATACGATTCCTTAACTTAGCTAGGTATAAAAAAATTATCTATGTAATTTATTTTTCATTGTGTCTATTTTATTTATCCTACACATTCATGTTTTACGTACTTACGTTATGTATATATTAATGTTCTGATCTTACACATCGCTGACTTCACACAATTGCAGTCCTGACTTTGTACTATGTACTACTTGTAGAGATATTGTACTATATGATATTGTACTATGTGTGTGTGTGTGTGTGTGTGTATATATATATATATATATATATATATATATAGTTACGACGGTCTACTGATCGTCGTATGGTACAGTGGAAAACAAATACAAGACACCAATTAAGTCGCTAATCACCAGCTTTAATTATGACAATTAAACGGTGTGTAATTAATTAACAAAACAGTCTCTTACAACAAATCAATTAAAAATTGTTCACACGCAATAAAAATGTCTACTAATCTAAAACACAATTGTATTACAATCGTCCCGCACAATTATAAAACACGTAATATTTTGCCACAATATTTCAAACCGCACTCTGTAAATCGCCACTTAAACGCACTGTATAATCACTGTGTAACCGCTGACAATAACTGACTGAACGTCGCTGAGTACTTGTATTTATACACCGCCGAAAACCCAGAACATTCCACATGCTACGCATTAACTCTACACTTCGAAGTAATTGATTGCGGCTTTGACACACTCCGCGCGGCTGGCGGCGATTAGAAGTCTCGAGAATGCATGTTGAAATCACGTACGCAAACAAAACTACAGCCGGATTCTTCTGGAACATTCGAGAAACACGTAGATTGTTCTGTAATGTCGTAACAATCGCACACCACACCTATGTTGTTTGGTAAGTATTAAAAGTGTATAAGTTATTTTAATAGAGAGCATTGTTCTATGGGCTTTCACGAGCGGCTTCAACAGTCTTAAATAATTGTAAGCCGGGCCGTTAGGCCGGGGTCTTATGGTATTTAAACCAGACGTTTCGTCATCACCATCGGAGGACATCTTCAGTGTTAAAAGAAGAAGGTGGCTGATGTTCGCCTAATAATCCCAGTACTGAGGCAAACCATTACTGGTTTCACCTCAATACTGGGCTTTCATCAGTATTATTTTGCAAACATGAGCCACGTTCTTCTTTTAATACTGAATATGACCTCTGTTGGTGAGGCCAAAACGTAGCCTATAGTTTAAATACCATCAGACTACGGCCTAACAGCACGGCTCCTCACAATCGTTTTAACAATATTTTAATGGTAAGAGTTTAATTTTTTAATGAACTATAACGTTCACACACTTACGGTGATCCATTTACACATTTTGTAAAAAAGTCAACTAAACTCGCTGCAGGTATCTCGCCCAAATATCCTCGTGTGCGCTCACGCGCGCACACGAGAAAACACGAGCACACATCATTTTTCAAAAATGGCAAATAATTGTAAGTATTCATTGACGTTGTTTCCAAAGCTTTATGTATGACAAAGAATATTTTACCTATTAAAGTATGTGTAGTTTGGAATACTATATGTACTATCAAGCATTGTATTCCTGTTTGTTTTAATTGAATGATTACCTTTCAAATAGTTTGCAATTCAAATAAACTCTTATATTTATGACTAGATTATAAAATACAATAATTATTACATAGTTAACGCCTTCAACAAGAGTATCATACTAAAAATTAATAAGAAAACAATTTTTTAAGTTAAGTGGGAGTAGAAAAAATGAATTAGTTATGTTATGTCTATTTCATTTATCCTGCAAACTCATGTTTTACATACGCATGTTATGCGTATATTAATGATCTACACAATACGTTTGTAAAACTGCTTCAATTGTTAATTTTACAACATTGTTTAATACTGAGAATGGTTTAAAACTATACAGCAGACAGAGATTGAGCACGTGGAATGCAGAAGCAGACGTGACAGACATAGTAGAAGTACGAAACTAAATTACACAGGTACAGGTACACATGCAAACGCTCATATGCACATACATAAACACTTAAAACAACTCTCTTAGTAAAACACGTTTTACATACTTGAACATATTTTACAAAAAATAAATAAACCTCTGCTCAACAGTCCATAAGAATATTTTTATGCTGGTTTAATTTCCTTGGCAGAAATAATTTGTATCATGATCTGTCTATCGGTCAAAGAACATTATTAGGCCTAATTGGGGAGTTTTCGGAATAAATGTGCAAAAATTATCCTATCAATATTGCATTTTATATTCCACAACAATTATAACAATATACAGAAAACAACAATGTTTTCTTGGACTCGAGGGTTTTTACAACCGACATTCACAACTTTGCACTTGAGTTGGTGACTACATTGATTGCAAGCATTCGAGTGACAACGGAAGGGTTAACCTAATACATTTCCTCAAGATTGTTGTATGTTTATCAAGTAGACAACATTCGCAACAATCTTCTCATACTTCCAAGGTTTTGTGTAACAACACACACACACAAACTTAAACATTCTTTATATGTGTAGTTTTTTATGCATTACACTTCTCATGATCACAGTAATATAAAACTGTCAAAGCATAGTAAAAAACAATAAATTTTTGTTTTAAAACTATAAAGTTTTATTGATTATTAATAAATATAAAAGTAAATGTTTATGTGAGGCTCCTACTCACTTCCGGGGACAACCAAACTTAAACAAAATTTATGAAAGGTACCGCCCAAAACACATATAAATTACAAAATATTCCATAAATTTGCGGAAAAATCACGGAGAACTACCATACAAGTACGTTTCTTACAGTTACATTTTTGAACTTACTGAAATGAACACGCACTAATTAACTTAGAAACCATTCTTTAGCAAGCAAATTTTAGTACTCTTTCAGAGATATCTACCGCAAGTAATTCATAATTCTCTTACGCAAATACTTTAAGCGAATACAGAAAACACGAATAGAAGACTCCTTTAGCAGAATGGTAGAAAACTAGTACACCCTCAACAAGAACGCTTACACAAGAAGCTATCATGTAAAATTTTGTTAGCTTCAAGTTCTGTCAACCGAAAGTTTTCAGCTTTCAGCCAATTACAGTTCAAATTTAGATTGATAATAATTTAAATTCTTAGTAATAAATAATCATTCTGTAGTATTATTTAGAAAGGAATCTTTTAATGAATTTGTCCTTATACTCTAGATGGGTTTATACTAAAAAAGTGACGGCCCGAAATTAGTTTTAATTTTCTCAAGTCTTGTTATATTATACTCTTTGTTTGAACTAAGATTTTAAAATCTTTGTTTGATATTCTTAAAATCTTTAAAGCTGTATTCGTCGATCTCATTGAGTATCGCGATTAGGTCAGCCCTAATTATATAAGCTCAATTAATGTCAGCTCTAATTATATAAATAAGAATTTAATCAAATTTAGTGTAACTAAAATGACTCAGTTTAAAACGATCTGATTTACTGTCATCAATGTAAAAAGAGTACTAAGAAAATAGATTCTAAGGTATTTCGGACTGCAAATGGTTTATACCGGACATCCGCGAAGTGCGGAATTTGTAAAACAAAAAGAAACAAATTTATGAAGAAACCTGAAGAACAAAGATGTTGTTCAAACAAAGTCGTTTTGAATAAAACGACTACTAAGATGTTGCCTAAACGAAAAGCTATAATTGAAGATGAAGTAGCTACAATTCACACTCCGGGAAGGGAGAAAGTTCTCCAAGAGTAACATAATAACACTCGGAATAATTGCCTAAAGCAAAGTGCATATTTCACAAGTGCAATTCAATAACTAATAAACTATCTAAATAAGTAACATAAGATAAACGAACATTAAACTTTTATACCCCGTAGAGAGATCAAGGGAAAATACAATCTTTCAAATAATAGTAAACTCGAGGATCACTATAATAAATTACAAAGAAGTATAAAAACTGTGACCGTTTAAAAGTGTATGAAAGAAGTTACTATAAGTAAATTTCTCCGACTATTATTAAATTTTGTAAAAAGCGGTATGTTGTAAAGAGGGGCGGATATTTTGATTTTTCCTTAAAACGAATCCCGCAAAGGTAAAATAACAAGTTGTTGTAGGGACTACTGTAATTAAAGCTATGATAAAAAAAGAAGGCAATGTTTTTTAATGCGGAATGGTAACTAAAACGAAATACTATCTTTATAAACATTAGAAACCGTGATTCAGGAAATATTAGTTTTAAATAAGAAAAACTAAAGTCATGCTTAAGAGCTACGTAGGTTCTTATTTTTTTTATATATTTTATTTTTTGTTAAACGGCGAAATTAAAGTGATTAGCGACAAGGTAATCTGTGTGGATTGTGAGGTTGACGTCACTAAGGCATTCACAGTCACATCGACGTCACATTATTTACGGTAGACATTTTAGATAATCTCAAAGACACGTTAAGTATGCTAACATCAAACTTAAGGAACATAACAATTTGCTCAGCTTTACTACTAACAATAACATTTCCAAAGAGAAGCGGCTATGAAAGGAACACTCTGAAAGAGTTAAAGTGTTTATGTAACTGCAAGAAAAAAGATTCCATGTTATGTAACGAGAAGAAAAGAAAATTAAAGAAATCAGAAACAGGCTATTCTGAGAAAACTATGAGACCTACTTATTAATAGCCTACTAGTGAGCAAATTATTAGTAGACTAAATAAGATTTCTTACGAGCCACCGAGTTTAGGATTGAGGAATTTAAAGTTTATACAGAATTTAGATACAAAACGTTATATCGATAAAACCAATAAATCCAGGAACCAACCCGTAGCTGGTATTTACAGGATATAGACCTTAAGAAACCTGCAAAGTCAAGTATAAAATGTTGAGTTGAAAAAAGGCAAACAGGAATACTTTAGAGAATACAATTTGACAGCATAAAATAACGGAAAACTGGTAAAGTTGCTGTCTCAGCTTACTTACAGCTGCATAGGGATGTCTAAAAAGTGTAACTAAAGATATGCTATAGTCAAATAAAGCACTAAATGTCAGTTAACTTTAGATTTTGTATAACAGAAAATCTTAGTAAACGGGGAGGTCTGGCAACAACTATTTATATAAGTAGCCAGCTTAAGAGCTACGATTAAATATATACATATATTGTAACAGTACAAACTGTCCCATAAAAATCAACTAGCTGTGTCCCAAGAAGTGATGATAACCAGTAGTAAATGTACGATCAACATTTAATGACAATACAACATAACCAGACGATTTGACTGAGACATTGACAAAGACTAGTTCCCAAATAGATTAGTTAAGTGAGCATAAAAAAACATTAAACAAAATCGAACACCATAAATAAAATTAAAAGGTGAAATAACTGATATTTACAAGATGTATTAGAGTAGTGTAAACAGCACATTAGCTGAGTAATTGAACAGTAATAATTTTCATAAGAAATAAAATGAAATATATTGTTGATAATAATAAACTATAGATGAATTATGATAAATGAACAATTAAAATAAGATTAATAGTATAACCACCATGTTAGATCAACCTTGAAAGGAAGGTATGCTAAGGCATAATGAATAATGATGAAAGAAAAATTAATGAAAGAACAAATTGTATATGTTCTAATAAGAAATGCTATCAAATGTAATCAACAATGTAAGGAACTTTATGTACTTAAAAATGTTATAAAATGGTAAATTTTGTAAACAGATGAATTATCAGTTAAGGTGAACAAAACCTTATTATGAATTGTGTAGAATAAGAGAATGACATAAGATGAGTTAAAGTAACTTACTGAATAATAAATAATGTAATAAAAGCTCAAAATAATATGCCAAGTAACGATAATATTGTGCAATAACTAGCACATGATTTATAAGAAAATCCAAACAAATAGTAAAATGTCTGTAATAAATGCATAAATAAAGACAAAACAATTAATGACTGACAGTAACCTATGTAGAGTCCATACTGAAAGAAGTAGAGTAATTATAAAAAGAAACATGAAATAATAAACAAACAAATGATGACAAATCAGATTATGAAAATAATAATAAAACCATACTATACAGAGTATAGGAAAATAAAGATATAACAATTATGTAAAAGGTGTAATATCACCAAACAATTTAAAGTAAAACAAGTACAGGAAGTCAGGGTAATTTCGAATAATTAATAATGAAAGAATAAAGCCATTAAATGATAATAAACAAGTACGTTATAAGAGTTATTAATGTTCAGCTGGATACAGCAAATTTAGATAATAATATGTTAATTTCAATAATATAATTGTGTTTAAAGTAGTAAAAATGATTGTTTAATAAATGTTAACAAATATAAAAATGGAATCTCCAAATTGTAGCAGAAGACATTTGGAATAAATCAATATAGGCTATCATTAAGATGTAGTTTATTATTGAAAAATGTATCCAAACTGGCCGCTATTCATCTCAAAATAACCAGCAAGGAACGAGCAATACGGTGCTAGTAATAGATCAAAATTTGTAATTAGAACAAGTGAGAAACAAGCATAAATATGATAAAAAATGTGAATTTTGGAAGGGTACAAGTAATACCATCAACAACGTGGACTCACGATTAAAACAATTATGTAAGAGTTATTTTTTAGAATGACCGCATCATGACGTTATTTTTAACCAATCAGGAAATTAGTTGAGAAATTAATTGTCGCCGCTTAGCGGAGTTTTAGACGACTATATATACAGAAGTACGAATGAACAAACACACATTTTTTTGAATTCCATTCCGGCAGATACTACAAGGACTCGCATATCAAAATTTTAATCAAATATTATTAAACCACAGCAGCGAAGCAGTAACATACATAGTAAAGTGCATCACGACAAGCAGTGTTCCTTTAACTAGTAGTGCGAAACAAAAAGAACGAGGTTAGAAGAGTTACCTAACCAAATATTTAATCACAAGAAGTTTTAATCGTTCATTCGCGGAAAAGTGAAGTGTACGATCAGTGTATTTAGATCGTAAAGTGAAAATAATAATCCAAAGAGATTATCAATCATGGAGTACAGTGCCAAATATAATTACAGTGTTCAAATATTATGTCATTAGTATAAGATAAAATACAGAAACAATACACTTATGTACTGAACGCAAAACACTAATACTATAAGAATTAAACATTGTCCATACCTTTTTCAAGAGGAATGATACAATTCCAATACAAGAATTAACGATTTAGGCTAACCATAGTTAACCTCAAAACTTGTAGAGCTCAGACGAACATTTCGTTAATAAGATTGAATTTTTAAAGGTGTCTAACCTACTAAACTAAACTTTTGTAAAGCATCGTAACTCGAGGCATAGTTATTTTATTCTGTAGTTCCAAAAGATTCACCCTTGAGGTATAAAAAATTTGTAAATAAACAAATAGATAATTACAGTCATCATTGCCAACCTTCTGGGTTAGGAGAGAATTAAGCCAGGTATATTGTAATCCATAAATCATTGTTGAATTGAATGTATAGAGATAAAATAAGCACTCAGTGAGCAATAAAAGAGTAAAATGTTAAATAACAAACGTTGTAAAAAACTATTGAAGCAATTTTTAGTTATTTTTCTTGTTTAAACGAGTTGCAATTTCAAGGCACTCAAACAGTTAAGTTGGCGGCTTGGACGTGTGAAGCGCCAACCATTCAAATATATAAACAAAACAGAAGAAAATTAATTAAATAAATTCATTTAATCTTACAATCAAAGAAATAACTTAACGACATTAAATAAATTTATTCAATTTATTCAACGAATACATTTTTTTATGGAATAAGAATCAGAGATTCCATATGGCGCTCAAATAACACAAACTTAGCTCACTTACTTATAAACAGTGCAGATATACTGTTATGACAAATTAATAGTTTTATAACATCTGAACAACCAGTACAGACAGACATAAGCTACCAGTGTTACACCAAAGGTACGTGATAGTTATAATTACTTCATAATATAGTCAAAACAACACTACTACTGTACAGAGACAATTTAGGTCTACGGAAGTGCGACGGAAAGTCAAGAGGATTCCGAAGTGAACAAAATTCAATTAACTGAGATTACAATAATTAATTAAATAAACAATAAAAAATAATTAAATGAAAAGAACAAGACCAAATTAAATGAAATTAAATAAAAAATGAAATTATTTATTAAAAAAGTTAAAATAAAATATAATCAATTCGAGGTACGCACTCGACGTGTAATAAAATGGCGACCAACTAGTGTGGCTTGAAGTAGATAGGAAGTTACAGGATTCCAGTACATTATTTTAATAATTCTACTTTAGTTAGGCGACTACAGTAAAATAACCATGCCTCCGAAGTTCGCCAGATCAACTTCAGTTAAAGGAAGAAACAAAAACACAGACACCGAATCAGACATGGAAGGAAAGGAAACTCAACCAACGCCTGAAGAGGAGGTTACAGCAGGTGATAACCTAGGAAACCAACCTGAGAAACCCACACAAACAGGGGACGCAAACTTCATGGAAATGATGAGGGCGATGATGGAAGAAACTTTAAATAAAAATAATAAATCATTAAAAGAAGATTTAACGGAGGAATTGGGTAAAAAGATAGACGATAATAAGAAATCTTTAAAAGAAGATTTAAAGGGGGAATTCAATAAGAAAATAAACCAAACCGATAAAAATAATAATAAAAACATGGAAGCTCTAAGTAGGAAGATAGACGATAATAATAGAGAATTAACAGAAAACCAAAATAAATCCATAGAAAAAATGAATAAAAATATCGAAACATTAAATAAGAAGATAGACGATAATAATAAATCTTTAAAAGAAGAATTAACAGAAAACAATCATAAATACACGGAAACTTTAAATAAAAACATAGCTTCATTAAAAGAAACGTTAGAGGATAGCGTGGAAGCCTTGAACCAGAAAATGGAGGATAACAATAAGTCAATGAAGAAGGAGGTGGATAAGAACGTCGAAGAACGAATTACCGCAGTTCGAAAGGAAATATCCGTGACTCACCCGACGCATCAGGAGGTACAGCATATCCAGGATGACCTCCAGGTAAGAATCGAGAACGTAAAAGTTAACACCACAGCCCTACACGAATCACTGCTGAAAGAAGTTCAAGAAGAAGGTGTACGAGCACAAATGAAATTTGAAGAAGTAAGTACCGACATTCACACAGTCCGGAGTCAGGTGATAAAAAATCAAGAAAAAATCGAAGAACTCAACCGACGAGAGTTGATAACCCGAGAGAATATTGAGCAAATAAAAGTCAACACTAAAAGTATAAAGAACCAGGTAATTCAGAAAATAGGAAAACTACGTCCTAAAAAATTAATAAATACACGAGAAGGATTGGAGATGATTAAAGGTGGGTTAGTTAATGTACTTAACCTCCCAATTAATGAACAGAGAGAATTAATTAAGTTTAAAAATTATAGAAGGAGCTTAATAGAAATTTTAAATGTAAATCACAAGAAAATAGTGAGAAAAAAACTTAAATAAGACTATATCTAAATTAAATATACCAGCAATTGATAGGTATAATACAATGTCAGTGATATTATCAATAAATAATATACCATTAAAACCTTTGGTGAACAAACCAGATGATAAAATGATTGAAGTAGTATTAAATACCAGTGACAATTTTGTGTTAGAAAAATTGCAATGCCAATTAATTGAAAAAGAATTAACAAGAACAGAAATAGTTCGAAATATGACGGTAGACCTTAACATAAATGAAGATTTTGCAGCAGCAAAATGGAAGAACCAGATGATAGAGAGATACATCACAAGTACAGAAATCAACCTGAACACGAATGCAATACGAGGAACAAGAGCGAAGAAAATAATCGACCACGGATAAACCAAGTGCAAACCAACCATTGGAGAAAAGGGACGGATTTTATGGATACCGAATAAAGCAAATCAAAGAAGAAAAGTAATGAGAAACTAATTAAAATATATTAAACTATCTATAAAACCAAAATAAACTAATTACGGGGTACAGACAATGACTAGACGATAAAGAAGAATGACTATAATAAATATTTGAATAACCATATTAATCATAATAATAACAATGATAAGAACAATTAAGACTAGTAACTATTTAAGAAAGGTTAGAAATAAGTTAGATGAAGGAAGAATATGTCAATACAATTTAAGATAATGATGAAATTCAGGGTAGTTTACCTGGAACGTTTTACTTTTTAACAAGAGTAAGGTACTAAATTTTTATAAATAATGTATCCTGAAAGAAAGGTAATAATAATCCACTGAAGAAAGGTAGATGAAATATCTATAAATGAAAAGGGTATTTGAACAGAAAGGGGGTAATTTTTCGAGAATAACCTTTTTACATTTTACCTTTTTTTTGTCGAATAAAGTACTTCATTTTGAAAGATAAGGTACCTTAGTAATTACGTATAATAAAACTACTACTCAATAAAAGTGTAAATATAAAAAATGGGGTTCATCGGTTAAGAGGGAGGGATAGTTTACCTCCATATTTTTTGTGTTTTCACAAGAACGAAATACTTAAATTTGATAAATAAGTGCCCCGAAAATAAAGTCTTATTAATCCATTGTAAAATGGTAAATGTGATGTCTATAAATGGAGAAGGTAGTTGAAGGGGGAGGGGGTGATTTTTTGAAAATTACTTTGCTAATATCAAGTAAAGTACGAGTATTTCATTTTGAAGGGTAAGGTTCCTTAGCAGTTATATATGATAAAACAATTCCTCTATGAAAGTGTAAATATCATAAATGTTAGGGATCGGTTGAGGAGAAGGGATGTTTATCTGCATAGTTCAGTTTGTTTATAAGAATAAAGTACCCAATTTTTATATATAAAGTGACTTAAAAATAACATTATATTAAACTATTATTCCATAATAACAAAAATATTTATAAATAATAAAATAGTTTGAGGGTGTGGGATATTTTTTTATAAATTAACGAAACAAATTCAAGTAAGCGATTGTAAATATAAATCTTACAACATGGAAGTCATGTATGGTTCCCATTCCGAATTTTCCTTTATTTATACCATGACTCAAATGTTTACTGTCTTTTATTAATTAAAAATGATTGTCCATTTTTCACCTGTTTTTCACATTGAGTTACCGTGGTGAGTGTGTGTTGTGTCCTGGACGATGTTTATGATCCTGGTGACGCTCCTTATGTCGGAGTTTTCACCTCAGTCACCTGTCGGGCAGTCTCCTCCGTCGGGAATTATTGGAATGTGTAGTTGGTTGTCCGTTGGACAGAGTGTCCCCTGTCTAGAATGATTGGCGTGTGTTTTATGTCGCTGAGCAAATTGACATAGTGTCCACGTGAGTTTACCAAATGGCAAATAGGCTCATAAATTTGCGTGATTCAATCATGTTGTTAGTGAGTCAACACTGTTTTGTATGTTATTGTTTGTCAACCCTAAAATTAGTTCTATTTACCTGTATCAGGCCAGTTTCTACGTGTCGGTAACCTATCCTCAGACTGTGCTACCCTACGCTAACATAGTTTCATTATCATTTTTCGTCTCAGTGTTTTATTATAATACCTATCTTTAATTAGCCAATGTTAGTACCCAATGTATGTTTTTCTTATTCATACGAATTACGTTGTATTTTGAAGTATGAAATACGTATTGGTGTACTTGAATGCGTACAAGTCTGATTGTTTAGTCTGTTGTTCGTTGCCCGTTGCCGCTGCGTGTAGTGAGCATTGTGTTATGTTTGAAATACTAAAACCTGACCTAGACTAACAAATTCCACGGGTACGGAATAAAGTTTTACATACTGAATAAATACAACTGCACTGTATTTAACTAAGTGTTACGGCAGCCGCGCATTCAGAGGTTCCCATGCAGTAATCAATAGCCCACTAGTATTTAGTGCCCTGATTTACATTGATCTACAAACATTTTAAATGTTTAAGGTTTAAACGGTTTAGGGTTCAAAGTAATAATCATCTGTCACTTGCCGAATCTGAAGCACAGGCATATATTGGAAGTTACTGCCGAACGTATTTATGAATTCCTAATTTTCTTATAGAGATGTACCATAGCTGTCTTAATGCATAGATACATGTTAAACAGTAGTCACAATACGTGTTTTTATAAACCGGCTACGAATTGAGTCTATGAAACACTGTATATATATTACAGGCATATGACATCTACTTTACACCTTATGGTATCTTAATTTACAATTTTGATTGTACAGAACTTGTTTGTATCACCCACAGATAACTGACACCTAAATGTGGACACATTGTTTGTTTTTACATTTTGTAAGGGGGGAACTAAATGATGGAAAGAGAGGCAAATAAACACTAGATTTTATCCTTAAATTCGTAGTGACCGTCAATGAATGAGTTTTTCCGTTGAAGGGTTTGTGAGGATCGGTCAAAAAGTATAACACAAATTGTAACTTACTTTAACCGGTCAAAATACGTGTTATATTTTTTGACCGATCCTCACAAAACTTTCACCGGAAGAAAACTAGATTTTATTAATAAAATAACGTATACAGTGTAGATAACTGGGACAACTAAATCATGCAAATGATTAAAATTGTAAATGATTTACATTCATAATCAGTAGGACAGGAGCAGAATCTAGAACTACTTGGAAACACAGTAAATGTTGGGCCGGGATGAAGGACATTGGAATCTGTAAACTGTAAAAACATAGATCAGTTATAAACAGAAGTAAAGACAAATATTTGTAAATTAATACGTAAAGAGAAATTACAGTGTTGCACACCACTATAGATAAAAAATTCCCGATTACGGCTTTCGTGCTTCACAACTCAGCAGATCGAGAATTTTTTTTCTATAGCGATGTGCAACAGTGTAATCTCTGTTTGTAATTATAATCACTAACACAGCTTTATTAATTAAATATTAATACATGCAGAAATTATAAACGGATTAAACTGGAAATAAATTAAATTTTATTTTATAATAGTTGCAAACAATACTGGCAAAAGTCAATCTTTTGGTGTAATTATACATTATGAGATATGTGTCAAATTACTTTCTTGGACAAATTCTTTCAACGTTGAACTATTTGTACCACCACTTCTCTTTTTACTCTTGTTTATCTCTAGTAATATTATTACAATAAAATGCCAATCACTTGAAAGTAAATCTTACACCAATACCAAAATATCGAAGGGCATACTTTGTTGGGTATTTCGCAACAGACCCACTACTGTAAGACGTAAAAGACGATGTAAGGACAGTGAAACTGTTTTTGATGTAACGAAATGACGAAAGCACAGTAACATTTTGTTATAATAACATATAATATACGAATACGTAATACATAGGCCTACAAATTTCATAGACGGGTGCAGTTACGTAAGTCTGACTAGGAATTTTTATTGACGGTAATAGAAAATCCAAGGTAAAGACTGTAAGTAAAGACGCCCTTAATAAAGACTAAAAATCCTTAGTTTGAAAATTAAAGACTTGTTCAATTTTATAATAATTATAGCAATGCTTTTGTAATAATTTTTATTTTTTGTAATTATATTACATTATAAGTATAATGTTATCAATCTAATACATGCGCTCATGATAAGTCATATTATTAGTTTCGATCAGTATGCACATTATACTTATAACCGGCGATTACATTCATTGCTCTTACATGCATTTATATATTCTTCTGTACGTCATATCTGCGGATGTGGAATGATTGAAAATCTCCATCCAAAATTAAAGAGGTAACAATCACTAAACTCACTTCCTCTGTTGTATACTTCTGTGAGATCAGTGTCTTTAAATATCGGAGAGACTTTTTACGTAAGTAAATTAATCTCTCAAGAGTTTCAGTACAATACAATACTGCCTTTTTCAAGGCAAGTCTTTACTATACGGAGCTTTGGATGTACACGTATGATTCTTCACAGGCTTAAAGAGCAACGCCATTGTTTCAAATAAATTTATTTTATCTAATCGACAACTAAATAATTAATACTACCAATTTTTTTATAAAATAAACAGTGCTTAGTGTAATATCTTTTATTTCTCTTTAGTTTCAACTGGACAAGTAAGGAGTACACATTTTTATGTACAATATTTATGTAGAAATAAGATTATGAACAAAAATAAAAATATATTTAGCTTTATTGTTTATGAGTGTAATTTTGCTATTTATAAATACCTACTTGCTTCTTGCTCTGTACACTAATTATATATTCATAAGTCAAAATATACAGTATGGCAATTTTAATTTAAAAGTCAAATATTACCAATTCCAGTTGTAAAGTTTTTTAATATCCCATGCAAACCAGTTACAATATAACAAAATCAGCATAAATTATTAAAGTTTTTTGTTTGTTTGTGGCATTATAAAATACTAAACTTTTAACCTGGTCAGGCCCAATTACGTGTTAACAACGTAAGCTGCTTGCTGAAAGAAGTCGCAGAAGTATTTAACACTTAAAAAAGGACTAGAAGTAGAAAACGTATTCTATGTTTTTTCTGGGTACATTATGGTCTCTTAACAGTCTGTAGATTTTCTCTTCTGTGTTCGTTCCAATCTACTACCAAATCATTATATAATAATCAAAGATAATTTTGTCAAGTTTACATAAAGGAAATGATTAGTTCTTAGTGGTTGCATTTTTGTGTATGTTAGCCTACGTTTTGACGCATAGTAAGACATGTGGTACACGAAAATATTTTGTCTAATACAACTTTAGATAAGTTCGCCTATATTTTGTCACCCTACAGTAACTGTAATGTAATTGTGAAGATTGAGTCCTGTGATGGAGTTTGTGTGAAATAGGGCGTATCCACAAACTCTGCGTGCGTAATTCCATTGTCTGTTATGTACCGACTACGCGCCTTCTATAACACTTTAAAAAACAGCGGCCATTTCTCTAAAAGCAGTTTGTTTTGATCTGTTAGTTGTTTCTCTTTCTAACATCAAGGCTTTTGTAGATAAAAACTACTATGAAGAAGATTTATGAGCAAATACTTGAAACATGTATTTGACATAGGCCTACTATCTTTTACGAGAAACATAGAATCCATCATTGAATGTTAATACTTACATATTCAGCGTACTTTAATCCAATTTAACAATAATTTAACAACATATGTGACGATAAATTCGTTATATATATTCGTTATATCTATACGAACTTTTCTTTCTAAGTAGGGCAACGTGCTTTTAATTTTTGCTTAAACGTTGAATTATTATAAGTTACATATTATTTAATATTGTCAAAATTATAAAATTTTAAAGACGTAAAACAATTTATACAATAATTTATATAAATTTAATATAAAATTAAAATTAAATTAACTTAAAATTTATCTTACAATCTAAGCTATTCTAAAACAGGTATATGAATTATTTATTGTACATACTATTACTGTGTTAACACTCTAAATTATTACCTAAAGTCTGGTTAGGAAACTGTTTAGCACACAAATCATGATTAATGATCTTGAATGTTACATGTGTACAGACATTTACACACGTATTTGCACATAGGATAGTTAAACAATTGTTACGTAGGAGCTTATACGTTTCCTAAGCAATTCAATCACATAATGGTTACCTGATTAGTCTAGGTATTATTTATTTACTGGTTAGTTGCTCTCGGTCACTAACAGCTAATATAGTTTCTGTATTACAACTACAATATTTTGTGAGGATGGTCATGCTACATTTAACAACCAATTGTTTTGAAAATTGATCTATGTAACGTACAATAGTCAAACATTGGAAATTCTAAAAACTGAAGCTGAATTAGAACTTCTAATTACACTTCTATTATAAATCGTACTTCTATGGTTAATACACTTCTATGGTAGAAATTTTTATTTATTAGTATCAGCAACAAAACCATTTTACGACCATGGTTATATACTTGTTAACCTACATTGTAGTATAATCATTACTCTTTTCACAACAACAGTTATCACGGGCTACTGTGTAGGCGTACACGCTATTGTTCGCACTCGCTTCAAGCGAACGTTTGCAATGCAAATTAAAACGAGAACCGGCAATAACAACAACGAGAACGTTTTATTTTTTTTCACCGCCCAAAGCAGATTCCATGACGTGATTAAACCACGAAATTGTATCTTTTGTTATGAAACGTTTCCCATTGTTACACGCATGCAACTATGTAATATTTAATTACCTCACTTGGAAATTTCTATGTTTATACTTTCAACTACACTTTTAGAAATCGTAATTATGAATCTTAAATTTTTAAAGCAAATTTATAACATTCGGCCTATGTGTTTTACAACAAAATCTGTTTTCATAAACTTTTTTTTTTTAATCTTGATCCAAGAAATTACTAATTTTGTAAATAAACTCTTAAGTCAAGGACGAGCTTGCACCTTGACAAACAAAACACAGATCTAATATTAAGTTACCTTTCCTATAATTTTAATATATAAAGACATTTACAGGTTATTAAAATTTTTAATAACATTTAATAAAGCAATACAAAATTTGTAATTTTTCAGCCCTGATACATTGTTATGTAATAAAAGTAATCAACTTATTTCATTATTGTACTTTTCTATTTTTTCTGAGGTCACTAATAAACAAATTCCCTATAGACAGCCCCTTGTCTTGGCTTGTCAAAGGGTGTTTTACTAGTCTGCATTAGGTAAGTGGGCTGTTTAATCACCAACTTTGGTTTTCTTTCAGCAAGCGCTGTGTAATAATTTGTCCTTAGGAACCCCTCCGAGGCTTAAACTCTCTCTCTCTCTTCGCACAAATTCCAAGAAGATTAGCCATTAGATTGCGGAAGAGGCTACTACTGACACAAAATATTATGATGATGAGAAAAATGATATTACATTGAAATAATAATTAAGTGCTTGTAAAATGTATTTAAACAATTGTCAAATCGTTGAGAGTTATTACGCTCTCACAGATAATTACTGATAACTATGTGTTTTATAATTGGTGTGGAGATCTTTCTATCCGTTAAAATGTAAATGCAGTTAGCTACTTTATTTTGTTTCTCTTTTGTGTTATAATTTATTCAATAAGTTAGTTACAATCGCATTATTCTGATTATAAAATACAAAAAATATATATAAGTTAACAATTGAAAAGAAATGTAAATAGAGTAAGAGAAAATAGAAATAATACTGGAGAAAGAGTGAGTTAATTAACGCAAACGAAAACAGACGTCCATCTTTTAATAAAATTGAGGGTGGCAATAAACTATTATTTTACTTAATGGTGACTGCAATTTAATTTCTGCTGTTAAGATATTCATTAGTTTCAAAGGAAATAAAAATATTATTTAGTGTAAACAATTTAGTGATAATAAAAGCGCATCTGTTAATATCTATTTTTTTAAAGAATAAAAATAATTATGCAGCAGGTGTAGTAAATTTTAACATCATAAACTGTAATTACAGAACAATATTTAAGGTTTACATGCGATAGACAGAATAAGGTTCAATAACTGCAAACCACAATATAATTTATGGACTCAAAATTAGTTAATTGTATTTTAAACGCTTCTGTATAAAATTTTATTTTTCTTGCGTGTGTATTTATTCTAAACAAAAATGGCTTTAATACTGCCATGTTGACATAAAACAAGAAAACACAATAGCCTACTAAAGAAAACAAAATATTTGTAGCATCATTAAGGAAATGTTTTTTGTTCATATTTCAGATGCTTCTAACTGGCAGGGTTGTTGATTCCATTGTACACTGTAAACACTCTATTTACAATTGTTTTCACTCTCTATGGTTTGACTGTAATTCCATCTAGAAATTGTTTACTCAAATGTCAAGGTAACAGTTATGTTACTTGATCACGTGGATAGAAATGTTTAGTAACGCAGAAAGCAGCAGAAATAAGAGAAAGCAACAGCGTCAACAGCATTACAAGCATACAGCATTCACGATATTAAATTGATGACTTGTTGGGCACTTGGTGAAACATATTAATACAAAGGTTTTTAAAAGTATATAAGCACTTGGTACGTTTACAGATTTTATTTAACTCTGACAGCTGTTTCGACTTCTGAAGTCATTGTAAAAGAGATGAGTGAACACTAAACAGAGGATGTAAGGTTTGGTTGGACATCTGATTATGGCGTGTATCGGAACATGTGTGAGGTGTGAAGAAGGCGAGGGGGTTGCAGGAGATAAGGAAAGGTCAAGTGTCTGTAAAAACTAATTCAGACTAAAATAAGTTTTGTATTACAGCATTCTTTTGGTAAGCCCTTGATAGTACACTCAAAATAAAATATTCTGCTATCCCCTATAAAGAATACGAACTTCTACGCCAGTAAATCTATGTTTCATAATTTACAAAAAACTAGCATTCTTAAAATTAGTGTTTGCAGTATTCAAATCAAAATCGATGTAATCATTATATTACCGTATTCCAGTTCCGTCTTGTGACTGCTTGTAGCTTTGTGACGCGTTTCACAATGATCGCTTCAGAGACAAGAATCCCTCATAAGAGTTGGTCACTGACATCTTGTGTAAGTCAATGTCCGTCCACACACGACACGGTGTACAATGTTTAAGTAGCATGTACGCAAATCAGTATATATTGTTGATACGTGCCGAAACGCGTCACAAAGCTGCTAGAAGTCACAAGACGAAACTGAGGTAAAGTAATATAATAATGTAACATCAAACACCATTCATATCCAATTGGCCTCAAATTTTTACAACTTTGATAGTCGACATCAAATTACTTTTAAAATAAGATGTCGACTATAATAATTGCTTGTTTCTCTCTGCTATAAAATCCGTTATATAAGGATTAGGAGGTACTAAACTTCTGAGTGATATAAATAGGGGGTTCTCTGCGTAAGAGTATACTGTTATTACTTTGACATAGAAGACATTTATCCTCAGTTTCAAAATATATTTATGAAGATGTAAGGAATGCCTTTTATATTTATCTGATCACTATAGACAGAGCGTACAAGAAGCAATTAAAGTCTTGTGATAAATTGAACCGGAAAAAGTCTTAAATAAACCCTATATAAAGTGCAATATGGTAATGAATTTGCCCCTAGCTCTGCTGTTCTTGCTAAATCTGATTGGTACAAGCTCTATACGCTGTTTTACGGGGCTGTACTTTCTGGCACACAGAACGCTGTTTTCGTGGTATTTTTTGGCTTGTGGTATGTAAAATAGCTTCACTATACACTGATTTAGTTACGAATAATTGTAAGAACAATTATAGTAATATAATAATACTCTTATACTAGCTCTTATAATAATATTCTTTTACAAAATCGTGAACATAATAAAATTTTAAATACTTTATAACTTTACATTGTACAGACGATGCAATACATGTGTTAAACGGTTTACATTAGCTTATGCACATGCAGTACAATAACTATAAGAATAATTAATTTATATCTGCCTTTGAATATATCCCCTCACTAAATGTTACATATGAATATCATTTTGAATTTAATTATTCTTTTATTCAATTAAATACATAGATTATTGACTACAAGAAACAAAGTCAAAGAAGAAGACGGTACTTGTTATTAAAATAGAATTGTCTTTATTTTGTTACTATGCTTCCAGGCACAATCAATTTCAAAACATGATTAGACATTTCTAACGAAATATAATTTCCTGACATAGTATTAACATGAAAGTAAAGAAATATAATATTACAGACTTCCAAACAAGTAAATATTTTGAATAATAAAATATATTTATTAGATGAACTCTAATAACCTTTGTTCGAAATTCTTCTATTCTCCGTTTTTGGGGAAATTACACATTTTTTAATATCAAACCCCTTAAAATGTTACAAGGAAAGATTTAACAAACTAGAGTTAAATGTAATAATCGATACATACATTTAAATTTACAACTAAAACGGTAGCGTAGATTGTAAAAATTACAAAATATTGTACTGATTGTTAAAAAATAATAATTTATTATGATTCATTTTAATTTAAAATTTAATTTAATTACACAGAAATAATTTTTATTTGAAATCGACTTTCTACAGGCAATGAAATATTCGAATTTTGTGATTCCCAAACTACGTACTAATATATTAATTATATGGCTTAGAAATTAAAATCAGTAAGTTTTCATTAGTTGAAGACTCGGCAGAAAAAAAAATTTTAAGCAAAAACAGGTAATGTCACCTATTATACGAAATTTATGAGGGCACAACCTATAATGTAGCCCTATGGTTTATAGATTTCTAAAAGTAAAACTACAATTTTTTTACCTCATATTTTTTTTACAATTTAACGTGCCATAATGAGTTTCGGATTAGAAAAACATTAGAAGTGACGAATTTCAATAAGCTAAGCTTATTTTTATTATCACTTGCTCTTGATAATGTACAATAAGTAACCGGAAACTTTTACCGACAATTTGGTAATCAATTGTATTACAATTTCCGAATCTAATAATGAGATGTGAAGCTTGGAAGCGTTAATTCGAGAATATTATAGTGATTTTCAACAGCGTTATTTCTGTTCGTTTCCTGAAAATTTATGGTTCTGTTATTTGTTCAAATACCAGTTTTAAGTAAGGAAGGAATTTTTTTGTAATTATGTTTCCATAAATATTTCGGTAATATTATGGGTTTACGTTATGCAATTTCTTTTGTATTTGTATTTAATTATTCTATATTATATAGGTTGATAAGACATCTTTAAGAATAGTTTATATAAACCTTTTATATTAGATTAAATTCCTACGTATTACATTACGATAATTACAAAATAATTTCATAAACGTTCCTTGATGCAGAATATACGTTTTCACGCATACTTTCGTAGTGTGTGATTAATTAAACTATCACACTTTGTACGTTTTAACTTATCAGTCCTCCCAGACTGTGTATACGTACGTGGACCAGTTAATTCATCCAGACCAATTTAGTCATAACACTACATCCTTGGAAGAGTTGTAGATAATGTGGCAAAACCACATTTTGTATACAACTTTGATTGTGCGTCAACATGTAACAACATGTCAGTTTCTTTTGGTTGATATTTTACGCGGGACTTTATTAACACTAGGCCAGAAAGTGCGAAATGAGCAACGATAAGTACAAAATTTGTTTATGTGCCTAGAGAACATTTCTTCATAAAAATAGTAGCTGGTCAAATCTCACAATCTTTAAATGCGAAGGGACGGAGAATATCCGCACACTTTCCAAACAGAAGTAATTCGTAGAGACACATTAGAGAAACACTGTGAGTCCGATAACTGTCAGCTGGTGCGATCTGTCTTAGTCAGCCGTCAGCTTATAAGCTTATCTGTCAACGTGTAATTACCAGGGCTTACGCGCCCGCTGAGTAGGGATCGGCATAAGTCAGCGGCGGCAGCTTTGCTACACAAAATTAATTAGATTTGGGAACACAAATTACGATAATTAAATCTAAAGTTTTCGTTTCGTATATCCACTAAAAAGTAAAAAGAATATCATGACCATAATGGTGGTTATAAAGATAATAGATATTATTAAGTTAATAATGATGTGTCATTGATAATGTTCTCGGGAGTTGCGACGAAACAACGTATTTACCTGTTCTTACCCGTCAATTGCGCCCTGCACTTTCGCTTGATTGCAACTGACAGAATCTGTGGCGGCCAATAGAAGCGTTTCTGTTCCTAACTTTGATAAGGTTTAAATTATGTGACCATTTATTTATGCGTGTAAACTATGTCCTCCAATATTTTTCTTGGGTTAAGTTAGGTTAGGCTAGCTTCTAGTGTAGATGTTATTGTAGATCTTGGGAAAGCAGTTGAAAAATACATGTTACGAAGAGTGCTAGAGACGTTCTGAATGAAATGTCCAAGCATTTTTACTTCCATGTTCCATAAGGAAATGGGAGTATGGTGATGGCGAAAAAAATTGTGTTCGAGATAAGGGCTGATTCTGATTGTACTACCCTCAAAACATAAAGAAAAGCCATTTTCTGAAAAGTGTGTGTGTCTGTCTGTGTGTAGAATATTTTCTATGGCGAACGATCACTGCCGCAAATTCTCACAGAATCAAATAATGTTTTGCATATGTGCCTGAGTTGTAGAGAGTTCAAGCTCTGTTGATTTTGGTGAAAATCGGTTAACGGAAAGGGGTAGTTTTACCTGCCATGTTTTATGTTTTAACAAGAATAAAGTACTTAAATTTGATAAATAAAGTATCGTTAATAGAAGGTCAAAATAATCCGCTGTAGAAAGGTAGACGAAATATCTATAAATAAAAAGAGTAGTTGATGGGGGAGGGGTAATTTTCTATAAATGAAAATGATAGTTGAACGGGAAGGGGAAAATTTTACATGTGTGTAATACGTTATCGGCAACAAAGAAGTAGTTTGTTGTAATAATTCCTTCCCGCGGTGTTTGGCCGTGATCCAATGTTCTCTGCAAAACCAGACGTTCCGGCAGTGATATATACTGCCATCATCAGTGAAAATAGAGTTCACTAACGTGAGGTGGTATACTTTAGTGACCACAGTACTGTGGTTAAGGCTGAAGAAAGAAAGCAGCAAGAAGTAGTTTCTATTGAAATATTTCATTTCGAAAATAATTTTAGATATAAATCTTAGAACATGGAAGTCATGTATGGTTCTCCATACCGACATCTTATTTATGTAGCTAATAAGGATGTGACAAAATGTGTTAATGATGGAATAGGTGATTATAAGTTTTGTTATGTGGTGGGCTCATTGGGTTCGTTTGGAAGCGTGACCTTCACCACCTATGATAACAACCAGGGGTCTTTGTGTTGACATAAAGAAGTGTGGTGTCTGGAGCCATTTAATTCCAAATGTTCATACCGAGTTAATGATGCAAAAGTTCCACCATTCCTCTGATTTCCTCTCCACCTGACTTCAATCGACATAGATCTATAATCTACATCTGGCATCCCTTGTGACACGATTGAAGAAAACGTCTATTAGTTGAAGTAAATAGAACCAGAACGTGGTGGATGCTTGACTCGACAGTGTTTCTATCGATAGTTGCAACACAGTTCGGAAAATTCCATACGTTCCAGAATTTTTCTTTGCTGCCTGTGAGTTGATCTTGTGGTTGTACTGGCATGTGGATATTGTAACTTGTCTATTTTTTAAAACAATCTTCGTGTTCAATAAATTTATTAATGTTTGTTACAAAAAAAAATTTTATAAACAAAATTTCTTTAATTCAATTAGTTTATTCGTTTAATTTTGGTTTCCCAATTAATTAATGCACTGTTCTTAAAAATTTAAGAATTCGTTGAAGTCTAGACGATCCCTGTCAAACGCGGTAAAATTCTAATTTGAATAATTATTAAGTAATGTTGCTTTCGATTGTGGAATCGATTCACCCAATAGTAGACTAGCTGTGAGTCACCTTCTTCAAAAAGTTATTTCAATTCTTACTATGGCTTCTTCCTGTTATTAAATGCTGAAATTCATTAAATTATATTTATCTAATAAATAAAATTCTATTGCTGCATTAACTCTTGGGTTTTTATTTAATTATTTGTTTTTTAATTTTGAAATGTTACTACATCGACTTTGTCTCTAGGGTCGAGAATTACAATTGCTAGTTGTGTTGAAAAATTCTTTACAACACATATTAATTTTAAAGTTCTTTGAACTATTAAAAAAAGTCAGAATGCCGTAGTGAAGTACAATACTTACAAATTAATCTTAATTTCTATCAAAATTTACATGAGAAACTGAATTTTGTATAAGTAATATTGTATAAATAATGTCTACTTAGTTACCGAAGCTCACTAGCACCGCGTGGGTTGGTTTGACATGAAAGCGTCACTTCTAAAAGTATTTCATCATGGCCGCCATCAAGACGTTCGTTATTGTATTAAAGTTCATACACCAATTTCCCTTAATATGAAGGGAATTATATAAAGTATTTTACTGAATTAATAGTTATTTATTCGTTTTATTTCACTGGAGTGTTAATTAATATTGTCTGTGATAATTTTCTTAGTGTGGTGTGATCGCTAATGTTGGGTTATATGACAACGGTTTCCTCATCTTGATGGTTGAACAAATATTATTATCGGTTATTAGTTTTGCATAATTATTGTGTTCCTTTATGTGTTTCTTCTTTTGTTTCTTATTATTGGTTTCCTGTCTTCTTAAATCTTCATTATTATTATTATTATTTTTATTAATTTTGAATTTTTATTTTTTATAACCTTGCACACTCAGAGTTGATTCTTTAGTAAACTTTTATTCTGCCATACATAGGGCTAACCCGTTCTTCTTTCGTGCTAACAATACAATGTCCACCTTTTTTTTCGAGTTTGAATACTTTGACCAATTTTTCTAATTTCTGATTGGCTAATTTGACAGAATTTTGGGGTCACATGACCTGATACTTCTTACAAAACATGATTTTTTACACCCTAGTACATATTACTCTCTATTTGTTAAATAGTTTATCTTAATTTAATTTACAGCATGTTATTCTTTGTTTTATTACAATTAAAATGAAACCAAATATGGCCTGTATGTGTGTCATAATATGTGTTCTGTGTTTTTACAAAATTATGCTGTTTATGCCATTTGGATCCTTTGACCATCACAAATTCATATTATACTTCTGGAATTGGTCATTACCTTTGATTTGTTAGGGAAAACAATCTAAAAGTGGCAATTTTATGGTTTACCTGTTTTAATTCCTAGTGTTTTACACTTTTGGTTATTTATTTTTTTTTTATAAGTTAATTTCTATGTTTACGTGATTCATTGCTTGTCTATGTTTTGTTGTTTGTGTATTTTTTGTGATTATATTATTTGTTTGTTAGTTAATTTAAAAAATCTTACAATTAAATACAAAATTCCTCTGAAAATTACAAATTAATCTCCTCCTTCTACATTAACATTTCTTAACAAACCATTTAGTCCTATTCCATGCTTCCATGGCTAACATTTTTTAACAAATTTCTTCTAACATCAACATAGATTTTATAACATAGTTAAACATATAACATAACATAACAACTGGTTATTAATATTAAAATTATTTCTGTCATATCATCTGATATGTTGCGTAACTACTAGTTCCATTCAATTTGACTAGTTATTTACTATAGTAATTAGTTAATAAGCCTTAGGTATTAGTGTTCCCTAAAAGAAATAATATTGTTTATCACCAAAACAATTGGGATTCAATTATTTACCTGGGTTATAACCTATGACAATAATGGTCATCACCAAGATTGATCATTATAACAAAATTATTCTGAAAAAATGAAAAAACAATAATAAGCTTAATGCTTCATGTATGAATATGTAAGTACCCTTGGTTATTAAACATTATTATCCTTCCAAGATTGTTTATACTCATTTTATATTTCTCACTTTTGTGTTTATTCACTCTCTTTTTCTTCTCTACACTTCACTTTTACATTTGGCACTTCACTTTTTTTTCTTTATTGATTGTAGTTTACACTGGTATTACTTTTCCTTATTTAATATAGTTCACAATACTGTTTTCTTATAAGGTAATATACATAAAGTTTTCTTATTAACTAATGTATTGTACAGGGTCCGTCACGGGAACCGCATGTTTTTGTATTTGGTAGTACCGTCGAGGGGTTGGCATCAGTGAGTGTGGGTTGGCCTTGATTTGTTCGTTAGAGTGGGAAGTTTAGTTGCCTTCATGTCGTGGAACGTGGAGCATCGTACGTTCGCTCTCCGGCGGTTTTTCGTAAACAATGAGTCAGTGACGCAGACACAACGTGACTTTCGCACCCATTTTAATATTCTGGTCCGCCGACCTGTTCCAGACCGCAACACCATTTTGAGATGGTTTGAAAACTTCAACACAACTGGCTCCGTAATGAAGAAAAAACCACCTGGCCCTGTCAACACAGCCCGTACGCCCGAAAACATCGGGCGAGTTAGGACGTCTGCGATACAGAGCCCTAAACGGTCGGTTCGCAAGCGTGCTGCGAGTTTAGGGGTTAACGAGTCAACAGTGCGAACGATTCTGCACAAAGATCTTCATTATCACCCATACAAAATTCAGGTATGTCAGCAACTTAGTGTAGGTGATTATGAACAGCGTCGTGTCTTTTGTGAAACCATGCTTGAAATCATGGTCAATAATGAAAACATGATTTTTCTCATGAGTGATGAAGCCCATTTTCATTTAAATGGGTTCGTTAACAAACAAAACTGTAGATATTGGTGTAATGAAAATCCTCAGATATTACATGAGTCCCCTCTTCACAGCCCAAAAGTAACAGTATGGTGTGCAGTTGGGGAGAAGGGCATTATTGGCCCGTCATTTTTTGAGGAAAACAACATTACTGTGACTGTTAATTCAGAGCGCTACATTACCATGCTCCAAACCTTCTTCTTCCCATAACTTCGACCTCGCAGATGGGCAATGAGGAGAGTATGGTTTTAACAGGATGGTGCAACTGCACACACAGTTCGTAATTCAATGGCTGTCTTACGGGATAAGTTTCCAGGCCACCTTATCTCCAGATATGGCAATCTTCGCTGGCCTCCTCGCTCCCCCGATCTAAGCTTATGTGACTTCTTTTTGTGGGGATATCTCAAGTCCCGAGTATATGTTAACAAGCCACGCTGCCTTGAAGATCTGAAGACGACAATCCAGGAGGAAATCGTTCGTATTCCACGTCAGATGTTAATTAACGCTACTCGGAGTTTTCGGGACCGGCTTACATCATGCATAAACATAAATGGCCAACATCTGAGCGACGTGATCTTCAAAACATAAATGAACAATGTAAATTTCCAACATACACTATGTATTGTCATAAATAAAAATATTTTTTAAGCCAAACTGACAAAGTACATCTTATTTGAAAACCATGCGATTCCCGTGACGGACCCTGTACTTCTTAGTTATGTTGGTTTCTTTATTTCTTTTAACTTTTTAAGTTTTTTATTATTTTTTATTATTATTATCATCTTTTTTCCGATTGGGTTTGTCTTACGTTTACTCCTATGGGCTCATCTGTTTCTGTCACGTTACAGTATCTACAAGCCGACACGACATAGATTTTCACGTTTCAATCGCTGTCCATCCTACATGTTTCCATACAAAATGAAAAGGTAAGGGCTTTAAACAAAACTCCAGTCGCTAGAAATCGAAACAAACAAACAAAAAACTTGCTGACGAAAGAAAAAGTTGTTTTCCTCTTAATTTGTTGCTATGTGTTATGATTCATATAATAACGTATCCTCCGTCAAAAGAGTGTTCTGTTGTTTAGCAACGTAATGTTGGGTTTTGTTATCAGGTGTTTCACAACCAGGTATTCAACAATGTATGCTAGCGGAGTGCGGAAAGTCATGTATGAACCTTGAAATGCTTTTTTTTATGCTTACAAGTGGGTAGAGCGTTTTAAAGACTGCCGTGTCAGTGTCGAGAATATTTATATATAAACAAACAGAATCACACACACATACACACACAAATGTTATATTAACAAATATATTTATACTTCGTATTGTTTAAATTAGCAGCCATCCTTACTTTTCTTTTATAAAATTGCTAAACTGCTATAATTGTTTTTATTATTTAGACAAAGCTTTCCGTCATTACTGACATCTTCAGGTCTTAAACAACGTCTATCAACTGTACGTTGTAGGCTTTTATACTTTAGGCCCCTCCCCTTATGTCATCGCCCCTCCTATTGGTTCTAGCTGCTACCGCTCTTCACGGGAACTTTGTCTACCTTTTTCCGTTAGGCATTTTTCTAACGTCCGTCAAATTGTTTTAAGAATCTCCCGTTAATTTCTTCATTCTTGACTTATAACCTTTTGCATTTCGTCATTTTTTAGTGTGTTATTCTTATTATTTTAATTTATTTTTGTTTATTGTTTAATATATAATAAAATATTTCTTCATTTGTAAAATCCACTTTTATATTCATTAATTTATTTTTATCTTCTTTTTTAACTTTAAGTATTTCTAGTTCTTCTATTAATTTTCTTTTTTGCGGATTGTTTTCTATTTTTATTATTTCCATATTTTCCTTGGGATTTATGAATTTATGGCCTGATTCGTTGAAATGTCTTGCATAAATGTCTTGAAATGTCTTAATTTAGATGTCAAATTAAGTTACATAAAAAAGAAATGCCATTAAGACCTATAGTATCATTTATAAATTCGCCAACATACAAAATATCAAAAGAAATAAGTAAAAGAATCAAAATGGCATATGAAAAAGAAGAAATCCACAGCATAGAAAATAGTAAAAAGGTAATAGAAAGATTAAAAGAAATTACCATAACAAATAAGACAAAATTAATGTCATTAGATATAAAAGATATGTACACCAACATACCAATAGCAAAAACAGTAGAAATAATAAAGAAAAACAAATTAAGTAATGTAGAATGGAAAAACGAAATAATAGAAGGATTAGAATTATGCCTAAACCAGAACTACTTCAGATTTAATAACAAATTTTACATACAAGAAAATGGATTACCAATGGGATCACCGCTTTCACCATTAATGGCAGAGATATTCATGAATAGCTTTGAAATCAAAATTTTAAAATATATAGATAAAGAAAGAAGAATTAAAAAATGGATCAGGTATGTAGATGACATACTAATAGTTTGGGAAGGTGAAGTAAATGAATTTAAAAAATTTACGAAACAACTAAATAACATAGAAAAAACAATAAAATTTCAAGAAGAAATTGGAGGATTAGAAATTAATTTCCTGGATATCAATATTAAAATTGAAGATAACAAACTCAAATTCGATATATATAGGAAAGAAACATACTCAGATTTAATAATTCCACAAGAATCATATCATCCAGTAAATTATAAAATGGCAGCATTAAATTCATTTTGCTATAGAGCTATAAATTATCTAGAAAATGAAGAACTCAAACAAAAAGAATTAAAGAAAATACAACAAATAGCAAAAAATAATAATTACAACCCTAAAATAATTAATAGAATAGTTAAGAAAATAGAGGAAAATAAAGAAATAGAAAATAACAAAAAAGAAAAAACAAATGAAGAAAAGAAATATAAAGGAGCAATAACATACATAGGATATCAAACAAAAATGTTACAAAAATGTTTCGAAAAATATGAAATACAGATAGGAATAAAGAAAACGAAAAATGTATTCGAATATATAAAAAATGATAAAACAGAAGAAATTCCATTAACAGAAAAAAGCGGCGTATACAAATTAAAATGTGGGGAATGTAATAAGATATATCTGGGCGAAACTGGAAGAAAATTTAAAATTAGAATGAATGAACACGCAAAAGGAGAAGGGGTTAGAGTAACGAACTCACTATATGCAAGACATTTCAACGAATCAGGCCATAAATTCATAAATCCCAAGGAAAATATGGAAATAATAAAAATAGAAAACAATCCGCAAAAAAGAAAATTAATAGAAGAACTAGAAATACTTAAAGTTAAAAAAGAAGATAAAAATAAATTAATGAATATAAAAGTGGATTTTACAAATGAAGAAATATTTTATTATATATTAAACAATAAACAAAAATAAATTAAAATAATAAGAATAACACACTAAAAAATGACGAAATGCAAAAGGTTATAAGTCAAGAATGAAGAAATTAACGGGAGATTCTTAAAACAATTTGACGGACGTTAGAAAAATGCCTAACGGAAAAAGGTAGACAAAGTTCCCGTGAAGAGCGGTAGCAGCTAGAACCAATAGGAGGGGCGATGACATAAGGGGAGGGCCCTAAAGTATAAAAGCCTACAACGTACAGTTGATAGACGTTGTTTAAGACCTGAAGATGTCAGTAATGACGAAAAGCTTTGTCTAAATAATAAAAACAATTATAGCAGTTTAGCAATTTTATAAAAGAAAAATAAGGATGGCTGCTAATTTAAACAATACGAAGAATAAAACATGCGAATTGCAAGCAGATAAATATAAAAATGTAAGGGAATTTTTTAAGTATTTAAAAATTAAAGCAAAATTGAAAAAAACGCTAGGGAAAATTTGGTTTAATAAACAGTGTTTAATTAACAAAATAACTCCAAAATACGCAAAAATTAAAATTAATAACAAAAGCAAAGTAGCAAACCAAGTGAAGAACATGGCGGAAAAAATATGGATAAAACTTGAAATTAAGAACTTATACAGTAAAATAAATAAATATAACAAAGAAATGTATCAATTATATCAAAAATTATATACAAGTTACAATTATATAGAAATAGAAGAAATGAGAAAAGAGTTTGGTGAAAAATACATAGAAAAGAAAATAAGAAAAATGGAAGAGAGATTAAATAAGAAACTCAAGGAATTAATGGAAGGAACAAGAAATAAAAATAAAGAAAAAGATAAAGAAATAAAATTTGCTGAAAAAGTATTAAATTTAACAGAAACAAAGTTTACAGAAAATGAACATAAATTATTAGGGAAAAGTTTAAAATTTGCAACAAAAACAAACATAGATAAAGAAAATACAATAATAGAATGTGAAGAAATAATCGATAAAATAAAAAATGAAGAAACTAAAAAACAATTAAGAAGTGAAGTAAAAGAAATAGTAGAAAAAATATGTAAGAAAAACAAAAATGTAAGAAATAAAAACGAAACACAAATAAAAAGAAATATAAGAGAATTAAAAAATAAAATCACGGAGAACAATTTGATAGTTATAAAAGCCGATAAAGGTAACACAGCAGTGGTAATGAACAAAAGAGATTATATCGAAAAAGCAGAACAATTTATACAAAAAGGACCATATAAAGAAATAAAATATGATTACACAAGTAAATTTCAAGCACAAACAAAGAAATTGATAAAAAAGACAACATATTTAACAGAATGGCAAAAGAAACAAAAAATAGAACATAATCCTGAAGCTCCAAAATTTAGATGTCAAATTAAGTTACATAAAAAAGAAATGCCATTAAGACCTATAGTATCATTTATAAATTCGCCAACATACAAAATATCAAAAGAAATAAGTAAAAGAATCAAAATGGCATATGAAAAAGAAGAAATCCACAGCATAGAAAATAGTAAAAAGGTAATAGAAAGATTAAAAGAAATTACCATAACAAATAAGACAAAATTAATGTCATTAGATATAAAAGATATGTACACCAACATACCAATAGCAAAAACAGTAGAAATAATAAAGAAAAACAAATTAAGTAATGTAGAATGGAAAAACGAAATAATAGAAGGATTAGAATTATGCCTAAACCAGAACTACTTCAGATTTAATAACAAATTTTACATACAAGAAAATGGATTACCAATGGGATCACCGCTTTCACCATTAATGGCAGAGATATTCATGAATAGCTTTGAAATCAAAATTTTAAAATATATAGATAAAGAAAGAAGAATTAAAAAATGGATCAGGTATGTAGATGACATACTAATAGTTTGGGAAGGTGAAGTAAATGAATTTAAAAAATTTACGAAACAACTAAATAACATAGAAAAAACAATAAAATTTCAAGAAGAAATTGGAGGATTAGAAATTAATTTCCTGGATATCAATATTAAAATTGAAGATAACAAACTCAAATTCGATATATATAGGAAAGAAACATACTCAGATTTAATAATTCCACAAGAATCATATCATCCAGTAAATTATAAAATGGCAGCATTAAATTCATTTTGCTATAGAGCTATAAATTATCTAGAAAATGAAGAACTCAAACAAAAAGAATTAAAGAAAATACAACAAATAGCAAAAAATAATAATTACAACCCTAAAATAATTAATAGAATAGTTAAGAAAATAGAGGAAAATAAAGAAATAGAAAATAACAAAAAAGAAAAAACAAATGAAGAAAAGAAATATAAAGGAGCAATAACATACATAGGATATCAAACAAAAATGTTACAAAAATGTTTCGAAAAATATGAAATACAGATAGGAATAAAGAAAACGAAAAATGTATTCGAATATATAAAAAATGATAAAACAGAAGAAATTCCATTAACAGAAAAAAGCGGCGTATACAAATTAAAATGTGGGGAATGTAATAAGATATATCTGGGCGAAACTGGAAGAAAATTTAAAATTAGAATGAATGAACACGCAAAAGGAGAAGGGGTTAGAGTAACGAACTCACTATATGCAAGACATTTCAACGAATCAGGCCATAAATTCATAAATCCCAAGGAAAATATGGAAATAATAAAAATAGAAAACAATCCGCAAAAAAGAAAATTAATAGAAGAACTAGAAATACTTAAAGTTAAAAAAGAAGATAAAAATAAATTAATGAATATAAAAGTGGATTTTACAAATGAAGAAATATTTTATTATATATTAAACAATAAACAAAAATAAATTAAAATAATAAGAATAACACACTAAAAAATGACGAAATGCAAAAGGTTATAAGTCAAGAATGAAGAAATTAACGGAAGATTCTTAAAACAATTTGACGGACGTTAGAAAAATGCCTAACGGAAAAAGGTAGACAAAGTTCCCGTGAAGAGCGGTAGCAGCTAGAACTAATAGGAGGGGCGATGACATAAGGGGAGGGGCCTAAAGTATAAAAGCCTACAACGTACAGTTGATAGACGTTGTTTAAGACCTGAAGATGTCAGTATTGACGAAAAGCTTTGTCTAAATAATAAAAACAATTATAGCAGTTTAGCAATTTTATAAAAGAAAAATATATTTATAATATGAATAGCATATCCAGATATGAATTTTTAGACAATTTTACGTTGGGTTTCATTGCAGAAACAGAGGGGAATAAAATTGAAAAATGAAGAATGAACACAGAAAGGAGTTAAATAACAGAAGAGCACAGACATGGAGAACACTGAGGCCCAAAGTATACATAATGATTGTGTTTATTTTAAATTATTCTTTCTCGCACAGCCGACTGAATGACTATACAAACAACAAAAAGAACTAAAAATAATAATCTTATTAATGATGATAATAACAATAGTAATAATAATTATTATTATTAATGATAATAAACGTAATTATTATTATTATTATAACAATGAAGACAGGTAACATGATTTTAAGGAAATGAACATGTCAGGTGACACCCTAACAATATTAATATATTAAGGCAATACACACTTTTTTAGTAGTTTAGCGTGCACCCTCTTCTTAATTTGCTTCAAACACCGAAAGTGTTTCTAACGTTTTTAAAGTAACATTTTTCTAGTGCCTTCGTAATTCTCTCACTAAAGATCTGTAGCAAAGTATCCTGACAACTCAAACAAGTTATCAGTGACATCGTTAGGTATATATCAAGTGAATATAATTTCATAATTGCATACTCTGCGTGACTATAAATGATCTAATAACAGAAACTAAATGAAGAAAAACAAATTATAATGCAAAATGGAATATTTTGGTAGTAATAGAATATTTGTAGCCATACCTAGCTACGATATTTTTTAATATTAATTGCAATACCGTAACTGAATAACCGTATTATCAGAATAATTAAAATCGTTACATTTTGAGTCTTTGTGTGTGGTGTGTGTTGGAGTGCATCTGTCTGTCTCTGTCTGTTGGAAAGGGCGGTAGAGAGGGTGAGGTTAAATTGCCATACAGCATAAGATTAACATGTCTTCACAAGCAGCAAGTATAATTACCTCGACTAAGAACAGTATTTGTGTTCAACGTCTGTCAAGAGTGGGGAGACTGTCCCACTACAAAACCAGCAGCGGTGAGGGTGGGGAGGCCGGAGACAGTCAGTGCCGATTCTGTGCGCCAGCAGCAAGCAGTAAACTACATTATGTAAACTTTTTAAACTTGTATTATCAAGCAGTAAACTACTATACGTAAACTTGTAAACTCCATAAAAAATTTGGACTTTAAACAATATAGTGTTTTTACACTTAGTCACATTTTTGCGTGAATCTTATTTCACCTGCATTTTAAACTATAAACATTGGTGATCCTGACGTGACTTAATCGTTGTGTAACGTAAACGGAACAGTGTAAGGAATACGCCAGTGTGTGGAAGTGTAAACAGTTTAAGGCGTTATTCCAATAACGACGACACAGAACAGTTCGTTTGACCAGATGAGTTTCACAATATTACATATTTATTTAATTAAATATCACAATTTCACAAATATAGATTTATTATTTTTTTAAAAACTTTAGAATTAAGCGTTTAAGTTAAGGTCTAGTTTCAACTTAACGCTAACCCTTATAATATAGCCTAGACTATAAACAAACCTGTTACGCCACAGCTTGTGTGGCATCATTTTTAATCAAGCGTTGCGTCATTTTGTATGTGCGTAGGCAGGGCCCGTTTTTAAGGTTCTAGCCAGCCGTGGCGTAGCTTAGAGAACAAGGAGCACTTTGTCAGTGCTAACTAAATGTTACTGATTGCGTAATGACAGTTTTAAAATGACATTCGTAGTTAATGAACATTCTTTGTATTCTTGTTTATATTTTTATTCTTTGTACGCGATAAACTCTTAATTGTATTGCAATTCAACTCAACTCATGTAAAGATATTACACAATCTATTTTTGAACACAATAGATTATTAATAGATTATCAGTATCATTAACAGTTAAGGCAAATTATTATTATTTTACTTGTGTCTAAGTTGTTATAGTTATCAGTAGTATTATTTACGTTCTTATTCTTAGTTCATATTACCAGTACTTTTATTTTAATTTTTTTTATTATTTAGTTTATTATTACTGTACTTTGTAATCCCAATACTCGTTTAAGACAGAGAACGTAAAATGGATGCTGATATGAAAACTTAACACGTAAACTGGACAGGTAAAGGCGCGAGTAACTCGAATCAGAAATTTCGTTTTATCCTTTAGTCTTGAAAATCATTCATTGTCATCTTTAAAATCTAGACGCGAAAAGCTAGAAGAATGTTAGTCAGATTTCAATGCAGTTCAAGCAGAAATTGATGCATTTCCTAGACGATAGTAATTATCAAGATGATGAATACTCCGAATTTGAGAACGATTACTTTGAAACTAGAGACAAGATTGAAGACATTTTATCAACACATGAAAACAATAATATGTTGATAAACTCACACCCTCCTACAGAACAACTGGATGTAGCTGATAATTTTAAACTACCCGATATGCCTTTACCTTCGTTCTCCGGAAAATACGAAGACTGGACCGATTTTTACGATGTCTTTATATCTATGATTCTACCAAATGACCGAAAATACAAAAATTCTACTACCTACGCTCTTGTCTTTCTGGTGAAGCTTTAAGAACCATTAAAGGTTACCGCGGACAACTATGACATAGCTTGGACAACTCTTAAACGAGGATTCAAGAATAATAGACTCGTTATTAAGGCCCACGTACACGGTATTTTAAACTTCAAACGTCTTGACAAACCGCTTGCGTTGAAACTGAAACATTTATACGATACTGTCACGAACCATTTAACTGCGTTAAATAATTTAGGCGAACCAACAGATCAATGGGGTACACTTCTAGTGTTTTAATTACAGAGAAATTGAATTCTGAAACAAGGGACCGTTGGGAATCTTACCATGCAAAACATATTAGAGATGAGAACGAAGAATTAGATGTCGGTAACAAGATTAGTGGTTCACAGATCCCTAATAATCATTCCAAACCATATTCATTCAAAATATTAATGCAGTTTATTTATGAACAGTGCATGATACAAGAAGTCAGAGAAGAAAGCTACTCTACAGATATAAAAGTTCGCCCAAAGGAAAACAAACCCAAATTTTAACTCGCTTTTTCAGTAAACAAACCTTCATTCCATACAGTTAGCGTATCTAAACCTGCTTGCGCGTTTGTAAAGAAGGCCATACCGTACCACGTTTACCTGCAAACAGTTGTTGGGTCTTAACTTGTCTCAACGACTCGACAAAATAAAGAAACTGAACCTTTGTATAAATTGTGTAAGAATGGACACAAAACCATACAATACAAAAGTCCGCATAATTGCTAACAATGCGAAGGACGTCATCATACTGTACTTCGTAATGACGGACAAAAGAAAAAGGTTAACCCATCAAATCAAAATCATGTCATTCTGCATGTTCAAGCATCAGCGGTGAAGTACTTTTTGCCACAGCTATTATTCTTATTTTTGATAATCAAGATGACGCCTATCCTTGCCGTGCATTGTTAGACAGCGGTAGTCAGTCCAATATTATAAATCAAACACTTATATCTTCTTTAGGCCTTAGAACCTCCAAAACAAATGTGTCAATCAACTGTATTGGAAATAGAGGCGTTTCGACCAATTCATTTGTACGCACTAAAGTCAAGTCAAGATTCGGTAATTATGAAGAAGAAATTGACTTTCTGGTTCTAGGAAAAATCACTAATGATCTACCAACCTCTTCAAATCTCCCGACTTTAAGTATCCCTGACGGAGTGAATCTCGCTGACGATCACTTTTACAAATCGAGAGGAATTGACGTCTTACTTGGCGCAAGTGTCTTTCATAATACTTTACGAAAAGGCCACATTAAACTTGTAGATAACCAATACAGCCTTTGGTTGGATTGTTAGTGGCAAGCTAGCATCTGATTAGTCGACAAATAAACTTTATTCAACTCTGAACACGGTGTGTTTTACCTCCGTATCAGGAAATCTAGAAAATTTTTCTCATCCTTTTGGAAGATAGAAGAAATTCCAAATAAGCAGAAAAAATCCTATGAAGAGGAATCATGTGAAAATCACTATGAGGCGAACGTAAAACGTCAGCCAGATGGCAGATACTGTATGTTGTTAAACTTCCGTTTTCGACTGATCCAACAGCTTCTCTCGGTGAATCAAAGGATCAAGCCTTCGGGCGTTTTCTAGCCTTGGAACGTAAACTCAACAGAAATCCTGAACTCAAGGAGAATTATACTTTATTTCTAAACAAGTACCTAGAGAACGATGAAATGGAGAAGATTTCTGAGGAACCTGATAACGTATACTATTTGCCTCATCATCCTGTCCTGAAAGAGTCAAGCTCTGCAACCAAACTACGTGTAGTTTTCGACGCCTCATCGAAGACTTCTACAAATAAGTCACTCAACGATGTTCTCATGGTTGGTCCTACAATACAACGTCATTTAATCTCAATATTGTTGTCATTTCGTACTCATTGTTGCAGATATCAAACAAATGTACCGTACGGTGTTACTAGATGAAACTCAACGAGACTATCAAGGAATTCTTTGGCGTGATAGCACAACTGATCCAATTTCTACATATCGACTGAAGACAGTCACTTACAGTGTCGCTTCCGCTCCATTTCTCGCAATACGAACTCTATTTCAGCTTGCTGAAGACGGAAAGCACATTTTCCCTGTAGCTTCAGAGACTTTACAACACGATTTCTATGTAGACGATGTAGTGACAGGAACTGATTCGCTTGATCAAATTATTGAAGTGCAAAGACAACCGATAACTCTCTAATAAAGAGGAGGTTTTGAACTACGAAAATGGTGTGCGAATCACCATATGATCTTAAAGAATAACCCAAGTGAAAATATTGAAGCAGGATTCTTCATTGAAGAATCTGACAACAACTCAACCAAGGCCCTAGGTATATTCTGTGGGAGCCTTAAAATGACACATTTCAGTTTCATGTTAGTTTTTCTGAAACACCTAAGCTTGTAACTAAACGAGTAATACTTTCTGACGTTTCCAAAATTTTTTATCCTATTAGCCTTGTCTCACCAGTAGTCATCACAGCAAAATTATTTATGCAAGAAATTTGGTCTATAAAGGACTTTTGATGGGAACAGCCAGTTCCCCCCAACATACTGAAGAAGTGGAATGTTTATTGAAATTCATTGGAAGATCTAAACCAACTAGCCGTGGAAAGAAGAGTATTAAGTGGTACTTCCAATCAAGAATATGAGATACATGGTTTTGCTGATGCATCTGAGAGGGCGTACGGATCATATTTGTATATACGGACCATCCAAGAAAATAGTGATATAACAGTTAAACTATAATGTTCCAAGTCTCGAGTTGCACCACTTAAGCAACTAACTTTGCCCAGAATAGAATTATGTTCAGCACTTCTGTTGTCTCGGCTATTAAACAAAACTTTGAGTTCCTTGGAAAGGATACAAATTAGAAGTATCACTTTGTGGACTGACTCAACCATAGTGTTGCATTGGTTAAATTCATCTCCCAAAACTTGGCAGAACTTTGTAGCAAACAGAGTTTCACAGATCCATGAACTAACAAACAACTGTACTTGGAAACACGTCAGATCTCAAGACAACCCAGCTGATCTAATATCAAGAAGTGCGTCTCCTCAAACGCTCATAAAAAATAAGCTATGGTGGCACGGACCTCAGTGGCTGACAAGCACAAAGTGCAATTGGCCCAAGACAATTCTAACTACTACTGTTGATTCAAAATCTGAAGAGAGAAAAAAGAAAATTAACATACATTGTATTAATTCTTCATCGTATGAGTTGATTGAGAAATTTTCATCTTGGACGAAACTTCTAAGAATTACTGCTTTATGCCGACGTTTTATTAAGAACTGTAAAAATCCTTCAAACCGAACTATAGGACATCTCACACCGGAGGACTTGCACAATGCAGAATTAGTATGGATAAAATCAGCCCAACTTACATTCTCTGACGACATAGATAGACTTCAGAAAAAGAAGACTGTAAGCAATAACATAAAATCACTTGCACCATATGTAGATGAGATAGGCATTCTTCGTGTTGGTGGTAGACTAAACATGCTTTAGTATCTTCAGATTACAAAAACCCAATTCTGCTCCCACCTGATCATCAAATTACAAAATTGATATTTCATGAAACTCATATTGCCACACTTCATACGGGTCCTCAGGCACTTCTTGCAGCAGTAAGGACAAAATATTGGCCTATTAATGGGAAGGTGTTAGCTCGATCCATCGTAAGAAAATGCTTTAAATATAATAGGTCAATGCCAAGAGCAGCTAAACATTTAATGGGCGACCTACCTGCTTGCCGAGTTCAACCTTCTCGTCCCTTTGAAAATTGTGGTTTCGATTTCTGCGGCCCTTTCTACTATCGGAGAGTTTTACAACGAAAATCTCATCCTGTAAAGGCACATGTAAGGCTCTTCGTCTACCAAGGCTATTCATTTCGAATTGGTATCAGATTTAACAACGAAAAAATTCCTAGAAGCTCTTGATAGAATGATGTCACGACGTGGGAAGATCAAAAACATCTACTCAGATAATGGCATTAACTTTGTCGGAGCCAAGAATGAACTCTTCGTACTTCGTCAGCTATTTACTACTGAAAACCATCAATATCAACTCCAATCATTTTGTGCGTCTGCATCTATAAACTGGCATTTCATTCCACCTCACTCGCCACACTTCGGTGGCTTGTGGGAAGCGGGAGTTAAATCAGTTAAAGGTCATCTTAAACGAGTACTGCGAACACGTATTCTGTCTTATGACGAATTAGAAACATTACTCATTAAGATTGAAACTTGCGTAAATTCTCGAACTTTGACACCTTTATCCAATGATCCTAATGACTTATACCCTTTAACGCCCGCTCATTTTCTTATAGGTGAAACCTTATCATCTCTCCCTTTACCTGACTTGACGCACTTAAACATGAATAGATTAGACTACTGGCAACACGTTCAACAATTGTATTAGAATTTTTGGAAACGCTGGTCAAACGAATACTTATCTACATTACAACAGAGAAATAAATGGAGCAAGGATTTCCCCCCTCCCCACCAAGCTCTCCCGTGGTCATTCGAAAAGGTTTTAGACCACCACTACACTGGGAAATTGGCTGTGTCGTTGAACTTCACATTGGGTCGGACTGAAAAGCTCGTGTTGCTACTATCCGAACTTCTCGAGGTTTGACTAAATGAGCTCTCGTCAAGCTTTGTCCTCTACAAGATGATTGTAGTCTGCGCCTTCAACGGTGGCGGCATGTTAAACGTCTGTCAAGAGTGGGGAGACTGTCCCACTACAAACCAGTAGTGGAGAGGGTGGGGAGGCCGGAAACAGTGCCGATTCTGTGCGCCAGCAGCAAGCAGCAAACTACATTATGTAAACTTTTTAAACTTGTATTATCAAGCAGTAAACTTTTAAACTTGTAAACTCCATAAACAATTTGTACTTTAAACAGTATAGTGTTTTTATACATAGTCACATTTTTGCGTGAATCTTATTTCACATGCCTTTTCAACTACAAACAATTTGCATTCTGCTTACTTGGGGCTTGAGGCAATCGATTTACTTAGACTGAAACACCAATTATTTCTCTGTAAATTCAAAGTAATTCTGAGGTATCGAAGCAATATTTGTTTATTGAATACCGGAACGATACATAATAGGAAAATATCTACCAACATTCGTTTTAGGAAAGTCAATTAAAAATAATGACTAGTAATTAGTCACTGAACTACACAACTGATAAGGTGTTATATTTTCTTAACTCTGTAATTCTTCATTACATAGATTTAGGGAAAATAATGCAACGATATGTTACAGTTGCTTTCGTTGTAGTGTATATTGCTTAAATTGTTAATAGAGCATTTTGAAAAGTTTCCTTTTACAAGGAACGGTGCATTCGTCAATTCAGTAACTATGTCCTAAGTTAGTATCTGGCACTAAACTTAATTATATATGACACCACACAATGTAATGTAATATACTATATGTAATGTTTATCATAATGCATATCATTTTGAATAAACTAAATACTCTATTTAAGTTCTTACTCATTAGAACACATCGACAGGCTTACAATCTATCCTCACGTGTACTGTAATTACTATTACCAACTTTACGCTAAAGGGAAAGTTAGCAAACTTTGATGTACTAAACTGTATTAATGGGAAGAGTTGAACGCGTCTTGCGTCAGTGAAGCCTTGATAACTATTACACTACGATGTTGCTATACTATGAAACCTAACGCCTACACACCCCTTTCATGCTGCTGATAAATTACATATTTTATCGATAACTTATACTTTATTGTATTTAAGAAAGAATATTACTAAAGTCTTATAAAACAAAACAGATAATTATCAAATAAAGAGGACAGTTTTTATTAAGTACTGCCTTAATTTTTAAAAGGTAACTAATATTCTCGTGCTTACATCTTATAGAGAAAAGCTCTACAAGCAGATATAGGATAGGTCTGTATAGAATTGTGCTTGAGGTTTTTTAATAATAAATAGTACAATTGTTATTTTAATTGGACACAATCAAATAAAGTCTGATAGGTGTAAAAGTGTTTTCTGATTTCGCGTAATTGTGTCATATGTTAAGAAGACAAATATTATTATATTTTAAAATTCAGAAAATTTGATGTAAATATTAAAGTATTATTATGGCTAAACTAAGGTGTGTCATTTGCTTCAGCTTCGTAGTTGCATAATTATTAATACATCACCACAAATAAGAATTTATTTCGCTGCTATATTAGCACATGTATCACACGTGAATGATGTAAACACGGGGTTACCATTTTATTAAAATAAGTTGAATCTATTAAATAGTTACTAAAAATTATGTTTGCTCTACGCATATACATGTATGTATATACTTTATCTATGTGCGTACACAAAGGCACACATTTGGAACACATATAGGACTATAGTATAACATTGTGAAAAAATGTCACCACCATTCTGAAGATTGAGTCTTCACAACCGATCAAATAAACATTAAGTAAGTTATTTGTGCGAGTACATTTATAGAGTAATGTAACAGTTTCTTATTTCGTAATACATAAGCCGTTTACAAGCGTGAACATTAAGAAGAGTAAGAATTATGACGGCTAAGTGAATTTCTTTCTAACATTGACACCCTACATTGTGATTTTTTTTACGTGTAATGCAGAAACGTTTGGGACCAACGTCTTTGCGCTGTAATAATCTATCTAGAATAATGTCTCCATCTAACGCTATTTACTGTGTTAGCACTAGTAAAACAAAACAACTTTAGAATTCTGTAAATCTACCTCATCACCATTAAATAGGTTATGTCTCTTGAGGGAGCAGGTAACGTCTTTAGCAACGTGTAGTAGGCCTACATTCTACAATATCACTCTAAGGTAACACGTTGCACGGAATAAACATTCAGTGTTCGTCTTGAAGCTAGATGATGACGTAACGGATGATGAGAGATGATGATTCGTAGATGATGAAGATATAATTCTACAAGGAACAGTGCAGTTATCAATTAACTAACAATAATCACATAAATTAACTAATTTTCACTTACATATTTAATCTGCATCTTATCACTGAATCACACACAAAATTAGTTTACGTAATTAAAAAAAATTGTTTGGATTTAAATAGTGATTATAAATATTTTGTCTTTAATGTCGGATACATTATATTTAACCATCGTTACATTACAAAAATATGTTAGTGACATTGTGTACTATGTTAAGAATAACAAGCTTATGTAATTTCAAACAAATATTTTTATTTAATAATTAACTAAGTCCTTATTTCATTTACAAAAGTCTTCATAATTAGCCCATAATGTATTTTTAATCGGTTCGCCTTGATTTTGTCTTTTTAATTAAAATACCAAAAGCGGACTAGATATTAATTAATTGTGAATGTCAGTTTCCATATTATATCGTGTTAGCCATGTGTATACTTTTCAGCTATTCTTTACTTGGTCGTCAGTATAAGTCTTACTAAGTCGAAGTCTTACTAGTAGTCATGCTGTTGTAGAGTAATCCCTACTTACCATTACTTTCGTATGTTTTATTTATCCGTTTATCGAATGCCAATGTCACCAATTGTGGTGAATACGAGGATTACATTTTAATTTCCATTGGAATTATGGGATATAATTTGCCATAAATTACTTCCTTAGAATGCAATCTGATACTTCCTATCTGGATTAAGTAGTAGAGGCTACACTAACAGAAAATTGGCAACCGGTCTCGCAGAACAACACTGCGGTTTGAATCTCGTAAAAGCTTGCGCGTTATCAGTAACGTATTTTACCTTTTTTTAGTAATTAAAGAAAAGTGATTTTTTCAATAAAAAGGTGAAAGGTGAGGTATGATTTACCTCACTTTCCACTTTATGGGAAATTGTTTCTTTAATACTTACATTTTGAACCACGCCTACACTATGACGAAATCTAAAGTTATTCACAAAATATTAAAACACGTTAAAATAGAACCTGTTATTATATACTATTGACGCTATGTTATACCCATTGTTATATTTTTGTAATTAAAAATTAAGCTCTTTTTTTCATATTTGAATATGTATACTGCCGCCCATTGTAAATCTGGTATAGCATAATTCTCTTCTAGGCAAGTCGTATTCACATTTTGTCTTCCAGACAGACACAGACATATTTTCTGAATATTTATTTTTTCCGAGTGACAAAGTTAAAAATGTTAACCGTGAAAAACCTAAACCATTACGCAGCTTTGTTTTATGTTGCACAAAATACAATTCACGTGTAATCAACCTTTATCTCTTTGTCGGTCTATATTATTATAAATTACCAACAGAGGATAATGTTGATTTGGGGCAAATTATGTACAAAGTCAAATGTAAAGCTAATGTTTAAAATATCGTCTTTCTACGGATTTGAAACAAATTATTCATTAGTATATTACACCTGCTTAGTACGTTCTACTTCCTTAAGATTTATAGTATACCTTAATGTTTCTCTAATTGCAACCAACATTTTTTTACAGTAAAGTGTCGCATCTTGTTCAGTTACATTTCTTTTCGTCAATTAATTTTAAAACAGAAATTACACTATTGCATACCACTATAGAAAAAATCCCGATTAGCGATTTCAAGTCTAAACGTTGTAACGTCACAGAACGTTCCATAAAAGAAATCATTTACATAGTAAGTTATCTTAAGAGGAAAGTGAGGTGAACTGTATCGAACCCAAGTAGTCCTAAAAAATTGTGTAATTTTGTATAATAATTATTTCTACTAACATGAAAAACGACCAGACTTTCACTAAGACACAAACCCCATATATATTATTAAAGTGAATAACAGTGAAAAAACCATAAGACACTATAAGAGAGACAAATAATGTCTCTAATAATGTCTCAGTAATCAACCAAAATAAAGTCATTAATTATTAAGTTTTATAACTCTGAATAGAGTGTTAAGAACTATTTTTTGTGAATAAATGGACATGATCCATTATTATATTATGTAATGTAAATAAAATAAATGTATTAAATGATTTAAATACATTATTAGAAAGAGTTTAACCCTTAATTGCCCGGGCGGTTTGGCGATACAATTTTGCCCGGGCGGCGTACTGAGTACGCCAGTCCATTTGTTGGTCTGTCCCACCAAATTATCATCAACTGCTTGTAATTTTTTAACACGTTGACTTTGAATGACACACCATGTGTCATTTTGATAACAATTCCAAGTAATTCAGCTCCAGAAAATAAAACAATTTATTTTTCTCTGCTCTAGAACGTTTTTCGTTTCATAATATTATTTCTTTGTCCTTCAATGTAATTATCTTGGTTATAAACAAAATTGTAATTATCGTTTGTAAACAAACGAGCTAAGCCGTTGAGATAAGCCGCAACAAACAGAACACTACCAAGAGAACATGTTTTTTTTTTGCACAACGAAGTGAACGTGATAACATTGAAAAAGCCAAATAATAAAAAAAAACATGCGGGTAATTATATGCGTTTATTGAAACGAAATATGAAAGAGGAAATGGCTGTCCTACATATATATATATTTTTTTTTCTTACAAAAAGTTTCAAACAACATTTCAAAAATAAAAACAAAAGCACAAACAACGTTTTCAGTAATTATTGGCAATTAATCTTCGTCATCCAGTTCATTTTTATTGTCACATGCTCCGCAGAGATAAACTGTTTTCGCCAAATGAGTTTTGCATGTAAAAGCAGAACATGCTGAGCAACTAATCGTAGTGTAGTTGTTTTTTGCTCTTACGCATGAAGTGCGTCGTCCTTTTCCCTTTTTTGCGGGTGGTTGTATTTCCTGCTCCTCGTTTATTCCGTCCGAAGAAAGCACTCTACGAATTATTGCTTTTGAATGCACAGGTAGGCTTCGTAAGTTTGCACGATCTTGAAGGTGTGACTTCATAAGAGACGTCGCTAAGTTTTTCAAAAATATTCTTCTAAACTTGGGAGAAGCACTAGGTTCAGAGAAATTCAAAAGGATTTGTGCATTTATGCCTGCCACGTTTTGAAGCGCAAAAAAAGTTGCCATCGTCCATCTCTTTGTTTTACGGGCTACGGTGTAGTTGCCACCGAGTTGGTCTACTACATCCACTCCACCTTTGAACTTATTATAGTCCATGATTATTTTTGGTTTTTGTGTCTCTGAAACAATTTTATCATCGTCGTGCGCGGTGCTGAGAAGAATTACACATTTATTTTTTTTGATCATGTAAGAAACCATCGTGACATCTTTTTGAAAACAAAAAATTGAAGTTCCAACTTCTGTTGTTTTCGTTGGCTGTAATTGAAAAGGGATTTCTTTTTTGTTCGTTTTTAGTGTACCCACGAGGGTAATACCACTGGCGAGGAGAGATTTGGCTAAAGGATAACTAGTGTACCAGATATCGGTAGTCAGGTTTCTGTTAGAACCTTTATAGCGGCTAATCAGCCTATTGACGATATCCAAGCTCGCATTCGAAGCTTCATACGGTCCAGGAGGTTGAGTGCCACAGTACATTTCCAATTTCAAGCAATAAAAAGTTCGCGAATCAACAACTGCAAATATTTTTAGGCCATACTTGGCCGGCTTATTAGGAATGTATTGAATGAAAGAGCACCTGCCACGAAATGGCTCTAACTTTTCATCAACCGTCAGTTGATCCCCAGGCGAATAAAATTTATTACAGATATCATTGAAAGAGTCGTAAAACTCCCGTATTGCGGCTAATTTATCGGCTGTTTTTCGAGTTAGTTTTGTGGATGTGTCATCGAATCTTATGGAAGCTAGAAGGTATCTGAATCGTTTCAGCCCCATCACCCCTTGCAATATTTCAATGCCAGTGCCATCCCGAACCCATGCTTCGTCAAGATGTATTTTAGACATTTTTTTGTATCCTGATAAGAATAAAATCCCAATGACAGCCATTATTTCTGATCTGCTTGTGTCCTTTGCACTATTTTTTGAGATTTTCTTAGGGTTCTCCATTGTTATGTTACGCTGTATGTACATGTTAGTGTATTTCACTAGAGAATCAATCATGTCTAAGTTTATAATCTTCAAGAAAGCGGAAATTTCGTCTTTCACGTCGGCACAGTCTTTGGAAGCCGGAAGTACTTGTTTCACAATATTTTTACTAGGCGTACACGAAAATTTACTTTTTATAGGGCCCTTCTTCTTCCATTTATAAATTTCACTGATTTCCTTTACGACCCTTCCTCTTACTTTCTTCTTTTTGTAAATAGTTTTAGTAAAAAAATCGTTGTCATCGGTATCACTCACCTCGTCGTCAGAAGTCCTTGGAAGCGGTTGAGGAAGATCACCATCTATTTCGGAATCACTATTGTGGTGACTCTGTTCGATAATCTCACGTTCGTCAATATCAAATGATTGAATGTCAGTGTCAACGCCTGAATTTTGCTTCTCTTCATCCGACAGTTCACGTAAAACACGTTCGAAATCTTCGGGCGGCACAATTTCATTCCGCGACATAGTTGGAGGGGCGGCGTACGGAGTACGCCAAACCGACCGGCAAGTAAAAGACGTCACTACTTCGGCTTGCGATAACAGACTGGTGAAATTCAAACGGATCATTGTGCTCGGAGGGAGTTGGTAGGAGGGTACTGAGGGGGCCGTGCCACGATGATTGGTAGGTTTTCATTTACAGCAAAACTTGCGTGGCTGGCGTACTCTATACGCCTACCCGGGCAATTAAGGGTTAAGTTAGAATAAAAATGATATATTTGTTATGACAAAAAATATTAATGTGTTGGATTTGAGACCATACACCAAGATTTCATGAAAAAATTAATTATTATCAGATTTAAATCAAGACTATATGTAATTGTCAAGCAGACAAAAGCGAACAATTTATCTTAAATAAAGAAAGCTGTCAAATGAATAAAAAGCAGCCAAAATAGCCAAAAACAGTACTAACTAAAAACATGTGATAGGCATATAATATTATATAATTTATTGATTTAATGTTGCCAAAATGCAACCAAATTGCATTAGAAAGTTGAAATATGATATAGAGCGACTATACTAATATATTTGACTAACTATAACATTGTAATAGTCAAGTTATCAAAATGTTTACCTATACCATGTATGGCTGAAGCCAATCATCCAGTACAAAAATAATCATATTTGACTAAATAATTACAAAATGCTAACAAAAATAAAATAGCATGGTATAATGCTTCAATATACCTTAAAAAGGAACAAACTCAGTTGAAAATAAAGTCAATTATAAAAGAACTTAGCTTATAAGAGTGAGATTTGTCACACTATGAAAAAAGGACATCTCAAGACCAATCAATGATGCTATGTCATCCTATGATGATAATAATATATGTACAGAGTAACCAGGTATCACAAAAGATAGACAAAGTAATAAACTCTGTGTGTACACTAGTGAAATACTACATATATTAAAGAAAGTGACCAATTATTGTGTTATAACATTAACAAGAATCTAGGCCATGAGCAGAGGCCATATAAGACTGTATTTATTTGTGTTTTGTCTATGTTAAAATTTGTTTATTTTGTTATAGGAAGGTAGTAATGTTGGATGTTCAGATTGTGGAAGAGACACAATGCTTTCACAACAATTTTTTGTTATAAAAATTGAATTTTCATGACAACAACCCAAGGTGGGAGTTGTTTATTGTGTTGTTTATTAGACTTAAGTTAATTAAAAACCAATCATAATTAGTATCGCTAGATTCAGTTTAAAACAGAGAATCTAAATGTAATAATGGCATACAAATTGTGAGTACTAATGTAAAACTGTTTGATAAATACCAGTGTAATTTTTGAAATATCCTTAGTATGAAGAATAAGAAATTCGTTCTAAAAGCTTCTACGGAAGTGAAAATTGTTCCATGACATTCCATTTCGTTTATTCTCGAACATTCTAGAAAGAATTTTACACAAATATACCGGAAGTCGATGAAAACAGTCAACCTGAATTAGTATAAAAGAGAGACCAAATTCGACCCAAAAACACTTGAAACTTGAACTCCAGAACTGATGCATCACCCACGACACTGATCAACGCAGCTAAGGCGAAACCGAGAGGCAAGAAATCGACAAGACCCGAAGAAAGGCTTTTCCCGTACATAGACATACCGACTGACTTAACCTCAACGAGAATCTACGCCAAAAGTGTCGCTGAAATAGAGCAGTGATACGGCAAATTTTAATAGAAATCACGCAGCCAGAACGTCCACGGCCCAAGAGGGACCAAAAATTTAAATAGAGAATGAATTCTGCTGTGTTCGCATTGACTGACTAACTTGACAATAATCCCCTTCACGTAAACAAACAATACACAAAGCCTTTCTCGTCAACATGGGAATCAGCGCTGCGGTGGCCGATTTCTGAATCAACGCTAAACAGATGATTCGTAGTGGCGGCGTTTGAACGATATTCTACTGCCAAACGTTTTGACAAAAAGTGCGGAAACAGTATACGATCGCAACTTTGACTTAAAATAGATTCAGTGCCCACAAGAAGAGGCGAGATTGAAAAACTACCCAAGAGGAGTGTCCTGTGCGAGATTAATTATTCATTGGAACGTGAGTTACCGAAATTAAAGTCAAATTTTATTACCTGGTTACATTTATCACACAGTTGTACTTCACACGCCACATACACACCTTCAAATCACTTAATTTTTATTGTAAGGCATCTAATTGATATGTCTTGGTAGTTCAAAGGAGTCACGTCCTGAGAGTAAAGATTTTTTTTTCACATATTAAACTCATGCTTTTCAACTGAGTGCAAAAATTTTTTAAAACACTAGCCGATACTTGATTGGATATATCTAGAATTGTCAATAGTAACAATAATAACTTGTGAATTTTTTATTAACTCTGCAATTGTATAATTTTTTATACGAATGTTAGTCCTTCAGACGATTTGTTTGTTTTTGAAGAACCATTAAAATTACCTGATTTCTTTCAAGCTAAACTGACTTGTTTATATTTTTTCATAAAAGTAAGATTTAGAAAATTTTAATTACTTTAATAATCACATTTATTTCTTGGAACAAACGATTCCAAGTGGCGCCCACAAAAAAACATAGTATTAAGTTGTGTTACAGGACTACATCACCGCAGAGGATCCAGTCAACGGTAAGTAACAAAAAGTGTGCGGAGGTAACGCCCGACAGTTTATAACACAAACACTTACACTATTTTTTTTTTTTTGTTATAAATTGACGACTCCAAAGTGAAACTGTTAAAGAAGGAACACGAACGCCCATAATCAATTTAGTCTTTTCGTAATAAATGGGCAGCCCAACTTGTGAGGCTTGAAAAAGACGGAACAAGCCCGGCAACTACCAACATATTAAAATGCCGCAACCTAAGGGAAAAAAGGTGAAGAAGAATGTGGAACCCGAGTTAAGTGTGGAAGACGGAGAGACAGTACAGGTCGAGGAAACGGAATTAGAACCGCCCACACTAGAAATGGAAAGACCGGTACAAACGGCAGACGAATTGGAGGAGCAAACGGGAGAAGAACCCATACAAATGGTAGAACAAACAAAAAACCCGAACCAGAAAAAATAACAGAGAGCGTTGACGCGAATGTTTTAAGGATGATGTTCCAAACGCTAAACGAAAATATGAACAAAAATATAGAATCTCTGAAGGAGGATATGAACGAAAATACTAAAAAAAGTAATGAGCAAATGTTCCAAAGGATGGAAGAAAATATGAACAGAAATATAGAATCCCTGAATAAAAATAGACAGGAAGATAAGGAGAAATTAGACAAAAACATAGAATCTTTAAAGAAGTATATAACCGAGAAAATAGATGACAATGGGAAAAAACTGGAGATATTTCAGGAGGAGAATAAAAAATGTATAGAGTCCCTGAAAAAAGAAATTAGCATAAAGTACGAAACAGTAAACAAAACGATCAATGATAATAAAATCGATAGTGACAGGAAGGTCGAAAACATGGAGAAACAGTTGGAAAGGTTACAGGAGGGAAACAATACACGTTTCGAAAATATAGAGGAACAAACAGTAGAGACCAAACAAGATGTTAGAAATCTCGAAAACATGGTAAGGCAGAACCAAGACGCCATCATGCAGGAGGTGGGAGAAGTCCAGAAAGGCGTTAGCGAGAGGATGCAGAAAACATATGACATCGCTAACAGGCTGGACGAACAAATAAAAACTAACAAAAATAGTATACTGGAAATAGACCAGAGAGAGAAGAACCTGCAGGAAAGATTAGAGGCGCTGAGAGACACACCCATACTAAATACTCATACGTGTCATGGCGAAAACAGGGAAGTAATCAACTTCCAAAACTATCGACGAAACCCAATGGAATTTTTAGAAAGAATGGAGGAGTTTATTGGGAGAAATAGAGAAACAAGGTGGGACAGGATAAGAGAGATGCTTGATGAGACGTTTAAAAACACTAGGGACAATTGGTGGATAGCGGTACGACCCGAAATTACGAATTTAGCAGAATTTAAACGCCAATTCAAGGAAAAGTATTGGTCGGAGACTGCACAAAACAGGGTAAGAATGGACATATTCTATGGCAAATACGACGCGTCCAACGGACAATCCCCGACGTCTTATTTCCTGGGAAAGGTATGATTAGCACGGAAGTTGATACCGCCGATCCCAGAGGAATGTTTGGTAAGGCAATTAGCTGGACATTACAGTTATGGTATCAAAGATGCCCAATTATACCAACAGCTTAGCGAAATAGCCGATCTGGCCAAATTATTGGAAAATTGTGAATCCACAGGAAGGTTCCAAGATTACCAACCCCCCAATCGTAAGGTAGAATACAACAGTAACAATAACGGACCAAACCGGAATGGAGGTGGAAACGGTAATAACCTAAACACAAATAATCAGAATAATAATACCCCACCAAATGGCCGAAGTGATAACACTCAAGGTCCAAATAACCGCAACTATCCGGGACCAAACAGAGGTAATTACACCGGAAATAATTACGGTAGGAACTTCCACCAGGGAAATAGTTATCGCGGAAATAACTATAGGGGAAATAGTTATGGTCAACGTAATGGTTATCGCAACGGGGGAAACCAAGGAGGAGGCGATAGGAGAAACCAAAATGAATATAGACCCCAGGTAAATTATACAATGGCCAATAACCGACGGCCATATCCACCCAATGTACCCACTTACATGTTTTACCCACAACAGGCGCCAGGTAGCCAGGGTAATACGACGAATAGCCAACCTATTAATGGTAATCCCGAGGTCAGGCAGGGAACACAGACGGGTCAGCAACCCAATGTCCCGGGAGACCGGGCCAATGAGACTGTGGCTCATTTAAACTAAACGCGGCAGTGGAAAAGGAAAACCGCCCTTCACTGAACCAATATTATGGGGTGACTAGTTACGAACATAGACAGGACAAAGACGGGACTATAAAATTAAGAATAAATAATTATCTTAAGGATATTAGAGAGGAGTTATTAGAAGAGGGTGACAATGTCATTAAAAATAGTAACCAAGGGAATAATAGTATCGTGCAGATCAAAGCAAATATCAATGGCATAGAAGCGATATTACTCATTGACACGGGGTCAAATGTATCACTTATCGATAGTGTTGAGTTAGAGAGGATCAAACAAAATAGTAATTTACCAATACCCACTCTACCTATAAATAACATTATTTTAGTCGGAGCAACGGGGAGGCAAAATAAATCAATAAAGAAACAGGTGTCATTAGAGATGACTAGTAATGGGGTAACAATACCAATAGGGTTATTAGTGGCGAATAATTTACCCATGAGTATCCTAATAGGCTGCGATATACTTAGGCCATACAATGCTGTAATAGATTTGGAAGGTAAGGTGATAACTTTAAAAACTAACAAGGGAATTTGGACCAATAATTTAATCGATGTCCAAGGAAATGGTACAGACAATACACCTTATCAAGCAATAGTGAACCATTATTATTGTGCCGATCGTCCAATCAATATGCCATTATATCAGGAGGAAAACCCAGAGTTGTAGTTAGAAAAATTAGAAGAAATACGGGATTTCCAAAGGACGAAAGCAAGGGGTCTGATCAGCGAAAAACAGGCGGAACAATTAATCGAGGTATACAACAATTATAAACACATATTCTCGAACGCTCCAGGTAAAGCCAGAGATTATCAATGCACCATAAAATTCAAAACTCCGGTGGAATTTAACAGGAAATCGTACCCGATCGCATACTCGCTAAAGAACGAAGTCAGGGAAGAATTAAACAGGATGATTGAGGACGACATAATCGAGTATAGTCATTCGCCCTTTACCAGCCCAATCATAGCGGTGCCAAAAAAGAACGGAAAGGTACGTATATGTCTCGATGCTAGGGAGATCAACAAAATAATTGTTAACGACCGCACATCACCTGGGGAGATAGAGGAGATATTGAAAAAGTTTCACGGAACCAAATATATAAGCTCATGGGATACGGTATGCGGTTACTGGCAGGTAGAACTCCACCCTGATAGTAGGAAATATATGGCATTCATATTCGAGGGCAGAAACTATCAGTTTAAGCGGTTACCTTTTGGCTTAATAAATTCTGTGGCGGTGTTTGTAAAGATAATGGACAGAATATTGGGGCAGGAAGTACTGAAGTTTACGACAGTATACGTCGACGACCTACTGGTAACTTCAGCGAATTGGGACGACCATTGTAATAGAGTTGAACAGGTGCTAGAGAAATTATCAGAGAATAATATCACCCTCAAATTAGACAAGTCCCAATTCATTCCAAATGAGGTGAAATTTTTAGGCTTTAATTTAACAGAACAAGGGATTACTCCATCCAAAGAGAAGGTAGAGGCCATACAGAAGTTCCCCACCCCAAAGAACAGGAAACAGCTGCAGTCATTTTTAGGAATCTGTAACTATTACAGAAAGTTTCGGTCCAATTACTCAGAACTAACTGCCAGGTTCCAAAAGCAGTTATCAGCTAAAGACAAATGGACTTGGGGACCAGAGCAAGATGGAGTGCTCAATATCATAAAGGAAAAGTTTTTAGAAACAGTAATGTTGCATCATCCCGACTTTACAAAACCATTTTTTCTAAACTGCGATGCCAGTAACGTGAGTTTAGGTGCAGCCCTATATCAGGAAGATCAGGACGGTAACCATTTAGTAATTAGCTTTGCTAGCCGCGTGCTGAACAGTTGCGAACGAAACTACAATACTACCGAAAAAGAATTGTTGAGTGTAGTTTTCGCATGCGGTAAATTTAGGACATATATATTAGGGTACCCCATAACAGTTAGAAGCGACCACAAATCTATATCATTTTTAAAGCATTGTAAACTGAACCACGGAAGGCTGACGAGATGGGTTTTGGCCTTGCAAGAGTATAATATCACATGGGAATATATACCCGGCAAACAGAACGTAGCAGCCGACGTCTTATCTCGCGTCAATATACCAGACCAAACCTTTGACGGCGAAAAAGAACAATTAGCTAAGGTTTACCACATTATTAAGAGCAGGGAAGATTTAAAAAATATTTTAAACGATATAAAGTCACAACAAGAGGCCGATCCAAAATTAGGAGATATTAGAAAAAGGGTACAGGAAGGCGATGAGGTCATAAACAGATTTTATTGTATACACAACGACACTTTGTTTATAAGGAATACCCCGCACCAGGAGAATTGGAAATTAGTAATTCCAACAGCGATAGTGAGACCGCTAATAATCGACTATCACGATAGGTACGGACATATGGGTACCCTCAAAGTAAGGAAGGCACTGGAAGAGCAAACATACATCAAAGGGATGAATAAGAAGGTGCAACTGGCGATACGGTCGTGCGATATTTGTCAAAAAGTAAAGTGTGATAACGAGAGGAAAGAAGGGGTCATGATACCCATATCATCTACCGAAAAATTGGAAAAGGTATTTCTCGATATCTGCGGACCATTTCCACGCAGCGGTGGAAGACACCGATATAAATTTATCGTAATCATCTTCGACCACTTTAGCAAATATACAAAGCTATACCCAATAACTAGGGCAACGACCAGGAAAATAATAGACATTATTATAGAGCGATATATAATGGAGGTAGGCCGACCGTATTCTATAATTAGGGACCACGGTACCCAGTTTAGGGGAAAACTTTGGAAGGAAAGCCTGGGAGAACACGGAATAAAAACGTACAAGACGTCTGTATATCACCCGAATAGTAACCCAGCCGAGAGAGTGTTAAGGGAGGTAGGACGGTTACTGAGAACATACTGCCATAACGAGCAGAAAAGATGGCATGAATATGTAGCATCTACCGAGGATTTTCTCAATTTTTCATATCACAATACCATCGAGGTGTCGCCATACACAGTTATGTTCGAAAGACCCCCACCACGAGAGATAAAAGAAATTATTAATTTTCCCGACGAACCCGCATACCAATTTGAAAGGGCAAAATTTTATAACAAGGTGTTAGAAAAAACGGAACAGCAGCGGAAAAAATATGTCAAATCACAGCCCAAGGCAATTAAATATGAGGTAGGAGAAAAGGTGTTAGTTAAAAATAGAGAATTGCCCAGTGCTATACAAGGCATAACGAGGAAATTGCTACTCTTATATACAGGGCCTTTCACGATAACCAGAGACAATAAAAACAATACCTACGAGGTAACTGACACGATTAGTAACAAAGTAAAAGGTACGTATAACCAAACATCATTGAAAAAGTACCATGATTAAAAATCACAAGTCAAATACTCAATCAGTGACCAAGTACCATGACCAAAAACCCAAGTCAAATACAGCATCATTAAGAAGGTACCTTGACTAAACATGTTAACGCGAATTTTTTAACTTACCCAGAATTAGAAAGAAGATAGAGATTATTAAATAAATATAAATATTATTGTATGATGATTATTATAAATATTACGAGAAGGACACCTTACACCAAAGGCATAAAGATATATATAAAATATAGATTTATTTCCAATAGCCATGTCAACGTATATTTACCAGCTTACCCGTACTTAGAGAAGGAGAGAGATTATTATTAATAAATATTACGAGATGGACACTTAGTAAAGGAGAAAAGAGGGAGAAATACTGTCATATATTTGATACTAAATGGAAATGATAAATGGAAAAAAAAAAAAAAGGAAAACTGTGTGTTACATAAGGAGGTAATGATGAATATGAATATAGCTATTAACAGTGAATGATTTTAAACGATAATTTTAACATGCGGAGAACGATATATTAATATAATTGTGAATTAATCAGAAGAGTTTAAGAAAGGGAATTTATGTGTAGGAGCCTATGATCTTTGAATATTGTATTTTTTTATTATTATTATTATTTGTTGCAAAGGTGCAATTATTATTTTCTGAACAGGGATGTGTTGCCTCTGATTTCAGTAGTTATAGATAGGAAGGGCAGAGAATGCATGCCATAGCGAGCCACTCTGACTCCCAACCCTCTATGAAAGTTAGGGAATTCATAGGGAATTATATCAAAGATTAATTAAATAACATCAAGGTAAAAAGGAAAGGAATAGGTGATACGACAAAGAACGAAATAGGAATATTGAGTTGGATTAATATATTAAATGAGTAGTACAGGAATTTAATTATAAGATAAAGGAATGAAAAATAAAGAAGCTAATAAAAGGTTATTATAGAGATGATAATTTCATCAAAACCAAAGATATGTTTTTCAACAATTATCAACTTTAACGGAGAGGCATATGTAACGTCACAGAACGTTCCATAAAAGAAATCATTTACATAGTAAGTTACCATAAGAGGAAAGTGAGGTGAACTGTATCGAACCCAAGTAGTCCTAAAAAATTGTGTAATTTTGTATAATAATTATTTCTACTAACTTGAAAAACGACCAGACTTTGACTAAGACACAAACCCCATATATATTATTAAAGTGAATAACAGTGAAAAAACCATAAGACACTATAAGAGAGACAAATAATGTCAGAATCAACCAAAATAAAGTCATTAATTATTAAGTTTTATAACTCTCAATAGAGTGTTAAGAACTATTTTTTGTGAATAAATGGACATGATCCATTATTATATTATGTAATGTAAATAAAATAAATGTATTAAATGATTTAAATACATTATTAGAAAGAGTTTAAGTTAGAATAAAAATGATATATTTGTTATGACAAAAAATATTAATGTGTTGGATTTGAGACCATACACCAAGATTTCATGAAAAAATTAATTATTATCAGATTTAAATCAAAACTATATGTAATTGTCAAGCAGACAAAAGCGAACAATTTATCTTAAATAAAGAAAGCTGTCAAATGAATAAAAAGCAGCCAAAATAGCCAAAAACAGTACTAACTAAAAACATGTGATAGGCATATAATATTATATAATTTATTGATTTAATGTTGCCAAAATGCAACCAAATTGCATTAGAAAGTTGAAATATGATATAGAGCGACTATACTAATATATTTGACTAACTATAACATTGTAATAGTCAAGTTATCAAAATGTTTACCTATACCATGTATGGCTGAAGCCAATCATCCAGTACAAAAATAATCATATTTGACTAAATAATTACAAAATGCTAACAAAAATAAAATAGCATGGTATAATACTTCAATATACCTTAAAAAGGAACAAACTCAGTTGAAAATAAAGTCATTTATAAAAGAACTTAGCTTATAAGAGTGAGATTTGTCACACTATGAAAAAAGGACATCTCAAGACCAATCAATGATGCTATGTCATCCTATGATGATAATAATATATGTACAGAGTAACCAGGTATCACAAAAGATAGACAAAGTAATAAACTCTGTGTGTACACTAGTGAAATACTACATATATTAAAGAAAGTGACCAATTATTGTGTTATAACATTAACAAGAATCTAGGCCATGAGCAGAGGCCATATAAGACTGTATTTATTTGTGTTTTGTCTATGTTAAAATTTGTTTATTTTGTTATAGGAAGGTAGTAATGTTGGATGTTCAGATTGTGGAAGAGACACAATGCTTTCACAACAATTTTTTGTTATAAAAATTGAATTTTCATGACAACAACCCAAGGTGGGAGTTGTTTATTGTGTTGTTTATTAGACTTAAGTTAATTAAAAACCAATCATAATTAGTATCGCTAGATTCAGTTTAAAACAGAGAATCTAAATGTAATAATGGCATACAAATTGTGAGTACTAATGTAAAACTGTTTGATAAATACCAGTGTAATTTTTGAAATATCCTTAGTATGAAGAATAAGAAATTCGTTCTAAAAGCTTCTACGGAAGTGAAAATTGTTCCATGACATTCCATTTCGTTTATTCTCGAACATTCTAGAAAGAATTTTACACAAATATACCGGAAGTCGATGAAAACAGTCAACCTGAATTAGTATAAAAGAGAGACCAAATTCGACCCAAAAACACTTGAAACTTGAACTCCAGAACTGATGCATCACCCACGACACTGATCAACGCAGCTAAGGCGAAACCGAGAGGCAAGAAATCGACAAGACCCGAAGAAAGGCTTTTCCCGTACATAGACATACCGACTGACTTAACCTCAACGAGAATCTACGCCAAAAGTGTCGCTGAAATAGAGCAGTGATACGGCAAATTTTAATAGAAATCACGCAGCCAGAACGTCCACGGCCCAAGAGGGACCAAAAATTTAAATAGAGAATGAATTCTGCTGTGTTCGCATTGACTGACTAACTTGACAATAATCCCCTTCACGTAAACAAACAATACACAAAGCCTTTCTCGTCAACATGGGAATCAGCGCTGCGGTGGCCGATTTCTGAATCAACGCTAAACAGATGATTCGTAGTGGCGGCGTTTGAACGATATTCTACTGCCAAACGTTTTGACAAAAAGTGCGGAAACAGTATACGATCGCAACTTTGACTTAAAATAGATTCAGTGCCCACAAGAAGAGGCGAGATTGAAAAACTACCCAAGAGGAGTGTCCTGTGCGAGATTAATTATTCATTGGAACGTGAGTTACCGAAATTAAAGTCAAATTTTATTACCTGGTTACATTTATCACACAGTTGTACTTCACACGCCACATACACACCTTCAAATCACTTAATTTTTATTGTAAGGCATCTAATTGATATGTCTTGGTAGTTCAAAGGAGTCACGTCCTGAGAGTAAAGATTTTTTTTTCACATATTAAACTCATGCTTTTCAACTGAGTGCAAAAATTTTTTAAAACACTAGCCGATACTTGATTGGATATATCTAGAATTGTCAATAGTAACAATAATAACTTGTGAATTTTTTATTAACTCTGCAATTGTATAATTTTTTATACGAATGTTAGTCCTTCAGACGATTTGTTTGTTTTTGAAGAACCATTAAAATTACCTGATTTCTTTCAAGCTAAACTGACTTGTTTATATTTTTTCATAAAAGTAAGATTTAGAAAATTTTAATTACTTTAATAATCACATTTATTTCTTGGAACAAACGATTCCAAGTGGCGCCCACAAAAAAACATAGTATTAAGTTGTGTTACAGGACTACATCCCCGCAGAGGATCCAGTCAACGGTAAGTAACAAAAAGTGTGCGGAGGTAACGCCCGACAGTTTATAACACAAACACTTACACTATTTTTTTTTTTTTGTTATAAATTGACGACTCCAAAGTGAAACTGTTAAAGAAGGAACACGATCGCCCATAATCAATTTAGTCTTTTCGTTATAACGTCGAAAATATCCTAATAATATTCTTTATTGTTACCACTTTTATGTAATTATAAGTTTTAAATTATTTTATACCTACAATTTACGGCGACATACTTTTAACCATGAAATACTGAAACGAACTAATGTTATAATTATACCCTACCACAGACTCTGCCACAGAAAAGCCTTTCAGGTTGACTGGAATAATCCATGATTTTGATATACCATTGAGAAAGCTAAAAATTACTATAGCTTGCGAAATAGAGATTATACGTAAATACAGTTAACAGTGGTAACAGTTGAGAATACAGCATAACATGGTTGTGTTTCAACGTAGCATTGTTACAATTGCTTCTATATAATTTAGCTAACTGCTCTATGCCGTATGTAAAATAATTTACACATAAGGCGCTTATGACAACATGTTTTGTTAAGCGATTTGATTTTGTTATTAGTACGCTTCAGGAATTTTCGGCGACATTCGCAACTTGAGGATGTGTTTGCCATAGTCCTCTGACACGAGAAGAAATCGTCACATACCTTTGCCTTTGTTATCCAACAACCAATCAGGTGATATTTCATTTATCAACTCACGTAACTTACAGCGTGGTAACGTAATAAAAAAGGAGTTACAGTTTAAATTCATTACCTCACACATATCTAAGGCCGTGATATGTTTACGTCTTCTGCTGGTATAGGCTTAAGCTGTGAACTTCGGTATGTAGAGCAATGACGCCTCTATAAAACGTAACGTCTCCAGAGAATAAAGTCGTGTATAAATTCAAACAGCTGTAGTAATAAAGGACGATGAGGTGTCTACAGTTTACAGCCCGGTGAGACGTGAAACACAAAGTGCTAATCGAAATAAATTAAATTGCTACGAGGCATTAAAGAAAGTCATACGTTTAAAGACATTTATATCGCTTGCATTACAGAAATATCAAACATCTGAGATCCAATTTTAAATTTAATACTGAACCTATTTTAACTTGATTGATTGTAATATCAGTAAAATATGTCAAGTTGCGCAATATTTTAGATAGGATACATATAATACTGTACACAGGTACAGTATTAGTTTAGTTTATATCATAAAAAATATACAGTTTTATTTATTACTTTGTAAGGATTCGTAGCAACAAATATTAATTAAATAGTTTCATGACGTCAAAATATGTCATATGTCATTACAAACGTCTATATAACTTTTCATAAATAATAATGCCAGCGTGCTTCCCAAGTTACTTAAACTATAGTAAACTTTGTTAATGTTTCTCCAGTAAACACTGTGATCGTCTTTTGTGCTTAATTAATTGAAACCATGCCTAGTGATAAAACATGATTGTAAATTGTTAAAAATTGTAGGTTTTAACACTCAACAAATTTATTAATAATATAGACAGTATATTTTCCAAGAAGCGTTTTATAAAATTTGTATACCAGAAACATAAAAAAATATTTCCGTGGACTGTGAGAATCATTTTACTAAAATGTTATTAACAACAAAACATATAGGTTTCGTGCATCCTATGATAGTATGAAAATTTAAAAACTGTATAGAAATTAGAGCTAACAAGTGTAAAGGTTTTTAAGTTTACTGATCTTTCTTTGTACTAAAACTATTGTAATAACCGCTTCTATACTTCTGTACTACTTTCATAATTGATATAAGATTTGTTACTTATTTAATTACGTATTACATACTTACTAAACAATCCTTTATAAAATCAGTACTAAAAAAGTACTCACCACTATATAGCGACATTCCAATTGGTATCTCTGACAAAGAATCCATGTGCAATCTTAACACATTCCTGCCAGTACTTAAGTACATGATGCCATTACTCTAATCCATTCACGTAACATACAACGCGATATAGTAAGTAAGCAAAGATTTCACTATCAGGCAATATCAATATGTGGTGTTTTAGTCTTGTGATAATATAAAATGTGCTTTTTTTGGATATGCAAGGGAATAACGCCTTTGGTAAGTATAACGTCTCCAGGGAATAAAGTGAGATATGAATTGTAACAGAGGTTGTAAGTATAAATGATCTGTAATTTACAGTCTCTTGCCACCTCAGACAGAAAGTGTTGATGGAAACGAATTATTTCTCTATACTAATTCTACATCATGGAAATTCCATCTATTGCTGAACCAAAATCGCTCACCTCACAAGATATCATTTAACGACATAAAAATTATTAAAAATAATAGGATTCCTAGCAAACGCTGTAATATGCTAGGAAATTCTGATATGAAGCGCCAGGGCTTTGCATATATACCACCTATCAAACATATGCGCGCGCATAAGTGTCTTTTCAAATATATATTGTATGTTAGTTGACTAATATAAGTGTGATTAATGTACATACTGACAGACTACTTAATGACTGTTTAGTTGCAATTCGTAATTGATACGAGATTATCTGCACAATACGTGTCGCTGAACCTACACGGATCCAATACACATATCACAACCTCAGTCCTGTGAGAGAGAGTGGTGGATGCCAATTCGTAGCGTCCACATTGTAAAATGTATGCCATATTTACTTTTCTTCTTTTGTGCAACAAATTATTGCTGGTTAACTCCATGAGCAACATTTCATCGTACCGTCTTCTTATACAAAATAGACTAGTCTTTCCATTAGATTAATAGCTTGTGATAATTATTTTTATGCGGTAATAGCGTTAAATAAAAATATCCTTAAATTTTAGCGTTTTCTAAGTTTAGTTAAAACGTTACAACAAATAATTAGATTTATTTTTTACATTTGGCGTTTTGGTTTTAATTTTTATATCTTTTAGAAGAACAAATTATGTAGTATATTTTTTTGAATATTGTACGAATGTAATTTCTGTAGTACAGTACACTCAATGGGGGTGTTCGAGCGCGCTCCATGCGTGTGTATGGTGGCAAGTACAAAAGCACATGCTCTGTTTTTGCAAATTTGATAAAACAATCTTAAAAAATGTTTTTGTAACAGTTGTATTTACTTTAACGTTGTAATCTAATAAACGTTTTTAAGGAATAATATCGTTTACTACACATTCTGACAATTATTTACACTGTAAAAACGAAGTTTGTAATTTATTTTACTAAGAAATTACACTCAGCCTATCGCTGAATTTTAAGTGTGATGTAAGTTAATAGGTACGAGAATCTGCTTAAAGTAGAGAATATATTACCATAAGAGTTATTTGTAATATAAGCCCAGTCGATGAAACCACATTCCACGTCACATACACAGTGTGTATCGGGTTATCATTCATCATAAAAGGCTTTGCACTGAAAAACGTACAATCATATTCATTCATATAATACAATCAATCACAGAAAAACGTAATGTTGCTGGTATATATTACGTGCAGGTGAGGTATTTTGTACTAAATTTGTCTGTTTTATATACCCTAAATAGTAATGCACACCATTTTCAATGAGTAGATAATATAAATTTGGAATTCAAGTTTCAATCTAATTCAAATTATTTTAATTAAATCAATGAGCAACACGTTTGTCTACATTAAACTGATTAATTGTTTGTAATAGCAATTTGGTGTTTGTGAATAGTTTTAGATTATTTTACTTAGAAAACTCTGTATTCTTATATGCTCCTAACACACACTGCTTCCATGGCTTTAATAACGTTTTCTTATCTAAATTGCTGTTGCTACTGAGCCATATTTTAAGAGTCAGTACTCCCCCGTGCACCACTAGTTTTGTTTACTAGACCATATGATATGTTGGTAGAGTAAACTGTGCATCGTGCTCTTCATCAAGTATTCAGGTTACGTATATCATTTGTTTGGTATCAAATTCAAATACAAATGTATTGGTGTCAATATTTTTGTATCAATTTTTGTCAGATCCGTAATAACTGTCATATTAGGTATAATTATATTAAAATATTTCAAAAAATTATAAATGGGAACGGGAAGTTTTGAAAACTTTAACCAACATGAATAGAATTTCAGCATACATCTATTATGACGTCAACTAAGTTGATATAATATTCCAACCAAGAAAATAGTATTACAGACATAACGGTTGAAATTAATTTTAAAAATTGGAAGTCGTTCTTCCGCGAGACATAAAATTTAGTTTATCTGTCTTCAGTCATTTCCATGCAAGTATTCTACTGATGGTATCTGAAAAAGAGACAAAATGAAAGACAACTGTGTCAAGGATGAATACCGTTACAGATAATTGTAGCAAAAGAACTACTTTCAAAATAAAAATTTCGTTCATGAATTAGGATCGAACAGTTCTATTGTTATCAGTAGTTACCAATCAAGGGCGGCTGGTGTTAAGGTTGCATTGTTGCACAACCACCGATATTTTGTCTATATGTTAGTAATACAACAATTTGTTTAACGAAGAAAAACGGTGGATTATGTTTTTGCGTATACTACCGGAGCCTAAACTTCATGACAAAGAAAGATTGGTATTCACATCCGTGTTGCAGCTGTAAGCTCAAAAAGCTGTCTGTAGGTTAGGTTATTTTTTATTGAACCTGAAGAGCGGATATTTAGTAGACGACTTGATCAAAAAAATCAAGAAGAAGAGAAAAACGATTTTTTTGCCTCAAGTAGTTTCTTTGAATTTAATATAATGCCACAAGGGCACTGTAATGCACTAGCTACGTTTGAAAGACTAATGGATCTGGTACTTCGAGCTCTAATACAGAAAACGTGCCTTAGACGTTATTTCTTACGACGTTATTCTTACATCGTTGGAAGTTTATTTGCAAAACCTTAAGGAATTGGTATCGCGAGCCCAACCAAGGCCGAGGCCGAAAAAATGTACTTTATTTCAGAAGGAACCACAACTTTGGTGTCACCAGCTCGATTTACTATAGACAGAAAACAAATAGACACCGTAGAAAACTAGCCTGTCCAAGTTTGTGTTAATTATTTTGAACGTGATATTACGTAGGAGGAAAATTATATTTAAAATTGACAAATATTGAAGGATATGTGGGATTACACGACCAAATCTGAACAGGAAGCGATGAGAGTTTCTCTAATGAGGTATTATAAATTTATGGCATTCGCCTCCTTGTTGTATGGTTCAGTATGATGGGTCCACAAGGGAAGGAGATTCTAAATTGATCTTATCTTCAGAAATGAAATTTCTTCTACCAATTAACAGTTTATAAGACACGAGCATATAAGAAGTAATTATATAACCCAGGAATTATGGGTACAACCGATAACAGACATAACATTATTATATAAGGAAACAGAGGAACCATGTTATGCTTGTAGGTTGTGTACTATACGCATGTGGGAAAGCAAAGTGTTGCGTGGCCAAGGATAAGATGGTGAAGCCGAAACAGGCAGAGTACCGAATCCTCGAAAAAAAGAGAACGACAATTGCAACTGTCTTATTTGACATTCAGTTTGAACATTCACTTTTCTGAGATATCAATCAAGGTTGTCGTGACCCAACCTAGTCGTCTCGTGTTTTGGTGTACAGAGATTTATATACTCGTAATCACGAGAAATTTTCTAACACTCATAGCTGCCTTAATTAACGGACAAAAGATCGGCGACATCGAAAGTGGGCATTCTATTAAAATCACGGAAAATCCTTGAGCACAGGTTTACAGAGAAGAGCGATTTGAGATTTTGGTACGTTCGGCCTCGGAGTGCGTCTTCTATATCAGGAAAGTGGAAAAATTATTTGCTTTCTATTTTATGACAAAAAATTATTAAATATATTTCAAGAACTATTAAAGACTTGTTAGTGTATTATAAAGATAAAATAATGAACATTAATAATAGACTGTAGTTAATACATTTATGACATTTAAACGTTAAGTTCAACAGTATTTAATCTGTGTAACTTTATTAAAACATATTTTTGAATTCACGAAATTGTTGTAACAGGAATTTGTAAAGAAGATTATTGTCATTAGTAGGTTCAATCAAAATTTCAGAATATTATTTTACATTTTTAATGGAAAATAATTGATGATACCATACTACAATGTGCTGAACTACTTTATGTGTAGGTTCACTAACATATTTTTACAAAACTTATTTTACGACTTTTGTTACATACACGTAAAATGCTATAAACTCTACATATCTTGACATATTGAGAGTTATAAACATTGTAACTTGCCATATTCTTTAGTAATAAACAATATTTTAGGTTTTTTAACAAGAATCTATTTGTTGTTTCTGCACTGTTTTGACAGTTTTTATACTGTCATCTTCAGAAATATAAATGTAAAGTATTTATACTTACCAAAGTAATAAAAAATACTAACAAAACGTATACATTAAAAATATAATTACAATTAAAACACTTTATAATATATGATGATGATCATCATCATCACCACACCAAGGATTAAGCCCTAGGCTGTTCCGGAACACATCTCCTCCTTGGTCTACCGCCATCTCTTTTCCCAGTAAGGTGATAACCCAAGGCACCCACCGGTAGACGGATATCAGGCATACGGTTCAAGTGTTCACACCATCTCCTGTGGTCTTCAATCGCCTGGTGTAATGATACAATGTTTAATTCGCGTCTAATATCCTCCTTCCTTTTCCGATCCAGGAGAGAATAACCTTAGGACCCTCTTAGAAATTTCATTTCAGTTGCCTGAATCCTCTGTACGTACGTCCCTTTTACCAAGAGCATATATCTCACTAGCATACAGAAATGTGGGGACACCCACGGTTTTGTAAAATTTTATCCGGGTGTCCTTCCATGTTTCATTTTTCAGGTACCTATGAGTAGTTTCAAAAATGCGTCTAAATTTCATTACCTTACTTTATAAAATATTAACTACTAAACTACGCGTAACGTGTTAGATTTACTAAACTACGTGACACCATCAATTGTAATCCTGAAGTAAATCTAAAAAGAAATATAGCAAAATTTTACACTTATTTTAACTTTTAGAACGACAGTCAGAAAGAAGATGGTTATATGGTCATTCTATTAAATATCTGTAATTCTGAAATATTTTTCCCGGAATGCTTAACCATCTGTCTTGTAGCATTTTGTCCAAAACATCCTTAGAAAGGTGAAAGCCTGAACGCGTTCATCACTAAATTAAAAACGTCTTCTTTTTTTTCTTCTTTTTCTTCACTACTTGACTTGGGCTACAGCCCGTTCCGACTTCACAGAATCTCTGATTATTTTTTCCAGGTTCTTCCACGATCTCTCATTTTCACTTGCATATATTTAAACGCTTGTTTAAGTATACGCATAGCTACCATGCGTTCCATATGGGACTTCCAATTCTGCCTGTATGGCATTATTTTATCCAGAACCAACTGTGACTTCAGATTTTTTCTTATGTCGTCGTTCTGTAGATGATCTCTCAAACTGCATCCCCTAACTTCTCTTAAAAATTTCATTACCGAGGCCTGTATTTTTGAAATATTTATCTTATTGCAGGAGAGTTCATATTTCATACCCATACATTAATTTCGGCACAGCTACGATCTTATAGGACTTTAGATGTGCCTCCCTCTCCGTTTTATTCTTTAATAATCGTCTTATTGTTCCACGGGTATAACTAAATTTATTTAACTTGCTCTTGACATCGTTGCCCTTCCTAAATGAGATATCACATCCCAAATAATTAAAATGTGATACTTGCTTCAAAACACTGTTTTCAATTACAATTTTTGTTCTTACAAGGTTCTTCCCTAGGAAGGCCATGGTTTTTGTCTTAGTATTTGAAATTTTAAAGTTGTATTTCTGACAGATTGTATGCAAGGTATAAATAGATCTTGGTAACGCATTTTCACTCTTCCCTATAATTATTCGGTCATATGCAAATAGTAAAGTGCTTGGTGATCCCTTATGCAAGATTTGTATATTTCCAGGACAGAGGTTCATTCATTCTCGCAAAAATTTTGTCAATATACATATTAAATAAACTTGGATAGAGGCTACATCCTTGTCTAACACCTTAATTTATGGCCACTTCTTGAGATAATATTCGCTTACGTAAATACATACTGTTAGGACATCACAGAACAATCTACTGTACGTGTTTATCGAACGTTCCAGAGGGATCCGGAATATAATGCGTGTGGCGTACGTGACTCTCGACGCATTTGCTTGACTGTGCCAGAATTCGGGTGGCCGCTCGCTGACTGTGTCAAGGCCGCAATTAATTACGTCGTACACTGGCGCTAACGCGTAGTTTTGAATCTTCTGGTCTGTGAGCGTTGTATAAATACTAGGCGGCAGCGGCCTTAGTTTTTCAGTATTAGTTGCGATTTATTTACAGGGCGGTTCGAGTTATTATCAGGCGATATTACCCTGTGCATTCAAGTTGTAATTAATTAGTGAAGTGTTGTGTTTTAAAATCGGACGGTAATAATTGTAATACAATTGTGTTTTTATTAGTTGACATTTTATTGCGTTTGAACAATTTTTATTTGATTTGTTGTAAGAGACTGTGTTGTTAATTACGAACTGTTTAACTGTGAAAATTAAAGTTGGTGATTAGTGACTTAATTCGTTTCTTGTTTTTGTTTTCCATTGTAACTACGACGATCAAGTAGACCGTCGTAACAATACGAATAGTTGTCCCTGCATACATGCTCTGAATAGCGCGGACGAGGTGAAGCAGAAACCCTCTAGGCATTAACATATCCCGCAACCCTACATCTACACAGCCTATCAAAGGCTTTCACATAATCTATAAAAACCACATATGTCTTTAAATTCATGGCGCGTCTTTTGTCGTTTATTTGTTTTAGTGCAAAAATATTTTCACTGCAAGTTATTTTTACACCAATTTGTTCCTCTAATAAAATAGATAGCTTCAAAGGGCTGATTAAGGATATCGTGAATATAATTTGTAACATGTATTTAAGAGACTAATTCCTCTATAATTGTTATAGCAGTTCCGTTTCCCTTTTTTAAATAAAGATATCACTTTTTCCTGCAACCAAGACTTGGGGACTTTACATTTTTTTCAACATTTATTGAATAAAATCAGAAAGTTGAGTCATCAAATCCTTCCCTCTATATTCCAGGAGTTCTGAGATTATTACATCAAGACCAGTAGCTTTTCTATTTCTTAACTTTTTTAGCTCCACCTCAAACTCTTCTATTGTTATAGGATCGACTTCTGATGACGTATCATCTTGAATTGCCACCAAATCTTCTTCTGTAGGCACAAACCAAAGTTTAGTTTTAATACTCTTTCTACTGATTTACTGTTACAACATTTCAATGTGTCCTATCTCTTTCAGTACTATTGAAGTGCCTTCACAATTTATAGGCAATTATTTGATGGCCATGAACATCATTTTCTGTTGATGCAATATCAACATCTTTTATGTGCACTGTGTACTATTGTCTTTGGAAAATTGCTCTTTCCTCGGTAGATTTCTTTTGCGTCTTCCGTTTGAAATTGCAGATATTTATGATATACTTCATTCTTTTCCCTTATTGCTGCCGCTATCTCCGTGTCCCAAAATCTGTAAACATTTTCTCCTGCAAACCCTCTGTTGATGTATTCGAGTTAACTAAATTTTACATGGAAGGGTTACCCCAGCCCTTTGCATTTGGGCGACACAACCCCTAAACCGGCAGCCTTCTCTACGGCTAATAAGCCCCGGTCAGTCCACTGGTAATTTTAGTTCGCCCCAGCTATTTTATTTCACCAGCACCCCACAGCTCATGAGGCGCCAGCGTGCGTTCCACCTATCCACCACCTGGAGAGTTGCCCGATGGGGGATTAGCAAACCCCACCTAGGGGTAATACCGCAGAGCAAAAGGTTTACGTTCCAATACGGTTAGCCCCAGACTGACACTGCTCTAACAGCACCCGGGCAGAGAAAAATTGAAGCGCCCAAGGCACCCGCAGAGAAGTCCAACACGGTTGGGTTTAAATTAATACTAGAAAACGTTAATAATAATAATTATACTGTTACAACAAACAGTTTTTCTAAATTCAGTATTATACATAACACAGAAAATATATTAGTGGGAGTCTGTATTTTATGAAAATTAAAATCAAATTGTTCTAATCTTAAAGTAAATTATCCCTAAGTTTGAAGTAAATGTAAACAGATATGCTTAACTCAGAAAAAAATTATTATTGTTTCAGCAATGATAGTGTCTAACAGGAAAGAGCAGGCAGTGTCTAACCTCGTTGCTCTAACGGCAGTGTCTAAGTTACTTGCTCTCATTCGCATAGTAATTTTTAAAACATATCTCAAGTAGGCCTAGTCCACAATAGGCATTCAGTTTTCAGTGGAAAAAATAATAAGGAACAATATTTCTTAAAGGCATGATGTTATTAACTTCTCTGCTTCACTTAAATGTAAATTTTACTTAAGAAATAATATCATCTAGGATAACTGCTAAAAGGTATTAATAATGTCACAAGATAAAACTGTTGCATAACTTAATTTAACTCTTGTACAGTATATTTAATTAAGTATACTGTTTTATGATACGTGATATCGTCATTTACATTCGGAGACATAAGGCTACTTTGGCAGGAATTTGCTGATTGTAATCTCTTAATTGTTGCTGCTATATTAACAAACCTCGATACAGAAATACATGTTGTTTTAATGTAAACCTAAATAAATTTATTGTAATATTCACTTAAATAAAAAAAAATCTGGTTTATTTAAATGAGATCTGGTTCGTTACATTTACATATATGCACAAGTTGGATTTTAATTTATCGCTATGTAATTGCAGGAGACAAAAAGCAACCGTAGAATCGTCCCAAGGGCATATCGGAGTAGGATAACCATCAGCTATCCAATCAAACGTAAGTGAAACGCGACGTAGTTTTATGTGGCAATGTGGTTTGATTTCTGAAGACTCCACATAAATTCTTATATAAAAGTAGTTCGTTTATTTATAACTGCTAATTGTGTCTGATTAAAGGCTGTATTTAGTGACTTTATTGGTGACAGTTATTCTGTTTCCACTGAACCCACGCCGATCCGGTGTGATCGCCTCAACAATATCTGTATTACCGGATGGCGAATATAATTTGATTTTCTATTCAGTTTTTAAGAAGATACACAGGTTGTGATTGCGCGCGCGCGTCTATATGTGGTAGAGAAGGTATAAACCTGGCGAAGTCTGTTGTGTTCATCTTATTTGCGGAAGCAGTAATGGTAGGAAAATCTAGAAGAAATTGTTGTCAAGCGGCGCACAAATATATTCAATGTGATGCCATGTGGAAAATTGTTTCTCTCAACTGAAGCGCAGCAGATGTTGTGTTGATAAATTGTCGGTCTACCAGCTATGTGAGCCAAACCTGTTTGCTTACATAACATAACTCTGTTTGCATGTTGGGATTTCAGTAGTTTCAAAAATTTAGCTAATGGAAGTAATAATATAATGAAGCAAATGCAGTTAACCAGTACAGCAAAGTAGGCTAAATTTAATTTGGACAATTACACATGGAGTGCCAACAGAATGTATAGTTTGCTCTTAATAAATAACTACTGTGACGATTTCATTAATAAAAATATGTTAATTAATTGAGTTGATAATATATAATCGGAGAAACTTTAAATTCTTAATAAAATCTCACATTGTAAACTAAATCTTATGGCAATCATCTAATAATAATAATATTTAATATAAGTATAATAATAAAATTAAATGGGAATTGAATTGTACAGAAAGGGTAAAGCTTATTATTTATTCCTGCATAAACAGGAACTGACCAGAATTAACTTGTTTTCTGACCCCTAAATAAACTAAGTATTATTGTAAATTTGTTATTATTTAAATAATTAAATAAGACCATTGTTACGTACTTTGATAACTTCTGCAACTAAGAATATCACGATTTAATTATTTAATCAACCGTAGTCCTTTAATTAAAATTAGAAAAACGGAACTACTTTTATGTAGCCTAGTAATTGTCTTGAGATTACTACGCTCCCCTTAACTATTTTTTGCCACTTGGAATGGAGCGCTCACGCCGTAAGCAGCGTAAAGCGTTATTTCGCTACGCGTTTATAAAAATGTGAAAATCTTGATACAATGACTTGTTAAATAAGTAAAGTTGTGTGGTGATGACATCTCTCTATATTATAAAATAACGAACGATGTAAATAATACAGTATTACAACCAAGAAGGTGATAGTAAACTAATCTATCATCATGTGAAGTGTATAACAGTGAAACAAACTTTCTATCTATGTGTTCTAACTACAAGAATTACTAAGAATAACTACAGTCGCCTGAGATGAATGTACCACACCAGGAATGATTCCACATACTTCTAGAACTTCACCACCAAAGTATGAGAATGTAACGACTGAACTTCAAGAAACATCAGGAGTACCGAAGAACTAATTCTGCAGCAACTTCAGGAATCACACAGGTGACATGGAGGCTTGTCTTCCATGGTTAAGAGTTACAAAATTATAAACCCCAAAAGACAATTTAAATTATCGTATTAAAGACTTTAAAAATTATGCTTTAAATGTAATAACATTAAAGACGTTAGAAAACTGACATTATAGGTAACATGTAATCTAATATTTGTTGTTTTAGAAGATTAATAAAAAAACCATTCTTCAAATGGTTAGAGTTTCAATATTGTACATGGCAAGGTGACCATTATTCATTTAATATATTTGATCCCGGATCCGTGGAATTAATTAAAAAGGATGTACATCATATTTTGAGACCCCTTTGTAAAGTAGTAATTTATATGTGTAATCATATAGTAAACTATATTGTTTGAGAACTTTCAATAGAGAACTTAATCACCAAATGTAATAAAGAGATGTCATGGTCCAAAAAGGTGAGTGGATAAATCTACAAACCCCTGTCAACATTCCTCAATTCTAGGGATCCTATTTAACTTTGTTTACTTTCCAGTTATTTATGATTTGTAAAGATAATGGCAGCCTGTTTAATTGACCTGAGCCAATTAACCAGGTTCCCGAATTGTAACGTATGCCAAACGCTACAAATGCGCCACTCTGCTATTTTGCTATTTAGCTGCTATTCTGCTGCAATTTGCTTATTTTGCGTAAGAGAAAAGAAAGAAGTAATTGCGTCCCGATATCCCACGCGCAAAAGCTGTTGATCTATTCACTCATGTATTTCAATATGTGTCAGAGTTTTAATAAGATAAAAATAATAATTAATATTATAGTAATATAGTATAAATAACTTTATTAGTAAATATAATTTGTGTAAAGTAATATTAACATATAATCCCATGTAAACAAACCATGTCGGTACTTGTTAAAAGTCCCATTCATAAACGTGCCACATTCCCGACAATCTCGGACGTGTAAGTTTCCTGTTGCCGTTTGTTTAGAATTGTCATTGTTTAGTTGAGTTTGACAATAAGCCACCCTCCTTGTGTGGTCTATTGTTATAAGAAGCGTGTCTGTTCATGTGTTAGTAACCGAAGGGGGAATCTTTTGTCGTACGCATACTCAGGCATGTGTGAAATTTCTCTCTCTCTCACAGTAAAACGATAAAGGTTGTCATAACATTTTAAGTGTTTATTTGTAAAAAGAAAAAGGAGTAAGAATACGATTGATTTATATTATTATATTTTTGTGTAAAAGAAAAACGAAGCGTTGTATTGCATTTAATACAAATAGTAGAATAATTAGTTATAGCCGCTCACGTTACAAAAATGGCTGAATTTAATCCTGATCTGTTATTAAAAGATGAGCTATGCTACGAAGCACTTTTACGAGGCCTAAAACACGTAAATGTAACCGTGTCGGAGTTACGAAAATCATTACGCCAAACCGGATCAGATACACCCTCGCAGTTAGATAGATTGCGTGAACTCGATTATGACGGCGAACGAGAAACCTGTTATGCGAAATATAGGGAACTGATAGTATTATCTCAGAACCTTGAGGACAAGAAATCACCTACGGAATTTTTGCGCGTTACGCAACGTATAGAACATTTAACCCCCCGGTTAAATAATTTATTAAGTTGGCCCGACGTCACCATAATCCCCGGCGATGTGCAGAAATTTGCGGAGGAGGCATTAAGCCAATTACCCATAATTATCAATGACTTACGACGAAAATCAGACTCATCGAGAATGGAGGAAATTGAGCACTACTTACAAAAATTATATATCTCCCCAGTTCAATCCCCTACTTTAGAACACCCTCCCTCCACCTCGAAACCCGAATCACCCACCGTATCAAAGATACAACCGAGTCATGAACAATTACCTAGTAGAGAATTAAATACCCACACTATGTCAGAACCCCCACCGCCAAATGTTCAGTATACTCGCACTAGTAAATATGCAATTACAAATCCCAATGCAAACACCAATCTTTCGAAAAGTATACCTAACGTATATTTTAATGTAGACCTCTACGGAAAGATTTCCCACCCAGTAGAGAAAATAATTAATGAAATTCCTTACACCGATGGCTTAAGCATCACGACTCTATTGACTTTTATCAGATATCTACTGCAAATAAAAGATCTACAACTATTGAGCGATTGGCAGATACTGCAGGTCATGTTACCCAAATGTAAACCACCTTTACGAGATCGCGTGCTAGAAGCATTAAACTCGACTCTTCCGGTAGAAGAACTTCATACAAATATAATCAAATATTTTATCCCCACTGGAATATATGAGGAGATAAAAAGGAATACCGTACTTCGAGTACAAAGAGCTCAAGAAAGACTGGCCCACTATATCGCAGACATCAGAGAATCTTCACGCCTACTGCAAGTCAACTGGACTGAAAAACAATTGGTCGATACTATATTGGTAGGCTTATCTCCTGAAGAACGCTCCCGTTTAGCTCTAATAAGTAGACCTCTTACTTTCGCTGACCTTGAACAATGTAGTGTGCACTCTTCAAATGTGTGGTATGCAGATCAGCATCGACATGCACCGGTATCCACAACACCACGTAGAAAGGAAACGCAAGCCCTATCCTCAGATACAAGAAGTCTACGAGAACGACGACCATTTCGGCGACCAACCTATGTTCATGGCCAAGGTAAGTCCAAAGAGGCACCACCTAGACACGAAACCAGTGTGACCCCGCGTAAAGAATATATATGCTATAACTGCGGAAAACCTGGACACCTCAGTAGAAACTGTAAACGGAAACAGTATCATCAGAAAACCGATTATCCAAAAAACGTGTAAGGCAGGGAGATCCGAAACCCTGTGTCTTCCGCAGCATCGTGAAAACAGGTAAACGCCTGAGAGACCACAAATTAAAACAAAATACTAATAATAATAACAAAAGAAAATTAGACCCCTATGTTAGGAAATTTATCGATAAATGTAACTCTATTAGTAAATGTGATTACAATAGGTGTGAATTACCTTATATACAAGTTGACATTGGTGTTACATCCACCCTCGGATTAATTGATTCCGGATCCACGCGAAGTTTAATTAGTCAAGAGCTAGCCAATCAATTATTTAAACACAATTTAGTTAAACGCAGTCAATCAGTAAATATTAGATGCGCTACAGCTAATAAGCAAAACTTAATGATAAAACTTATCATCACTTTTAAAGTAAAAATTAAAAATCTAACGTGGTATTTTCCAATGTTGGTATGCGACGAATTAGGACCCGAATTAATATTGGGAGCTGATTTTATCAGTAAAACAGGAATAATTTTAGACATTCACGAGAAGATATTTTACTTTGGATTCGATCGTTCACGGAAATATAACTTGCATGATAATGCAAATAATAGAGAAAGTACTAGCACCACTTCTACACATATAAAGCATCATGAATCTGAATTAAGTCATCTAGGAAGTAAAGATAGACGGAACATACAGACTTTAATAAAACAATTCTCCAACGTCCTCACCCCAAAGTTAGGACTGACGGATCTGATAGAGTACAAAATAAATTTGAGCGACAACAAAGTAATTCGTTTAGCCCCATACAAATTATCACCACCGAAAATGGAAGTGATGAGGAACCAAATTAATAAAATTGTTAGAACAAGGAGTCATCGAACCCTCTACGTCATCTTATTCGTCACCCGCGTTTTTAGTACCCAAAAGTAACGACAAACATAGATTAGTGGTGGACTACAGACAACTAAATAAGCGGATAGAATTTGAATCTATACCACTTCCCGACATCCACAGTGCATTTCATTATTTTACTAAAGCAAAAATCTTTACCATTATGGATTTAAATCAGGCATTTCATCAGATACCCCTTTCGGAAGAATCAAAACGTCTTACCGCCTTTGCCGTCCCTTTCAACCTGTACCAATTTACAAGGGTACCTTTTGGTATATCCCAAGGTAGTTCTGTATGTAGCAGATTAATAGAAAAGTTATTTCATGACATAAAATTTAAATATGTGTATCACTACTTAGATGACATTGTTATCTACAGCGAGTCAATTGAGCAACATCTTAATCATCTACGTGAAGTACTAACCCGATTGGAGAAAGCTGGATTAACCGTAAATCCCAGTAAGGTAAATTTTGCTGTGACACAATTCTCATTTTTAGGTCACATCGTAAAAGCAAACGGAAAGGTAAGCATAGACCCAGAGCGAACCCGTGCCATCAGAGAATTTTTATCGCCGCGGGATGCAAAAGGAATAGCCCGATTTTTAGGAATGATAAATTATTTCCATAAGTACATCCCACATCTAGCCGAAATTGCATCACCGCTAAATACCTTAAGTAAAAAAGGAATTAAATTTGAATGGAATGAGCAACACCAAACAGCATTCGAGAAATTAAAAGAAAGCATAATATCTCCCCCGTACTACAATTAGCCGACTTTACAAAACCATTTGTAGTGCAAACAGACAGTTCTAGTGTCGCACTAGGTGCAGTAATATATCAGGAAGTAGATAACTCAAGGTTACCTATTAGTTACGCTTCTCGCACCCTGACTGAGCAAGAAAAGAAATACTCCGCATACGAATTAGAATGTTTAGCTATAGTTTTCGCTTTTGAGAAGTTCAAACCATTTTTAGAACATAAGGAGTTTTTATTAGAAACAGATAATCAAGCGTTATCTTGGCTACTAAAAGCACCCAAAACCTAGTTGCCGATACACTGTCACGTATGTTCCAGCCTAGTAGTAATACTTACGAAAACAAGAGTAGAGAAACGCCGATTATTAATACTTTAATTACCGAATTTCCTCTTGCATTTACGGATTTAGCCCAGTATCAAATACAAGACCCACGTTTGAGTCCAATTATTGAACAACTTGAAAAAGGAAATAAGTCAGAGAAATACATATTAAGTAGGAGAGTATTATGTTGTAAAATAGCGAACGGAAAATATCTACGAATAATTGCCCCTGATATTATTAAACCTATGCTGATGGAATATTATCACTCTTCCACCATTGGAGCACATATGGGAATAAATAAAACTATACACCGAATACGTAAAGAATATCACTGGGAAAATATGAACAGTGAGATCGCCAATTTTGTAAAAAAGTGTAAGTTGTGTGCACTCAGCAAACCAGCGAGAAACAGCCAAATAAGTCAGTTAATCTCAGAGATTCCTGCTACCCCGTTCTCCAAAATTTATTTAGACTTTTCAGGACCCTACCCGCGTTCCAAATCAGGAAATACAATGTTACTAATTTGTGTAGACTCTTTTAGCAAATTCGTCTGGATGTACCCCATGCGGCGAGCCTTAGCTACAACCACAGTAAATATTTTACAGCAAAGATTATTTAAAGAATTCGGTATTCCGGTCCATCTAGTGTCGGATAACGGACCACAGTTTATGTCCAAGGAATTCAGGAACATGTGTTTCAAACTAGGTATAAACCATATTACCACTACAGAGTATCGTCCGCAAGGTAATATAGCTGAGAGGTATTTGCGAAACCTAAAATCTGCTTTAATTGCCTACCATGCTAACGACCATACTTCTTGGGACCAGAACTTATCCTGGATACAGTTCGCCTTTAATTCTGCATATCATGAAGGACATAAGTCGACCCCATTTGAATTATTGTTCAAATATAAACCTAACCACCCATTATCCGCTAAGTGGAAAATACATGAATTGTTACCCCTTGAAATTAGGGATAAAAATATTAAGAAAATATGGAATGAAGCGCGCGCTAATTTACGAACAAACTTAGCGAAATCAAGGAAATATCACGTGCGAAATAATAATAATGAAGTAAAGTACCAAATCGGTAACTTAGTTATGTGTAAAACACATCCTACGAGTAGTGCAATCGATAAGACCACTTCCAAGCTATCATACCGATGGTGCGGTCCTTAACAAATTCGCAAATATTTAACTCCAGTAACCGTAGCACTGTATGAACCCTCTACTCAAAAATATGTACGAAGGACACATATTTCTCAGATAAAACATTATCACGAAGAAGGTAATGGTAGAGTGCAAGTTAAATGAATGTACAGAAAAAGAAAGGTATATGTTTTGTACTCAACTGCAAAGGAGTACTAGAGTAACGTTTAGCTAGCTAATGGTATAAATAGGTACGAGGCCTGATCACCCTTAGATCCTATTCTTCGAAAGTAGAGCAAAGTAAGAAGTCAGCTGACAGCAAATATGAGGAATAATTAAGTAACAAATTACTTAATGAGTAATTCTATCACTAGAATAACTCCCAACTAAAGAAAAACCCGGTAGTAGTCATAAGTAGTAGTGTTAAGAAAATTTAGAATGTTAACTATATGTTTTATAATGTGTGAATTTTATGTTCTGTTAGAATTAGTCTGTAAAGTAGGATATGTAGATAGTAAGAATAAACAATTCGAGACTGACGTGTGTAACTCATAATTACATACAGAGAGAAACTGGTGAGAGAAATTACACACGGAAAATCCCTAAACATACTCTCGGTATATTAAAAAAAAAAAAATTATACCGGAGTCTGTGGCTAAAGCGGCGGAGTATGTGACGATTTCATTAATAAAAATATGTTAATTAATTGAGTTGATAATATATAATCGGAGAAACTTTAAATTCTTAATAAAATCTCACATTGTAAACTAAATCTTATGGCAATCATCTAATAATATATAAGTACAATAATAAAATTAAATGGGAATTGAATTGTACAGAAAGGGTAAAGCTTATTATTTATTCCTGCATAAACAGGAACTGACCAGAATTAACTTGTTTTCTGACCCCTAAATAAACTAAGTATTATTGTAAATTTGTTATTATTTAAATAATTAAATAAGACCATTGTTACGTACTTTGATAACTTCTGCAACTAAGAATATCACGATTTAATTATTTAATCAACCGTAGTCCTTTAATTAAAATTAGAAAAACGGAACTACTTTTATGTAGCCTAGTAATTGTCTTGAGATTACTACGCTCCCCTTAACTATTTTCTGCCACTTGGAATGGAGCGCTCACGCCGTAAGCAGCGTAAAGCGTTATTTCGCTACGCGTTTATAAAAATGTGAAAATCTTGATACAATGACTTGTTAAATAAGTAAAGTTGTGTGGTGATGACATCTCTCTATATTATAAAATAACGAACGATGTAAATAATACAGTATTACAACCAAGAAGGTGATAGTAAACTAATCTATCATCATGTGAAGTGTATAACAGTGAAACAAACTTTCTATCTATGTGTTCTAACTACAAGAATTACTAAGAATAACTACAGTCGCCTGAGATGAATGTACCACACCAGGAATGATTCCACATACTTCTAGAACTTCACCACCAAAGTATGAGAATGTAACGACTGAACTTCAAGAAACATCAGGAGGACCGAAGAACTAATTCTGCAGCAACTTCAGGAATCACACAGGTGACATGGAGGCTTGTCTTCCATGGTTAAGAGTTACAAAATTATAAACCCCAAAAGACAATTTAAATTATCGTATTAAAGACTTTAAAAATTATGCTTAAATGTAATAACATTAAAGACGTTAGAAAACTGACATTATAGGTAACATGTAATCTAATATTTGTTGTTTTAGAAGATTAATAAAAAAACCATTCTTCAAATGGTTAGAGTTTCAATATTGTACATGGCAAGGTGACCATTATTCATTTAATATATTTGATCCCGGATCCGTGGAATTAATTAAAAAGGATGTACATCATATTTTGAGACCCCTTTGTAAAGTAGTAATTTATATATGTAATCATATAGTAAACTATATTGTTTGAGAACTTTCAATAGAGAACTTAATCACCAAATGTAATAAAGAGATGTCATGGTCCAAAAAGGTGAGTGGATAAATCTACAAACCCCTGTCAACATTCCTCAATTCTAGGGATCCTATTTAACTTTGTTTACTTTCCAGTTATTTATGATTTGTAAAGATAATGGCAGCCTGTTTAATTGACCTGAGCCAATTAACCAGGTTCCCGAATTGTAACGTATGCCAAACGCTACACTACTTATTCATTCTAAAGCTAACTAAAGTATTATTATAAAAGAGATTTATAAAACTAAAGATATAAATCTGAATTTGATCGAAAGCCGAAACAAATCATGTGTAATGTGTTTTGCACGTATTTTCTGTGTATGTGTATCGGTAAACTTAAGCAGAGTAATGTATATACATTGTCATAACACTGTTGTTCTTAAGAATCTATCAGATTTTACATATTAAAATTAATTATTATTTTACATAAATGTTATCTTCAGTCTTCAGATACATACTATTTGTGTTCGTATATCAGGAAGTAGATAACTCAAGGTTACCTATTAGTTACGCTTCTCGCACCCTGACTGAGCAAGAAAAGAAATACTCCGCATACGAATTAGAATGTTTAGCTATAGTTTTCGCTTTTGAGAAGTTCAAACCATTTTTAGAACATAAGGAGTTTTTATTAGAAACAGATAATCAAGCGTTATCTTGGCTACTAAAAGCACCCAAAACCTAGTTGCCGATACACTGTCACGTATGTTCCAGCCTAGTAGTAATACTTACGAAAACAAGAGTAGAGAAACGCCGATTATTAATACTTTAATTACCGAATTTCCTCTTGCATTTACGGATTTAGCCCAGTATCAAATACAAGACCCACGTTTGAGTCCAATTATTGAACAACTTGAAAAAGGAAATAAGTCTGAGAAATACATATTAAGTAGGAGAGTATTATGTTGTAAAATAGCGAACGGAAAATATCTACGAATAATTGCCCCTGATATTATTAAACCTATGCTGATGGAATATTATCACTCTTCCACCATTGGAGCACATATGGGAATAAATAAAACTATACACCGAATACGTAAAGAATATCACTGGGAAAATATGAACAGTGAGATCGCCAATTTTGTAAAAAAGTGTAAGTTGTGTGCACTCAGCAAACCAGCGAGAAACAGCCAAATAAGTCAGTTAATCTCAGAGATTCCTGCTACCCCGTTCTCCAAAATTTATTTAGACTTTTCAGGACCCTACCCGCGTTCCAAATCAGGAAATACAATGTTACTAATTTGTGTAGACTCTTTTAGCAAATTCGTCTGGATGTACCCCATGCGGCGAGCCTTAGCTACAACCACAGTAAATATTTTACAGCAAAGATTATTTAAAGAATTCGGTATTCCGGTCCATCTAGTGTCGGATAACGGACCACAGTTTATGTCCAAGGAATTCAGGAACATGTGTTTCAAACTAGGTATAAACCATATTACCACTACAGAGTATCGTCCGCAAGGTAATATAGCTGAGAGGTATTTGCGAAACCTAAAATCTGCTTTAATTGCCTACCATGCTAACGACCATACTTCTTGGGACCAGAACTTATCCTGGATACAGTTCGCCTTTAATTCTGCATATCATGAAGGACATAAGTCGACCCCATTTGAATTATTGTTCAAATATAAACCTAACCACCCATTATCCGCTAAGTGGAAAATACATGAATTGTTACCCCTTGAAATTAGGGATAAAAATATTAAGAAAATATGGAATGAAGCGCGCGCTAATTTACGAACAAACTTAGCGAAATCAAGGAAATATCACGTGCGAAATAATAATAATGAAGTAAAGTACCAAATCGGTAACTTAGTTATGTGTAAAACACATCCTACGAGTAGTGCAATCGATAAGACCACTTCCAAGCTATCATACCGATGGTGCGGTCCTTAACAAATTCGCAAATATTTAACTCCAGTAACCGTAGCACTGTATGAACCCTCTACTCAAAAATATGTACGAAGGACACATATTTCTCAGATAAAACATTATCACGAAGAAGGTAATGGTAGAGTGCAAGTTAAATGAATGTACAGAAAAAGAAAGGTATATGTTTTGTACTCAACTGCAAAGGAGTACTAGAGTAACGTTTAGCTAGCTAATGGTATAAATAGGTACGAGGCCTGATCACCCTTAGATCCTATTCTTCGAAAGTAGAGCAAAGTAAGAAGTCAGCTGACAGCAAATATGAGGAATAATTAAGTAACAAATTACTTAATGAGTAATTCTATCACTAGAATAACTCCCAACTAAAGAAAAACCCGGTAGTAGTCATAAGTAGTAGTGTTAAGAAAATTTAGAATGTTAACTATATGTTTTATAATGTGTGAATTTTATGTTCTGTTAGAATTAGTCTGTAAAGTAGGATATGTAGATAGTAAGAATAAACAATTCGAGACTGACGTGTGTAACTCATAATTACATACAGAGAGAAACTGGTGAGAGAAATTACACACGGAAAATCCCTAAACATACTCTCGGTATATTAAAAAAAAAAAAATTATACCGGAGTCTGTGGCTAAAGCGGCGGAGTATGTGACGATTTCATTAATAAAAATATGTTAATTAATTGAGTTGATAATATATAATCGGAGAAACTTTAAATTCTTAATAAAATCTCACATTGTAAACTAAATCTTATGGCAATCATCTAATAATATATAAGTACAATAATAAAATTAAATGGGAATTGAATTGTACAGAAAGGGTAAAGCTTATTATTTATTCCTGCATAAACAGGAACTGACCAGAATTAACTTGTTTTCTGACCCCTAAATAAACTAAGTATTATTGTAAATTTGTTATTATTTAAATAATTAAATAAGACCATTGTTACGTACTTTGATAACTTCTGCAACTAAGAATATCACGATTTAATTATTTAATCAACCGTAGTCCTTTAATTAAAATTAGAAAAACGGAACTACTTTTATGTAGCCTAGTAATTGTCTTGAGATTACTACGCTCCCCTTAACTATTTTCTGCCACTTGGAATGGAGCGCTCACGCCGTAAGCAGCGTAAAGCGTTATTTCGCTACGCGTTTATAAAAATGTGAAAATCTTGATACAATGACTTGTTAAATAAGTAAAGTTGTGTGGTGATGACATCTCTCTATATTATAAAATAACGAACGATGTAAATAATACAGTATTACAACCAAGAAGGTGATAGTAAACTAATCTATCATCATGTGAAGTGTATAACAGTGAAACAAACTTTCTATCTATGTGTTCTAACTACAAGAATTACTAAGAATAACTACAGTCGCCTGAGATGAATGTACCACACCAGGAATGATTCCACATACTTCTAGAACTTCACCACCAAAGTATGAGAATGTAACGACTGAACTTCAAGAAACATCAGGAGGACCGAAGAACTAATTCTGCAGCAACTTCAGGAATCACACAGGTGACATGGAGGCTTGTCTTCCATGGTTAAGAGTTACAAAATTATAAACCCCAAAAGACAATTTAAATTATTGTATTAAAGACTTTAAAAATTATGCTTAAATGTAATAACATTAAAGACGTTAGAAAACTGACATTATAGGTAACATGTAATCTAATATTTGTTGTTTTAGAAGATTAATAAAAAAACCATTCTTCAAATGGTTAGAGTTTCAATATTGTACATGGCAAGGTGACCATTATTCATTTAATATATTTGATCCCGGATCCGTGGAATTAATTAAAAAGGATGTACATCATATTTTGAGACCCCTTTGTAAAGTAGTAATTTATATATGTAATCATATAGTAAACTATATTGTTTGAGAACTTTCAATAGAGAACTTAATCACCAAATGTAATAAAGAGATGTCATGGTCCAAAAAGGTGAGTGGATAAATCTACAAACCCCTGTCAACATTCCTCAATTCTAGGGATCCTATTTAACTTTGTTTACTTTCCAGTTATTTATGATTTGTAAAGATAATGGCAGCCTGTTTAATTGACCTGAGCCAATTAACCAGGTTCCCGAATTGTAACGTATGCCAAACGCTACACTACTTATTCATTCTAAAGCTAACTAAAGTATTATTATAAAAGAGATTTATAAAACTAAAGATATAAATCTGAATTTGATCGAAAGCCGAAACAAATCATGTGTAATGTGTTTTGCACGTATTTTCTGTGTATGTGTATCGGTAAACTTAAGCAGAGTAATGTATATACATTGTCATAACACTGTTGTTCTTAAGAATCTATCAGATTTTACATATTAAAATTAATTATTATTTTACATAAATGTTATCTTCAGTCTTCAGATACATACTATTTGTGTTCGTTTGTATTTTGCTCCTTTTTCACTCTAGGCGTTTGATAATTGTGACAATCACGAATAATCATGATAATTGTGCCAGTCAGCAGTAGGCATATTTCTTTTAGACTCTTAACGTAAACATAAAGAGCAATTATATTTAGACCAATTTTCAACATTGGTAAATTTAACGGGTATGTTACGTGCAGGTGAGAAACGACTTTAAGAAGACGGAGTGTGAGGTCTTTGTTCATCAAACCAACATTTTGCCATCGTTAAAATGACGTTAATGTCTCTTAGTGACCAATAGGCTCTACAGGTCCTATAGTTTGGAGTCTTGTATTTGTATTTTTGACTGAGTAAGTCTTTTCTAGTTTTGTATTTTAAGGTTCTATGGATTGTCCCACGTATGTGCTTAAATTAGGTTACATCAGCAGAAATGAAATTTTTTAGATTGGTCAATGGCGAACGTTACGGTATAGAATAAATAATGCACAGATAAGGTGACAATTACAAATTTTTAAATTACAGGATAGAATAACGGAATACGAAGCCAATTGGTGTAAGTATTTGGGAAGAATGCAGGAAGTTCGCCTTCCCAAACTTGCCTTGATTTATAAACCCACAGGGTATCGTAGTGTGGGGCGTCCGAGGACAAAATGGTTCCCGGATCAGGCAGCGCAGCCTAATCCGTGAATTGGAGATGATGGTGATGATGATGACTGAGCAAGTCGACTATGTACTTTACTTTCTAGTTTCAGGTCAAGGTTTAGGTAAACGTACACTATTCAAATTGTAACTCCCCCGTTGGTCAGGGTCACAACACTGGGAACCCAAAGTGTTAATTGACTAATGTTCCAAGAAACTGTAATAATTCATTTAGATTCAAACCATCAGTAGAGGGAATCTCAGTAAGATACCTTTCTGCTGGGTGGCTAATTTTACCAAAGAGACTAAACGGTGAGGAGGAATGAACACAAGGAATCGAGTTACTAGGAATGGGCACGGGGTTGCTGTTGACGTGATTAATTTGAGTTGGAGGGGTATGTCCAGAAGAAGACAGGAGTGGCGGATCTATCCACGGTACGGATGCTGGTAATTTCGTCGATTGAAGATTAGATGTAGGTTGAAGATTAGATGTAGGTAGAGAAGTGGTAACAGATGGATTTGTGGTGGTGGACCAAGTTACAATAGTCGTAGAAGACGATGAGAGGGCGAGGTGGTAATATGGATGAGGAATGGTAGGAAGGTTACGATCACAATTGATCGTCATCATGGGATGGTAGTGGTTGCATGTAAAGTAACACCCTGGTAGCGATCCTCCTTACTCCCAAGGCTGGGTAAAGAGGTATCTTGGATCTCACGAAGGAGGTTAGGTAGGATAGTCTCGGCGGAGTGGATCAATTTCGCCGCAGAATCCGGCAACTCACCAAGACTAAATCCACGGTCCAAATTAGATACCCGTCTCAGCAAGTGATTAATTCGGTGTGTGGCTCGCTGGTTGGCCATAGGTGACTCATCGGACCCGATACTGTTCATAATTTTTTGTACTTCAACTAATTTGTTGGAACACAACTGAATTTCAGCTACGACATCAATGGACTTAAGATGCCTTAAGTCAGTGGGATCATTTAGATGGTCCCTTAAACTCTTACGTAAGGTAGCGACATTGTTTTTGTGGGGAAGACCCCTTACTAGGGCTTCATATTCAAGTTCATCACCAAGGAGTAGGTCGGGATTAAATCTGGCCATGATGTGCGCCACGAGATGCGAACCGATAACACTAACAAACGAGATAGAGCAAATTATGTTAAGAAGGCCCTTCAGAGAAATATCTGTGCTTGGAATCTAGTTCTATTGTTATTACACGCAGGACTCGATAAGCAACCAGTTCATGGAATACACTGTTTCATCAACAACACAATACCGCACGAGACGCGTAACATCATGTACACAAAGCATTACATCTACATACCATAAATCGCTATCACACATATAAACACAACCACATGTCTCTCACAATTCAACAATTAAATAATCTAAACCAACAATAAATCTAATTAAATGTAATATTATGCTATATATGTGTACCTCCAAATAAACTCTAAGTAATAATTAACAAATAACTCCAACAATATAATAACAAATAACAATAATAACTAACAAAGGTATAACTTCCTTTGCTAGTACCTGAAATTATAAATATTTAAACATGTGCATTACACATCACATCATGCATCACACATGTTCCGACAAACATGTGCACGATCCATACAACTCCGAACATGAACACCACCTTAACATGTTTCCTAGTTCAGGAAACCCACATGAGTATTTAAGTAAAGTTTTGAAATTATTTTAAGCCACTAATCATTTTAACTTTTGAAATACGTGTGTTCTGATCAGCAGTGACAATCGAACACGCCTAAATACTTCTTGATAACCGCCCACACAATTATAACTACACAATGGTATTAAAGTAACATTTACAAGTCACATCTTGAATTATATTTATAGCTCAATATGGAACAGTAACGGAATTCGTACCCGGTGAATTCTACTTTTTATTTTAACAACACCAGAGTGATGCAATTTGTAACTCCCCCATTGGTCAGGGTCACAACACTGGGAACCCAAAGTGGGCTGCCATATGTAAAACACGTAACACGTGGTAATAATAAATAATAATTTATTCAACGACACAATTTTATCACGATCAATAGAGCAGCAACTAGGCCTCCTGACTTTACAATTTTTCTACAATCGCTTTACATTACATATATCATAAAAGATTCACATTACTGTCACTTTTAAGAGCATTGACTAAATTACTTTAATAGGTGCACCTTATTATTAGGAAAATTATCTTTTCCTTTTCTTTAACTTTAATTTCTATAAATTGAGACTAACATTAAGTATACATCAATTACTTATTTTCTACTCTCAAGTCACCATGCTGCACATGACACTACAAGTGCGGGTCTTAACAGACTCAATTTTCAGGACATAGTTTGTTAACAACTGTTTTATTATTTAAAATTATGGATGAAATAGTATTTCCCAGATTTCACTCTCCGACACATGAGAAATTTCGATTACTATGGTAGGTTGTTGAGTGAGGAATCTTGTATTGCGATTCAGGCCCCCAAAATGTATGAAATGTATGAGGTCACCTGATAGTTCTCCGATTCGGGCTTTCCTACGATGAAGACACACGCCGAGAGATGTCCACAAGTCGTGAAAAGGTAATGTCCGTGACTACTTGAGCAAATGCAGAACGGTGCCAAAAGCACAGTATTCCGAACATGCACCGTTTGATGGACTGAAGTTCAAACAAGCAGTTTTCACGTGTTATTCATCTATACACCTGCAGCCTGCACGTTGAGATTAATTTAATTCTAACGGTTTAACCACCCGTGACATGTGCAGCGATATAATAGGATATACCTATTAGTATAACGAGCGTGACTGATAGATCATGCATTTTCCTATGACAATAAAGATCGTCCAGAAAACTATTAACGAAAGGTTATGAGTTAATGAATTGAAGATTCATCTTTAATAAAATATGCATAATTGCTCTAATTATGACAAAATTGTATTGCTCTATTCTTGATTGACAAAACATAAACCTGTTACATACTGTCTACGGAATGACTTCAAACTGTACATAATTTACATCATTACATTTTCATGAGAACCGTTAATTGATTATTACATAATAATTACCGCTTTACATAATACACTAAATGATTCATGGTTTCTGAATTAATAAAGCAAATGTGTTCGGTACTTCCTTACCTCGTAAGGCAGAACAAATTACACAGACGTGATGGCAACAGCCAGGAGGCCTCACTCTCTCGCTACTGACTACTTACAACAGGAAACCGGTGATAGGTAGTCCCCAGGTATGTCACCACAGACCAACGTGAGATAACGCGCGTCCTACAATCAACTTCGTATCGACGTCACGCCTATCACCACACACATTCACCAAGCCTACCCCTGTGAGGCAAATGTTTAGATAAGATGGGGGGGGGAGACGAAATGTAATAAACCATTACAAAATGACTCATGGTAAAGGTCTCGCCTTTGAAAACTTGTAGAAAGAGGTAGAAATAATCTGAAATTTCTGAGAAAGTAAAGCCACGCACAATAATTTCATTATGAGGGTTTCACGACTGTGATTGAAAAGCCAAGAAACGGTTAATCGTTCTAACCCAAGTAATGTTAACATTGTTTTGTCAAATATTACTGTGTTATATCTGTTATGGATTTCCATCCGAGTACCTCTAATTGATGTTGTCTTTTTTAACTCAGGCTTGTTCTATTTACATTTTTTTAAAATAATTTATATTTCAGTTTTTAATTATAAAGCATCAGCCTACTAATCATATCGTGCTGATCACATCACACGTCATATATGGATGTGTTTTTCCAAACTAGCATTTCACACTATAAAATAGACTTTGATACACATAACAGCAAAATATGTGCGTTGTACGAGAGTAAAAGCATTTCAAAAACTCCTCCATTTTGCTTATTCGAATTATATTATTGAAACAAACACATTCGCCTTCACTATGTTCTTTAAAAAGTAATATTGTAACGACATTACGGAACACTCTCAAAAAAGCGAGAGTGTCGTTCTCAACGCTTCTCAAATAGCCCAGCGTGCCTCGTCTATGTCAAGGCCTTCCACTGACGTAGCATTCAGTACCTTCCAGACGCTTCGAGAGCACTTGTAAATACGCAAATTAATCTGGCACGCCAAAAGGATGGAAAGTTATTTTGAAACACCTGCGCTACCTACATAAGCAACAGAGGCTGGGTTTGTCAATCACTTACGTTGGGCGATTGATTCAGTGCGGATTAAGTAGGTGTGGAAAGTGATTACTGTCTTATAATTAGTGCGCAACTCTAATATGGTTTATATTATTATTGCTTGTAGATAAATTTAACTTGACTTAATGTATGAGAGTAACTTATTGATTTCAAATTGCTATTTGTGACTCATTAAAGATGTTAATTAGTGATAGTGCAGTTGTTTTTGTTAAACACAATTACCCAATCTCATGCAAACAAAGCGTATTTCTTAGCCTGAACCGCAAAATACAACTTATGTGTAATATGATTTACGTCATATTAACAATAAGGCTTTACGTCAATCATAAAGAGTCCAGTTACTCTTCTATTTGGCCTAATCAAACAGCTTCTTCACCGACTTTTGAATTAACAGGTATTTATTCTGGGGAAAACGAACATGTCTTCCCTGTTACAATAATCGACAACAAACAGTTCAACCATACACTCTGACTCTTACTAATTTAAAGTAATAAAATTGTTACTAGTTTTTTGTAGGTCTAATCTGGATTTCCAAAACATTGCATGACCCTTAAGAAACGTTTTCCTCTCACCTTTTCTTTCCTTAAAACAGAATTCTAAGAAACAACTACGAATAATTAATGATTCCCATTTGGAAGTTACCTGTCTTCATGTATTTCACGGTTTTTCAACATTCCAAGAATTATTAAAACTTGGTATTCGTATGTGTACGTGGAATTTGAAAAGGCTTGTATATAATGGTATATGTGTTTAATTGGAACAATTAACGCGACAATAACCTTAGTTTTGCATATACTCTGTTCTTCAGACTATCGCATATATATTTCTTAAGTAAATAAGACTAAGCAAAAAATTGTTGTTAGAAACAGTTCTTAATTTAGTTTAATGCCATAGGGTTATTGCCATATTTTCCATCAGTAAGTAGAGACGACTTACAGAACCTATTTGACATTCATGTTCATGTCTCGCAGTAGTATATGTGGTAGTGGTATATGTACCTACACATGAGTACATAAGTTGAAGACGCCATTGTAAATGTAATACCTGCAGGTGATAAACTCATACATAAAATAGAACAGATGTTTGAAAAAGAAAGAGGAGATGTCAGTACTTTACTACCCCATGAGACCTCACAGACGGTGCGGAGCTGTTAGAATTGAAATATTGCTTTCCAGCAACGCCACGACATACAGATTCAGTCGACCGCAGAAATAGAATTCCCTTAGTTGTAGGAAATATCATGGACATAAGACATACGTAAGTTATTCGTCACATTGAACTTGTTTGATTCTATGTGATTTAATATATATTTTATCAACAATCTCAGTTTTCACAGTTCATACACGATGCTTGACTGGTTGCAAAATTAGAAGCCATTAGCAGAAAAAATTCTACAAGTCAATTCAGTTTGTTTACAAAAATAGCAACAAGCACCTTAATAAATAATGTCGTAACAAACGTATATATACGTGTCAACTTTCTTGAATGTCGCTAATTAAAAACCTTGTAAGCCTACTAATTCAGAACCGTTGTGTCTACAGTGTGACAGTCATTTCTTTTCAATTCGGATCAACAGTTAATAATATATTACAGATGTAATTGTATGAAACGCAGTTTACAACAGACCGTAAACAATCGCTTATATTGTTAGGTAGCGTATTAAACACTTAACAAACTATGACGTGAACATACGTGTTACGAATTTTTCAAGTTAAGCAGTAGCAGTACATCACGGACATTTGTTAATGCACTGTGTACGATCTAGAATTATACAGCAACACGCGCGCAGGCACGTACTCCTTACATATCCTTGAAAACTTGTACATATACACGATTTGAGTTGGATAGTACATGCATAAATAAAGAATAAATTTCACAAATCTTCAACTCCAAAATGCACTTGCATAAATGTTTATTTGACAGTTATGTACTGAAGAGTCTACACGAATATATCACGTTTATATTGAAATCACACGAATATATTACTAATGTAGTCTGCGAATCTCTTATGAAAGTTTACTTACAATCGTGCGCATAGCGTATCTAATATTCTGAGTGTAAATTAGACAATTTTTTTCTGACAACACGCGTTGCTACACTGTGTAATACATGGAATGTTTGATTTACTAAGCTCATGGAGTAAAGTTATCAGGTTTAGTTCAATCAATAATAATATAATTTAGCTGCGTGTCTTTAACACTTCCTCAAAAATGGCTGAGACAGTGAATCCTCTAAACTTAGATAATACTCCTCAGCTGTTAATTTCTCATACGCAGGAAACCTTTGATGTCAAAAACTTTGCATTATTTACTCATCGGTTATTCATTTACAACTTTATTCTCTTACGAAAAGGTAATACACATTTTAATGTAATAAACAATATACGTAATAACTTCATAGTTTCTTCAGAATATGTCTATCTTTAAAAGTTTCTATTTGAAGGTTGTTATAAATGTCTAGTCAAAACAGTAATAAGAAATGAAATTGTCAGTTGTAAAGTAAAATAATGAATAGACAAATGAAGCGTTTTTAAAGTTAGGCCTATACATTCAATGACTTTATACACACAAATCTATTTTGTCAAAAAGTAAGTGTTACTTACTTTCTTAAGCCTAATAGCCTAGCGCTGAACAAATACTTAGGATACTTGTCCAGTTAGACATATTGCCTTGTATGACCGTTGTTTTAAATACTGAAGAATTCCTTTTAACTAGGCTTCATAGAAGGTAAGGTGTTATATATCCAAATAAATATAGAATACCTTCTTTTTTATCTATTTACACATTAACATTTTAATAGCTTTATACACATAGCTATAATAAGTAAAAAGCATAATATGCAATAAAATGAATATGACTTGTAATTAAATCAAACACGTTTATATATAAAATATAACGTTGAGGTTCCTCAAAACAGTCACGTATTGGAAAAGCAATATTTTGGACCCTCATTTTATTCCGAATCTATTCATTGTTTAAATATATTAAAAGGTAAAATTAAAGAGTGAAAAACTATATTTGTATCTACAGAAACGTTTATGCTATTTAATATCTTTCGTTATTATGATTTAATCTAATTAAGATGATCTTCCTGTCCTGTAAAATCGTGCTTAACTTGTAAAGTTTGAAATATCAAAATGGGCATTGTAGAAAAAGAAATAACAATCTTAAATTTTATTCAATATTTTTAAAAATTATCTTACAAAAATTATAATGTAAAAAGACCTATCGAATGACACAGAAATTTAAGGTGACTTTTTCCATATTATAGTATTTGTCAAGTTATTTAATTTTTAATAGTGGCTTGTGAAACAGTTATGTTTCACGGTGTAATCAATACAGTACAGTGTCGGCTTTAAAGAAAGAGACAGTTTCCATTATTAGTTTTTTTTGCAGAATCTATTAGTTTCAATATATTATTCATGCCAACATCTGAGTGTTTCATATTTTTATGAAAAGGCTGCATTAATAAAAATCATTTTAGTCTCATACGGGTGTTTACTTTTTTGTCAGATAGCAAGTTTTTTGTGTATTGTAAGTGCATAAAGAATATATAACATAACTTACAGCACATATAGACACTAATGAGGACTCAAAGCTAGAGTATGAAACTGTATGATATAACGCTCAAAACAATTGTTTTTATGTTATATCAAAGATTTACTCCTTTGCTTACACGCTTTATGTATTTTCAAAGAGCGTAATAGTAACAAATATTTTGTAATATTTCGGTCTGTTAAACAGAGTTATTATTGTTACTTTTAATAATAATAATAAATTAAAACTCTAAATGTGTCTATATAATAAATTGCAAGTAAAGAGATTACGTGTAACGTGTGACACTTGCGCTTAGGGGACTTGACACAACACATGAAATGAAATGGCAATCGTTTTCTATTTGTTTCCCGACTGTGCTTACACAAAGGAAGATATGTTTTCCACATTATTGGTAAGTGTGTGGATACAATGTCACATCATTTATGTGATTTATGGATGTAACCGGCTAAACGGATTTTGTGTCGTCTACTGTTATGCGTTCATTTTTCTGTCAGATTTAAATGTTTTTTTGATGTTTACATCAAAGGATTTTCTAGTGTCACCAGCTAAGTATGTTTGAATTTTATAAATTTACTGGTGCAAAAGTAGACGATAATAATTTTCCGTCTGAAGGTATGAATGAATTTTAATGAAACAATTATCAGATCGTTGGTTTTATTTAAAAAATTGTACAGAACCCCTAACATTAAAAAAAATAACAAAATGGCAAACTCAGAACTCTATATAGTAGTCTATTGTTATATAGGGCCTAACGCTCAAAAATGTTTAATTAACGGTTTAACGGCCATCGGCACCAGACGGCGGGATGTAGATTTATGATGCCGTTTTTCATCACGGATTAACATTAGGACACAATTCCCAAGCAGTAAGGACAATTAGTCCTGAAAATAAAAAAAAACTTAGGTTCATCATCCACGATGTTCCATGTACACATCGCCATTGAAAATATTTAATAATGGACCATAATAAACACAGAGCTGACCAAATTGAAGTGAACAACAAAGTAAAAGTGATGTGTAATATCTTACACAGTGATGTTTAAAAGTATAGATTCACATTGATGGCGTAAGAAAGTTGTAAATCTCTTATCGGTTTTATGTTTTATGCTAATGAAAGTAACGTGTGTTTGCTCAAACGTAGAAATATTTTATATTAAAGTTACTTATTTAGAATAAGAAGTGAAAGCCTGATATTTTCATTATTTTTACAGTGCGATTTTTGTGGAAGTAACACTCTTTCAGTGTCAGTGTCAGAACGTGTTGTAATTTACAGTAGGCTATGTACACCACGTAAACCTGACCTCTGTTGTCAGGTTGTGCACGTGTTCCGTAAAGGAAAACATCTACGGTTGCAGTATTTCGTTGTTGATATCAATAGATTAATTTTAATATACTTGTCATTTAAGCCAGAAAATGAAAACACTGCTCCGATAATTAGTCTGTATTACCATTGTTTAATTATTCCACTTATGTCTTAACTACACAACCGTAGTTATCGACTATAGAGGAATACAAAGATCATTGACAATTGAGGAATGCTGCGAAAAGTGTAGTTAATTAGTAACATAAATGGCAACTCACGCTTGAAGGCAAAACAGATTGTCAAATAAAACAACAATTAACCAAAAACATTACATGTTATCTAGACTACTAATTACTGCTTATACATTACCCGTGTGGAAAGTATCCCTTCTTTTAGTCCAAAACATTTTTAAAATCCTAACTAATTATTCTTGATTATTTTATTATTGTATTATTTTTAAATTTAATTACTTCAGAAGGATATGAAAGATAAACGCATGACGGAAGAACATACATCAGTCCTTTATGTATAAAAGTATGCGCTCTATTATTAGTGTATGCTAATTAGTATACAACAATTTGTTAAACATATTAAATAAATAACTAATTATACTTAACCACTTATATTAATTAGCACATACTTAACCAAGTTAGTTATATTAAGTGATTGCAAATAATAAATAAGTTTTTATAATCTATGGAGGTGAATTCTTCTTGACGACATTCTTCCTGAAATCTTAAGTATTGTTACGACATTACAGAACAGTCTACGTGTTTGTCGAATGTTCTAGAAGAATCTCGCTCTAACGTGTGTGGCATACGTGATTCTCGACGCATTCGCGAGGCTTTTCTGGAAGCCGCCAGCCGCGCGGACTGTGTCAAGGCCGCAACTTAAGTTGCGTCGCTGGCGCTAGCGCGCAGTTTTGAATCTTCTGATCTGTGAGCGTTGTATAAATACTTGGCGGCAGCGGCCTTAGTTTTCAGTTATTGTCGCGATAAATTACAGTGCGGTTCGAGAGTTATTATCTGGCGATATTACTGCGTACGTTAAATTGGTTATTAGTGAAGAATTGGTTTCATAATCGGGCGGTATAATTGTAATACAATTGTGTTTAATATTAGTGACATTTTATTGAGTGTGAACAATTTTTATTTGATTTGTTGTAAGAGACTGTGTTGTTAATTACGAACTGTTTAAATGTGAAAATTAAAGCTATTGATCAGTGACTTAATTGGTGTCTTGTATTTTGTTTCCACTGTACGTACGGCGATCAAGTAGACCGTCGTAACAGTGGTGTCAGAAGTGGGATAGAACGGTTAACAGTGGAAACAGTGGAAACTTTGTATAAGACGAGTGTAATTCGTAATTAATCGGAAAAAAATGGATGCCAGTCAGATGATGGAAAATTTCCAGGGGCTATCATTGAAGACAGAGGAACGTCAGAAAGCACTAATGCTAGAAAGAGAAGAAAGACTAAAAGAAGAACGAAGACAAGATAGGGAAGAAACAGAGGAACGACGTAAGCAGAAAGCAGAGGAATGTAAACGTGAAACAGAAGATATCTAGAACTTAATACAGGAGCAGAAGCAGACACAAGAACAAACTGCTGCAGAATTGGGTCTCCTACGAGGTGAGCTTAATAAGCAAGTTACTAAAATATCGGAGGTACAAGAATCAATGACATTGAAAACAGCCGAAGTAGAGAAATCTGTCTTGATTGTTGAATAATATATGTCTACAAAAATATCTGTCGTAGAAGAATCTGTGTCAAATAAAATATCTGCAGTAGAAAACTCAATAGAAAACATAAGAGAACAAATTAAAAGTAAAGTTAAGCAGTGCCTGAAGATACAACCAAAACAATTTTCAGAACAGATTGTACCAATGGTAAAGACAGAAAAAAACACAGAAAATAAGTTAATAGAGAAAGTCACTTTGCCTGCAGTGAGGACAGAGGACAACAATCTGTCTTGATTGTTGAATAATATATGTCTACAAAAATATCTGTCGTAGAAGAATCTGTGTCAAATAAAATATCTGCAGTAGAAAACTCAATAGAAAACATAAGAGAACAAATTAAAAGTAAAGTTAAGCAGTGCCTGAAGATGCAACCAAAACAATTTTCAGAACAGATTGTACCAATGATAAAGACAGAAAAAAACACAGAAAATAAGTTAATAGAGAAAGTCACTTTGCCTGCAGTGAGGACAGTTCATGTCAAAGTTCCAAACTTTGACGGAAGCAGTCACTGGGCAACGTACCTCCGCCAATTTGAAGCTGTTGAATGCGCAAATAATTGGACGGAGGAAGACAAGGCAGTTTCACTCGTTCTCTCATTAAAAGTACACGCGGCAGAACTACTACAGAAAGTGCCACCTGACAGCCAAAACACCTATGGCAAATTGATAAGAGCTCTGGAATTACAGTACGGTGATAAACATTTGCGAGATGTGTACTACGCTCAGTTGAGAGCAAGACGACAATATTCCGGGGAGAGTCTTCAAGAGTTTGAAGCAAGTATTGACAGATTGAGTAGATTGGCCTATCCTGAAGCACCAGAAGATTTTCGAATAAGGTTTGCGGTGCCGACATTTATTGATGGCAACGGAGATTGTCAACTTCAGCACGTGTTACGAATGGCAAGATACCGAAATAGCTCAGAAGCTCTAGAGTTTGAAGCTGTCAAGTCAGCGTCCCGCTACATTAATGGGTTTGTGCCATCACATTGCAGTCAGAAGACCCCTGTATCACATTGCCGTTACGATGGATGCAGAAAAACAATATTTTCGGACAAACAATTCAAAAGTTCAAGAGAGTCGCAACGATTTGAAAAAGATAGAAGACCGAAATGTTACAACTGTGGAAAACGTGGTCATCTACAGGTAGACTGTTGGGAGAAGAGGATACCGAGAGAAGAGAGTGATCGCACCAATAGGAGAAGTAAAGCCCCAGAACAGCACACAGTTTCCACGCTACATAAGACCAGTGGAAACTTGATTTTTAATGGATTTGCGGTAGGTGAACCAACATCATTTACAGTTGACACGGGCGCAACAGTGTCCATTGTGCGCTCTGACTTAGTCAGCAACCGCCAGCCTCTAATTAGCTCTTGTACAATACAGACTGTGACTGGAAGCCCCGTGAAGGTGCTACGAAAGTAGACGGTGTTTAGGTCATCAGTACAAGACGCAACGGGAGTGGTTCCAGAAAAACTAGTAGTTCAGCGGAAGACTCGCATTCCTGGGAACGTGATGTTCGGATCACACGAGACTGAAATCGAAGAACCGGAGAATTATCTTTCGCAAGAACGTCCACGTAGATCGCCTGGTCGAGTATTACTTCAGAGACGGTTTTCCAGTTCGGGATGAACAGGCTAAAGGAGGAGGCAGTGTTACGACATTACAAAACAATCTACGTGTTTGTCGAATGTTCCAGAAGAATCTCGCTCTAACGTGTGTGGCATACGTGATTCTCGATGCATTCGCGAGACTTTTCTGGAAGTCGCCTGCCGCCAGCTGCGCGGACTGTGTCAAGGCCGCAACTAATTAAGTCGTACACACTAGCGCTAGCGCGCAGTTTGGAATCTTCTGGTCTGTGAGCGTTGTATAAATACTTGGCGGCAGTGGCCTTAGTTTTCAATATTAGTCGCGATAAATTACAGTGCGGTTCGAGAGTTATTATCGGGCGATATTACTGTGTGCGTTAAAGTGGTTATTAGTGAAATGTTGGTTTCATAATCGGGCGGTATAATTGTAATACAATTGTGTATAATGTTAGAGATATTTTATCGCGTGTGAACAATTTTTATTTGATTTCTCATAAGAGACTGTGTTGTTAATTACGAACTGTTTAACAGTAAAATTAAAGCTGGTGATTAGTGACTTAATTGGTGTATTGTATTTTGTTTCCACTGTACGTACGGCGATCAGTTAGACCGTCGTAACAGTATTGAACAAGGAGCAGACGTGTTTGTATCTGCATCTTTCTATGTTTCCATTAATAAAGAAGATAGATTTGCAACGCACGATTTTATGAACATTTCAACATACAGGCTGCTAAAGTGGAATAATACCTTAAGCTGCATTGTACAGTAGAGTAGGCCTATACATTAACTCTGTAACACTGTTGCACGAAAAGGTAACATGTGTGTTTTTATGTTCTTCAAACAGTCCAGAAATATGAGCCTGTCGTAAGACTACTGACACAACACACACAATACATAAATGTCCCTTCTGTTGCTAAATAAAACCGAGGTGTGATGTATAAGAGTTCTGCAGAAGTTATCGTAAACGCAATGTTTTAAATGGAAAACTATAACATAATTATACAATTTCAAATAAATTTAAAACCAGAGAGAGAGTAAGAGCGAAAAATCTACAAAAACATGATATTGCATTAAATAAGCTGTCTAGAAATTTTTTGAAGCTTAGAAATATGTTTTGTCACATTTACATGCAATATGTGTTATAATCTGTACTTGTACGTTCACTGTATTCTGCTTGTAAAGTGCAGTTACGTATACTAATATTGCATTGTACATTCCCAGAATTAACTTACATTGCTAATTACAAAATTACTTACTGACTGTCACTAGCGTTAGGTAGTGTTATGAAATATGCATTTTTTTAATACGAAACGGTATTCTAATTTGCCAAGGAAAAAACCTTTTACTTATAATATGGCAAGCTGGAAACGGGCTTTGGTCCAGCAAAAGTGTAACAGTGAAAGCAGGAGTCTGTGAGAGTAAAACATTTTAATGCATAGTGTTAGAAGTCTTTGGCAACGATTCAAAAAAAGGCAGCCTACATTCCGTTTTAAACTAACAATATAAATACAAAAGTTCTTCCTATTCCATTTGTTTGCATACTTTTATTGAACTTTTGTTTAACCCTTTTGTTGGTGAGGTTTTGTATAAGCAGTTTTAAAATTTACAATATTTTTCTTGTAGTTAAAATTGTTTAAGCGACGGTCTGCAAAGTATTAACATTTTAGTCAAATATTTTTCTCACTGCAGTCTGTAAAAGTGAAACCCAATTTCGGGCTTTAAAAGCGTACTCCACTAAATTCGCTTTACGGTAGACCTGAATGTTATATGTTTTAACGTGACAGTAAGCTTAATTAATTTATTTATTAGCAACATTAATACTATTGTATCTTAGCCAGAGACAATAGGAAAATGTTGACGGTACCCATTGAACACATTTAATATGATTGGAGTAGTTGTGTAACTTTAGATATTTCACTCGCTGTCAAACAAACATTTCACATTTCTTGTTCCTTTAACTGACGTCGATATACCGGTACACTGAAAAGTGTAGTGTAAAGACTCAACACACTTATCGGGTTTTAAGTTACCCAAACTGATCATGTTACCTATATTTTTACATACAAAGGGGACAGACAAAGGTAACGAACACGGGGATTAACATCCTAGGGTTCCCCTTGGAAAACACCTATTTGAAGTTCCTTCTTTGCCATTTGTGGAGGAATGTGTTAAATAACAATAAAAAAATGTTTTTCCTTCAACGGCAGTAGAAACAGGTTAGAATTAGTAGTGTACGTATACCGTCGCGTTATGCGACCGTCACCTTATATGCATATATATTCGGGAGTGAGAGGTTCCAATGTTTCTTTGCAGATTTCAAAACATTCGTTTTAAGCAACTTATTTGGTCATTAAATTGGAAAATATGAAATACTAATGTGTTAATGAGTTATTACTTTATAGTTATATACTAAAATTATCTTTTATTTCTCAGATAAATTTAACAACTTTATCTGTTATGAGGTAGCTGAATTGTTAAACATGCCTTCGACTCAAATAAACAGATAATATTCTAAATAATTTTATAAAGATTATATTATGTACTCGCACAAATAATAAAAATTTAACTTCTTTTATTTACCTCCTTATACAATTACTGTTTATAGCTGTATACAAGAAAATAACTCTGTACAACATATAAATCGTAATCAAATCTTTACATGAAAGTGTAGTATAAACCTCTTGTTATCGCCCAGAAAAAATAAATGTTTCTTTAATAGTATCGTTTAATTCTAATTTGCTATTATGTAAAAATTGCAGGTACGCTGTTATTACCTCAAGTAGATACGTTAAGCCATTTAGTTTTGTGGAGGCAGAACAATAGAAAGCAATACGAAAGCTATCTTCGGTAGACAATTCATGAGCAGATTAAAAGTTAGTAAAGACTTATTAAGGCGCTTCAGAATTAGCTGATCGTTACAACGACTATTTGGTTTGCTCCGACATTAGACACAAAATATAAGAAACAAGCTGCTATGAATCCAAACACAAATTGATCAGACCGCAAATTTACGCTCGTTTTAAACCTAGTATTTTTCAGTTATTTTCGAAACAGTAAATTTTATTCAACGCTTGTATTTGAAAACATTCAAAGTGTGTTTTATTCTAAAACCTTATTAATAAGTTTTACAACCATTATTTTTCTGCAATATATATATATATATGTATATCTTCTTATTCTTTTTCTAGCTCTATATTCCTATATGAGATTTGGCCTCCTCAACAATCCTACATCATTCCCTTCTGTTCTCATTAACAACCTGCCATCCTCTGATCCCCAAAGTTTGCAGGTCCTCTTCAGCACATTCCATCCACCTTTTTCTCGGTCTTCCTCTGGGCTTAAACTCCAAGGTAAACATTAATATTATAACTAGACGAGTATATGAGTATAGATGTATACCTTTTAGGTTTGGAATTATTATTATTTATGATTTACGTTGGTTCAAAAAGGTTTAGAAAGCTGAAAAATGTTCAAATTCTCTTTTCGAAGCACTGGTTAGTTTAGCTGTCAATTACCACTTACTTACCGATGTCAAACTTCTAACGTAGGTCCTCTCTTCCTGTAATATACTGAAAATAACACAACACGATTCATACAATTTTTGCCACTAGTTTGTATGTGGATATTATGTAAATAAAATTGTTCTGTATATGAGACTGTTTTGAAATTATTCAAAATCTTGGCCGCTTACTTGCCTTATTGCCAATTTGTAAAGAAAATGCTCTGTTGTTGAGTTATTAGAGTCTACATTGAAATGACGGACTGACTCGATTATACATAAACTGGAAATTTATTAACAACAATTAAAGTTCATTTAAAACCTTTTAAAACATTTTATAAAACATTAAAAACAATTTAACTCGTTACAGAGATTCTTAAAACTCAGGGCTGGTAACACCGGTTTTTTATGTTGTACTTCTCTAACCTGATTTGGTTAGGTTTCTTATTTATAGTTAACAAAATCGTGAATTCTTTTAGTATACAAGATACTTACTACAAAAAAAATGCTTAAATACGATAATGACGTATTATGGAGAGTGGTTACATAAATAGAAAAAGGTTAATTATAATTGTAAACTATCGTACCAGACACGCTTGCATTCAAATTTGCAGGTTATGGTATAGCATGTACAATACGATTATTATGTCTGTATATCGGAATAAAAGTCCGCTAATGGTTATAAAATTTAAAATATAATGATTAATTTATAATTTCAGTGCAATTAAAAATAGTTATGCTTTCTTGAATTGAAAGCATTGCACTGTATCGATTGTGTACCCTTCAACAAGAGGTAGGTTAGAAATGAAAATTCTTCTAAGTTAATCGTTAAAAATATTTAAATTAACTTCATAAAATCTTATTGTTACACATAATATTAGCTAGTGACTCATTTATTAATCGTTAACTTTATTGACAGTTCTCAAATGTTATTGATAATCGAATTGTCTTTCGTTATTGTTTAAGTCAAATCAGCATCTATATTCGAGTACATTAGTTTTGGTTAAGTGGTAATTTGATTTTCAATTCTTCTTTAAAATTAATAATATTTTATTTAAAAATAACATTGAGAACTTTTGTTCAATAATGTGTTAATTCATAATTATTATTGAAGTTAGTCACGTATGAATGCATTTGACTAACGTAGTGTCAACACAAAAATTATTATTTGATATTCGTTTAAAATTCATTTAAATATTGTAAATTTTATATACTCCCCTATAATCACTCATCATTGCTGATATTATACACTAGCAATGGTATATTTCACTATGTCGTATCATTGTTTACACTTCACACGTTTGAGGTTATTATTACACATATGTTAGGTTAGATAAATTGTTTACTAACGGGGGGAACGCGCACATTTTGTAAAAATAGTTCCATCGAAGAGTCGTTCTGTCGTCGCTGATGATTAGTTTGGTAGTGAAGCTAAGTTCAGCTCCTTCGGGTGGCGTCTGCTTGGAATCAGCGTTTCTTATTGGCTGAAAGTCGATTAATCTCGTACCCAAATGTCACGAGAAATTAATAAATTTTATTTCTCAGCGTCAGTCTTTGGGATCGAGAGTATAAAAGTGACGCTATTAATTCTTTTGAATTGATTGAATAAATATGATTGCTCATAACTTTTTTAATACACCTCCGATTCGAAAACTAATGGTATCATGTTATTTCGGCTGCTTTGCTCTTTATTTTGAGTCCACACAAGCACTATTTCCGTTCATGATTAACTTATTTACCTTTCCGTTGATGCACTTTTAGTGTTTCTTATTTAAACATAAGTTTTCTCACTTTCATAGTATCACATGATACATATATCACTCACTGATAATGTTTCAAGTCATCTTTTCTTATCAATTATTCCTTAAATGCTAAATATTTACAAAATTCCACAATACACTTTCAGGCGAGTAGGCCTTAAATGTCCATGCATTATTTCTTATTATTTATAATATATATATCACTCTCACACAATTCTATTGTGTTTGATTTACACTTCAAATGATACTACACATTTGGTGCAGTTTTGTAATTACTAACATATCTTAGTTTATTTACAATGAATGGTTTTATCACACCATGTCAGGTGTCCTGTCATATTGACACTCTTATTTTACAAATAGTTTTGTATCAGGGATGTATTTTCATCCATTAATTGGTATTTAGTGTTTGTCTACATCTTATCTTTGGTATTTAGTATTCCCTGCTGTGCTAATTACTCACAATTTTCTGTTGCACTGTTACTTTCATCTAGTTTCATCTGATACTCAAAGAGGTATTGAGTGTCCTTGAAACTACTGTTATACTATTTTCCTCTTTCTGATTATTTTTGATTGAGTTGTTTATGTAATTCTGTCAGTCACTCTGTGGTTTGGTACTTTGGCTGCTATTTGTTTACAAAATTTAAAGTATATTGTTGTGTTCCTTAGTTCATATTGGGTTTATTCTGTTTATTATTTATTCTAGTTTGGTTGTAGCATTATGTAAATACTTTTATCAGTGTTTTTCTAAATGTTAATTATGATTCTTTGTTGCAAATTCTGCTCAGTTGAGGTTATGTGTATATCACTGTATGACAATAATGCCTAAACGTAATAGTTTGGTTTCTTGTATATTTTCTTATATATTTACCATGATTGGTATTACTATTATCTAGTACAATGGTTTTCTGTATTTTAATTTTGTTACTGACTATTTGTTTACATAGTATCATCTAATTCTAATTGGTTATTAACATACATATTGGATGTTTACATTTGGTTTGGTTGACTGTTTTTAATCTAATACATGTTGTCTTATTTCTGGCATTCTAACAATTACATTCTGTATTGACTTTACTTTCCACTCTCCTGATATTTAAATGTATGTTTTGCAATGATTTTATATTTATAGTCAGACATGGTAGTTAAAGTTAATCAGTTCCATTTACTTTCATAATTGAGCACTTATCTCTACACTTAATTTCAGTTCACTTGTGGTCTTTTTTATGTTTTACTATATTATACTTTCTGTCTCATAAATAATACACTTATTGTCTGTGTTGGTTTATTTGAGATTATTGTATAAAATTGTTATCACTTAATATTTTCACTTTCTGTAAACACTACACTATCATTGTTTGTGTTAGTTTATTTCAGCTCGTGGTATATTAGTATTCATTAATTCACTGTAAGTAGCACACTATTATTGTCTGTGGTTGCTTACTAAATTATTATATTGTTAATAGTTTGTTCGTGGTCACTTGGATTTTCCTCCCAGGTTCTTCCTTGTTGTGGTATTATTCCTCACTTATTTGGTACTCTTCATACTGGTAATATTATTTCCTTATGTCGGATATCTTCTTTATTTATTATATATTTTCCCTCACTTATTGGATCTATTGGGCCCTGGTTGCTACCGTAGTTGTTTGGTTCACTTTTCCTTTTGTGATAATATTGATGTTTTATTTAATTACAACTTCTTCCTTCTACGGTGCTTATTTTCCTTAACATTATTTATTCACGGATATGCGTTTGACTGTGACATTTTAGTGTTGTCTTTCCTCTTGTTGGTGTGTTTGGCTGTATTAGCTTAGATATGTTCATGGTAGGATCTTCATTTGGGTATTTTTTTATTAGATTTATGTAACGGTATCTTTTGATGCGTTACAATATGTACCGCAACTACGTGAAAGCTCTTGTATTTTTGGTCTTCTTTATTCTATAATTGTGTCCTAGTCATCCAGTTCTCTGGGACAATAAACTTTACTGTGTTCTCGCTCTTTATTAATGTATCAAGTTCAAGATTCATGCGAATCTGCCAAGTGCATTCTTTTTGCACTACTGGCCCAAAAATTCTCTTAAGTATTTTCCTCTCAAATTGTTTAAGATCGTCTTCATCTTTCTTCAGCAAGGTTTATGTCTTACAGCCGTAAGCCACTACTGGTCCTTATTAGGCTTTGAATATTTACATATAGTTTTTATTATTATAAATGTTTGATCAAAATTGTGTCGTAACGCTTATGCCTTTTGATTATTGACACTTCAAGAAGTTCAATTGACAAACATATCGAAACGTCTCAACTGTATAATTTAAAATGTGTCCTTGGGACTTATCTTCAAACTTTGTCTTACTAAATTCCAGTTAAGATATATCAAAACATTATTTGTACGGCACCATTTTTTCATAATTTTTGTAGGAGAGTCAGGATTTGCATTTTTGTAGAGTTTTAAATTGTGCAACTGGAGTCCTATTTGTACAGCGCCACCACAAGCTGATCAGCCGTAAACAGTAGCCTCTCAGAATAATGATGTATATACGTATATTTTTTTACACATAATGAAATGCGTTTCATTGTCCGGTCGTCTGTCTGCAGGTTTAAACCAAAAATAGTTGATGCTGCCCTAAGTGAGTCATATTTTTCACTGTTGTATAATATGGATATTAATTAAGAAAACTACACACAAGGCCAAGAGGAGGGTATGGAAGTACTTGTTTACCTGAGATTCGACTGAACAAAGTTTATTCGCATATAAAAGTTTGAGAAATAAAACAAGGTACACTATAACGGATTAAAGGTAACTGGGTTGGGTATATAAACAATGTTGATTAACACACAATTTTTAGTCAATTATGTTTGGAAGTAAAATTATTTAGAATATAACGTCCTAGTATCAAACGTTTTTATTTAATAAATCAAAATATTAAACTACCGTTTGATAAAGAATTAAAATATAGTTGGTGATTACAAATTTAGAAACGTGTATATTTAATTTTCTTCTAGATGAAGTATCCAGAAATTGTAAGCTCTTTTTACCTCCAACTCCATCGTGAATTTATATTTAAGTGAATTACGTTTAAGTGTTTTCAGAAAGACCGATAACGTTTACAACTCGTCATATCAAATATCTCTCACTTCATCCATATAGCCGGCTTCCGTTCTGCTCACCAGTGCTTTGTTTTCAGATTCCTCCGCGTATAATTTAGCCGCTACAGGTGATAAAGATGAAGCCATTGCAGGATAACAGGTTGTTTGTAGAACATTGCATCTAACCAAATGTAGTGGACATATGTCAAGAGTTTTTTTAACTAGGACTCAAATTTTCTTAAACACGTCAACTGTTCCCGGGATGGGTGTCTTTGTGAATAGTGTCTACACGACAAATCTGATAATTTTTCACAATTTTTTAATGAAGTTTACAAAATATCTGGAATCTTTGACGTACAAAGTGGTATTTTCTACAAATAGTAGGAAATAGTTTGAGTAGGCTCAGTGCCAACTATTAGCACTTTTAATACATAAAGCAACAATTAAGAATGGGAATAACGTAGACTTCTTGACTCAGCGACAACGGTAAACTGCTGCATTTTGCGTACCATGATAAAGTTAACCAGCCATCATGTTCTTAGCCACTTTCCTGTTTTTACTGATAACCAAACCAAAACTGACAGAAAGCAAAGAACTCATAATGTACTAAGAAAAGCGAAAGAAATTACCGGGGAGGAGAAGTACGAAGTCGGAGGCTATGGAAAAGAGAGAAGACGTAGGCCTATGTCTGCTACGGGCCATGGAATAAACCACTACGGCATTAGCAATTCATCTGTAACATGATTGACAATCAGTAAAATTTTGCAGAAGTGTTCAATGAATTTAGAAGGTAGAAAAATTCTGCTAAAACGCCTTCCTGAAGAAAATAAACTAAGGGATGATATGCAGTGGATATTTTGTGTTTGTAACGTACTACTAAATAAAGCAAGCCTGTGTTGTTAGACCGTAGTCAGGCATAATTTACTGTACTATCAATAAGATAAAATAAATTTCATAATATTATCGCCAAGATTTTGTCTGAATATTTTACATGAACATCAAAATTCCCTATTCATAAGAAGCTTCATTTTTCTCATTGTCGTAAGGTGTAACAGGATCATAATATATTAGGTCGTAACTATTTACAGTTACGTCGGAATAGAGCAAAAAATATACGTTCAGCATTAAACGTGATATTACCATGTTATGTTCTTACCTGATTCGTAGTTACCGTATTTACTGTTCAAAGTATAACTGAGTATTAGGTAAGTCGAAATGTTATAGCTCATTCGGTTTCAGTTTAGTGTTTTATAATTACTATTATTATTGTAACTATCACTTTTATAATAGGTAGAAAATTTGGATGTATCAATAAAGGACTTTAAAGTGACGTCCTGTTAGGGCCGGAGTACATGACGGTCTACCACCTTACAAGCCAACCAAATGACATGCCAATTTCAATAGGTCTTTCTTATTCTCAATTTGATTTTATCTACTCAAGTTTTCAGACGGAGCTATATGATACAGGTAGATGTACCTGTATCATCTTGACATCCCTAGTTTAAAATTTCATTACGATTCTGAGTATTATCGATTTCTTGCATCACTGTACTTTTTTTGTTTACGTCTCTGACTCACAAATCATTTAAAAATCCACACGTCGATTGAAAATATATAGTAAGCCTACTAAATAAGACTCTAATATACTGTTCGTCTATCCGAAAACAAACAATTTTTGTTTCTATTTGAACGGTAAAAAACATATTTATCGTCGCGTTTTCGTTTATATCAAATAACATTACATACAGTAAAAGCATTTTAGATTTAAAGGTACATTATTATTTTTAGGTGTTCTGTGTTTCCTTGTTCAAATCATCTGAACCCTCCAAAACTTTTCAAAATATTTTGGTAATATATTAAGTCTTTCATTAAACATTATTATACTTTATTATACTGATGACATAGAAAACATACATACCTCGTTTGTTATCAAGTGTAGCTAATAGATTTGTTATATACATTTTAAACTTTCAAAACAAAATTGAAAATATACCACAAAACGAAACTACGGTCATTTAAGCAATGAAATTAAGCCAAATATGCACACACACACACACACACACACACATGTGCGGTGTGGATGAGTAAATGTCCTAAAGTGCGGTGTGGGTGAGTAAATCTCCTAAACTACAGTTTAGTGTAAAGAAAAATTATGTATTTATGTGAAACATATAATTTAAAAGAATAAAGGATAAAATAAATTGTTGTTTAAAAATTCCTACACACGCATTTACCAGCACAGTGTAACCATCAAGGGACGTTTGCGATTAATATGACCGAAGATTAAACCTTCCAATTCACGCGCACAGCCCTGGAAATCTTTACAAATTTGATTGATTGATGCCTTTCAAAGAGAACGCTTTATTGGCGGCTCAGGTACTTATAATCTCGTTAGTTATCATGACTTTATCTTGGCGTTTTTGTAATAGCTTATAAATAGACTAACCGAAAACGTTTTCTAAGAATAAAAGTTTCTTTAGCGATTTGCTTAAAAGATAAATCATTAGACCTGAAATTATCATTTTTACAGTAGATATGAATAAAAACGTGTTTTCAAGTTCATTTTTAACTTATTTTAAAATTAAAGAAATTTGCCTTTTAACGCTCGTTAAATGTATATTTATAATACATTTAAATATATTATATTTAATATATTTAAAATTAATACAAATAAACGTACGTGTAATTTTCAATAGTTTATATCATAAATATTAATTACTGCTGGAACTAATCTATTGTAAAATTCAAATTCATATTCATATTGTTGAGTGAACACTAGTATTGAATACTTGGAGTATCCTGCTTTATTTTTCGGATACAAACTAAACTTCGTTTAATTTTAAAATATAAATTATTACAACTGTTTTAATCTGCAATTACAGTTTATCGATTCAATCAATAAACAATTACAGTTTATTTATCAAAATCATTCATTACATTGTGATGTAACAATATTAATAGTGGTAATAATGATAAAATATAGTTAGGATAATTGAGCTTTACGATTTCAATCTAGCTCTTCATTTTCTATGGCATTCAATTACGCTACAATTTATATCCATTCCTTTGCCGTGACCGTACCATGTCAGCTTATCCGTTCGAAGTTCTTTCTTCCAGCCTCATTGTTTGTAATACAACTTGTTCTTCAAAATCTATACCTCTCGTTCATGAAAACTGTTCATAAATCAAACAAAAATTTGTCTTTTATGCTTTCTATGTGGTGCACGTTTTTGGGACTTTCTGTCATTTTATTAAACCACGTAGTGTAACGTAAAATTAAACAATAAAGTCGCAATAATTCTAATAGTACCTCAAGCTACTTGGCTATACTAGGAGACAGATAAGAAAGACATGTCAACATTTTAGAAATATACATTGTGTTCGTCTCATTTTTGGCTAGTGATTGGTATATTCTGGGATGTTGGACCAGACAGCAGTTCATCTACTATTCATTGCATAAGGTCTTGAGAAAATAAACAGTGGTTTGCAATAAGCGGCTCTCTAGTTCCTGAGTATAACGTTTGAAACTGTTAATTTCTTAGTCTACTCATTCAATACAATTCATTCAACATTATACAGTTTTGCCTGTTCCAGCTTCATAATCAAGTTGCACTCTTCCACACTTCTACCTATCGGTTGATTTGTCGAGTCTACTTTTGAAATCCTTCTGTTACTTTCCATGTTTCTTTATATACTTCTGCGTACTGCGCTACCGGTTGAATATTTCTTTTCTGTCACTTTGTATTCTGTCTCTCCTAAAACAGCTATTTAACGATCTCATAAATTTTGTGATCAGATGATTCCAACTGTCTAGGCTCTCTAATTCTTGGTTTCCAACACTCCGAGTTACACAACATTGTGGGAAATATCAATGCCTTATAAAATATTGGTTTCGTGCCTTTAATAAAGTTTTGTAATTCATATACATGCGCTCGCGCGTGTGTGTTCAGAACACGTATGTGTAGGCCTACACTTTAAATTTGTACAGCTTACGTTTTCTTGCCTGCAAATGATTAATTTCTTCTAAGACGCCATTCACAGAGGAGTGTAGAGCACATAGTGTTAAGTGTACATTAATGTAGCCTATAGTTACCAACCTACTTATACAATAGATGCGACAAAAGTTTACGTAGTCCGAGAAAACGCCTCAAAACACGCAACATGCGCTTCATAAAAATTCACTGAAATTGTATTTTATTAAAAGATTTCTCAACCTACGACAAAGATCCGTAACTGTGAAGGTGCTGAATCGCATGTTTGGCTATCGTAAATGTAGATACTAGAAATTACCTTACAGTTTAAATGTGGTAAAACGCAAATTTATGGTACAATTAACAAAAAGGTAAAACAATGAATAAGTGGTGGCAGGGAAATGGATGAACGAAGAGGAAAACAAGTGTAACTGATAACGAGAAGATCAACGCAGTAGTGTAGGAGTGGTTAAGCAAAGCAAGATCAAAGTAAATTCAAATTTCAGTATCAACGATCTAAGTTAAAGTTATGATAGTAGAGCGATCTTTGAGAAACGGACAGATTGATGTGTTTACAGAGTAACTGGACAAGATAAAGGAGATGCAGAATATTATCTGGAATAATGTTTGTGAGATGTTAAAAGTTGTGGATGAACGTGTAATAATTGAACGGAAACCAAAACGTTTAAGGTTTAATTTTGTGTAGTGAACCTAAAAACGTTTATATTGTAGAAGAAATGAGTTTGTTTTGTAAGCTTCACCAACAAAAGCACCTGAGGAAAAGGGAGAAAAATGTGTTAGAGGTAAAATAACTAAAGAAAGATTACCACGTTATTGTACGGGGATTTGAATTGGAAAAGGGAAAAGCCTCTTGTAAAACCAAGATGTTTCACAAATTCAAAAACTAGAAACTTACCTCTGACTTAGTGAAGTCACAAAAATGTTTGTATGACCGTTGCTGTGATGTCAGAGCGGTTAAATGGATTTAATCCCAAAATGAAAACGGAAAATCAAAAAGTGGTTCTTCGTCCGGACAACGCAACCTGACAACCTGGTATACGTTGCCATCTACATACCACCTCCCGAAGATAGATTTAATTATCACCGATGTTATCACAATTATGTTTGTATGTTAGTAGGTAAGCCATTGACATACATATATCCATATTGTGAAAACTATGGAATTGAATCGTCTGTTAGATACCCAAAGCGTAGACCAACAGCGGTTATTTAAGTGGCGCGGTTTATTGAAACAAGGTGCACAGTTACGACTGATAGTCACAAATTATTATTGTTTGAGAATAACAAATTTTATATTCTTATTTTTATAAGCAGTAAACAGTATTTGATGAATATTTAACAATGATGTTATATTCATGTTACGTTACACAATGGCGTAGTACGAGTGATACGTTCTGATGTTTTACGGCATATAATTGTAAAGAGGGGCGGGAGTAATGCAGCGCTCTTCAACAATTTTATTATTAAATCAATGTCAGCCAGACTAGGTTATGTGATTAAATATATGCCAATAATATTTATTGTGTTTAATTAGAGCTATATATGTCAGGCGTATATCTCGTTTATCATAATTTATATTACACAGCTACGGTACTATGCATAATGCGTTATTGTTAATTCCATCCATGTTTAAGTGTGTTCGTTTTATAAATGTAGGTGACGTAATACGTGCATTCTGCTCCATAGAACACATATGATGTTTAAATCTTGTTAATTTTATTTGCGGATATTTGCTTTATTATTGGCATATATTAAAATGATCAAGAATAAGTATTTTTATATTATTAAACGGTTTTATTTGTTAAAAATGCAATAATTTTATAAAAAGTAATTATTAATATTCACACTACTTTTAATGATGCAATTTCGTTTTGTCGTTGGGTTCTTTTAAATGTACTATTCAGTGCAATTGAGAAAGTTGTGGTATAAATTTGATTTATATACAAATAAACATTATAAAAATTTGAGAGTGTTTACTTGATGTAAAATAATTTTATATGTCTCAAAATATTTTATAAAGATGAGAAAAAATACTTCCTTTTTACTCAACAGTGAAACTTGTAAGTCATGTTATTATAGTATTACACTATATAAAATAGGGTAAGGGTACATAGCTTTACACTTTAGTGTAGCGAAATTGACGTGTACCTGGAGAATAAAACAATCGCAATTATTTAACACTATCATCGTTTCACAAATAATATAATGTTTCTACTTCATAAGTACGAATACCCTTTCTTTGATATTCAGATCAAACATTATAAATACCTAAGTCATTAAATTTACTTAAACGCAATTTTGAAAAAACAATTATTGACCCTCGGCAAATATATTATAACGCGTATTTGTCATTATATTTGCGTGGAGCCGAAATTACCTACAACGCAATGCAGACTAGATGACACTGTAGATTTTCTTTAATATTTTATAGTACCCTGTCTATTTTAGGAACTTTCTAATCGTATGATACCAGATGCGTCACAAACTTTACATAGTTAATATCATAAACGACATCATAAGACAGTACTTTCGTAGATCATAACTATCAGTAGATATACAATAAAAAAACAAAAGCAAGGATGAAATAAGTTAATTCCTTTGTTTTTAGAAAAATGTAAACAATTGCTTTTTCACTTATCAATTTACATATTTTGCACTTTCTTTGCATGGCTCTGACATAGCAAAAATTCATTATTTCTCTGTTACACATACATACATGTTTAATAGTCACAAAAAATTGTTGAACTTAAGTATTTCTTTATAGATTTACTGAAAACTGTCAACAAGGGATGGAGGGAAATAACAGAGACTGAGTGGAAGAAACGTCATCTCTGGAGATGCCGGTCAAAACAACATAAGGAATTATTTTGTTTAACATGGCACTCTCAAACAATGCGACAGAAGTATAACTGGAAGAACAAATGTCACATCATGTCTAATACTGCTAAAATAAAAACTGACTGCAATTAATTGTTTGTTAAAGAAAACTTAAAATGTAGTGTACTATGTGTACTAAATTTAAATGCATTTGTTGTTAGTATGGCGAAGAAAACGGTTATGAGTTCAATTGGTTGGTATGTACTTTTATAATTAGTTCAGTAAAATTTAAATGTTCTTTCATTTTGTCTAGTTATTTACTAAAAAATGCTTCTGAATATTTATGTAATACAACTGATATAAAAAGTTACGTATGTCTGAGAATCTGTAGAATATCTGCATAGCTGTATTCTATAACAATTCCCTTCGAAAACAAATAAAGTTTCTAATACGAATTAACATATAAGCGTCATGAACGAATGCGCGCACATATGCAATTACAAACATATCTGACTCAAGAGAAACCTGTTTTTAAATAACAGTCATTACAATATGTACATATGCAATCACTAGGCTTAGATAAACCTGACAAACTCGGATATACTGTGAATATGTAAATCTTGTAACTTTGAGATTACTAGACATGTCGCACACGAGGTGTGCCTCTTATAAATTCAGTAACTCTTGTAAAGACACAGTCTTTCATAAACTAGGCTATACGTTTCAATGAAATTCAATTTCTGTACATAAAGTGAATAAAAAGGGAATATGTACTTAAACAAATTTGAAATATTAAAAAAATTATTTTTATAATTCCACTTTAATATTTTTACGTACGTATAATTTCCAAATTTCTATATCGTTTGAATTATCCAAATTTGCCGTTTCCTTTAAAATTAACTCTTTACAATCACTTTATCAGATTAATCTGATAACTTTGCTTCACTTTATCAGACAGGTAAATTAGAAGTATTGCAAATATAACATTTATAGACTACGTCGTTTAAGCATTAAATCCTCTTGGTTAATCGCACATTAACCGTGAGAACCTAATTAATGGTGAACAGGCAGAGAAACAAAACACTTTTACTGCAATCTTTTCACAGTGAGCTTATGAATTATCTGACATTAACTGCAGAAGTATTATCGGGTTAATATGTATATCATTTTTTTACATAATTTCTTCTTGCTGACCCATCCTGGCAACACTGTTTCATCAACAGAATGAAGAATAGTTGACAGTTGTAATGCTTTAAATTCATTTTAGTACATTGCACTTATTCATCATACAGTTGTAATTTTAGTTTGATTATATATGTCATATCTAAACCTCGTGTTGGCTTAATATTGTTAATTGGCAGGCTTAAATACGTCTAAACACTGGCTAGAGGCCCACAGCTAATTTGTAATTGTAACACGTAAAGGACACTACAGTTGTTGGACGGGAGGACGGTTCCAATTATAGCAGGGATAGTATCAAAATATAAGAAAAGTAAAAAACCTTGTTAAATGTAACGAAATTATATAACCACGTATTTAAAAGAAAAATATATATAATAATCTAGACAAAATATATGTCAGATAATATTTTGCTAAAGAACAGAAACGTCTAGCGTCCATAATGCTAATTATCAAATATGATACAATTTAATTACCTCTTGGTAAAATATGATATCTTCATGTGATATGCTAATTTAGATTTACGCCTCATAGTAAGAAATAAAGATAATGATATAGTGTCGATGATTTACAATTAAAAAGAAATTATAAGTTCTTACTCCTTACATTTTATCACATGAAAGTTAACACTTCCTAGTAAATATTGCTTTACAGTATTATAAAATAAGATAATAATAAAGCATTTTAAGTAAAGGACCTCCTCTCTTGCACAAAAGCGTGAAATATTACAAACTAAAAACATATTGTTAAATATTATTACACGTATGACTAACAAACATTTATTTATTTTATAGCGTTGTAAAACAAAATAATTGTGACGTAGTTTTGTATTTAACATATCGTTTTGACGTTCAGTTTAACTTTTTATTTTCACTAAAAGTTTTCAACTTAATTTTTGAATACCGGTACGTGTAAAAATGAACAAAGTGTTAATACACTTGTGTCACTGAGTTTACTGCGTTGACAGTTTCGTAACGAGAGTAGTATAGTAAGAAACCAATTCCAAAGTAACACAGACCTGAATGGGGATATATAAAATTAATACGAGAATTTCGACGTTACATTAGACATAGAATACTTGAGTGGCCTTATATTCGGAAACGTAAAAACAACCTTCAATTCTGTAAATAATATTTTAGTTTGATTTTTGTCGAGAGGCTAAACATTTCATAAATTTATTTGATTCATGGAAAAATGAATTAATTTTTTGGAAGTAAGAGTTTTAACATAAGAGATTAACATAAACTCTTGTAATTTGTTTGAAATTTTAGTTTCTTTAACAAGAACAAATTTATATTTGACAGTAATTTAATATTTGTATTTATAAAGGTAATAGAATAAAGCTTTTATGTTTTCTATAACTTGTTGTCATAAACAAATTTTTAATAAGTTTTTAATACGTTACTTCTTGTTCTTTGTATAAGTTTAGTTTATACTTGTAAACGTTTTTGATAAAGAAAACCGTGTAGTGGACAAAGTAATTAAAATTACTTTGTGCTGCCATGTCTAGCAAAAACCAGCAACGACGAAGCAAGCACGAAAATAAAACAATAAAGGAGTAAATTGCCTTCGGTCCCCATATTAGAGAAGACGTTCTGGCACAGTTTCAGGTTATGAGAAAAGTATTTTTTGTCGGTCTCCACTAGAATTACTATTTTTGTGTAGAGTAGCAATGAGTTACATTACATTTCGTTGTCTAAACGTCTGTGTTAAATATGTCTAAATAGTTTAAAACATGTTATTTTCTTATATTTTTGTCACCGACATAAAATTCTAAAAATGAAACCCACTAAATAAAGTAGTTTTGATATATGTCTTTTTTTGAGGTTGATCATTCAAATAATAATCCATAATTTTATTTCATTGTTAGCACTCCGTTAAAAATTAAGTAGACTACTATACATCTATAAATACGGAAAGAAATGGAAGACAATAGTTACAGATAAAACAATAGCGCAAGTGGAAATGGTTTTCTAAGAAAGAGTTCATATAATATTCTCAAGCCTTGCCAGTAGTAGCAAGAACTACATAGAGCCACCACACATCTGATTCAATTGTCTAGTATAGAGGAAGTTGGGGTAGCCAGAATAAGGCCTAAGCCATCTTGTATTGCTGTACATGTTACTTTAGACAGTGATATCTACGAGTTAAGGGAATCCGAAGAATTCAATTTGATTTTGTGGTGCTGCTTTGGCCCTTGATCAGAATTAAATGTAAAGAATTCCGAACAGAGCATGTTTGATAAATAGTAGATAGAATCAAAAGAAGTAGAATGTATTGAAGCATTACTTATAAAGTGAACATTACGTGTAAAATAAAAAACTATAGTTTTATTGATCGATATGTTTTTTGTTTAATAGTGAAATAACTAATTTGTATAAAACGGCTAATTTCAGGTAAAAATGTAAATTATAGATTATAGTCTGAAATGTACAATCATTGTATGCGGAAAATAAATTTGTTGACTTTGAAAAAATGAATGTAGTAAGTCACTTTTACGAGATGAAAATTTTGGGTCAAAGCATTAACGCTTCCTTTGAATCGTCAAAAAGTTAACTAATCTTCTACCTTACGGCAGCGTAAAATTTGATATTTGGTTTGACGTAGTGAGCGAGAGACAAAACTCTTAAACACAGTAACCTCGTTCTTATGATTATGAAACGTGTTGGAAAATAAGACTACTGACAGACTTTTGTCTTTCTTTATACACTTAGCTTTTTTAAAAATTCTTAACCAATTTTAAGGGTAAAAAACAATGTTTACTATTATGTGCATAAGATAGGCAGCCTGCGTGGGGTGCAAGTCATTCGATATAAAACGTCCAGTGTTATCGAACGTCTTCCAAGTATCGATAGCTCTTGACGGATCACCCGAAAAGTGATAGATAGATCATCTCACAACCGCATTGGCGTAAAAATGTAAGTAAATCTCAGCCACTCATTCAATCGCGTACTGCATAGTAAAGTGTAAAAACGTGTCATTAGTTTAATACTGCCATTCAGAGTGTTTAGTGTGAACTATTGTGTGCTCACTTCTCTAATTCGTTGCTTTTAGTATTTAGTGCAACACTGTTAATTAAGTGACACACTACTGTGTATTTGTGTGTCACATTACTGTGTGATGGATAATCGTAAGCTTGAAACCACTTTTATACGATTACCTTGTTTATTTTAACTGGAATTACATTTATAATTAACAATATCTAATTCAACTATATCTTTCAGTAGTGTACGAGTTCATGATGATATTCCTTTGCTGAAGATTGATATTAACACTGTTAATGCCTGTAATGAGGTCAGTTTTGATTTGTTCATGCTTCTGTAACACGTATAAATACTTGCTCCTTAACTTCTAAATACTTCTACGCACATGATAATATTGTTTTTATAATTACAGATATGTATATAATGGTAATTGTAACTAGTGTAGAATCGTCTAAAAGTAGAAAGCGTGTACTATCTTATTTATGATTTTTCTTTGTGAAGAAATAAATGTTTTAATTAAGAACGTCGCTGTTGTTTCTGATAATTAGAAAGTAAAACGACTTGCAACACACAAAATGTGTATAATTAAATGAAACCAAACATGTGTATGCTTTTAAATTAAGAGAATTATTTTCAAATTAAAATTAAAATCGAAAAAATTATTTAAGGAACTTTAGTTTAAATTAAACAATTAAAAGATTTTAATCTGATAATGTCTTTTGTAAAATATGAATTTCTCCCATAAAACGCAAACTATATGAGGAGCACAAACTCTCAGTTACCAGCTATCTAGCTCATGAGGCATAAAATGTAAAATAGATTCGAAACACGCAATACATTATTGTATTGAATTAAAATAAATCGTAATGAAATCCATGTACATAATAAATAGAATTTTATTATAACATTTTTTTATATAGAATTTGTTTTTATATATATATTTTGTTTAATAGCATCGGATTGCGAATAACGAATAACGGTAATAAGACAAATTATTATTTCCAGGCTAAAATTTTGAAACGTATGTCTTAACTTTATAAAGCAAAATAATAATATTTTAGTGCGTTTTATTGTTTTCCAACATACCGCACTCATTTGGCTTTGATGTTAACTGGTCAGATGTTTGAACAAGAGAGCTGGCGTTTTTCCTAGAATACACTACTGTTAGAAACACGTCTTTCTTTAGCCATCGGTTTAGGTTTCTACTACATTGTTTTAAAATTCCCATTTTTATAACTTTTTTGTATTCACTATATTGTTTAAGTACACCTATCTTTATCTAATGTACTCTTTTTTGAAAATTTGCACTACTTTACAAATTATAAGATTTATTATAGCTTCACATAATGCTTGTGATTCTTAGGTCATGTCTATGTATTATTTTATTTCCGTTTCATACAAACTACTTCTACATTTTATACGTTCTGATTGAATTTTGCTTATCTGCGCTATTACATACATAATTTTAAGTTAATTATTTCTAGAATTGTACATGTATTAGTTAATAATAAATTTTAATTTTTGTTTTAAATAATTTATCATTCTTACTACTTATTTTATAATTTGACATTCCTCCCACTACAATATGGATGAAAGCCTTTGTCCCTCTCTCTAACTTGATGTTGCCACTATTGAGTTTTGCGAGTATTTATTTTAGTTTTATTTTTTGTTACTTCAGTGTCTTTATGTTATTGTATAGATAAACCATTTTAGTTTTTCTGATGTTGGTGAACAACAAAATTCCACGAAACTTATATGAGTAATTAAACAATACGTACCTCAAACGCAAAAAGTAGGAAAGGACTATCATTTATGAATGCCCATTTTGTTTTTAATGAGTACATACATGAGTAAGCTGGGGTAAAATGGGACTTTGGGTAAAACAAAGGTAGCAGAATTATATGTAGCGTTTATCTTGTAGAAATTTATTGCAATTGCATCAGTTTCATCACGCTGCAGTTAGAGTTGGGAAATCGAAATGAATAATTTATTAAAGAATAAATCAGCTGTGTGACTGCCACTAAGCATTTCTCTCTCAATCTACTTTCAGTAGTTGTCAGTAGCCTACTGTCAGACATGCACACAGATGTCTATGCCAAAAATCAAAATTAAATAAATGTTGTTGGTTTTTGCTTGTAATTATAAATTTTAATAAGTTAAATAATTTAATTTACTTATTGGATATTTATATATAGCAGTTACTTGCAAGTAGCAAATCAGAAAAATTTCTTTTACAAGCAGAACTAACTAGACTTTTATAACATTTATAGTTTTGACATTGTTTTAGAGTCATAGTTTTAAAATTACCATAATTTTATAGGTAGACCCTAAAGCTGAGTGTGTATAGCTCAATATGCACTATAGCCAGCAGTGGGCCTTTACATCTCATGATCATTTACGAGATGTACAGTAGCGATATGAGTATGTGATATGAGTGGTTGAAGATACACTGAGATAAAAGTATCTCGTGTAATAGGTCAAATAGGGAAAATCCGTTGTAAGCTTACGAGTATATTTGTTTTTTATTTGCAGGTCACAAATTACAAACTTTGTATTCTGTAATTTACGTGATAATTTATTGAGTATTATAAACGACTATTGTTTTCCTCGCAACTAGTGTTCGTTTGTTTTTGTTTATCATGTGTGGCAAAACATCAAGAATAGTATACTTATACGGTTGTGCATAAAGTGTTCAGCTGCCAATGTGGAGATTTGTAAAAGCGTCTGCGTACATAAAAGCCACGGACAAGACGGGACTGTTAGCAACACTGAAATACGTTGTAGCAACACTCACAGCAGTTGTACTCCGAGGACACCCATGTTTGGTGTCACGTCGCGTCGGGAGGACTCATATATAATCTTTAAAAAGTTCTTGTGTCCGCAAGCGTGTTTCCTGCAGGCACACACACATACGTTTTTGCCTGGCCAATAGCATTTTCAGTTAACAATGATCTGAAGTACAATAATTCCGCTGAAAGATGCTGTCTATACTGGAAATTCATGAATCAGTCGCCGAGTTCTGTCAGATCACCGAGGTCGGTGAGATCGCTAGCACCGTCAATTGAAAACTCCGACCCGGAGCTCAGTTTTGGTCTTCGAAGACACTTCTTGTTACAGCGTTCATTACAAAACCTCCTCCCCTAGTGTATTAAGGAGGATTGGTGGTGGAAAGCGGTATTCTCTCACCGTTTCGGTAGCGCTGAATGTGGCTGTAGTTGCAACCACAGTGTCTGATTTCGCTTTCCTTGGCGGGCGGATCGAGAGTCTTGTAGCAGACCCGTTATAGTTACTCACATTTACGCTTGATACCGCTACATGTGCGGTGATTTCTGATGTAGGCCTATTACTCGTAATTATTGCTGCCGGAGCGTATTACTCGTTATTACTGGAGCGCGTAAATGCCGGCATTATCTCAATTTGACACTGCCATCGAGTAATTGTTTTTGTAATTAGTTTTTACTAGCGGACACACAGAATTTTAAATAGAGAATTTAAAAAAAATTTTTTAAATGACTAACAGTCATATTTCTTAGAAAATAGAATTAAATTAATTTAATTCAACTGTATTGTTTTAGTATCATATATTTCTTTAATGCTTTAATAACGGTAACATTTTATAAGTTAATTTAAAACTGTATCATAGTTTGTATATTTTAATTTTAAAGTAAAGTTAATGTTTAAACGGAGGAATAAATTATTATATCGAAGCGTGCACCAATATTATTGCATATTTTGTTGTAGGCCTACAATACTTTAAATAGGTTGTATTACGATTTCTTATAATCTGTAAAACGTGAGCAGAATAGATGGGTAGGCCTATAGATAACTTTACACAACGATGTAGTTTGTCAAATTGTAGAAACTAAAAGCACACGTTTTACTACAACATTGAGCTACTCATGTCAGAGTACGCATGCTTCCGGGCGCTTGACAGCCTGACAGTTCATCATCCTCAGCCTGACAGTTTCAATGTGAACACAGTATTGCAAAGCCAATTTTTACAGTGCAAGGCTGAAATGGAAGAATACCACGATGATTCTACTTTGACAGTAAATTTTATAAATAAAAATAAAGAAATTGCAACTAGTTTTTAAAGAATGCTTCGTGGAATAAACTAGACTGTATTACTTAAAAAAATTGTTTTATAGCAGTAGTATTGCAAAAATATTTTAAAGATATATTATTATTATTATTAATATTATTCATATGTAGCTAATCTGTCGGGTATAAGGCAAGTTTTTGTGAAGATAATAATAAGTAAAACTTTTTGTAATATCCTCTGGAATATGCTGAATTTAAAGATGTCGACGACATAAAACCAACCAAAATACATTATAACAAACCAAAATACCAATACAAAGTAAGTAATATTATTTCTAAATAATATAGGCCTAGGCTGTTTATAGTATTCATTTATATGACAGACTAAACAATCTCAATTCACAAACGAAGCAGGAGAACCTCGTTAGACACGTACACCTATCCTCTTATCCAACAAAGTTTGTCTCACCAGACAGATGAAAAAGAAATTATTCAGTATACTGAAATACGGTAAAATGGCTTTTCTCACTGGAAAACTTTTACGACGGAACTTTCATCACCAACTCCTAAACCAGCTAAATTAACTTAACAAAATGTTCTAATATCTTATTTCTGTTGTTAATAAATAAATAAATAAAAGATTCAAGCAAATAAAAACAAGGTAAGGTAACGCCATCGCGTGACGATATATTTGCTTTCTGTTAATGTCGTTACCTTTCATAATACATTTTACGAGAGATTCAAACCTAAAACCTCATGTTTGAAATCTGTAAGTTTTGAAGTAGCATATCCGCGTAATTATCAAAACCAGCAGCTGAGTTTACTATTACTGCTGCAGCTTTACTATTACTGTAAAACCAGCAGCTGAGTTTACTTATTAGATATAGCGTATATAGAATTGAAAGTTTATTAATTTAAATAATAAACATGAAACAACATATGTAATAATATTACAGTAAAAATGAACACAGTATGTGTGTTTACGCCAGCTTGTGTATCTATAAGTAAGAGAGTAAATACGTTTGTTGCATGCGCACATTGCCGTCTTTACATCCATGTAGAGATTCTCAGCATTCAGTTTATCTATATTTTTAAAAGTGAGAATACAATTATGCTAACTAGATATTCGTCGGCGGAGACCCAATCTTACTGCAAATTGGGGCCGCTGATTGGTCGAAACAGCTATCACGTGATTGATGGATAAAACTGATAGACGACTTCTTGAAAAGATTTGCAGATTTCTGCAGAAGCAGGTATATATTTTATCTATGAATTTTCTGACTTATAACAGATAAGGAATTTATAGAAGTTGCGTTTTTACTAACCAAATCCCTATTAATATAGTACGTAACAAGTCTCTGACACCCAGAAAATATAGCGCTATTTAAGATCATTTAAGATGTCACGATGGTTAATGGCTATGCATGAATATGATTTTAGCATTAAGTACTGCAAAGCTAGGGACAACAAGTTGGCGGATACTTTGAGTCGTTATCCACCTGTGCATCAGGAAACTCATTCGGCAGATAAGAATGAAATACAAATCTTGGCGATAAAGTATGCTTTACCAAATGAAATTAAAACTTATTTATGGAACGTAAATGTTGAACAACAACGTGACGACAAAATTAGAAAAATAATAAATGACATACAGATTACAGAAAGTCCAAAGTTCCAGATTGTTAACAATATTTTGTACAAGCTGATTAACGGACAATGGAAAATTGTGGTTCCCGACCATCTCATAGAGGACCTAACATGGGCATGCCATGAAAGTCTGGCCCATGCTAGTGCTTACAAATGCTACCTCACATGCGGGAAGATTTTATATGGATGAACATGGCCAGAAAAGTTAAATCAGTACTTCGTACCTTCCACACCTGCCAGACAGCCAAACATCCTAACCAACACACGTACGTGGAGACGGGAAACATCGTTATGCATGGAAAAAATGAGTTACTATGCATCGATTTCCTTGGACCATTACCACGTGCGGCGAGGGGGATGAGAAATCTGGTGGTGTGAACGGATGCCTTCACTAAGAATGTTAGTCTTTATGCGGTGGGTAGACCCACAACAGATGCGGTACTGAGGATAATTTTGGAAAAGTACATCCCAAAATATGGTCATGTAAAGAAGATCCTGTCTGATCAAGGTATGCAATTCCAGAATAAAAAATGGAAAGCCGAATAAGAGAAGAGGGGCATTCAAGCAGTCCTAACAGCCATTCGTAGACCCCAAGGGAATCTCGCTAAGAGGGTGAGCAGAGAACTTGGTCGTTTATTCAGGACTTATTGTAATAATAACCAAAGCAAGTGGCCAGAGTATCTGGAGTTTTTCGAGAACGCCATAAATGGGTGTTACAATACCACGACTGGATATACGCCATCAGAACTGCAGTCAGATGTCCAACCAAAACGTGTCTGGAGTGATTATATAAAAAGGGTAGCCACTCAAAATTTGCCGACGCCAAGCGAATTTAAGCGTTTGGATGCAAAGGAGAGGATAAGGAAATTTGTCGAACAGCGGTCAGAAAAATTTAATGCTGATCATTCATTTGGCGATCAGAGTAGGCGAGTTAATTTTACTAAAAGCTTTAAATATAAGTAGCAGTATTGATAATACCACAACTAAGTTCAGTAGACTTTACAATGGTCCATTTATGTTAACTGAACAGGTGAGAAAACAAACCTGCATTGTTACAAATCAAAATACTAACAAGACTAATGGCAAATTCCATGCGTCGTCATTACGCAAGTACTATGTCAAAAATTAACTTTCACATATATCTGGGTATATTAAAGAATGAGTGCCATAAGGTAATTGTTAAAGTAAGTAAATTGTGTAAATTCATGTTTGTTTGAACCATGCGGGTAAATATGTTGAGAAGTGTGCGACTGGACAGTAGGTATTATGACGTCATGAACTGTTCATACTAGCTTATCTCTCCACCCCTTGATAACAGATTATCAACCTCGTTCGTGCTTATGTTTATTTATATTGGAACTGACAAATGTCAAAATTTATTGAAAGAAAATATTTTAGTTTAACAAGGAGTATTTATTTGAGTTTGATTATATGTTTAAAAAAGAAAGGAAATGCTATTATTTAAAAAAAAAATTGTGTTTGTGTAAACAAATTTTTTTTTTTTTATCCGAGGAGGGGATATTCCCGCAATAGAACATTGCAGTAAAAGGAAATTGTAGCAAGGACTACATGCTGTTATAGCATATTTATGACGTTGTAGACAAGATAAAATTTGATTTGTGTTTGAGTATGTAAATTAGATGTAAGTATTGAAATAAGAATTGGGTAAAAGACTATTATTTATCAAATTCCCATAAATGTATTTGTGATCATGTCATGTGCGAGCTAAAGGTGCGAGTGCGCGAGTGCGCGTGTCATTCGTATTTTTATGAATGAATAACTCCATTATAAATGAACGTACCGAACGGAGAGTTGGACAGCGCAAGCATCTTAAATAGCGCTATATTTCTGGGTGTCAGAGACTTGTTACGTACAATACTAATAGGGATTTGGTTAGTAAAAAAGCAACTTCTATAAATTCCTTATCTGTTATAAGTCAGAAAATTCATAGATAAAATATATACATGCTTCTGCAGAAATCTGCAAATCTTTTCAAGAAGTCGTCTATCAGTTTTATCCATCAATCACGTGATAGCTGTTTCGACCAATCAGCGGCCCCAATTTGAAGTAAGATTGGGTCTCCGCCGACGAATATCTAGTTAGTTCCATCCTGCAGCTCGAATACTACGGACATGCTCTCTGTGCGAGTTTTTCGTACAGAAACGTGCTTATGTAAGAGTGATCAAGGACAATTTAGCGACGAGTTACCCGTTTGGTAATACCTTGACTGGATACGAACTCAATATTAGTCAATAAAATAAACTATTTAAAAATTTAAACAGTGCTAGTCTCGCGTGAGTGAAGATTTCCGCATAGGAAAGGTTTATTCATCCTGGATACTCCTGTGTTATCGCGAGGACACCTCAAGACGCGGGAAGGTCCACGCTTAAAGCACCAAAAGTAAATAATATTAAATTACAACCCAATTTCTGTGCCCTGAGATAAGAGTAGACTGGATATCGGTGTATCGGCGTTCGTGCGAACTTGAGGAGTGTCAGCGAAGCGGCAGTGTGCAGAAAGGTGGCGACGAGAAGGGAGCAGATTGCGGCGAATCACAGGACCAGCAGTGAGACGAATCAACATACTTGCAATCACGTTCAAGTAACAAATTGACATTTTTTCCAAAACAGATCAGTCTGATATTCAGAGACAATTTTTTAATTAAAATAAATATTTTTGTGAATTACAAACCATTTAAAAATTTTGTGTTAAAATATACAACCTTGCTCCAGATAACTGACTATATTGTTCAATTATTACTATGCCTAATATATGTTTTGTCGCAATATGTAAGTGTGTGCCGGAAGTTGTATAATCCGGCGTTCGAGGAAATGCAAATTATAGTTTTTTTTCTTGATTCGGATAAGTGTCTAGTTATTAGTTGGGGAGCGCGATATCGGTGGCACTGTTTCGACTGTGAACGCGATCTAGCGTCTGAGTTCAGGTTTCGGTCCTGAGCACATGGCAATGGTCAGTTCCGGCCTTGCTTTCACTGCCTAAACTACTCCGACCGCCTTCCTCGGTAGCAGTCCATTTTTTGTGTGTCGTCTTCCTCATCTTTATGGCAGGCTAATTGCTTAAGACTCACCGGTAAGTGCATTATATACATATACATAATAATTTGGTTGTAAGAAATTTTAAATTCAAAACTTATTCAATGCAGATGCGAACGTATAGAATGCCCGTGGTGTCGATCAGATGTGTGTGAGTACTGTGAGATATTTAATTAATGTTGTTGTATTTGAATACCGCCTGTAATTGTATTAACTATTGTTCATTTACCCTTGTATAAAGACGTAACAGAATTGAGTAATTTAGTGAAAACTGTATCTTGTTAACTATGTATGAACGCACATGTGAAACCGGAAGGGTGAATATTCTTTTAAGAAAATCATTTAATTGTAAACTTTAAGACCGCCCTAGATGAATTACTGTGTAGGTGTTGATTGTCTGTAGCTGATGGGGCTTTAAAGTATTCGTTATTTTGCAAAATATGTGATCTAATGTAATGCCACATGGGCAGGGTGCATGTCAGGATATGTTGTGGCTGGTCAAAGCCGGTGTGCGTTCCTCATTATTGTGCCAGGTTATGAGTGAATGATGATCATTTATTAAAATATAAATGAAATACAAAATTTAAAAATTTTATGCATTATATTGAGTTGGTTGGGAGCGTCTAGTTCGGGTGTTTGGTATGCATTCCTCATACATGACAAGTGTGCAAGCATTAGTGGACAGTACATTAATCATTCCGAATATTTAGGGTTCTCGCCTAGAATGGAGATCTGACCACAGCTTGATGTGCTGCCACCTTCACCAAGCTATGAACCACTGAAACTTCGTCTGTGACCGAGGAGGGATGACCAGATGCCGCCAACAATGATGGAACCACCCGCTTCATATGAGGTGATATAAACTCTTTTTATTCTATCCTGGCCCGCAGAATATCCTATGCGAGGTGTATGTGCTATAGCAGTTTGACTTTATTCAGTGACATGGTTAAATCGAGGGTGTGTCGGCAAGACAATTTTAATGTAACTTAAACTTGATAATACAGTTCAACAACGACAATTGTAAACTGACCTGTGGGAGGGTACCAGAGCTGTTTTCGTTACGTATTATGGGTGCAAAAGTTGTAGGGGAGATTTTTTAATTAAGTATAGGGTCATGATTTTCGTGAATCCGAACCGGCTGGTTCGGATGTCATTCTTAGTTTATTATTGGGGTTTCACATTTTATTATTTTTCCTGTATACAAGGGCTGGGGGTTTTGTTTTTATTCTGTTTCTGGGTTGTCATTTTATAAATGGGTTTTCTATTCACAAGGTAGGCACCTGTTGGTGCCACTTCATGCAGGTTCTCTACGGGTCATTTTTTGTCAAGTCAGGCTTGCTCTGGTACACTCATGCAGCCGGACGAATACAGCTTTTTTTTTTTAATATATCCACATATGGCTGAAATTAACATTTTCTATTTATTTAAAGTCTATATATTTAATATTTTCAGATTATAAAATTTTACATGGAGTGAAATTTTACAGGCGGTACTTATATTTTGTAACTTATATTTTCTGGCCATTATATGCTAAACCTGTCTTTCTTAATTTTTGAAATTGTCAGATTTTGTGAATGTTAGGCAGGCTGTATGTAGCCTTAATTGCAGTTATACTTTTGTTACTATCAAATCCTTATGGTTAAAAAAAATGACTTGCCATCTAATTAGATAATTAATTATGACTTGATGTATAGTTAAATAAAGGAATAATTTTTAAACATTTTTACACTCTCATGGCTGATTTTTAGAAAGGTTCTGTACATTATATAGATCAACAAGTTTCACATTTTGCAGGATTAAAGAAATGTTAGTAGTGATTTAACTTATCATTATATTTTCTTTAATTACGATCCATTCCAAATGTTTTCTAAATTTATGATGTATATTTGAATCTGACATGGAATTGTTACAGTTCTTAGTTAATTATGCTGGCTGCCGACATTATAAAAATATATAAGGGATGGTCTTGGTCGATGACATTAGTTTCCAATTATTTAATAGATATTGGCGGGTCAGTTATTTGATGTTTCTATATCACGGGGCGATAAAGGAATAATATACTGGCGGGCCGTGGGGCGTTTGAGTATGATGGCATATGAGTTGTAACTGTGATTTTGTGAAATTAATTGTGATGTCAGAGGCTGTTATGTATTCTAGAGGTGGAGTGATAAATATATATGAATGTACCTTTTTATAATGTCGAGATTAAAAAAGAAAAAAATTTGTTGAGTTATGATCATGATCATTTCAGATTGAGGGGAATATATATATAAATAGATGTATTATGTTCGACTTATATGTTTTATGTCAATGTGTTATAAACAGAGGATATATATGTATAATTATGTGATTTTGGACATCAGGGGTAATTACAGGGTTTTTGGAATTGTGATGCGTGTAATTTCACATAATAAAAGCTGTTATTGTTGGTTACCAGAGAGTTTAATTGCAAGTCCCGTCTCACTGGACCCATCGCATTTTTTGCTTCTCTAGGCCTTCTGCCTAGTTTTAAATATCAAGTGGCCCCTCTTAAAAAAAAAAAAAAAAAAAAAATTATAAAGCGTAAAAAAAATAAAGAGTGGTTACAAGTGTAATATTAGGAATATTATTAAAAATTAAACATTATTATCAAGAATTTTTAGAAAATCTAAAAAGTTAAGAGAAAGATAAAACTACTGGACTATGAACTCTAAACGGCAAATTAGAAAGTTGATTAATACCTGGTCAAACTATAACCAAATACAGACAGAAGGCAGACACATCTTGTATCGTTATCTACGGGAACAATATTCATTACCTAAGCAAATCAACATTAGTGGACCCTGCGAGTAGGGTCAGTTTGTTGGGAGCAGCATGGAGCGGAACACGGAGCTGAATGTCTGACCACTGCTGGAATCAATGTATTCTGATAACAGTAATGACTCAAGTTTTGTTCAGATGTAATAATGAAACATTATAAATCTAAAGTTCTTGGGGTTCCTCACAAACATTTGGAGGCCGTCAGTTAATATAAAAAAAAAACACTCAAAACATTGTTTTGTTAATAACAAAGTGGACAAACTAAAATCCACGACTTTTAAAACACACATTTTTTCACTACTATAGGCCTATTACGTCTGCAAATGTCCTACTGAGGAATGCCGTACTGCCCAAATATAATGTGTACTTAGCTATATGTCATCAAATAAGTTAATTGTGTTAAAAGTTTCAAGCAAACACAGAAGTATAGGAATGGATAAAATTTATTTTAGTTTTTGAATTGAGGCAAATGGAAACAAAGAGACTTTAATCATGATTATTTCGTAAAGCTGATATTATATTGAACTCAATCATTACTAAACTATTAGATTTGTTGGCTTATGAACCAAAACAGAAATGATATGCTTTATTTTCATTACATTGCGTGTAGTTTCTGTGCTACACCCCTTCTGTCCTTTACAAATTCGAGTAACTTGCAAACCTGTAAATGAGTATTGTAAACCCATAAAATCAGATTTTATAAAAATTAGTTAAATGTTTTGTCAGGAAGTTGAATATAAATATCTTTAAATGTACCAAGCACTTAAGTAACGTTTATAGTATGTATTAATACCAAAAAAAAGAAATTTATTTACGTCAACAATTTTCAGTTCTCACGATCGTTTTGCATTTGACCAGGACTCGATAGCAGCTTGCGTACCAAACGTGTTCCAGAGAGAGCGAAAGAGAGTGAGTATGAGGGGGAGGATAGGTAGAAAGAAAATGAGCACACGTTATCAGATAAGTCAGACAGCAAATCCCGTGAAGTTTGACATTCTGTGCACGATGTTCGTAAACTCAGAAATCTGTTCTGGAAATGTTCGTGTGTTCTGGAAAACGAATGGTAGTTTTGTTCTTTCCTAAATATTCAGACCACGACCACACATTCTTATTTGTTCGCACACATGTCCTGAGAAACATACTTTTTTGAAACATATTTTTAAAATTATTATATTTATTAACTTATTTTGTATTTATTTATTTATTATTACATTTATTTTTGTTTACATTCATAATAAACATTTTGCAAAAAAGTGGACACAAAATATACTACAGTTTCGCTGCCAACACACTAGATACTAAATCAACTGTGATAATTTAGGAATATATAAACAATTTTGAGGAACCTACTTAAACAACAAGTAAAATACAAGCAAAAACAGTTGTATTTTTTCCAAAATTACGGCTTGTTTAGTGACAAAATTATAACGGCGACTGAGATACACAGTGGAAGCAAATGACTATTTTAGGTTCTCTCTGACAATACAAGATCAATTTATAAATGAAAGTCAGTACTGATAAAATTACTGGGAATCTCGATTTATTACTATCAGAATTTAAAGTTCTAAAGTAACCAATTTATTGTCCTATATATTTAAATACGGTTTAGGACCTTATTCATTTTTTGATTTAAAGGTAAAGACAGACCATTATATTAGTTCCATGATTTGTAGTCCGACACCAGGAATGGGTTTAGAGAAGTACTTGAACCAAGAATTGAGCTAAACTTTCTACTGATAACAATACATCATGACTTGTATGCAGAACACCTAGTGCACGGAATGCAGTACTCTGCGTGGAATAACCGCCCAGCGACAAAACAAAAGCATCGGTCTTAATTGTCCTAAGAAAATCATGAAAAGTTTTAAAATAAAATAAAATCCCTTTAAAACACGAGAATAGACCACCTCAAGACAGAAGTGTTCTTAACCGATTAAGCCACCAAGTTAAAGAGGACATAGGTTCAGTCAAAAATGAAACATTTCACAACTGCGCGATGACAACTCAACCATCTCAAGTATTTCATCTAATAAGTTGCTAAGATTAAAACAGTCTGCCCATCCGGCGAAATAAAGAAACGTGACCAAAAACGTTACTGAAAAGCTATATAAATTCTCTTGTAGATTTGTGTAATACTATTTGGTTCGATTCGATTTTTATCGTCTTTTATTGTTAATTTATTTCGTTATGTTCGTTCAGTTTTTATTCTCCTGCATATTATTATTTATTAATTATTTTTAATTTGTTTCGCTTTTCACTCGTTGTACACTCATCAAATGTATAAATTAGAGTGAGTTTTCTTTTTAAGATAGTTGTATTTTTGTCTGCTTGATCATTATCATTACTATTATTTCATAAAATTTACAAAATTTATTCAATTACACTAAAATATTTCAGGTCACAAATCCAACATTGCCTACAGACATTTTGCTTTTCAAATACAAACATCTTTTAATAATTTATAATTTTATCTTGTTTTAGTGATGTTTATGCACTGTTGCATTTTACAGCAGTACAATGTGCGTGGATGTGTGTGTGTGTGTGTGTCTGTGAGATAGCGTACACATCACATCGCCACTCAAGAGTAACGCAGTGTAAAATGAGCTGATTTGACGTCAAAGATTATTCTGAATTATAATATAATTCTTGTGGTGTAGCATTAGGGAGCATCATTGGCTTATTTTATACTTGTGGTACGTAGGAGATACTTGCAAATTAGATGGGCTAGCAACATGCTGGTAACAATATGACAGTAACAAATAAGCAATGACAAACAAATTACAGTTCAGGTGATCCTAAACGAACAATAAATTAGGCTATTAAACTGATTTTTGCTAAGTCCGATCATGTTAACTTTTTTAAAAGATTACACTTTGGAATTGCAAGTAATGAACAAATCTATTTACACTGTGGATATTGTGCTTAGGTGCAACGAACATGTTAATAAGATACGCGAATAATCCCGAATAAAATTCCACGAAGTGTGGTGATTACACAGAGTTAATAAGATACGTGAATAATACGGAATAAAATTCAAAGAAGTGTGGTGGTTACACCGAGTTAATAAGATACGTGAATAATCCGGAATAAAATTGAAGGAAGTGTGGTGGTTACACAGAAGACACTATGAACCGCCACTGCATAATAAACTATCATTTTACAAGCCAGACGTCGAACTAGTGAGTTTATGGTGTTGGAGTTATACAAAACTATCTAAAATTAAATAAACTCAAACAAATTCAAAGTAAATAATTTATCAAATATTTTACTAGAATAATATAATAATGAAATAAGATATAAAACTCAAAGTACATTTTACTCCTGTTTCAAAATCATACATTGTGCTACGTGTGCAATACGCTATAGAATAAGATAAAAAAATAGCTGTCAGAAATTATTTGTAGTTTAGAAATATACTTCACATTACATTACAGTACATCACATACGCAACCCAATATTTAATATTTATTTCCGTTAAATATTACTAAATTTTAATTTAATATATTACTGTAATCTTTTAAATGTTTTTTGACTTTGTAGTTGTTATAATAAATAAATTAACGGGACTTCAGTACATATGAGTAGGTCAATTAAATTTACTTAACATATTTTTGGTTGGGCGGAGCCTGATGAGCGTAGTGAAATCAGGCATAGCCCTCTATCCATGACTCGGTCCACAATTTAGACCGCGAACTCCTCCGAAACTACTCAAACCGAATGTTATAAAATTTTGCATACATCTCCGGACTGTATTGTAAAGTGCACATATGTAATGTTTACTTCTCTAAATTATTTGGTTCAAAAGATATTACGATTTTTTTTTAAATCTTACTTTAAACGTGTGAAAGGAAGAGAGGTAGAGATATCGTGGCTCAGCTACGGCGCTCTGTCTCACTCGCACTTACGGGGCGCTAGGCGACTCACCGGTCATCATCCGATTTCGGCGGTTGCGTGCCGGTGAGTGTGCGTGTGCGTCTCCCGCCACCCGCGCTGGATGTCGCTCGATAAGATTTTGCTGTATACACTTTGTATTAGTGTCTCACACGTGTTTAATTCAAACAGTAGTAGAGCACTGTTCTATGGTGTAGCCAGATGTACTGATTGGACTTAAGTGTTAAACAAGTGTCAATTTTTAGACTTGAATCTATGCAGTCGCTGATGCAACTGCAACTTTCCATTACATATTGCAACGAATCTCAGTTCAGGTAAATTTTAATCCAAATTCTATTAAAATTATTAATCTTATACTTCTTATTCAATTTTGTACTTTTTATTTAATTACTTTTTTCTGTTATACGCATATTCTATACATTCTTATTCATCAATTTATATATACGTAATATGTATAGTGTGCCTCGACGGAGAAGAGGTTCAAATATTGGTCGTTTAACTACAAATCAAAGACGGATGAGACAGCGACAAAATGTTGCTGCAGCAACTGTTGAAGGCCCTGCAGAACATAACATGAATCATGTGTTATATGATCAAAACAACACAGGATATAGAAATCTTGAGAATGAATTTGAAGATAATTTACGATCTCTAGAATTCTATGAATGTGTAAATTGTTCTCAAGTGTTGATGCAGCAAAGATTTTTTGATATGTGTCCGCAGTGTAAGCGAAACCCAAATAAGTTTACTGCAGTTAATCGTATGGATCCTAAAGATGTACCTATAGAACTGATGGATCTCACTTATGTAGAACAAGTCTTGATAGCAAGAGTACAACCAGTGATGTGTGTGTGTAGGGTGAAATCGAGAGGCTTTCCAGGTCAATATGCTTATAAGGGAAATATTATAAATATTGGTCAAAATATAACGGAGATTGATAGTTCCTTGCCCCCTACACCCGCTTCACTGAGCACTATAGTTGTAAGAAAGGAAAGTGTTAATGCATCGGGATTTTCGTGTGAGAGGTGACAAAATTTTAGAAGCACTCAAATTTTTGATAATGAATAATCCATTCTATAGTGATATCATCATTTATATGGAACAAATATCTCTACTTCTATTAAATGAGAGTATTTATGGAATGATACCCACTGTTGATTTACCTGAGGTGAATACAGATGAAGAGAACTTTTCTGAAGAAATTGATGAAAGTATGATCCCGAAGATATTAGACACACAGAAGTCTAATACTATGCTGGCATGGGATAATGTATGCCTAGTGTAGTGTTGTCTAATATGTGTGTCGAGCATCCTTGCTGACTTGTGATTCTGGCATGGTATAATGTATGCCTAGTGTAGTGTTGTCTAATATGTGTGTCGAGCATCCGTGCTGACTTGTGATTCTGGCATGGTATAATTGAAACCAGGGAGTGAAGAGTAATGTATGCCTAGTGTAGTGTTGTCTAATATGTGTGTCGAGAATCCGTGCTGACTTGTGATTCTGGCATGGTATAATGTATGACTAGTGTAGTGTTGTCTAATATGTGTGTCGAGCATCCGTGCTGACTTGTGATTCTGGCATGGTATAATTGAAACCAGGGAGTGAAGAGTAATGTATGCCTAGTGTAGTGTTGTCTAATATGTGTGTCGAGAATCCGTGATGACTTGTGGATTCTGGCATGGTATAATTTAAACCAGGAAGTGAAGAGTAAAACGCTTAAAGACAAAGTCTGTGAAGAAAATCAAACGTATGGTAAAAATAAAGTCATACTTTCCTATTACTAAGACTAAAAATGAAACTTACATTATTTCAATACGGCTGTGCCCAGAATACTAATAGCTTATTTATGCCAAATAAAAAAACAAATATAAAATACGGCTCTATACGTTTTAGCGAAAACAATATGTTGTCCAGTCACGTTTACTCCCGTTTCTTTATAAGGAAATAAACCCACTCCTTGTTTCAAAACAAAAAAACACTATGTTTCTTTATTCTCCGCATGTGGTTTCTAAGTACAGCGGTATCTGCAGTATAGGTTTTTCTTATTTGTTTCCAACAATTTAGTGCCAGGTTAGGAGCTGAAATTGTCTCTCTCGCCTGGGCTAAACTGCGTTCTAAATAGTTTCTTACTATGTGAATGCAGGGAACAAAGTGGATCCGTTTTATACACGTATGTATTCCACTTTAATAAACACAGTTTATTTTAAATAACAGTGTAAAATACGAAACAAGTTGTTGTATGAGTATATAAGTAACATTTATTTTTACAAATGACATTTTAATAAATATGTTATTTAATGTACAAAGTAACGAAGATTGTTAATTTTTCAACACGAGAAATACTTCTTTTAGAAGTATATTTTGAAAAGATTTGTTCCAGAAATCGTAGGAGCACTTTTTTAGTACTAAATTTAACGGCATTTCCTATTAAATTACTAAAATAATTAAAATTTTAAGTAACGTATATACATTTTGTGTTATTTTGGAATGGTGCGAGAGCGGCACGCGAGACCCAGAGTCAGTCTTGGTTGTGCATATGAGACAGCCGTGTTATCCTCTTAATCACAGTAGATCTAAGTCTACATGTAGCGTTTTGTTCGATTCAGTCCGGTGTGTACTTTTGTAACCGACGCGACGGCGACGGTTTGAAGAGAAACGGAGTATCGAGTAACAGAACTAAATACAATTTGTCGAGTACGCCCAGAAACTTCGCTAAATTGTTAAACCAGACCTTACAGTCGAAATTGTTAAACAAATATGTTTCACCCTAATTGACATAACTATCAAATTTTAATATCGGTAACCATTTTATTATCTGACTTGTACAAGCAAACAACATAGGGTTTTGTTATGGACTTTCTATTTTTAAAGAAGTATTTGATAAATTTCAGATTAATATGTAATATATTTACTTAATGTTTAAATAGACCTATCACTTTTATATATCAATACACTGAAACAATAAAATTATTAACCACTCTACTGAATTATGTGTTGTAATCTAGACTATGATAACGGCAATCACCCTATCATGCATCAAAGTACTGGTAATAAACCTGGTCTGAAACAAGAATTCAGTAATATCTGAAATTTTCAAAATATATCACAATTCCTATTTGTGTATACCAGCTGAATAAAAATTTAACAATAAAGGAATCCTAGCGTTATAAAACTACAATTAAATAACCACATAATATCTCTTAATTAGAATAACACAAATAAAGCAGTAAAAAAGATGAAAACAATAGCGTAACAAATCGCAGTTAGGAAGTCAACTTATTCAACAAGGCTGGAGAAGAAGGCTAACTTCTGCAGACATAGGCTAATACAATTTAGCAAAAAAGTAAATCAAGGGAGAATACTTAAAGAAAACCAAATTAGAATAAAACATAACAAAGATCACAATAACTATGAAGCAATAAAGCCACCATAAGCAATCGACGTAAACAACTCAAATCATATGAGACATTTAGAGGAATGATATATCAAAGCAAGGAAACGTAATATCGAAATTGTCGACATTACACAGAATATTAATAGAACAAATGGATGGTAACAATAATAAATAAATGTATTTCATAGCTATACATAATATCATTAAATGTTTCATCCGAACTACTATAAATTTCTCTGTACGCAGGTTTCAGTAATTACATTATTCACACAGCTTTGGGGCAACAGCTGGTGCAGTAAATTGTATCTAATTATAATTAACTGTAACAGTGAAAAATCGAGAAGAGGGAACCAATAAAACCCGCATTGTGCACACAACACGCTAATGCATATTTATGTTAATGCATGAAAATAAACGCTTTTAATCAGAAATAGAATTGAAACTATTTTTATCATATTTCATAAATATACAGATTTTGTAGTGTGAAATTAAAAAAAAATACTAAATTATTCAGCTTCATGTGTGGCTCTATACAAGTGGTGAAATTGAATTCTGTTGATTTATTTGCAATTGGATACAACAGTATTCTACAGTTAGTTTATTAAGCACGCGAATAATTGAAAAGATGGTAATAATATTGCTGTTATTAAATTGATTATTAATATTATATTACTATTATTATTATTATTATTATTATTATTACTAATACTAATATACTAGTACTGATAATATATTATTATTACTATTACTAATAATAATAATATAATAATTCTTCCGGATCCCACAGTGTCACCTCCGGATGATGGAATGCTACCTGAGTGACAGGGTACTAATATATGATACAACAAATGGAGTTCCTAGGAAAAAGATCACCGCCGGGCTGCTTAGAGTTCAATTTTAGGACCTGACCTTTGGAACATATTGTACGATGGAATTTTACGGATGGAGATGCCGAAAGACAATTTCCTGGTAGGTTACGCAAACGATATCGCGGCAGTGATTGTAACACGAAACGGTAATGAGGCAAACGGGTACCTGGCTTGAAGAACACGGCCTGGATCTAGCCACTGAAAAGACAGAAATAGTAAGCTCACCCGGCGACGGATTTTAACTATACTACTGCAAGTGGAAGCTGAGACTATAGATACAAATAACGCAATGAAACACCTAGGAATGAGGCTAGACTCAAAGTTCTCCTGTTGGGAGCAAATGAAGTGCCCAGCTGATAAAGCGGTCACATTACATCAAAGCTCAGCAGACTCATGGCCAATGTAGGAAGTCCCACTGAAAACAAGAGGCGATTGTTGATGGCGGTCACAGAATCCATCCTTCTATATGGTTGTGAAATCTGGGCCGATGCACTTAAGACGGAGAAATACAGGAAACGTATGGTATTGGTGCAGATAAGTGGAGCCCTCAGAGTAGCATCCTCTTACCGGACAGTGCCAGAGCCAGTAGTCCTGGTGATAGCGGGAGTGATTCCCACAGACCTGTTAGCTCTAGAGTGGAAGCATTTCTTCGAAAGAAAGATGTAATTGGAAGGGGAGCATGAAGCCAGGGAAATCACTCTCCGGCACTGGTAAACTCGATGGAATAGAGAGGATAGATGAAGATGGACCGCAAGGCTCATATAAAACTTAAAGGAATATATTAACCGCCAACACGGTGAAGTTAACTACCATCTGGCATTTTTCCTCAGTGGCCACGGCAATTTTAATGCTTACTTCCTCAGAATGGGAAAGATACAAAGCCCAGCGTGTCAAACGGTGACTCTCGGCATGAAGATGCCTTGTACACCTTTATCAAGTGCTGCAGATTCACATGAGGGAGGATGGTACTGAAAATGGAGCTCGGGGAGTTCACGCCCGAGAGCGTAGTTGTGCTTATATGCTTTGTGGCAAGGGCAAGACGGAATGGGACCGCATCTCTGCATTTATTCAGTGGGTCCTACTGGAAAAAAAGACAGCCCCAACTTGCACCCAAGGAGCAGTAAAAATAAGGGACAACTAGAAGGAGCACGATAAGGTCGCAATAGAAGTAGTTTTCCAGCGGCTGAGCGTCCCACACACCAGGTAAAACACGGTCTCCTCTGACGGTGCATAAAGCATTATCCCCCTCTATAAAAAGTAATAATATAATATTAGTAATTATTAATGTACTATTGATCTTGTACCTGGAAGAAAGTACGTACACATAAGGAAGGTGAACAGTGAATTATGTAAGCACGTGACGGTTGCAAAGGCAAGAGTGCTCACTATGCAAAGCTGGCAAGCATACTGGGGTACTGATATCAGGGAGAGATCGACTGCCAGGCTAATTACGAAGCTTGCCTACTGGACAGGACGCTGTTAATTAGTATCTCACTCAATTTCTCAGTGCTCATGGCTACTTGCCTTCATAGTATGAGAAAAGAGACCAGCCAGCCTGCCAATGTGGTGACTTGTCTGTAGATAACGTTTACCTCAATTTTTGTAGGTATTACAGGTGATGGTACTGAGGTGAAGTCTTGTAATCGAGATGGGAGAAATAACAGCGTGAGAATAGTGCTTGGGGGTGAAAACCACTGGGATCCTGTTGCCAATCTACATTAAAGTGGTGGTGAAAGTGAAGAAAAGAGAACAGGATTTATCATAATGTTAACTTTTCAGGGAGAGTGAAAACTGAGTTGGTATCCCGAAGGGCTAAAACAAGTTACCAAAGTAATGAGAGGAACGGTTATGAGGTGGAGTTATGGCGGCCGACAAGCATGATACAACTTCTTCCTCTTAAAAGAAAAATCTATTAATGGTAGTAGTGACAGTGGTAGTATTAGTTAGTGTGGTTGTTGCTTCTGCTACAGCTGCTGGTGCCGTTGCTTTTGTTTCTGTATTAAAAGTAATACTGCAATTACTTCAATTCTATGGAGAAAAATTAATTAGAAAAATCATCTGCAATTAGCGAAAACAGTAGAAATGTTCACTCAATAAATATGTCTAAAATATGTTAATCGCTAAATTTAGGAAGTCATATTTCCATAAATGTTAATTTTTCAGAAAACACTAAAAACTTCATATCATAACTTTGTAGAGACATACATGTCTTAAACAATTACGGGGTAAATTAATAGGATCTAAAAATTCTATGTTTACTTTGGGTACTGTAGGGAAACGTGTGTGCCTATTGTTATTATTTATAATTTTAATATTGCGTTTTAGTGTTTAAGTTGCGAAACCTTATTAAGTCGGACGTCGGACGCGTTCTGTGTTATAACAGCGTCGTGTAGCCTGTGTGTCCTTACCTGTCCCTTCTCACTCTTTACTTCTTCCCGATAGGCGCCCATTTGTTTTGCCAGAAAACAATTAAAAGATTCTATCTCCGTTGTTTTACGGTATTGTAGTATTTAATTCGAATTGTTCGCCAACTGGCTGGAACTCGAATCTCGCTTGAGTGGGGGAACGTGTTACCAACGTAAAATAATATTGGTTGATTCTACTCGCTGCTACAAAACACAACATACATAATATATTGAAAATAATTACTGGACAGTTAGTAACGATTATATTTGGCTTCAGAACTTGTTAATTTTCATTAATGCTTATACAAAATGTGATTAATATAATATATTTTAGCCTCGGCAATAAATAATCGTTCACTCAGCGGAAGGCTGGGTTGGCAATGCAATGTTACTCTGTCGCCATGATAGACGGCGTTTCTTATTTATACACCTTAAATTTGCCAATGAATTCTTTTAAGTACGACAAAGAAGTTTAAAACAAGATAATTAACTACAATACATCACTTTACAATCGTGATAATTAAATATGAACAAGGTTTACATTAGACTCAAAGTTGTGGTGTCAAAAGTGTGTGACGGTGTCATTCGTTTAGTACATAGGTTATATTCAGTTAGTTGGTATGCATAAAATATGTTTTATTTATCAATCTTTGAAAAAATAATACCATCAGTTATAGTGAGAGTTCGCAGTGTAGTGAGAAAGTTTAAAGAGAATTTATTTTAGAGATTTAGTTAATTCAGCAATACTTATCATCAGTTTCTTTGAAGTGTAGTGTCAGATAGTTAAGGTAGGTTGGGTTCATCGATGTTCGTTCTTCATTCTTCAGACATTTTTGGCTTCAGGTACGCCTTGCGTCTTTTTCATGTTGGTTGATTTAGTTTATTGGATCTGGATTTAATTAAGCTGGTCCTTGGCCTGGGTTGAATATGTTATTCCCTCATCAGTTCGTTCGGCCCTCTACTTCGGGAAATCTGGTCACTTTTACTGTTTTTAAATCAAATTTGGGCCCATCACGGCTTGGCGTCTCTCCCTCGTAAGCGTCATTATAAGATTCTAACGTTCGTAACCGAAAATTCTTCAATATCCTGCTGTTGTCATGGTAACTCAAAGATTCTGATTGGATAAACTCGACTTAAGACCATTGTTAGAAGATTTGAATTTTATTCAAATTGGTTACATATCTTCTGACTGCTATTAATCTTCGGCATTCTTTTTTAAGTATTAAATATCATCACCACTGTTTGTATTTTGTTTCAAAGATTAATTTAACATCTCATAAGGTTGGGTTTACTGATGTATTAACATTTGGACAGTTATGTTGATAATATCTAATTACACTGCTTTCTTATTTTATATTATTATTTTAACATTTCTCTCTTAATATGATTACCTAATTGTCCTTTATTGTTTACTTCTCTTAGTTTTGCTAATGTCATAGTTTAATTCTTACAATTTGTAATTTTTGTTGTTTTACAGTTAGGCATTTGCCTAGGCCTAAACAGCAAATGGCTATTTTTCTTAATTTATACAGATTACATTTTATTTTCCCCTTGTATTGGTTCTGGTTTGTTTTATACATGTTCATTTGTTGAATGGTTTTATGTCTGTTCTATAGTAATTGTATGTTATTTTATTAGTTTTCATATTATGGCTTGCCTATTGTCATAACTGCTTTTTCAGTATCATTAGATTTGTCTGAATTTATCTTGTTTCTTATTTATTGCTCCTGTTTATAATTGAATTATTATTTCTTATTCTCTATTAGTTAAAATATAACATTTAGGTTTATGGTCTGTATAATTCCCACAGCCATATTCCTATTCATTAAACATAATTATTATTGAATGTCATTACTCACAATGTTCATTCTCTTCATCTCCTCCTACTCCTTGGTGAGTTATAATTATTACATGACAAAAAATAAAAACATAAACATTAATTAAACATATGAATACAATGATATTTCCTCATGATTAATTCCAAATGACGTTAAGCCATAACTGAATCTTCAACAACTGTTTACCATATGATATTAAAATCTTTTTAACGATTACATTATTATTAAATGTCTTTTCGTATCATTTTAAATTAATAATATTGGGTTTTGCCTCTGTCCATCAGAAATCATAAATGCTGTGTATTAGCACACTAATAGTCATTTTTGCTTAAATACATTGGTAATAATATGACTTGACAACTTAGAATACTAATGGCTCACAAATTAAAATATGATAGGTAGTCAATACTACTACTATCTGAACTCTATTAATTACCTAGTTTATTGCACTTTGGTTCAGTTTGTTATGTACACTTGTGTTCACTGATAATTGATGTTAATTGCCACAGTCCTTTTTGTGATTAGGCATTATTAGCTTTCACTCATTTTTAACCACTCACTGATAGTTTTTTATCACTCTTAAATCTTTTTCACTGATTTATTAGTGTCTATCCCCATCAATGGGGTTCTATTTAATTTGGTATTTTACACTATCACCTTGCACTCTATATGTTTGATTTAAGTGTTACTGGTGGGTATTGCTTAACTTAAATTCTCATTCTCATTTTACAATGTTCATTATTTCTCTTATTCCCTATCTCTCACTTTACAAGGTTCAATTATAACGTTAACAAGTTCATGTCGTATTAGATTGATTTACCATAGTTATTCCCTATTCATTTGATTAGTGTACCTTTCTAAATTTAAGTTATTGAAATTTAACACTTAATATTTACATTGCTTGTTTGGATTGACACTAATAATTATTATTTACAATTATCATTCATTGGTTTCTTTTTCCATTATTTTATTGGATTGTAACATTTCAACTTTTTTATTATATGTTATTTGTTTGTGTTTTACCATTTCTTGTCATTTCATTTCATTGCATTTATTTTATGGTTTTCACCTTCTCATCTGGTTTTCCTTTATTTGGTCTATCACTGGTGTTGTGGCTGGTTCTAGTTATTCACTTCATTTTGTGATGATCCATATATCCTTATGTTATTGTTGGGGCTCGTTCTAACTTCTCACTTATTTTGTCATAATTTATATATCCTTCTGTTAGTGTTGGGGCTGGTTCTACTTTCTCGCTTACCATCTATTAGGTTATTATTGTTAAATCGCCTGGTATTATTGTTTCCAACGTTTTGGTTCGTTGCTTGTTACTTTTCTCTTATCAGAGGTTACTTTTATGATTACTTTTACATGCTTGATCGTATTATTATTTTAATTACACATTCTTTTATCTCTGACTCATCCCTTTTAATCATAGTGTTAAGTATTTAATAATTTATTCGTATCATGTTTCTTCATTAGTGTTTGTTGAAGATACAGTATATAATCATTTTTAAGTCGCGGACATGTGCTTTTTTGCAATTATTAGGATATGTAATAATAAAGTAGGCATTTTCTGTTTATAAAGCATAAACTTGTTTACTTTTTATTTTAAAATAATGTTAAACGCACCACATATATAGGGCTATACATATTAAGTTATAAATATTCTTTAAGTGAAACATTATTAACATATTCTTTTTAATAAATATTTTAAAGTGAAACATTTTGTCTTATTGACCAATGTGTTGTCTATGGCCATCTACGGTTTCAGTGGGCCAGTCATATATTTTGTTGCAAAAATGTGTTGCTTCTGGAGATAGATTCTTTCCGTCTCCTATCTTGCTTTATACCTAATAATTTTAAACCGTTTTAGCTGGTAGAGTTACAGGAAACTCTACATTACATTAAAGTAAGGAAAATGTAAAACAAAATTACACATTTTGTTTTATAATTTACTAGAAATATACAAACACACAAAAACGCATAAAAACGACATCCTAACCGAACAGACACAATACAAATCACACGTACTATTCAAACATATTACACCACACACAAACAACATCGATATTTCAAACGACGGCGCCGCCACCAAGAAGAAGACGTACAGCGCTTCTAGTGACAGCCTCTGAAAAGCTTGTATTAAGCGAAAACTGGTTTAGCCTGTAAGGTAAAAATTTTACAGGTTTATCAATAAAAAACTTAGTGTTCCGAGTCAGTAGTATTATTCTTCTAATTAGTTAATCAACGGACACGTAATGGACAACAAAATCTAAGAAACCTTTTTTATTTTTCTACAAGTTGACGTGAAAAAATAATTGGGAGCTGGAGATACAACTGAAGTGGATTTGACGTTGTGCAGGCAAAGAGAGTCTAATATTTTATATTATCTAACAGAAAGTAGAATTTTAGAATCTAAATTCTTTTAGTTAAGGTAAATTCTGAAATCTAATGAATTTTAGATAAAATAAATTTTACCTCTCTTTTTCTTGAAAACGGGAGTGAGTATATTATTACATGAATTTTTGAGTTCTACTTACTTCTAAAAATTTAATATTAAATTTTAATTATTGCAATTTTTAACAATAAATTGTCTGTTTCTAAGCAATTGAACGAATCTAATGAATTTATTTATTTTAATTCAAATTGTCAACGATTACAGACGTATTCCGTTGGTGTCTCTGCAAATAAATCTTTCTCGTGGAATGTTTACCCGTTGTGAAATACTCAAGGTATACGGGTTTTTTTGCTTTTTTGATTGCTACGATTAGGGCACGGGCATCACACTCACACTCACCCGTTTGGCGGACACACGGCCTGTGTTGCAGTTTGCGTGTTGGGGGTCAGTGCGAGCGCGCGCGGCTTGCATTGACTCCAACACGTACTCTGGTACGCGCAAGCATGTGTCGCCCACGCGTACACTCACACCGCACCGCTTGAGCCGAAATGTCCCGCGTTGCAGTCTGCGTGTTGTGATTCAGTCCGAGCGCGCGCGGCTTGCATTGACTTCAGCACGCACTCTGGCACGCGCGCGCGCATGTTGCACTTGCGCTGCACACACATGATTTGTTGTTTTGATCGTGGCACTCAGAGCAGTAAAACTTTCCAACCTGAGTATTTTCACATTGGGCAAATACAACCAGGGTTGAATTCATTGCAGAGACACTAAACATCAAAACACTACTATGCAGTCACGTATCTTCAAACGAATGTATGAATGAGTAGCAGAGTTTTAACTGTGAAGTACAGAATGAGTGCCTAGGCCTGCTATAATGTATAAATTAGTGTAGGCCTAGCAGACATGAAAAGGAGAATAGTTTGTGCTAAAACTTTCGAGCGTTTTTACACTAAATCTACACATTTTGTTAATCTTTCATTAAACTGTCTATGTAATAACGAGTATACTCAATGTGGTCGACCATGCAATATAGTGCGTGAATAGGTGCGCACCTACTGACGCATATAGGCTACAGTGCAAAGGATTGTTCACCGATGACAACCTACGAGTGATATTTTATGATCTGATGTTGAAGCATATGCTTTGAAAGGCGTCATCTATATGTTAAAAAGAAGTCACAAGGCGCATTGGAAAAGGTTACTTTGAGTATACCGGTACTTGTTTATTACTTTCAAGTACGTTATCAATAGCCACCTCCAATAAAATTCCCATGGTTTTAACTACTGTAGCTTTACAGCTCTCTCTCTCTCACCCTCTCTCTCTCTCTCTCTCTCTCTCTCTCTCTCTCTCTCTCTCTCTCTCTCTCTCTCTTTCTCGCTCTCTACTCTCCCTAAAACCACCATCTCTTACACTATTACGGAAAGTTGAAATGTACTTTGTTGAAAAGGTTGAGGAAAGGTGTGCATTTACACACTTTTTATACATAAATATAAAAATATCTGTATGCAGGAATAACCAGTAACCTATATTTGGGTCTGTTTACATTACTTGTATGAAGCACGTATGTCACGCGCACCATAATTATGGTACTTACCATAGTTGGAGCATCTGGTTACTTCAATCTTGTTGTTTTTATTATTACCTAGGGTCCAAGGATTCGACTCAGCGTGATTGCTGACAGAGACAGGCATAGAAATGAGAATACGTTCAATTGAAACACTAACCATTAATAGTGATTTATTTAGTAATTTATTCAAGCGTGTACACCGGATAAAATTCCAACATGGCGGCCATTACTTAGATTGGCTCTCTTTCATCATTAAAACTCTTTTATAGTTTATTAAACGTTAGTTTACCAAATTTTATATATTGACTATGCAGCTGCTTCATTATTAAATGATTTTACTTATATTTTCTTAAAACAAACGCAAACCAACACCCCGTTTGGATGTCGACATTTATCATGCACGCCCCGCTTTCTCTCTCACATTCATACTTATAATCTCAATTTACTTTTTGTGTACACATATCTGCAATTTGGGTAAAGAGCTCTTTAAGTAAAATTTTGGGTTTACACTTTCCTGATTCGGTAGACTGGAAGTTCTAGAAGTGGATCACATGTTGCTTCCTCAAATGGCGTGGTTACATTTTACTGAATTCACTGACTCTAAGTATAATTTTGAAAAACAATTACTGCACACTGGCTTAGTTCTCCTGTAGTTAACACTGGTTTACATTTTGATTACATTATTTATATTTTAAATCACTTAAAACTGACTAACTCAGGCCAGCACAATGGTTAGCGTGTTATCGCCATGATGAATTTCTGCAGACTGGGGCAGACGTTGTATGTCTAGCTTTCGTCTGTCCTTTACACTGAATTTACATGGTAGTTATTGTTACTTGTTCACTATTTACTTTTAATTACATCTTGTTAATTGAAATAAAACACTAGCTGACTATTTTTGGCCAGCACAATTTTTACGTCTTACTGCCATGGTGATGTTCTGCAGACTGGGACGGATATTATGCAAATTTTACGTATGTGTGTGTGAGTACACGTCACCGTTCTTTGTCTCTTGTTATATAATCTCCTTGTTAGTTACGTATTTTAATCACGTCATTGTTGTTTTAATGACGTTTGGCGTTGTTGGCCAATGAAACGGGATCATGTGGCGCCGTTACTGTCGGCTGTAACCATTATAAGTCTTTTTATCTGCACGTACACTGCTGTCCTTGAAATTATTTTGTTGTCTCGGGACTGCGTCGTTGTAGGCAAAACCCAAGGGAAATTGTATTACCCATAGAAATGACTTTAAAAACATCGAAATACCATAATTTACTACCTTGCATACCATACTTTTTATATCAGACTTTTTGTACTGTCACAAAACCCCCTCAATGAAAGGTTTTGTGTCGAGACACAAAAACTTTCATTGACTCATTCACACTTCTCTAAAAGGATCAGCTCAGATAGGGAACCACGACCCCCTGTAGTGTTATAAAATAATTTCAATCACTTACCCTTGGTCCAATGATGAGGCTCGCACCTTCTGACCTTACTGGACTTCTCCTGAGAGATCCCTACACCATAAGGCCATGAGGCACTTTACGCTCCTGTTCTGACGCACCGGCCAGCTCAGGACCGCAGTCACCACACCATAAAACTCTGAAACATTCAATACAAATTTTAAAATAGTGGCCTTCTCTATATCCATATCCACAACTGATATGTTTCCTCTTAGTACGTTGGTTTGCGTTTTGGGGCATTGGTTTGCTTAATTCTACAAGTTGCAAACAATGTATATCAAGAATTAAGACAGAAAATTCCTGTTCCTTTAACAATCCGGTACCTAGTACACATCTCTGACTTCTGTCAATTATATTCACTCTTTTTATCACATGAAAACAATTGTTCTTAACCTAAACAAAATGTACTTCACTGCTTTCGCAACAACCATTAACCCTAATATTTACTTCATATAATCTTACAATGTCTATATCAAGGCAAACAACTTTAAAGCTTTATACTTTCTTTACGACCTTTTCTTATGTTTAACTTTCTTTATAACCGAATCATTTCTAGAGAATGGACAAACTTTACAAAATTTTAATATTATAATCGTTACTATCCTTGTAGTAACCTCCTATCCACACACACTATTGTCAACATAATAAAACACAATAAAACATTGTACATCATAAGCATTAAACACTAACACTGAACAATTCACATTACTGAATTCATATTTTCATAACTTGTAGCAAAACTTTATCAACTTTCGATTAACTTTTATCATTTAACATTCATTCAGATTCTATACACAAAATTTTCAAATTTATCATCACCTTTCCATTTACCTTACCTTTCAGTTACATCACCTTTCTACTATGAATTTTCCTTTTCCAACCCTTTTTTCCTTACTAGCTTGGGTGACTCTCAGTTATTCATTTTTCTCTATATCTTATCTTGGCATTGTCAATCTAACCTTACTCCCCCCTTTTAACTAACAACCGCTTCTAACCATTTACATATAATATGACACCAATATCTCAATAATAACCCCCTTCACAAATCCCATTTAAAACCTCTGGCACCGCTCATTTTTGTACTAGTATGTGTGTATTCCCTCTAACCAACTCATTCCCTTATCGGTTCCTGACCCTTTCAGGTAACCCTTTCCGGCGCTAATCGGTCCCTTCCTGCCTCAACATCTCTCGTTGCAGACTCCTACACCAATACCCTTATTACAAAATATCACCATCAACAACAAATATAATTACCACTCACATTACTCAACTCTACTTATAATCACTAACCACTGTGTCCCTAAAATATCTAACACCTCTTTATATATTATCAACATCTCAACACTTTATTTTCCCTAACTCCCAATAACTCTATTTAACTAACTCCAATGCCCTTATTTATCACCATTACCCAAACTCTTTACAACATTTCACATTAATATACCATTAGAAAATTCCTCACTTACCTACTAACAACAATACCTCTCAATACCCAAATCTATTACCTGCATAATCATTTACTAACCCTTTAGAATCTAAATTCCATAATATCCTTTCAAAATCATTATGAAACTTCTTTCAATTATTTAAAATTGCACAGTACATGTTTACATAAAAATACACAAAATACACAACAGCAAAGTACACAAATACACTTAACATAATAACATCTACACATAAAAGAATATACAGTCCAACTTATAATTTCTTATCATTAACCACAAATCGTTCCATAAGACAATTCACTTCAACACCATATTATTCACATCATTAAATGTTCATGAACAATAAACAATAAACAATAAACAATTACCCCATATCGTCGAATAATAGTCTAACATATTTGTAACATAGATCATTCTTATTTATATCAAATTTATTATTATTATTATAATAATCTCTTATTTCTATGTCATTCATTATCACTTCTGTTGGTTCATATACCTGTTCAATATTGGTCAATTTTGTCCAGTCTCCGTTGGTATTATCTGTTAACATTAGGTAAGTTATATTCTCATTGTTAACCTCATCTACTGCTATCTCAATGTCATTGTAAGGTAAGTACTCATTATCATTGTTATTTCTCTCTATGCCTAGCCTTTCTATGAATTCTTCATAATTTTTCTTTACTTTAAATATCTCTATTTATCTCTTTCTCTCTCTTTCTCCAAACATTTCTCACCATCATACCAAGTTACACTCTCTCTCTCAAAACATGCAGGGGATACTAACTTATCATTACAGCACCACCTGTGAAGTGCACAAAAAACCAAGGGAAATTTATCTGTAGACCTATCGTCTTTCACATACTCACGTGAAGCCATTTCTTCACCCCCCACTACAACATTACGGAAAAAATTTACCCCCTGCAACCCCTTTATCTGTAAATTCTCTCTATACATTCTCTCTAATTCATCAACACTTTTTATCACTTCATTATCAAATTCTACTCCCATTATACTTTTATCACCACTCTCAATACTCACACAATTATTTTCTAACACCATATTTTTAATTCTATTATCATAATTCTCACCACTACTTACCTTGTCTTTATTTTCATTCAATTTATTAGATTCTCTACTATTCTCTACCCCCATTTTACTCTCGTAATTTTCATCTACTTTATTCTTTTGTCTATCAAACTTCTCATTAACTAATGCAACTATTTTCTCTTCCGTTTTATCGAAACGTGCGTGCATTTCATCAATTCGTTTATCAAAATTAAAATTTTGTTTTTTGATTTCGTTTTTTATTTCGTCAAATTTTACAATAAATTATTCTGGATTCCTCTAATTTCGCTTTTTTGTTCACTAAACAGCATTTGCATCATTTTCATAATTTCGTTATTTTCAGCCCTGTTATTTGGGACTGGTGTTGAGTGAACAACTACTTCACTCATTACTATTGATTCTGTCATACTTATTTGACTGTTACTCGTACTGTCAGTTATGCTTAATAATGAAATATTTTCTTTATTTTCTGCCATTATAAAAAATTTGTTAATGGTTTGTCGCTTTATTATCGTTACCACCTAAGCTACAACCGTATTCTCATTTTCAATGTCCACTCTGCCACCATTCAGGCTTATTATATAAAATACATTAATATATTTTATATAGTCACCAGTTCGGGCAGCCATTTGTGCATTTTCACACTTTTTATACATAAATATAAAAATATCTGTATGCAGGAATAACCAGTAACCTATATTTGGGTCTGTTTACATTACTTGTATGAAGCACGTATGTCACGCGCACCATAATTATGGTACTTACCATAGTTGGAGCATCTGGGTACTTCAATCTTGTTGTTTTTATTATTACCTAGGGTCCAAGGATTCGACTCAGCGTGATTGCTGACAGAGACAGGCATAGAAATGAGAATACGTTCAATTGAAACACTAACCATTAATAGTGATTTATTTAGTAATTTATTCAAGCGTGTACACCGGATAAAATTCCAACATGGCGGCCATTACTTAGATTGGCTCTCTTTCATCATTAAAACTCTTTTATAGTTTATTAAACGTTAGTTTACCAAATTTTATATATTGACTATGCAGCTGCTTCATTATTAAATGATTTTACTTATATTTTCTTAAAACAAACGCAAACCAACACCCCGTTTGGATGTCGACACTTATCATGCACGCCCCGCTTTCTCTCTCACATTCATACTTATAATCTCAATTTACTTTTTGTGTACACATATCTGCAATTTGGGTAAAGAGCTCTTTAAGTAAAATTTTGGGTTTACACTTTCCTGATTCGGTAGACTGGAAGTTCTAGAAGTGGATCACATGTTGCTTCCTCAAATGGCGTGGTTACATTTTACTGAATTCACTGACTCTAAGTATAATTTTGAAAAACAATTACTGCACACTGGCTTAGTTCTCCTGTAGTTAACACTGGTTTACATTTTGATTACATTATTTATATTTTAAATCACTTAAAACTGACTAACTCAGGCCAGCACAATGGTTAGCGTGTTATCGCCATGATGAATTTCTGCAGACTGGGGCAGCCGTTGTATGTCTAGCTTTCGTCTGTCCTTTACACTGAATTTACATGGTAGTTATTGTTACTTGTTCACTATTTACTTTTAATTACATCTTGTTAAATGAAATAAAACACTAGCTGACTATTTTCGGCCAGCACAATTTTTACGTCTTACTGCCATGGTGATGTTCTGCAGACTGGGACGGATATTATGCAAATTTTACGTATGTGTGTGTGAGTACACGTCACCGTTCTTTGTCTCTTGTTATATAATCGCCTTGTTAGTTACGTATTTTAATCACGTCATTGTTGTTTTAATGACGTTTGGCGTTGTTGGCCAATGAAACGGGATCATGTGGCGCCGTTACTGTCGGCTGTAACCATTATAAGTCTTTTTATCTGCACGTACACTGCTGTCCTTGAAATTATTTTGTTGTCTCGGGACTGCGTCGTTGTAGGCAAAACCCAAGGGAAATTGTATTACCCATAGAAATGACTTTAAAAACATCGAAATACCATAATTTACTACCTTGCATACCATACTTTTTATATCAGACTTTTTGTACTGTCACAAAGGGTACATACGAGGTGCACTCAGAATCCACAGCGTTGTGAATGTAAAGATACCTTAAGGCAAAACAAAAGGCATTTGTGAAGCGAAACAAATGGGATGTTTCAGTTAAACATCTCCGCAAAGCCTGGGTCACCAAGAAACATTAAAAGACTCTTTAGGTAACCATCCAAATAGAAACATTTAAATTGCCTAAGCTCTAAGTTTACTGAATACAGTACTCTTTATTACTTTGTACATTTGGTAAGTGTTGTACAGCAGACTCTATTTTCCACATTCCATTTGCTTGGGTTAGACTACAGCGGATCTCTGACTACATAAAGCAAAAGAGAGCAGATATCAAATTCCGGTAGTGAAAAATTTGAATAATATTTTGTTTTTATTTCTGTTATGAATTTGCTAACTGCTATAATTTTTATTGTTCGACTAAGCTTTTCGTCATCACTGACATCATCAGGTCTTAAACAAAATTTCAAGAAGAAATTGGAGGATTAGAAATTAATTTCTTGGATATCAATATAAAAATTGAAGATAACAAACTCAAATTCGATATATATATATATATATATAGGAAAGAAACATACTCTGATTTAATAATTCCACAAGAATCATATCATCCAGTCAATTATAAAATGGCAGCATTAAATTCATTTTGCTATGGAGCTATAAATTATCTAGAAAATGAAGAACTCAAACCAAAGAATTAAAGAAAATACAACAAATAGCAAAAAATAATAATTACAACCCTAAAATAATTAATAGAATAGTTAAGAAAATAGAGGAAAATAAAGAAATAGAAAAGAACAAAAAAGAAAAAACAAATGAAGAAAAGAAATATAAAGGACCAATAACATACATAGGATATCAAACAAAAATGTTACAAAAATGCTTCGAAAAATATGAAATACAGATGGGAATAAAGAAAAAGGAAAAATGTATTCGGATATATAAAAAATGCTAAAACAGAAGAAATTCCATTAACAGAAAAAAGCGGCGTATACAAATTAAAATGTGGGGAATGTAATAAGATATATCTGGGCGAAACTGGAAGAAAATTTAAAATTCGAATGAATGAACACGCAAAAGGAGAAGGGGTTAGAGTAACGAACTCACTATATGCAAGACATTTCAATGAATCAGGCCATAAATTCATAAATCCAAATAAAAGTATGGAAATAATCAAAATAGAAAACAATCCGCAAAACGAAAACTAATAGAAGAACTAGAAATACTTAAAGTTAAAAAAGAAGATAAAAATAAATTAATGAATATAAAAGTGGATTTTACAAATGAAGAAATATTTTATTATATATTAAACAATAAACCAAAATAAATTAAAATAATAAGAATAACACACTAAAAATGACGAAATGTAAAAGGTTAAAAAAAAATATATAAGTCAAGAATGAAGAAATTAACGGGAGATTCTTAAAACAATTTGACGGACGTTAAAAAAAAAAAAAAAAAAAAAAAAAAAGTTGTTTAAGACCTGATGATGTCAGTGATGACGAAAAGCTTAGTCGAAGAATAAAAATTATAGCAGTTAGCAAATTCATAAAATAAATAGTAAGGATGGCCGCTAATTTAAACAATACGAAGAATATTTTGTTTTTGTACGACTTACAAAAAGTGTGTAGGAAGAAAAACTTGACACTTCACTTTTTGGTTAATTAAAAATAACGATTTATTAAGATTTTTTTGATAGACAAATTAATCGACTTACACGACTGAAAAAATAAATTGATTGCAAATTTTAATTAACGGCTTTCTTCAAAAAGAAAGAGAAAGAAAAAGCGAACACAGCAGCAGAACTACCGAGAATATTTTTACAAACGCTCACGGAAAGTTGCAGATCTGAGAAACAATGAATGGCGATAGTTAATTGAAGTCGGACAAGGACTCGGTGTTATTCAGATTAATAAACAACTACGCAGTACGAAGTAAGGTCTGCTAACTTATAGTAGTTAACTTACATACTCTTGTACCCTAATGTGGATTTAAAAAATCAACGAAAGACACCGAATGCCATGCAAATTTTGAATGGTTCAGCGGTGTCAAGGCCAATTAAAATATCGATTTTCTTCGAAACTCAATACAGGCTATAAATAAATAAGTAAAAATCGATGCCTACAATTCCAGTAATACTGTTACGACGGTCTACTTGATCGTCGTATGTTACAGTGGAAAGCGAAATACAAGACACCAATTAAGTCACTAATCACCAGGTTTAATTATCACAGTTAAACAGTTCGTAATTAACAACACAGTTTCTTACAACAAATCAAATAAAAATTGTTCACACGCAATAAAAATGTCAACTAATATAAAACACAATTGTATTACAATTATACCGCGCGATTATAAAACACATAACAATTCACAGCACTAATAATCACTTGAACGCACAGAGTAATAACGCCGCTAATAACTGGACTGAGCGTCCCTGCGTACCTGTATTTATACCCCGCTGAGGTTCCAGAATATTCGCTAATAGGCGTCAAGTAGAAAACACTAGAACGTAATTCATTGTGGCCTTGACACAATGAGTGGCCGCGCGAATTCTGGTACAGTCTAGTAAATGCGCTGAGAATCACGTACGCCACAACATTCAGCCTCTGGAACATTCGATAAACACGTAGATTGTTCTGTAATGTCGTAACAATACAATACAATAGTAGTAGTAGTAGTAGTAGTAGTTGTAGTAGTAAAGACTTTTATAAAATAATAATAATTGTGTCTTCAGTAATTTTTTCAGACATCCAGTATAGAAACGGGGGGGGGGTTGTGTCACAGAATGTGATATAATTCGTACTGACGGATTTCAGTCAGTTTAATTAAAGAACACGCTGTGAATAAAGAAGTGTAGAAAACATTGTTTGAATTTAGTTCATGTAATAAACCAACTACACGGAATGGCAGGTCAGACATTTACGAGTGAAAGAATTTTGTTCCTCATTACCGTGCCAAATAACTTTTTATCAGTGAAGTAATTGAGGCTGTCAATAGGCCTATAGACGTTGTACACCTACCAACGGGACTACATCAATCTATATGGCTACCAATGAATCTAGGCTTTTTCCGTAAAGTGTAGCTCAGAACTCTTAACCGACGGCCATAGCAGTACACTAAATACCATGGGGAAAGAGTTTCAAAAAATAGAGCAATGTGATTTCTTCTAATCGAGAGTGGACTATAAGCTTGTAATAAACTTGCATAAAGCTTTCATAATTTGCGTTCTACATCCTAATACAGTTGTTAGTTAACTCATGACAGGAACATTCTACTAAACGATCTACTAAACTCTGTCGATAAACTCGTTAGAATATTAATTATTTCTGTTGCAAACAGTATAAACATATTCCAAAAGAATACGAACCATTCTAAATGATTCTTACTTCTAATAATAAATTATAGATTCCTTCCGGTTTTGGAGACATTTTCAATGTCCCTGAAGGAAGAGCATCCTCGAGTCCGTAAGAGGGCTAAAATCTGGTGATTATTCTTTTCTCTCCACAGTCTCGTCATTGATCGTATGTGTAGAAAAAACACGATCAACAAGGTTTTCCACGCTTTTACCTTAACGTTTGGTCTTCCGTTAAGCGACCGTTACCACTTTTCACAGGGTCGATCGGCCTGGGATTGATCGTTTCTCCTCATAAAATAGATTTGTAAAACTTTGGATTTTCATTTGAGACAGGGAGCAACGATCCGATTTTGTGATATATTTGTCCTTTCACTTTAAATTTTAGCATAAAACCATCAGTTTCTTCTATTGCTGCTGTCGTAACGAAAGTTGTCATCTGAAAGTATGAATTGCATCTCCGAACGTTAAGGAGAAAATTCTTGGATTCTAAAATCGTTTCTGTCATGTACGAAGAAAGTTGTTCTGGTGGCTGATTTTATGGTTGTAAAATTACTTTTCCATTAGAGCAGCACATCCCGGGCGATTCAGTTTTAAATTTTTTGGCTTGACAGAATTTGTATGTTACATCCATTTTGCCAATTGTAACTTTTAGATGTGAAGAATAGTCATAATTTGGACCATAGTGAAAAGCCTCTAAAATCAAATTATTGTCTGCTCACTTGTCTGACTTGAGCATGCCCTATTCGGGGTCATTTTGAAGCCGATATTCACGTCGTTCTGATAATTCCACATCCCTAAATTCAACCTGCCTCACGCGTTTACGTTCGACGCGCTCCCCATACTCCTCAGGTGTTTCCGCGGCCCTTAAATAAGCCTGCCTCAGACGTTGTCGGTCTGCGCGCTCTCCATACTTCTCACGAGCTTCCGCGGTCCTAATATCTGCCTGTCTTCTTTGTCGTTGGTCCACGCACCCCCTATACTCCCCATGTGTCTCTGCAGACCTAATCTCTGCCTGGCTTCTTCATTGTTGTTCAAGCCGGCACTCACGTTCCTCGGGTGTCTCAGCTGCTCGCATTAATCTTGCTCGCTTAGCATTTGGATGGACCTGCCCAACACTTTGTCGTTTTTTCGGATGAATTCCGCAATGTAATGTTATAAGTACTAGTACTTCAAAGGAGGGTTGATTTAAAAGGACGTGAAGAATAAGGAAAACGGACGGGATTGTAAATTTATTTGAAGGTAAAGTTTAAAAAGACTATTGTTAACCGGAACTTGAAAGGCGGGTCAGTTTAATAGAAAGTGAAGGGTAAGGAAAACAAACGGGACTGTAAAGTTATTTGAAGGTAAAGTTTAAAAGGAGTTTTTTAGAAAGGAAAACTTATCAACATTCTTATAACGGGATGATTCTTGTTTTGCTTTGCACAGTTTAGCAGGACAAATGTAATTCATCAGAGCCATTCATCCTCAACAATATTATTCAAATAATGGTGTAGAAATAAACATTGCATAATAAGGAGTTTTGTGGACAGTTCCTTCCTCATAAACTTAGCAAGTCATATTTCCAGTTTTCGCGTCATTATTGCATATATATATATATATATATATTATAACAGCACCAAATATTAACTATTTGGGGTTACATGTTTACCGCATACTGAAAGCATATTTAAATAAAATGTACCAGTCAAAACTCCATTTGAATCTAGCGCATTGAAAATAATGCTGAGTAAAGCGACGCACACCTGGTCATTATGTAATCAGTTCGCTGTACAAGGAAGCGACCACACCCAAACTGTTAATTATTAATATCTCTAAAACTAATAAATAAAGGCGAAATCCAATATAGCCAAAATGTTTACCGAAATATTAATAATGACGTGTGCAAATTTTACGCGATATAATTAAATAATGAAAGAGTTAATTAAATTAATTGAATAACTTCTGTAAAAATAGAGTTACAGTAATGAGATTTTAGTATGTTATAAAGATAATAATTTCTGACAGATTGTATATTTTAGATTTCACACAACTTGGTTTGCAACCAAGTTATTGCAAAATTAAATAAGCACAGGATATCCGGAGCGGGAAATTGGTTCCACCGGATAATTATAATAAGAATATTAGATAATAATATCAATTCTCCGTCTGTGGGAACCTAACTTCATTCTCACGGACCAAGGGAATTCAAAATTTTATGTGGTAGGGAGAGTGTGCCAGCCAATGAAATCATTTCACGCGAGCCCCGGCCAGTGCGGTGTTTTCTGGTTGAAACCTCACTCTTCTGCCAGTACTCACGAAGTTAAGACGTAGTCCTTCGATCGTCTAGTAACCAAAGTGGTGAAGATCAACAAGAAGACTCTACGTGGTCAACACACACGCAATTACGAACACACTAAGTACAAATCATCTGTATAGCTCGTAATTGTTGCGTAAAGGCGAGATACTCTTCAGTACATCAACCAAGCTTATTGTGTACTACCAGTTAGTCATAAGCACGCAAGAGATCCACCAGACTTCAAGACCAGACTTCAAGAATACAGCAGAGAGGCCGTCTAAATCATTGGTGAGCAGCTGACGAGCAGAGCGACCACCCGAACGAAGCACACACACACACGCTGACGTGCAACGTGCGAATCGACGAGGGACAGGAACCAGTTCCAGCAGACCGCAGCAGAAGTTAAAATATTCACAAACAGCAAGGAAGCAGAGTGTTGCCGAATTTTGAACTCCACGACCGAATCCAGCAGTTCTAAGCAGATTACTTTCTCTAACCAAGGACTCGAATCGACGAGGGACAAATCGGGACGACATCCTCTTCAGTAACAGGAAAGCAAAATCCACATATTTATTTTTCAGATCAAATTTTCTATTTTTCAATTAAAACATTGTAATTCAAATAATTCAGGTGCCAAACAAAAAGCAAAGACTCTAGTAATTAAAAAGTAAATTCATTGTGATAATCTGTATAGCAGTTTAAGGCTAGTAAGTTATAGTTAAGAAATAGAAGTAGTATAAAAGCGCTATACAAATCTTAACTGACAATCTAATCTTAGATCATACTGCAGTAGATCAGAAGTAGAATCACTAGAAATGAAATAACGTGATCTAGACTGTCACGTCTAATTTATTTTAATTAATTATTCTAATTAATTTCAGAGTTTTATATTTTGTTTCATGAACATTTAGATTCAATTTAATTAAATAAATTTAATTAAATTCAAATCAATTAATAAAGTAAAATTTAAATTGTAATTAACTCGCCAAAGAACGAGTTCAGTTTCTTTCAACTATTGACCAATCGAAAAACATTGATTCATTGTTTAGACTATAAGAAAATCATAAAATAATAACCAGTCTATTCTTGTGTGTTGTTGGTGTAATAAACAACGTTTTACTACCCCATATAACAGTGTTTTATTGTTGTACGATAAAGCCTACCAGTCTCACAAAACTCTCCCCCTTTAAAGTAACCTATTTTGTGTGTTGTTGTAATAATTTGAGATTACTAGCATGCGAACTTCAAATCCGAAATCCACACGCCCTAGTCGGAAGAATCTGCAAGATCAGACAGCAGGTAGGTACTCACACACAACACAACATAACAATAACGCATAGAAGTAGAGTTATAAATGTCGGCCAACGTGGGGCCCGACAAACGTACACCAAATTGAATTCACGTTCCGAACAAGAGTTATAAATGGCTTGCCCGGAACGTGGGGCAAGATCAAATTAAATTAAATTAATTAAAACCAATTTAAATTTAATTTTCACGTGTAAAACAAACTTTGCTGTTTTACTTTATAAAACAGCTGGCGTCCAACTAAACAATCCCCAAAGAGTTTTGTGACTGGTGTTCGTACAGCAGTAAAATTATTGTGTGTATTTGAAACTGTTCTGTGTATTTTAAATTGTTTATATTTGAAATTGTTGTGTATTTAAAATGGATATGGATAAAATACTTAAACAAATACAACAAATGAACGAAAATATGAACGCGAAATTTGAGAAAACAAATGCCGAATTAACCGCTAATATAAACGCGAAATTCGAACAAATAACAGCCGATGCTGACATAAATATCGCGGAATTAAAATCTAACATCGAGGCGCAAAGAGTTAGTCTAACCGAGAAATTAGATCAAAGTAACGCTGACATAAACGCCGAGATTAAGCAGAGTAATAAAGAAAGTAGTAAAGAATTAACTGCGAAAATAGACGAAAGCGTAAACGAGTTGGCCGCTAAAGTCACCGAAATCGCGGAAAGCAATGCAAAAATCGCGGAGAGTAATAAAGAGCTAACCGCGAGAGTCGCAGAGATCGGTGAAAGAGTAAATACGGTCGATACTAAAATCAATGAACGGTTTAAAGTTTTTGAGACCACTATGCAAAAATCGTTTATTAAACAGGAAACACGTATGGAGGGCCGGTTCAAAGATCACATAACCCGCTGCGAGAAACAGACCCTAGAGGTTTCCAAAAAGGTGGAATCCCTAGAGGTAAAGATTCACGAGGACGTGACCGAAACGCAACGACGAGTAGATAAATTAGACGCTTCAATTGTAGAGACGCGATCTAACATTGACTCTAATAAAGAGAGTGTTTTACAAACGTTAAACGACGAGATTTTGAAAGTACGACAGGAGGTACGAAGGAGATCTGCTCCTAATATTTTGGTACAAGGTCCTGTCGACGAGAAAAATCGCGTGTATTTTACTGGGGAAAATAACGAAAACCCCATTGAATTTTTATTAGCGTGTGAGAGTGAAATGGCTAGAGTAGGTTCCCGACTAGAAGATCAAGACAAAATACAGTGGGTGGTCAACGCGATGCGCGATTCGGCGCGTAAGTGGTATAACATTGTACGCGATAGAGTGTCCACATAAGCGGAGTTCAAACAAAAATTTGAAAGCCGGTACTGGAACTCGCATACCCAACGACTTCTGCGCAATGAACTGGAATATGGCCGATTTGATAAGAAAATGGGTATTACCGCCGAAAATTATATAATCCAGCAGGTCGAACGCGCGAAGCATTTAACCCCAGCATTTGCGGAGATTGACATAGTCATGAAGCTTGCCTACCATTTTAATCATAATATTAGAGTAGCTGTATTCACGCAGGGTATTCGCACGATAGACGAACTCCTCATTCTAGTGTCCCAAAGTGAGACGGTTTTTGATTTTGGTGGGTGGCGTTATAATCCCGATTTTCGCCGAAATAATGAAGGGCAGAATACGCGAGAACAATACCAGCAACCTGACCAGAGACCGAGTACTAGTTCTACTCCACCCCAAACATCGTCAATACCCCCAGATAAGACCTTTGAATACAAAGGCAAACAAAATATTGCTAGATCGAAAGGGCAATATAAGGGTAATGACGGGGCCCCGATTAGAGCTATGCAAACGGTTGAGATAGCTAGAACTGATACAATAGAGCAAGACAGCGATACTCCAAGTAATAAAGACCCCAACGAGAGGAGAAAGAATCGTAAGTTTCCAAAAAACTTGGAAACGGGCGCCTCCAGGGGGGAAGCGCCATAAATCATGCTAAAACGTATCGCAATAAAGTAGGTAAAAATAAGAAAAGTGATTTTTCTACAGAAATTTGTACGCCAGTTGACAAAGTATTTCAACCAGAAGGGAAGGAACCGTGGTTGGCCGTCAACACAATCCAACAATGGGCACCGACAATTGTACGTCCCGTGGAGCAGGAAAGTGACGACGACGTTCCCACACAGTCAGCGTGGGAAGACGTAGAAATCATATCCGGGGACGCGTACGAATTTGACGAGTACATAGCGGAATATTGTAGAGCCACCCATAAAAATGCCTATGATCTACTGGATGCACTTTAAATAATGTAATAGTATTATAATAATTAAATTTAAAATAAATAACTTGTGATTTATAATATTATTAATAATAATTGTAGATAACTTGTGTATTGATAATAATGTTTTTCTATCGCGGTAAATAATAGGCGTGTACAACTGAACTAAACGCACCGCAGGAAATAGTTACGTCACGCGATAACAACCTGCTGACCGACATTTGAAACTAGGTCAAGCAATTAGCCGCGCGACGGGCGATAACGGTTGTAAATACTGTCAGCAAATTCTTTTGTGCGTGTGCCACTGTTTACAAACAAAGATATTAGCCGTTCTAAAAACATTAATACACAAATGGTTGCAAATGTAATATTATTAATAAGAGTATGTAGAATTAAGGTGTATGTAATGAAATAATATTAACACACATGTATGTTTTTCTTTTGAATGAGTAGTACAATGTATAGGTAATAATTATAGTGATTACAGAATATGTGTGTAATGATTAAGAAAAAAAATAAATAAAAATAACTGTAATTATTACATTCATTTTTTTTTAAAGCGGGTGTGGGAATATATAACAGCACCAAATATTAACTATTTGGGGTTATATGTTTACCGCATACTGAAAGCATATTTAAATAAAATGTACCAGTCAAAACTCCATTTGAATCTAGCGCATTGAAAATAATGCTGTGTAAAGCGACGCACACGTGGTCATTATGTAATCAGTTCGCTGTACAAGGAAGCGACCACACCCAAACTGTTAATTATTAATATCTCGGAAACTAATAAATAAAGGCGAAATCCAATATAGCCAAAATGTTTACCGAAATATTAATAATGACGTGTGCAAATTTTACGCGATATAATTAACAAATGAAAGAGTTAATTAAATTAATTGAATAACTTCTGTAAAAATAGAGTTACAGTAATGAGATTTTAGTATGTTATAAAGATAATAATTTCTGACAGATTGTATATTTTAGATTTCACACAACTTGGTTTGCAACCAAGTTATTGCAAAATTAAATAAGCACAGGATATCCGGAGCGGGAAATTGGTTCCACCGGATAATTATAATAAGAATATTAGATAATAATATCAATTCTCCGTCTGTGGGAACCTAACTTCATTCTCACGGACCAAGGGAATTCAAAATTTTATGTGGTAGGGAGAGTGTGCCAGCCAATGAAATCATTTCACGCGAGCCCCGGCCAGTGCGGTGTTTTCTGGTTGAAACCTCACTCTTCTGCCAGTACTCACGAAGTTAAGACGTAGTCCTTCGATCGTCTAGTAACCAAAGTGGTGAAGATCAACAAGAAGACTCTACGTGGTCAACACACACGCAATTACGAACACACTAAGTACAGATCATCTGTATAGCTCGTAATTGTTGCGTAAAGGCGAGATACTCTTCAGTACATCAACCAAGCTTATTGTGTACTACCAGTTAGTCATAAGCACGCAAGAGATCCACCAGACTTCAAGACCAGACTTCAAGAATACAGCAGAGAGGCCGTCTAAATCATTGGTGAGCAGCTGACGAGCAGAGCGACCACCCGAACGAAGCACACACACACACACGCTGACGTGCAACGTGCGAATCGACGAGGGACAGGAACCAGTTCCAGCAGACCGCAGCAGACGTTAAAATATTCACAAACAGCAAGGAAGCAGAGTGTTGCCGAATTTTGAACTCCACGACCGAATCCAGCAGTTCTAAGCAGATTACTTTCTCTAACCAAGGACTCGAATCGACGAGGGACAAATCGGGACGACATCCTCTTCAGTAACAGGAAAGCAAAATCCACTTATTTATTTCTCAGATCAAATTTTCTATTTTTCAATTAAAACATTGTAATTCAAATAATTCAGGTGCCAAACAAAAAGCAAAGACTCTAGTAATTAAAAAGTAAATTCATTGTGATAATCTGTATAGCAGTTTAAGGCTTTAGTAAGTTATAGTTAAGAAATAGAAGTAGTATAAAAGCGCTATACAAATCTTAACTGACAATCTAATCTTAGATCATACTGCAGTAGATCAGAAGTAGAATCACTAGAAATGAAATAACGTGATCTAGACTGTCACGTCTAATTTATTTTAATTAATTATTCTAATTAATTTCAGAGTTTTATATTTTGTTTCATGAACATTTAGATTCAATTTAATTAAATAAATTTAATTAAATTCAAATCAATTAATAAAGTAAAATTTAAATTGTAATTAACTCGCCAAAGAACGAGTTCAGTTTCTTTCAACTATTGACCAATCGAAAAACATTGATTCATTGTTTAGACTATAAGAAAATCATAAAATAATAACCAGTCTATTCTTGTGTGTTGTTGGTGTAATAAACAACGTTTTACTACCCCATATAACAGTGTTTTATTGTTGTACGATAAAGCCTACCAGTCTCACAAAACTCTCCCCCTTTAAAGTAACCTATTTTGTGTGTTGTTGTAATAATTTGAGATTACTAGCATGCGAACTTCAAATCCGAAATCCACACGCCCTAGTCGGAAGAATCTGCAAGATCAGACAGCAGGTAGGTACTCACACACAACACAACATAACAATAACGCATAGAAGTAGAGTTATAAATGTCGGCCAACGTGGGGCCCGACAAACGTACACCAAATTGAATTCACGTTCCGAACAAGAGTTATAAATGGCTTGCCCGGAACGTGGGGCAAGATCAAATTAAATTAAATTAATTAAAACCAATTTAAATTTAATTTTCACGTGTAAAACAAACTTTGCTGTTTTACTTTATAAAACAGCTGGCGTCCAACTAAACAATCCCCAAAGAGTTTTGTGACTGGTGTTCGTACAGCAGTAAAATTATTGTGTGTATTTGAAACTGTTCTGTGTATTTTAAATTGTTTATATTTGAAATTGTTGTGTATTTAAAATGGATATGGATAAAATACTTAAACAAATACAACAAATGAACGAAAATATGAACGCGAAATTTGAGAAAACAAATGCCGAATTAACCGCTAATATAAACGCGAAATTCGAACAAATAACAGCCGATGCTGACATAAATATCGCGGAATTAAAATCTAACATCGAGGCGCAAAGAGTTAGTCTAACCGAGAAATTAGATCAAAGTAACGCTGACATAAACGCCGAGATTAAGCAGAGTAATAAAGAAAGTAGTAAAGAATTAACTGCGAAAATAGACGAAAGCGTAAACGAGTTGGCCGCTAAAGTCACCGAAATCGCGGAAAGCAATGCAAAAATCGCGGAGAGTAATAAAGAGCTAACCGCGAGAGTCGCAGAGATCGGTGAAAGAGTAAATACGGTCGATACTAAAATCAATGAACGGTTTAAAGTTTTTGAGACCACTATGCAAAAATCGTTTATTAAACAGGAAACACGTATGGAGGGCCGGTTCAAAGATCACATAACCCGCTGCGAGAAACAGACCCTAGAGGTTTCCAAAAAGGTGGAATCCCTAGAGGTAAAGATTCACGAGGACGTGACCGAAACGCAACGACGAGTAGATAAATTAGACGCTTCAATTGTAGAGACGCGATCTAACATTGACTCTAATAAAGAGAGTGTTTTACAAACGTTAAACGACGAGATTTTGAAAGTACGACAGGAGGTACGAAGGAGATCTGCTCCTAATATTTTGGTACAAGGTCCTGTCGACGAGAAAAATCGCGTGTATTTTACTGGGGAAAATAACGAAAACCCCATTGAATTTTTATTAGCGTGTGAGAGTGAAATGGCTAGAGTAGGTTCCCGACTAGAAGATCAAGACAAAATACAGTGGGTGGTCAACGCGATGCGCGATTCGGCGCGTAAGTGGTATAACATTGTACGCGATAGAGTGTCCACATAAGCGGAGTTCAAACAAAAATTTGAAAGCCGGTACTGGAACTCGCATACCCAACGACTTCTGCGCAATGAACTGGAATATGGCCGATTTGATAAGAAAATGGGTATTACCGCCGAAAATTATATAATCCAGCAGGTCGAACGCGCGAAGCATTTAACCCCAGCATTTGCGGAGATTGACATAGTCATGAAGCTTGCCTACCATTTTAATCATAATATTAGAGTAGCTGTATTCACGCAGGGTATTCGCACGATAGACGAACTCCTCATTCTAGTGTCCCAAAGTGAGACGGTTTTTGATTTTGGTGGGTGGCGTTATAATCCCGATTTTCGCCGAAATAATGAAGGGCAGAATACGCGAGAACAATACCAGCAACCTGACCAGAGACCGAGTACTAGTTCTACTCCACCCCAAACATCGTCAATACCCCCAGATAAGACCTTTGAATACAAAGGCAAACAAAATATTGCTAGATCGAAAGGGCAATATAAGGGTAATGACGGGGCCCCGATTAGAGCTATGCAAACGGTTGAGATAGCTAGAACTGATACAATAGAGCAAGACAGCGATACTCCAAGTAATAAAGACCCCAACGAGAGGAGAAAGAATCGTAAGTTTCCAAAAAACTTGGAAACGGGCGCCTCCAGGGGGGAAGCGCCATAAATCATGCTAAAACGTATCGCAATAAAGTAGGTAAAAATAAGAAAAGTGATTTTTCTACAGAAATTTGTACGCCAGTTGACAAAGTATTTCAACCAGAAGGGAAGGAACCGTGGTTGGCCGTCAACACAATCCAACAATGGGCACCGACAATTGTACGTCCCGTGGAGCAGGAAAGTGACGACGACGTTCCCACACAGTCAGCGTGGGAAGACGTAGAAATCATATCCGGGGACGCGTACGAATTTGACGAGTACATAGCGGAATATTGTAGAGCCACCCATAAAAATGCCTATGATCTACTGGATGCACTTTAAATAATGTAATAGTATTATAATAATTAAATTTAAAATAAATAACTTGTGATTTATAATATTATTAATAATAATTGTAGATAACTTGTGTATTGATAATAATGTTTTTCTATCGCGGTAAATAATAGGCGTGTACAACTGAACTAAACGCACCGCAGGAAATAGTTACGTCACGCGATAACAACCTGCTGACCGACATTTGAAACTAGGTCAAGCAATTAGCCGCGCGACGGGCGATAACGGTTGTAAATACTGTCAGCAAATTCTTTTGTGCGTGTGCCACTGTTTACAAACAAAGATATTAGCCGTTCTAAAAACATTAATACACAAATGGTTGCAAATGTAATATTATTAATAAGAGTATGTAGAATTAAGGTGTATGTAATGAAATAATATTAACACACATGTATGTTTTTCTTTTGAATGAGTAGTACAATGTATAGGTAATAATTATAGTGATTACAGAATATGTGTGTAATGATTAAGAAAAAAAATAAATAAAAATAACTGTAATTATTACATTCATTTTTTTTTAAAGCGGGTGTGGGAATATATAACAGCACCAAATATTAACTATTTGGGGTTATATGTTTACCGCATACTGAAAGCATATTTAAATAAAATGTACCAGTCAAAACTCCATTTGAATCTAGCGCATTGAAAATAATGCTGTGTAAAGCGACGCACACGTGGTCATTATGTAATCAGTTCGCTGTACAAGGAAGCGACCACACCCAAACTGTTAATTATTAATATCTCGGAAACTAATAAATAAAGGCGAAATCCAATATAGCCAAAATGTTTACCGAAATATTAATAATGACGTGTGCAAATTTTACGCGATATAATTAACAAATGAAAGAGTTAATTAAATTAATTGAATAACTTCTGTAAAAATAGAGTTACAGTAATGAGATTTTAGTATGTTATAAAGATAATAATTTCTGACAGATTGTATATTTTAGATTTCACACAACTTGGTTTGCAACCAAGTTATTGCAAAATTAAATAAGCACAGGATATCCGGAGCGGGAAATTGGTTCCACCGGATAATTATAATAAGAATATTAGATAATAATATCAATTCTCCGTCTGTGGGAACCTAACTTCATTCTCACGGACCAAGGGAATTCAAAATTTTATGTGGTAGGGAGAGTGTGCCAGCCAATGAAATCATTTCACGCGAGCCCCGGCCAGTGCGGTGTTTTCTGGTTGAAACCTCACTCTTCTGCCAGTACTCACGAAGTTAAGACGTAGTCCTTCGATCGTCTAGTAACCAAAGTGGTGAAGATCAACAAGAAGACTCTACGTGGTCAACACACACGCAATTACGAACACACTAAGTACAGATCATCTGTATAGCTCGTAATTGTTGCGTAAAGGCGAGATACTCTTCAGTACATCAACCAAGCTTATTGTGTACTACCAGTTAGTCATAAGCACGCAAGAGATCCACCAGACTTCAAGACCAGACTTCAAGAATACAGCAGAGAGGCCGTCTAAATCATTGGTGAGCAGCTGACGAGCAGAGCGACCACCCGAACGAAGCACACACACACACACGCTGACGTGCAACGTGCGAATCGACGAGGGACAGGAACCAGTTCCAGCAGACCGCAGCAGACGTTAAAATATTCACAAACAGCAAGGAAGCAGAGTGTTGCCGAATTTTGAACTCCACGACCGAATCCAGCAGTTCTAAGCAGATTACTTTCTCTAACCAAGGACTCGAATCGACGAGGGACAAATCGGGACGACATCCTCTTCAGTAACAGGAAAGCAAAATCCACTTATTTATTTCTCAGATCAAATTTTCTATTTTTCAATTAAAACATTGTAATTCAAATAATTCAGGTGCCAAACAAAAAGCAAAGACTCTAGTAATTAAAAAGTAAATTCATTGTGATAATCTGTATAGCAGTTTAAGGCTTTAGTAAGTTATAGTTAAGAAATAGAAGTAGTATAAAAGCGCTATACAAATCTTAACTGACAATCTAATCTTAGATCATACTGCAGTAGATCAGAAGTAGAATCACTAGAAATGAAATAACGTGATCTAGACTGTCACGTCTAATTTATTTTAATTAATTATTCTAATTAATTTCAGAGTTTTATATTTTGTTTCATGAACATTTAGATTCAATTTAATTAAATAAATTTAATTAAATTCAAATCAATTAATAAAGTAAAATTTAAATTGTAATTAACTCGCCAAAGAACGAGTTCAGTTTCTTTCAACTATTGACCAATCGAAAAACATTGATTCATTGTTTAGACTATAAGAAAATCATAAAATAATAACCAGTCTATTCTTGTGTGTTGTTGGTGTAATAAACAACGTTTTACTACCCCATATAACAGTGTTTTATTGTTGTACGATAAAGCCTACCAGTCTCACAAAACTCTCCCCCTTTAAAGTAACCTATTTTGTGTGTTGTTGTAATAATTTGAGATTACTAGCATGCGAACTTCAAATCCGAAATCCACACGCCCTAGTCGGAAGAATCTGCAAGATCAGACAGCAGGTAGGTACTCACACACAACACAACATAACAATAACGCATAGAAGTAGAGTTATAAATGTCGGCCAACGTGGGGCCCGACAAACGTACACCAAATTGAATTCACGTTCCGAACAAGAGTTATAAATGGCTTGCCCGGAACGTGGGGCAAGATCAAATTAAATTAAATTAATTAAAACCAATTTAAATTTAATTTTCACGTGTAAAACAAACTTTGCTGTTTTACTTTATAAAACAGCTGGCGTCCAACTAAACAATCCCCAAAGAGTTTTGTGACTGGTGTTCGTACAGCAGTAAAATTATTGTGTGTATTTGAAACTGTTCTGTGTATTTTAAATTGTTTATATTTGAAATTGTTGTGTATTTAAAATGGATATGGATAAAATACTTAAACAAATACAACAAATGAACGAAAATATGAACGCGAAATTTGAGAAAACAAATGCCGAATTAACCGCTAATATAAACGCGAAATTCGAACAAATAACAGCCGATGCTGACATAAATATCGCGGAATTAAAATCTAACATCGAGGCGCAAAGAGTTAGTCTAACCGAGAAATTAGATCAAAGTAACGCTGACATAAACGCCGAGATTAAGCAGAGTAATAAAGAAAGTAGTAAAGAATTAACTGCGAAAATAGACGAAAGCGTAAACGAGTTGGCCGCTAAAGTCACCGAAATCGCGGAAAGCAATGCAAAAATCGCGGAGAGTAATAAAGAGCTAACCGCGAGAGTCGCAGAGATCGGTGAAAGAGTAAATACGGTCGATACTAAAATCAATGAACGGTTTAAAGTTTTTGAGACCACTATGCAAAAATCGTTTATTAAACAGGAAACACGTATGGAGGGCCGGTTCAAAGATCACATAACCCGCTGCGAGAAACAGACCCTAGAGGTTTCCAAAAAGGTGGAATCCCTAGAGGTAAAGATTCACGAGGACGTGACCGAAACGCAACGACGAGTAGATAAATTAGACGCTTCAATTGTAGAGACGCGATCTAACATTGACTCTAATAAAGAGAGTGTTTTACAAACGTTAAACGACGAGATTTTGAAAGTACGACAGGAGGTACGAAGGAGATCTGCTCCTAATATTTTGGTACAAGGTCCTGTCGACGAGAAAAATCGCGTGTATTTTACTGGGGAAAATAACGAAAACCCCATTGAATTTTTATTAGCGTGTGAGAGTGAAATGGCTAGAGTAGGTTCCCGACTAGAAGATCAAGACAAAATACAGTGGGTGGTCAACGCGATGCGCGATTCGGCGCGTAAGTGGTATAACATTGTACGCGATAGAGTGTCCACATAAGCGGAGTTCAAACAAAAATTTGAAAGCCGGTACTGGAACTCGCATACCCAACGACTTCTGCGCAATGAACTGGAATATGGCCGATTTGATAAGAAAATGGGTATTACCGCCGAAAATTATATAATCCAGCAGGTCGAACGCGCGAAGCATTTAACCCCAGCATTTGCGGAGATTGACATAGTCATGAAGCTTGCCTACCATTTTAATCATAATATTAGAGTAGCTGTATTCACGCAGGGTATTCGCACGATAGACGAACTCCTCATTCTAGTGTCCCAAAGTGAGACGGTTTTTGATTTTGGTGGGTGGCGTTATAATCCCGATTTTCGCCGAAATAATGAAGGGCAGAATACGCGAGAACAATACCAGCAACCTGACCAGAGACCGAGTACTAGTTCTACTCCACCCCAAACATCGTCAATACCCCCAGATAAGACCTTTGAATACAAAGGCAAACAAAATATTGCTAGATCGAAAGGGCAATATAAGGGTAATGACGGGGCCCCGATTAGAGCTATGCAAACGGTTGAGATAGCTAGAACTGATACAATAGAGCAAGACAGCGATACTCCAAGTAATAAAGACCCCAACGAGAGGAGAAAGAATCGTAAGTTTCCAAAAAACTTGGAAACGGGCGCCTCCAGGGGGGAAGCGCCATAAATCATGCTAAAACGTATCGCAATAAAGTAGGTAAAAATAAGAAAAGTGATTTTTCTACAGAAATTTGTACGCCAGTTGACAAAGTATTTCAACCAGAAGGGAAGGAACCGTGGTTGGCCGTCAACACAATCCAACAATGGGCACCGACAATTGTACGTCCCGTGGAGCAGGAAAGTGACGACGACGTTCCCACACAGTCAGCGTGGGAAGACGTAGAAATCATATCCGGGGACGCGTACGAATTTGACGAGTACATAGCGGAATATTGTAGAGCCACCCATAAAAATGCCTATGATCTACTGGATGCACTTTAAATAATGTAATAGTATTATAATAATTAAATTTAAAATAAATAACTTGTGATTTATAATATTATTAATAATAATTGTAGATAACTTGTGTATTGATAATAATGTTTTTCTATCGCGGTAAATAATAGGCGTGTACAACTGAACTAAACGCACCGCAGGAAATAGTTACGTCACGCGATAACAACCTGCTGACCGACATTTGAAACTAGGTCAAGCAATTAGCCGCGCGACGGGCGATAACGGTTGTAAATACTGTCAGCAAATTCTTTTGTGCGTGTGCCACTGTTTACAAACAAAGATATTAGCCGTTCTAAAAACATTAATACACAAATGGTTGCAAATGTAATATTATTAATAAGAGTATGTAGAATTAAGGTGTATGTAATGAAATAATATTAACACACATGTATGTTTTTCTTTTGAATGAGTAGTACAATGTATAGGTAATAATTATAGTGATTACAGAATATGTGTGTAATGATTAAGAAAAAAAATAAATAAAAATAACTGTAATTATTACATTCATTTTTTTTTAAAGCGGGTGTGGGAATATATAACAGCACCAAATATTAACTATTTGGGGTTATATGTTTACCGCATACTGAAAGCATATTTAAATAAAATGTACCAGTCAAAACTCCATTTGAATCTAGCGCATTGAAAATAATGCTGTGTAAAGCGACGCACACGTGGTCATTATGTAATCAGTTCGCTGTACAAGGAAGCGACCACACCCAAACTGTTAATTATTAATATCTCGGAAACTAATAAATAAAGGCGAAATCCAATATAGCCAAAATGTTTACCGAAATATTAATAATGACGTGTGCAAATTTTACGCGATATAATTAACAAATGAAAGAGTTAATTAAATTAATTGAATAACTTCTGTAAAAATAGAGTTACAGTAATGAGATTTTAGTATGTTATAAAGATAATAATTTCTGACAGATTGTATATTTTAGATTTCACACAACTTGGTTTGCAACCAAGTTATTGCAAAATTAAATAAGCACAGGATATCCGGAGCGGGAAATTGGTTCCACCGGATAATTATAATAAGAATATTAGATAATAATATCAATTCTCCGTCTGTGGGAACCTAACTTCATTCTCACGGACCAAGGGAATTCAAAATTTTATGTGGTAGGGAGAGTGTGCCAGCCAATGAAATCATTTCACGCGAGCCCCGGCCAGTGCGGTGTTTTCTGGTTGAAACCTCACTCTTCTGCCAGTACTCACGAAGTTAAGACGTAGTCCTTCGATCGTCTAGTAACCAAAGTGGTGAAGATCAACAAGAAGACTCTACGTGGTCAACACACACGCAATTACGAACACACTAAGTACAGATCATCTGTATAGCTCGTAATTGTTGCGTAAAGGCGAGATACTCTTCAGTACATCAACCAAGCTTATTGTGTACTACCAGTTAGTCATAAGCACGCAAGAGATCCACCAGACTTCAAGACCAGACTTCAAGAATACAGCAGAGAGGCCGTCTAAATCATTGGTGAGCAGCTGACGAGCAGAGCGACCACCCGAACGAAGCACACACACACACACGCTGACGTGCAACGTGCGAATCGACGAGGGACAGGAACCAGTTCCAGCAGACCGCAGCAGACGTTAAAATATTCACAAACAGCAAGGAAGCAGAGTGTTGCCGAATTTTGAACTCCACGACCGAATCCAGCAGTTCTAAGCAGATTACTTTCTCTAACCAAGGACTCGAATCGACGAGGGACAAATCGGGACGACATCCTCTTCAGTAACAGGAAAGCAAAATCCACTTATTTATTTCTCAGATCAAATTTTCTATTTTTCAATTAAAACATTGTAATTCAAATAATTCAGGTGCCAAACAAAAAGCAAAGACTCTAGTAATTAAAAAGTAAATTCATTGTGATAATCTGTATAGCAGTTTAAGGCTTTAGTAAGTTATAGTTAAGAAATAGAAGTAGTATAAAAGCGCTATACAAATCTTAACTGACAATCTAATCTTAGATCATACTGCAGTAGATCAGAAGTAGAATCACTAGAAATGAAATAACGTGATCTAGACTGTCACGTCTAATTTATTTTAATTAATTATTCTAATTAATTTCAGAGTTTTATATTTTGTTTCATGAACATTTAGATTCAATTTAATTAAATAAATTTAATTAAATTCAAATCAATTAATAAAGTAAAATTTAAATTGTAATTAACTCGCCAAAGAACGAGTTCAGTTTCTTTCAACTATTGACCAATCGAAAAACATTGATTCATTGTTTAGACTATAAGAAAATCATAAAATAATAACCAGTCTATTCTTGTGTGTTGTTGGTGTAATAAACAACGTTTTACTACCCCATATAACAGTGTTTTATTGTTGTACGATAAAGCCTACCAGTCTCACAAAACTCTCCCCCTTTAAAGTAACCTATTTTGTGTGTTGTTGTAATAATTTGAGATTACTAGCTTGCGAACTTCAAATCCGAAATCCACACGCCCTAGTCGGAAGAATCTGCAAGATCAGACAGCAGGTAGGTACTCACACACAACACAACATAACAATAACGCATAGAAGTAGAGTTATAAATGTCGGCCAACGTGGGGCCCGACAAACGTACACCAAATTGAATTCACGTTCCGAACAAGAGTTATAAATGGCTTGCCCGGAACGTGGGGCAAGATCAAATTAAATTAAATTAATTAAAACCAATTTAAATTTAATTTTCACGTGTAAAACAAACTTTGCTGTTTTACTTTATAAAACAGCTGGCGTCCAACTAAACAATCCCCAAAGAGTTTTGTGACTGGTGTTCGTACAGCAGTAAAATTATTGTGTGTATTTGAAACTGTTCTGTGTATTTTAAATTGTTTATATTTGAAATTGTTGTGTATTTAAAATGGATATGGATAAAATACTTAAACAAATACAACAAATGAACGAAAATATGAACGCGAAATTTGAGAAAACAAATGCCGAATTAACCGCTAATATAAACGCGAAATTCGAACAAATAACAGCCGATGCTGACATAAATATCGCGGAATTAAAATCTAACATCGAGGCGCAAAGAGTTAGTCTAACCGAGAAATTAGATCAAAGTAACGCTGACATAAACGCCGAGATTAAGCAGAGTAATAAAGAAAGTAGTAAAGAATTAACTGCGAAAATAGACGAAAGCGTAAACGAGTTGGCCGCTAAAGTCACCGAAATCGCGGAAAGCAATGCAAAAATCGCGGAGAGTAATAAAGAGCTAACCGCGAGAGTCGCAGAGATCGGTGAAAGAGTAAATACGGTCGATACTAAAATCAATGAACGGTTTAAAGTTTTTGAGACCACTATGCAAAAATCGTTTATTAAACAGGAAACACGTATGGAGGGCCGGTTCAAAGATCACATAACCCGCTGCGAGAAACAGACCCTAGAGGTTTCCAAAAAGGTGGAATCCCTAGAGGTAAAGATTCACGCGGACGTGACCGAAACGCAACGACGAGTAGATAAATTAGACGCTTCAATTGTAGAGACGCGATCTAACATTGACTCTAATAAAGAGAGTGTTTTAAAAACGTTAAACGACGAGATTTTGAAAGTACGACAGGAGGTACGAAGGAGATCTGCTCCTAATATTTTGGTACAAGGTCCTGTCGACGAGAAAAATCGCGTGTATTTTACTGGGGAAAATAACGAAAACCCCATTGAATTTTTATTAGCGTGTGAGAGTGAAATGGCTAGAGTAGGTTCCCGACTAGAAGATCAAGACAAAATACAGTGGGTGGTCAACGCGATGCGCGATTCGGCGCGTAAGTGGTATAACATTGTACGCGATAGAGTGTCCACATACGCGGAGTTCAAACAAAAATTTGAAAGCCGGTACTGGAACTCGCATACCCAACGACTTCTGCGCAATGAACTGGAATATGGCCGATTTGATAAGAAAATGGGTATTACCGCCGAAAATTATATAATCCAGCAGGTCGAACGCGCGGAGCATTTAACCCCAGCATTTGCGGAGATTGACATAGTCACGAAACTTGCCTACCATTTTAATCATAATATTAGAGTAGCTGTATTTACGCAGGGTATTCGCACGATAGACGAACTCCTCATTCTAGTGTCCCAAAGTGAGACGGTTTTTGATTTTGGTGGGTGGCGTTATAATCCCGATTTTCGCCGAAATAATGAAGGGCAGAATACGCGAGAACAATACCAGCAACCTGACCAGAGACCGAGTACTAGTTCTACTCCACCCCAAACATCGTCAATACCCCCAGATAAGACCTTTGAATACAAAGGCAAACAAAATATTGCTAGATCGAAAGGGCAATATAAGGGTAATGACGGGGCCCCGATTAGAGCTATGCAAACGGTTGAGATAGCTAGAACTGATACAATAGAGCAAGACAGCGATACTCCAAGTAATAAAGACCCCAACGAGAGGAGAAAGAATCGTAAGTTTCCAAAAAACTTGGAAACGGGCGCCTCCAGGGGGGAAGCGCCATAAATCATGCTAAAACGTATCGCAATAAAGTAGGTAAAAATAAGAAAAGTGATTTTTCTACAGAAATTTGTACGCCAGTTGACAAAGTATTTCAACCAGAAGGGAAGGAACCGTGGTTGGCCGTCAACACAATCCAACAATGGGCACCGACAATTGTACGTCCCGTGGAGCAGGAAAGTGACGACGACGTTCCCACACAGTCAGCGTGGGAAGACGTAGAAATCATATCCGGGGACGCGTACGAATTTGACGAGTACATAGCGGAATATTGTAGAGCCACCCATAAAAATGCCTATGATCTACTGGATGCACTTTAAATAATGTAATAGTATTATAATAATTAAATTTAAAATAAATAACTTGTGATTTATAATATTATTAATAATAATTGTAGATAACTTGTGTATTGATAATAATGTTTTTCTATCACGGTAAATAATAGGCGTGTACAACTGAACTAAACGCACCGCAGGAAATAGTTACGTCACGCGATAACAACCTGCTGACCGACATTTGAAACTAGGTCAAGCAATTAGCCGCGCGACGGGCGATAACGGTTGTAAATACTGTCAGCAAATTCTTTTGTGCGTGTGCCACTGTTTACAAACAAAGATATTAGCCGTTCTAAAAACATTAATACACAAATGGTTGCAAATGTAATATTATTAATAAGAGTATGTAGAATTAAGGTGTATGTAATGAAATAATATTAACACACATGTATGTTTTTCTTTTGAATGAGTAGTACAATGTATAGGTAATAATTATAGTGATTACAGAATATGTGTGTAATGATTAAGAAAAAAAATAAATAAAAATAACTGTAATTATTACATTCATTTTTTTTTAAAGCGGGTGTGGGAATATATAACAGCACCAAATATTAACTATTTGGGGTTATATGTTTACCGCATACTGAAAGCATATTTAAATAAAATGTACCAGTCAAAACTCCATTTGAATCTAGCGCATTGAAAATAATGCTGTGTAAAGCGACGCACACGTGGTCATTATGTAATCAGTTCGCTGTACAAGGAAGCGACCACACCCAAACTGTTAATTATTAATATCTCGGAAACTAATAAATAAAGGCGAAATCCAATATAGCCAAAATGTTTACCGAAATATTAATAATGACGTGTGCAAATTTTACGCGATATAATTAACAAATGAAAGAGTTAATTAAATTAATTGAATAACTTCTGTAAAAATAGAGTTACAGTAATGAGATTTTAGTATGTTATAAAGATAATAATTTCTGACAGATTGTATATTTTAGATTTCACACAACTTGGTTTGCAACCAAGTTATTGCAAAATTAAATAAGCACAGGATATCCGGAGCGGGAAATTGGTTCCACCGGATAATTATAATAAGAATATTAGATAATAATATCAATTCTCCGTCTGTGGGAACCTAACTTCATTCTCACGGACCAAGGGAATTCAAAATTTTATGTGGTAGGGAGAGTGTGCCAGCCAATGAAATCATTTCACGCGAGCCCCGGCCAGTGCGGTGTTTTCTGGTTGAAACCTCACTCTTCTGCCAGTACTCACGAAGTTAAGACGTAGTCCTTCGATCGTCTAGTAACCAAAGTGGTGAAGATCAACAAGAAGACTCTACGTGGTCAACACACACGCAATTACGAACACACTAAGTACAGATCATCTGTATAGCTCGTAATTGTTGCGTAAAGGCGAGATACTCTTCAGTACATCAACCAAGCTTATTGTGTACTACCAGTTAGTCATAAGCACGCAAGAGATCCACCAGACTTCAAGACCAGACTTCAAGAATACAGCAGAGAGGCCGTCTAAATCATTGGTGAGCAGCTGACGAGCAGAGCGACCACCCGAACGAAGCACACACACACACACGCTGACGTGCAACGTGCGAATCGACGAGGGACAGGAACCAGTTCCAGCAGACCGCAGCAGACGTTAAAATATTCACAAACAGCAAGGAAGCAGAGTGTTGCCGAATTTTGAACTCCACGACCGAATCCAGCAGTTCTAAGCAGATTACTTTCTCTAACCAAGGACTCGAATCGACGAGGGACAAATCGGGACGACATCCTCTTCAGTAACAGGAAAGCAAAATCCACTTATTTATTTCTCAGATCAAATTTTCTATTTTTCAATTAAAACATTGTAATTCAAATAATTCAGGTGCCAAACAAAAAGCAAAGACTCTAGTAATTAAAAAGTAAATTCATTGTGATAATCTGTATAGCAGTTTAAGGCTTTAGTAAGTTATAGTTAAGAAATAGAAGTAGTATAAAAGCGCTATACAAATCTTAACTGACAATCTAATCTTAGATCATACTGCAGTAGATCAGAAGTAGAATCACTAGAAATGAAATAACGTGATCTAGACTGTCACGTCTAATTTATTTTAATTAATTATTCTAATTAATTTCAGAGTTTTATAATTTGTTTCATGAACATTTAGATTCAATTTAATTAAATAAATTTAATTAAATTCAAATCAATTAATAAAGTAAAATTTAAATTGTAATTAACTCGCCAAAGAACGAGTTCAGTTTCTTTCAACTATTGACCAATCGAAAAACATTGATTCATTGTTTAGACTATAAGAAAATCATAAAATAATAACCAGTCTATTCTTGTGTGTTGTTGGTGTAATAAACAACGTTTTACTACCCCATATAACAGTGTTTTATTGTTGTACGATAAAGCCTACCAGTCTCACAAAACTCTCCCCCTTTAAAGTAACCTATTTTGTGTGTTGTTGTAATAATTTGAGATTACTAGCATGCGAACTTCAAATCCGAAATCCACACGCCCTAGTCGGAAGAATCTGCAAGATCAGACAGCAGGTAGGTACTCACACACAACACAACATAACAATAACGCATAGAAGTAGAGTTATAAATGTCGGCCAACGTGGGGCCCGACAAACGTACACCAAATTGAATTCACGTTCCGAACAAGAGTTATAAATGGCTTGCCCGGAACGTGGGGCAAGATCAAATTAAATTAAATTAATTAAAACCAATTTAAATTTAATTTTCACGTGTAAAACAAACTTTGCTGTTTTACTTTATAAAACAGCTGGCGTCCAACTAAACAATCCCCAAAGAGTTTTGTGACTGGTGTTCGTACAGCAGTAAAATTATTGTGTGTATTTGAAACTGTTCTGTGTATTTTAAATTGTTTATATTTGAAATTGTTGTGTATTTAAAATGGATATGGATAAAATACTTAAACAAATACAACAAATGAACGAAAATATGAACGCGAAATTTGAGAAAACAAATGCCGAATTAACCGCTAATATAAACGCGAAATTCGAACAAATAACAGCCGATGCTGACATAAATATCGCGGAATTAAAATCTAACATCGAGGCGCAAAGAGTTAGTCTAACCGAGAAATTAGATCAAAGTAACGCTGACATAAACGCCGAGATTAAGCAGAGTAATAAAGAAAGTAGTAAAGAATTAACTGCGAAAATAGACGAAAGCGTAAACGAGTTGGCCGCTAAAGTCACCGAAATCGCGGAAAGCAATGCAAAAATCGCGGAGAGTAATAAAGAGCTAACCGCGAGAGTCGCAGAGATCGGTGAAAGAGTAAATACGGTCGATACTAAAATCAATGAACGGTTTAAAGTTTTTGAGACCACTATGCAAAAATCGTTTATTAAACAGGAAACACGTATGGAGGGCCGGTTCAAAGATCACATAACCCGCTGCGAGAAACAGACCCTAGAGGTTTCCAAAAAGGTGGAATCCCTAGAGGTAAAGATTCACGAGGACGTGACCGAAACGCAACGACGAGTAGATAAATTAGACGCTTCAATTGTAGAGACGCGATCTAACATTGACTCTAATAAAGAGAGTGTTTTACAAACGTTAAACGACGAGATTTTGAAAGTACGACAGGAGGTACGAAGGAGATCTGCTCCTAATATTTTGGTACAAGGTCCTGTCGACGAGAAAAATCGCGTGTATTTTACTGGGGAAAATAACGAAAACCCCATTGAATTTTTATTAGCGTGTGAGAGTGAAATGGCTAGAGTAGGTTCCCGACTAGAAGATCAAGACAAAATACAGTGGGTGGTCAACGCGATGCGCGATTCGGCGCGTAAGTGGTATAACATTGTACGCGATAGAGTGTCCACATAAGCGGAGTTCAAACAAAAATTTGAAAGCCGGTACTGGAACTCGCATACCCAACGACTTCTGCGCAATGAACTGGAATATGGCCGATTTGATAAGAAAATGGGTATTACCGCCGAAAATTATATAATCCAGCAGGTCGAACGCGCGAAGCATTTAACCCCAGCATTTGCGGAGATTGACATAGTCATGAAGCTTGCCTACCATTTTAATCATAATATTAGAGTAGCTGTATTCACGCAGGGTATTCGCACGATAGACGAACTCCTCATTCTAGTGTCCCAAAGTGAGACGGTTTTTGATTTTGGTGGGTGGCGTTATAATCCCGATTTTCGCCGAAATAATGAAGGGCAGAATACGCGAGAACAATACCAGCAACCTGACCAGAGACCGAGTACTAGTTCTACTCCACCCCAAACATCGTCAATACCCCCAGATAAGACCTTTGAATACAAAGGCAAACAAAATATTGCTAGATCGAAAGGGCAATATAAGGGTAATGACGGGGCCCCGATTAGAGCTATGCAAACGGTTGAGATAGCTAGAACTGATACAATAGAGCAAGACAGCGATACTCCAAGTAATAAAGACCCCAACGAGAGGAGAAAGAATCGTAAGTTTCCAAAAAACTTGGAAACGGGCGCCTCCAGGGGGGAAGCGCCATAAATCATGCTAAAACGTATCGCAATAAAGTAGGTAAAAATAAGAAAAGTGATTTTTCTACAGAAATTTGTACGCCAGTTGACAAAGTATTTCAACCAGAAGGGAAGGAACCGTGGTTGGCCGTCAACACAATCCAACAATGGGCACCGACAATTGTACGTCCCGTGGAGCAGGAAAGTGACGACGACGTTCCCACACAGTCAGCGTGGGAAGACGTAGAAATCATATCCGGGGACGCGTACGAATTTGACGAGTACATAGCGGAATATTGTAGAGCCACCCATAAAAATGCCTATGATCTACTGGATGCACTTTAAATAATGTAATAGTATTATAATAATTAAATTTAAAATAAATAACTTGTGATTTATAATATTATTAATAATAATTGTAGATAACTTGTGTATTGATAATAATGTTTTTCTATCGCGGTAAATAATAGGCGTGTACAACTGAACTAAACGCACCGCAGGAAATAGTTACGTCACGCGATAACAACCTGCTGACCGACATTTGAAACTAGGTCAAGCAATTAGCCGCGCGACGGGCGATAACGGTTGTAAATACTGTCAGCAAATTCTTTTGTGCGTGTGCCACTGTTTACAAACAAAGATATTAGCCGTTCTAAAAACATTAATACACAAATGGTTGCAAATGTAATATTATTAATAAGAGTATGTAGAATTAAGGTGTATGTAATGAAATAATATTAACACACATGTATGTTTTTCTTTTGAATGAGTAGTACAATGTATAGGTAATAATTATAGTGATTACAGAATATGTGTGTAATGATTAAGAAAAAAAATAAATAAAAATAACTGTAATTATTACATTCATTTTTTTTTAAAGCGGGTGTGGGAATATATAACAGCACCAAATATTAACTATTTGGGGTTATATGTTTACCGCATACTGAAAGCATATTTAAATAAAATGTACCAGTCAAAACTCCATTTGAATCTAGCGCATTGAAAATAATGCTGTGTAAAGCGACGCACACGTGGTCATTATGTAATCAGTTCGCTGTACAAGGAAGCGACCACACCCAAACTGTTAATTATTAATATCTCGGAAACTAATAAATAAAGGCGAAATCCAATATAGCCAAAATGTTTACCGAAATATTAATAATGACGTGTGCAAATTTTACGCGATATAATTAACAAATGAAAGAGTTAATTAAATTAATTGAATAACTTCTGTAAAAATAGAGTTACAGTAATGAGATTTTAGTATGTTATAAAGATAATAATTTCTGACAGATTGTATATTTTAGATTTCACACAACTTGGTTTGCAACCAAGTTATTGCAAAATTAAATAAGCACAGGATATCCGGAGCGGGAAATTGGTTCCACCGGATAATTATAATAAGAATATTAGATAATAATATCAATTCTCCGTCTGTGGGAACCTAACTTCATTCTCACGGACCAAGGGAATTCAAAATTTTATGTGGTAGGGAGAGTGTGCCAGCCAATGAAATCATTTCACGCGAGCCCCGGCCAGTGCGGTGTTTTCTGGTTGAAACCTCACTCTTCTGCCAGTACTCACGAAGTTAAGACGTAGTCCTTCGATCGTCTAGTAACCAAAGTGGTGAAGATCAACAAGAAGACTCTACGTGGTCAACACACACGCAATTACGAACACACTAAGTACAGATCATCTGTATAGCTCGTAATTGTTGCGTAAAGGCGAGATACTCTTCAGTACATCAACCAAGCTTATTGTGTACTACCAGTTAGTCATAAGCACGCAAGAGATCCACCAGACTTCAAGACCAGACTTCAAGAATACAGCAGAGAGGCCGTCTAAATCATTGGTGAGCAGCTGACGAGCAGAGCGACCACCCGAACGAAGCACACACACACACACGCTGACGTGCAACGTGCGAATCGACGAGGGACAGGAACCAGTTCCAGCAGACCGCAGCAGACGTTAAAATATTCACAAACAGCAAGGAAGCAGAGTGTTGCCGAATTTTGAACTCCACGACCGAATCCAGCAGTTCTAAGCAGATTACTTTCTCTAACCAAGGACTCGAATCGACGAGGGACAAATCGGGACGACATCCTCTTCAGTAACAGGAAAGCAAAATCCACTTATTTATTTCTCAGATCAAATTTTCTATTTTTCAATTAAAACATTGTAATTCAAATAATTCAGGTGCCAAACAAAAAGCAAAGACTCTAGTAATTAAAAAGTAAATTCATTGTGATAATCTGTATAGCAGTTTAAGGCTTTAGTAAGTTATAGTTAAGAAATAGAAGTAGTATAAAAGCGCTATACAAATCTTAACTGACAATCTAATCTTAGATCATACTGCAGTAGATCAGAAGTAGAATCACTAGAAATGAAATAACGTGATCTAGACTGTCACGTCTAATTTATTTTAATTAATTATTCTAATTAATTTCAGAGTTTTATATTTTGTTTCATGAACATTTAGATTCAATTTAATTAAATAAATTTAATTAAATTCAAATCAATTAATAAAGTAAAATTTAAATTGTAATTAACTCGCCAAAGAACGAGTTCAGTTTCTTTCAACTATTGACCAATCGAAAAACATTGATTCATTGTTTAGACTATAAGAAAATCATAAAATAATAACCAGTCTATTCTTGTGTGTTGTTGGTGTAATAAACAACGTTTTACTACCCCATATAACAGTGTTTTATTGTTGTACGATAAAGCCTACCAGTCTCACAAAACTCTCCCCCTTTAAAGTAACCTATTTTGTGTGTTGTTGTAATAATTTGAGATTACTAGCTTGCGAACTTCAAATCCGAAATCCACACGCCCTAGTCGGAAGAATCTGCAAGATCAGACAGCAGGTAGGTACTCACACACAACACAACATAACAATAACGCATAGAAGTAGAGTTATAAATGTCGGCCAACGTGGGGCCCGACAAACGTACACCAAATTGAATTCACGTTCCGAACAAGAGTTATAAATGGCTTGCCCGGAACGTGGGGCAAGATCAAATTAAATTAAATTAATTAAAACCAATTTAAATTTAATTTTCACGTGTAAAACAAACTTTGCTGTTTTACTTTATAAAACAGCTGGCGTCCAACTAAACAATCCCCAAAGAGTTTTGTGACTGGTGTTCGTACAGCAGTAAAATTATTGTGTGTATTTGAAACTGTTCTGTGTATTTTAAATTGTTTATATTTGAAATTGTTGTGTATTTAAAATGGATATGGATAAAATACTTAAACAAATACAACAAATGAACGAAAATATGAACGCGAAATTTGAGAAAACAAATGCCGAATTAACCGCTAATATAAACGCGAAATTCGAACAAATAACAGCCGATGCTGACATAAATATCGCGGAATTAAAATCTAACATCGAGGCGCAAAGAGTTAGTCTAACCGAGAAATTAGATCAAAGTAACGCTGACATAAACGCCGAGATTAAGCAGAGTAATAAAGAAAGTAGTAAAGAATTAACTGCGAAAATAGACGAAAGCGTAAACGAGTTGGCCGCTAAAGTCACCGAAATCGCGGAAAGCAATGCAAAAATCGCGGAGAGTAATAAAGAGCTAACCGCGAGAGTCGCAGAGATCGGTGAAAGAGTAAATACGGTCGATACTAAAATCAATGAACGGTTTAAAGTTTTTGAGACCACTATGCAAAAATCGTTTATTAAACAGGAAACACGTATGGAGGGCCGGTTCAAAGATCACATAACCCGCTGCGAGAAACAGACCCTAGAGGTTTCCAAAAAGGTGGAATCCCTAGAGGTAAAGATTCACGAGGACGTGACCGAAACGCAACGACGAGTAGATAAATTAGACGCTTCAATTGTAGAGACGCGATCTAACATTGACTCTAATAAAGAGAGTGTTTTACAAACGTTAAACGACGAGATTTTGAAAGTACGACAGGAGGTACGAAGGAGATCTGCTCCTAATATTTTGGTACAAGGTCCTGTCGACGAGAAAAATCGCGTGTATTTTACTGGGGAAAATAACGAAAACCCCATTGAATTTTTATTAGCGTGTGAGAGTGAAATGGCTAGAGTAGGTTCCCGACTAGAAGATCAAGACAAAATACAGTGGGTGGTCAACGCGATGCGCGATTCGGCGCGTAAGTGGTATAACATTGTACGCGATAGAGTGTCCACATACGCGGAGTTCAAACAAAAATTTGAAAGCCGGTACTGGAACTCGCATACCCAACGACTTCTGCGCAATGAACTGGAATATGGCCGATTTGATAAGAAAATGGGTATTACCGCCGAAAATTATATAATCCAGCAGGTCGAACGCGCGGAGCATTTAACCCCAGCATTTGCGGAGATTGACATAGTCACGAAACTTGCCTACCATTTTAATCATAATATTAGAGTAGCTGTATTTACGCAGGGTATTCGCACGATAGACGAACTCCTCATTCTAGTGTCCCAAAGTGAGACGGTTTTTGATTTTGGTGGGTGGCGTTATAATCCCGATTTTCGCCGAAATAATGAAGGGCAGAATACGCGAGAACAATACCAGCAACCTGACCAGAGACCGAGTACTAGTTCTACTCCACCCCAAACATCGTCAATACCCCCAGATAAGACCTTTGAATACAAAGGCAAACAAAATATTGCTAGATCGAAAGGGCAATATAAGGGTAATGACGGGGCCCCGATTAGAGCTATGCAAACGGTTGAGATAGCTAGAACTGATACAATAGAGCAAGACAGCGATACTCCAAGTAATAAAGACCCCAACGAGAGGAGAAAGAATCGTAAGTTTCCAAAAAACTTGGAAACGGGCGCCTCCAGGGGGGAAGCGCCATAAATCATGCTAAAACGTATCGCAATAAAGTAGGTAAAAATAAGAAAAGTGATTTTTCTACAGAAATTTGTACGCCAGTTGACAAAGTATTTCAACCAGAAGGGAAGGAACCGTGGTTGGCCGTCAACACAATCCAACAATGGGCACCGACAATTGTACGTCCCGTGGAGCAGGAAAGTGACGACGACGTTCCCACACAGTCAGCGTGGGAAGACGTAGAAATCATATCCGGGGACGCGTACGAATTTGACGAGTACATAGCGGAATATTGTAGAGCCACCCATAAAAATGCCTATGATCTACTGGATGCACTTTAAATAATGTAATAGTATTATAATAATTAAATTTAAAATAAATAACTTGTGATTTATAATATTATTAATAATAATTGTAGATAACTTGTGTATTGATAATAATGTTTTTCTATCGCGGTAAATAATAGGCGTGTACAACTGAACTAAACGCACCGCAGGAAATAGTTACGTCACGCGATAACAACCTGCTGACCGACATTTGAAACTAGGTCAAGCAATTAGCCGCGCGACGGGCGATAACGGTTGTAAATACTGTCAGCAAATTCTTTTGTGCGTGTGCCACTGTTTACAAACAAAGATATTAGCCGTTCTAAAAACATTAATACACAAATGGTTGCAAATGTAATATTATTAATAAGAGTATGTAGAATTAAGGTGTATGTAATGAAATAATATTAACACACATGTATGTTTTTCTTTTGAATGAGTAGTACAATGTATAGGTAATAATTATAGTGATTACAGAATATGTGTGTAATGATTAAGAAAAAAAATAAATAAAAATAACTGTAATTATTACATTCATTTTTTTTTAAAGCGGGTGTGGGAATATATAACAGCACCAAATATTAACTATTTGGGGTTATATGTTTACCGCATACTGAAAGCATATTTAAATAAAATGTACCAGTCAAAACTCCATTTGAATCTAGCGCATTGAAAATAATGCTGTGTAAAGCGACGCACACGTGGTCATTATGTAATCAGTTCGCTGTACAAGGAAGCGACCACACCCAAACTGTTAATTATTAATATCTCGGAAACTAATAAATAAAGGCGAAATCCAATATAGCCAAAATGTTTACCGAAATATTAATAATGACGTGTGCAAATTTTACGCGATATAATTAACAAATGAAAGAGTTAATTAAATTAATTGAATAACTTCTGTAAAAATAGAGTTACAGTAATGAGATTTTAGTATGTTATAAAGATAATAATTTCTGACAGATTGTATATTTTAGATTTCACACAACTTGGTTTGCAACCAAGTTATTGCAAAATTAAATAAGCACAGGATATCCGGAGCGGGAAATTGGTTCCACCGGATAATTATAATAAGAATATTAGATAATAATATCAATTCTCCGTCTGTGGGAACCTAACTTCATTCTCACGGACCAAGGGAATTCAAAATTTTATGTGGTAGGGAGAGTGTGCCAGCCAATGAAATCATTTCACGCGAGCCCCGGCCAGTGCGGTGTTTTCTGGTTGAAACCTCACTCTTCTGCCAGTACTCACGAAGTTAAGACGTAGTCCTTCGATCGTCTAGTAACCAAAGTGGTGAAGATCAACAAGAAGACTCTACGTGGTCAACACACACGCAATTACGAACACACTAAGTACAGATCATCTGTATAGCTCGTAATTGTTGCGTAAAGGCGAGATACTCTTCAGTACATCAACCAAGCTTATTGTGTACTACCAGTTAGTCATAAGCACGCAAGAGATCCACCAGACTTCAAGACCAGACTTCAAGAATACAGCAGAGAGGCCGTCTAAATCATTGGTGAGCAGCTGACGAGCAGAGCGACCACCCGAACGAAGCACACACACACACACGCTGACGTGCAACGTGCGAATCGACGAGGGACAGGAACCAGTTCCAGCAGACCGCAGCAGACGTTAAAATATTCACAAACAGCAAGGAAGCAGAGTGTTGCCGAATTTTGAACTCCACGACCGAATCCAGCAGTTCTAAGCAGATTACTTTCTCTAACCAAGGACTCGAATCGACGAGGGACAAATCGGGACGACATCCTCTTCAGTAACAGGAAAGCAAAATCCACTTATTTATTTCTCAGATCAAATTTTCTATTTTTCAATTAAAACATTGTAATTCAAATAATTCAGGTGCCAAACAAAAAGCAAAGACTCTAGTAATTAAAAAGTAAATTCATTGTGATAATCTGTATAGCAGTTTAAGGCTTTAGTAAGTTATAGTTAAGAAATAGAAGTAGTATAAAAGCGCTATACAAATCTTAACTGACAATCTAATCTTAGATCATACTGCAGTAGATCAGAAGTAGAATCACTAGAAATGAAATAACGTGATCTAGACTGTCACGTCTAATTTATTTTAATTAATTATTCTAATTAATTTCAGAGTTTTATATTTTGTTTCATGAACATTTAGATTCAATTTAATTAAATAAATTTAATTAAATTCAAATCAATTAATAAAGTAAAATTTAAATTGTAATTAACTCGCCAAAGAACGAGTTCAGTTTCTTTCAACTATTGACCAATCGAAAAACATTGATTCATTGTTTAGACTATAAGAAAATCATAAAATAATAACCAGTCTATTCTTGTGTGTTGTTGGTGTAATAAACAACGTTTTACTACCCCATATAACAGTGTTTTATTGTTGTACGATAAAGCCTACCAGTCTCACAAAACTCTCCCCCTTTAAAGTAACCTATTTTGTGTGTTGTTGTAATAATTTGAGATTACTAGCTTGCGAACTTCAAATCCGAAATCCACACGCCCTAGTCGGAAGAATCTGCAAGATCAGACAGCAGGTAGGTACTCACACACAACACAACATAACAATAACGCATAGAAGTAGAGTTATAAATGTCGGCCAACGTGGGGCCCGACAAACGTACACCAAATTGAATTCACGTTCCGAACAAGAGTTATAAATGGCTTGCCCGGAACGTGGGGCAAGATCAAATTAAATTAAATTAATTAAAACCAATTTAAATTTAATTTTCACGTGTAAAACAAACTTTGCTGTTTTACTTTATAAAACAGCTGGCGTCCAACTAAACAATCCCCAAAGAGTTTTGTGACTGGTGTTCGTACAGCAGTAAAATTATTGTGTGTATTTGAAACTGTTCTGTGTATTTTAAATTGTTTATATTTGAAATTGTTGTGTATTTAAAATGGATATGGATAAAATACTTAAACAAATACAACAAATGAACGAAAATATGAACGCGAAATTTGAGAAAACAAATGCCGAATTAACCGCTAATATAAACGCGAAATTCGAACAAATAACAGCCGATGCTGACATAAATATCGCGGAATTAAAATCTAACATCGAGGCGCAAAGAGTTAGTCTAACCGAGAAATTAGATCAAAGTAACGCTGACATAAACGCCGAGATTAAGCAGAGTAATAAAGAAAGTAGTAAAGAATTAACTGCGAAAATAGACGAAAGCGTAAACGAGTTGGCCGCTAAAGTCACCGAAATCGCGGAAAGCAATGCAAAAATCGCGGAGAGTAATAAAGAGCTAACCGCGAGAGTCGCAGAGATCGGTGAAAGAGTAAATACGGTCGATACTAAAATCAATGAACGGTTTAAAGTTTTTGAGACCACTATGCAAAAATCGTTTATTGAACAGGTAACACGTATGGAGGGCCGGTTCAAAGATCACATAACCCGCTGCGAGAAACAGACCCTAGAGGTTTCCAAAAAGGTGGAATCCCTAGAGGTAAAGATTCACGCGGACGTGACCGAAACGCAACGACGAGTAGATAAATTAGACGCTTCAATTGTAGAGACGCGATCTAACATTGACTCTAATAAAGAGAGTGTTTTAAAAACGTTAAACGACGAGATTTTGAAAGTACGACAGGAGGTACGAAGGAGATCTGCTCCTAATATTTTGGTACAAGGTCCTGTCGACGAGAAAAATCGCGTGTATTTTACTGGGGAAAATAACGAAAACCCCATTGAATTTTTATTAGCGTGTGAGAGTGAAATGGCTAGAGTAGGTTCCCGACTAGAAGATCAAGACAAAATACAGTGGGTGGTCAACGCGATGCGCGATTCGGCGCGTAAGTGGTATAACATTGTACGCGATAGAGTGTCCACATACGCGGAGTTCAATCAAAAATTTGAAAGCCGGTACTGGAACTCGCATACCCAACGACTTCTGCGCAATGAACTGGAATATGGCCGATTTGATAAGAAAATGGGTATTACCGCCGAAAATTATATAATCCAGCAGGTCGAACGCGCGGAGCATTTAACCCCAGCATTTGCGGAGATTGACATAGTCACGAAACTTGCCTACCATTTTAATCATAATATTAGAGTAGCTGTATTTACGCAGGGTATTCGCACGATAGACGAACTCCTCATTCTAGTGTCCCAAAGTGAGACGGTTTTTGATTTTGGTGGGTGGCGTTATAATCCCGATTTTCGCCGAAATAATGAAGGGCAGAATACGCGAGAACAATACCAGCAACCTGACCAGAGACCGAGTACTAGTTCTACTCCACCCCAAACATCGTCAATACCCCCAGATAAGACCTTTGAATACAAAGGCAAACAAAATATTGCTAGATCGAAAGGGCAATATAAGGGTAATGACGGGGCCCCGATTAGAGCTATGCAAACGGTTGAGATAGCTAGAACTGATACAATAGAGCAAGACAGCGATACTCCAAGTAATAAAGACCCCAACGAGAGGAGAAAGAATCGTAAGTTTCCAAAAAACTTGGAAACGGGCGCCTCCAGGGGGGAAGCGCCATAAATCATGCTAAAACGTATCGCAATAAAGTAGGTAAAAATAAGAAAAGTGATTTTTCTACAGAAATTTGTACGCCAGTTGACAAAGTATTTCAACCAGAAGGGAAGGAACCGTGGTTGGCCGTCAACACAATCCAACAATGGGCACCGACAATTGTACGTCCCGTGGAGCAGGAAAGTGACGACGACGTTCCCACACAGTCAGCGTGGGAAGACGTAGAAATCATATCCGGGGACGCGTACGAATTTGACGAGTACATAGCGGAATATTGTAGAGCCACCCATAAAAATGCCTATGATCTACTGGATGCACTTTAAATAATGTAATAGTATTATAATAATTAAATTTAAAATAAATAACTTGTGATTTATAATATTATTAATAATAATTGTAGATAACTTGTGTATTGATAATAATGTTTTTCTATCGCGGTAAATAATAGGCGTGTACAACTGAACTAAACGCACCGCAGGAAATAGTTACGTCACGCGATAACAACCTGCTGACCGACATTTGAAACTAGGTCAAGCAATTAGCCGCGCGACGGGCGATAACGGTTGTAAATACTGTCAGCAAATTCTTTTGTGCGTGTGCCACTGTTTACAAACAAAGATATTAGCCGTTCTAAAAACATTAATACACAAATGGTTGCAAATGTAATATTATTAATAAGAGTATGTAGAATTAAGGTGTATGTAATGAAATAATATTAACACACATGTATGTTTTTCTTTTGAATGAGTAGTACAATGTATAGGTAATAATTATAGTGATTACAGAATATGTGTGTAATGATTAAGAAAAAAAAAAAAAATAACTGTAATTATTACATTCATTTTTTTTTAAAGCGGGTGTGGGAATATATAACAGCACCAAATATTAACTATTTGGGGTTATATGTTTACCGCATACTGAAAGCATATTTAAATAAAATGTACCAGTCAAAACTCCATTTGAATCTAGCGCATTGAAAATAATGCTGTGTAAAGCGACGCACACGTGGTCATTATGTAATCAGTTCGCTGTACAAGGAAGCGACCACACCCAAACTGTTAATTATTAATATCTCGGAAACTAATAAATAAAGGCGAAATCCAATATAGCCAAAATGTTTACCGAAATATTAATAATGACGTGTGCAAATTTTACGCGATATAATTAACAAATGAAAGAGTTAATTAAATTAATTGAATAACTTCTGTAAAAATAGAGTTACAGTAATGAGATTTTAGTATGTTATAAAGATAATAATTTCTGACAGATTGTATATTTTAGATTTCACACAACTTGGTTTGCAACCAAGTTATTGCAAAATTAAATAAGCACAGGATATCCGGAGCGGGAAATTGGTTCCACCGGATAATTATAATAAGAATATTAGATAATAATATCAATTCTCCGTCTGTGGGAACCTAACTTCATTCTCACGGACCAAGGGAATTCAAAATTTTATGTGGTAGGGAGAGTGTGCCAGCCAATGAAATCATTTCACGCGAGCCCCGGCCAGTGCGGTGTTTTCTGGTTGAAACCTCACTCTTCTGCCAGTACTCACGAAGTTAAGACGTAGTCCTTCGATCGTCTAGTAACCAAAGTGGTGAAGATCAACAAGAAGACTCTACGTGGTCAACACACACGCAATTACGAACACACTAAGTACAGATCATCTGTATAGCTCGTAATTGTTGCGTAAAGGCGAGATACTCTTCAGTACATCAACCAAGCTTATTGTGTACTACCAGTTAGTCATAAGCACGCAAGAGATCCACCAGACTTCAAGACCAGACTTCAAGAATACAGCAGAGAGGCCGTCTAAATCATTGGTGAGCAGCTGACGAGCAGAGCGACCACCCGAACGAAGCACACACACACACGCTGACGTGCAACGTGCGAATCGACGAGGGACAGGAACCAGTTCCAGCAGACCGCAGCAGACGTTAAAATATTCACAAACAGCAAGGAAGCAGAGTGTTGCCGAATTTTGAACTCCACGACCGAATCCAGCAGTTCTAAGCAGATTACTTTCTCTAACCAAGGACTCGAATCGACGAGGGACAAATCGGGACGACATCCTCTTCAGTAACAGGAAAGCAAAATCCACTTATTTATTTCTCAGATCAAATTTTCTATTTTTCAATTAAAACATTGTAATTCAAATAATTCAGGTGCCAAACAAAAAGCAAAGACTCTAGTAATTAAAAAGTAAATTCATTGTGATAATCTGTATAGCAGTTTAAGGCTTTAGTAAGTTATAGTTAAGAAATAGAAGTAGTATAAAAGCGCTATACAAATCTTAACTGACAATCTAATCTTAGATCATACTGCAGTAGATCAGAAGTAGAATCACTAGAAATGAAATAACGTGATCTAGACTGTCACGTCTAATTTATTTTAATTAATTATTCTAATTAATTTCAGAGTTTTATATTTTGTTTCATGAACATTTAGATTCAATTTAATTAAATAAATTTAATTAAATTCAAATCAATTAATAAAGTAAAATTTAAATTGTAATTAACTCGCCAAAGAACGAGTTCAGTTTCTTTCAACTATTGACCAATCGAAAAACATTGATTCATTGTTTAGACTATAAGAAAATCATAAAATAATAACCAGTCTATTCTTGTGTGTTGTTGGTGTAATAAACAACGTTTTACTACCCCATATAACAGTGTTTTATTGTTGTACGATAAAGCCTACCAGTCTCACAAAACTCTCCCCCTTTAAAGTAACCTATTTTGTGTGTTGTTGTAATAATTTGAGATTACTAGCTTGCGAACTTCAAATCCGAAATCCACACGCCCTAGTCGGAAGAATCTGCAAGATCAGACAGCAGGTAGGTACTCACACACAACACAACATAACAATAACGCATAGAAGTAGAGTTATAAATGTCGGCCAACGTGGGGCCCGACAAACGTACACCAAATTGAATTCACGTTCCGAACAAGAGTTATAAATGGCTTGCCCGGAACGTGGGGCAAGATCAAATTAAATTAAATTAATTAAAACCAATTTAAATTTAATTTTCACGTGTAAAACAAACTTTGCTGTTTTACTTTATAAAACAGCTGGCGTCCAACTAAACAATCCCCAAAGAGTTTTGTGACTGGTGTTCGTACAGCAGTAAAATTATTGTGTGTATTTGAAACTGTTCTGTGTATTTTAAATTGTTTATATTTGAAATTGTTGTGTATTTAAAATGGATATGGATAAAATACTTAAACAAATACAACAAATGAACGAAAATATGAACGCGAAATTTGAGAAAACAAATGCCGAATTAACCGCTAATATAAACGCGAAATTCGAACAAATAACAGCCGATGCTGACATAAATATCGCGGAATTAAAATCTAACATCGAGGCGCAAAGAGTTAGTCTAACCGAGAAATTAGATCAAAGTAACGCTGACATAAACGCCGAGATTAAGCAGAGTAATAAAGAAAGTAGTAAAGAATTAACTGCGAAAATAGACGAAAGCGTAAACGAGTTGGCCGCTAAAGTCACCGAAATCGCGGAAAGCAATGCAAAAATCGCGGAGAGTAATAAAGAGCTAACCGCGAGAGTCGCAGAGATCGGTGAAAGAGTAAATACGGTCGATACTAAAATCAATGAACGGTTTAAAGTTTTTGAGACCACTATGCAAAAATCGTTTATTAAACAGGTAACACGTATGGAGGGCCGGTTCAAAGATCACATAACCCGCTGCGAGAAACAGACCCTAGAGGTTTCCAAAAAGGTGGAATCCCTAGAGGTAAAGATTCACGAGGACGTGACCGAAACGCAACGACGAGTAGATAAATTAGACGCTTCAATTGTAGAGACGCGATCTAACATTGACTCTAATAAAGAGAGTGTTTTACAAACGTTAAACGACGAGATTTTGAAAGTACGACAGGAGGTACGAAGGAGATCTGCTCCTAATATTTTGGTACAAGGTCCTGTCGACGAGAAAAATCGCGTGTATTTTACTGGGGAAAATAACGAAAACCCCATTGAATTTTTATTAGCGTGTGAGAGTGAAATGGCTAGAGTAGGTTCCCGACTAGAAGATCAAGACAAAATACAGTGGGTGGTCAACGCGATGCGCGATTCGGCGCGTAAGTGGTATAACATTGTACGCGATAGAGTGTCCACATAAGCGGAGTTCAAACAAAAATTTGAAAGCCGGTACTGGAACTCGCATACCCAACGACTTCTGCGCAATGAACTGGAATATGGCCGATTTGATAAGAAAATGGGTATTACCGCCGAAAATTATATAATCCAGCAGGTCGAACGCGCGAAGCATTTAACCCCAGCATTTGCGGAGATTGACATAGTCATGAAGCTTGCCTACCATTTTAATCATAATATTAGAGTAGCTGTATTCACGCAGGGTATTCGCACGATAGACGAACTCCTCATTCTAGTGTCCCAAAGTGAGACGGTTTTTGATTTTGGTGGGTGGCGTTATAATCCCGATTTTCGCCGAAATAATGAAGGGCAGAATACGCGAGAACAATACCAGCAACCTGACCAGAGACCGAGTACTAGTTCTACTCCACCCCAAACATCGTCAATACCCCCAGATAAGACCTTTGAATACAAAGGCAAACAAAATATTGCTAGATCGAAAGGGCAATATAAGGGTAATGACGGGGCCCCGATTAGAGCTATGCAAACGGTTGAGATAGCTAGAACTGATACAATAGAGCAAGACAGCGATACTCCAAGTAATAAAGACCCCAACGAGAGGAGAAAGAATCGTAAGTTTCCAAAAAACTTGGAAACGGGCGCCTCCAGGGGGGAAGCGCCATAAATCATGCTAAAACGTATCGCAATAAAGTAGGTAAAAATAAGTAAAGTGATTTTTCTACAGAAATTTGTACGCCAGTTGACAAAGTATTTCAACCAGAAGGGAAGGAACCGTGGTTGGCCGTCAACACAATCCAACAATGGGCACCGACAATTGTACGTCCCGTGGAGCAGGAAAGTGACGACGACGTTCCCACACAGTCAGCGTGGGAAGACGTAGAAATCATATCCGGGGACGCGTACGAATTTGACGAGTACATAGCGGAATATTGTAGAGCCACCCATAAAAATGCCTATGATCTACTGGATGCACTTTAAATAATGTAATAGTATTATAATAATTAAATTTAAAATAAATAACTTGTGATTTATAATATTATTAATAATAATTGTAGATAACTTGTGTATTGATAATAATGTTTTTCTATCGCGGTAAATAATAGGCGTGTACAACTGAACTAAACGCACCGCAGGAAATAGTTACGTCACGCGATAACAACCTGCTGACCGACATTTGAAACTAGGTCAAGCAATTAGCCGCGCGACGGGCGATAACGGTTGTAAATACTGTCAGCAAATTCTTTTGTGCGTGTGCCACTGTTTACAAACAAAGATATTAGCCGTTCTAAAAACATTAATACACAAATGGTTGCAAATGTAATATTATTAATAAGAGTATGTAGAATTAAGGTGTATGTAATGAAATAATATTAACACACATGTATGTTTTTCTTTTGAATGAGTAGTACAATGTATAGGTAATAATTATAGTGATTACAGAATATGTGTGTAATGATTAAGAAAAAAAATAAATAAAAATAACTGTAATTATTACATTCATTTTTTTTTAAAGCGGGTGTGGGAATATATAACAGCACCAAATATTAACTATTTGGGGTTATATGTTTACCGCATACTGAAAGCATATTTAAATAAAATGTACCAGTCAAAACTCCATTTGAATCTAGCGCATTGAAAATAATGCTGTGTAAAGCGACGCACACGTGGTCATTATGTAATCAGTTCGCTGTACAAGGAAGCGACCACACCCAAACTGTTAATTATTAATATCTCGGAAACTAATAAATAAAGGCGAAATCCAATATAGCCAAAATGTTTACCGAAATATTAATAATGACGTGTGCAAATTTTACGCGATATAATTAACAAATGAAAGAGTTAATTAAATTAATTGAATAACTTCTGTAAAAATAGAGTTACAGTAATGAGATTTTAGTATGTTATAAAGATAATAATTTCTGACAGATTGTATATTTTAGATTTCACACAACTTGGTTTGCAACCAAGTTATTGCAAAATTAAATAAGCACAGGATATCCGGAGCGGGAAATTGGTTCCACCGGATAATTATAATAAGAATATTAGATAATAATATCAATTCTCCGTCTGTGGGAACCTAACTTCATTCTCACGGACCAAGGGAATTCAAAATTTTATGTGGTAGGGAGAGTGTGCCAGCTAATGAAATCATTTCACGCGAGCCCCGGCCAGTGCGGTGTTTTCTGGTTGAAACCTCACTCTTCTGCCAGTACTCACGAAGTTAAGACGTAGTCCTTCGATCGTCTAGTAACCAAAGTGGTGAAGATCAACAAGAAGACTCTACGTGGTCGACACACACGCAATTACGAACACACTAAGTACAGATCATCTGTATAGCTCGTAATTGTTGCGTAAAGGCGAGATACTCTTCAGTACATCAACCAAGCTTATTGTGTACTACCAGTTAGTCATAAGCACGCAAGAGATCCACCAGACTTCAAGACCAGACTTCAAGAATACAGCAGAGAGGCCGTCTAAATCATTGGTGAGCAGCTGACGAGCAGAGCGACCACCCGAACGAAGCACACACACACACGCTGACGTGCAACGTGCGAATCGACGAGGGACAGGAACCAGTTCCAGCAGACCGCAGCAGACGTTAAAATATTCACAAACAGCAAGGAAGCAGAGTGTTGCCGAATTTTGAACTCCACGACCGAATCCAGCAGTTCTAAGCAGATTACTTTCTCTAACCAAGGACTCGAATCGACGAGGGACAAATCGGGACGACATCCTCTTCAGTAACAGGAAAGCAAAATCCACTTATTTATTTCTCAGATCAAATTTTCTATTTTTCAATTAAAACATTGTAATTCAAATAATTCAGGTGCCAAACAAAAAGCAAAGACTCTAGTAATTAAAAAGTAAATTCATTGTGATAATCTGTATAGCAGTTTAAGGCTTTAGTAAGTTATAGTTAAGAAATAGAAGTAGTATAAAAGCGCTATACAAATCTTAACTGACAATCTAATCTTAGATCATACTGCAGTAGATCAGAAGTAGAATCACTAGAAATGAAATAACGTGATCTAGACTGTCACGTCTAATTTATTTTAATTAATTATTCTAATTAATTTCAGAGTTTTATATTTTGTTTCATGAACATTTAGATTCAATTTAATTAAATAAATTTAATTAAATTCAAATCAATTAATAAAGTAAAATTTAAATTGTAATTAACTCGCCAAAGAACGAGTTCAGTTTCTTTCAACTATTGACCAATCGAAAAACATTGATTCATTGTTTAGACTATAAGAAAATCATAAAATAATAACCAGTCTATTCTTGTGTGTTGTTGGTGTAATAAACAACGTTTTACTACCCCATATAACAGTGTTTTATTGTTGTACGATAAAGCCTACCAGTCTCACAAAACTCTCCCCCTTTAAAGTAACCTATTTTGTGTGTTGTTGTAATAATTTGAGATTACTAGCTTGCGAACTTCAAATCCGAAATCCACACGCCCTAGTCGGAAGAATCTGCAAGATCAGACAGCAGGTAGGTACTCACACACAACACAACATAACAATAACGCATAGAAGTAGAGTTATAAATGTCGGCCAACGTGGGGCCCGACAAACGTACACCAAATTGAATTCACGTTCCGAACAAGAGTTATAAATGGCTTGCCCGGAACGTGGGGCAAGATCAAATTAAATTAAATTAATTAAAACCAATTTAAATTTAATTTTCACGTGTAAAACAAACTTTGCTGTTTTACTTTATAAAACAGCTGGCGTCCAACTAAACAATCCCCAAAGAGTTTTGTGACTGGTGTTCGTACAGCAGTAAAATTATTGTGTGTATTTGAAACTGTTCTGTGTATTTTAAATTGTTTATATTTGAAATTGTTGTGTATTTAAAATGGATATGGATAAAATACTTAAACAAATACAACAAATGAACGAAAATATGAACGCGAAATTTGAGAAAACAAATGCCGAATTAACCGCTAATATAAACGCGAAATTCGAACAAATAACAGCCGATGCTGACATAAATATCGCGGAATTAAAATCTAACATCGAGGCGCAAAGAGTTAGTCTAACCGAGAAATTAGATCAAAGTAACGCTGACATAAACGCCGAGATTAAGCAGAGTAATAAAGAAAGTAGTAAAGAATTAACTGCGAAAATAGACGAAAGCGTAAACGAGTTGGCCGCTAAAGTCACCGAAATCGCGGAAAGCAATGCAAAAATCGCGGAGAGTAATAAAGAGCTAACCGCGAGAGTCGCAGAGATCGGTGAAAGAGTAAATACGGTCGATACTAAAATCAATGAACGGTTTAAAGTTTTTGAGACCACTATGCAAAAATCGTTTATTGAACAGGTAACACGTATGGAGGGCCGGTTCAAAGATCACATAACCCGCTGCGAGAAACAGACCCTAGAGGTTTCCAAAAAGGTGGAATCCCTAGAGGTAAAGATTCACGCGGACGTGACCGAAACGCAACGACGAGTAGATAAATTAGACGCTTCAATTGTAGAGACGCGATCTAACATTGACTCTAATAAAGAGAGTGTTTTAAAAACGTTAAACGACGAGATTTTGAAAGTACGACAGGAGGTACGAAGGAGATCTGCTCCTAATATTTTGGTACAAGGTCCTGTCGACGAGAAAAATCGCGTGTATTTTACTGGGGAAAATAACGAAAACCCCATTGAATTTTTATTAGCGTGTGAGAGTGAAATGGCTAGAGTAGGTTCCCGACTAGAAGATCAAGACAAAATACAGTGGGTGGTCAACGCGATGCGCGATTCGGCGCGTAAGTGGTATAACATTGTACGCGATAGAGTGTCCACATACGCGGAGTTCAAACAAAAATTTGAAAGCCGGTACTGGAACTCGCATACCCAACGACTTCTGCGCAATGAACTGGAATATGGCCGATTTGATAAGAAAATGGGTATTACCGCCGAAAATTATATAATCCAGCAGGTCGAACGCGCGGAGCATTTAACCCCAGCATTTGCGGAGATTGACATAGTCACGAAACTTGCCTACCATTTTAATCATAATATTAGAGTAGCTGTATTTACGCAGGGTATTCGCACGATAGACGAACTCCTCATTCTAGTGTCCCAAAGTGAGACGGTTTTTGATTTTGGTGGGTGGCGTTATAATCCCGATTTTCGCCGAAATAATGAAGGGCAGAATACGCGAGAACAATACCAGCAACCTGACCAGAGACCGAGTACTAGTTCTACTCCACCCCAAACATCGTCAATACCCCCAGATAAGACCTTTGAATACAAAGGCAAACAAAATATTGCTAGATCGAAAGGGCAATATAAGGGTAATGACGGGGCCCCGATTAGAGCTATGCAAACGGTTGAGATAGCTAGAACTGATACAATAGAGCAAGACAGCGATACTCCAAGTAATAAAGACCCCAACGAGAGGAGAAAGAATCGTAAGTTTCCAAAAAACTTGGAAACGGGCGCCTCCAGGGGGGAAGCGCCATAAATCATGCTAAAACGTATCGCAATAAAGTAGGTAAAAATAAGAAAAGTGATTTTTCTACAGAAATTTGTACGCCAGTTGACAAAGTATTTCAACCAGAAGGGAAGGAACCGTGGTTGGCCGTCAACACAATCCAACAATGGGCACCGACAATTGTACGTCCCGTGGAGCAGGAAAGTGACGACGACGTTCCCACACAGTCAGCGTGGGAAGACGTAGAAATCATATCCGGGGACGCGTACGAATTTGACGAGTACATAGCGGAATATTGTAGAGCCACCCATAAAAATGCCTATGATCTACTGGATGCACTTTAAATAATGTAATAGTATTATAATAATTAAATTTAAAATAAATAACTTGTGATTTATAATATTATTAATAATAATTGTAGATAACTTGTGTATTGATAATAATGTTTTTCTATCGCGGTAAATAATAGGCGTGTACAACTGAACTAAACGCACCGCAGGAAATAGTTACGTCACGCGATAACAACCTGCTGACCGACATTTGAAACTAGGTCAAGCAATTAGCCGCGCGACGGGCGATAACGGTTGTAAATACTGTCAGCAAATTCTTTTGTGCGTGTGCCACTGTTTACAAACAAAGATATTAGCCGTTCTAAAAACATTAATACACAAATGGTTGCAAATGTAATATTATTAATAAGAGTATGTAGAATTAAGGTGTATGTAATGAAATAATATTAACACACATGTATGTTTTTCTTTTGAATGAGTAGTACAATGTATAGGTAATAATTATAGTGATTACAGAATATGTGTGTAATGATTAAGAAAAAAAATAAATAAAAATAACTGTAATTATTACATTCATTTTTTTTTAAAGCGGGTGTGGGAATATATAACAGCACCAAATATTAACTATTTGGGGTTATATGTTTACCGCATACTGAAAGCATATTTAAATAAAATGTACCAGTCAAAACTCCATTTGAATCTAGCGCATTGAAAATAATGCTGTGTAAAGCGACGCACACGTGGTCATTATGTAATCAGTTCGCTGTACAAGGAAGCGACCACACCCAAACTGTTAATTATTAATATCTCGGAAACTAATAAATAAAGGCGAAATCCAATATAGCCAAAATGTTTACCGAAATATTAATAATGACGTGTGCAAATTTTACGCGATATAATTAACAAATGAAAGAGTTAATTAAATTAATTGAATAACTTCTGTAAAAATAGAGTTACAGTAATGAGATTTTAGTATGTTATAAAGATAATAATTTCTGACAGATTGTATATTTTAGATTTCACACAACTTGGTTTGCAACCAAGTTATTGCAAAATTAAATAAGCACAGGATATCCGGAGCGGGAAATTGGTTCCACCGGATAATTATAATAAGAATATTAGATAATAATATCAATTCTCCGTCTGTGGGAACCTAACTTCATTCTCACGGACCAAGGGAATTCAAAATTTTATGTGGTAGGGAGAGTGTGCCAGCCAATGAAATCATTTCACGCGAGCCCCGGCCAGTGCGGTGTTTTCTGGTTGAAACCTCACTCTTCTGCCAGTACTCACGAAGTTAAGACGTAGTCCTTCGATCGTCTAGTAACCAAAGTGGTGAAGATCAACAAGAAGACTCTACGTGGTCAACACACACGCAATTACGAACACACTAAGTACAGATCATCTGTATAGCTCGTAATTGTTGCGTAAAGGCGAGATACTCTTCAGTACATCAACCAAGCTTATTGTGTACTACCAGTTAGTCATAAGCACGCAAGAGATCCACCAGACTTCAAGACCAGACTTCAAGAATACAGCAGAGAGGCCGTCTAAATCATTGGTGAGCAGCTGACGAGCAGAGCGACCACCCGAACGAAGCACACACACACACGCTGACGTGCAACGTGCGAATCGACGAGGGACAGGAACCAGTTCCAGCAGACCGCAGCAGACGTTAAAATATTCACAAACAGCAAGGAAGCAGAGTGTTGCCGAATTTTGAACTCCACGACCGAATCCAGCAGTTCTAAGCAGATTACTTTCTCTAACCAAGGACTCGAATCGACGAGGGACAAATCGGGACGACATCCTCTTCAGTAACAGGAAAGCAAAATCCACTTATTTATTTCTCAGATCAAATTTTCTATTTTTCAATTAAAACATTGTAATTCAAATAATTCAGGTGCCAAACAAAAAGCAAAGACTCTAGTAATTAAAAAGTAAATTCATTGTGATAATCTGTATAGCAGTTTAAGGCTTTAGTAAGTTATAGTTAAGAAATAGAAGTAGTATAAAAGCGCTATACAAATCTTAACTGACAATCTAATCTTAGATCATACTGCAGTAGATCAGAAGTAGAATCACTAGAAATGAAATAACGTGATCTAGACTGTCACGTCTAATTTATTTTAATTAATTATTCTAATTAATTTCAGAGTTTTATATTTTGTTTCATGAACATTTAGATTCAATTTAATTAAATAAATTTAATTAAATTCAAATCAATTAATAAAGTAAAATTTAAATTGTAATTAACTCGCCAAAGAACGAGTTCAGTTTCTTTCAACTATTGACCAATCGAAAAACATTGATTCATTGTTTAGACTATAAGAAAATCATAAAATAATAACCAGTCTATTCTTGTGTGTTGTTGGTGTAATAAACAACGTTTTACTACCCCATATAACAGTGTTTTATTGTTGTACGATAAAGCCTACCAGTCTCACAAAACTCTCCCCCTTTAAAGTAACCTATTTTGTGTGTTGTTGTAATAATTTGAGATTACTAGCTTGCGAACTTCAAATCCGAAATCCACACGCCCTAGTCGGAAGAATCTGCAAGATCAGACAGCAGGTAGGTACTCACACACAACACAACATAACAATAACGCATAGAAGTAGAGTTATAAATGTCGGCCAACGTGGGGCCCGACAAACGTACACCAAATTGAATTCACGTTCCGAACAAGAGTTATAAATGGCTTGCCCGGAACGTGGGGCAAGATCAAATTAAATTAAATTAATTAAAACCAATTTAAATTTAATTTTCACGTGTAAAACAAACTTTGCTGTTTTACTTTATAAAACAGCTGGCGTCCAACTAAACAATCCCCAAAGAGTTTTGTGACTGGTGTTCGTACAGCAGTAAAATTATTGTGTGTATTTGAAACTGTTCTGTGTATTTTAAATTGTTTATATTTGAAATTGTTGTGTATTTAAAATGGATATGGATAAAATACTTAAACAAATACAACAAATGAACGAAAATATGAACGCGAAATTTGAGAAAACAAATGCCGAATTAACCGCTAATATAAACGCGAAATTCGAACAAATAACAGCCGATGCTGACATAAATATCGCGGAATTAAAATCTAACATCGAGGCGCAAAGAGTTAGTCTAACCGAGAAATTAGATCAAAGTAACGCTGACATAAACGCCGAGATTAAGCAGAGTAATAAAGAAAGTAGTAAAGAATTAACTGCGAAAATAGACGAAAGCGTAAACGAGTTGGCCGCTAAAGTCACCGAAATCGCGGAAAGCAATGCAAAAATCGCGGAGAGTAATAAAGAGCTAACCGCGAGAGTCGCAGAGATCGGTGAAAGAGTAAATACGGTCGATACTAAAATCAATGAACGGTTTAAAGTTTTTGAGACCACTATGCAAAAATCGTTTATTAAACAGGTAACACGTATGGAGGGCCGGTTCAAAGATCACATAACCCGCTGCGAGAAACAGACCCTAGAGGTTTCCAAAAAGGTGGAATCCCTAGAGGTAAAGATTCACGAGGACGTGACCGAAACGCAACGACGAGTAGATAAATTAGACGCTTCAATTGTAGAGACGCGATCTAACATTGACTCTAATAAAGAGAGTGTTTTACAAACGTTAAACGACGAGATTTTGAAAGTACGACAGGAGGTACGAAGGAGATCTGCTCCTAATATTTTGGTACAAGGTCCTGTCGACGAGAAAAATCGCGTGTATTTTACTGGGGAAAATAACGAAAACCCCATTGAATTTTTATTAGCGTGTGAGAGTGAAATGGCTAGAGTAGGTTCCCGACTAGAAGATCAAGACAAAATACAGTGGGTGGTCAACGCGATGCGCGATTCGGCGCGTAAGTGGTATAACATTGTACGCGATAGAGTGTCCACATACGCGGAGTTCAAACAAAAATTTGAAAGCCGGTACTGGAACTCGCATACCCAACGACTTCTGCGCAATGAGCTGGAATATGGCCGATTTGATAAGAAAATGGGTATTACCGCCGAAAATTATATAATCCAGCAGGTCGAACGCGCGAAGCATTTAACCCCAGCATTTGCGGAGATTGACATAGTCATGAAGCTTGCCTACCATTTTAATCATAATATTAGAGTAGCTGTATTTACGCAGGGTATTCGCACGATAGACGAACTCCTCATTCTAGTGTCCCAAAGTGAGACGGTTTTTGATTTTGGTGGGTTTCGTTATAATCCCGATTTTCGCCGAAATATTGAAGGGCAGAATACGCGAGAACAATACCAGCAACCTGACCAGAGACCGAGTACTAGTTCTACTCCACCCCAAACATCGTCAATACCCCCAGATAAGACCTTTGAATACAAAGGCAAACAAAATATTGCTAGATCGAAAGGGCAATATAAGGGTAATGACGGGGCCCCGATTAGAGCTATGCAAACGGTTGAGATAGCTAGAACTGATACAATAGAGCAAGACAGCGATACTCCAAGTAATAAAGACCCCAACGAGAGGAGAAAGAATCGTAAGTTTCCAAAAAACTTGGAAACGGGCGCCTCCAGGGGGGAAGCGCCATAAATCATGCTAAAACGTATCGCAATAAAGTAGGTAAAAATAAGAAAAGTGATTTTTCTACAGAAATTTGTACGCCAGTTGACAAAGTATTTCAACCAGAAGGGAAGGAACCGTGGTTGGCCGTCAACACAATCCAACAATGGGCACCGACAATTGTACGTCCCGTGGAGCAGGAAAGTGACGACGACGTTCCCACACAGTCAGCGTGGGAAGACGTAGAAATCATATCCGGGGACGCGTACGAATTTGACGAGTACATAGCGGAATATTGTAGAGCCACCCATAAAAATGCCTATGATCTACTGGATGCACTTTAAATAATGTAATAGTATTATAATAATTAAATTTAAAATAAATAACTTGTGATTTATAATATTATTAATAATAATTGTAGATAACTTGTGTATTGATAATAATGTTTTTCTATCGCGGTAAATAATAGGCGTGTACAACTGAACTAAACGCACCGCAGGAAATAGTTACGTCACGCGATAACAACCTGCTGACCGACATTTGAAACTAGGTCAAGCAATTAGCCGCGCGACGGGCGATAACGGTTGTAAATACTGTCAGCAAATTCTTTTGTGCGTGTGCCACTGTTTACAAACAAAGATATTAGCCGTTCTAAAAACATTAATACACAAATGGTTGCAAATGTAATATTATTAATAAGAGTATGTAGAATTAAGGTGTATGTAATGAAATAATATTAACACACATGTATGTTTTTCTTTTGAATGAGTAGTACAATGTATAGGTAATAATTATAGTGATTACAGAATATGTGTGTAATGATTAAGAAAAAAAATAAATAAAAATAACTGTAATTATTACATTCATTTTTTTTTAAAGCGGGTGTGGGAATATATAACAGCACCAAATATTAACTATTTGGGGTTATATGTTTACCGCATACTGAAAGCATATTTAAATAAAATGTACCAGTCAAAACTCCATTTGAATCTAGCGCATTGAAAATAATGCTGTGTAAAGCGACGCACACGTGGTCATTATGTAATCAGTTCGCTGTACAAGGAAGCGACCACACCCAAACTGTTAATTATTAATATCTCGGAAACTAATAAATAAAGGCGAAATCCAATATAGCCAAAATGTTTACCGAAATATTAATAATGACGTGTGCAAATTTTACGCGATATAATTAACAAATGAAAGAGTTAATTAAATTAATTGAATAACTTCTGTAAAAATAGAGTTACAGTAATGAGATTTTAGTATGTTATAAAGATAATAATTTCTGACAGATTGTATATTTTAGATTTCACACAACTTGGTTTGCAACCAAGTTATTGCAAAATTAAATAAGCACAGGATATCCGGAGCGGGAAATTGGTTCCACCGGATAATTATAATAAGAATATTAGATAATAATATCAATTCTCCGTCTGTGGGAACCTAACTTCATTCTCACGGACCAAGGGAATTCAAAATTTTATGTGGTAGGGAGAGTGTGCCAGCCAATGAAATCATTTCACGCGAGCCCCGGCCAGTGCGGTGTTTTCTGGTTGAAACCTCACTCTTCTGCCAGTACTCACGAAGTTAAGACGTAGTCCTTCGATCGTCTAGTAACCAAAGTGGTGAAGATCAACAAGAAGACTCTACGTGGTCAACACACACGCAATTACGAACACACTAAGTACAGATCATCTGTATAGCTCGTAATTGTTGCGTAAAGGCGAGATACTCTTCAGTACATCAACCAAGCTTATTGTGTACTACCAGTTAGTCATAAGCACGCAAGAGATCCACCAGACTTCAAGACCAGACTTCAAGAATACAGCAGAGAGGCCGTCTAAATCATTGGTGAGCAGCTGACGAGCAGAGCGACCACCCGAACGAAGCACACACACACACGCTGACGTGCAACGTGCGAATCGACGAGGGACAGGAACCAGTTCCAGCAGACCGCAGCAGACGTTAAAATATTCACAAACAGCAAGGAAGCAGAGTGTTGCCGAATTTTGAACTCCACGACCGAATCCAGCAGTTCTAAGCAGATTACTTTCTCTAACCAAGGACTCGAATCGACGAGGGACAAATCGGGACGACATCCTCTTCAGTAACAGGAAAGCAAAATCCACTTATTTATTTCTCAGATCAAATTTTCTATTTTTCAATTAAAACATTGTAATTCAAATAATTCAGGTGCCAAACAAAAAGCAAAGACTCTAGTAATTAAAAAGTAAATTCATTGTGATAATCTGTATAGCAGTTTAAGGCTTTAGTAAGTTATAGTTAAGAAATAGAAGTAGTATAAAAGCGCTATACAAATCTTAACTGACAATCTAATCTTAGATCATACTGCAGTAGATCAGAAGTAGAATCACTAGAAATGAAATAACGTGATCTAGACTGTCACGTCTAATTTATTTTAATTAATTATTCTAATTAATTTCAGAGTTTTATATTTTGTTTCATGAACATTTAGATTCAATTTAATTAAATAAATTTAATTAAATTCAAATCAATTAATAAAGTAAAATTTAAATTGTAATTAACTCGCCAAAGAACGAGTTCAGTTTCTTTCAACTATTGACCAATCGAAAAACATTGATTCATTGTTTAGACTATAAGAAAATCATAAAATAATAACCAGTCTATTCTTGTGTGTTGTTGGTGTAATAAACAACGTTTTACTACCCCATATAACAGTGTTTTATTGTTGTACGATAAAGCCTACCAGTCTCACAAAACTCTCCCCCTTTAAAGTAACCTATTTTGTGTGTTGTTGTAATAATTTGAGATTACTAGCTTGCGAACTTCAAATCCGAAATCCACACGCCCTAGTCGGAAGAATCTGCAAGATCAGACAGCAGGTAGGTACTCACACACAACACAACATAACAATAACGCATAGAAGTAGAGTTATAAATGTCGGCCAACGTGGGGCCCGACAAACGTACACCAAATTGAATTCACGTTCCGAACAAGAGTTATAAATGGCTTGCCCGGAACGTGGGGCAAGATCAAATTAAATTAAATTAATTAAAACCAATTTAAATTTAATTTTCACGTGTAAAACAAACTTTGCTGTTTTACTTTATAAAACAGCTGGCGTCCAACTAAACAATCCCCAAAGAGTTTTGTGACTGGTGTTCGTACAGCAGTAAAATTATTGTGTGTATTTGAAACTGTTCTGTGTATTTTAAATTGTTTATATTTGAAATTGTTGTGTATTTAAAATGGATATGGATAAAATACTTAAACAAATACAACAAATGAACGAAAATATGAACGCGAAATTTGAGAAAACAAATGCCGAATTAACCGCTAATATAAACGCGAAATTCGAACAAATAACAGCCGATGCTGACATAAATATCGCGGAATTAAAATCTAACATCGAGGCGCAAAGAGTTAGTCTAACCGAGAAATTAGATCAAAGTAACGCTGACATAAACGCCGAGATTAAGCTGAGTAATAAAGAAAGTAGTAAAGAATTAACTGCGAAAATAGACGAAAGCGTAAACGAGTTGGCCGCTAAAGTCACCGAAATCGCGGAAAGCAATGCAAAAATCGCGGAGAGTAATAAAGAGCTAACCGCGAGAGTCGCAGAGATCGGTGAAAGAGTAAATACGGTCGATACTAAAATCAATGAACGGTTTAAAGTTTTTGAGACCACTATGCAAAAATCGTTTATTGAACAGGTAACACGTATGGAGGGCCGGTTCAAAGATCACATAACCCGCTGCGAGAAACAGACCCTAGAGGTTTCCAAAAAGGTGGAATCCCTAGAGGTAAAGATTCACGCGGACGTGACCGAAACGCAACGACGAGTAGATAAATTAGACGCTTCAATTGTAGAGACGCGATCTAACATTGACTCTAATAAAGAGAGTGTTTTAAAAACGTTAAACGACGAGATTTTGAAAGTACGACAGGAGGTACGAAGGAGATCTGCTCCTAATATTTTGGTACAAGGTCCTGTCGACGAGAAAAATCGCGTGTATTTTACTGGGGAAAATAACGAAAACCCCATTGAATTTTTATTAGCGTGTGAGAGTGAAATGGCTAGAGTAGGTTCCCGACTAGAAGATCAAGACAAAATACAGTGGGTGGTCAACGCGATGCGCGATTCGGCGCGTAAGTGGTATAACATTGTACGCGATAGAGTGTCCACATACGCGGAGTTCAAACAAAAATTTGAAAGCCGGTACTGGAACTCGCATACCCAACGACTTCTGCGCAATGAACTGGAATATGGCCGATTTGATAAGAAAATGGGTATTACCGCCGAAAATTATATAATCCAGCAGGTCGAACGCGCGAAGCATTTAACCCCAGCATTTGCGGAGATTGACATAGTCACGAAGCTTGCCTACCATTTTAATCATAATATTAGAGTAGCTGTATTTACGCAGGGTATTCGCACGATAGACGAACTCCTCATTCTAGTGTCCCAAAGTGAGACGGTTTTTGATTTTGGTGGGTGGCGTTATAATCCCGATTTTCGCCGAAATAATGAAGGGCAGAATACGCGAGAACAATACTAGCAACCTGACCAGAGACCGAGTACTAGTTCTACTCCACCCCAAACATCGTCAATACCCCCAGATAAGACCTTTGAATACAAAGGCAAACAAAATATTGCTAGATCGAAAGGGCAATATAAGGGTAATGACGGGGCCCCGATTAGAGCTATGCAAACGGTTGAGATAGCTAGAACTGATACAATAGAGCAAGACAGCGATACTCCAAGTAATAAAGACCCCAACGAGAGGAGAAAGAATCGTAAGTTTCCAAAAAACTTGGAAACGGGCGCCTCCAGGGGGGAAGCGCCATAAATCATGCTAAAACGTATCGCAATAAAGTAGGTAAAAATAAGAAAAGTGATTTTTCTACAGAAATTTGTACGCCAGTTGACAAAGTATTTCAACCAGAAGGGAAGGAACCGTGGTTGGCCGTCAACACAATCCAACAATGGGCACCGACAATTGTACGTCCCGTGGAGCAGGAAAGTGACGACGACGTTCCCACACAGTCAGCGTGGGAAGACGTAGAAATCATATCCGGGGACGCGTACGAATTTGACGAGTACATAGCGGAATATTGTAGAGCCACCCATAAAAATGCCTATGATCTACTGGATGCACTTTAAATAATGTAATAGTATTATAATAATTAAATTTAAAATAAATAACTTGTGATTTATAATATTATTAATAATAATTGTAGATAACTTGTGTATTGATAATAATGTTTTTCTATCGCGGTAAATAATAGGCGTGTACAACTGAACTAAACGCACCGCAGGAAATAGTTACGTCACGCGATAACAACCTGCTGACCGACATTTGAAACTAGGTCAAGCAATTAGCCGCGCGACGGGCGATAACGGTTGTAAATACTGTCAGCAAATTCTTTTGTGCGTGTGCCACTGTTTACAAACAAAGATATTAGCCGTTCTAAAAACATTAATACACAAATGGTTGCAAATGTAATATTATTAATAAGAGTATGTAGAATTAAGGTGTATGTAATGAAATAATATTAACACACATGTATGTTTTTCTTTTGAATGAGTAGTACAATGTATAGGTAATAATTATAGTGATTACAGAATATGTGTGTAATGATTAAGAAAAAAAATAAATAAAAATAACTGTAATTATTACATTCATTTTTTTTTAAAGCGGGTGTGGGAATATATAACAGCACCAAATATTAACTATTTGGGGTTATATGTTTACCGCATACTGAAAGCATATTTAAATAAAATGTACCAGTCAAAACTCCATTTGAATCTAGCGCATTGAAAATAATGCTGTGTAAAGCGACGCACACGTGGTCATTATGTAATCAGTTCGCTGTACAAGGAAGCGACCACACCCAAACTGTTAATTATTAATATCTCGGAAACTAATAAATAAAGGCGAAATCCAATATAGCCAAAATGTTTACCGAAATATTAATAATGACGTGTGCAAATTTTACGCGATATAATTAACAAATGAAAGAGTTAATTAAATTAATTGAATAACTTCTGTAAAAATAGAGTTACAGTAATGAGATTTTAGTATGTTATAAAGATAATAATTTCTGACAGATTGTATATTTTAGATTTCACACAACTTGGTTTGCAACCAAGTTATTGCAAAATTAAATAAGCACAGGATATCCGGAGCGGGAAATTGGTTCCACCGGATAATTATAATAAGAATATTAGATAATAATATCAATTCTCCGTCTGTGGGAACCTAACTTCATTCTCACGGACCAAGGGAATTCAAAATTTTATGTGGTAGGGAGAGTGTGCCAGCCAATGAAATCATTTCACGCGAGCCCCGGCCAGTGCGGTGTTTTCTGGTTGAAACCTCACTCTTCTGCCAGTACTCACGAAGTTAAGACGTAGTCCTTCGATCGTCTAGTAACCAAAGTGGTGAAGATCAACAAGAAGACTCTACGTGGTCAACACACACGCAATTACGAACACACTAAGTACAGATCATCTGTATAGCTCGTAATTGTTGCGTAAAGGCGAGATACTCTTCAGTACATCAACCAAGCTTATTGTGTACTACCAGTTAGTCATAAGCACGCAAGAGATCCACCAGACTTCAAGACCAGACTTCAAGAATACAGCAGAGAGGCCGTCTAAATCATTGGTGAGCAGCTGACGAGCAGAGCGACCACCCGAACGAAGCACACACACACACGCTGACGTGCAACGTGCGAATCGACGAGGGACAGGAACCAGTTCCAGCAGACCGCAGCAGACGTTAAAATATTCACAAACAGCAAGGAAGCAGAGTGTTGCCGAATTTTGAACTCCACGACCGAATCCAGCAGTTCTAAGCAGATTACTTTCTCTAACCAAGGACTCGAATCGACGAGGGACAAATCGGGACGACATCCTCTTCAGTAACAGGAAAGCAAAATCCACTTATTTATTTCTCAGATCAAATTTTCTATTTTTCAATTAAAACATTGTAATTCAAATAATTCAGGTGCCAAACAAAAAGCAAAGACTCTAGTAATTAAAAAGTAAATTCATTGTGATAATCTGTATAGCAGTTTAAGGCTTTAGTAAGTTATAGTTAAGAAATAGAAGTAGTATAAAAGCGCTATACAAATCTTAACTGACAATCTAATCTTAGATCATACTGCAGTAGATCAGAAGTAGAATCACTAGAAATGAAATAACGTGATCTAGACTGTCACGTCTAATTTATTTTAATTAATTATTCTAATTAATTTCAGAGTTTTATATTTTGTTTCATGAACATTTAGATTCAATTTAATTAAATAAATTTAATTAAATTCAAATCAATTAATAAAGTAAAATTTAAATTGTAATTAACTCGCCAAAGAACGAGTTCAGTTTCTTTCAACTATTGACCAATCGAAAAACATTGATTCATTGTTTAGACTATAAGAAAATCATAAAATAATAACCAGTCTATTCTTGTGTGTTGTTGGTGTAATAAACAACGTTTTACTACCCCATATAACAGTGTTTTATTGTTGTACGATAAAGCCTACCAGTCTCACAAAACTCTCCCCCTTTAAAGTAACCTATTTTGTGTGTTGTTGTAATAATTTGAGATTACTAGCTTGCGAACTTCAAATCCGAAATCCACACGCCCTAGTCGGAAGAATCTGCAAGATCAGACAGCAGGTAGGTACTCACACACAACACAACATAACAATAACGCATAGAAGTAGAGTTATAAATGTCGGCCAACGTGGGGCCCGACAAACGTACACCAAATTGAATTCACGTTCCGAACAAGAGTTATAAATGGCTTGCCCGGAACGTGGGGCAAGATCAAATTAAATTAAATTAATTAAAACCAATTTAAATTTAATTTTCACGTGTAAAACAAACTTTGCTGTTTTACTTTATAAAACAGCTGGCGTCCAACTAAACAATCCCCAAAGAGTTTTGTGACTGGTGTTCGTACAGCAGTAAAATTATTGTGTGTATTTGAAACTGTTCTGTGTATTTTAAATTGTTTATATTTGAAATTGTTGTGTATTTAAAATGGATATGGATAAAATACTTAAACAAATACAACAAATGAACGAAAATATGAACGCGAAATTTGAGAAAACAAATGCCGAATTAACCGCTAATATAAACGCGAAATTCGAACAAATAACAGCCGATGCTGACATAAATATCGCGGAATTAAAATCTAACATCGAGGCGCAAAGAGTTAGTCTAACCGAGAAATTAGATCAAAGTAACGCTGACATAAACGCCGAGATTAAGCAGAGTAATAAAGAAAGTAGTAAAGAATTAACTGCGAAAATAGACGAAAGCGTAAACGAGTTGGCCGCTAAAGTCACCGAAATCGCGGAAAGCAATGCAAAAATCGCGGAGAGTAATAAAGAGCTAACCGCGAGAGTCGCAGAGATCGGTGAAAGAGTAAATACGGTCGATACTAAAATCAATGAACGGTTTAAAGTTTTTGAGACCACTATGCAAAAATCGTTTATTGAACAGGTAACACGTATGGAGGGCCGGTTCAAAGATCACATAACCCGCTGCGAGAAACAGACCCTAGAGGTTTCCAAAAAGGTGGAATCCCTAGAGGTAAAGATTCACGCGGACGTGACCGAAACGCAACGACGAGTAGATAAATTAGACGCTTCAATTGTAGAGACGCGATCTAACATTGACTCTAATAAAGAGAGTGTTTTAAAAACGTTAAACGACGAGATTTTGAAAGTACGACAGGAGGTACGAAGGAGATCTGCTCCTAATATTTTGGTACAAGGTCCTGTCGACGAGAAAAATCGCGTGTATTTTACTGGGGAAAATAACGAAAACCCCATTGAATTTTTATTAGCGTGTGAGAGTGAAATGGCTAGAGTAGGTTCCCGACTAGAAGATCAAGACAAAATACAGTGGGTGGTCAACGCGATGCGCGATTCGGCGCGTAAGTGGTATAACATTGTACGCGATAGAGTGTCCACATACGCGGAGTTCAAACAAAAATTTGAAAGCCGGTACTGGAACTCGCATACCCAACGACTTCTGCGCAATGAACTGGAATATGGCCGATTTGATAAGAAAATGGGTATTACCGCCGAAAATTATATAATCCAGCAGGTCGAACGCGCGAAGCATTTAACCCCAGCATTTGCGGAGATTGACATAGTCACGAAGCTTGCCTACCATTTTAATCATAATATTAGAGTAGCTGTATTTACGCAGGGTATTCGCACGATAGACGAACTCCTCATTCTAGTGTCCCAAAGTGAGACGGTTTTTGATTTTGGTGGGTGGCGTTATAATCCCGATTTTCGCCGAAATAATGAAGGGCAGAATACGCGAGAACAATACTAGCAACCTGACCAGAGACCGAGTACTAGTTCTACTCCACCCCAAACATCGTCAATACCCCCAGATAAGACCTTTGAATACAAAGGCAAACAAAATATTGCTAGATCGAAAGGGCAATATAAGGGTAATGACGGGGCCCCGATTAGAGCTATGCAAACGGTTGAGATAGCTAGAACTGATACAATAGAGCAAGACAGCGATACTCCAAGTAATAAAGACCCCAACGAGAGGAGAAAGAATCGTAAGTTTCCAAAAAACTTGGAAACGGGCGCCTCCAGGGGGGAAGCGCCATAAATCATGCTAAAACGTATCGCAATAAAGTAGGTAAAAATAAGAAAAGTGATTTTTCTACAGAAATTTGTACGCCAGTTGACAAAGTATTTCAACCAGAAGGGAAGGAACCGTGGTTGGCCGTCAACACAATCCAACAATGGGCACCGACAATTGTACGTCCCGTGGAGCAGGAAAGTGACGACGACGTTCCCACACAGTCAGCGTGGGAAGACGTAGAAATCATATCCGGGGACGCGTACGAATTTGACGAGTACATAGCGGAATATTGTAGAGCCACCCATAAAAATGCCTATGATCTACTGGATGCACTTTAAATAATGTAATAGTATTATAATAATTAAATTTAAAATAAATAACTTGTGATTTATAATATTATTAATAATAATTGTAGATAACTTGTGTATTGATAATAATGTTTTTCTATCGCGGTAAATAATAGGCGTGTACAACTGAACTAAACGCACCGCAGGAAATAGTTACGTCACGCGATAACAACCTGCTGACCGACATTTGAAACTAGGTCAAGCAATTAGCCGCGCGACGGGCGATAACGGTTGTAAATACTGTCAGCAAATTCTTTTGTGCGTGTGCCACTGTTTACAAACAAAGATATTAGCCGTTCTAAAAACATTAATACACAAATGGTTGCAAATGTAATATTATTAATAAGAGTATGTAGAATTAAGGTGTATGTAATGAAATAATATTAACACACATGTATGTTTTTCTTTTGAATGAGTAGTACAATGTATAGGTAATAATTATAGTGATTACAGAATATGTGTGTAATGATTAAGAAAAAAAAAAAAAAAAAAAACTGTAATTATTACATTCATTTTTTTTTAAAGCGGGTGTGGGAATATATAACAGCACCAAATATTAACTATTTGGGGTTATATGTTTACCGCATACTGAAAGCATATTTAAATAAAATGTACCAGTCAAAACTCCATTTGAATCTAGCGCATTGAAAATAATGCTGTGTAAAGCGACGCACACGTGGTCATTATGTAATCAGTTCGCTGTACAAGGAAGCGACCACACCCAAACTGTTAATTATTAATATCTCGGAAACTAATAAATAAAGGCGAAATCCAATATAGCCAAAATGTTTACCGAAATATTAATAATGACGTGTGCAAATTTTACGCGATATAATTAACAAATGAAAGAGTTAATTAAATTAATTGAATAACTTCTGTAAAAATAGAGTTACAGTAATGAGATTTTAGTATGTTATAAAGATAATAATTTCTGACAGATTGTATATTTTAGATTTCACACAACTTGGTTTGCAACCAAGTTATTGCAAAATTAAATAAGCACAGGATATCCGGAGCGGGAAATTGGTTCCACCGGATAATTATAATAAGAATATTAGATAATAATATCAATTCTCCGTCTGTGGGAACCTAACTTCATTCTCACGGACCAAGGGAATTCAAAATTTTATGTGGTAGGGAGAGTGTGCGAGCCAATGAAATCATTTCACGCGAGCCCCGGCCAGTGCGGTGTTTTCTGGTTGAAACCTCACTCTTCTGCCAGTACTCACGAAGTTAAGACGTAGTCCTTCGATCGTCTAGTAACCAAAGTGGTGAAGATCAACAAGAAGACTCTACGTGGTCAACACACACGCAATTACGAACACACTAAGTACAGATCATCTGTATAGCTCGTAATTGTTGCGTAAAGGCGAGATACTCTTCAGTACATCAACCAAGCTTATTGTGTACTACCAGTTAGTCATAAGCACGCAAGAGATCCACCAGACTTCAAGACCAGACTTCAAGAATACAGCAGAGAGGCCGTCTAAATCATTGGTGAGCAGCTGACGAGCAGAGCGACCACCCGAACGAAGCACACACACACACGCTGACGTGCAACGTGCGAATCGACGAGGGACAGGAACCAGTTCCAGCAGACCGCAGCAGACGTTAAAATATTCACAAACAGCAAGGAAGCAGAGTGTTGCCGAATTTTGAACTCCACGACCGAATCCAGCAGTTCTAAGCAGATTACTTTCTCTAACCAAGGACTCGAATCGACGAGGGACAAATCGGGACGACATCCTCTTCAGTAACAGGAAAGCAAAATCCACTTATTTATTTCTCAGATCAAATTTTCTATTTTTCAATTAAAACATTGTAATTCAAATAATTCAGGTGCCAAACAAAAAGCAAAGACTCTAGTAATTAAAAAGTAAATTCATTGTGATAATCTGTATAGCAGTTTAAGGCTTTAGTAAGTTATAGTTAAGAAATAGAAGTAGTATAAAAGCGCTATACAAATCTTAACTGACAATCTAATCTTAGATCATACTGCAGTAGATCAGAAGTAGAATCACTAGAAATGAAATAACGTGATCTAGACTGTCACGTCTAATTTATTTTAATTAATTATTCTAATTAATTTCAGAGTTTTATATTTTGTTTCATGAACATTTAGATTCAATTTAATTAAATAAATTTAATTAAATTCAAATCAATTAATAAAGTAAAATTTAAATTGTAATTAACTCGCCAAAGAACGAGTTCAGTTTCTTTCAACTATTGACCAATCGAAAAACATTGATTCATTGTTTAGACTATAAGAAAATCATAAAATAATAACCAGTCTATTCTTGTGTGTTGTTGGTGTAATAAACAACGTTTTACTACCCCATATAACAGTGTTTTATTGTTGTACGATAAAGCCTACCAGTCTCACAAAACTCTCCCCCTTTAAAGTAACCTATTTTGTGTGTTGTTGTAATAATTTGAGATTACTAGCTTGCGAACTTCAAATCCGAAATCCACACGCCCTAGTCGGAAGAATCTGCAAGATCAGACAGCAGGTAGGTACTCACACACAACACAACATAACAATAACGCATAGAAGTAGAGTTATAAATGTCGGCCAACGTGGGGCCCGACAAACGTACACCAAATTGAATTCACGTTCCGAACAAGAGTTATAAATGGCTTGCCCGGAACGTGGGGCAAGATCAAATTAAATTAAATTAATTAAAACCAATTTAAATTTAATTTTCACGTGTAAAACAAACTTTGCTGTTTTACTTTATAAAACAGCTGGCGTCCAACTAAACAATCCCCAAAGAGTTTTGTGACTGGTGTTCGTACAGCAGTAAAATTATTGTGTGTATTTGAAACTGTTCTGTGTATTTTAAATTGTTTATATTTGAAATTGTTGTGTATTTAAAATGGATATGGATAAAATACTTAAACAAATACAACAAATGAACGAAAATATGAACGCGAAATTTGAGAAAACAAATGCCGAATTAACCGCTAATATAAACGCGAAATTCGAACAAATAACAGCCGATGCTGACATAAATATCGCGGAATTAAAATCTAACATCGAGGCGCAAAGAGTTAGTCTAACCGAGAAATTAGATCAAAGTAACGCTGACATAAACGCCGAGATTAAGCAGAGTAATAAAGAAAGTAGTAAAGAATTAACTGCGAAAATAGACGAAAGCGTAAACGAGTTGGCCGCTAAAGTCACCGAAATCGCGGAAAGCAATGCAAAAATCGCGGAGAGTAATAAAGAGCTAACCGCGAGAGTCGCAGAGATCGGTGAAAGAGTAAATACGGTCGATACTAAAATCAATGAACGGTTTAAAGTTTTTGAGACCACTATGCAAAAATCGTTTATTGAACAGGTAACACGTATGGAGGGCCGGTTCAAAGATCACATAACCCGCTGCGAGAAACAGACCCTAGAGGTTTCCAAAAAGGTGGAATCCCTAGAGGTAAAGATTCACGCGGACGTGACCGAAACGCAACGACGAGTAGATAAATTAGACGCTTCAATTGTAGAGACGCGATCTAACATTGACTCTAATAAAGAGAGTGTTTTAAAAACGTTAAACGACGAGATTTTGAAAGTACGACAGGAGGTACGAAGGAGATCTGCTCCTAATATTTTGGTACAAGGTCCTGTCGACGAGAAAAATCGCGTGTATTTTACTGGGGAAAATAACGAAAACCCCATTGAATTTTTATTAGCGTGTGAGAGTGAAATGGCTAGAGTAGGTTCCCGACTAGAAGATCAAGACAAAATACAGTGGGTGGTCAACGCGATGCGCGATTCGGCGCGTAAGTGGTATAACATTGTACGCGATAGAGTGTCCACATACGCGGAGTTCAAACAAAAATTTGAAAGCCGGTACTGGAACTCGCATACCCAACGACTTCTGCGCAATGAACTGGAATATGGCCGATTTGATAAGAAAATGGGTATTACCGCCGAAAATTATATAATCCAGCAGGTCGAACGCGCGAAGCATTTAACCCCAGCATTTGCGGAGATTGACATAGTCACGAAGCTTGCCTACCATTTTAATCATAATATTAGAGTAGCTGTATTTACGCAGGGTATTCGCACGATAGACGAACTCCTCATTCTAGTGTCCCAAAGTGAGACGGTTTTTGATTTTGGTGGGTGGCGTTATAATCCCGATTTTCGCCGAAATAATGAAGGGCAGAATACGCGAGAACAATACTAGCAACCTGACCAGAGACCGAGTACTAGTTCTACTCCACCCCAAACATCGTCAATACCCCCAGATAAGACCTTTGAATACAAAGGCAAACAAAATATTGCTAGATCGAAAGGGCAATATAAGGGTAATGACGGGGCCCCGATTAGAGCTATGCAAACGGTTGAGATAGCTAGAACTGATACAATAGAGCAAGACAGCGATACTCCAAGTAATAAAGACCCCAACGAGAGGAGAAAGAATCGTAAGTTTCCAAAAAACTTGGAAACGGGCGCCTCCAGGGGGGAAGCGCCATAAATCATGCTAAAACGTATCGCAATAAAGTAGGTAAAAATAAGAAAAGTGATTTTTCTACAGAAATTTGTACGCCAGTTGACAAAGTATTTCAACCAGAAGGGAAGGAACCGTGGTTGGCCGTCAACACAATCCAACAATGGGCACCGACAATTGTACGTCCCGTGGAGCAGGAAAGTGACGACGACGTTCCCACACAGTCAGCGTGGGAAGACGTAGAAATCATATCCGGGGACGCGTACGAATTTGACGAGTACATAGCGGAATATTGTAGAGCCACCCATAAAAATGCCTATGATCTACTGGATGCACTTTAAATAATGTAATAGTATTATAATAATTAAATTTAAAATAAATAACTTGTGATTTATAATATTATTAATAATAATTGTAGATAACTTGTGTATTGATAATAATGTTTTTCTATCGCGGTAAATAATAGGCGTGTACAACTGAACTAAACGCACCGCAGGAAATAGTTACGTCACGCGATAACAACCTGCTGACCGACATTTGAAACTAGGTCAAGCAATTAGCCGCGCGACGGGCGATAACGGTTGTAAATACTGTCAGCAAATTCTTTTGTGCGTGTGCCACTGTTTACAAACAAAGATATTAGCCGTTCTAAAAACATTAATACACAAATGGTTGCAAATGTAATATTATTAATAAGAGTATGTAGAATTAAGGTGTATGTAATGAAATAATATTAACACACATGTATGTTTTTCTTTTGAATGAGTAGTACAATGTATAGGTAATAATTATAGTGATTACAGAATATGTGTGTAATGATTAAGAAAAAAAATAAATAAAAATAACTGTAATTATTACATTCATTTTTTTTTAAAGCGGGTGTGGGAATATATAACAGCACCAAATATTAACTATTTGGGGTTATATGTTTACCGCATACTGAAAGCATATTTAAATAAAATGTACCAGTCAAAACTCCATTTGAATCTAGCGCATTGAAAATAATGCTGTGTAAAGCGACGCACACGTGGTCATTATGTAATCAGTTCGCTGTACAAGGAAGCGACCACACCCAAACTGTTAATTATTAATATCTCGGAAACTAATAAATAAAGGCGAAATCCAATATAGCCAAAATGTTTACCGAAATATTAATAATGACGTGTGCAAATTTTACGCGATATAATTAACAAATGAAAGAGTTAATTAAATTAATTGAATAACTTCTGTAAAAATAGAGTTACAGTAATGAGATTTTAGTATGTTATAAAGATAATAATTTCTGACAGATTGTATATTTTAGATTTCACACAACTTGGTTTGCAACCAAGTTATTGCAAAATTAAATAAGCACAGGATATCCGGAGCGGGAAATTGGTTCCACCGGATAATTATAATAAGAATATTAGATAATAATATCAATTCTCCGTCTGTGGGAACCTAACTTCATTCTCACGGACCAAGGGAATTCAAAATTTTATGTGGTAGGGAGAGTGTGCCAGCCAATGAAATCATTTCACGCGAGCCCCGGCCAGTGCGGTGTTTTCTGGTTGAAACCTCACTCTTCTGCCAGTACTCACGAAGTTAAGACGTAGTCCTTCGATCGTCTAGTAACCAAAGTGGTGAAGATCAACAAGAAGACTCTACGTGGTCAACACACACGCAATTACGAACACACTAAGTACAGATCATCTGTATAGCTCGTAATTGTTGCGTAAAGGCGAGATACTCTTCAGTACATCAACCAAGCTTATTGTGTACTACCAGTTAGTCATAAGCACGCAAGAGATCCACCAGACTTCAAGACCAGACTTCAAGAATACAGCAGAGAGGCCGTCTAAATCATTGGTGAGCAGCTGACGAGCAGAGCGACCACCCGAACGAAGCACACACACACACGCTGACGTGCAACGTGCGAATCGACGAGGGACAGGAACCAGTTCCAGCAGACCGCAGCAGACGTTAAAATATTCACAAACAGCAAGGAAGCAGAGTGTTGCCGAATTTTGAACTCCACGACCGAATCCAGCAGTTCTAAGCAGATTACTTTCTCTAACCAAGGACTCGAATCGACGAGGGACAAATCGGGACGACATCCTCTTCAGTAACAGGAAAGCAAAATCCACTTATTTATTTCTCAGATCAAATTTTCTATTTTTCAATTAAAACATTGTAATTCAAATAATTCAGGTGCCAAACAAAAAGCAAAGACTCTAGTAATTAAAAAGTAAATTCATTGTGATAATCTGTATAGCAGTTTAAGGCTTTAGTAAGTTATAGTTAAGAAATAGAAGTAGTATAAAAGCGCTATACAAATCTTAACTGACAATCTAATCTTAGATCATACTGCAGTAGATCAGAAGTAGAATCACTAGAAATGAAATAACGTGATCTAGACTGTCACGTCTAATTTATTTTAATTAATTATTCTAATTAATTTCAGAGTTTTATATTTTGTTTCATGAACATTTAGATTCAATTTAATTAAATAAATTTAATTAAATTCAAATCAATTAATAAAGTAAAATTTAAATTGTAATTAACTCGCCAAAGAACGAGTTCAGTTTCTTTCAACTATTGACCAATCGAAAAACATTGATTCATTGTTTAGACTATAAGAAAATCATAAAATAATAACCAGTCTATTCTTGTGTGTTGTTGGTGTAATAAACAACGTTTTACTACCCCATATAACAGTGTTTTATTGTTGTACGATAAAGCCTACCAGTCTCACAAAACTCTCCCCCTTTAAAGTAACCTATTTTGTGTGTTGTTGTAATAATTTGAGATTACTAGCTTGCGAACTTCAAATCCGAAATCCACACGCCCTAGTCGGAAGAATCTGCAAGATCAGACAGCAGGTAGGTACTCACACACAACACAACATAACAATAACGCATAGAAGTAGAGTTATAAATGTCGGCCAACGTGGGGCCCGACAAACGTACACCAAATTGAATTCACGTTCCGAACAAGAGTTATAAATGGCTTGCCCGGAACGTGGGGCAAGATCAAATTAAATTAAATTAATTAAAACCAATTTAAATTTAATTTTCACGTGTAAAACAAACTTTGCTGTTTTACTTTATAAAACAGCTGGCGTCCAACTAAACAATCCCCAAAGAGTTTTGTGACTGGTGTTCGTACAGCAGTAAAATTATTGTGTGTATTTGAAACTGTTCTGTGTATTTTAAATTGTTTATATTTGAAATTGTTGTGTATTTAAAATGGATATGGATAAAATACTTAAACAAATACAACAAATGAACGAAAATATGAACGCGAAATTTGAGAAAACAAATGCCGAATTAACCGCTAATATAAACGCGAAATTCGAACAAATAACAGCCGATGCTGACATAAATATCGCGGAATTAAAATCTAACATCGAGGCGCAAAGAGTTAGTCTAACCGAGAAATTAGATCAAAGTAACGCTGACATAAACGCCGAGATTAAGCAGAGTAATAAAGAAAGTAGTAAAGAATTAACTGCGAAAATAGACGAAAGCGTAAACGAGTTGGCCGCTAAAGTCACCGAAATCGCGGAAAGCAATGCAAAAATCGCGGAGAGTAATAAAGAGCTAACCGCGAGAGTCGCAGAGATCGGTGAAAGAGTAAATACGGTCGATACTAAAATCAATGAACGGTTTAAAGTTTTTGAGACCACTATGCAAAAATCGTTTATTGAACAGGTAACACGTATGGAGGGCCGGTTCAAAGATCACATAACCCGCTGCGAGAAACAGACCCTAGAGGTTTCCAAAAAGGTGGAATCCCTAGAGGTAAAGATTCACGCGGACGTGACCGAAACGCAACGACGAGTAGATAAATTAGACGCTTCAATTGTAGAGACGCGATCTAACATTGACTCTAATAAAGAGAGTGTTTTAAAAACGTTAAACGACGAGATTTTGAAAGTACGACAGGAGGTACGAAGGAGATCTGCTCCTAATATTTTGGTACAAGGTCCTGTCGACGAGAAAAATCGCGTGTATTTTACTGGGGAAAATAACGAAAACCCCATTGAATTTTTATTAGCGTGTGAGAGTGAAATGGCTAGAGTAGGTTCCCGACTAGAAGATCAAGACAAAATACAGTGGGTGGTCAACGCGATGCGCGATTCGGCGCGTAAGTGGTATAACATTGTACGCGATAGAGTGTCCACATACGCGGAGTTCAAACAAAAATTTGAAAGCCGGTACTGGAACTCGCATACCCAACGACTTCTGCGCAATGAACTGGAATATGGCCGATTTGATAAGAAAATGGGTATTACCGCCGAAAATTATATAATCCAGCAGGTCGAACGCGCGAAGCATTTAACCCCAGCATTTGCGGAGATTGACATAGTCACGAAGCTTGCCTACCATTTTAATCATAATATTAGAGTAGCTGTATTTACGCAGGGTATTCGCACGATAGACGAACTCCTCATTCTAGTGTCCCAAAGTGAGACGGTTTTTGATTTTGGTGGGTGGCGTTATAATCCCGATTTTCGCCGAAATAATGAAGGGCAGAATACGCGAGAACAATACTAGCAACCTGACCAGAGACCGAGTACTAGTTCTACTCCACCCCAAACATCGTCAATACCCCCAGATAAGACCTTTGAATACAAAGGCAAACAAAATATTGCTAGATCGAAAGGGCAATATAAGGGTAATGACGGGGCCCCGATTAGAGCTATGCAAACGGTTGAGATAGCTAGAACTGATACAATAGAGCAAGACAGCGATACTCCAAGTAATAAAGACCCCAACGAGAGGAGAAAGAATCGTAAGTTTCCAAAAAACTTGGAAACGGGCGCCTCCAGGGGGGAAGCGCCATAAATCATGCTAAAACGTATCGCAATAAAGTAGGTAAAAATAAGAAAAGTGATTTTTCTACAGAAATTTGTACGCCAGTTGACAAAGTATTTCAACCAGAAGGGAAGGAACCGTGGTTGGCCGTCAACACAATCCAACAATGGGCACCGACAATTGTACGTCCCGTGGAGCAGGAAAGTGACGACGACGTTCCCACACAGTCAGCGTGGGAAGACGTAGAAATCATATCCGGGGACGCGTACGAATTTGACGAGTACATAGCGGAATATTGTAGAGCCACCCATAAAAATGCCTATGATCTACTGGATGCACTTTAAATAATGTAATAGTATTATAATAATTAAATTTAAAATAAATAACTTGTGATTTATAATATTATTAATAATAATTGTAGATAACTTGTGTATTGATAATAATGTTTTTCTATCGCGGTAAATAATAGGCGTGTACAACTGAACTAAACGCACCGCAGGAAATAGTTACGTCACGCGATAACAACCTGCTGACCGACATTTGAAACTAGGTCAAGCAATTAGCCGCGCGACGGGCGATAACGGTTGTAAATACTGTCAGCAAATTCTTTTGTGCGTGTGCCACTGTTTACAAACAAAGATATTAGCCGTTCTAAAAACATTAATACACAAATGGTTGCAAATGTAATATTATTAATAAGAGTATGTAGAATTAAGGTGTATGTAATGAAATAATATTAACACACATGTATGTTTTTCTTTTGAATGAGTAGTACAATGTATAGGTAATAATTATAGTGATTACAGAATATGTGTGTAATGATTAAGAAAAAAAAAAAAAAAAAAACTGTAATTATTACATTCATTTTTTTTTAAAGCGGGTGTGGGAATATATAACAGCACCAAATATTAACTATTTGGGGTTATATGTTTACCGCATACTGAAAGCATATTTAAATAAAATGTACCAGTCAAAACTCCATTTGAATCTAGCGCATTGAAAATAATGCTGTGTAAAGCGACGCACACGTGGTCATTATGTAATCAGTTCGCTGTACAAGGAAGCGACCACACCCAAACTGTTAATTATTAATATCTCGGAAACTAATAAATAAAGGCGAAATCCAATATAGCCAAAATGTTTACCGAAATATTAATAATGACGTGTGCAAATTTTACGCGATATAATTAACAAATGAAAGAGTTAATTAAATTAATTGAATAACTTCTGTAAAAATAGAGTTACAGTAATGAGATTTTAGTATGTTATAAAGATAATAATTTCTGACAGATTGTATATTTTAGATTTCACACAACTTGGTTTGCAACCAAGTTATTGCAAAATTAAATAAGCACAGGATATCCGGAGCGGGAAATTGGTTCCACCGGATAATTATAATAAGAATATTAGATAATAATATCAATTCTCCGTCTGTGGGAACCTAACTTCATTCTCACGGACCAAGGGAATTCAAAATTTTATGTGGTAGGGAGAGTGTGCCAGCCAATGAAATCATTTCACGCGAGCCCCGGCCAGTGCGGTGTTTTCTGGTTGAAACCTCACTCTTCTGCCAGTACTCACGAAGTTAAGACGTAGTCCTTCGATCGTCTAGTAACCAAAGTGGTGAAGATCAACAAGAAGACTCTACGTGGTCAACACACACGCAATTACGAACACACTAAGTACAGATCATCTGTATAGCTCGTAATTGTTGCGTAAAGGCGAGATACTCTTCAGTACATCAACCAAGCTTATTGTGTACTACCAGTTAGTCATAAGCACGCAAGAGATCCACCAGACTTCAAGACCAGACTTCAAGAATACAGCAGAGAGGCCGTCTAAATCATTGGTGAGCAGCTGACGAGCAGAGCGACCACCCGAACGAAGCACACACACACACGCTGACGTGCAACGTGCGAATCGACGAGGGACAGGAACCAGTTCCAGCAGACCGCAGCAGACGTTAAAATATTCACAAACAGCAAGGAAGCAGAGTGTTGCCGAATTTTGAACTCCACGACCGAATCCAGCAGTTCTAAGCAGATTACTTTCTCTAACCAAGGACTCGAATCGACGAGGGACAAATCGGGACGACATCCTCTTCAGTAACAGGAAAGCAAAATCCACTTATTTATTTCTCAGATCAAATTTTCTATTTTTCAATTAAAACATTGTAATTCAAATAATTCAGGTGCCAAACAAAAAGCAAAGACTCTAGTAATTAAAAAGTAAATTCATTGTGATAATCTGTATAGCAGTTTAAGGCTTTAGTAAGTTATAGTTAAGAAATAGAAGTAGTATAAAAGCGCTATACAAATCTTAACTGACAATCTAATCTTAGATCATACTGCAGTAGATCAGAAGTAGAATCACTAGAAATGAAATAACGTGATCTAGACTGTCACGTCTAATTTATTTTAATTAATTATTCTAATTAATTTCAGAGTTTTATATTTTGTTTCATGAACATTTAGATTCAATTTAATTAAATAAATTTAATTAAATTCAAATCAATTAATAAAGTAAAATTTAAATTGTAATTAACTCGCCAAAGAACGAGTTCAGTTTCTTTCAACTATTGACCAATCGAAAAACATTGATTCATTGTTTAGACTATAAGAAAATCATAAAATAATAACCAGTCTATTCTTGTGTGTTGTTGGTGTAATAAACAACGTTTTATTACCCCATATAACAGTGTTTTATTGTTGTACGATAAAGCCTACCAGTCTCACAAAACTCTCCCCCTTTAAAGTAACCTATTTTGTGTGTTGTTGTAATAATTTGAGATTACTAGCTTGCGAACTTCAAATCCAAAATCCACACGCCCTAGTCGGAAGAATCTGCAAGATCAGACAGCAGGTAGGTACTCACACACAACACAACATAACAATAACGCATAGAAGTAGAGTTATAAATGTCGGCCAACGTGGGGCCCGACAAACGTACACCAAATTGAATTCACGTTCCGAACAAGAGTTATAAATGGCTTGCCCGGAACGTGGGGCAAGATCAAATTAAATTAAATTAATTAAAACCAATTTAAATTTAATTTTCACGTGTAAAACAAACTTTGCTGTTTTACTTTATAAAACAGCTGGCGTCCAACTAAACAATCCCCAAAGAGTTTTGTGACTGGTGTTCGTACAGCAGTAAAATTATTGTGTGTATTTGAAACTGTTCTGTGTATTTTAAATTGTTTATATTTGAAATTGTTGTGTATTTAAAATGGATATGGATAAAATACTTAAACAAATACAACAAATGAACGAAAATATGAACGCGAAATTTGAGAAAACAAATGCCGAATTAACCGCTAATATAAACGCGAAATTCGAACAAATAACAGCCGATGCTGACATAAATATCGCGGAATTAAAATCTAACATCGAGGCGCAAAGAGTTAGTCTAACCGAGAAATTAGATCAAAGTAACGCTGACATAAACGCCGAGATTAAGCAGAGTAATAAAGAAAGTAGTAAAGAATTAACTGCGAAAATAGACGAAAGCGTAAACGAGTTGGCCGCTAAAGTCACCGAAATCGCGGAAAGCAATGCAAAAATCGCGGAGAGTAATAAAGAGCTAACCGCGAGAGTCGCAGAGATCGGTGAAAGAGTAAATACGGTCGATACTAAAATCAATGAACGGTTTAAAGTTTTTGAGACCACTATGCAAAAATCGTTTATTGAACAGGTAACACGTATGGAGGGCCGGTTCAAAGATCACATAACCCGCTGCGAGAAACAGACCCTAGAGGTTTCCAAAAAGGTGGAATCCCTAGAGGTAAAGATTCACGCGGACGTGACCGAAACGCAACGACGAGTAGATAAATTAGACGCTTCAATTGTAGAGACGCGATCTAACATTGACTCTAATAAAGATAGTGTTTTAAAAACGTTAAACGACGAGATTTTGAAAGTACGACAGGAGGTACGAAGGAGATCTGCTCCTAATATTTTGGTACAAGGTCCTGTCGACGAGAAAAATCGCGTGTATTTTACTGGGGAAAATAACGAAAACCCCATTGAATTTTTATTAGCGTGTGAGAGTGAAATGGCTAGAGTAGGTTCCCGACTAGAAGATCAAGACAAAATACAGTGGGTGGTCAACGCGATGCGCGATTCGGCGCGTAAGTGGTATAACATTGTACGCGATAGAGTGTCCACATACGCGGAGTTCAAACAAAAATTTGAAAGCCGGTACTGGAACTCGCATACCCAACGACTTCTGCGCAATGAACTGGAATATGGCCGATTTGATAAGAAAATGGGTATTACCGCCGAAAATTATATAATCCAGCAGGTCGAACGCGCGAAGCATTTAACCCCAGCATTTGCGGAGATTGACATAGTCACGAAGCTTGCCTACCATTTTAATCATAATATTAGAGTAGCTGTATTTACGCAGGGTATTCGCACGATAGACGAACTCCTCATTCTAGTGTCCCAAAGTGAGACGGTTTTTTGATTTTGGTGGGTGGCGTTATAATCCCGATTTTCGCCGAAATAATGAAGGGCAGAATACGCGAGAACAATACCAGCAACCTGACCAGAGACCGAGTACTAGTTCTACTCCACCCCAAACATCGTCAATACCCCCAGATAAGACCTTTGAATACAAAGGCAAACAAAATATTGCTAGATCGAAAGGGCAATATAAGGGTAATGACGGGGCCCCGATTAGAGCTATGCAAACGGTTGAGATAGCTAGAACTGATACAATAGAGCAAGACAGCGATACTCCAAGTAATAAAGACCCCAACGAGAGGAGAAAGAATCGTAAGTTTCCAAAAAACTTGGAAACGGGCGCCTCCAGGGGGGAAGCGCCATAAATCATGCTAAAACGTATCGCAATAAAGTAGGTAAAAATAAGAAAAGTGATTTTTCTACAGAAATTTGTACGCCAGTTGACAAAGTATTTCAACCAGAAGGGAAGGAACCGTGGTTGGCCGTCAACACAATCCAACAATGGGCACCGACAATTGTACGTCCCGTGGAGCAGGAAAGTGACGACGACGTTCCCACACAGTCAGCGTGGGAAGACGTAGAAATCATATCCGGGGACGCGTACGAATTTGACGAGTACATAGCGGAATATTGTAGAGCCACCCATAAAAATGCCTATGATCTACTGGATGCACTTTAAATAATGTAATAGTATTATAATAATTAAATTTAAAATAAATAACTTGTGATTTATAATATTATTAATAATAATTGTAGATAACTTGTGTATTGATAATAATGTTTTTCTATCGCGGTAAATAATAGGCGTGTACAACTGAACTAAACGCACCGCAGGAAATAGTTACGTCACGCGATAACAACCTGCTGACCGACATTTGAAACTAGGTCAAGCAATTAGCCGCGCGACGGGCGATAACGGTTGTAAATACTGTCAGCAAATTCTTTTGTGCGTGTGCCACTGTTTACAAACAAAGATATTAGCCGTTCTAAAAACATTAATACACAAATGGTTGCAAATGTAATATTATTAATAAGAGTATGTAGAATTAAGGTGTATGTAATGAAATAATATTAACACACATGTATGTTTTTCTTTTGAATGAGTAGTACAATGTATAGGTAATAATTATAGTGATTACAGAATATGTGTGTAATGATTAAGAAAAAAAATAAATAAAAATAACTGTAATTATTACATTCATTTTTTTTTAAAGCGGGTGTGGGAATATATAACAGCACCAAATATTAACTATTTGGGGTTATATGTTTACCGCATACTGAAAGCATATTTAAATAAAATGTACCAGTCAAAACTCCATTTGAATCTAGCGCATTGAAAATAATGCTGTGTAAAGCGACGCACACGTGGTCATTATGTAATCAGTTCGCTGTACAAGGAAGCGACCACACCCAAACTGTTAATTATTAATATCTCGGAAACTAATAAATAAAGGCGAAATCCAATATAGCCAAAATGTTTACCGAAATATTAATAATGACGTGTGCAAATTTTACGCGATATAATTAACAAATGAAAGAGTTAATTAAATTAATTGAATAACTTCTGTAAAAATAGAGTTACAGTAATGAGATTTTAGTATGTTATAAAGATAATAATTTCTGACAGATTGTATATTTTAGATTTCACACAACTTGGTTTGCAACCAAGTTATTGCAAAATTAAATAAGCACAGGATATCCGGAGCGGGAAATTGGTTCCACCGGATAATTATAATAAGAATATTAGATAATAATATCAATTCTCCGTCTGTGGGAACCTAACTTCATTCTCACGGACCAAGGGAATTCAAAATTTTATGTGGTAGGGAGAGTGTGCCAGCCAATGAAATCATTTCACGCGAGCCCCGGCCAGTGCGGTGTTTTCTGGTTGAAACCTCACTCTTCTGCCAGTACTCACGAAGTTAAGACGTAGTCCTTCGATCGTCTAGTAACCAAAGTGGTGAAGATCAACAAGAAGACTCTACGTGGTCAACACACACGCAATTACGAACACACTAAGTACAGATCATCTGTATAGCTCGTAATTGTTGCGTAAAGGCGAGATACTCTTCAGTACATCAACCAAGCTTATTGTGTACTACCAGTTAGTCATAAGCACGCAAGAGATCCATTAACCATCCACCCTACTCACCAGATTTGGCTCCGGCTGACTTCTGTCTGTTCCCTAAGCTGAAGGTGGCACTGAAGGGGCAGCGTTTTGATAATGTAGAGACAATTCAGAAGAATGTGACAGCTGTTTTAAACACGATTTCGGAGGAGAACTATGCGCATGTCTTTCAACGATTGTATGAGCGATCTAAAATCTGTATAGAGAGGGAAGGGATGTATGTTGAATAATAAAAAATAAAATTTCATTTATCTGAAAAGTTGTGTCCTTAATAGCGTTAGTCCCGGAACTTTTTGAATGCAGTATGTATGTTGCATTTCTAGAGTTTTGTTTTGCGTACGATATGACGTCAAATCTGGTGTTTCATTGCAACCGCAATTATAATCGCTTTCAATAAAATTTTATAAGAGGTCTTGTCAAAAATTATAGTTCCTTCCTCCTGTCACAAACAATAATTATGACCACCCATACACAATGATGTAATAAGCATTTTGCAATATCCACATATTGTATCATACTGCTATTCAAATAAGAGTGACTAATCGTTATAGTTTAGTCTCAAGCTGACAGAATCGCACTACATGACTGCACCTGAATAAACAGATACTGTAATGTCTAGCCTACACCAGGTCATAATAATAATAATACATTAATATTGTCTCTCCGGTTCTTTACGGATAGTTTACATCTGCTTGTTTTTTAACACACACACACACACACACACACACACACACACACACACATATTTCGCGTACGAGGCTGTTATTACTGTTACTTCTTGTGCTTATTAAGTGGTCTAGAAATATGAAATAAAGAATGGTGAGTTTTATTGTTTGTTCTCAACTGGCCACATGTTATAGTACACTTCCACTATTATCTCACTAACGTTTGGTGTTATAATTCACCACACAGTACACTATTATTAAATGTTTTTCAAAAAATGTATCACTCAAACTTTACAGTTGTATTAATAATTTACAAGGCACGAACAACACCATCAGAACTAAACGCATATGTGTTAAAATCACACTCGCACTTCTAATCACTACAACACTCGCTGTGAACTGATTACTACTAAAAGCCAGCTGCTGCTTACAAAAATCACTTCACCTTCAAAAGTAGGTTCATTGCACAAAGGTAGACAAAATTTTCCAAAAATATATATCAACTATACCATAACGAAGACGAAGGCCAGTACACTGTTGGAGAGACAAACGCAGAGGAAAATGAAAACACATTTTCAGTTTAGAACAACTTCGACAAAAATAAAACCTAATACATAACATGTAGAAAGAATGATGGATTTTTTCAATAGATTTTACACACTTAACATTTTGTATTAGGAACTAGATCCTCTCTGTATTTTTTCTGTAAGTAACTGATGGCTTGTTTCACTATAACTGTTTTCCATATTTTTTTTTTAATGTTTTGTAGCTCAGTAGTTTTCTGTATAAGCTACGGGAAAATTCATAGCAGATGGCAGGTAGGTGTATGTATCACATGTAATAAAATATAAAGATGATATTTCAGCTTTAAAAAAAAACAGTCATGTGATGTTATTATGTAATGTGATGTTTGACCTATACACCCAAGACAAATAAGTTAAAATCCATAGAGAACTAAGAATATTGATTTTCATATAATTTAATGCTATCTTGTGTTTTGCATATGGTTTTACTGTGGTTTAACTGTTAAGACCTGTAGAGATTTTTTTTAAGAAAATGCACACAGTAAAACCCCTATAGAGCTCCTTAACAGACCATAAAAACGAGCTTTATATGGTGGTCAAATTTCTACGGATGGGGGGGGCCACATTCTTAACAAGGATTGACACCAAGCATCTTTCTTCACAGTGTCAAGTGGAAAGGGGACTTTCAGCTCCTTTGACATTAAGTGATCAGAATATTTTAGGAATGTGACAACAGTAAGCCAATGCCACCTAGATCCACTTCTGTTGCTGAAGGTCAGAGTGGCACTGGTTCACAGCAGAAAGAATACCCTATTATGACAAATTATTTTCGACGGCTACCTGCTATAGGAACCCTTTAAATTAAACATGAAAGCTACTTTCAAATGAGCATGATACTTTAACCCAAGCAAATTAGGTACCAGTATCAGTTGTTTTAACCAATTTGCAATTAACATTTTTTGACAGTCTAAAATAATCCAGACAGCAAGAACACAGTATATGTTATTAAATTATTCTTTAAATTTATTGGGTTTCTAGAACTGTTATTTTTCCATATGCATTGTTTTGATTTTCAATCCCTGTCTTTGAGGTTTTACTGTATTTTCTAAAACCTTTCAGAAAACCGCTGTATTCTCATTCTCAGAACAGTAACCTATGTGTTATTAGTAAAAATCATTAGTAAAAGTTGTGGTTAATTATGCAATAATTATGTATTAAATACTAGTCTACCGACTAATTAATACAGTACCATTTTTTTATACAGAATCAGGCAAATTAAATTAACCTGTTTGAATCTGAGAGCCTGATGAAATCAAACAAAGCAAATTTTATACAACAGGTATGTGTAAGACAAAATTTCAAAGACAACCAGATCAACTAATAGTGTGTGTGTGCGCGTGTCTGTCCGTATGGGGGGGGGGTGAGACAGTTTGTTTTACATCAGCAAAATAATTACATTTCTTACATACAGTTTTACTTAAAAAGATAAGCATAATTATAATATTCCAAAAACCTAATTAATACAATATTACAATTTTAATTATTGATTGTATAATAATCCGTTAATTATGTTTATAAATAATTGTAGGAGTATTCATCAGATGTATACTGGAATTGGTACAGGTAGCCAGGGTTGCCCATCCCCCAAGGCCTAATGCGCAAATCCCCCCAAAAGTCTCAGCACCCCCCACCCCAATTGAAAAGTGCCCGCCGGTCTACAAGCTTAGCACACGGTCACGCACACATTTTTACTTTCACGATTTATTATTCACGTACCCTCTGACTCATTGACAGGATGTTGCTGCAGGCTGCCATGGTCAGTTTTCCAAATTCCAAAACAAAATTTACTACTAGTTGTACTGGTAGAGACATTTATGACGCCAGTTCGTTAAAACAATCATAAAGATATGCAATTGCTTTAGTTTTTTACTAATAGCTTACTTTGTTGCACAAACATGGTAAAAATTTCCATCAATATTGGATTTAAAATGTTATTCTTGAAAAAATCCCCCCCAAAAATTCTGAAAGTTATTATTACTGTACTGGAACTGAACACATTTGTCCATAAATTAGAGAATTATAACAGAATTACAAATATTAAAAACACAAAATTGTGTTAAATCAATCAGTCATGTAACAGTGGTTATTATTTGTTATTTATATTGTTGTAAAATAATATTTAATGACTATATGGTCTATAGAGAATAGTATTTTGTATTGTAAAATTATGTAGACGTCGACATTTACACTCTTCCCCCTCTCACTCTCATGCTTTCTCACTCGCTCTCTCCTTTACTGTCTACCACTCCCTCTCACTCGCTGTCTCACGCAGTCTAAAACACATACATAAATCTCTCTCTCTCTCTCTCTCTCTCTCTCTCTCTCTCTCTCTCTCTCTCTCTCTCTCTCTCTCACACACACACACACACACACACACACACACACACACACACAGCAAGATACACAGGCTCGCGCGCACACACACAGACAGACGCACAAATACATATACGAGTACACTTACACACACCCGCACAGATTTCGTAATCTCCACAACACGCTCTCTCACACTCCCCCAGTCTCATTCTCTCTCTCTTTCTCTAAATTAAGGGTTTTATTATTATTTGTATTTAGTATTTTTAATATTATTTAACAATTATACATTACTCTTAACTACAGGAATCACAGTTTCATTCACAAATTACAAGTGTGTGTGTGTGTGTGTGTGTGTGTGTGTGTGTGTGTGTGTGTGTGAGAGAGAGAGAGAGAGAGAGAGAGAGAGCGTGCACCTGTCAATGAGAAGTAAAATAACTTATTTCCAAGAAGTCTTAAAAGTAATTAAGTATTTCAGGTCTACTGCTGTTTTTTAAAGGGACCTGATGCATATTGTCTTATACATTTTTCAGAAGCCTGCAACTTTCACTTTGAAATTTTTTATTATGCAGTAATAGTGCCTTTGCACGTGCATCTTTAGCGAATAATCGTCTTTATTAAATCATGATTGCTCATTCGGTTGGGACGAACAAAGTTGATTAAATACAGCTGTAATTAAGAAAATGAAAATACGATTGTGAGACAGAAAGCTGAGCTGTAATGTTTATTTGGGGGTAAAGTAGTGAGATATTTTAGCGAAAATACAAAATCTATATCCATATCCTCTGAATTTTGTATGTGTAGTAATTTGACAGAATTAATATGTCTCAACATTCATTTCAAATTTTGAAGCGCTTTCAAGAAGTTTGTAAACTATGTTAACAAAAACTATATTTTGTTATCAGTTATATATTATATTTATGAATATGGTTAAATACAGAGATCTACGGAAATATACACACAATGAAAAGCTATGACTAAACTATTTGTCATTTAGGTATTATGGTTACAAATTTAACTAAAATACTAACTAGTAGTTCAGAACTTTTAATACTTATTTTATGATTGTCTGATCTACGGTTATGTTACTAATAACTTGTTAGTAAAATAGCAGAGTAGTTAGGTTTTTAAAATTTTTATGATAATATAAGAATTGTCTCATATTGGAATTTAACTAACTTAATAATAAATGTAATATCTTCAAATATATACACAGCAAGTTTATTTTCAGCTGACGCAAGTTTCACAGAAATTATTCTGTTTCTTCAGAGGTTTGTTTGAATTGTCATTGAATGTTCAATTGTAAGCGAAACATTCAATTGCCATACAAACAAACCTCTGAAGATACAGAATAATTTCTGTTAAACGTGTGTCAGGTAAAAATAAACCTACTTTATTTTTATTTATAATAGTGTATTTATTTGAAGATATTATATGGAAGACCTCAGGAAACTCACCGAGTTACTTACAAAATATTATTAATAAATGTATTCCGTTCTGGTAGTTCTGGTCGCTTACAAGTGCTATGATAATGTCTTAGTGGTATGACTTGTACAAATGTTTATAGGACCGCTAGCGAATTATATTACTACTACAGAGTTAGCAAACAGCGGATAGTCAGATATGCAGCCAGGTGTCTAATAAAGCATAGATAAGATCGGCGCTTAGAGCACGCTACCCACGAAATACGTGTTTTGATTTTTTGTAGAATTTCTATTGCTAATTGTAAGAAATACAGTCAACATAATGTAGAGTACAAGGAGTGATGCTTACGCGTGATTTTACATACTGTGAATTACGACAGATAATAGTTGCTTTGATGCCTGTCATTCTTTTAAACGAGAGAGTAATAAGTGGTATTGATCCGCTTTTACTATTAATCTCTGTACTATCATTGAGAGCCGTCGCTCTAATTTATGCAAACTGGCAACTCGAAATCAAAGTGGCGGCCATACTAGTGCTCGCAAATAAAGACTGCATTGCATTGCATTGTGGATGCGGGGTGTCTTTGCACCCGTGGCTTATTTGCAGCATCTGGAGCGTGTCCAATGGCTGCCAGAAGTGAACATAGTGCTGGTACATTTTCGACTGGTAACCTAAAACTGGAAAGGGAAACCGCCAACCAGTTAACTGTGAAGGCGGGGGAGTATAAATTTTATTTTGATTTGTGCACTGCCGCTGGTACCGATTCGAGCAACAGATGTTGCCCGTTTCAAGTCCAGTCAGCAGACGCCCTGAGGGCGTCGGTCGCTCCCCTCGAGGCGGAGAGCCTCCGTGCCAATGATTGATGACAGCGACAAGCAGCCGACTCAGCGTGCTAGGAAGTGGTCAGGAAGGAGAGAAGGACAGTTTAAGTGAAAAAAACTCTGGTCTAGGACTGATGATTACATTTTTAGTTTAACTGAAATAGGATGGCGTTATGGCGGGTCATCAAGAAGCGCCGAGTGCGCTTGACCCGAATGGGCGGTGGTGGTTCTGATGCACTGATGGTTCGTAGGTATGGGAAGATGGAGGTCGAGGCTTTAGTAAACAGAGTTAGAACCAGCGACCGGACAGAGGCAGACAAGGTAGGAACACGGAGACCCCTTCGAAACACGTCGTTCCTTACAAACCAAGGGGACCCCGTCAAGGATCGGAGGGTTCGGGACTGGAACGCTTCCAGCCTACACCTGTTGGTGGTGGATAAAAGAGACCACCAAGCGGGAGCCGCATAGGTCAGTACAGACCTGAGAAAAAGCAGATAGATGGTAAACTTCGTGCGCATGGCCAGGCGGCTGCGACACGAGAGGAAATGAGATAATTTGGCTCGGACGCCGCGAGCCTTGGCAAGGGTTTCTGTCACGTGAGCGTTGAAGCAAAGTCGACGATCTAGCCGAACGCCTAAATATTTCACCGATTCTTTGTAGGCGATGGGCCTCCCTTCCAGGGAGAGGGACTGGCATCGGGAGATGGACTTACGGGTGAAGCAGATCGCATCGGATTTCTCCGTGTTGATCGTCACCCGCCATTTCCGTAGCCAGTCCGGAAGCTGGTTCAACTGACGTTGGAGCTTTGTACTCGCAAATCGCGGGGACAGGGACCTGCAGTGATACATAGCGTCGTCAGCGAACAAAGACAACGTGACTCCGAGCAATACAGGCAGGTCGTTCGTGTACACAAGGTACACAACGGGGCCGAGGACAGATCCCTGTGGTACGCCGGCGGCGACGGGTCGAACTGTAGAACAGGACCCGTCGACGCTCACCCTGAAGGTTCGGTCGCTGAGATACGACCGGAGGAAAAACACTATGGACGATGGTAGAGGGGAATTGGCAAGTTTGAAAAGAAGACCTTCGTGCCAGACTTTATCGAAGGTGGAATTTATCACGTCCAACAGTACGGCGGCCGTAGCCGCTCGCCTGTTGGTGGCGTCTGACAAGTGCTTAACAACGCGGACCAATTGAAGCGTGGTCGAGTGCTCTCTGCGAAACCCGAACTGTTCGCTGCGGATGAAACCTAGCAGCGGCGAGATGCGAGCCAGCAGGAGACGCTCGAACACCTTCGAGATGACTGGTAAGAGAGAGATTGGGCGATAGCTTTCAGGAAGCATTCGCGGCTTGCAAGTCTTCGGAATCATTACGATATTGGCTGTTTTCCACAGGCGGGTAAAGTACTGTTGCCGGAGACAGTAGTTAAACAGCTCAAGAACGAGGTCAACGCCTGAGGCCGGTAGATTTTGTAGAGCAGCGGCCCCGATCCGGTCAGGACCGGGGGCGCGTCGGCGATTTAGTCGGCAGATAGATGAAACTAGTTCACCCCTGTCGAACGGGAGGGCTGGGACATCGGGAGGGCGAGAAAAATGTCCAGATAAGAAGTCACGGACTGCTGCCGAGTGGACAGGGTCCGAGACGCCTTGGTGAACAGTAAATTGTACCTCCATGCAGTCGGCGAAGACCTCAGCCTTGCCTTCTGACGAAGATACAACCCCGTTCAGAGTTTCAAGCGGGTTGCGAGTTCTATTCTCGCGGGTCAGTCTACTCGCCGCTCTCCAGACGGAGGCGTGCTCGACTTCAAGAGACTCAAGATATGAGTCCCATCGATCAGACGTAAAGAGACTGGGCCTGAAAGCGGCTTTTGACGCCGGGGTCACGGGTCCTTTGCCATCTGCGGCGGAGCTTGCGCCGTAACCAGATGGTGTGGAGAGCTTCCGGTGGTAGGGCCGAGCGTGGATGGTTCACCTCGAGAGCATAGGTGTGTCGATCCATGACACCTTGGACCAACTCCTGAAGATGAGTGGCTCGGAGATCCAAATCGTCACAAGTGACGATCGGGTCCGCGGGGAGCGATGGAAACCGCCGTGAGAACTCGTCATGGTAGGAGCGCCAGTTGACTCTCCTAACAATCTGAGCGGGAGGTCGGGATGACGCCGACATCTCACGGGCAGTTATAAAAAGGGGATTGTGATCGGATGAGAGATCCGACACTGACGAGACCTGGATGTGATGGGTCAAGTCCTTGGCTATGACAATGTCAAGGACGTCCGGTTGATGACCGGAAAAGGGGAAGTGAGTAGGGTCTTCTGGGCCGACGACTTGAAGTACCGGGTCGTCGGAGACGAACTGATACAGAGATTTTCCGTAGGCGTTGGCTAATTTGCTGTTCCAAGAGGGATGCTTGGCATTTAAGTCGCCGGCTATAATGGTTGGTAGGGGATGATCGAGGAGAGCGTCCCACTCCTCGGGCGGTGGAGGTATCCGCAGGCTGGGCCGGAGATACGCCGCAACAACGCGCAACTCCGATCCGCCTGCGTCTATCGCCACCGCACAACCTTCAACAAGAGATGTATCGAAAGGGGATAGTGTCCTGTGGGATAATCCGCCTGTGGACTAAGACAGCTGTCCCCTCCGAGGGGCGACAGCCAGGCCGCTGGGGACGATCCTGACGAAAACAGATGTAAGATGGCAGGTTGAAGGTATGGTAGCGAGCCAGATGAGTCTGGCAAAGGAGGACGACCCCCCTCACCACCGTTGCAAGCGCATACTGTATAACGCTCAATGACTATTGTTACTGTAAGCTGTTACTACTGCGTGACTTTGAAACTTATTACGGTTCTATCATTTTTTTTTAGTACATGTCATTTATCGCACATTAGGTCGTCAATTGTTTTGTTCCGGTCTGTCTGATTTCATGGGTTTGACTACTGTAGAATGCCGAATAGAAAGAAAGTTGTTTTGTCACTTAAAAATAAACTGGAAATTGTAAAGTGGTTAAAAAATAGTGAATCCAGTCGTGTTTTAGTTGATCGATATGACGTAGGGACCCCCACCATTTCAAATGTAACGAAAAATTCCGATTAGTTGATGCAATTTTGACAGTAAGGATGTAAGTGTACATCGAAAAATTATGGAAAAAACAAAATATGAGGCTGTGTTTTTACACGGTTCCTATACAAACGAGCAAGCGGTGAAGTAGTATCTGACCCTCTATTATTCAAAAAAACTGTGGATTTTAACCAAAAACTTGGCGGAGACTCTTCTTTTATAGCAAGTGCTGGGTGGTTAGGCAAGTTTACTAAATGATACGGGGTTCGTGAGCTCGAAAGTCTCTTCTACTTCTTCTTCACGCCTTACACTGTTTAGCCTGTTCCGGCTCCAAACTGGTCGGACCATCTCTTTTTGGGTCTTCCCAGGCTTCTCTTCCCTATAGGCTGATACAATAAGGCTATTTTGGGGATTCTGTCACTGGCCATTCTGCTAATGTGTTGTTTCCAACTTTCTCGATACTTATTGATAATTTCGTTTACTTCTTCACTTTCAGTTCCTCTCTTATCTGATTGTTTCTTTTCATATCTAATTTTGTGTATCTATGGAACGCAAAAATTTCATTTCTGTAGCCTGAATTCTTGATATTCTTCCAGCAGAAATTGTCCTCGTTTCTGAGCCATAAGTAAGGGTAGAAAGTGCCATGGCTTTGTATAATTTTATTATGGACTCTTTCCTTGCGTTGTCTTTTAGAGCACGTCGCAGAATTCCTTTTATCTGGTTAAATTTACACTGTTAAGACAAATTCTAACAATTCCGTCCAAAAACAAGTTGAAGAAAATCAATTCTGTTCTGCTCCGTTCTGTTGTTAATGAATTTTAAGTAGGCTTCCTTCTTCTCTTTCACTAAAAAATATATTTTCCTATTAATATATTCTTTGTATAGGCCTACGAGAGGTTACAGCGTAAACAGTTAAATTCTGAGACTTGTTCTACAATTTTACTATCCAAAACAATTTTTGATCTAACCGACTATGTTCCTTTAAAGACATACATTTTTTTGTCAAATATTTCCACATTAAATTCTTTCGCGGTATTATTTAACGAGTGGAGCATCCTTTGCAGGTCATCTTCATTTGTGGCCAATAAAATCTGATCATCTGCAAACATCAGTCTTAAGCATTTTGCCCGCAACTATGATTCCTCCATTTACACTGTTAAGACAAACTAACAATTCAGTCCAAAAACAAGTTGAAGAGAATCAATTCTGTTCTGCTCCGTTCTATTGTTAATGAATTTTAAGTAGGCTTCCTTCGTCTCTTTCACTAATGTTTATAATTCAGGATCCCATGTCTTAGACCACGCTTAGGATTTGATATTTTCTTTGCTCCCAATACTTCTCTTGCGGGTTTTTGTACTACACCTTTTATACATTTCCACTCAGTCTCAATTTCAGGATTGTGGTATATTTATATTCTTCTTTGATACAAATCTTTTATGGAGACCTCTTTCCGGTTATCCTGCAATAACGAGGAAGTCATTTTTATTTACCTTATCAATTACTCTTTGCAGTTGTTGGTAGAATTCATCAGATTCTTTTGCCTTCCTTCCTCCGGTGCATAAACTCCCACCACTGTTAGACTCACTCTTTCCACTCTTAATTTTACTGAAATTATTCTTTGGCTTATCTATTCATAGCATCTTATAGTCCTTTTAAATTCTTCATTTATTAAGTGGCCACTCCTGCTTGAGCTCCTCGCATATTTATGTTGACACCAGTATGTAACATTGTATAGTATTTTAAGTTTGTACTTCCTTTCTGTTTTTCTTTTTGGTTTCTGTTAACACTGATACATCCACTTTCCTTTCTTTTAGTTCTGTTTTCAATTCGTCTGTTTTATATTGTATATCTCTTACGTTCCAGGCAGGATTTTTTATTTTCTTAAAGGAAATAATTTTAAATAATTTTTAAATTAATTTTCCTAATGCCTTCTTCTTGTCCTTCTTCTTTGCCTGGTCATTATCCGTAATATCCGTCCGGCTATTAATTCCCCTTTGGAGCTTGCGAGTAATATAAGTGTCCCTTGGATATACTACCAGCATTTCGCAAGGCAAGCTGAGAGCGGGGCTGCCTAGCCAAGCCGAAAAAATAACCGCAGATGTTGCAAGTACGACTTCATTTGTCAACAAATTCGCAGAAATTTTTAAAGACGGCAAGTACGATTTAGACGTTCTGTACAACGCGGGCGAAGCGGGTCTTTTTCTGAAAATCCTATCATCTAAAACATTGGAATCTAAACGTGAACATTAGGGCCCAGGGTATAGCCTAAAGTAAGTAAGGACCGGGTCATTCTGATGGTTTGTGCTATTGCCCAAGGAACACACAAAATCCCAAATGTTCCTAATGGGTAATTAAAAAAACCTCGATGTTTTAAAAATGCAAAAATCTTTTTAATTTACAAAATTCAGAGAAAGGAGTGGATGAACACCGAAGTGTTTGTCGACTGGTGTGACAACACCTTAATACCCCAAGTGAAGAATTTCGCAAAAATGTCGGCAAAGAAAATGGAAAAGTGCTGTTGGTGATAGATAATGCACTGGCACATCCTTCCACGGAAATGTTGGAGCAAGAAAATGATTTATTCACTATTGAATTCTGGCACCACCACTGGCTCCACTCAGCCGATTGATCAAAGCGTTATTGCAGCTTTAAAGAAAGTTTACAGAAAGCAACATTTTACGTCGGCTGCTCTGCTGAAAACGATCATGTTGATAGTGTTTTGTCTTTTTTTTCTTTAAATTAATTTGTAAGATTGTTGCTACATGATCGTGGACGCGATGTATTCAACTGAGACTTGCAATTTACAACGAGAATGGAATAAATCGATAAAGGAGGAAAACAAATACGAAGAAAAACAAAAGGACAACGCTGCAACACAAGAAGAGGAAGCAGGAAATGATATAGTAATAAGTAAAATTTCAGAGTCGCTGGTCGCTTCAAAAGTCAACTACTCAATCAATAAGTGTGATAATAATGATATCGTGAACTGGTTTGAATAGTGTGCCAACGATGGCGGTTTTCAAATGATGGCGGACGAAGATACCCTTCAGGCAATATTTAACGTGAACAACGAAAAAACTGAGGATGAAGAGGAAGAACCTGAAAATTCTGGAGCATCTCATGCGAAAGCCTTTGAAACCCTTTGAAACCCTTAAGGTAGGATGTAAATGGTTTGAAAAGCGAAAGGAATCCAACGGCATCCAATTGTTGGAGATCAAAGAAATTCGCGATTTAGCGGAGGTAGTAAGAATTGTTTGCGCCAAAAGACAATTAACTTTTTCACGAGTCAAAATGTATATTGATACTGCCGCCACCGTTACTTACAAACTTTAAACCCAAAAATCGTTATAGTTATTATTTTATATTATTACCATAAAACATCTGTATTATTTTAATATGGTTTCCTTAAGAATACAAACAGCCTTCGAATAAATTAGTAGTACGAACACGTCAGCCTATCGACACGTTTGGTTTTTAAATTTATTTTATTTTTGCAAATTGTTTACAAAATAAACATTTGGCAAAATTGGTGACAATATATATATGACATGTAGAGAGTTGTCCAGTGATCACTCCTCCTTAAGCACTAATATTACATAAATCTAGCCGCAATGTCCACTTGTTTGTGGCGTTTGAGTCTTCTTTTGTTGGTGCCTGCATCTTCCACGAGTTTTTGAGCTAGTTCGTTGGGTTGCGCTGCTAGTCTCTTACTGTACTGAACGAAGAATCGTTTGATTTCATGTCGGACAGAAGTCACTTGGAGGTCGTTCTCGATGACGACATTATTCAGTACGTACCTACCAAGGAGCGTTGACCATAGCTCGGAGCATCACATTCTGGAATCGTTGTAAAATCTCGATATTTGAAGTACTCGCTGTCCCCCCACCCACAGCTGGATGCCATGTCCAGATTGGCTTAAGTATGGCTTTGTAGATAAGGAGTTTGCTTTCCAGAGTTACAGGGGATCTCTTTCCGAGTAGCCAATACATTTGCCTGTACTGTAGTCTGAGCTGTTTGTTTTTGGTAATTATGTGCTTTCGCCAGGTAAGGCGGCGGTCCAGATATATACCGATGTAATTTACATCTTCCTTTTGCGGTAGTTGGCAGTTATTGAGTGTTACCGGCGGGCAGCTGTCATGTCTCATAGTGAAAGTAATGTGTGATGATTTAGTTCCGTTCGCCTTTAGCCGCCACTTCTTTAACCATTGAGTTCAGACATTGCATGAGTTCAGACGTTAGCTTTGTATATGTTTCAGCCAAAACAGTAGTACTTTTTGTAAAAATTCACTGCTGTGTCATTAAAACATTAAGAATGTTGTTGGCGGGAATTTGATTAATGAGAAATCTTATCTCTGTGCTGGAGATCTGTTGCTGAATATTGGTAGACACAGCACATTATCACTACACATTCTTATAAACAAATGCCCGTTTCGAATTACGTAGTACATGTTCTCTTGCGATTGCACGCAGTTGGGTAGCGTCCTCAGAGCGCCGATGCTGATAAGCCCGTGTTCTGTGCGCCGAGCTTATCTATGCATCATTAGACACATGGCTTCATATCTGTATATCTGCTGTTCGCCAACTTCGTAGCAAACACTAGCGGTCCAATGAAAATTTGTACAAGTCATTACTAGAACCATTATCACAGCACTAGTAAGGTCCCAGAACAAAATACATTTATTATTAAGTTAGTTACATTCCAATATTAGACAATTTTTCATATTATCTAAACTATTACGAAAACCCAACTATTCTACCATTTTATTAGTAACATAACTGTAGAGCAGGCAATCATAAAACAAGTACTAAAATTTTTGGACTACTGCGTCAGTTTTTTTAGTTAAGTGTGTAACCATAATACCTAAATGACAAATAATTTAGTCATAGCTTTCCAGTGTATGTATGTTTCCATCGATCTCTGTATCTAACATTATTCGCAAATATACATAAATGATAACAAAATATAAAGCTTTTTTGAAACATAGTTTACAAACTATTTGAAAGCGATCCAAAATTTGCAATGAGTGTTGAGACACATTATTTCTGTCACATTACAAAATACAGAAACTAAAGATACAGATTTTGTATTTTCAATAAATTCCTCGTAACTTCACCCCCAAATAAACTATAACAATTTTATAAAAATGTTCAGTTTTATTTTATGCCTTTGATGCTTCCAGATTTAGGTATTTGCTTTGACTGATGTTTTTCCTTCGTACACAACCAGAACATAATACATTTATTTGAACGTTTCATCCTGTACTGATATCACTCGTGAAGAAATAGAGGATCATTCTTACTTACTTTCTTGGAAGTAATGACTTCATTTAGATTAAAATTTACGACTTTAGTACTACTGTGTCACATCGATTGTCAAATGACAACTAAGGAAAAGTCGGCGTAACAAGCTCATTTACGAGTCATATGGTCAACAAATTTAAGGTATGCGGCTATCTAGTATAGACTAGCAAGTTTTGCCTTCTTATCAAAAACCCGCTTACGTTGTGCATCCCGTGTTTACACATAGGCCTATATACATACAACTCAGGTCTCCGTCTCATAATAGTATTCTCCTTTATTATTTACAGTTGTATTTAACTTAATTCATTTCTTCTCAAATGTGTTCGTCCCAACCAAAAAAAGCACTATTACAGGCATAATACAAAATTTCGAAATGAAATTTTGCTGACTTCTGAAAAAGGTAAAGGAATAAGATAATAATATTCATCCGTTCCCTTTAAACAGCAGTAGACCTTAAGTATTCAACTCCTTTTAAGACTTCCGCGGAAATAAGTTATTTTACTACTCTTTGACTCGCGCGCGCTCGCGCACACACACACACACACACACACACACGCATGTGTATATAGAGTCTGCTCTAGTATGTGTAGATGCGTGAAGCATTCGTATAGCCCTACCTGGCTGCTAAAACGTAAAGAACCCTAGATGAATATTATCTGTACCTACGATATGTGGAATATGCGTAATTGTGATTTGATTGTGGTGGGGGGGGGATCTCTTGTGTTTTTGATAGGAGAGAGAGAGAGAGAGAGAGAGAGAGAGAGAGAGAGAGAGAGAGAGTATGCGAGTGAGAGGGAGGAAGAGTGTGAATGACAACGTCTGCATAATTTAACAATAGACTATATTACTCTATATACTACTCTGTATAGACGATGTACTCGGTAAATATTATTTTAAAACAATATAAATAATAAGTAATATCCATTGTCACATGATTAATTTGTTTACCATAATTTTGTGTTTGTAATATCAGTAGTTCTGTTATTTTGTACCTAATTCTCAAAATTTATGGATAAGTGTGTTCATTACTAGTAGTTATTATTAATAACTTTTAATAATATACATTATTGAACATCTTACCATCTGCATTCAGCTATAACATATTTTTGACATGTATTGCTATTTGCACCAGTTCCAATAAACATTCAATTATTACTGGATCTATAATTATTTACAAACGTAATTAAGGGATTATTATATTATCAATAATTTAAATTGTAATACTGTATTAATTAGGTTTTTGGAATATTGTAATTATGTCTACCTATTTAAGTAAAATAATATGTAAGAAATATTATTATTTTGTCAACGTAAAACAAAACTGACACACACACACACACACACACACACACACACACACACAAAGAGAGGAATGTTTATAAACTCTCTACGTAAGCGTAAAATATGAAAGACGCGGATTGACAACTGCACCGAGTTTAAAACCAATCGAATATGTGTCATTATTAGCCTAATTACACATACCTACTTTGAAACTAACTAATACTAGATAATATTATGACTGTCTACAACTGTAAGGTACCTACAATACACACCCTATTTATAAACATAAACCGGAAGACATTTGTACAGCGTCCTTTTGACCTGTAAAGGTCAAAGAACACATGTTTAGAAGGCAGTAGGGTGTTGGTTCTAGTTTGTAGTTATGTGTTTGACTTTTTCTGTATTGTCCGTACACAGGTCCTGATGATAACAATAAATATTATCAAAACGTCGATACAAACAATGTAAAATTTGTGTTATATTTATTGACCGACCCTCACCTTCCATCGTTAAAATTTATTGATCGACGGTCACTACTAAAATTAAGAATTTTATTATTATTTTTATTTTCATTTTTTAATATTTTTTATTAATTGTAAATCACACTTAACTACAGAAATCATAGGTTTGTTCTCAAACTACAGGTCTGCGTGTGTGTTTGTGTTTGTGCCTGTCAATGAGAAATAAAATAACATATCAGCCGAAGTCAAGTATTTCAGGTCTACTTCTGTTTAAAGGTAACGGATGAATATTGCCTTACACATTTTTCAGAAGCCTGCAACTTTCACATTGCAATTTTTTATTATGCATGTAATGATGCCTTTGGACGTCGATCATTAGCGAATTATCCTATTTATTTTCCCAGGATTTCTCATTCGGTTGGGACGAACAAATCTGAGGGAAGAATAAAAGAAAGTAATTAAATAAAACTGTAATTAAGAAAATGAAAATACGATTATGAGACCGAGAGCTGAGCTGCATATTTGCGTAACACAGGATGTGCAATGTAAGCGGATTGACAAGGAAGACAAAACTCACTAGTGAGGTTATCTAGCCGTATACCTTAAATCCGCTGACATACGATTCGTAGATGACCTTGTTATTTGCACCTTTCCTTAGTTGTGGTTTGACAATCGTTGTGACACAGTAGTATTAAAGTCGTGAATTTTGATCTAGAATTTTTCTGATAATATAAGAAATTGTCTAATATTGAAATTTAACTAACTTAATAATAAATGTATTTCAATTAGCTTGTTGGTACATCCTCTTCATTTACTTATTAATATTTATATAAATATATATTAACACTTTCACTGTGAACTTACTTTTAGGTTCTGATTACCCAGACGTTTCGACGTCGTATTCGTCTTTCTCAATGGGTTTTTAAATACTGAATGTCTGTACAGTACCGGTTATGGGATGTGGGTGTGTGTGGTGGGGGTTGCTGATGGGAGGGAATTGGCGCTGGGATTCAAATTTTGTGTAGGTATCAGTGTATCGAAAAGTATGTGTGATCTGTAATGTAATTGTTCATTTAATATGTGGTTTGGTTGTAGTGTGTGATATCTGTACTACAACAAAACAACATATTACAGATATCACACACTACAACCAAACACCATATTAAATGAACAATTACATTAGAGATCACACATACTTTTCGATACACTGATACCTACACACAATTTGAATCCCAGCGCCAATTCCCTCCCACCAGCAACCCCCAGCACACACACCCACATCCCATAACCGTTACTGTACAGACATTCAGTATTTAAAAACCCATTGAGAAAGACGAATACGACGTCGAAACGTCTGGGTAATCAAAACCTAAAAGTAAGTTCACAGTGAAAGTGTTAATATATATTTATATAAATGTATTTCGTTCAAAACCGTTAGAGAGGTCTGCAGCTCCGGGAGTTTACTAGTGGTGTGATAATTCCTTTTAGCAATGAATTGTATAAATTTTCGTAGGACCGCTAATGTTGGCTACGGAGTTGAACAACAGATATGCAACCACGTGTTACCGCGTCTAATTATGCATAGATCAGCTCGGCGCTCAGAGCACGGAGCCCGCAGTTGTCCGACAATTATCTTATCTCTACACACACACACACACACACACACACACACACACACACACACACACACACACACACACACAACATTGTCCGACAATTATCTTATCTCTTCCGTCACACACACACACACACACACACACACACTCTTTACAGACGCATGCTCTGACTTAAACATTCACAACTGTTATGTGACCTTGCACACTTTCGTTGGCGGGAGTTTCATATGCTTGCTTTTTAAATGGGATTATCCATACCTACTGCACTTGCAGGCTTAACAATAACGTTTTGGCTGAACTGTGCTGACATACTCTTTCAAATACTGTCTGTTTCTCTCTGTCAGTCTGTCTATCTGTCTATCTGTCTCTCTCTCTCTCTCTCTCTCTCTCTCTCTCTCGCGCGCGCGCACACACACACACACACACACACACACAGAGGCGTAGCAAGAGGGGCAGCCGCCCGGGGCGGCATAGCAAGGAGGGCGGCAAAGTGAGCATACACTAAAAAAATTGTTACCAGTTTATAAAACTACAAACAATTTGTTTCATTGATATGACTATTCCTTTCATAAAAGAAGCATAACCAGGCAGCTTCTCCGTTGTCATAAACCTCGCATGTTAAACAGTATTAGTCTATTTATACTCAACCATCGTAATTACTGTTCATTATGATAAGGTAAACCGTACTTGTATGTATTTTTCTCCAACTAAAAAATCCCGTTTTGATTTTGTTGCACTTCATTTCCACACAAAAAATTATCAAAGAACCCAATTCAATAGCGAAAATGTGTTTTCATCGTGACGAAATTTATATCCCCGTATTCAGGATTATGAAAATAGTCCTGCTCAACGCTCTGCGTTTTTAGATTGGAAAGTTCTTTAAACAAAGGAGAACTTATTGATGATCTACCTTAGGAACAAGTGAGTAAAGCAGCTAAGTCGTGGAAAAAGTTCTCGAACAGGTCATTGCCGCAGTACAAAGTTTTGCATAACAAAATCTGGCACTGAGAGGACATCGAGAGTCAGTTACTAACGATCCAAATCCTGGAAACTGTCTGGCTTTGCTAAAATACTTGGCTAAATTTGTACCTTGTCATGAGATCTCATTTAGATTTAGTCTCTCGTAAATCTGGGTGTATATCGTATCTATCGCCAGCCATTCAAAATGAAATAATAAGCCTGTTAGGAGAAGGAGCGCAAAAATATATTATTACTGCATGTAAGAAGGCGAAGTACTTTAGTATTATATTTGACACAACACCAGATGCTTCACATGTAGAACAAATATCTTAGATTATAAGATTTGAAATTAAACGCATTTCTGTTGATATCAAGGAAGCCTTCATAGATTTTATTCCTTTAGAAGTGAAAACAGCGGAGGGGATCACAGAAGCTATTACAAGTAAGCTTGGGAGAGATGGATTGAATCTTAGCGGTTGCAGAGGTCAGTCTTATGACAATCAATCAACAATGGCTGGTATCCATTCAGCAGTTCAGAAGAGAATATTAGATTTCAATCCACTATCTTTGTTTGTTCCTTGTGACAACCATTCACTTAACTTGGTTGGAGTTCACGCAGTTCATGAAAATGTTCAGGCAGTGACATTTTTTGGGACAGTAGAACGTCTATTCACTTTCTTTTCCTGTTCCACTCATAAATGGAGTGTTTTTAAAGACTTCGTAAATATTACTCTAAAAAGACATTGTGACACCAGGTGGAGTTCAGAAACTGATGCGGTGAAAGCAATATCCACTCAGCTGGATGAAGTGGTCGCTGCGGTGGAGAAACTGATAAATACACCGACTGAAACAGTTGATACGAAGGAAGATGCACCATTAATAATTAATGTGATAGAAAACTTTAATTTTGTAACATTGCTCTTTTTCTGGACAGATATTCTTTCTTCTATAGACACAATCCAGAAAATCTTGCAGACCAAAGGAACAAGCTTTATTCAAGCATTGACACTTCTGGAGACGCTAACGGGCAAATTAAAAGTTTGGAGGAATGAGTCGTGTAACAATGTCATTACTAAGGCAGAGCAGGTATGTAATGAATGGGGTGCCAGTATCACATAAAGGATAAGAAGAAAGCGCAGGATGCCAGGAGAGTATGCAGACGATTCTGCATTAAATGCGAACTGTTCGGCAAGAAATGAGACGTTCTCTTATAAAAATTTTGGACAAACTGTCAGTTGAAATTTCAAGCCGTTTCTCTAACATAAAACAGTTAAGAAAACGCTTTGGATTCCTCTGTAAATTTGAGGCGTACGTAAATTATGGGGATATACATTTTAAGGAACAGCTTTCCCAAATCAATATTAAGTGCACAGTGCTTGAAAAACTGTATCCACATGACCTAAACAGTGTAGAATTGTTCAGTGACTTAAAAAAAGTCATACTTTTATTAAAAAGGGCAACAGTTGATGGAGAATAAATAAACTTTACACCTCAGGGCCTGTTACAATACATTCCTTCAATGGGATTAGAAGCCTACAACACTAGCAACAGCTTTAAAACATTTTCTTACTTTACCAGTGTCTGCGGTTTCTTGCTAAAGATCGTTTAGTAAACTTAAATTGATTAAATCGTACTACAATCAACAATATCTCAAGACAGGGTATCAAATCTAGGAATACTTTCAATTGAAAACGACATTCTTTGTCTTTAGATTATAGTGATTTAATAACCAACTATGAAGCAATTAAGACAAAGAAAGTTATATTTTAAAATATTTCGTTTTAAATATTTATTAAATATTAAAAACAAATATTAAGTGTGTATTAATAAAAGACAGAACCATTCACCTGTAATTGTAAGTTATTAAGCCTATTATTTTTAGTGTAGTTTTTTGTTTAACTTTATGTTGCTTTAGGATATTGTTTTGACGATGCGCTTTAGACCTACAATGAATTTGCATGTTTATTAGAACATTTTTATGTTAAAAATTTTTTATTTTCCTACATTTTATAGTCTCTACATTTGTTACTAACAAATGTATACAAACTATCTACCAGTAATATTATAATATGTAATTTCTTAATTTTGACTTAAAAAATATTCTTAAGACGTTTGCTGGACATGGTTTCTTACAAAAAGCTACACATTTGTATTTATTAAGTACTTTGTTCACTGGATTGGCCGTCATTTTTGCTCTTTTGTCCCCCTTTAATTATAAAGGAGAGGCGGCCGACGATCTCCTTGCCCCGGGTGCCATAAAGCCTAGCTACGCCACTGATGATACATTCAGGTAGGCCTATTATAAAAATTTATTTTTGAATGTATCTTTTTTTGTGATGTATGCAAATAATGTACAGCATAGTGTTTTCTCATTTCTTTGGGCCTTCCCTATTTTTGTAATTCTCATATCAGCATTTTATATCATCCACATTGGCCCCAATTGACCCGGATAAGGGAGTTTTTGCAACGTATTTTAAGTGAGTTAGCTTCAATTCAATTAACATCTGTAGATTATACACAGCACAAAATTAGTATGTATAAAGCTAACCACTTATACTAAAACCTAATACTCATTTAATAACTATTTAGGCGGTTACTATGCAAGAATGTCCACATTTTTTGGAAAATAAATAATTTTCTTTGTATCGATATCTCTATATGTTATATAACAGAGGTATGAATAAAGCTGAGTTTGGTTAGTTTTTTCGCATTCACGCCTGTTGCGACGTTTAACGGCGGTCCATAATGACTTGATCGATTGCGTATGTACCCCAATTACAGGATCTAAAAAATCCGGACCGCGAATGACCGTCCCGTACTACTACGGGATTATGGAGCACAGATTTAACGCGTAATAACGCTTTCAGTCTTGTAGCAGTACGGGGAGACATCGACCTTGTCAGCGCAAAACTTTGTGGTTGTATACTCACCACCATAAGTGTAGGTAAAAACTATAGTCCTAACTGTATCAAACAGTAATTTCGATTTTTGTGACCAAGTGCCCTTGCGCAATGCAATTTACGTGCGACAATCTTCGTACACTGCCATCCATCTGTCAGAATTATTATCGTGTGTATGTAACACCGTTGAATGACCGCGATCGCACTGCTAATTGTGATAACGAATGTGCTTATTTTGCAAAAATTCAATGGAACTGGGATCTGTTGGGAATATGGCGAATTAATGTTAACTACGACGCTGTTACACTGGAATAGTTAAAACACAACTGAGGTTGTATAAGATTCTGCATGTAATGTGTCGTATAACGTGTTACTTATGAAGCTGTTGAGACTTTCTGGTTTACATTTAGGCAGAGAGAGTGAGTGAGAGAGAAAGACAGACATCGTGTGATAAGAAATACCGTTTATAGTACGATAGCGAAAACACAGGATGTTTACTGCAGGTGGCTTCTGAGAAAGTCCTTGAAAATAATGAACGAATAAGTCAGTGGTGGGGGGACCAAAGTGTATAAAATAATTATACAGCCCAATTCTACATCATTGACTCATCAATTCTTACACCTGAATACAGAGTAACAATTGGAGCGACCTGTTAAAGGTTTAGAATCTTCTGTTGCGCAATTGATGTGTATAACTGAAGAAAACTGTTGTGTTAGAATTGGAGGTTATTGTTATGAATGTATAAACAAAAAATGTGGTACTTTTCTTATGCGGTTTTTATCACTGAATCTGATGGTGGTAAAATAAAATGCCTCTGATAATTAGTACTTTTTATATAGTGGGGTCGAAAAAATTCAAGAATTGATGCCTCCTGTAACATGATGGTGAACTGATGGGAAGATACGTTTATATATATATATATATATATATATATATATATATATATACACATATAGTTCACCTACATAATTCATAATTAATTATCACAACATGAAAAGTTACGGGTTATAACTAGTAAAAATTAAGTAACCTCTAAATATACAAATGACACTTCTATTTTTAAGTGCAGAAGAGTCACGTATCCAGGACATGTCATTCTTACACAAAGCGATGAATTTTAATAAGTATAGCGTGTTATTTATATTTAATTATATATTTAAACATTAATTTTTGTAAAAAAGGATATGTGGACTTTCGGCATTTAGCGAGTCATATGTCCCACGTGACGTCATACAACATAATTGTGTTCGTATGATTAATCTTATTTATGCGAAGAAGTAATTGTAAATTTACCACCATACGTAAATTCATAAATTTGCAGTAATAAATTATAATATTCAGGTAACTCGACACACACGTTTCTTACAGTATCAAGTTTGTATAACAATTTGTTGCGCGGAGCCTGATGAGCGTAGCGAAATCAGGCATAGCCCTCTATCCACGACTCGGTTCACAATTTAGACCGCGAACTCCTCCGAAACTACTCAACCGAATGTTATACAATTTTGCATATATATCCGGATTGAATTGTAGAGTGCACACATGTAGTTTTTATTTTTCTAATTATTTGGTTCAAAACATATTACGATTTTTTTTAAATCTTAGCTTAAACGTGTGAGAGGAAGAGAGATAGAGATGTCGTGGCTGGCTGTCGCCCGATAAGATAAGATTTTGCTGTACACAAATGTCGGTGCGTGTGCATGTGCGGCTCCCGCCGCCCGCGCTGGCTGTCGCTCGATAAGATAAGATTTTGCTGTATACGCTTTGTCACACATGTGTTTAATTCAAACAGTTGTAGAGCATTGTTCTATGGTGTAGCCAGATGTACGGATTGGACTTAAGTGTTGAACAAGTGTCAATTTTTAAGCGAGAATCTATGTAGTCGCTGATGCAACTGCAACTTTCCATTACATATTGCAACGAATATTGTATACATTCAGCGCCGGCGCAAGGGCCATGCGAAACATGCGGCCGCAAGTGGCGCCGGCGAAGCAGCGCGCTGAAACTGAAATATAAAATTTGGCGCCCCTGAATACCTACAATTTTTTTTAAGTATTAAATACAGCTATTTTATTTAACAGTGCTTAGCACTTACTATTTAGCGTGTTTGAATCAAATGAATGGAAGCGGCAAGGACATCGATTTGTAACATACTTAGAGCGCCTGCAAAAACAACTACTTTGCTTCAACGCATACTACTTGTACTGCTTGTGTGGTATCATGCTAGAGCAGACGCTCGGCGGCTGCCTTGTATTTGTTATTGTTGACAACCGCGAGGTGGGAGGTGGTGTGGTGACTCACTCATTGCTTGAGATGCGCATGCGCCCACAATATTTTCCTGTCACAACACGAAACCTGACCCCAACAACCCAACAGTACAGAGTCAACAAAACAAGTGCAATACACACACCAACTGTCTGTGTCTGTCGGGTTAATTCTTTGTTGTGAGTATCCAGTGAGTCGTGAGTGGCGCGGATCGCAAGTGAATACAATGTTTATGTGTATACCGACCAGTTTAATAATAATAATTACTCTTTAATAAAATAACTTATAGGACTAACACTAGTGAGTTTATGTGTTGTCGACATCGTTTATGTCAGTACTCAGTATAAACAGTAAGGCAATATCAATAATATCATGGCGGAAATAAAGAAGCCTTCGGGTATGTTTTATAGAAAACGCAAAGCAAATATGGAAAGAGAAGACCAAAAGCAGGCCAAAGCAATGAGTAAATTTTTCTTTAGATCAGAACCATTTAGTGCTGATGCTGAAGCTGAGCCTTCTTTCGTTGAAAGCAGCGTTGAACTTGAACTTCAAAACGTTGAACAGCATACACTGCAGGTAAGAGTGCATTTATTAGTATTAGTTTAGTAAATAAAATCTTAACCTTAACCATATATATGTTTTACAAAATACTAATACTTAGGCCTAATAACCAATGTATACAATTTTTTAGTGTTTTGCACAAACTATTTAAAAAATTTTTAAAACAAGCGATTTTACAATAATTTACATGTTTATATTTAACGTTTAAACAACTAGCCTATTATTAATGTATCTGGTTCAGTCAAAGCTGTATCATTATTATTGTGTAAATATATGTTTCAGAATTCCGATTCCGAGGGAAATGTGGTCATTCCATCACCATCATTGAACTCACTTCAAGACTGCGGAGAGTGGCCAGCCAAAATTACAGATGGCATTCGTCAAATACATGTCGGGAAAGGCCCTGTACAGGTTAAAAATTTTAATTTTCCTATTGACAGTAGCTCAGGCAGAAGGTTCACAGTTGCCAATTACAAAACGAAATTACCGAATGGAGAAGAAATTGCCAGGGAATGGCTCGTGTACTCAACATAACAAAATTCAATATTTTGTTTTTTTTTGCAAGGTCTTTAGTAATGATGATATATCCCTTTCTGGAACAGAGGGGTACTCTGATTGGCAAAACATGTCAACGTTTTTACGCCACCATGAAAAGTCACCTTCTCACATTAAAGCTTCTCTTTCTTATCGAGAACTTGTCCAAAGGTTGCGGTTAGGCAAAACCACTGATGATCAAAACCAACGTATCACTAAATCTGAAACTGAACGCTGGTATGAAGTTTTGAAGCGACTTCTTTGCATAGTGCAGTTTCTTGGAACTCAAGGGTTAGCTTTTCGTGGTACAAGTGATACGATTTTCAAAGAAAATAATGGAAACTTTTTAGAACTAGTAGAACACATTTCTAGATTTGACACTGTTCTTTCTGAACATCTTCGCAGGATAACTTCCAAAGAAAGTCATGTAAATTATTTAAGCAAACAAATTCAAAATGAGTTCATTGCTCTACTTTCTTGTAAAGTTAATGAACACATATTAAGTGAACTGCAGAAAGCTACATATTATTCTATTATTCTCGACTGCACTTCTGACGTAATTCGCAAAGAACAAATGACGATAGTAGTTCGGTTTGTTCATGCAGTGTCAGGAAAAGAAGTAATCGTTAGGGAACACTTCCTTGGATTTGTTCAGGTCTCAGAAACATCTGGTGAGGGGTTAACAGCCTGCTTGTTAGACGAGCTGTTAAAAAGAGGAATACCCTTACAAAATATGCTTGGCCAAGGGTATGATAATGGGTCAAACATGAAGGGGAAAAATGTGGGCGTTCAAAAATGGATTCTTGACCTCAATCCACGGGCCTTTTTCGTTCCTTGTAGAAGCCACTCACTAAACCTAGTTGTCAATGATGCAGCCCTTTCCTGCATTGTAGCTGTAAACTTCTTCAGTATTGTTCAAGAGATTTATAATTTTTTTCTGCATCTACTCATAGATGGAATATATTAACAAATCATATCACAAATTTGATAGTAAAACCTCTAAGTGAAACCCGCTGGGAGAGCAGGATAGATGCCCTTGAACCTTTGCGATACCACATTGATGAAGTGTACGACGCTGTCTATGAAGCTACTACAGATGCCAAGATTGATGCTTTTGGGAAAATTACAGCTATTGGCATTGCCAAGAAACTAACAGATTTCCGATTCCTCTGCTGTTTAATCACTTGGTATGATGTTTTGTTCAGAATAAACTTAATAAGCAAAACACTACAGAGGAAAGTAGTCAATCTGCAGAGCGCTTTGAAGCTAATTGAAAGTGTGAAGACATTTTTGGACAATATGAGGTCGGAAAATGGACTTAATAGTGCCATTACAGATGCAAAGAACTGGCCGAAAAACTGGTAATCAGTCCAGGATTCACTGATGAAGTTGTGGTGAGGCCAAGAAAGACTAAAAGACAATTTTCATACGAGGGTAAAGATGATGAACCTGTGAAGTCTGGGAAGGAATCTTTCAAAGTAAATTATTTTTTGTCCGCGACACTGCAATAAATTCATTAACACAGAGGTTTGAACAAATGGAAAACCACAGCAAAAATTTTCAATTTCTCTATGACATCAAAAAATTAGAGAAATGTGGAAAAGATGCAATCAGAGAACAGTGCAGAAACCTACAGTCAGTATTGACGGCAGATGATAAGAGTGACATCAATGGGGAGGAACTGCTGAGGAAAATCATCATTTTAGCTCCAATGTTGTTCAAAGATAGTTGCCCCGAGACAACATTATCTTACCTCACAACAAACGGTAAAATTGACATTTTTCCCAATGTGTTTGTTGCCTTAAGAATTCTGCTTACCTTCCCAATATCAGTGGCCAGCGGAGAAAGGAGTTTTTCAAAACTGAAGATAATAAAAAATTACGTGCGGTCAACCATTTGTCAGGACCGACTAAGTGGATTAGCAACGTTGGCGATTGAAAACCAAATTCTAAACACTATCGATACTGATTCAATTTTGAAAGACTTTGGCAAGCTAAAAGCTAGAAAAGTATATTTTTAAATGTTTACTTGTCATTCATTAAAATACAGTACATGTATCAATCAATTTGTTCATGTTATTCATGTAATCCCCTATTCTTATGGTTTCATCACAATTTGTGAAAAAATTGTGTTGACTTATTTCTGGGTGTAACCTCATGTTTGTTGTACTGTGCAGTACAAATGTATTTAATTGTTTGTTTGTAAATTTACTAATAAAAGACCAAAAAGGGGGAGAAGTATGTGAGGTTTATGTTTAAAATTTATAGATATACATTGGTACATATTGGCGCCAAATCCAGATCGCGCATGTCCCAAAAAAAACCCTTGAACCGGCCCTGTATACATTCTTATTCATCAATTTATATATACGTATTATTTATAGTATGCCTCGACGGAGAAGAGGTCCAAATATTGGTCGGTTTAGCTACAAATCAAAGACGGATGAGACAGCGGCGGCAAAATGTTTCTGCAGCAACTGTTGAAGGGCCTGCAGAACATAACATGAATCATGTGTTACATGATCAAAACAACACAGGGTATAGGAATTTTCAGAATGAATTTGAAGACAATGTACGATATCTAGAATTTTATGAAAGTGTAAATTGTCCTCGAGCGTTGATGCAGCAAACACTTTTTGGTATATGTCCGCAGTGTAAGCGAAATCCAAATAAGTTTACTGTAGTTAATCGTATGGATCTTAAAGATGTATCTATAGAACTGATGTATCTAATTTACGTAGAAGAACTCTTGATAGCAAGAGTACAACCAGTGATGCGTGTTTATAGGGCGAAATCGAGAGGCTTCCCCGGTCAATATGCTTATAAGGGAAATATTATAAATATTGGTCAAAATATAACGGAGATTGTTAGTTCCTTGCCCCCTACACCCGCTTCACTGAGCACTATAGTTGTAAGAAAGGAAAGTGTTAATGGACATCGGAAATTTTCATGTGAGACGTGACTAAATTTTAGAAGCCCTCAATTTTTTGAAAATGAATAATCGTGATATTCTAAAGTTTTTCCATTCTATAGTGATTTCGTCATTGATATGGAACAAATATCTCAACTTCCATTAAATGATAGTATTTATGGAATGATGCACACTGTTGATTTACCTGAGGTGAATACAGATAAAGAGAACTTTTCTGAAGAAATTTATGAAAATATGATCCCCGAGAATATTAGAATCACAGAACTTGATCGACTCCAATCTGCAGTGAATAATGTAATTCCATGGCCACAAGGTACTGACATCATAAATGAATTCTCGTGCGAAGGATATGTAAGCATGGCATTTCCCGGTTTACTACCTTACAGATCTGCTGAGCTAAACGATAATACTCGAGAAAGTAGTATGAAACTTACAGCGCTTGAATAGTTTCATTTTTTGATGCAATATAAAGACCGACGTTTTGCACAAGATCCTAGGTTCAGATTTTTTGCATTGAAAACTCTTCAGCGTCATCAAGGTATTCAACGAGGGACAATATTTGCTAGAAAATCTCATTTCAATGGAACAATACAGCAACTGAGAAACACGTTGTCGAGTAATCCTTAAATAATAAGAAGTTTATATTATTGGTGTGGAAAAATAAGAGGATCAAAATCTTACTGGTTTCAACGAAGGGGTGAACTGGAAACTTCCTACGGTGTGGTAATCTTCCTACGGTTTTTTTTTACTTTAAGTGCAGGTGATCTTTAGTGGCCTACTCTGGCACGACTCATGGGTTGGGTTGTAGTGATGAACTCCTGAATCAGTATAATCCTCTCATCGCACAAAAATGGAGAGCAAATATTGGTTTTAGTATAATCACCTCCTTATACCAGGTGATTGAATATGTATCCAAATATGCTTCAAAGTCAGAACCTGCTTATAAAAATTTTACGGAAATGTTTCAAGAAATCGTTGAATCGAGAGCCCCGGATGAAGAATCTCGTCTAGCGTATACAAGTTTGATGATAAGGGTGAACGGAGAAAGAGACATCGAGCCTTGCGAAATATATCATTTACTCCATAGAATTCCATTGTATCAATGTACCAGAACTTTTAGAATACCTGTCATAACAATAGAAGATTATGTTGCAATTAATGGAACCAATAGTGGAAATGACAGTAATTCATTCATTCAGTTTTATATAGTAGTAGACATGGAAGAAATAACATTATCCGATTTTGCTAAAAAATTTCCTAAGGGAAGAACTAATTCAATTAGCACAAACAGAAAAGAAAGAATTGTACATGTTTTCGCGAAAGTAAGCAACAATAACAATGCAGTCAATACTGAATTATATTGTAAACAAAAGTTGATTTTACATAAGGATTGGTGTAATGAAGAAGACTTGAAAAGTACAGATGAAACATGGTTCATAGCTTATACTCGACAAAATTTTGGACAGCTTCACGAACAATTATACATATCTTTAATTATAGAAGAAATTGAGATTTATCAGGATAATAATAACGAGTTCGATATTTTTGACGATAGAGACTGGATGGCTATAGCAGGAGTAATGCCTAATGCACTACGAGCTCTTGTTGGTCTAGGTAATCGTGATATCGAATTACTTTGTAACTGGGAAGCAGCCTATTACAAATATCCAGATATAAAGAATAAAACTTCTTTCATCGAAAGGATTCGAGAAACATTTGGGAATCAGTATCATTCTCATGAATCATACAATGTTATTTTCAACGACCAACAAAATAAGATATTATCTTTCTTAGAATAGCTAAATGACTATGACGATTACAATCAAAGACTTGCAATTATTCAGGGAAAAGCTGGAACTGGTAAAAACTGTGTAATTAATGAAATAGATAGGAGAATTAATTCATATTTTGGCTGCGATGCAACACTTTTAATGGCTTCTACTAGTGTGGCAGCTAACAATATTACTGGTCAAACTATTCATTCAGCTCTAAGATTAAATGCTTCAAAGAGAATGGGAGGAAATTTCAAAGATTTAGAAGGTGAATACAAAATTGCTTTTGAAGAAGAATTAAAAGATGTGAGGTTCGTTATTATTGATGAAGCCAGTATGTTGGGTTTGAATTTGTTTTTCATAGTGGATATGCGACTCAAACAAGCAAAGCAGCGTCCTTCAGCTGTTTCTTTTGGTGGCCTTTGCATGTATTTAGTCGGTGATTGGTCCCAACTTCCACCGGTTTGTGACAGGAGTCTTTACAATATTGGTAATAATGTTCAGACCATTCAACTGAATCTTTTATATAAACAGTTCAAACAAGATCTTTTTCATCCCGTTATTCTGAACACTGAAAAGCTTTAACCAAAAACAATATACACTCCGCATTTGCCACACACATACACACAGAAAACCACAGTTACACCAACATAGACACTAATCTTGAAATTTTACATTACTTACCCAAAGGTCGAAAACTCAACACAACTGAACAATACGAAATATATAAACACCACACAACACAACCAAACAACATGCTTTACGATCAATTACAATATAAATCACATACACTTTTTGACACAATTATACAATAAACAAACATCAAGTTGAATCCCCGCGCCAATCCCCTTCCACCACGCACCAACCCCACTACACCTTCCACACAACAACCGTTACCAAATGATGGCAGTCTGTCTCAAAGCTGAAGAAGGCTAATACGTACGCTGAAACGCGTTCAACGAGAAGAAAATAAACAGTAAGTTTCACAAGTTAAAAGTTTCATTTTTAGATAAGTTCAAACAAGTTTGCTTTTAACGGAGGTTATGAGACAGGAAGGTGATGATCAAAAAAATTTCACAGACACTTTAAAAAGAGTTGCAAATGAAAGAATCACTGAACAAGATTATCAGCTCTTATCTAAAAGACTTTATGTAAACAATATGGGGGACACTTTCTAAGATACTGTCTGTATAATGTCGAAAAATGCTGAAATCGAACGCTTTAATTATGGAAAAGTAGAAAGCAATAAGCAACCCGTGGCTCTAATCAATGCAATCCATAATTGCCCATAAGCTTCTCTAGGAAATACTGACGATACTCTGGGATTATTTGCCCAATTACGTTTATGTAAAGATGCTAGAGTTATCCTTAGAAGAAATCTTTGGGTCACAAAAGGACTAGCCAACGGTTCAGTTCCGACAGTAACTGATATTATTTATGACCCGGCAGTTGAATGCAAAAATTATAACAAACACATGCCAATATGTATACTCGTATATTTCGAAAAATATACAGGACCAGTTCTGTACGAAAATTCAATACCCGTTGTACCAGTAGTGGCATCTTTCAAGAAAAATGAAATTTTTTGTTCTCGCAAACAATTTCCGTTAATGTTAGCATATGCTGTTAGTATACATAGATCGCAAGGGATAATATTAGATAAGGCAATTGTTAATTTAGGAGACATGAATTTCAGGTAGGATTAATGTATGTTGCTCTTTCAAGTGTGAAAACATTAGAAGGATTATTATTAAAACCGGCTTTTAATTTTGATAGACTGCTAAAAATTAATAGAAGTCCATCAATGGTTGATCGTAGAGATGAGTTGCAAAGGTTGTGGAATATTTTTAATGACAATTAATGTATATTGTACTATAATGTAGTACAACGGTATCTTCTGTGTACATGTAATTTGAATTGTATAGCCCCGTACTTCTGGGAGACAAAATTATACCAATACAATAGTAAATTAATTTGTGCTGTGTTTATATTCATACAGCGTTACTGATACCGTGTATGTATAATTGGAGTTCAGGTGTAATCATAATAAGAGTAGTCCTTTTAGGAATCGTAACATGTTTTCATTTCTTTATTCAATCAAACAAAATAAAAAATAAAATAATATAATAATAATATTTACTTCGCCATAAAATATTCATTATCTATTGTTTCAATGTTTCTTTGTTGCCGTACACTCATCATAAAATAGATTTTATATCTTATGTCTTATATTAGCAATTTTATGTTAAACATTTCTTCGTTACACTATAAATTCTCGACTACTCAGTCTGAATGTGTGCTTTATAAATTTGTTCTTATTTACATTAGTATTCTATGCTTGGCATACATCTTACGGCTTTATAATCACTTTAAAGAAACTAATTGAATCGTTAGCCTTCTTCTATATTTCCAATTACTTTACTTTGTACGTTTTCAATGACAAATTAAAAATATCGGTATGGAGAACCATACATGACTTCCATATTCTAAGATTTATATTTAAAATCATTTTTGAAATGAAATATTACCATAGAAACTACTTCTTTCTACTTACTGCTTCAGCCTTAACCACAGTACTGTGGTTACTAACGTATACCACCTCACGTTATCCCACTCGATTTTCACTGATGATGGAAGTCGATGGCATTGCCGAAACGTCTGGTTTTGTAGAAAAAAATTGGACTACGGCCAAATATCCCGGGAAGGAATTTTAACATAAACTACTTCTTTGTTCCGATAACGTTGTACACATATATATAAAAAATATGCATAAAATGAATGGCTTGTATAAGTTAATGATTGAGCTCCATTAAGTAGTGCTCAAGTTTCCAAAGTTTTAATATTATGATGTCCGTAATTAAAACATCAGAGCAGGTTTAGTGTGAATGAGGGTACACCGTGGGCAAAAATTTTCAACATTTCCTATTGAGCGTTGTTTAGAGTAAAGCTGCTAATCTACAGTGTATGTTTCACAGAACAAACACGCGAAAAAGAAGGAGCGCTCCGAAGTCACTCATGGACCCTCAGCATCTTGCAGTGGGTTCATTCCCTAAAGACGAAAAGTCTGTCTATGAATCGTTCCTCTGTAAACACGTGCAGTTACACTGCCCAGCGATCCAAAGGAAGCAAATTGATGTCCATTTTTTCGGCTTGCACGCGTTATGTTGGTGTGGGTTTCGGCACTTTCCATTTAAAAAGCGTGCAAATGTAAGAAAATAAACATGAGTGAGGCCAGAAATAACGTGAATTGTGTGTGTGTGTGTGTGTGTCTTACCTGCCTTTTTATTGCTATAGTCATAATAATAAAATGGAAACGTAAACATTATATAACTCAGATATGCTTACCTGCCACGAACGATATATTATTTTATACATGTATATTAACTCATACATAATTTACATTAAAATTAAAAAGTTATAATTTTATTGCCTGGCAACAAAATTATTTTATTTTTAACAATTACCATTATTTGAAAAAGTTTAAATGAATTTTCAAGTACTTCACTGTTGTTAAAACGTAAAATGTTGCGGGTAAACTACCCCTTCCCCTTAACCGATCTTCACAAAAATCGAACGTCCTTGAGATCTCTACAATTCAGGGAAGTATGCAAAAAATTATTTGATTCTGTTTGAATTTACGGCTGTTATCGTTTGCCAAAAAAATACCCTTGATAAAAAAGCGTTGCTGGTAAACTACCCCTTCCCCCTAACCGATCTTCACCAAAAACAATAGGTCTTGAGTACTCTACAATTTAGGGCTGTATGCAAATAATCTTTTGATTCTGTTTGAATTTGAGGCTGTTATCGTTTGCCATAAAAAATACCCTTGTTAAAACATAAATTGTTGCAGGTAAACTACCCCTTTCCCTAAACCGATCTTCACCAAAAACAGCAGGCCTTGAGAACTCTACAATTCAGGGTTGTATGCGAAAAATTATTTGATTCTGTTTGAATTTGCGGCTGTTATCGTTTGCCAAAAAAAAATTTCCCTTGATAATAAAAAACCGTTGCAGGTAAACTACCCCTTCCCCTCAACCGATCTTCACCAAAAACAATAGGTCGTGAGTACTCTACAAATCAGGGCTGTACGCAAACAATTATTTGATTCTGTTTGAATTTGCGGCAGTTATCGTTTGCCATAAAAAAAAATCTACAGATAGACAGACAGACACTTTTTCGAAAAACGACTTTTTTCATGTTTTGAGTGTAGTACAATCAGAATCTGCAATAATCTCGAACACGATTTTTTTTGCCATCACCATACTTCCATTTCCTTAAGGAATATGGAAGAAATTATTAAATCAATTGTTAATTCTCCAAGCAAGAATTTACATTATATTTAAATTAACTGGTCATCATTAAAGAAAATTCTTACTACTGTTAAACTACATTCTCTTATCTCTATCTACATAATTTTTCTTTAATTTAAATTTTTTTTTATTAATGTCTTTATTCTTTTATAATTATAAATTGGTTTTCCGTTAACTCAATTCTGCTGATTGTCCCATGCCCTCCAGTGATCTGTCGGTCCTCTCCTACTGGATGTCCTCTTGCGTTTTCCGGTTCCACTGGGCCACTGGTCGTCCTCCAGTCACTCGCCCTTCATGGTCCCATCGGCTGGCTGTAGAATGGAATGACGTGTTGCTCTGAATCGTTCCTCTGCTTGATGTTCTTTCGCCATCTGTCTAGAGTGTTGATGTTTGAAGTTGTAGACTGTTTGTACACATCCGATAATTTGTAGTTACTATTCTTTTTTTATTACTTGAACTAACGTATTGTCCGTTATACTTTACAGTTTATAAACAAAAGATCTTGTCGATATTGGACATAGCGTCTAGCTACGTCTAAAATAATTAAAATTTCGCGTCTCTGACGGACATAGCGTACCGCTGCATTTGAAATGATTGAAGAGTAAATTTGGCTCTTCTGGGCTCGTATTTATATTCAACAAAAAAACCACACCTGTCGTCACAGAATTCTGCAGGTCAGAAGCTGTCCACGGCGTCTGTTCCCCCACTCTCGTCCAATTTCACATATTCGCACATTTTTGCCAATTGCAATGTCTAATAAGGATTTCAAGGTGATCTAACATTGTCCAATTTAATTACACATATTATACATAATTATCATAATGATCCCATCATTAGTGTAATGCTCTAAAAATCCCACAGAATTCACACTGAAGGTCATAATTACATAGAATTCGCACTGCACACGTGTCTGATGTTTATGCATTTTTAGAAGTCTTTACACTCTTTCTAATAATTACGGTTTGCTTACAATTAAATAAAACTTTAATTTAGTATCTATTTGTGGTGAGATTGCAAACTTTCAGGCTTGAACAGGCTTCACGCACACACACTATTTACTTGTGTACACACTCTCAGCGGCAATCGCGTTATGTTCCTGTTGATTCCTGTCCATAATTCAGCTTCCAATTTCACACCTGCATGTCTATTACATATTACTAAAATTAATTTAAATATTTATTTTATTTAATACATGCACATTACAGCATATGCTTGTATTGTCGCAGTAGTGTATTCAATAAAAAGTGTGTATCATAGAAGTGTATACACTTTGTTGATTGTAAGAACATTTATAAAAAAATTATTACGAATCTATTTATCTAACGGATCAAAGACGGGTGATTGTAAAAATATTGATAAATAAATTATTAGGAATATTAAATGCTCCGCCCATTTGTGTCAGTGACACTCCTAGTTTATTTATAACCACTACGTTTCACTAGGTCGTTACACACTTCTGAATAATTGTGTTCTAAAAACAATAGAGATGGTTCTACTATTTTGAACAAATAATAGATTGTTCACAAAACAGTAATGATTTGCCAATCTACCGTTATTTATAAATCCATAATAGTGATGAGCAAATAAATGTAACTACTTCTAGTCTAATTCAGCCTTATTTACAAACTGCCTGAAAAAACAACGACAGTGACAACAGTTGTCGACAGGAACTCATAAAATGTCGTGCGGATAATTACATTGTAAACGTATAAAGTAAATAGCATGGAAAGGCTTTGTTCGAATTGTTTGTGAAGTAGAACTACGTAGGCCTGTATAACTTGGTGTTAGTTTTTGAAGCCAAATTATTTAAAATATTTTTGGTCCTGATAATGCTAAAACGATTACAGGACTCTGTTTATTTAACCTGCGTAAAATACTACAAACTTAATATCAGTAAACAGATAATTTATTAATTATATTCATACCTTTTACACGGATAATATCAGGCTGGCATATAATTAAGTGGCTTTCACGTATCAGCTGAAGGTGGCACAAGAGAAATGACAATATCAGACAGGTTTAGCAGTAACAACATTAAACGCTGCTAACTTAAATTAATTAATGTAACACAACAGGTACCTAACATAAAGCCGGTATTAGCAGATAAGCTGGCAGTGTGGTTGCAGTAGTTGCTTCAGTCACAAACGCAGAAAATACTGTAGTTGAATTAAACTCAAAACTTTTAACTGAAATAATCTAGGATAACGATACTTACTGTAAAGGTAATGAAAACTCAAACTTATATTTAAAACTTAAATGTAAACTGGAAGTTTTTTTTAGCTTGTTAAAAATATTATTACAAAATTGGTGTCTAAAGCAACTTAACAAATTATAGCATAAGAGCCAAATTAGATTTTATCCGTTTAACTTCATAACAACGCTATAACATTTCGTAATAAGTCTAAACATGTACCACCATATCTTGTAAGTGATAGGCCTATTACGTAAATGAAAGTCTTTCTCTTTAGAGTTACTCTTGTCAACAAACTTTGTGTTGAAATAAAAACTGTAAAATCCTGGTAGAGTTGAATCGCATTAAGCAGCCTACAAAAGTTTTAATCGACATTGTATTATCATAATAGCAACACAGTTTTAATATCATCATTTCACTATTCCACTTAAAACTTAAAACCGTCGTGTATTCGGTCCTTTGTGTGTGTGTGTGTGTGTGTGTGTGTGTCCTATTTATCCTGTTTATATTTTATAGACTTCCTTTTCCTTTGTATATAAAATCCTGTGTAGGCAATCCTTTGCTGATCATTCTGTTTATGTCTTCTATTCAAAAGGTAGAAACATTTCTTTTCAAAACCGTAATTTTCCTCAAATGTTTGTAGCCACAAATCCATGACTCACTGCCAAACAATAACAGAAACAGCTGTCGTTTTGTAAAATTTGATTTGATTGTCAAAAAGTAAACTTTTTTAAATAAACGGCATCAATAACTAATTCTAAAATGTTTTATTTTCATTTTTCAAAGAGAGCGATTATCCAACTGAATTGGTATACTGGTAACTTAGAACCTACGTTGTTCGTATAACATCAGATATGTAATTGTAGACTGATAGCATCGAATGAGTCACTTTTGATTGACCTTTAATTTTGACGTTTAAACCTTATCCAGTGTTGTTAGTTGTTAAACATTTAAAGCTAAAAAGGTACAAATTCTCACTGGTCCAGACAATGTTAAAACTTTTAAGGAACTCAATTTACTTAATTTGTGTGTAATAATGGAAAGTTAATATCAGACAAAAAATAATTAAATTCGTTTTAAAACAGAAAGGCTACTCTTGACTCAACGTAATCCAAATGTATCAAAACCACTGGAAACCCTAGTGAATTCCTTTATGGAGTGAGTATTACAGATTTTTGTTTGGCAAAGTTGCTCGTATTTGTGAGCAACAAATAATTGATGATTGATGTTGTTATTAGATGAAAATAATAATCCGAATCTATAGTACTGTCCTATCAATGTCGACGTATTAACTCTTAAAAATGTATCAATTAGAAAGTCTAATATAATAATATTGTTAAACATTAAAACAGCATAGCATTTCGTATATTATTATACAGATAATATGAATATGTTCAGAAAAGTAAACGAACTGGCTATTAATTATGAAAGAACGGAAAGCTGATAATGAATTTAGTGAAACTAAACTGGTTTAAAGAGCACATTTACTTAAAACTGCCCATTCACCTGTCACGAATGCAGTATGTACTGCCATCTTAAGAGCATTAAACAACGGCAAGTGTTAATGGAAGTATTTATGTACTTAATACTTTTGTTGAGTCGTCCAATCTTTTAAATTTGTATTCTGAGAAGAGCCGAGGAATTTTATGAATTGCAATATCTGTCTCCCTAGGTGTGTACACACACGAGTCAAATATGGTAGAAATATACAGTCGCGTCTAGAGCACAGTAGATTCTATAAATGAAGAAGACCTCTGTGTGTGTGTGTGTGTGTGTGTGTGTGTGTGTGTGTGGTAGTATATTTATACAACGCTCGTACATTATAGAGCGAACCAATTAACCAAATAATTACGGAAGACAAAGAGAGAACACAGATAGCCAAACAGATAAATAAAACTATACTTTGTCAAAACAAATAATACCATAATTTTACAGCATTAGAACATTTATAATATCAAAGATACTAAATAAAAATGTAGGGCCTACTACTAATATCTTGTTTATTTCTCAGCTTAATGGTGTTTGCTTGATATTTTTTCCTGATATTGTATTTAAGAATATCGTGAGCGCGCGCGTGTGTGTTTTTTGTTAAGAGAAGATAAGAGCTCGTAAGATGAATTAATTTTTTCAAGCCTATTGTCTCACTCAGAGCAATTTAGTTTTAAACAAAATTTAATTTTTCCGTAAAATACGTAGTATGTATGTGAGTATTGAACATAGGACCATTAACGACCTATGCGTTACAAACTCCGGAAAACATAGTAGGCCTACTTTAATTAAGTAATTTATATACCTTAAAACTGTTAGTTACAGATGCAATTATTAGTGTAAAATTGTTCTACTTCAGAACGGGAAAATATATGTACTATATAATATGCCCTTTTGAAAAATAGTAAATTATATTACTGTATTTACTCCTCATCTGTTATAAAAGCCGTAACGTGTCTAAAATTGTATCTATTCGTCAAAGCATAATTTAACACTATTCAGAACTCTTTATTGCTGTCGTTTTTGTTTTTCATTCCCTTTACGCACACATGTCTACTTTATACAAACACAAAACAACAGATACCAACAAAATACTTTTACTTACACAAAACAACACGTGAGCCACTATTCAACTAGTTGTATCGTTGCTACATGTGTTTTGCGTGTGTGCGCATGCATAAGTTTTTTAATAATTAGTATGTTTAGTATAATTTAAAACGAGTGGTATTAAAAATGTTCATATAACTGTCTTTATGAATTGCGGCCGAGAATCAAAATTGATAGGAAATAAGATAAACTATCTGAAAAAAAGGCTATGAACTCTATCAAGTATAAACAAGGAATTGAATTTTTGTTTGGTAGAATTGAAGAGAGTAGACATTAATATTTTAATGTAATAAATAAACAATCGGTATAGTTCTACAGTTACGTTTTATTTTCCTGACAATTGTTTTACCAATTACGGCAGCTTCAAGAGTTAAATTTGAACTGAGAGATCTGGAGTGTATGAAGGAGGTAGTAGAGTATGAATAAGGAAACCCCAAGGTAAACGGTTGGAAAAAAGGTTAGTGTTCTACTGTTGAAGATAATTTACAAGCCAAACTTCGTGTCACTTAAACTAATGCACATGTACATAAAATATGTACAGTACAATTACTAGGTGATTTTAAATAACATAAAGTAAGCCTTTGGGTCTAATTTATATAACCATATACAATTAAAGCGATATGTAATTGCCAGAATAATCTAAAATACATAAAAGTGTGTATAACAATTAACTATATATATATATATATATATATATATATATATATATAAAACAAATTTAAATGAATGGCTAAATTATTCTAGAGACGGTCCTCTATATAAAACAATGTATAAATATTTTATCTGAGAGAGATTTGTGTTTACATTAAACTAATGTAAATAAATATAAAATTATAATATAATAGTTTCACATAGGCTATATTTACATACCTTTTGATAAATATTTCAAAGCTAAGCTGAAAAAATAACAAAAGTTCCTACGTGACTCTTATCACGCCATAACATCCTAAGCTATTCCAGACGCTTAGAGATCCAGGCTTTACTCGACTAACCTACTGGCATCCTGGCCCCCTATGTCACTACAGTGGAAGGTGGCGAGGTAGAAATACCGGATTTAAAGCTGTCCAGGTCGGTTTCTTAGACCAGCGTTACTGTGACTGACGGAAAGTGATTGTGCGTGTTAACTAATACTAAACTGTAATAAGGTGATATTTATTGTTGTCTGTTAGACAATTTATCTTGAATTATTACACAAAAGTAGTTCTGTTGAATTTTAATTGTTGCTTGTGTCTAATTAAAGTTTGTAACTAGCGAATTCGTTGATGTCAGTTATTCTGTTTCCAATGAACCACACGACAACCCTTCAGACCGTCGTAACAATATTACTATCTTTTCTTCTTCTATAACTTTACGCTTGAGCAAAACCTTTGAAATAGATCAGACTAACACGATTATTATTTTTATTACCGCACTGCATTAACGTTTTACCACTATCTGCATCATATGAATTCTGAGCCTTCAACAAGTTCAAGTTAGCAGCATAATCAGTACGCGAATGTTCGGTATTATTTAAAAAATGGAATTTCTTACAGGGGATTACGTACAATATGTGCGTTATCAACAGATTTAAATAATAAGAAATGTGTTGTTAAAACAACCGAGAACAGTAAATCTAGGGGACCGACAAGAAAGTCAGAATCTGTAAAATTCTTTATTTAATGGAAAGCATCAATCAAATGAGTCAAGCTAATGCTCGTGATGAAAATATACTATTTTCTAAAGTTGGCAGCTGCAAGGTGGTGATGGCAGAAACCGTTTACTCAATGGATAATATAATGTTGGGAACATTATACTAAACCAACGTATTTTTTCTTAAGACGTGAACTATTTTTGTTTTTGTAAACTATTATGGATAAACTACAACGAACAACTGTTTGTCAAACGGCATGTGCACCAACTTTTCAGTACTTAAAAATGTACTGAAAAGTGTATTTTTATCAAAATCGAAGGTCTCAGCTACGTGTTATTTGAAACGTGAACATGAAACACTCGTGTCCGTAACGACCTATCTGTTCCTTTCCCAGTGGAATATCCAAACTTGAGGCTCCGAACAAGGTACAAACCACAGGCTATAAGTCTGAATGTTGTTAAGCCTGTGGGTACTGTACAATGAGCTGCAATCTTTGCTTTGTAGATAGTTGCAGATAGTTAACAACAACTGAAAGCATTAACTTGTCACTTCTGTTAAACACACGTTTAGTAATGTCATTAAAATGATGCCACAATAAACTACAGAAACTTAACCTGATGGTCCAAAGCTACAAGACGTTTGAGGCAATTTGACATTCGTAAACGTTTACAAATCCTTTGTTCCATCTTAACGTGTCTGTAATTTGGGAACTGTAAGGCTGGCTCTTGTGGATATAATTATATATTGCAAAATCGCTTGTTTGGATTTTAACTGTTCTGCAGTTTACTAAGTTCACGTATCGTTACTCGTACAGTACTGTCCAAAACTGAGTATTACAGTTATAGAAACATGGTTTTTTATTTACTTTTGGTACCCAAGCAATTTCAGTTAAAAAAAAAATATTGTTTGAAGAAAAGGTTAGTGAGATTAAGAACTTACAACTTTCTAGTTTTTTAAAATATAGGGGCAACAAAGGTAAGAGAGCTTACTATGAAAAGCTGGGAAGCGGTGGGGTTCTGATACCAGGGAGAGATCGACTGCGAAGCTAATCACGAACCTTGCCTACTGGACAGGACGCTGTTAATTATTGTATCATTGGTACATGTGTGTTTGCTTGTGTGCATAGCCTATGCATAAATTTTCCAGTAATTAGTATGATTAGTGTAATTGAAAACAAGTAATATTAAAAATATTACTATGCATTGTCTGTTTAAATTGGTCGCGGCTGAGAATGAAAAATTACATGAAACAAGACAAACTATGTGAAAAACAGAATATTTTTTTAAAGTGTTTATTTCCACCATAATAAGTAGTTCGAATCAAATACGTGATATTTATAAAACGTTTATAACAACATTTTCGTTGTTTATAAACCATATTTCAAACGTTACCCCCTTCAAATCAAATTCATTTCATACTTGCAAATTTTACTAGTGTAAGTTTGAAAATTTGACTTCTGTGTGTGTGTGTGTGTGTGTGTGTGTGTGTGTGTGTGTGTGTGTGTGTGTGTGTGTGTGTGTGAGAGAGAGAGAGAGAGAGAGAGAGAGAGAGAGAGAGAGAGAGAGAGAGAGAGAGAGAGAGCGCCCGTGCGAGAATTGTATGATCCGCTGGGTATATGCCTGTGTAATGAAACATAACCTCTCAATGAAAAAGAAGTATGGAAGTTCGTATTAGAAGCATCAAAGGTTGAGTTTAGACTACCCACATATATGTAATGTGTAATATGTAATGTAATATGTAATATGTAATGTATACCCACATATGATGATGTAATTACACTTCTCGAGCGGTAAAGAACAGAATTGTATGAATATATGCCTAAGAAAATTGTAATTGTATATACACGTTTAATAAAATTATTAAATTTTAGACGTCATATTTTAAATAAAGCTTTATGTATTTCGACACAAATTGGGGTTTCGATTTTCTGTTCTTGATACAGTATTCAGTAGGACTTTAGTGTAAGAATAATTTAACTGTATTCAATTCACAATCACAACATAAATTAAAACTTTATCATTCTGACAAAATGCGATTGGTCAAACCATGAATGATTTATTCCCTGAACCAAACAAACCTTGGCCAGTATTACCACAGATACACGATTCGTTTCCGTGATTGGGGTGTTACTGTGACATTTATGATCAATTTGTTTGTTACATTTTCCCGTATACATTATCGTTTGAAAACATTTAATTTGGTGCTGAATAATGTGTATGAATATTTTCAAAACACACTAGGTTTACTTTTCTGATAACAATTTTTAAACACACACACACACACACACACACACACACACACACACACACACACACACACACACACACACACACACACACACACACACACACACACACACACACACACACACACACACACACACACACACACACACACACACACACACACACACACACACACACACACACACACACAAGTATGTTCCTATGTATGTATGTATGTGTATGTAATATTTATAATATGTGTGTGTAATATATAATTATATTATTTATAATTAAATTTACCTCAAGATGTTATTTTTTCCTTTTTTGGAACATGTTTCGGGTACTATCTTGTACCCATCCTCAGCCTTCCGGTTTTTTTGTCTGGTGAAGTACATACGTGTTGTTGGTTGACTATTATTATTGTGGCTTCCTGTTGGCTTCTGGTTTTTCAAATTGGTTTTATTGTGTGTGATTGTGGTGTATGTGTTAGTTTTTTGTGTATTTTCAATGTTGAGTGCTTTGAATACTGTGTCATGTTTTGTATTGATTTATATTTTCTCAGGTATTAGTTTGTTTTCTGTTTTATGTTTGTATATTTGTAAATTTTCCCAAATGTTCATTATGGTGCCTTTGTATGGTATATGTTTTATTAGTGTTACATTGGTTATGTCTGGGAATTCATGTCCTGTGTTTATTGCATGTGTGGCTAAATTGGATTTATATATTTCTGGTTTTTTGTATGCATTTAGGTGTTCAAAATAACGTTTTTTCAGCTGTTTTTTGTTTGTCCTATGTAACATTTATTGCAATCTTGGCATTCAATTTTGTATATGCCGTTAGTTGTTGTATTATCTTTGTTGTGTGAGCTATTTAGATTTTGTAATTTATTTTTATTAGTTTTGTATGCTATTTTTATATCTGTGTTTTTAAATAGTTTTGTTAGTTTTGTCATTTTATTATTTATGTATGTGAATGTGGCCCATTTTTTGTTGTTGTTATTATTTATGTGTTGTTCAGTTTGATTAATTCTTAATTGTTCAGTTTTTATTTTATATTTGATTTTATTTTCTATTTTGATCACAGTATTTTTATTGTATCCATTTACATAACCAATTTGGTATATTATATTTCTTTCTTTGTCAGTTTCTTGTTTGTTTAGGGGAATTTTGTACATTCTCTTAAATAGCGAATAAAATGCTGCCATTTTATGTTGTGGTGGGTGGTCAGAATGGTTAGGTATAATGATGTTAGTGGAAGTTGGTTTTCTATATATTGCATATTGTATGTGGTTGTTGTATCTTGTGATGGTTATGTCTAAATAGTTGATTTTGTTATGTTTTTCTTTTTCTTCTGTGAATTGTATTTTGGGATGTATGTTATTGATTTGTTTCAGTATGTTCTCTGCATTTGTGTTTTTGTTATTTGATACATATAGCCCATCATCTACATATCTTATCCATATGCCATTTGGGTCATGTGGTTTTTATGATATTTTGTATTTTGGTGTCTATGTGTTGTAGGAATATTTCTGCTATTATGCTTGATAATGGTGATCCCATTGCTAAACCTTCTTTCTGTTGATAAATTTTGCTATTAAATTCAAAGTAATTTTGTTTTAGTATTATTTGGAGGCTATTTTTTATTTCGGTTATATATTGTTTGTTTTCATTTTGTTCTTTAAGTTTGTTTATTATTATGTCAATTGTTTCTTCTACTGGGATGTTGGTGAACATGTTTGTTATGTCATATGATGTGAAAAATGTATTTTCATTTATATTTATTATTTTTAGTTTGTCTATTAATTCGTATGTATTTTTTATGTTATGATGGTTATTTGTTAGATGGTTATTTTTTAGTTTTTTTGTGCTATTATTTTTGCTATTTTGTATGTAGGAGCTTTTTTGAAATTGATTAATTGACGTATTGGGTTGTTTAATTTGTGTATTTTTATTAGGGTATTCATTTTAGGTGGTTCTGGATTATTATTTATATTTATGCCTGTGTTTTTATTGTTGAAAATGTTTTTAGTTGTTTTTATTAATTTTATTGTTTGTTTAAGATAGTTTTCTGTTGGGTTTTTATTTAGTTGTACGCATTTATAGATTTATTTTACATTTACGAATTTACGCATTTATACAGTTATACAAAACAACAAAACAAAATTCAATAACAAAAAACAAAAATACACACATTTTACATCGTACCATTAACCTTAGAAATACAGAATTTAACAAAAAAGAAACAGAATATTTAAACAATATGTCAAAAACTAACATAACTCAAAATGCAAACAAAAATCTAGAAAATTTAATAGTAGAAACAGAATTTGCTATTAAGACAATATACAAGAAGAAAAAAGAACAGAAGCAACACATATAATTAAAAAAATAATCACTAGCGAAATGAAAAACAAAAGAAAAACAATAAAACAATAAAAGAAATTAAAAATAAAGTCAGAACAATAATTTAATAATAACTAAAGCAGACAAAAGTCAAGCAACAGTAATCATTGATAAAGCAGACTACATAAAAAAAACTGAAGACTTCATCAACAATAACAAATGCGTACAACTAAATGAAAACCAAACAGAAAACTATCTTAAACAAACAATAAAATTAATAAAAACAACTAAAAACATTTTCAACAATAAAAACACAGGCATAAATATAAATAATAATCCAGAACCACCTAAAATGAATACCCTAATAAAAATACACAAATTAAACAACCCAATACGTCAATTAATCAATTTCAAAAAAGCTCCTACATATAAAATAGCAAAAATAATAGCACAAAAATTAAAAAATAACCATCTAACAAATAACCATCATAACATAAAAAATACATACGAATTAATAGACAAACTAAAAATAATAAATATAAATGAAAATATATTTTTTACATCATATGACATAACAGACATGTACACCAACATCCCAGTAGAAGAAACAATTGACATAATAATAAACAAACTTAAAGTACAAAATGAAAACAAACAATATATAACCGAAATAAAAAATAGCCTCCAACTAATACTAAAACAAAATTACTTTGAATTTAATAGCAAAATTTATCAACAGAAAGAAGGTTTAGCAATGGGATGATCATTATCAAGCATAATAGCAGAAATATTCCTACAACACATAGACACCAAAATACAAAATATCATAAAATCACATGACCCAAATGGCATATGGATAAGATATGTAGATGATGGGCTATATGTATCAAATAACAAAAACACAAATGCAGAGAACATACTGAAACAAATCAATAACATACATCCCAAAATACAATTCACAGAAGAAAAAGAAAAACATAACAAAATCAACTATTTAGACATAACCATCACAAGATACAACAACCACATACAATATGCAATATACAGAAAACCAACTTCCACTAACATCATTATACCTAACCATTCTGACCACCCACCACAACATAAAATGGCAGCATTTTATTCGCTATTTAAGAGAATGTACAAAATTCCCCTAAACAAACAAGAAACTGACAAAGAAAGAAATATAATATACCAAATTGGTTATGTAAATGGATACAATAAAAATACTGTGATCAAAATAGAAAATAAAATCAAATATAAAATAAAAGCTGAACAATTAAGAATTAATCAAACTGAACAACACATAAATAATAACAACAACAAAAAATGGGCCACATTCACATACATAAATAATAAAATGACAAAACTAACAAAACTATTTAAAAACACAGAAATAAAAATAGCATACAAAACTAATAAAAATAAATTACAAAATCTAAATAGCTCACACAACAAAGATAATACAACAACTAACGGCATATACAAAATTGAATGCAAAGATTGCAGTAAATGTTACATAGGACAAACAAAAAAACAGCTGAAAAAACGTTATTTTGAACACCTAAATGCATACAAAAAACCAGAAATATATAAATCCAATTTAACCACACATGCAATAAACACAGGACATGAATTCCCAGACATAACCAATGTAACACTAATAAAACATATACCACACAAAGGCACCATAATGAACATTTGGGAAAATTTACAAATATACAAACATAAAACAGAAAACAAACTAATACCTGCAAAAATACAAATCAATACAAAACATGACACAATATTCAAAGCACTCAACATTGAAAATACACAAAAAACTAACACATAAACCACAATCACACACAATAAAACCAATTTGAAATACCAGAAGCCAACAGGAAGCCACAATAATAATAGTCAACCAACAACACATATGTACTTCACCAGACAAAAAAACCGGAAGGCTGAGGATGGGTACAAGATAGTAACCGAAACATGTTCCAAAAAAGAAAAAAATAACATCTTGAGGTAAATTTAATTATAAATATTAAATGTATTAAATACATCAAGAAACGGACTGTAGCAGAAAGTGACTAAAATAATATATATATATATTCATATATATATATATTACATTTAATATTTATAAATAAATTTACTTCAAGATATACCTTTTTTTCCTTATTAGGAACATGTTTCGGGTACTATCTTGTACCCATCCTCAGCCTTCAGTTTTTTTGTCTGGTGAAGTACATATGTGTTGTTGGTTGACTATTATTATTGTGGCTTCCTGTTGGCTTCTGGTATTTCAAATTGGTTTTATTGTGTCTGATTGTGGTGTATGTGTTAGTTTTTTGTGTATTTTCAATGTTGAGTGCTTTGAATATTGTGTCATGTTTTGTACTGATTTGTATTTGTTCAGGTATTAGTTTGTTTTCTGTTTATGTTTGTATATTTGTAAATTTTCCCAAATGTTCATTATGGTGCTTTTGTGTGGTATATGTTTTATTAGCGTTACATTGGTTATGTCTGGGAATTCATGTCCTGTGTTTATTGCATGTTTGGCTAAATTGGATTTATATATTTCTGGTTTTTTGTATGCATTTAGGTGTTCACTTTGGACATTTAGAAAAAACGTGATTTTGAACACCTAAATGCATACAAAAAACTAGAAATATATAAATCCAATTTAGCCAAACATGCAATAAACACAGGACATGAATTCCCAGACATAACCAATGTAACACTAATAAAACATATACCACACAAAGGCACCATAATGAACATTTGGGAAAATTTACAAATATACAAACATGAAACAGAAAACAAACTAATACCTGAACAAATACAAATCAATACAAAACATGACACAATATTCAAAGCACTCAACATTGAAAATACACAAAAAACTAACACATACACCACAATCACACACAATAAAACCAATTTGAAATACCAGAAGCCAACAGGAAGCCACAATAATAATAGTCAACCAACAACACATATGTACTTCACCAGACAAAAAAACCGGAAGGCTGAGGATGGGTACAAGATAGTACCCGAAACATGTTCCTAATAAGGAAAAAAGTTATATCTTGACGTAAATTTATTTATAAATATTAAATGTATTATATACATCTAGAAACGGACTGTAGCAGGAAGTGATTGAATATATATATATATATATATATATATATATATATATATATATAGTCACTTTTTGCTACAGTCCGTTTCTTGATATATATAATACATTTAATATTTATAATTAAATTTACCTCAAGATGTTATTTTTATCCTTTATTGGAACATGTTTCGGGCACTATCTTGCACCCATCCTCAGCCTTCCGGTTTTTTTGTCTGGTGAAGTACATATGTGTTGTTGGTTGACTATTATTATTGTGGCTTCCTGTTGGCTTCTGGTATTTCAAATTGGTTTTATTGTGTGTGATTGTGGTGTATGTGTTAGTTTTTTGTGTATTTTCAATGTTGAGTGCTTTGAATATTGTGTCATGTTTTGTATTGATTTGTATTTGTTCAGGTATTAGTTTGTTTAGTACCCGAAACATGTTCCAATAAAAGATAAATATAACATCTTGAGGTAAATTTAATTATAAATATTAAATGTAATATATTTATATATATATATATAAGCCTAATAATAATTTACTATAGAGCAAGCAGTTGACACATTTACACATGAAAGTTACCCCATACTTTTCAGTAAACTAAAGGCTTATAAAATGTAACTAAAAGTGTGCTAACGAGATGTAATGAAGTGTATGGTGTAAGTAATTCGTTTAATATGAGTGATTTGTACAATTATATTGCATTGATAATGGTATGAGAAACATAATTAAAATAAACTTTACAGTAGTGTCCAATTAACAGTAATTTAAAATTTACTTATTTTGGAACTAACAAATACAGAAAACATGTAACAAAATGTAGTGATTAATCGGATTTTAACGAAATATTTAAAAGTTATGTAAGAAATGTGGGGAACGTTTTGCTGTTTTGTTTCGCATTTTTCTAACTTCCAAATGATCGTGGTAAATTTAATATTAATTTCACCTCCAGACGCGCGGCAATTTTACGGAAACCTATAACGGATCTTCATTTTTTTCGGCGTTTGTTCTGTTACTTCAAACACTTGACTTATAGATAAAGGTGGCACTCGCGTTTTCGTTTTCAATTTGAGACAAGCTTATGAAGGAGGGTATCAAAAGTGGCGCTTCCAACGCGAGGTTTCATGCATCATCAAGAAAGCATTAATGAATAATAATCAATAATTAAATAATAAAGGACGTTCATCGAAAGCTCGCTATAATATATATACACATATAAAACTATTATAATACATATAGGTATCAAAACGACAATACAACTAAATGTAATACACTACTTGAAAAAGAATTATATTGAATAATATAATATTATATAACTGGTGCAAGTAACTTTGAATTACGTATATAGAAATTACACACACACACACACACACACACACACACACACACACACACACACACACACACACACACACACACACACACACACACACACACACACACACACACACACACACACACACACACACACACACACACACACACACACACACACACACACACACACACACACACACACACACACACTATATATATATATATATATATATATATATATATATATATATATATATATATATATATATATTGTAACCTCCATAGTAAATATTATTATAGAACATAAGAATTCTTTGTACCTGATTTTGTTTGTGTAATGTGTTAGTAAACCAGAACAGTCTTACAACTTCCTCTATACATAAGCTTGCCATACGTCCTGGTTTGACCGGGATGGTCCCAGTTTCAGAGTACAGCCCCGGTGTTCCGCCCGGTTGCTGAAATGTCCCGGTAGGTACATTTGGTTCCTAGAAAAAATAATGATGAAGTCCAATAGCATACAATAGCCTATAAATACAGATGGAATTTTCATGAAGATCTCATTGGTAAGAAAATTTTGACTTCTAAGTGGGAGCTGGAAAATAGAAGAGAAAGAAAACGACAAAAAGCTATCGAGTGAAGAAAAGTTGCAACTCTTCAGCCATGCTACGGAAAATAACATACAAATGCACAATAATATTGGACTGATAATTGAGTACATCTTTTGCCTTCCTGGAACATCAGCTCCTGTAGAGGGAGCGAGTGTTCTCGTTGATGAACAACACTAGGGCAGATGACAGATGTTTAATCAGGAGTCAACAGTGCGTGCGTTGATGCTGTGTAAAGTAAATTTTTGACTTATTTGTAATGATGTTTTTTTACAAAATATAAAACCAAAAAGGACATATTGCAAAAGTGAAAAATGTGACTGGTTTAAAAAATAAGTTTAAGTTGCACACGTCTTGGAAATTCTTATATAAAAAACAATTTTTAATTGAACACAGTTTCAAGTATTGCACTTAAGTTTGTAACCATTTTTTTTTTTGGTATTTACACTTTATTATGTATTACGTGTTATATTTATACATTATAATATACACCCAACGAAATAGCAATGTAATAAACATGTAATGTTTATATTTTAATCCAACCTCCCTTCTCGCCCCCCTGGTAAACAGAATAAAAAGAATGTCTCGTTTGGTCAATAAAAAATCATGGCAAGTGTATCTATACACTCCTCATAAGCAAAGACACACAAAGATTGTTCCATGAAGTTACGGCAACATTTTCGTTAACCGATTCCCTGGTTAATATAAACAGACTTCACTCTTAGGTTTTCAAGTAACGGCACTGAAAAATTTTGCTACAATTTTAACGTAAGAGCATAATCTGTAAACATTTTGTAAACATGAAATGAATAAGACTGAATTATGAATGTCATGAAACTCATTTTAAAACAAAAAAAAAATCAAGAACGTGTTCCGTAATCCGTAATATCACAACACAACAACTAATTATAAAAATGTAATTGCATCACTTAAAAACAGTATTTTAACCCAGTACTTCTAGTTTGAGAAATTCGTAGATTGTACGAACCTTTTTGATCACAGCTCGTACTTGTGACTTGCACATATTAGGTCTATGTGTTAGAGACTACCAAATACTGGAGCGCCAGCCAGATGTTTTCCCCGTCAACAGCATGAAACTGGTCTACTATTGCCGTCCACGATATCTACGATAGCTGTTGGTCTGTCTGTATCGCTTTTGGCCTGTTTCTCAACTTCACAGTCCTGTTGTCACAAGAAAAAAACAGCAATTAACTTTCTATTTAAAAAATCTCAGTGAACTGTAAAGTAATTACACATTTAAGAGGTTTGCAAAAATTGTTATTCAATACAAAACAAAAGGTTAGTGGACAACAGCTGTATATAAATATTTAAAACTTCTTTATGAAAAGAAATATTAAAATATTTTTATTTTACAAAATATATATTTAAATTTATTATTAAAAGCCTTCGTTTCTATAAATCTTCGTTTCGATAGTAATCATTATTTACATAAAACTAAAGCAATTCAAAACTCATAAAAATTTTGAACGTGAAAGGTAAGATATTACGTAATACTGAACTGTAGTAAAAGCTGAAAAAATAGATGGAGTTTAGCGTAAAAAACTTATGTATTGCCTATTCTAGGACCCTATTCATGTTCCTTTAACTAATGAAGTAGTTTTTCTCCGGTACAATGAATTGTTACTACTACATAGGCCACATATCGACGATTACTACTACAACCGACATACAATAAGGGACTGGGTTTCTCAAATATTTTAAACATTTCTTTTAATTTCCAACTATTATACATTTGACATGTTTATAATAAGCGCATGCATGTAGGCGATTCCAGCACAACGAATGAACAATCAAAATCTGTTAAATATAACATTACAACAGAATAAGAATCCAGTGAACCTCATTACAATGAAAAATTGAAATAGATATTTAGCGTTAGTGTAATTATATTCCATCGTGTAATTTCGTGGAATCTTATAACTTTTAGCATTTATAAGTAGGCCAAATAGGTTAAATTTGGCAACTCAATAATATCACAGTTTATAGAAAAATAAAATAAATTTTGTGCCATAATAAAATGTAAATTTTCAGGGACATTCTTACAAAAAATTTCTATCATGGTCGCTGTTCTTGCTTTTGTTTACAATTGGTTCTATCCGCCTGAAGAATCGGAAGGTAAGTGGTAAAAACTTTAAAATAAAACTTAATTTACGCAGTATATTGCCTACTTAACATGTGCTATGTCAACTTTAAGTTTTTTTTAATACGGTTACAGTTATGAATTCAATCCTTGTACAAACACAACAGTGTGTAGTTTATGCGAAGAATTAGTCACACATAATTTTACCTAACTATAGCCTACGTTGGATATTATGCCTAACTTCAGGTTTATGATGCATGTGTGAAATGTAAAGTTTTAAAGTTTTAAGGCAAACGAAATGACCAACTGAAAATTAATTGTATGTGAGAATACTAAAAACTGTTTTATGTGTAGTATACTTCACCTTACGTTACTAACACATTTTACATTTTACAGCATCACTCCTCGCGCTCGTGGACTGGATAATGAAAGGATCTGCAACTCTCATAACCGCTGCCCGAAACAAGTACAAAACGCGTGGAGGTAATTTAGTTTTAAAATTTATTATGGCACACTAATTTACTTATAAATACATAACGCAGTTCTCATCGTGTCCTTACTAGCCAACGTAAATACAAATGTAACTTTATAGTCTTATTGTTGGGTATTTGTTGAGTGTTGAAAGCGCTGTTTTTAATACTTTTGTTTTGTAAATTTTTTCTTTTGACGTTTTACTGTTTTGTTGTATCCGTATTTATAAATATAGACTCTATAAATTTGTGGCGATATCTGTGTACGTATTCTGTTAATTTTGTGTATAAGCAGCAAAGTGAAATTCAGATGCGTGTTTATAATGTCTTTGATATGTTCAGGTAACGTGTGTGGAAACTACGATTTGTTTGTCCAATACATAGCTTGGAACAGTCACTGCATAGTGAGTATTTGTTGTTGTACGTGGGTGTGTTTTGTAAATATTATATATATATATATATATATATATATATATGTTTTGTTAATGTAGCTAGAAGTGTCAAATATAATATAAAATTTCTGAACGAGAATGCAAATTTTTGTTAGTCAGAGTTACAAATGATAACAAAAATACAAAAGAGTTAGTGTTTCGTACAGACGTGCTATGGTAGCCCAATGGCTGCACACATGGGCTGAGTCAGTTAGCCTACTGCGACAGTGCGGAGAAAGCTCGTCAGCTGAGGTGAAAGCAACTCTCTAAGGGAAGAGCACCCCGAAATCAAAGTTCCTGGTCCTCCAGGTTGGGGGGTTGAATTGGAGAATTCACATATCCCATCTGTGACACTCTTTTATCAGTTTCTCAGCCAGTCAGTTATCTGCACTTGACCGGGACAACTGGCGGAGGCTGTTAAAGGAGGCCTTGACTCAGTAATGGGTTGTCGAGTCGCTGATGGAGAAGAAGAAGTTTCAAAGCACAAAATAATAGCACTAGACTGTGATAAAGAATTTGGTTTTTTTGTTATTAATTTTTTTTTAATTGTTGCAGTACAAATTCTGGCGTTCGTCTCGTTCTTTTACAAATTACACGTGTTTCTTACCAGCCTTTCCAGCTCACGTTATCAAAAAGGTATGTAAATCTAATTTAAACATGCTATTTTTATGGTTTGTACGTTTAAAAGCAAACACTACATTGTTCCTCATTGTATTCATCATTATTCCTTACCTGAAAATATAATTATGATTGTGACTTTCCCATTTGTTTAACTCTTACGTTTTTAAACATTACCGAACATGAGAGTAGGTACTGTTATAACGTCTTAACGTTATAATATCGGGAACCTGGTTAATTGGCTCAGGTCAATTAAACAGGCTGGCATAATATTAACAAACTCATAATTAACTGAAATACAAACAAACGCTAAATAGGATCCAGTGAATTCAGGAATTTAGACAGGGGTTTGTAGATTTATTCACTCACCTTTTTGGACCATGACATCTCTTTATTACATATTGTTTTAACATCACAGAAGAAGATTAGTAATGTGTATACTAAAGACAAAAATAGTTGCACATTTCGTACAATTGAAATTAGTGTAAGTCATGGGTGAACATAGCATGTACTGCCCTCGGATCCGAGTTTTTTGTTCCTATTTATAATATTACAAATAATAATCTTTATTTTGTGCCAACTGAAGAATGGGCTTATTTAACTTAAGAGTGTCATACTCATTAAACTCGTTAAACTTAACACATCTTATTACATATTATGAAATTACAATTTTATAGTAATTAGGTCAGTCTTTTGTGTTTTATTTTACTCTTATTTTGTTATTTAAGTGTCCTTCATATATTTAATTTAAGTTAAGTTCTGAACCACGGAAGTAGAACTTCCGTGTCACCTGTGTGTAACATATCCTTGGCGAATCGGCGCTTCTGTCTGTTGTGCAGGGTGTCTGGGAGATCTTCGGTCTATCGTGTGTTGGGGAAGTTTGGTGTCATTTTTTAAAGATGAGTAGTCTGTCTCTCCTGTAGATTCTTGTGGTGCTGCTATATCAGCTAGGTGAGGGACATACTTGTGGAAGTAATTTATCATTCCCAAAAATCGGGCTATTCCTTTCGTATCCCGTGGTGGTAAAAATTCTCTGATAGCACGGGTGCGTTCTGGGTCTATGCTTACCTTTCCGTCGGCCTTTACTATGTGACCTAAAAATGGAAATTGTTTAACAGCAAAATCTACTTTACTCGGGTTTACTGTTAATCCTGCTTTCTTTAATCATGATAATACTTCACGTAAATGATGCAGATGTTGATCCATAGATTCGCTGTAGATTACTATGTCATCTAGGTAGTGATATACAAATTTAAATTTTACGTCGTGGAATATTTTCTCTAACAATCGGCTACATACAGAACCTCCTTGGGATATTCCAAAGGGTAATCTAGTAAATTGGTACAGATTGAAAGGGACGGCGAAGGCGGTTAGGGGTTTGGATTCTTCCGATAGCGGTATTTGATGAAATGCCTCATTGAGGTCCATTATGGTGAAAACTTTAGCTTTTGTAAAGTAATGGAAGGCGCTGTGGTTGTCGGGGAGTGGTATGGATTCGAATTCTATTCTCTTATTTAATTCTTTGTAGCCCACAACTAATCTATGTTTATCGGTGCCTTTACGTACTAAAAACGCAGGTGATGAATACGGTGAAGTGGAAGGTTCTATGACTTGTTGTTCTAACAATTTATTGATTTGATTTCTCATTATTTCCATTTTTGGTGGAGATAATTTGTATGGGTGCAGTCGTATTACTTTGTTGTCACTCAGGTTGATCTTGTACTCTATAAGGTTCGTTAATCCTAACTTTGGGGTGAGGACGGTGGAAAATTCTTTATTAGTTTCTGTATTTTCAGTCTATCTTTACTTTCTAAATGATCTAATGCAGACTCTTGGTGTTCTAGGTGCGTTGCAGACGTTTCCATATCTCCACTGTTGTTTATTTCATAATCAAAATTATATTTTCGAGTACGGTCGAATCTAAAATAATACTGCTTATCGTACATGTCAAGAATTATACCTGTTTTACTGATAAAGTCCGCTCCTAATACTACGTTTGGTCCTAATCCGTCATATACTAACACTGGAAAATACCACGTTAAATTTTTAATTTTTAGTTTAATCGTAACGCTGAGTTTTATGATTAAGTTTTGTTTGTTAGCGGTAGCGCATTTTATGTTCACCGGTTGACTACGTTTAACAAGATTGTGTTTAGCTAATGTATCTGCTACCTGTTGGCTGATTAAGCTCCGTGTCGATGCAGAATCAATTAATCCTAGTGTGGTAGTAACGTCAAGGTCTACTTGTATGTATGGTAATTGACACATACTGGACTTGCATGTAGTAATTGAGTTGCATTTATCGATAAATTTCTCTACGTAGGCGTCTAATTTTTTTATTATTATAATTTTTGTTTCTTTTTTGTACTCCCAGGTTTTACCTATTTCCACGATGCTGCGGAAGACACAGGATTTCGGATCTCCCTGCCTTACATGTTTTTTGAATAAGAGGGTTTTTGGTAGTGCTGTTTCTGTTTACAGTATCTACTGATGTGTCCTAATTTCCCGCAGTTATAACATCTTTTTTCTCTACTGACGGTATCACTCGTATTCTGTTGAGGTTTCAGTTGATGATTCGTTTTAGCTTGGTAATGTGAAGTTTCAGGAATCCGAAATGGTCGCCTATCGCGGTGTGTTCTTGTATCTGATTCCAGGGGTTGTGTTTCATTTCTACGTTGTGTCTGGGGGAGTAACGCACGTCGGTTCTGATCCGAATACCATACGTTGGATGAGTGGATACAGCATTGTTCTAATTCTGCGAAAGTGTTGGGTTTATTTATAAGTGCTAAGCGAGATCTCTCTTCCGGGGATAATCCTACCAAGATTGTTTTTACTAACTGATGTTCACTCCAGTTTACTTGCAGTAATAAGGAAGCTTCCCTTATTTCAGAGATATAGTGGGCGAGTCTCTCGTGAGCTCCTTGTACTCGAAGTACGGTGTTTCGTTTCAGCTCTTCGTAAATTCCCGTTGGAATAAAATGTCTTATCAGATTTGTATGGAGTTCTTCTACTGGATGTTGTGAACTTAATGACACCTGTACACGGTCCTTTAATGGTGGTCTACATTTGGGCAGAAGGACTTGTAATATTTCGCGATCGCTTAGTTGCTGTAAATCTTTTATTTGTAGCAGATATTTTATAAAAGCTGATCGTTTGGTGATACTCAATCCATCCGTGTATGGAATTTCTGATAATTTTTTTTTACGGGGTGAGTTATCTTTCCATAGAGGTCCGCACTAAAGTTTACGTGAGATGTTATTCTAGGATGTCCCGATACTTGATTTGTCATCGCTGAGGGTGGTAACGCATAATTATTGATGAGATTGTGGTGGGTATTTGGAAGTGATGCTCCAGCTATCGGTAGGGTATTCACGTTGCTATTCAACAACTGATCATTACTCGGTTCTATCCTCGATACAGGGGGGGATTCGAAATTCACGATAGTGGGTCGCTGTTCTAGGGTAGGTGATTGAACTGGGGAGATATATAATTTAGTCAGAGCTTCTTCAATTTCCTCCATTTTAAATGAGTCAGACTTTCTACGTAATTCTCTTATTATTGTGGGTAATTGCTGTAATGCTTCGTCAGCAAATCTTTGCACATCGGGGGGAATTACAGTAACTCGGGGCCAGTTTAATAAATTATTTAGCCGACGGGTTAAATGTTCTATTCTCTGGGTGGTACGTAAGATTATAGCGGGTGACTTCTCATCGTGCAGAGATTGTGATATTGCTGTCAGTTCCCTATACTTCGCATAACATGTTTCTTTTCGCTATTTAGATCTATTTCGCTTAATCGACCTAACTGAGCGGGTGTATCTTGCCTAGTTTCGCGTAACGTTTTGCGTAGTTTCGCGACCGTTACGTTCACGTAAGGTAGCCCGCGCAACAGTGCTTCATAGCATAATTCATCTTTTAACAATAAATCTGGATTGAATTGAGCCATTTTCTTAAGATGCTAAATCTTATACACTACTTATTCTACTTATACTAAACACTCTATTTTCCTATATTTAGGTTTAGTAAAAATTAATACATGAGAGATATTTACAAATAGACGAAACGAGAGGAATCTCGCCTCAGAGAGATAGAAGAATTTTCACACAGACGTAAAATATTTTAACCATATGTTGTTACTGGGCAAGGGGGTCACACGCTTTGTATTAGACAATAGAGGTAGGCAGTGTATTGTCTAGCTCGACTTTGCAGCTGATAACATTGGGATTGTTTCCTACAGACTGTAACACGTTATTTTCCTGTCTGAGATTGTCGTCAAACCGACAAGTTGGGGAATGACTTTTTGTACAGGAAAGAACCTGGGGTTACAACATTTAAATATCCTTACCTATATTATTTTGCGTTATCATGATTATAACTCTCTTTATCCTAATTTATGATTTTACTTACTTAAATACGAGTTCTTATTCTAATAATTTTTTTATAAATTATTTTTATTTCTTATTATTAACCCTCAATTTATTTTACTGGTTAATAGGGGTTAATATCTGACCTTTTTATTTATTTATATTTATTATCGTAGTTCCAAGTAGTCTTTATTATTTTACTTCACGCAAAAGGGGGAGATTTTAAATTAACAGGGTAGTTAAACTATCAGAGTGAATAACACTACAAGGTATTAAATGACAATGGTAGAAAAAGAAAAAGCAAAACAGAGAAGAGCATTTTATTTTGCTATTAAGCAGAGTGGCGCATTTTATAACGTCTTAACGTTATAATATCGGGAACCTGGTTAATTGGCTCAGGTCAATTAAACAGGCTGCCATAATATTAACAAACTCATAACTAACTGAAATACAAACAAACGCTAAATAGGATCCAGTGAATTCAGGAATTTAGACAGGGGTTTGTAGATTTATTCACTCACCTTTTTGGACCATGACATCTCTTTATTACATATTGTTTTAACATCACAGAAGAAGATTAGTAATGTGTATACTAAAGACAAAAATAGTTGCACATTTCGTACAATTGAAATTAGTGTAAGTCATGGGTGAACATAGCATGTACTGCCCTCGGATCCGAGTTTTTTGTTCCTATTTATAATATTACAAATAATAATCTTTATTTTGTGCCAACTGAAGAATGGGCTTATTTAACTTAAGAGTGTCATACTCATTAAACTCGTTAAACTTAACACATCTTATTACATATTATGAAATTACAATTTTATAGTAATTAGGTCAGTCTTTTGTGTTTTATTTTATTCTTATTTTGTTATTTAAGTGTCCTTCATATATTTAATTTAAGTTAAGTTCTGAACCACGGAAGTAGAACTTCCGTGCCACCTGTGTGTAACATATCATTGGCTAATCGGCGCTTCTGTCTGTTGTGCAGGGTGTCTGGGAGATTTTCGGTCTATCGTGTGTTGGGGAAGTTTGGTGTCATTTTTTAAAGATGAGTAGTCTGTCTCTCCTGTAGATTCTTGTGGTCTGTTTCTTGGTGGTAACTTTTACTGGTGTTCACATTGTTGTACAGCACATACTGCTTATGGTTAACAGTTACATTTTAAAAGTTTAACATCACATTTAGGTGATGTTATGTAATTATATAAATGTCATCGTCGCACACTCAAGTCATTACAACAATTTACATCATTCGGCAATTACACAAGCTTTACCTAGTCTATATGTTTTATATTGTCAACATAACTTTCTGTACGTTGTATCAGCAGCGGAGTCTCTGATTCAACTAAACTAACTAACTAACTATATGGGTAATGGGGCTGTCCGCGCGCGGGTAGTTTCTCAGCGCGAAAAGTAGTTCTCAATTATTATTAATTATTTTCCTTTAAGTAGCTTACAATTTGATTACATCACTCTATACTTTTATTATTCTTTTATTTAACACGAGGTCGTTATGGATTTATTGGTTTCTTAATTCTAAATTTTATTAACTGATACATTGGCCAATCGGCATGTTACTACCGGTTTGCGGCATGGAGTTCATCAGTACCTTATTAAATTATTTTAGTATTATAATTTTAATTTTTTGTTATTTTGTGGGATTTACTCATCTTAAATCGTCACACTGTTAGGGAATCCTTCATGCACTTAACATAAGTGTACGTAAACTTTTTATGGTTACTCATTTCTTACAGTGAACCAAGTTGTCTTTAACTTTTTGTTAACAACTGAAAAATGTATTTTAAAATAAATCACAACAGACATTTTTATGGATGGAATATCAATGAGGAGAAACATAAATTAAGCTGGAAAACATCTTTGTTAATAGTTTTGAAATTTTTCAAGAAATTCCTGTACTCTGCGTTAGAGTATTTATTAGGGCAGCAGTTGTCTGGACCTGTTTCAGGAAGTCTAAATCAAGAGACAGCGAGAAGTAGCAGCTGGATTCCACGATGTGCGAGGAGAGATCCAGAAATTCCAGTGTCTACTAAATTGTCGTCTACTCAAAATTCAGCCCAGCTCAAAATTTTCTTTCCAAATTATTGTTTATTTTTACTTTTAGTATTTAGCAAAGCCTTCAAACCTTGTACAGCCGGAAATGAAAAAACAAAACTCACTGACATAGCCATTGAATCAAGCCACAAAAACGAGCTGCGTATTACTGTGATAAATCGGAAAGCTTCGCTAAATACTTGAGAAAGCAATGGAAATGCACTCCAGGAGGAAAACCCTCCACGCCGGGGAAAAAACGTACTTGTGTAAGAAATGGCAACTTTTTCTTTGTGATGTCGATAAGTGTGTAGTAGGAAACATTTTTATATTTTATAAAAATAAAAACGTTGTGCCAACTGTTAAAAAAACTTCTACCTATCTTGAAAGAAAGAATCCATTTTTCGTGGACCGCTAAATAATTCACGCGAGTGTTCAAAGTGTGGGATTCAAGTGGAAGAAATGTAGAAGTATAAGAGAAGTGTTAATTGGAAAAACAAATATTGCATTGCTGAGTTACAAGTACCTCAGATTAAGATTTTTCGAGAATCTGGGAGACATGATAATGTTTGATAACGTAATGTGAATCGGTAATTCTCAGTAGTAGTAGGTTTGTTTACACCACTGCGCGTACCTACGCGTGCACGTGTCTACAGTTTCACTCTCTTCACATACCTCTCAGGACATAGAGTTCAGTCTAAAGCAGTAGTACACAGTGATAGGAGGAAGTAGGAAGACCTACAGAAGAAGCTTAGGTGAATGCTGCCAGACTTACAAGCATCTAGGGACAACAGTATTAATACATAAAATAGTAACAAAGCAATTAAACATCAAACGCGCAAAGAAAATGTGGGTGATATGGCAACTCCACTTACTTCTATTCAACAAAACATTACAAACGATGTAAAAAAAAGGGAAATATATAAAAAGTTATTAGAAAGTGTTACATCATACATGACAAATGTGTGACATATATCAAGTAAAAATAAGGAGAAAGTAACAGCGATCTAGATATACTTCTGGAAGAGCATGTGTTGTATAAAATGACAGGGTTAAAATAAAGCAATCAGCGTGAAAATCGGGAACGATAAATATTCTGCACACAATTGAGGTCAGATAACAAACTGGTGTAGGCGCGATATTATGATACCAGCCCGATAGCCATCTGAAATATGGCACTGGCCACCGACCAACGCAGAAAAAAATGATTCCGATTGTGCTGGTGAGCAGGAGGGTTATAGGCAAAGTAGAAGACGGTGCAAGCTCGGATACGGGAGACCCGCGTGGTGTAGACTTACTTGTAGTAGTAATTTCTGGTGTTTAATCTATTACAATTACGATGTATTTTCTCGTGGTCTGTTCTCATAGATAACATATCCGAGTCTCTCGTACTTACCTATATTTATTCTAATAAATAACCCCTGCCATTACTTTATAGCATGCCTGTTTTCAATATTGTTACGACAGTCTACTTGATCGTCGTAGGCACAGCGGAAAACAAAATACAAGACGCCAATTAAGTCACTAATTACCAGCTTTAATTTTCACAGTTAAACAGTTCGTAATTAACAATAGTCTCCTACAACAAATCAAATACAAATTGTTCGCACGCAATAAAATGTCAACTAGTATTAAAGCATAATTGTATTACAATATACCGTCCGATTATAAAACACGACACTTAACTAATAACCATTTGAACGCACAGAATAATCACTTGTAATCGCCTGACAATAAACTCGAAACGCACTATAATATATCGCGAATATAACTGAAACTGAAAGTCATTGAGTACTGGTATTTATATCCCCCCAAATTACTAGATTTCTCCATAATGCGCGATAGCGCCAGTTTGTACGACGTAATTAATTGCGGCCTTGACACAGTCCTAGCACCCGCGCGAATTCTGTTACAGTCTAGCAAATGCGCCGAGAATCACGTATGCCACACACATTAGAGCGAGATTCTTCTGGAACATTCGAAAAACACGTAGACTGTTCTGTAATGTCGTAACACTGCCTCCTCCTTAAGCCTGTTCGTAAGAGCTAGCAAACCTCGTCTGAAGTAATACTTAGCCAAGCGATCTAGGTGGACGACTTTGAACTTCGCTGTCCTTCCTGTTGAATCCGATAAACAACATCGATGATTCTTTTTTTCACAGTGTAGGGTCCTTCCCAGTTAGACTGAAGCATAGATGATCGACCACGACGGCGCTTTGGGTTGAACAACCAGACCTGACCTCCTTCTTGGAAACCCACACTGTTGCTGCGAATGTCGTACCGAGTTTTCATTTTATCACTGGCTATCTTCAGCAGTCCTCTTACCAAGCGATTCATTTCACGCAGTTATTTTTCTAATTGCGAGGAATAGTTCTGTGGCTCTTGGGATTGATCCGAACATAAAGTCCCCAGTAAGACCAATCTCTCGAACAACACCAATTTTGCTGGAGTCATTCCGGTTGTATCGTGTACTGATGATCTATACGCCATGAGGAATAGTGGTATACTGTACGTTAGCCCCAGTCTGTTTGGTTCTCGTCAACAAACTTCGAAAGATGCTGCTCAAGTGTCCTATTGAATCTCTCAACTATCCCGTCCGACTGAGGATGCAGAGGCGTTATCCTAGTCTTTCGAATTCCAAGTAGACGGCATAATACTTTATACACTCCTGATTTGAAATTTCTCTCTTGATCCCTATGGATTTCTATACGGGCTCCATAACGGCAACAGAAGTTGTGGACTAACTCCTTTGTCACAGTAGCGACCTCCTGATTTGGAATTGCGTAGGCTTCCACTCACTTAGTAAAGTAGTCACCTACAAACATGATGTACCGGATTCCATCGTCAGTAACTGGGAATGGTCCAGCAATGTCTATGGCAATTCTCTCGAAAGGCAGTCCAACATTATACTGTCTCATTTTTCCCCTGCTTCTGTTTGTGGGCCCTTGCTTGCAGCACATATTTCACACGTCCGAACCCATTTCTCTACGTCGTGGCGAAGATGAAGCCAACAGAATCGCTTTCGTATTTTGTCAAGAGTTTTGTTCACGCTAAAATGGCCTCCAGATGTTCCATCATGCATCTCCTACAAAACAGACTGCACATTACTTCGAGGAACTATCAACTGCAAGACCACGTCTCGTCCATCTTCGCTTTCCCTTTTCAGCAATCTGTTTTGTAAGGTAAGAGATTCACATTGTGCCCAGTACCCCTTCAGCACTTCGGAACCATGGCAGATATCTTGCCAATCCGGGCGGCGACCTTCCTCTTTTGCTGTCAAGATCGGTCCAATGTCTTCATCAGTCATCTGTTCATGTCGACAGTCTTGTGTTGTCCGGCCGTCTGCCAGGAAATCTATAGTGATGGCTTGAACATGTTTGCTTGAGTTTTGTTCTTTCTTTCTGTGGCAATGTCGGCAGTCTTCCGGGCACGGCCTTCGTGACAAACCATCTGCATTACCATGCAATAGCCCCTGGCGATGTTGTACCTTGAAGTTGTAATCTTGCAGACGTTCGAGCCACCTTGCCAACTGTCCTTCCGGATTTTAAATCTCAAGAGCCATGCAAGCGCGGCATGGTCGGTACGTAGTGAAAACTCTCTTCCATAGAGGTATTTATAGAAGTGCTCCAAAGCTCTTGACAATTGACTCTCTCCTTGTAACACAATAATTTGTCTCTGGTTTAGAAAGCGTCTTGCTGTAATACGCTATTACTCGTTTTTCACCGTTCTGCACTTGAGACAGAACTGCTCCTAGACCAGTATTGCTTGCGTCTGTGTCTACGATGTACTTCCATTAGGAAGCTGGAAAAGCGGGAATTGGCTGCGAACATAATGCAGTCTTCAAAGTCCTAAATGTTTGGTCATACTCTCTCGACCACTGGAAGTTTCGTTTATTTTTTTGTTTTCCGTTAGCTCATGTAGTGGTTTAGCAATAGTAGCGAAGCCTTTCACAAAACGTCGGTAATATGAGCATAACCCCAGGAAACTCCTAACTTCGTGTTTACTCTTCGGAACTGGCCAGTCTCTTACGGTCTCTACTTTATTACGATCCATGCTAACACCCGCTGCCGAAACTAGATGGCACAGATACTGTATTTCCTTCTGGAATAGAGAACACTTCTTCGGGCTCAGCTTCAGTTAGGCACCGTGAATTCTAGTTAGAATCTCCTTAAGGTTTTCCAAATGGTCTTTGAAAGTCTTCCCTATTACTATAACATCGTCTAAATAAACAAGGCAAGTTTTCCATATCAGTCCTCTGAGTACTAGGTCCATCAATCTTTCAAATGTTGCCGGAACATTACAGAGTCCAAATGGCAGGACGTTAAATTGGAATAAGCCACTTGGGGTAGAGACGAGAAAGCGGTCTTTCCCTTGTCTTCTTGATGAAGACCCATTTGCCAATATCCACTCTTCAGGCCCAATGTGGAAAACCACTGTGCTCCAGACAGTGTGTCGAGTGTATCGTCAACGCGAGGTAATGGATAGATGTCTTTCTTTGTGACGTCATTCAACCTCCGGTAGTCTACGCAGAAACTCAATCCACCATCCTTCTTCACTACCGGAGAAGACCAAGCACTTGACGAAGGTTCGATTACTCCCTCTGTCAACATGTCCTGTAACAACCGAGACATTTCCTCTTGCTTAGATAATGGAAGCCTTCGAGGAGGTTGGCGTATCGGTGTTGTGTCCCCGGTATTGATGCGATGTTGTACAAGAGAGTTTCTTCCCAGTGACTGTCGTCGAACTGCAAAAGAATCTTTGATTTCATGTAAAAACCATCTGAGTTCTTTTACCTCACCACTTGAGAGGTCGTTAGAAGGTCTGTTCAATAATTCTTGCAGTTCCTCTGGTAATTTAGAATTATCCGAAGCACTGGATCTTCGTTGCGTCATCCCGGCTACTCAGGTCACAGGAGTCAATTTGCCTAGGAGGGTATTGCTTTGTAAAGTGACAATTTGATCCAAAATATTCGCCACTCTAATAGGTACATTTTCGGTTTCGTTAGGGTTTACTAAACTTCTGGCAATTAGTATGCCCGGTTTGCTGACAACCTGGGTTTCGAAAATGGATTACTGGTTGTCCCTAGTATCTACCTCGATTCTAACCATGGTGATCTTTTTGGAGTTTGACGGAACAGTTACGGGCACTTGATTTATGACGTCCATCGATTTTTCTGATGTCGTCATTGTGGAGAGCATTATCTCTTCTCCACTGATAATCGAGACATTTGTTTTGAAGTCGACTATAAATCTGTATGAGTTCATAACGTCCACACCAAGAATTTCTTCATCCACAATATCTGCAACCAGTACTTGATGATTAAACTCAAGTCGACCGAGGCGTAGGTGTATCTCCACTTTTCCAACCACTTTTACAGGCCGTCCAGTAGCTGTTCGCAAGTTGCAAGAGCACCAGATTGGCTTGAGATCTTTCACCACGTCAGGGCGCACAATGGAAACTGTTGCACCTGTGTCAACTGTAATCGAGGTTGGCCTTTCTTGAACAAATCCACTAACCAGCAAGCGCTGTTTTTCTGAAGTGTAGAAATTGGGTATTGTCTAGGGGCTTCGTTCCTCCAGTTAATCAGCACACGCTCCGTTGTACCGACTACTGCTCGTTTCCCTGCTGCTGAACTCTAACCCGACAATCCCGTTGTAGATGTCCAGGATTCCCACATCGATAACACTTCGGTTTTCCTACCCTTCTTACTTAAATCTGAGGCATCGACCGTCGATGATTCTCTGTTCCTTGTTTTTCTTCTTCATCGGCTGTGCCGTCGCGATCTTTTAATGCGCGCACATTATGACTCGTCCAACCAGACGCTGATTTGGCCTCAAATTGCAAAGCATGTACCAGGGCGTCTGCACTGTTCTGGTGTCTTGCCATTCTTATACTTGCTGTACTTCGTTATCTCGAACACCGGGAGTAAATGTCTGCATCGCAAAACTCGTTCGAAAGTCTTCTGGCGCTCAGGATAGGCCAGTCTAATTAGTATGTCGATACTTGCTTCAAACTCTTTAAGGCACTCCCCGGAATGCTGTCGCTTGCTCTCAACTGGGTGCAGTACACATCTCGAAAATGTTTATCACCATACCGTAATCCAGAGCTTTTAGCAACTCGACATAAGTGTTTTGGCTGTCAGGTGGCACTTTCTGTAGTAATTCTGCCGCACGTCCTTTTAATGCAAGAACGAGTGAAACAGCCTTTTCTTTCTCTCTCCAATTATTTGCGCATGTAGTAGTTTTAAATTGGCAGAGATACGTTGCCCAGTGACTGCTTCCGTCAAAGGTTGGAGCTTTGACATGAACTGTCCCTACTGCAGGCAAAGTGACTTTCTCTATTAACTTATTTTCTGTGTCTTTTTCTATCTTTATCATTGGTACAGACTGTTCAGAAATTTGTTTTGGTTGAATCTTCATGCACTGTTCAACTTCACTTTTAATTTGTTCTCTTATGTTTGCCATTGAGTTTTCTACTGCAGATATTTTTGTTGACATAGCTTCTTCCACAGTCAAGACAGACTTTTCTACTTCAGCTATTTTTAATATCACTGATTCTTGTACCTCCGATATTTTAGTAGCTTGTTTATTAAGCTCACCTCGTAGGAGAACCAATTTTGCGATACTATGTTCTTGCATCTGTTTCTGCTCGTGTATTAATGCTTTGATGTCTTCTGTTTCACGCTTCCTTTCCTCTGCCTCCTGTCGTCGTCGTTCCTCTGTCTCTAGCATTAGTGCTTTCTGACTTTCCTCAGACTCTTCTCTTTCCTGCCTGAGTTTTTCATCGTGTAGTTTTTATGCTTCTTCCGCTTCCTGTCAGCGTTTCTCATCCTGACGTTTTCCTGCTACTTTTCTTTCTTGTCTTCATTTTTACTTCCATGTTCCTTAAGGAAATGGAAGTATGGTGATGGCAAAAAAAATCGTGTTCGAGATTATTGCAGATTCTGATTGTACTACACTCAAAACATAAAAAAAAGTCGTTTTTCGAAAAGTGTCTGTGTGTCTGTCTGTCTGTCTGTCTGTCTGCTGTAGATTTTTTCTATGGCAAACGATAACAGCCGCAATTTCAAACAGAATCAAACAATTTTTTTCATACAGCCCTGATTTGTAGAGTACTCGCGACCTATTGTTTTTGGTGAAGATCGGTTGAGGGAAAGGGGTAGTTTACCAGCAACGGTTTTTTTTTTTATCAAGGGTAATTTTGTTTGTTTGGCAAACGATAACAGCCGCAAATTCAAACAGAATCAAATAATGTTTCGCATACAGCCCTAAATTGTTGAGTCCTCAAGATCTGCTGATTTTGGTAAAGATCGGTTAAGGCGAAGGGGTAGTTTACCAGCAACGTTTTATGTTTTAACAAGGGTATTTTTTATGGCAAACGATAACAGCCGCAAATTCAAACATAATCAAATAATGTTTTGCATACTGCCGTGAATTGTAGAGTTCTCAAGAAATTTTGGTTTTGGTGAAGATCGGTTAAGGGAAAGGGGTAGTTTACCTGCAACGTTTTACGTTTTAAAAGGGTATTTTCTATGGCAAACGATAAGAGCCGCAAATTCAAACAGAATCAAATACGTTTTTTCATATAGCCCTGATTTCTTCATTACCAAAAACCTATTGTTTTTAGTGAAGATCGTTTAAGGGAAAGGGGTAGTTTACCGGCCACGTTTTTTGTTTTATCAAGGGTATTTTGTATGGCAAACGATAACAGCCGCAAATTAAAAAAAAAAAAATCATATAATATTTTACATACAGGCCTGAATTGTAGAGTTCTCAAGACCTGTCGTTTTTGGTGAAGATCGGTTAAGGGAAAGGGATAGTTTACCAGCAACGGTTTTTTATCGAGGGTAATTTTTTTCTATGGTAAACGATAACAGCCGCAAATTCAAACAGAATCAAATGATGTTTTGCATACAGCCCTGTATTGTAGAGTTCTCAATACCTATTGGTGTTGGTGAAGATCGGTTAAGGGAAAGGGGTAGTTTACCTGCAACGTTTTATGTTTTAAAACGGTATTTTCTATGGTAAACGATAAGAGCCGCAAGTTCAAACAGAATCAAATACGTTTTTGCATACAGCCCTGTTTTGTAGAGTACTAAAGACCTATTGTTTTTGGTGAAGATCGGTTAAGGGAAAGAGGTAGTTTACCTGCCACATTTTTTGTTTTATCAAGGGTATTTTATATGGCAAACGATAACAGCCGCAAATTCAAACAGAATCATATAATATTTTGCATACAGCCCTGAAATGTAGAGTTCTCAGTATCTATTGATGTTGGTGAAGATCGGTTAAGGGAAAGGGGTAGTTTACCTGCAACATTTTATGTTGTAACAAGAGAAATGTTTCCATGACGAACGATAACTGCCGCACATTTTTCTATTATTAAAAATTATAGTTGAAGGTGGAGGGGAGAATTTTTTATATGTGTACTACGTTATCGGCAACAAAGAAGTAGTTTTTTGTTAAAATTGCTTCCCGGGCTCTTTAGCCGTAGTCCAATGTTTTCTGCAAAACCAGACTTTTCGGCAGTGCCATCGACTGCCATCATCGGTGAAAATCGAGTGCGAAAACGTGAGGTGGTATACGTTAGTGACCACAGTAGTGTGGTTAATGCTGAAGCAATAAGTAGAAAGACGTAGTTTCTATGGAAATATTTCATTTCGAATATGATTTTAAATATAAATCTTAGAACATGGAAGTCATGTATGGTTCTCCATACCGATATTTCTTTTTTGTCGTCTTTCTGTTTCTTCTGCTTCCTGTCGTCGTCGTTCCTCTGTCTGCAACAGCAGCCCCTGGAAATTTTCCATCATCTGAGTGGCACCCATTGTTTACCGATTAATTATGAAATACACTCGTCTTGTACAAAGTGTCCTCTGTTTCCACTGTTAACGGTTCTATCCCACTTCTGACACCACTGTTACGACGGTCTACTTGATCGTCGTAGGTATAGTGGAAAACAAAATACAAGACGCCAATTAAGTCACTAATTACCAGCTTTAATTTTCACAGTTAAACAGTTCGTAATTAACAACACAGTCTCCTACAACAAATAAAATAAAAATTGTTCCCACGCTATAAAATGTCAGCTAATATTAAAGCACAATTGTATTAAAATATACCGTCCGATTTTAAAACACGTCACTGAACTAATAACCATTTGAACGCACGGAATAATCACTTGTAATCGCCCGACAATAAACTCGAAACGCACTATGATATATCGCGAATATAACTGAAACTGAAAGTCATTGAGTACTGGTATTTATATCCCCCCAAAATTACTAGATTCTTCCATAATGCGCGATAGCGCCAGTGTGTACGACGTAATTAATTGCGGTCCATGCGCCCGCGCGGATTCTGGTACAGTCTAGCAAATGTGCCGAGAATCACGTATGCCACACACATTAGAGCGAGATTCTTCTGGAACATTCGACAAACACGTAGACTGTTCTGTAATGTCGTAACAATATTATCCAAGTCACTTGTGTGACTAGACAAACTAACCTTTTTAGTCCACCTCGTGATTTCTTGATTTACAATGCGCATATGCTTTGAAATGCGTCACTAATTGTAAATCAAGAAGTCAAAAAGCGGGTTGGAAAGGATAGCTTACCCATTTTCCTTTGCTTTCAGGAATTCTCAATTAATTTTATTTCTATATCTCTTGAATATGGTGCCTTCTTTTCCTTACACTTGCTTTCACATTTTATCTTCACATTCATATATTGTATTACTTTTAGTTTTATCTTTTATCTTTTCTTACCATACTTTATGTTTTGTAAACTGTTACTCTGCTATCCACACCTTTTACTAGATTTGGCCGTATTGTCTGTTTACAATCTGTGTAGCGTTTATTATGGAGCTCTTACATCAGCGTAATTCTATCACCAGAATAATCTTTAAATGTATATTTGCAGGAACTACAAATAAAAGTTTTATAACATTTACTGACTATGGTTGTTTATAACAACAGCGGTTAATTCTGTTTTATCTTTAACGTAAACCATCAGTGATATTGGTATGTTCATACACAAGAAATAAAATTATATACAAATTTTAAATAAAAAAACTGAAAAGTTTATTACATTGCTTTTCAGATGAGCAAATGATTACATTAGATTCACAAAACACAAAGTATTAAAGAACAAATTAACAAGTGGTGAGAAATGTTTAATAAACATTTAACAAAGGCATGTAATAAATAAATAACAAAGATAAATACTGCAAATAACAAATAAAAGTAAAAATAAACAATAATTTGAAAGAAAATTTTGAGCTGGGCTGAATTTTGAGTAGACGACTATTTAGTAGACACTGGAATTTCTGGATCACTCCTCGCACGTCGTGGAATCCAGCTGCTTCTTCTTGCTGTCTCTTGATTTAGATTTCCTGAAACAGGTCCAGGCAACCGCTGCCCTAATAAATACTCCAACGCAGAGTACAGAAATTTCTTGAAAAATTTCAAAATTATTAACAAGTATGTTTCCCAGCTTAATTTATGTTTCTCCTCATTGATATGCCATACATAAAGTACATAAGTCTGTTGTGATTTATTTTAAAATTCATTTTCCAGTTGTTAACAAAAAGTTAAAGACAACTTGGTTCACTGTAAGAAATGAGTAACCATAAATAGTTTACGTACACTTGGGTTAAGTGCATGAATGATTCCCTAACAGTACCTACTCTCATGTTTGGTAATGTTTAAAAACGTAAGAGTTAAACAAATGGGAAAGTCACAATCATAATTATTTTTTCAGGTAAGGAATAATAAGGAATACAATGAGGAACAATGCAGTGTTTGCTTTTATATGTACAAACCATACAAATAACATGTTTAAATTAGATTTACATACCTTTTTGATAACGTGAGCTGGAAAGGCTGGTAAGAAACACGTGTAATTTGTAAACGGGGTAGTCTGAAGAACGAGACGAACACCAGAATTTGTACTGCAACAATTAAAAAAAAAAAAAGTTAACAACATAAAACCAAATTCATTGTCACAGTCTAGTGCTACGATTTTGTGCTTTGAATCTTCTTCTCCTCCTTCAGCGACGCAACAACCCATTAGTGAGTCAAGGCCTCCGCCAATTGTCCCGGTCAAATGCAGATTACTGACTGGCTGAGAAACGATAAAAGAGTATCACAGATGGGATATGTAAATTCTCCAATTCAACCTCCCAACCTAAAGGACCAGGAACTTTGATTTCTGGGTGCTCTTGAACTTTGATTTCACCTAGATAGTTGCTTTCACCTCAGCTGACGAGCTTTCTCTGCCCGGTCGCATTAGGCTAACTGACTCAGCCCATCCGTGCAGTCGTTGGGCTACTACAGCCTCCGCCGCCTCCATACTACTACCTGACAACATCTACAAAACATGCAGAAATGAAAAGTGTCAAACCAACTGTGTTCATTGAAGTGTCACAAGAGTTCACCATGTGGAAATATATAAAATCCTTAAGATTTCCTTGAAATATTTAATGAGTAAGGAATAATTTAAAGTTTCAATTTTTTATAATTTAGCAGTTAAGTTATTTTTCATTGCCTTTTTTTAAATTTATAATTTCAATTTTTGTAATTTAACAGTTGTTGTTTTCCATTGATATTTTTGTCTTTTTTGAAATGACTGCACAGTTAATATTTTATTTTAAATTATACAATTTCAATTTTTACAATTTACCAATTAAGTTATTTTCCTTTTTTTGTTAATTTATAATTTAAATTTTTTTGTAATTTAGCAGTTAAGTTAGTTTTCATTGCAATTTTTTTTTTAAATGATTACACAGTTAAAAATTTACCTATTTTCCATTCATGTATAATTAATTCTTATTATCTGTACACTTTCTAATAAGCCTTCAATATCGTGGGCTTATTCCAATAAGCCTGGATAAAACCAGGCTGTTTGAGCAAAACAGGTGTACATTTTCTAATTAGCCTAAAGCCGTACGGGCTCATTGTAATAATCCTAAAAATTATCAGGCGATCAAAAAATGCTAGGTTATTTCCCAATCAGCCGGGCGCATTGCAAAACGACGACGCTCTTCGCAATAAGCCGGAAATTTCAATTAGCCTACGACATATACACAATGTTCCACTATGTAATACAAGTATTTTTAGTAATTTGTTATGCAGACGCAAACAAAAAGCACAGACACAAACAGAAAACAAGAAAGAGGAAGTGTTGTTTTCAAGTCGCTTTGTTTTCAATTTACGACATCTAAGATATTCAGCCTAAACATTAACTTGAAAACAGTAATTTGTACAATCTTTACACCTACAAAATTGATAAGAGGGGATTCTTGACAAAAGTCATTTTAAAACAGCAGGAAAATCAGATTACAGGTAGGAAAATCGAAACTTAACATTTCCTCCAGTAAATCTAATTTTGAAACACATCATCCGATTTTCGTAAAACTTTGCATGCGTCTGCACACCTTTACACTACAGAACCTATTGTTTTTTTTAAATTGATCTCCCTCCTCCCTCCACAAAAAATAGGGTGATAGGAGGCAAAAATGTGATTGGTTAAAATAATGGAAAAATCACAGAAGTCCACGTGTGGTATCGCATTAAAAGAAATAAAAATCTGAATACCGTTTACAGTTCACATTTTTGTATAGAAAAAAATTTACATAAAGCAGCCTACCGTAGAAAATCCTAAACTAATTTGGTGGTAAGAAAACAGGGTTTTGCATTACTATTATTATTATTATTATTATTATCATCATAATTGTTTTTGTTAAGAGGGGGAAAATGCTTTATGAAACATCAGAGGAAACCGTCTGTCCCCTGATGTGTTCGTGTGTTCGACTCTCACCCACTCAGGCATTCATATCCATCCTGGAACCACTTAGCGGATTACACCCTTATCGAGCTACTTCTAACTGTCCCTTATCTTCTGCTGCCCGTTGTGTGCAAGTTGAGCATGTCGTTTCTTTTCTAGTAGGACCTACTGAATAAATGTAAAAGTGTGGTCCTTGCCATGAAGCATAGTCTCATCTACGCCCTCGGGCATTAGGTCCCTCACCTCCATCTCCAGTACCATCGTCTGTCTTGTGAATCTGAGCGCTTAGATAAGGTGTGTAAATTGTATGTTAATAAACAATAGAGACAAAAAATAATAGGAAAAAACATTGGAATAGTGCAAAGAGTGCGATATTCATTGTTACCGCCTTTATAGATTACCGACTATAGTTTCAAAGTTGTCTTTTGATGATTGTTATAAATATTTTCTATGCTAGATATAAATACGGTTACAAGTGATAAATTATTTATGATTACGGTTACAATTTATGGTTATATAGTAAATTCAACTGAAATTTTTAATCAAATTTTAAGTATTCTGTTGGGATTTGTATGAAGAATATCCCGCTTGTTTTCAGTGCGATGATAAAGACAATTGTACACTCCAGTGTTAGATATCAAGATTATGAAATCTACCACCAAATATATAAATATGAGAAGTTAAAAAATCCAAATTTAGAATACTAAAAAATATTGTAAACGGACATTAATATTACTTGTTTAAAAGTCGTAAAGAGACCTTTCCAACAGCCCGGTGACAGATGGAGAAATTACCAGTTCAAATATACAGTGATGAATACATTCTAGATGTCACCAAACACGTAAGAATGCTAGTACTACTCCTACTGATGCTATTGATGATGACGATGATTTACCATAATCTATTCTTTTTTTAGTTTTTCATTCTTGCCAAATTACATTAAATTAAAATTTAAGGCAGCCTGTTCTTCTCCTTATCCTCCTTTTGACTAGGGAACTACAAAATTCTAATTTAAATTCTGGTCTACGTCACATTTTTTCTTATTCCTCGTAACAAGTATTGAAAGTAAAAAATATAGGAAGTTCTACGGCTAATTAGCATATTTCATGTAATATCATATATTTTCGCAGTTGATCAAAAAGTCATACATACGTGAGCACAATTGCTTGGAAACAAATGTAGTCTTACATTTACAATTGCTTGGAAACATATAAGTAAATAATGTCGGCAAATTTTTAATTGAGACGAGCGACTTTCCAGGATAAGAGAAGGAGAGAGAGAGAGAGAGAGAGAGAGAGAGAGAGAGAGAGAGAGAGAGAGAGCGCGCGAGTGAGAGGGGGCAAAAAATGTTAAGCAAATATATATTTTTAACAAAAAGGAACACTATAGCCAGTATACTCATGTCTAAATTAATATTTATATTTATAATGGCGGGCTGGTGTGTAATCGTGTACGTAGATGTATCTAGAATTTGGCCTTGGGCGAGGGGCAGGGGTCTGGTCTAGTCGGGTGATACAAAAGAAAAAACAAGTTAAAACTAATCAATAATACTATTTTACAGATTTCTTTATTATACAGCAAAATGAAAATTATTTTAAAAGTGCAGCATACAAAAGCATTTGGGAGATGAGAAAGTAAATTTCTGATTAATGCTTTCTGACGTTAGGACATGCAACAGGTTAGGAAGCAATAAAGTACGCTGAACCAACATGTAGGTGTTCCTTAATCAGCTGTAACAATACTTTGGTGTCAACAAGTGTGAATATGTAACCTTCAGCTGGTATCAATATCTAATTATGAGCCAAATGACTGGCAGCAATAATTTTTCGGATTAGGTTAATTATGTAATCAGACTTCATGTCACAATTTTATTGTAACAGTTTGGTTAATAATTGTTTCTAAAATCGCTAGAGATAATATTTCTAACATTTGTGCTGTACCAGAGTTGAAAATCAATGTTACTATCACACTTGTTCCCCGGCCACCACTAGGTGTCTCTTCTGTTCCCAAGTAGTTGGATCGGCAGGGTGTAAAAACGAGAGGGAGTCCTACGCTAAAAATTATAAAAGATTACTGTCATATCAACGTGTCGCCCATTGCGATATTGCATCTCCTGTAATAAAACCGGCCTTACAAATCCCATAACCTTAATTTAGATTAATGAATTAATTGTTGTATAGTGTACTCACAAACATCTATCAAAAACATTTTAATAAGTAAATTACATTTAACCAAGTTTACTTGTTTTTGTAGTAACCCATGACTAAGCCCATTAACATTCGTCACTAATACTTTAGCGATTTGAGGAGATTAACTGCTAGCCACAAACGTATATCTCTGCTACTATCTCCATCTCATTCTAGTTTTTCTCCTTCCTCTACAGAATTTTTCTTTCAATCAGAATGATCACAGTTGCACACCACTATATAAAAATTATCCCGATCCACTATATAAAAATTATATAGTGGTGTGCAACTGTGATAATTCTGATTGTGATTTCAACCACTAACACAAATTTCTTTTTTAAAGAATTTTTCTTATTATATTTTCCTGAATTTCCCTAGGCTTTCCTCTTCACCTGTTATATTAGTCCCCCGTGTTCTCTAAATCTTGTCTTTGTATTTTATTCAATTCTATAATGATGATCCCACTATCCTAACTTCTCTTGTTCTATGTATCATATAGTGGCTGCACATTTCTTACTGTATTGTAATTACGTTGGGTTAATTTTTATTTATTTGTAACTACGTAGGAGTTTGTTCCAATTAGAATTTATAAGTTTGTACTAATTTACTGTTTTAGTAATTCTTATGAATAGTATATAAAATTTATTCGATGATTTTATAAAGAATCAAGTAACTATTTTCATCTCTAGGGTTCACTTTAGTTAATCTCCACCTTAGTAACAATTAACAGAATTATCCCTGTTGCACACCACTATAGAAAATGTATTCTGATTAGCGCTTCCGAGCTTCACAGCTCATCGTCAGATGGCAAATAACGATGAGCTGGGAAGCTCGAAAGCGCTAATCGGAATAATTTTTCTATAGTGGTGTGCAAGAGTGATAATTCTGTTTCTGATTATAACCACTAACACAACTTTCTTAATTAAAAATTAGTAACGATTGATACCCAATCAATAATATTATTTATGTCATTCAGTGTAAAGAGCAAATATTTTTCCCAAGGATTATGAGAAAAAAAATTTAAAGCTTTAAACATTCCAAAATTAATTGAAAGTATTGACACAACCTTGAGTGTAACTAGCAATAGTGTACTGAGGCGATTAAATATAATGTAATATTGTTTTTATTGAGATTAAACTGTTATAAGCATGACATACGCCTGGCAGACATAGCGGTGGGGAAATTCATTTTAATATTTAATCGAAATTTGTAAAATATATATAAATTACAGAAATTATATATACAAATTACATATGCAGACACCGCCCTAATTATTGGTGATATAGCGGCGAATTAATACTGGTTTCCAATTATGCACCGAGAAGGTGTAAAGTGTACAGAAATTAGCTAATTTACCTACGATACAGTTTATCTATTGGAAATAAATACACATGCTTAAATTAAATTTTGTCGTTTCAGACAACCCTCTAGTATCATTATTTAAACAATGTAATATTCTCTTGCAATAATTATATATGTTTGATCCATGTAATTTATTATGAAATATCCATTAAAGCAATTAATTTGTGTAACACAAACGATTAAACTTAGTGTAATTTTTTGACTATAAAATGCCAGAGGAACAGAATAACACATTAAAATGAGTATAATATTTAAACAGCAGTCCTATCTGTATAAGCTGCGGCATGTCAAAATCATCTACAATATGGATGTCTGTGTGTTTCCGGCGGTGGCTGTAAGGTTAAACGTTTTCCAACGTACAGTTTTCAGACACTTTGGCTAAGTAGAGGTTTTTTCCTCATAATCCAATTATTCAAATCACGTCACTTTTGTATACGTGTAACCAGTATTTAGTTAATCTGGCTAGGTCCTATCAAACATAAATTGTAATCGAATCCACATACCTGTGTAAGTAGTGTTGTAGTGTCATTCTACGCATTACTTAGTTGAAATGATACATTTGTTTTCCATTTAAAGAACTTGTTGATCGTGTAATCAAAATAAGGCATAGCCCCGATGAAATTGTTAGGATTAGGCTTAACATTGTAAATGGAGGAATCAGAGTTGCGGGCAAAATGCTTAAGACTCTGATGTTTGCGGATAATCGGATTTTATTGGCCACAAATTTAGATAACTTACAAAGGATCCTCCACCTCTTAGATAACATTGCAAAATAATTTGATATGTAAATATCTGACAGAAAAAGAAATTGTATGGCTTTTAAAGGAATATGGTCAGTTAGATTTAAAATTGTTTTGGATTTTGAAATTATAGAGCAAGTCTCAGAATTTGACTACGTAGGCTGTAAGCTGTCATATAGAAACGAAGAAGATATTAGTGGTAAAATTAATATATTTAAACAGGCAACAGGAACTCTCCGACTTGCTCTAAAACACAAGGCAAAGAAAGAGTCCATAATAAAATTATAAAAATTCATGGCAATTCCTACCCTTACTTATGGCTCAGAAACATGGACAATGTCTGCCAGACAAATACCAAGAATTTAGGTCTCCGAAATGAAATGTTTGGATTCCATACATATCAATGGAATTTCATATTGTTATCTAAATTTGCTACACAAAGTTAGATATGAAAAGAGATAATCAGGCAAGAAAGGAACTGAAAGTTGGAGAAGTAAATGGAATCATTGTTAAATACAGAGATAGCTGGAAACAATACATTAGCAGAATCGGCAGTGAAAGATTCTCCAAGGTAGCTTTATTGTACCAGCCGAAAGGAAAGAGCAGCCTGGGAGGACCCAAGACGACCAGTTTAGAGTCGTAACAGACTGAACTGTCTAAGCAGTGACGAAGAAGAAGAAGAAGAGCATATATAATGATTATTAACAAAGTGACTTCTTAATATTTCTTTTCTTTTAGCTTTATACTATTTTTTAATTTCTGGATAATTTTAATTGATGAATTTTATGATGTTTGTTGTATTTATTATGACCTCCGTAGGTTATAGGTATCTTCCTTTTACTGATTTCCCAAATAACGTGTCTTTGTGACTTTAACGCTGCTGAGTAATGTATCCTTTGTATGAGACAAAAATGTTGTTATTTTCCATATGCCAATTTGAGCACTTTTTTAGTTATCTTAGTCTATTGTAGAAACTGTAGGATTATCAAACATGTAGGAACGTAGTCTATTACGAGCATGTAGGATTGACTCATTTGTTTCTTAAACACGCTACTCTTAATACTCGTATATATCGCTAACAATGTATTTCAGAACCTTTAATTGTTTTTGCAAAGTTTGTTTACTGCTTAATTTTTGTGCTCATTAAAAAATTCTAGGAAGACTACAATTTCCGTTTGTGTGTTGACAATAATCTGAGGTAGATATCCGATTGATATTGCAATATTTTATGAAGGATAACTTGTATGGTCATACGTATCAAGAGGATTTCAACATCCAATTAAATTTTTGATACTCCTACCTGTAGTGTACTGCTGTACACAGTCGAGTCACATGAACTCTTCAGAGAAAATGTAGACGCGACAGTTTTGTTACTTAATTCTTTGCATGACAAATAGTTTAGTTAACCATATTAAGTGTCACGTTATAGAACGTTAGTGCTTCTGACGTGATTATTAAATGCGAAGACCAACAACACCTGCCCTTCGGTAAGAGGGCAGAACGATGCCAGACGTTAAAGAAATGGATGTGATATGACCTTGTTATAATTATGTCCTAAATTTATTAGTATTCATTCCATCACTTCACGTGAAATGCGAGATCACTTTTTCACAATTCTCTTAGTACTTAGCTGTACTATGATATTGTAACCGTAGCCAATGCAGATATGTTACAGGCTGGAAAAGTAATTTTGCAAAATTATACATGTTAAACTATGTTAAAAGTGATCAATAACTCAGACCAATTTTGAAACAAAGAAACAAGTTTCACGACTTAATGCACAAACTAAAATCAGTATCGGTTATGTGGAAAGTCTACAACACAATAATTTGATGACCGATTGTACATCTAAAAATGATCAGTTTCTTGTGTTTGCAAACACGCCTACTAAGGAACTCCAAACGTGATTGGCCTACGGGGAAATAATGTCAGCGAAATGTGCTGGTAACTTTTGTATGTCTGTGGAAGTGGATAAAGATTGTTGTAGTGAAATCGAAGTAAAATATAAAGTTTTACTCGACGAGAAAATACTCGGTTCACAAACTGAAGTCAACCGGATGTCAAAGGTAAACTATTTTAGTATGCATTCTACTGAACACAAGATTGTGGCTTAGCCTCGTTGAACACGTAAAATTTCTTTAAAACTTTAATCTATAAATTGTATAGAAACGTTGATCGTCACAAGCCAAGTAGTTCAAATCTTGACTAACTTGTGTGGTGTAATCCATTGAAAGGTACAATAACTGAATCCTTAATGAGGGAACGGAATTTTAATATTGTCTCAATAATCCTTGTAGTAAACACGTTTGACTTTTTAAAAAAATGAACAATTTAATAACGTTTAAAAACACATTTTCTCTAGAAGAAATTAACAATTTAAATTAATAGTATGAATCCACAATAGAGAAAGCAATAGGCCTATACAGATTTCTGCGAATTTGTAGTTTTATTTAAACGGTTTTTACATCAGATTATTTCTGCTATAAATTATGAAGTATCTTCCTGTTTTTCGGCTAGGCATACTCAAAAGCAATTTTTTTAATAATTTTATTCGGGTATTAAGACAACAGGTTGCTCAAGGCGTAAATGTATTTAATTTTATTATTTATATTTAAATGTTGTAATGTGCTTTATTCAAACATTGATCTGCACAAAAATTATAATCACATTTTTGTAAGAACGAGTATTTTAAGTCCTTTTTACGTTTAAGCAAATTATACATACTTAATTCCACTTAGTATTAGGTCTAAACGTAACAGGTCGTTAATACAAAGGAAACCAATTTTTGAGTTCTACTTCGCGACCCACCAAACGCCCTGTCGGGACCCAGCAGTGGGTCACGCCCCATAGTTTGAGAAACGCTGTGGTAGAGTGTATGTTCTGTCTATAAGTTATTTTGCGAGGCTACTCAAAATTTAGTGAAGGAATAGTATGTTAATAATGTTACCAATACGTACAGTTTATCAAATTAATTCATGTGTACTAGTTCATTAGTGTAGACGACTGGTGTACGCAAACCACTGTCAATATGTCAAAGCGTCAATTGTCAGTTCTCCTGCTGCAGAAGTGTAACATATTTATTTTGCTAAACTACACTAGTCATCAAGTCTGGATGTAAATAAATATATTTTAATTAAAGGCACTTGAGTAATTATCAAAGAATTACTTTCTAAGTATTATTTAGTAGTAAATTGTCGGCTTGTTAGTAACCTTTTGTAAACTTCTCCTTTATGACACAAAAAGTTACAAGTAGCGTACTAAACTTTGGCTATGTACATACTTGAACATCTGCATGAGAAATTACCTCTTTCTCTCTCGTCCTCCACCGTCTGGTTGTTTCTCAATTTATTTGTACAAGTGTTACAAAACGTGACCGCGCGCCCGTCTGTACACAGCCTAACCTCTCTCTTAAGTTGACTACAATCATTATCACTAAAATAAACTTAGGACATTTATGTTTTATAGCAGTTTAAAATACAATTTTGCATCAAGATAAAAGTTACTTTATATAACTCAAACAAATAACTTTAGGAAAAAATTGCCTATTATATGTAAAAAGTTTTGCTTTTTATTGAAGAGACAAAAGTTGCAAACAACAGAAGGCATAAAGCTTGCTTTCAGCAAATAATATTTTTAATCCTTTTAAAGTAAGACGGAGCGCAAAGCTCTGTTCAGTAATTCACTGTGGATGGGATACTTCAATCGGTATTGTTGATACTCAAACCTCAGTAACTTTGGTAATGGGCTTAATGATTAAAGCAGAACAAACTCCTTACATCTCGTTCTAGGCTGAGTTTATTGACAGTATTAAATTCTGTTCAAACCAGAACGGGAAAATTACTTTTTTTAAATCTAGCATATTATCTTAAGTTTTATTTGCTCACGGTATATTGATTATTAAGTTACGTTGTCAATATTTTGAATGGAACGATCAATTATATTTACAGATTGAATGAAAAAGATAGAAAAAATATAAGTGCATAGAAAATATATAAAACATCTGTAACCACAATAAATAATACACATAGATTTTAATCAAATTAAAAATACGCAAACTCAATTTTCAAACATGTGTCAGGGCTGTAACATCCACGCCAGTGCCTTAAAGATACAGGATTAGATTCATTCTTGACCCCATGTTCTCTGTCATAGAAAAGAATTTATTTGAGGAATTTTCCAATTCATAATTCTTAAATATAAATAGAGTTTTTGTATGCGTAGGCCCTTGCGTAACATATAAAAACTTAGTAAAAGTTAGAAAGTTTTTAGTATTAATTCCAGCAACGTAAGGTATACTTTGTGCCTTCTTCAAAAATTCAGACACGTTTTGTTTTGCTTTGCAGAAACATTCTGTGTTACCTAGGTGTAAAGTGCGTATACACAACGACTGAAGCAGATTCTGCAATGTAACTAGGCTCTTAAGAAACCTGAAATAAACATTGAAAATATTCTGTTAAGAAACATGTAACAACATTAATCGTTTTAGGATGTTTTGAGTCATGAGTGAATTCTTCAAAAGCCTAAACAATTGTTGTCTTCATAAACTTTATTAATTTGTAGTCAGAATAATAACAACACTAATTATTTCATCGTCGCCACTTGCAACATTGCGCTGTACGATACCGTAATGTATCCATCATTTTCATGTTCTAAGTTATCCAAATGAATTCTTAGAAAACTTTTCAAGAAGTCTGTGTTATCAAAGTAAACGTTATTTTGTAGTTTTACTTCGCCAATTTGTTAAATACAAACAATCGGTATCTGCCTTGACGCTAGCTAAACACTTGAGGATTTTATACGGTTTGAAACATAACAATGTGTTTATTTATGATGACATTTACTGATAAAATTAAATTTAGACTTCAGTGTCGGATGAAGACACAGATTATTAAGTTGTATGAAGTAATACGATAGTCGTTTCTTTTACTAGGATTCGGTTATACGTACTATAAAATGTAGAGTCACGGGCTGTATGAAAATATACTTTCAGTCGTACTGATTATTCCTTATCTTTAATTATATCTGGCTTTTACCACCTAACTATTTACAATAAACGTGTAATGAGCTAGTTTATATCGTCTATTTTATAATTATTGTCATAGTGTAGGTACATTAAAACATTGTTAATCTACAACTATTAACACATCTGATTCAATCATTAATATTGTAATAAACGAGGCAAAACTAATGCGTGACTATAAATTTCTGACTACAATGTTTCAGACTCACACACTATGTAATTTTCATCGGCTTACTGAAATACAGCAGCAACATGATAATTCATATACCGTAATGTGAATAATGTAATTTGTGTTGAAATACCGTATAATGTAACCAATTTAAATTATTCATTTAACTGTTGCGTAATAAAGACAATAATTTAAATTCATCCATTAATAAAATTAGAATAATTACACTGACCACAGTGTTGGCTAATTAAGCTGAAAATAAAGATAAATATTTACTTGCATAATTAATATTAATTTAGTAATTGTATATAACTGGAATACAATTCTCTCGATGACAGTATAGCTCATTAATCAATTTAAGCTAAGAAGGGATATTGATTTGTGTTCACTTTTGTTAGCAAAAACCGCTCACATCAGCTCGATCCGTGTCAATTCCTCTGTCATCCGACTACAGTTAATATGTTCACGGTATAATAAGTATATGAGTTTGTAACACGTTACTTTATAATTACTGAAGAAGAGTAAATTACTGGTCACAAGTTACTTGTATTTCACGTGTAGTTTAGAATCAATCTGTCTTACGCACAATTCGTTAATTCTGATTCTGGCGAATCCACCTTTACTCCCATAATGACTCTGCTGGAAAAATGATTTCAAGTTAAATTAATATTTTCTTAAACGCAGTTACAGTTTTTTACTTGGCAAATATTAAGTCAAATATGATTTAAAAGATCACTTTTCAACGATCGGATGTTGTCGGAACTAGTAAAAGATTTGGATCTGACAAGCATTTTACAAGGTGGAAACACAAAATTAATTCATTAATATAACCGTCGATCATTCAAGCATATGTCGCAAGATCGCTGCCAATGACAAAATTGTTTTTTTCGAATTTAGCCTTTTTTACAGATAGAAATAGCATTATGAAACTTAATACTTACTTCCAAAGCAACAAAACTAATGATTATATGAAAACTGTACCAACTGGAATGTTTGAGAACCTTTGTCAGTATCTTAAGTATGTAAAACATTTTTTTTGACAACTCCAATAGTTTCTGTAATTACAACAGTACATGATACATACTGTTGTAAATATTTTTAAAAATATTTTTTAAAATTATTAAAAACTTAGTGTACTTAAAATGCTTTAACTTTATAAGAATCAGTATACAAATAATCAAGTAACAGTGATTACTTCTTATGTTCCTATTGTAACGTTATATCAATCAACATGCCCATCAGTAAATACGATAAGAAATTTAGGTTAGTGTAACAAGCTTTTGAATACCAATATTGTTACGCTGTCTTTCAGGTATTCTAGATTTACAATACTTGTATTAGTTTGTTCATAATTGTCTTGCTTCTTTTTAGTCGACTTTGTATTTTATACGACAGAAATTAATGGTAGATTACTCTGCAATGCTGTGAACTCTGAAGCGCCCTCTCCTTTAAAATGTGAAACATACAGCGAAAAACCCCAACGTTAATTTCCACCAAATTCTGATGCAACGAAATGAGCTAAAAGTATAATTTTATCAAAGTCTTAGAAAGGTTTCTCAAATTCCTTTCAAAAATTCGAAACAATTTCAACATAATCTTTTCTGAAATAAGGTTTTTATAATTTTTGTTTTCCCGTTTGTCTTTCAAACAGCTAAAGTGTCTGTGATTATCTTGGATCACATTGGTTTCTCGTAACGCAAACTTTGAAAAAAATGCCTGAACGTCGAATATTATTTCTCCCAAATTCTGAAGCGCACATTAAGTCTTTTACATCTTTTACATGTGTAGTTAGCCGGCCAGTTGTACATCGAAACTACGAAAGGCAGTATCCATGCCCGCGTTGATGAACACAGCCGCTACTGTTGTTTGAGGCAGCCGGATAAGTCTACTATAGCGGAGCACGCACCCGCCAATGCCGACCATCGCATACTCTTTGAAGAGGCGAGGCTTCTGTCGTCGGTGAGTGCGTATTTCCCTCGTCTGCATATGCAGTCTGTCCAATTTCTGAAACATGCATCTATTGCGATAATTCGGCGGGGTGAGTCCCTCTCATTGAGTGCTCTTTGGACGCGAGTTGTGGCGAACCAATAAGAATTTGCCTTTCTTCTGATTCGCTGGTGTTGCCAGACGACAACTTCGTGCGGATACCAAAAGTTTATAAACATGGGTGCCCTACTCACGGCCTCTAGCCTTAACCACAGTTCAGTGGTCACTGACTACGAAACCTTTATCAGTGTTTTGCAGTCTTCCACATTAAAGATGGCAGTCGAAGGCACGGCCGAAACGTTTGCTCAAAACAACGATGGACCACGGCCTTACAGCCCGGCAAGCCGATGTACTCATATTAAGTCTTTATTTTCTCATTTATATCAACGAGAAAAGCGAAATCCTGAAGACACACAAAGCCTTTATGCTCAGGATAGAGTTTATTAGTACAGGCACTAAATGAAACACTACAGGACTTCTCTACTCAGCCAACGAACTAGTAAAATAGTAGATTTTCAAAATAACAATCAATATAACAATCAATTTCATCAGTTAGTACACCAGTTAATACACTATCAAAGGCGTCTGTCGATCCTACGTCTCACTTTGATCAAGAGTGTTTTTCACAAATCTTATAAAGTAATTTCTTTGCATACTCATGTGCACTACTTGTTAGTCAATAATACGCTGGTAACAAACAAATCGGAGGACTTTCCATTATTGCGGCATTATACTGTATGGATGAATGGATGGATGCACGGGCGTCTTGCGCCCTAATTTGTGTGCGTTGTCCAGGCCTAGGTCTGATGAACGCCAGGTGCCAACAGGTCACCTCGGTCTTTTGCTCTGCACAAGGGTGTTATATTGCAGTCCGCGGGTACATGATAAAGACATGGCCACCACGGGAGCAAGCATTTGCTTTTGCTTCAGCCAATTGTCACGCCGAGGCGCGGCACCATGGTCCCCTCGGGCATACGCCTTTGGGAACGTAGTGACGCACTGGCGAAGACAAGAGGCTCGAGCGCCCTAGGGCGTCGGCCGAAACGATGGGGAATGACTCCAAGACAGCCAGCACCCGCAAGGAAGGCACTTGTACAACCTCGTGGGAGCCCGTGTCTCAGGTCATACCCTGCCGAGTCAGCAAAGCAGGTGCTGACGTGGATCTCAGTTGTCATGGCTTCAGCCAATTGCCACGCCTGGGCGCGGCTCCGTGGTCCCCGAGGGCATTGCCCACGGATACTTAGAGGCGCGCTGGCGAGGACAAGAGGCTCGACCGCCCGATGGCGGCGGCCAAGTCGAAGGGACTCATCATCGGGGCAGTCGGCTCCCGCAAGGAAGGCATTTGCACAACCTCGCGGGAGCCCGTGTCCCGATCACAGCCCTGCCGAGCCGGCAAAGCCGATGCTGGCAATAGTATAGTCTATCCAATCCAATCTGCCGCAGCATGATTGACTACAGAGTCGGCAGTCGCATGTAGTGAATGTTGGTGATCGATTCAGAATTCCAGAAAGTTGGGGCGGGGGGGTTCGTTGCTGAGAGGTTCATGTGATGAACTAAGGGGGTCGTCTAACAGCGTCCTACTGACGCGGTTAGGGGGCGGTGTTTTTTCCGTGCTGTTCAGCCTTTTGAGGTGCGGATAAGGGGACTCTCCGGCCTTGGCGAACAAATTCGCTGCCAAGGACCAGACGAAGAACTCTAAGGTGGGAACACGGAAGCCCCGGTGAATGGAGGAATTTCGCACAAACCACGGGGACCCCGTGAGGGAGCGTAAGGTCCAGTTCTGGAACGTCGTCAGCCTATGCCTGTTGGTGGCCAACAGGAGAGGCCACCAAGCGGGCGACGCATAAGTAAGTACTGTCCGAAGGAACAGTAGGTATAATGTCAATTTTGTACGGACAGCCAGGCGGCTGTTCCGCGAAAGCATTGGTGATAGCTTGGCTCTGACGCCACGAGCCTTGTTGAGGGTTGAGTTTACGTGGTCGTTGAAGTTTAGGCGCCGATCAAGCCGAACGCCTAGGTACTTCACCTACGCGGTCCAGTTGATGGGTCTCCCCTCTAAGGAGAGGGATCGGCATCGGGAAATGGAAAGATCGCCTCGGATTTCTCCGTATTGATCGTTACCCGCCATTTCCTTAGCCAGTCCGGAAGCATAGCTAACTGGCGCTGTAACATTACGCTTGTCCGCCAAGATGAAAGCGAGCTAAAATGAAACATCGCGTCGCCGGCAAATAGAGATAACGTGACCCGGGATAAACAGGCAGATCGTTCGTGTACAGGACGTACAGAACGGGGCCGAGGACAGATCGTTGAGGGACGCCTGCGGCGACAGGGCGAACCCGAGAGAACGCCCCATCGACGCTGATCCTGAAGGTGCGATCGGGCAGATAGGATCGGAGCAAGTGGACGATAGATGCCGGGAGTGGCGAATGCGCCAGTTTGTAGAGCAGGCCTTCGTGCCAGACTTTATCGAAGGTTTTGCTCACACCCAACAGGACGGCACCTGTTGCCTGATGATTGTTGGCGGCGTCGGCTAGACAGGTGACAACCCGTACTAGCTGAAGAGTAGTCGAGTGCCTCGGCCTAAACCCAAACTGCTCCTCGCGGATGAAACCATCCACCAGGGGCCAAATACGGGCCAGGAGGAGACGCTCGAATACCTTCGAGATTACTGGCAATAGCGATATCGGGCGGTAGCTTCCAGGAAGCGTGGGTGGCTTTTTAAGTTTCGGGATCATGATGACTTTGGCGGTTTTCCACAGGCGGGGGAAGTACCTCAGCAGGAGACAGGAGTTAAACAGCTCAATAAGAACGTCAACTACCCAAGGCGGGAGATTCTGCAACGCAGCGGCACCGATGCGATCGGGACCAGGGGCCTTTCTCTTCTTCAGTCGGCTAAGGATAGACGCAAGGTCTTCCTCGTCGACCGAATTAGGAGGGTCATTGGGGGGAGCAGAGAAGTATCTAGAAAGGAAATCCCTGACGACTGCCGTATGAGCCGGGTCCGAGATGCCTCTATGGACGGTGAACTGTTCCTCAATACAGTCGGCGAAGACTTTCGCCTTGCCTTCTGCAGAGTACACAGCGCCGTCCGGGGTATTCAAGTGATGGCGAGTCCTCGTTTCGCCTTTCAGTCTACTAGCGGCTCTCTATACGGAGGCGTGGTCAACTTCCAAGGACTCCAAATAGGAGTCCCATCGATCCGCGTTTACATCAAGCAGAAGCTGCGAGACGTGTTCCGACTGGGCTCGAAAACGCCGACTAGCGGCAGGGTCACGGATATGCTGCCATCTGCGGCGGAGCTGGCGCCGTAATCGGATGGCCTGGAGAACTTCCCCAGGAAGGTCGGAGCGTTTATTATTCACCGGGACAGTGTAGGTGTGCCTGTCCATTGCAGACTGGACGAGATCCCGAAGTTGATTTTCCCGGAGATCCACGTCGTCACAAGAGACGAGTGAGTCCGGAGGGACAGATGTCAACTGCCTAGCCAGATCGTCGTGGTAGGATCGCCAATTGACTCTCCTAACAGGACGATCGGGAAGTCGGGGTAAGGCCGACGGCAGCAAGACAGTTACAAGCAGGGGGTCGTGATCGGACGAGAGGTCCGACACCGCGCTGACTTGTAGATGAAAGGGGACGGCCTTGGCAATTACAATGTCAAGGACGTCCAGCGGATGACCCGCACAGGAAAAGTACGTCGGTTCGGACGGGTCGATGACGAGGACACTGGGATCATCTTCGACAGCCCTACGGATTCACATATTCCACATTTGACAACTTACTGTTTCAACAAATCAATGTAGTACCATAGTAATAATATGAATTAATTTGTATCCAGCAATTTTTACAATGTTATATGCTTCCTGCGTGCAAGTGCTATACGACAGTTGTTTGAACAAGGGCCAATGAATCAACTGAAATAACAGATCAAGCAGTAATGTCGGTACCTAAAACCAGCTGAGTAGTGGTCTAAAAAGAATATCGAAGACGCTGAGGCCTACTACTGGCAAAGTGATGCGATAGTGTATGACGTTACTGATAAGATTTTAATCAAGATTCAGATAGTGATAGTACGCGTATGAGCAGTACGCACAGCAATAATACCGATCATTATAGAAATACTGGCAAAGGAAAGGCCTGACGAGGAGTTAGCTTGACCTGTTTAAAATGTAAAAAGTATTTTACATTGGGCAGTATAAAATTGTGTAGAAGTAAACTTACATGTTCTTATTAACAATATATTTATATGTAAATTCTAATAAAATACATTGTTAAGTCTAATAGGAACATTTAGTCTAATAGCAACATAGTTTTTTCACTTTGGCGCTTATTAAGGTAAGTGAACATTGAGCTTCATTCAGATTTGGTAATTGTAATGTAAACACGTATTTCTTAGACGCCTCTGTTTGTTTATAACTTTGTGGCGCTATCGGTTTAGGTTATCCCGTTGCTTTACATTCTGCTCACGGAAAAGAGTTTGGTCTAAGATTGTTCACGTTAAATGGTTTCAAAAAATGTTATGCTGAACGAAGCAGCTTTTATGTGCAAAATCTTGCATTAAGCTTTATGGTGTCTTTATCAACTTTGATAAACCACAATAATAGTTCTGCAGCACAATTTCTTGTTTTATGACATTACAAAACACTATCGTCCGTACCTCTGTGGCTGTCAGGGGCCTAACATAAAAAACACTTGAGCGCGTTGAACTAGTTACGTACACTACATCTGACTACGCACATTCGTCTAAACAAAAATATTCCTTGCTTTCTTACAATGCTCATAAAGTGCTACAGAATTTAATTGGTATATGGCTTAAAGTACTGATAAATTGCTTGAAACAGATAAATTAGGTTCTACGGACCTAATTATATACCTATTGCACTTACTTCTCAAGTTTTATTTGTTATCAAATTATTTTTCCACCTGTTATTTACATTAAGCACCCAATTTTGCAAGTTAGCAGTAAAGGCTAAGAAAAGTTTTGTTACCGGATTCAAAGCTAAAAACTAATATCTACAAAAAGTAAGCTAACGTACATTAAAATTTTAGTTCATAAAGTAGCATTATTTCATATATGTTAAAATAAACGCATAAATTGTCTATAACAATTTGTTCCTGTAATCTTCTATAATCGTCTCTTGTCATATACTTTTATGTGTACATCATTAATATAATATAATAAACATGTAATTGTAATATTCTGATCATTTTGTAAAGTTTTCAACAGAAAATTTAATGGTTCGTTGTGACAGTGTTCACACAATATAGGAAGCTGGCCCGCCTCCTCACTCTTTCTCGTCTGACGTACACCATTTAGGTTACACATATGTAAGTCTGTCTATATTAATGTTCATAGACTTCAATATAATAATTAATTTCTATCAAGCTATTACAATAATTATGAATATATATAAATTAAATTCAAAAATGTGCTAACTGGCTTTATTTTAAAATGACTCGCTAATCGTTATTAATTTCTCCATAATTATACACGAGTTACTTTTAGGCCTACGCATTAAGTACTAGTGTTTTATTTATACCTGATTCATTTATTTTTTTTTTAATTTAGTTATACTTGATAGTATCATCTTTTGAGAAATACTCGTTTGGTTTGCGTGTGCACGTTTCATAAAAGCACTGGATTCGTTACGAAAAATACAACTTTTAACCAACCGATAAAAAATTAATATTTATTTCAAAGCAAAGGTCGGTCACTTAGAAAGTGTGAGTCAGCGTTAGCCTCTACTACAAACAAATTTATTGTACAGGGTGAAAACTGCCAAAGCTATTAAAGCAGTGAGCCGCACATTAACCTGTTGTAATGCATTAACAAACTGGGTTTTCAAAACGTATGCTGCCGCTGCTCACACCGTACCGTATGCTACAACGCTTTAACTTTAATCACTGAACACAGTACAAGTCTTTGTTTAGGTACATATTGGGTTTTTAATTTATATCGGTACTCTTCATTGTATTTATTCTCAGAACATTTAAAATAAGGCGATATAGTTTCACATACATTTCTTTGATAAATTTCTTAGTATACAGTTATTTTATTAAAAGTAAAGTAAAAGTTAGAAAAAAGCAGTTTAACAAAAACTCAATATAAATTTACAGACAGAAGGATTATAGAGCGCTTAATTTATATAACAGGACATATAAACGAATTAAGTGAAAAAAACAAGGTAGTACACAAACGTTTTTCAAACCTGAAAAAACTTAATAGTTGTATATTGGAAGGACAAATGTATGGGACATAAGAAGAAATAAATTTGGATCTAGAACATATATGGCTACAAAATTTCTTATAAATACAGTTAATTGTAAGAACTCATATCAGGAAGACTATAAGTAAATAAAACTACTAAATCTACGTTCCAGGAAAGTGAAAACCACAGCTAATAGGAGAAAACAATAATATCGGTCTTAAAAAAGAACCTACGATGTAACCTGGCCACGACATTTTATGAAAAGATTAACATACACAAACAATGCTCAAGAGTGTAAAAACGGAGAATAAGTTACAAAACGAGTGGATCATTAAGACAAATGGACCAGAAAATTTGAAAAAAAAATATGAAAGGTAAATGGCAAAACAGGATATTTAATGAAGAAAGTTGTGTTAGTGGTTGAAATCACAAGCAGAATGATCACTGTTGCACACCACTATATAAAAATTATTCCGATTAGCGCTTTCAAGCTTCACAGCTCATCGTCAGATCGGAAAAACAGGATAGTTTATAAAAATTATAATTAACTAAAATCCTTATTGAAAAAAAAATTTACAAGACACCATTTTATGCCATACTATTTTAACGGTAATACAAGGAATTTAAGCGTGAACGCTCAGAAGAAGACATAGGAGGCAAATAATTGCAAAGGAAATAAAATGTGTAGTGGTATATATTTATATTTTATAAATGACGTTTTCAGAGAAGATTTAAAGATCAAAACGGTGATAACAAATACATGCCATCATTGAAACTATTACAATTCCGTTACTTTACAGTGGCCGCTCCATAGCTGCGTGAGAAGTGGGGGTAGTGGGGAGACTCAGTCTACTCAGTTGTAACACTTCATTTCAAAAACGTCCGTCTTACTGTTGTAACAGCGGGTGCCCTTAAGTATTTAATTATTACAATTCGGGGTTTACACATTGTTGACATTTCAGGATTTCATTCAACTAACTACTATTTAAAATTTTACTCAATATTACTCGATATTGTATCAAATATGTATTTGTACTACCACAAAAATGTTATATCTTAAATAATGTAAATAATAAATAATTACTAGTGTAAAGCAAGCAAGTGGAATACTAATAAAAGAAATAGAGAAATATAAATCTAAAGTGACCAGAAATATGCTTTATGCAAGTGTTGCTAAAATATTATCTAAACGAAAAAAGTGGGTAATATATTCGTAACCATGCATAAAAATATGCATAGTTTATATAAAATATCATTTAAAATCGAGCTAATTTGTCTTGCATTTAATACCATTATTAATACAAAATTTAAAATTAATATGTAAGTAATGAATGTAAGTAACTTACCGACTTATAAAGAAGTATATACAAAGTCAGAATGAACTGGGAATTCAGTATCGTTCACCAAATCCGGCGATGTTTCTCTGTCCAAAATTGCTTCAACACCGAAGATACAGCTGCCATCATCTGAAGAAGATTCAGCGCTTGATAAGTCATCGTCGTCGTCATCGTCATCATCATCTTCGCCTAAGTTAATTACAAGCCTATCTTGCATTTCATCTATTAATCCTTCTCTTTCCAAATATTCGTCTTCAATTTTAATTACATGTTCACACACTGATGCCCATTGTTGTTTTTCTATTGATTGCCTAGTTAAATCTATTATGTTTTTATTATCAAAAGTGGTGTTGTTTTTTGCAACAGAGTGTTTAAATTGAGCCCAAATAAGTTCTATGGGGTTTAGGTCCGGATGATACGGAGGTAGATGAATAACAGTGTGGCGTGATTTCCTAAAATACTATCTATTTTATAGGTTTTTTTTAACAGTTTATTCATTTTTACTAACTTATATGGCTCTGGTTTAAACATACTAGGTGTAAAAGGAATTTTTGTATTAGATAACCACTGCATTAACTCACTTTTTGAAGAATTTGATGTGGGACAATTTTCAGATTGGTAATTGTGGTATAGTGCATTATCTAATACTAACACCGAGTTTTTTGTTAATCCTGGAATTAGCTTTCCAACTACCCATTTTTCGAAATTTGTACTATTCATATCACCATGATAATCAGCTGTTTTCTGTCCCGATTTAAAAACCAATAAGGCACCATCGATGAACCCTTGATCTGTATCTGCGTGAACTATTATGAATCTGTCTCCTCTATTTAACGGTACACTCGCTCCGTCACCACTTTCGTCGTACCACAACTTCTTTACTGCATGAGACGTGTGTAAACGATTGGCCGGTTTTCTGTCCTGAATAGTTTTATTTTCCCCTAAAAGGTATTCAAGGTATTCAATTCTTTTTGCCCTTATCACCTGACGTTCATTTAATACACTCCTATTATTTCTAATCTTCTTTCACTTAAACCCTAAGTTTATAATAACTTTCCTTAAACATCATAAGCTACCTTAAAAGTTGACACTAGACTTAAGAAGTTCATGAAATTTTCGTAGCGTAGGATATTATTTATTATGTTATTTGTGTTGTCGTAAAATTGTAAATTGTTCTTCTTATTGAACATTTATCAAAATCATCAATATTAGATTTTGTTGACCTCCTCTTTCTTTCTTTACGAGGTGTTGTAAAGTTTGGTGACTGTCCATTTTCTATTGTTATCCCCTCACTTTTAATACGGCGGATCGTTCTTTCAGAAACTCCTGTTGCTGACACTATTCGTTTTTGAACCTTTTTTAGTGGAATATTAAGTCAATTTTTTCACTTTCCATAATTTTACACACATTAAAAGTAACTTTCCGAGCTTAGCTATGCACAATCTTTTTACCTAACTTCGATTTAATAGGAGGCATTTCTTCTGATTATGTAATGAAATAAAATGTACTTTAAAAGTAACAATACTTTAAGTAAAATAAAATGTAATTTAACAAAACGTGATATCTGAAAACAAAACCACAGACAATATTAAATGAAATTTAAAATGGTAATTACATTATTTAATAGACGTCACAGTCCCAAACTAAACACTAGTAACGATAGAAACAAAATAAATGAAATTACATGTTCATGGTAAATGTTTTTGAAAACGGATCAATACTTATGCACCCAGTGAGACGTGCCGTTACACTGACAAAAAACAGGGTTCTGCGCACACTGCTTTCACCAAGGTTGGCGGCCACCATAAAGTACACAAGTAGTAAGCAATAAGTGATTTCTATCAGGTAAACCCTTTACTTAGATTGCCTCAATCGTAATGTTTTTACATTTGACTTTTCGATCCCTAGAGTCTGGGATCGTCTCCAGAAGCTGTGACTGTTAAGCATAATATCAACAAAAAATGTTCTATGTTGTATTATGTTCTATTATATCAACAAACGTAGTTAAATTTTTGGAAACTAAACTTTACTGAAAGCTAGAACTCGTAATGTTTGCATAAACTAAACAATGATGATACACTTAAATATAACTAACTGATAATACTAAAATAAAAAATAGCTTGTTTCAAATATTCGAATCATATTTGTAGCAGACTACAAACTTATACTACTTTATAATTAAAGTAAAAGTAGTTTTACTTTTATAATTAAATAGCCCTTGTGTTACGATATCTACAGGATATCTGTCAAAATCAAATATTACAAACTCCTCAAGCTTTCTATTAGTCATGATGTTTATAGTTTAGTTTTTATAAGTATTTACAAGTTTAATTTGCTTTTTTTTATATAACATTTCATTTAAACCATAACAACATGTAAGTTCTTCTTATTTATATTTATACAGACAAATTCTATCGTTAACAATAACTAACGCAATCTTCCTAGTATTAAAAAATTGAGTTACCTTCCTATTTTTCCTTCTGCAGTTATTTCGCATTACATCCGGATAGATTTTTAATTTTATGGACTCGTTTTTCCAAAAGTTTCAATGAAAAGCAGCATGTGTAAAATATTACAGTAATCATAATGACAACACTAATTTTAACTTTTATACTTATACGATTATGCATTATTAAATATACAACCTATTCCTATAGCCTACGCTATGTACCTCAGTATTATTCCTCATTCACATTACACGGGTTATCTCTTATCTAACATAAAAAATAAGAGGAACTGGTTTACAAAATTTCATGATTTGCTTTTACTTTGCGCGTGAGCACGCTCGCACACCCACAAAATATAATCATTGAATGAAAAAATTGAACGTTTTTGGCTTAATTCTATTCTTGCTTGTGACACTTAAACTTATGTAGCCTTCTGTTAGGAAAATTAAAAGTACTGTTTTATTCTGACAACATTATAATAGTGTTACGATGTAAGCCTACTGCGTTTCTAAACAATATTATAATAGTGTTACGATGTAAGCCTACTGCGTTTCTAAACAATAATTTGAAACATTGTTTATTTAAAAAAGAAATTTCAGAAATAGATATACGTTTAGTATACACTTGTAATTGTATTAATAAATATTTAAGTATCATTGAAAAGAGAGAACATAAACCGTTGTGTCATTTCTTTACATCCGTGTGAGCAGTCACAAATAAAGAAGCATATTTCGTGTATTCATACGTAAATGTAACAAAGACTATTCAATTCAAGAATAAATGTTTGTTGCGTCAAAACTGCTACAAGTTGTAATCATTTTTACAGAATCTTTTTACGTTGCTTACATTTTAACATGCTTTTATAAACACACTATGTTATTTAAACCCGACAATACTTAGACTTGTATATATATAATTTAACAAATTCGGAGAAAATATTTCTTGTTCTTATGCCAGTGGTGAAGGTTGTCTTGGTACATGCTACTATATAATTCTACTACAGTATAAGACGTAACTAAACCACAGACGGAGCATGCGCACTATAAATTCAATTTCAGAAAGGCGAGGTTTTCCTTTCGCAATAAGTGTCAGAGAAGCAGAAATGTCGCAGTGACGCATGAACGCTAAGAGTAACATACCGCAATAAGAAAAAATTGAGTTTCGATTTGACGCACGCACACACACACACACACACACACACACACACACACACACACACTAGTTTGAGGAAAGGCATACTAGCCAATTATGGAATAAGAAAGAAGAGATGTTATATCATTGGTGAATTATATAATTACTAAGTGAAATTATTTTCGTATAAACTTACTCTTTATTTACTTTCACATCTATGATAATAAACTCTTAAGTAGTATATACACAGAAAACAAATTTTTATAAATAATTTATATAATATTTATGTTTGAGTGCTGTAAGTAAATGCTAAAATGCATTTTACATAATTGACTCTTACATGACGCTAAGCAGCATTATTATATTATTATCATTGTCTAAAACTGTTTTTTTTTCTATAATGTGGTCACACGTGTATTAAGTGTCTGATTCTGGTAAATAGTGTACAAAGTATGATTTTTGGCCTCGCAAGCATCGATGTAACTTTGGAGAAGCTATCAACAACTTTTAAAGTTTATGTTCTCATGTAAAGAAATGTTCAAAAAATTTAATTTTAAAACAACGATTTTAAAAAACATAAAGTTTACATTGTAAGTAAAAATATGAAAAAAGCCTTTCATTATTGAAATAGTTAAATATACTGTATATTGAATCTTCTACTTTCTTCATTGCCACAACAACTGCATGCAGCTGTCCTTGGCCTGCCACATTATACTCACGTTTAAAATAAGAAGTTGCCCAACACACTATCCTTTAACTCGGTTGTGCCTACTCGGCGGTATGCCCTTGTATTTTGCTTGCTGCCTTGTTATTGTTTGTACTGCAGAGTTTTTTACCATGTGCTAGAGTGGTGTCATCAGTATGGGGAATTCGCTTACCTCTATGATCAGCGTCGATCGGAGCAATATCCAACCACAAACGAACAGTAATGGAATACTGTAACAATGAATGCATTTAAGAGCGGATCTGCCATCAATGAAATCATCAGCCATTTAGATCACGGACACTGTTATCTCGTCTTCACTGTCACTGGAAATGATTGCCGCTGCTCCGGTCCGGTGCCGCTTGGTAACAGGACATTGACCAACGGTCTTACAACCCGGAAACTTTTAATTCAGTTGACAAAGATTCTGACGGCTTACATAAAATTATACCAGGGTTCCTTACATAAATAAATTCATGCTTAATCACTTCTGTGTAGAAGAAATAATTTACATAATGTTTGTCGAATGTCGTTCATACACTTTTAATAAATTTACGCCCTTCGCTCCTGCATACACAAATCTTATGTCGGGAATAAACAAACCTTTTGTAAAACATGTCGGATAATTACATAAAAGTATTTTACTATTACCGTTTACTCCTGGGTCAGTATATTATTTTTTAGTAGTGTGCCGTTACTTCTGTACAAAACAGTAGTTTTGTTTAAAATATTTTGTAAAATCTCACAAAATCAGTTTGAAGCTCATTATCCTACATCCTGGTAAACCAGAACTGTTTTACCAGCATTTTTTTGTATAAGGTAAAAATTGATGTCTGCCTGTAAGCAGACTTAGAACCTTACTAATATGGATACCGAAAAGTACCAGTTATTATCAATATTGTCATCTTGATACAATAAGATGAAAAGTTTTTTATTTTATTATTATATTAACAGTCCAAATATTAATTCAAAATTGTATTTTTTTATTCAATGCACAAAGTACATTACGTATTATATGACTATATGACAATTTACACTAATTAATGGAATACTGTAATTACAGCTTTAAAATTTATGTTTGACTTTATTTGACGTAGACCAAATTAAATCACCTCAAATGTAAACTTAATGTTCATATAATATTACGTCACTTTTAAGATATGAATGCACCAACATATTTAATAATTATAGCCCTTATTGTTTCGCCACGCACTCTAGTAAGCTATTTTAATCAAAAAAATTTACAGGCATTGCACAAATGCAAGGCACAGAGAAGGGCATTGAAAATGCTTCAATAAATCTAAAAAATATATATATTTATGTTCATTCACCAATCAATGAATTCATTCTTCATTCACCAATCAATGAATTCACTCTTCATTTACCAATGTGCAGATTATAAGTTAAATGTAGTCGCATTCATAAGCGAAGTTTTATATGTGTACTACGTTATTGACAACAAAGAAGTAGTTTCTACGGAAACTCACCGGTTCCCATTTTTGATCACGCACCAGCGATCGGCCGCAAATGTGCGACACGTCCTTATAAACATTTTCAATGTTAAAAATCTTGAATTCGATGACTTTTCATAGCTACAAAACAGTTAGCAGTTTCCGTTTATTAACAATTAACTACTGTTAACCCATTTTCATGTTTTGTAAGCTTGTATACAAGCGTATTTGCTCAAGATAAATTACATACAAACAAAATGCAGTTGAGTTACAGCTAAATAAAATTTTAAAAAACAGCTGAGTTACAGTTAAAGGAAAACAAAAGCAATTCAAAGAAAACACAATAGTCGTTATTGTTTAACCGACATCTCTATTTGAACTCAGCAAAGTTTTTTCTAGTCTAACCTCCTCAAACACCTTTTACAATCTCTCTTAGTTGTGACTGTAATTTAATTAAATGTAGTTTTTCAAACAATATTTTTAATAACATGTTCTTGTATGTATATCTAATGAGCTATCTGATATCAGGTTTTGTTCATTTAGATGAAGAAAAATGTTTCAAAATTTTCAAGTAGCAACATGTATAAGGAAGAGTGTTAGCAATGCTGACTATGCACACAGGCAATATATAGGTTTTATACAGACAAGTTTATATAGACTATGGACTGTGTAGATTCCCCCCTACTATCGAGACGATATCCATTCGTCCTTAGAGCCATCCATACTTTACAAGACCTTAAGACGACACTCAACAATTTGTTTTAACTCACTATTTTTTCTTTACTCCATTAAAGAATTTAAAAAATACGTCTAACACGCCTCATGGATTTTCATTAAATTCCCTTTATAAACAGCAGCAAACTTTTGAAGTATCTCAACACACCCTACTGGTCAACAGAATACTACCTGTAAAGGACTAACGGAGCCCCTGCACGACTTCATAGAAGCTCCCTCTTAAACAGATTCAACGTCTACAACTTTGATACGTTCCGTACAGCTGGACCCTCAATCTCCCCAAACCGTTTGAAATTAGCAACTCTCTCTTCCAAGTAGTACCCACTTAGCCTATAGCCGGGTATAGGATATTCACCAAGAAAACTAGTCACCAAGGTACTTTATACCTTTACACGTCCACCAGTGGAAGCATTGGAGAACAAACCCTTTATTCCCCTACCGCGGTCACCTGTAAAGCCTACCATTCCGTCTGATTCCATTGTGCCGGGTTTTTGATGACCTGGCGTTTGTATAAAATAAAAAAATTCGATATTTAGCCGTAGTAATTAATGTCAGACGCGAAAATGTGCGCGGAGCCGTGTTCTCCTCTGCTTGCTGGCGCCGCCTGTTGGGGGAGCTCGTAATTAGCTTGGCTGCTTGGGTTTGTGAGCTTGTCGTTTCAGTCCGCCATCCGCTACAGACCTGCAAGCAGCACCTCTATCTCTCTTCTAGTCGGCAGAGCCTTTTAATTGTGTTTTTTTTTCTCCTCTTTAATGGCCAAGTAAAACGCCCTAAGACCTACCGGTAAGTACTTTGAATATATATTAATAATTTGGTTGCGAAAGTTTTAAATTCAACCTATAATTGAACTAGATGCGAACCGATTGTCTGTTGTGAATGCACGTGGCGTGTGACCAGATATGTATTGGTTATTGTGAAGTATTTGATTTAGTTTTTAACTTTAGTACCGCCTATTAATTGTATTTGGTAACTAATCATTCAGTATTTAAAAGAGATCTAAGAAATTATGTAATTTTGTGAAACCGGGGACTTTGTTGGATTGTCTATGAATGCACGTGGCGTTGACCGGAAGTGTACCCATTGTTAAGTATTTGATTCATTTGTAAAACTCTAAAACCGCCTACATGTAGTTTTTGTAATTACCAATTGTCCATAGCTAATGGGCGTAAAAAGAATTAGGTATTTTGCGAGATATTGGTGATTGACTGTGATAGCACGTGGCGAATGAACTTGCTGCCTGTTGTGATATGTTGAAGCTGTACATGCCTGTGAGTGTGCCTCATAATTGCGCCAGGTCATGAGTGAGTTATAATAATTTTAATTAAAATTTAAAGGGGAGAATGTGTCACCTAAATTTTGATGAAATGTATTGAATTGGTCAGGCGCGTCTAGGTCTGGTGTTTGTCATACACGCCTTATATGTGACATGTGTGTGTGTTAAGCTTTTGTGGTCAGTACATTAATTATTACTAATCTCCAGGGTTTCCGTGGTAGTCGGAGACGTGACCAACGCATGATGTACATACATCTTCATCATGCTCTGAACCACTGAAACCTTAGTTCTGCCGCGGCGGAGGGAGACCACTGCAAGCTATAACCATGTGACCGCCTGGATCAAATGAGGTGATATTTGATCATTTTCTTTATTCAAACCTGGCCTGCAGGGACCACTATGTGCCGTGAATGTAACATACAGTCAGATTAACTTTATTCCGTTAAGCTGTTTAATCGGGGTGTGCCGGCTGGACAGTTTCAATATAATCCGTGTTTATAATACAGTTAATACAAGTATAATTGTGAACCCGCCCGCGGGATGTTTCCAGCGTGCATTCATTTTATGCTTTAGAACGGGTGCAAGGGTTTTTGGGGACAGTTTTCTTTTATTTCATTAAATCTATGTGTGTTGTCTGGAAGCGTGTTGAACCGGCTGGTTCGGCTGCATTTTTATCAAGTCTTTTCTTAACTCTTATTCACTTTCTTTCCATTTAAGGGCTGGAGTTTTTTTTATTCCGGTATCAGGGCTAGTTATGTTATAACCAAATTTTCGAACCAAGGGGTAGGTGCCTGTTGATGTCATTTCATGCAAGATTCTGACGTGTCATCCTATGTCAGGTCAGGCACGTGCTGGAACACTCCTGCGGCCGGGTCAATTCAGCATCTCTCTAAAGGTTATATATATATATATATATATATATATATATATATATTGATAAAAATTAGAAATTTTACTTTTATAAAATTGTACAAGCGGTACTGACATTTCAATGTATAAGTGTATTTCCTTTTGGCTGTTATGTTCCAATCAGATTCCTGTAAAATTTTTATATCTTTATGAAAATTAAAGCTTCTCCTTTTTTTATGAAATTTATACAGACTGTTCACTGGTACTTATATTTTGGAAATTCTATTTTCTGGCCATTATGGGTTAAACCAGACTTTCTTAGAATTATCAATTTTCTATTTTTGTAAAATTATGCAGGCTGTGCTGAGATTTAATTGGCAATTATATTTCTTTTATTTTGGTCACGTCATTGCAATTAAACCTTTTAAGTATTATTGAACTCTTACGGCCAATTCTGTTTTTCTTAATGATCTATAATTTATAAAAATCAAGAAGTTTTACATTTTTGCAGACTTATACAATTGTACTAACACTTTAACTTGTAATTATATTTTGCTATCATGGGCCATTCAGATTGTCCTTCAAATTTATAAAAGTATATTTGAAATTAATATAGAATTGTTACATTTTTTTAAAAATTATGTTGGTGATATTCTGGGTAAGCTATATGCTGGCTGTAGGCATTATAAAAATTTATAATGGGTTTTCTTAATAGATGATATCAGTTCTCAATTAATAAATACTAGCTATTATAACCAATAGCCACTGGATATTTCTACATGATGGGGCGATAAAAAAAATATAATATACAGGCGGGCCGCAGGGTATGATGTGGTAGTGAATTATAATTGTGATCTTGTTAAATTATATGTGATTTTATGTTCTGTGTGTGTTAGGTGGATGAGTAAATATATATATATATATTTTTTATAATGTCGAAATTTAATATATTTGTGATACGAAAAGGGATTTGTTGAATTATGATGGGCAATTTTAAACTGCAGTTAATCTATATCTATGTATATACACAAGATAAGTGTTAAGAAAGTATATTATAATTATGTAAAAAAAATTTTAACAAAAAAATAAAAGTTGTTATTGTTGGCTAATAGAGAGTTTAATTGCAAGTCCCGTCTCACTGGACCCAGCGCATTTTATGCTTCTTCTAGGCCTTCTGCCTAGTTCTAAATATCTAGTAGCCTCTCCTAAAAAAAAAAAATAAAAATAAGGAGGGGTTACAATGTTACCTCAGATTAATATTTCAAAACATTATTTTCTGTCTGTCTATCGTAAAATAGTTTATAACAGAACGTCTTGATGGTCGCCAAAGTTTATAATCGGTAGTGCATCTCAGTTGTCTCAAACTTACGCTCCAAGTACTCTCACATATTTCCAACAAATGCCGCTATACTCCACTGGGCTCGGTCATTAACCTACTGGGTTACATATTTACAGAAGCCAACGTAAAGTGTTGTTCCAGTGGTTGGGGCGCCAAGAGTTGTGTAGAGTACTTCAACTCATACTTCATATAGGAAGTTTACAGATAATACCGAAAATCGAAGTAAAGTTGAATATTTCTTTTAAATAGTATGGAATCAGTAAAACAACTGTACGTTTTAAAGAAATACATAATTGATTTAAAAAAGTATAAAGTTCTTGATAAACATTCTTAATAATTTTAAACGTATGAATATATTTACAGTAGGCCTACATGAATAAACTATAGTCAATCTGCAATGCGTGTCCAGAGTTACTGGAGCTCTATTACACGCATGCTTGTAGAAATCGTTAACTCTCCTTAGCAATTATTTCATTATTGTAACTGTTCTGTTAACCCTAAGAAAAAAGGTTTTAGGACCGTAAAATAAACAGAATTTACTACAAGTAATCGAATGCTAACGCCTAGATAAGTAGAAGAACTAACGAACAGTGTGTTACCTCAAACAGGAATTTTCGTACAAATATTATACTCCTCGGAACATGAAGCTTCATTAGGACATATTACTTATGCATCTCCACGGAAGCGTAAAATATATGCATGCAGCTCTTGTACACAATCAACAAATGTTCATACAAATCGTGTGGGTGTAATTTTAGTATGTGTTTGCGTGCGTGCTCGCGCATGTGTGTGTATTGGTAAAGCGACGAATACAAAAGGAGGTCACACATTTTGCAAATAAAATGCCTCTTGTTACTACGTAAATATTCAGTATGTAATATATATCTATAGTTCTACAAAGTACAGGCTCCGCAAAGTTTGAACAGAAACGAATTAAGCGATAATGTGAATAGTGAGAAACACGGTACATTGGTATGGGACAACTTATGCATATGTTTTTGATTAGAAGAATGTTTTTTCAATCACACACTGCTATAGCAAATTGCATCTATTCGATCCGTTGTAACACACATAGTCGCTAGATTTATTCCAATTGCTGTGCCTTTACTGTTACTGCATTTACAGGAAGACACTTTCCACAATCAACGTAAGCAGCCTGGAACTCTAACGTATCATGTCTTAATTAAATTTTACAATTATACCACTCCACCTCAGGAAACTGAATACACATTGAGTAAACACTTTATGTTCATATAGAATTCCTTAGGCCTGCGTCAACATTATTAGAATTATTATGTGCCGGGCTGTAGGCCGTGATCTACTGCGTGTGTTTAATACAGACGTTTCGGCGCCACCATCGCAGGCCATCTTTAGTGTTAGAAATAATTAAAAAATTGACACGATATCCGCCAATTTACTATGACAGTCTGTACCTCAGTACCGGTGTGAATTTGCGGACACCATGCCAATTTTTTAATTATTTCCAACATTAAAAATGACGTCCGATATTGGGGCCGAAACGTCTGTCTTAAACTCAAGCAGTAGAACACGGTGTACAGCCCGGCAAATAATAATTTCAACTTTACTTTCATGTTTGTGATCTTTGAAAACCTAGACGTTAGTTAACTTATTTTATGTACACAACTTAATTACATTTATATGGCATTTCTGAGATGCATGCATGACTACTACCACCTGTCTGTTCACAAAACATTAGCTTTCACTAATTTTATAATAAACTTTATAGCTAAAGTAAGGTTGAGACGAGTTGTTAGAAATGATACAGAAATTTTAAAGAAAAAGTAATCAAAACGATGAAGGACGACTTCATGTCTTTACACTACCCATCAGTCTCGTATTGAATTTGTTAAGCTACAGAAAACTAAATTGTGTGGTGAAAACTTTCAGTTATAAATGATGTTAACTTTTGTAAGTTAACTTGTCGCAAAGTAGTTTTTCAGATGACGTAGGAAGCGTTGATGGGATAGAAACTTTGCCCCATAACGATCTGTGTTTTACCACATAAATGTAAGCCACGTCGTGAAAACGTTTTCTTCTCACGAACTGTGTTAATAGAAATCACTAAGAAATAATTACACCATATTTACCAGAATCCTATCACTTTGCTTCTGTTACGTTCCTTTTCTGATGATTTCATAATCCTCTTACACCTGCAAGGCAATTTAACATGACAGTTAAGTACAAGTATTCCACTTGGTTAAACACAAATACGCCTGTCACGAGCACATGTAAGGTTCTTTAACTTTTAAAACAATTTTTTAAACTAATTTGTGTAATTATATTGTTAATCAATTACTCATGTTTACATATGTACACATCACACGCGCGCGCGCGCATATACATACATATTACTTTATGCTAATAAAGATTTTTAAGAAAATAGTGAAAAAACTACAAGATAGTAGGCTTGTAAGAATCATGTGGTGGTATCAAAAATTAATTCAGTTAGGTGAACAATTCAGTAATGTGAAAACGATAACTTATATTCCTGTGACTTTACATACGAGTGATTTAATAATAATAAAATAATAAAAATGTGATAAAAAACGGTTGATTTAAGAATCCGAATGTTTGAATAAAGTAAATTTGCTTTTATAGTCTTCTTTCATTATAAATTTACTATTAGAAATTTTAAGTTCACATGACATTTAATATTTTGTTTCAAGTATCCGTTCCTTTACGCTGTCTTTAAACACACCAATCATGGGTTCAAATGCAATTTAACGCGTTGTCTTACATATCTAGGTTTGCTAAATAAAAAAATAAACAAATTTTATTTAATATTTTTTCGGTATTTGTAAAGCTTAGTAATTATCCATTTCTGACCATCTCATAACAAAAAGAACTTACCCTTAACCCTGGGGAATTATAAAGAATTATATATTAATTGATGTTTTAAAAAATAGTGTAAAGTTTGGTAAACAAAACCATATATGTTTTTTTTTTTTCTTTAGACAATTCCATGTTCACTCGATGAAGTCGATCTTATGTTTTATTTAAAGAAAGATCAATTGTGATACTTGTATTTTGGTGGCAGGAAACAAAAACCAATAATATGAATAAATAATATTATTGAAAAATGATATTGAATAATAAAAATGTGTTACAATTTTTGTAGTGGGTAGTTGTAATAGATTTCAGCACAAAAACAGAAGAGATCAATCCATCGGGTCATATTTTGCCATAGTGTAGGTTGGTTGAACTAGGCGTGGAAACTCGTCTCACAATCCGCTGATTTAAATCACAGCGAACAATTTGGAAAAATTTCAGAAATCGCCTAAACTGAGTGTAAATAATCGGTACTTACTCTCTCTTCCTCATAAGGCTGAACAACTTCCCTACTTGACCCCAAATCACACACTCTCGATTTCTGCTTAGATTGAGTAACATTACAAAATACTTTATTTTTTAAACTTCAATTATTATAATTCATAAGTGGCGACTGCGGAGAGGCGGAAACTTTAATATCTCAAAACCAGTACGTTACAGTTTGGTGCTTACAACAGTGGGGCTGAATTAACTTTATACCTGTAACTGTAGTACACTAGTACCTCGAAACCGCTACGTTACAGATTGGCGTACACAACATCGGGAGCTTAATTAAATAAGACGAACACCCAATAAGCAACATACAAAGTTTTCGCTAAAACCTCTAAAAAAACCGCTACGTTACAATGTATTAATCCTGTGATGCATAATTTATTTTAAAAGGAAAAGAGAAATATTTTATTTGGCAAATATAAAACGGCATATTACATGTTCTTGTTAGGCATGATGTATCATTGTTTGAGGGTCAATTTAATTCATAAGGTATCTGCAGATCCAACCTTTAGTAATTGTTTATTAGAACTTATTTAGAAAAGTCATGTGAATAAAGGTTAATACTTAGTGATGTCAGCTTATGTGAGGCAATGCACTTAAATATGTTTGAATAATTTGTTGTTGATTAATTGTATTCAAATTAATTCTTTGTTAATATTGCCAATTGTTATTCAATATTGGAGATATGCACATTTATTAATGATAGTGGAAAATGTAGCCGTGCATATTGTAATAAAGATGTATCATTATAACAAAGGAACACTAATAAAAGCTGTTATCGTTATGCAAGTGTTTTATTGCAAGTCCTGTCACGATGGGCTCAACACAATTTTTCTTCCATCTAGACCACAAGTCTAGTTTTAAGAATTAAGTAACGACCCCTGATAAAAAAAAAATTTAAGAAAAAATCTAACAAAAAATTGTATAAAAAATTCAGGGGGATGTTTCAGAGGTTTAATTAAATGTTGTAGGTAACTGAAAATGCAAATGACTGAGTGAATTCACAGTGTGTGTTAAAAGACAGGCCGCACGTGCACGCAAAAACGCGTGTAATTGGTACACATTTATCTAGCTGTTTTGCGTCTTCTAGCGGAGTCAAATGTTGTGGTGTATTGCTCTATCATAAGCAGTCGTTTTTAGCAGTCAGGTATTGGCGTAGGGAGCATTTGGCAAAACGGCAACGTACCGTGCTCATGCTCGCAAACATTCCATTTGGATCGAGAAAAACAATTAAAGTGTTGCAGGTATTATATGTAAGTCAATGTAAACAGTGGAGAAAGATAGTGTACACAGTAACTGAATGATACTTGTACACTGTGTCATTCAGTTTGTATCTAACACACAATACGTCTACTTTCATATAAAGAATCCAAACACATACGATGCTTATTCGCATTAGTACAAGACACAAACTCGTATGTTGTTGTGCATACGCTGACATTCAAGCAGAAAAGTTGGGAAATAGAAATATATTGCGAAATAAATTTAAACAAATTAATTTTTTTCTTACACTGAATGTAAACTACAATCAGCATCGTACAAAATAGTTATTATACAACTTAAGAATTATGAAACCCATAGCACTATACAGATATACCTATAAAACAATTTATAATATTATTTGAGTTTATTTTCCTTCGTCTTCAAAATACAAACATATATCTGCAATAATCAGCACTGATCACCATTAGTGAGACGAAAAAGAATATTTTTCTAAAATACATAGACACACACATACTCGTTCACTACACAATCGCGCGCGCACAAGCGAGAACGCTAACGCACAACGTAATTCATGAAATGGAAACCCTTAAATTATAAAATACATAAGTCTGACAACAGTAATGTATATAAAATGTAAAAAAGTCACAATCTGTAAAAAAAAAATGACAAAAATCCGTTGAAAATGACAGTTCTAGATCGCAGTTATGTTACGGTTGCTAAAATTTGTATTTACCATGGTGGGCGTACGGGCGCGAAGCGTTGTGATCTGTCACCCACGTTTTGACGTGAAGCGTTGTTAATGATTGTATTATGTTAGGAGGAAAACGTCGGCGACAAAGTTAAAGCAGGAGCAGAATTTGTCCTTGTTTAATGTAAAGTGTGGCATGTAACATATTTACGTTATGTTATAACGGGAACGGTTGTGATTGATGTAAAACCGTTATAATCGTGCAATATGACCAACTGAAATAGAGGGAGAAGAACATTCTTTTATAAAGTGAATATGTTAAAGAAGAATGTGTGGAACTTCATGTGTTTGCGTGGTATCGACATGTGAAGATGGAAAATTTATTCCAGTGACTACGTCACGGCCGGTAATGAATTTTTGAACTTAACGACTGTACGCGTGTCTGTAGATGTTTCAATGTCTGAAGCTTGAACTCAATTGTTGTACGTTTAAACTCAATTAAAGATGTATGATGAGAGGTATGTGAATACTTTTATTGCTGTGACAATCTTGCGAATTGTTTCATTTTCTTCGTCTCCACTTGGTCGATTCCCAAGCTATACAGTAGTATGTAAATTATTTGGCTTTCGTCGTCGTCGCAGGCTTCATGTTGGCACTAGCCGTTAATTACGCACGCAGGAAGGCACACACAATTTCTGCCCGCCTGTCTAAGAGAATACATCCTCCCCCTCACCATTTCACACTCTCTCTCTCTCTCTCTCTCTCTCTCTCTCTCTCTCTCTCTCTCTCTCTCTCTCTCTCTCTCTCTACCTATATATCTATCTATCTACATATCTACCTATCTATCTCTAATGCGCTCGCTACTCTTATTCTACAAATATCTACAAATATATTATATTATATGTTTATCCGCATTTGCATATTAAAAATTAGCAGGACCAGTGAATTGAAGTGTCGCATAAATAAATTTTGTATGTTTGACCACAGTTATTAATTAGATGCGCAGGAAGACACACACATATTTCTGTCTCTGTATGTGCCTGTGTGTATTCCCCTCTCTCACTATGTGTCTCTCTCTCTCTCTCTCTCTCTCTCTCTCTCTCTCTCTCTCTCTCTCTCTCTCTCTCTCTCTGTCTCTCTCTCTCTCTCTCTCTCTCACTCACCCTCTCTCACTCCCATACGCGCGCTTCTTTTTCTAACTCTATCTACATTACTATTTAGAAATACCATCAGAATTTTGCTTATTAAAGGATGTTAAAAACAGAAATACTATCACGCGCGAGCGTACACACACACACAAGTCAAACATTCACGCTATGTGTGAATTATATGGGGACATATTTACAATAAACCTTAGTTGGTGTCCTATGCAAAGAGGTGTAAATGTGATAGACAATATAATTGCTAAAATAAGTACTGAATTTTAACTAGTTTAAAACATATAAACAATAAAAACAGCAGTGTAGTGTAGTGAAAGTGAATAAGTGTTGTGCGCGTAACGAATTTTGTGAAGATGTCAGTAAGCCAATTATTAAACACACTATAAGTTATATACATTAAAGTGCAAATTGTAATAACTGTTAGTCACTAATTATTTTAATATAAAATATTTTTTAACAACATTTATTTATTTGACAAATTAATTAGTCAATCAGACACATAGAGTGAAAACAAGTGGTTTGAAGAGGTCTAGAAACCAGAATTTCACTCCACAAACACATGGTCAATTTTCTTGAAAAATATAGAATATTTTAAGTTGTGGAAATGACGTGATGCGCGTTGATCTATAAAAGCACAGGTAAGCCATAGAGTTAAGCAGTCTCTTGCAGTCTCTAATAAGGCAGTCTTTCATAGTCTCCGGGAAGTCAAGTATATCGTCAAGGGAGCGATTGAATTTAGTTCCACGAAGTCAGGCACGCCGTTCGATATCTTCAACGACCGATGGCTGCCAACGAAGAATGTCACCAATGTTTTAGCTCAGTTATCACCGCTACCTTCTGCTGTATACTACTGCCTAGTTCTGGCCTCATGAAAAATCCAAATAAAAGAAGAAACAATGTTAAAATCAAAATGTAAAGCTTTAATAGTTCTTCAGAGTTATTGTTCAAAGCATGAGTTTGTACGCGAAATAAGGCTGCAAATGTCGATTGTAACCGTGTACCGTGTAACACGCGGTAATAACAGAGACTAATCACAAAGCTGAAAATAATTCTCAACAATTAATTACGTTTAAGTTATATGTCAATAACAATTAGTACAGTTAGTACATGATAATCACAAAAAGGCCTATTTTCAATAAAATAATGTACCCTTCCCGGTTGTGTGTGTGTGTGTGCGCGCGCGCGCGCGCGCGCGTGTATTTGTGATGCATAGAAGTATCAACAAATAAGCCGCGGTTGGTTATACACGAATTTTACTACACTTTAAAACAACAGGAAAATTATATGACTGTTAAATGAAATCAGCGTGCAAAGAGATTTATTTATGCAGATTGTTAAACACTGCGAATAGAATTGGTGCCATGTAATGCCATTTGTGTGCCGTAGTTAGCTCTGACACAATTACAGCAAACAAACTTACAGCACCTGCTGATTTGTGTTCTAAATATGTAAACCACGTTTTGCCGGTAGTTGTACGGATGTTACAGAGACATGAAGAATTAATTAGCCTACAATTTAATAAGCTAATACTACTCGAGCTCCCACCCTTATGTATATCTCTGACTGCTAGATAGAGGTTCGCCTGCTCTATCCAAACTTACATTCTGATAGCTGCTGGGAAATTGTACGCAATTTAACACACCATTTCACACAGAAGTTAATAACTATTCTACTATGTGAGTCAGTACACAAGAACTGTATACTCCCGTTTCTACGCTGTCACAAAAACGGGTGTAATTTACTCATCTTAGTAGTAAAATATCTTTAGATATTAATTTTAGAATGCGTAATAATAGTAATAAGAAACAGTTGACCAATTGTTAATTATGTGCCTAGTTGTAAACGATTTATCACGGTATTCTGGCCCACAAGAATGTAAAATAATCTTGCTCTGGGTTTATTAGAAATGAATATGAAGCGATATTTTTTTGTATAGAATGGAAATACAAAATAGTAATGAAAATGGTTTTACTTTGAAACAGACATGTTTTACTTTTAAATGTGATGTTAATTCCTTGCCGTTCATATGTAATGAATTATTTTCACACCATTATTTATTACAGATTGAAATTTCATATTACATGTTTGTCTTACTATTTTATGGAAAGAGTTGCCGGAAGTTTGCGTATATAAAATGTGTGTATTCGTATGTGAATACCTTAAAAACACACTCTCACGTTAGCCTGAATATATTTGGTAGTGTTGCAGCGAAGCTCCTGTTTAGGCGAACATTTATCAACATATAACCTTTAGTAAAGTACATGCCTTAGTTACAAAAGTAAACGAATGAGCTAAAATGGAGTAAACAAAAAACACACGAAGCCTACTCTCTCTCACACACACACACACACACACACACACACACACACACACACACACACACACACACACACACACACACACACACACACACACACACACACACACACACACACACACACACAGATTTTGCAGAAGCTTCTGATGATAAGATATAATTTGTGAAACGAACGTCAGGTTGAAATGAAAGCACAAAAAAACCAAAACAATCTACTTGCAGAAGTAATTATAATTTGATTATTTATTGTGTTGTGTGTGTGTGTGTGTTTGTGAAATATTCACATATATGAATATGTAATTTATATTTTATCGACTTAGTACACAGTTATGAGTAATAATTTATAATATGAATTCGTCCCGTAAGTATATGATGAAGAGGATTTTTCTACAAAATGTGCTCGAGTCATCATAATAAAATCTATTTGTAGGGAAAAACTTTACAACTTTGTATTACCAATATAATGTGTAAGAACTCCAAAAGATCTTTAAACATTACAAAAAATCTACAAATGTATAGATGGACATCCATTACAAGGAGGTAAAGTTTGATTGTTTGTTTCATTATCCGGGCTAACCTCATAGGCTACTGAATTCTTTCACCTCTGTATTCCTTGAAGTTTGAGGGTAGTGCTAGACGTAAGTTTGAAGCGATAACTTAGAAGTGCTCAAGAACAGAGCCTTAAACCGGTCTCATATTATGAAACATTTTTGTTAATTTTATTGTAGCGAAATACTCGGCACGCGACAAACTTTTGTTCTGTAAGAGACAGTTAGATGCTGCCACAGAGTGAAATGTATAGGAAATTCCAAATTTTATTTTAGTTTTTGTTTCAATAAAATCTTTCATATTGTTATCGAGAGACTGGCGACTTTGTAAGAAAATGAACACGATGTTTCCACATGCTTTGTTTCTTTGTATTATTAAACTGCATGCTTTTTTACAGTCGCCCTCCCACTTATCCGCTATCCCTCCAGTTAGAACGTTTATATATACAGTACTATGATTTACTATTATCTCATTGCACTGGCCCTAGCACGCATACGACTATGTACCGTTGACATAATAGGCTTACAATACTAACAGACCAGCCTCAAATCAGTGTCATCATTCTTATACAGACCTGCTGATTTTTTCTACTTTGATTCCATTTTCAACTTGCACAGTGGTGTTAGTGACGTACCTAGTTTTGTTAATTTTAAATCTTTCTAAACACCAATTGTATTTCTACTGCAGTAATTAATTTTTACCCTACTATTTTTACGGACTCAAAAACTGTACATCGAAGTGTGCGTATGCTATTCTACTTCTCCGCAGTATTTATTTTCGCGAGATATCTTTAATATCTCCGTTTTGTGTCTTAAGATTTAAACATTAATTAGACTATTAATTTCACATTTTTCAACGTTAATTTTTAGACGGTTAAATTAGTTTAATTTTTATAATATTAGTTTTGATAGTAGTGTATAAAACTCGCAGCAACTGGCTCGTCCGCGAATCGCACGGGTACCGTTAAAATATAAATTTACATGACGCAATTATGTTTGTTAGTGTATTCCTCTTTGTTACCGTTTTGTCTTCAGAGGCGTTGTTATGTTGACCCATGAAAGAAGAGTTTATATATGCATATGGCATTTCCTCACTTCCTCAGACTGTTACTATTCTACACCACCTTAAATAATGTTCCTTGGTCACTTCTGTTTCTATATATTTTGGTATTACCTAGATTCAATTAGTAAATGTTAGTACACAAATGTGCGTATGCTTTCCTTATTCATGTGTATTACGTTTTTGTTTTGAAATATAAAAAATGCGCTACTACATTTGAATATCTGCAACTCTGTCCGTGTGTGTGTGTGCAAGCCCGTTACGGCTGTGTGTAATGGGCATCATGTTATGACTAAAGTACTGTAACCGGGTCTATATTAAGAACATTCCAAGTCTAGTTTATTAAAGGTTTACATACTAAATAAATTGAGCTGGGATTGTGTTTAACTAAGGATTGTGGCGACGGTACACGCACACACACAATAATTCCTAGCGCTCTTATATTTTAGTCCCCAGATTTTCCCTGATTTTCCTATCATTCCACAAAACTTGATATAATATTGAAAGTTAACCTTGACAAACTTACATTATTCAAAATTCATAAAACTTAATCCATGGATCTAAGACATGAAGTAATGTCACAATTATGGCATAAGAAATTGTTTTATCTAATAGAATTTCAGAGTAAATTCGCAAACGTTTTGTCACTCTACAGTGTCTGTAATGGAAGTGTGCAGATTGACTTCTCTGATTGCATTTTTGTGAAACGGACCGTGTATACAGTAAGTCTCCAATGTCCAGTGTCTCTCGAGTGCCCGCTACGTAGCTTCTATAGTGTTTTAAACTACTCTATAGCGTAAATTATATTGCACATAGTTTTCTCTAACCTATTGTGTTTCTACTTGTATCGTGAAGGACCTTAGCGATACTGACCACTATGAAGTAAAACAATTATAAAAAACATACAATTTGACGTAAAATGTTAACATTTACACACTGCCGTATTTTAAACAAATATTTAACAATAAACAATGAAACACCCCTGACATTAAATATCTTACACTCTATTACAGATTCTTCATTTCAAATAGACACTTCTTCATACCTTTGAATTCCAAATTACTATGAATTAATTGTTATTTAATATGCGCAATGCTATCGAATTTTAGCAAGTTGTCCATATTACTGCTTAAGATATATTAAGACATGTAGTTTGTAGTATAAGTCGTGTCTAATATTACAATGCTAACAATGTTGTAAACTATGGTTAAGTAACATGTCCGTAAAAGACTGTGGTTATTGATCCTGAGTGTGTAACGACGAAGTGACGACAGTTTGCTGGCGACATTTATATCAGAGTTCAACCTATAACAATGAAATTTAATAACATATTTATTACTTGGCCATAAAAAGTAATCACTTACTCTCACTTAACAGTTAAAAGCGTCAATGTAATTTGTGTATTACAAACACATTAATATGATAAATATAATCATGTATATTTAACTGTTTTTGAAATATAACTATCCTATTTAACATATTCAAGCATCGAAAGGGTAGCAGTTTATAACTTATATTCCTAATGTTTGATTTCAACCCTTTCACGTGTTAACACTTTTCTTACCTTAATTAAGCTGATATAATTACGTGTAAATTGAAAATTAAAAAAGTATGTAAGAATTAACATTCTTTTCCTTTTACGTTATTGACTTACGCGTACATATACAATAATTTTACAAACGTGATTCTCATTACATTCTATATTTACTTTAAACTCTCATTTTTTAAGTTCCTATTTGATGTGTTTTGTAAATCGTTAACATGTGTAAAGAATTTTGGATATGTTCTACTGCAAACAGGCCACAACAACCGTACAGGTTATACTAAACACTTTAAAGACATAAAAACATACATACAATTTACGATTTTGCGCTTATATAACATATAAACACACCATATACATACACAGGCATCAACACAAATATTATATGTTGTGAACAAGAGTAAAAACCAAACGTAACAGAGCAATCAAAATGTACACATTACATAAATCTAACCCATCAAATTTTAAACAATCAAACGCATTTTTAATCAGACGAATTATTTGAAAATTACATAAGAAATCACAACGCTGCTACACAGCAGATTACCCTACACAACAACCCTACCCCACCACCGACATCAAGACTAGTTTGGTACTGACAATTTGACGAATGACATGGAATGCGTCTGTGCATACGTTGAAATGTTTCCACTTGTCGCAATATTGTAATATTAAATTACTCAAATAAGAATATTGCATGATTAAAAAAAGAATTATATCCAGACGTGAATAATATACAATACTAAGTTTAAGGTAAAATTTAATTTATATCCCAGATTTTAGGACATTAGAATCACAACCATAAATAAAAACTATCTGCCATAGAATCATATTACTTACAATTTATTAGTACTTGCGAATACCGTGTTTATTAGTACTAACCTGCAAAAATACTTTAAGTTCATGCTTATATACGTGTGGGCCTATGTTTTGTACAATCATTAATCAGTCCGGAACAAGTTATTATATGCTACCGTATATTATTCCATACATGCTATTGTTCACTCTCGCTTAAATCAAATGTTTACAATGCAAACTAAAACAGGAAATAGAAATAACAGCAATGAGAAAATTGGTTATAGCACCGATAGCAGATTCCGTGGAGTAATTAAATCGAAATAGTGTTTCTTTTATTATAAAAGTTTTTCATTGCTACAGAATTAAAACCCAAAGTATTCAACAACAAAATAAATTGGATGTAGTGCAGTGAGGAATTAAAAATATAATAAGCTTCATACAAGTTGATAATAATATTTCATCATTACTCTGAGCAAAATATAACAATATTAGAAAAATTACATAGCTCATTGCATCAAAATTATTTAAGTTGCTCCTTATAAAGTTTTAATTAAGCATCAGACAATTAAAAAAAAAAAACACTGTGTACTGTTAAACTATGTAAACTGTGTACTATTATCACGTTTCCTTATTACCTCTTCTTCCAGGAATAACAAATTTATAAGAAGAGTTCTTAAATTTAGCAACTAAGAAACCTATTGGTAATTTGTTAAACAGCAAGCTGCAAGTGTTTGCTGCTAAGAACATCCTTCCATTCCTTTTTATTTTACAGGGAAAGTTTAGAGTGAAATTTATGTTAAAGATTACAATCTTAACCGTTGAAGTATTTGTTGTAGAAGTAGATAATGGAATTGGTGTAGATCAAAATCTTATATGGATACGAAAAATACCAAACATCTAAGGTACAACGGAAAGTCTATTGTCTTACAGTAATCTATTTTCCGAACTCCAGGGAGCTGAAAATAAGTGTAAAAAAGTGACTGTCTAGTTTTATGAAACAGTAACAATTCTACAACGAATGAAGGAAATGTATAAATTACATTACATTATAATAGATCTACTTAAAAAATTACTGGTTTGCTATTTTATTTAAAATTAACTTGTTTTATTTTATTGACAAAATGCTTTTGGAATCAACGAATAAATGTATAAAAGTGTACACCGGCCATAGTGTTTTAGAGAATTGTGATATTTACGTCAGCAGGAAGTGGACTGGCAAAACTAATCTTTCCATTAGTTTTACAAGACGGCAAAGCAATTCTCAGTCAGAGTTCAGGTAAAACAGTGTATATCTCAATGTCGTTTGCTCCATACTTCTTTGTAGTCTCTCTCTCACTCTGTCTATCTGTCTGTCAGTCTGTCTGTCTCTCTCTGTCTGTCTGTCTGTCTGTCTCTCTCTCTCTCTCTCTCTCTCTCTCTCTCTCTCTCTCTCTCTCTCTCTCTCTCTCTCTCTCTCTCTCTCTCTCTCTCTCTCTCTCTCTCTCTCTCTCTCTCTCTCTCTCTCTCTCTTTGTGTTCAATGAGAAATTCGAATTCGACATATGTTTCTGCTGTACGATTCATCAAAGGTTACATGCTGTCTGTAGGAAACATAAACTTAAGCTATTTAGCCTACGTGAAGAAAACAGAGAACTGACTCAATTTTAGCTAACTCAATTAGTGACTGAAATCTATAAAAAACACAAATACGTCTATTCTCAAATATAATACTATAAACGCTTAGCTAGAATTCGATCTTTCTTAATATGATCTTTTTTTAATCGACGTATCTGCACATATATTTTCCAGTTTTTACGGGATCTACAAGATTTATTAATGAATATAAGCTTTCATGTCGATGTTAATTGTTGCAAAATTATCCGGCTTGTTAGCTCTTGTGTCGTAACTTGATGTATGGCTACAGACAAACCAAACGTTTAGCTGCCCCCGTGCCAGTCACCCTCAGAGGCGCGTCGTACAAGGTTTCCGTGTCCACGTTTTCAGTGACAGACCAGCAGTGATCTACAGTGTCCTTGCCCAGTGTAGGACACGAGTACAGCCCCCGAGCAGCTCAAAAAATATTATAAGAGTACTGTTTTAATTTCTAGGCCAATTCAATTATCCCCTAAACCACTTGTAGTTTCAGATTATAACGTTTTTTAATCTAACGTCAACTTTTATTTCTCATAAGTGTTATACAGATTTAAAAATTGTAATCTTGGTTTGAAGCATTGTCTTGTCTTGTTATATAAGCATTAACTAAAGTGTTTTTGTTTCTCTTCTTAACTGAATCAAATGAACTAACTGAATACGTATGAACTGAAATACGCATGTTCCAGGTTTTCCAGTTAAAGAAGTTGTTTCTCACTGTACGGATATTAAAGTTACTAGTACTGATATCCATACTGACGTTCTTTTACGTTTCCCTTAAATATTTGTTATATCCGACATTTTTTGTTCATTCTTTGAGTTTACTAACAAGAGAGTTGACAAATCAAGTGTATTAAACGTTTAATTTAAAATGAGGCATATCTTGCTTTTAGTCAGATTAACATCAGTCAAAGAAAAATAAGTAATAAGATATCTTAATAAAATGATACTGTACTGAAGTTTAAATAACATTTGAAGATGCAAGGCTTTACTGGTTTGTGAGTTTGTTCACGTCAAACGCACATCACGCTGAATAAAGCACACTGACATTACTTTGATTTGAATGGATCAATTTTTCTTTACTGTGCAACTTTATAGTGAACTTACATACACATTTTTAATGAATGTAGATTCTTAGATTTTTACTGTTCAAAATTAGTTAATATAAAATAAGAATTGTAAGCCTGAACAAAATTCATAACCGTTTTAGCAACATTATAATACTCTTGTACTACACTATCCAATTTATCTATATGTAAAAGTAAATAATTTTTTGAAAGATTACGTGTTCTTCTGGATATAAACAATAAAAATAAATTGTCATAAAAAGAGCAAAATTATCATAGGTATAAATCAAAAATTATGTACCTACAATTTGAATAGTTGTTTCCTGCACAAAACACATTCTTACTTAGTAATTTTCCTAAATTTACACTGACTACTTTATCAAGATCAAAGTTTTACTTTCCTCTTTTGCACTTGTCTTCTCCAAGTATAAAGGAATTCAACGTTGTGTCCTTCCTAAACAAGGAACTGTGTGATACAAAACGTTTTGATTACAGACTTTTTGTCTTCTTTAAAAATATATCAAACTAAATAAGACCTGAATACAAAAATGTACACTCCTTTGGTTTATAATAATAACTAATTTAACTCATTATATCTCCTTCACCCCTACAGCAACAGAAGTAACTAATAAAGCAACATTAATTGGACTGTTTTCTGTGTGTGATGTTTGTATGTTATCCGATTTGCGATCAGCACTCTCTCCAGATAACAATTAAGGTTGATAATGCACTATTTACTTTGCTGTCAGTTTATAAGTTTATCCATTGCCCCGTTGACTAACTTATTTCAGATACTGATACTTTTCTGATACATATTAATAAGAAAAATGATTTATTACTTGTGGGTGATATGAATTTGCACTTATAATCTATTAAATTGACAACTGAAAAGTATATAAGTTTAATGACTAATTTTGGTTTAAAATTTGTAACAAACAAATCTAAAATAAAAAATCGTAAAGAACAAATATTTAACAATATAACAGCTGAAGTTCTAGGTATTGGTATTATTTACCATTTTACTATTCTGTGTAGTTTAACATGGAACGTTGTTAGGCAAGTGAATAGTCACAAAACATTTATTAATTATGAGAAAAAAATTTAAAATTGTATGTCCATGAACTCGACTCCAGTTGTGGATAATACAGAAGGAGTGTTGTATTATATTGAAATCAACAACAGAACCATCAAAGAAAGTATATCGCATTAAACCCTGCATAAGTGACTGTGCTTGTTTACAGAGACGGAAAATATATTTGCTAACGAAACGGTACCCAAATAATAATAAATTACATATTTGCACATACGTTACAGAAACAAGCTAAAACTTAATATTAAAGACGGAAAATACATATAATTATTATAAATGTCAGTCTTGTGCTAGTAATACTACATTACAATGAAAGTTGATCATTAGTTTCATTAGTATATAAACTAATAATAGTGGTTTTATGCAAATTTCTAAAGACAATATAATAGTAGGTACATAAAAAGAAATTTAATCTTCCTGTAAGAATTATTTTGTAAACATTGCAGGTGAATTAAGGAGTAACTTGTGTAATAAAGACTTCTTAAGTAGTTTAGAAAATGTATTTACAGCAACAGAAAAATAAAATGTTTGTTTTTTTGTTTGTAACTGATGTCTCTAAGGTATTAACAGTAACAAAAAACTGCAAAATAGACGGGAGACTGTGGTTCTGCGGGAGTAGACGGAATTACGTCATTCACTGTTAAGACCATAACACCTACTATTGTGAACATTTTGACATATGTTTTATGACTATTGTGAACATAAATTTTGTTTTAGGAGAGGAGAGTTTCCTGAATCCTTGAAAGTTGCTATTCTAATTCCAATGCATAAACGTACAGATCCTATAAGGCGAAGTAATTATAGACAAATATCTTTGTTTTCAACATTTTCTAAAATTTTTGAAAAGTTTTTAAAACAAAAATGATGTTAGTTATAAATTCGATAAATTTTTTCTCTAGAAATCAGTATGACTTCCCGATACAGATTTTTATCAGGCTATTTGAGTAAGTGCTCTGGCTTAATGTCTAGCCTTGATTTTTACCGTTAGTCTCAGCAGACACTACGTAATTCTACTATTGATTCCTCCTAGAGTTTAAGTTTGGACAAACTCATCCGGAACTTGAACTCCCATCTCCCGCACAAAAGCAAAGAAAGTAAACTACTAGATTACGGAGGAGATCACTGCTAACACTAAGTCTTCCAACAACTGGAGAACTTATATTACATTCAATTAACAAGCAGGTGAATGTAAAATACAGTGACTACCATTTTGGAAGTTGTTCAAGATTATTTCGTTAACAGAGATATAAAATATATTTGACAGATCTGATCTCAAATCTGATAAACAAGACAGATATTTTACTAGTTACATTCTAAGTAAAATATACAGATACTTTTGTTTTGTCATTTTGCTAACCTTTAATTACAATTACCTATTTTTTACTCTCTAATTGTATGAAGTCAGTATCGGATTGTCGAATACCGTTAGCTGGTTCAGATGCTCACATTGCGATCCAGGAGTATAAACCTGTACTGTTTATATCGATAAATTATCATAGTCACAACAGTAAATGAAAGCAAATATTACGCAATTTATCCACGATCACAAGGCAAACAACGTTATCAGATTCAAAATAAAAATAGTTTATATAAGAATGGAACACTAGAAAACATTAGTGTGTAACAACAATGAAGTGAAGTGGAGGTTTGCAGGCCACGTCACGAGACTACTATTACTACTATTACGCAAAAGAGTAATATAGCTTCCTTTGTTTGGAAAAAGAGGTGACAGAGAGATGGACAGCGAGTACGAACTGGAGGAAGAGGAAACTGACATCGACAGAGTATCGTGTAAGAAGCTACAGCAGACCTACACCTGATGATGTATAGAAGAGGATACAAAGAAGAAGACTACTTCGCACTAATTACAGTGGATATATTAATCTCTTTCTGATCTACAGTGGATAAAAAGTTTCTGATCTACTGGGTTTGTGCGCCATAATGATCTATCGATTTATGCATACAGATAATGTATTACATAATGTATTTACAGACTATGTAAATACAATGAAAGCTGAAAATGAATAAAATTATTTTTGTAAAACTAATATCTTACCCCCTTGAGAAGCAAACACCAGACAAACAGGTTTTACTGGTCTGGTAGTATTAAATGAATTTTCTGTAAAGTAATATTGGGTGTACGAATGAAGTACCATGTTTTGCATATTTTGATCATATAAGTTTTGTTTGAAGAAGATAATAACAAAAACTTTTGTGACGTACATATTAAATTTTGTTGAAAACTTCTACTAAATGACTCTACTTATTCATTAATTATCATGTACTCCGAAGCGACATATATTTTCGTAGTAATACCGGTTACCGGTTAATTGAATTTCTGGCTTTTGATATTTCAGAAAACATGATGCATTATCATTTTCTGTACTTCTGATATTATGCAGTGGGTTTGTGAAAACGGTCTTAGATGCTAAAATGTCAAAAGTAAGGGAAATTATATACCAACGATGACATACGTCTTTGAGAGGAGAATTACTAAATGTCTGGTTTCTTTAAAAAAAAAAAATGGTTACATATTTTACTAAGCTAACTAAGTATAAAAATGTTTTTTAATAATTTGAAGATCAAATATTACGACTCGATTATATGAGAAGTATTACTGAAAGTAATAACATGTATAATATAAAAATGCACGCAAACACACAAGAAATACATAAAGATCAAGAACCGCACTAAATATTGCTGTTTTTATGGTACGGTTAGAAGAAAAATCTTACTGCTCATAAGGTAGTGATTTTCCTTTAGTAGAATACTGAATTACTGTATAAAAATATGTTTTGTACTACGATGGTTTCTATTGAATCTGATACTTTATATGCGATAAGGTAAAGTTATTGCCCATAGACAATGCAATACGATCCACTTGCAATCATGCATAACAATAATTTTCTACTTTATTCAGCAGCTATGTATTGCTACTGCCGATCTGAAACGTACATACATTTTTTTTATTTAACTCGCAGGAGGTGGCTGAAGAATACAAAGTGAGTATCGAACAGGAAGTTTTGAGGTAACGTTCTTAATTTGATTCCGGATTTTCGTTTGTTTGAGACTGAAGTTATCGACATCAGTTTTATTTCAAAGCAGGTATTTCTGTTGAGAAACATGTTGAATAAAATGTACACTCTTCGAATTTGTATTACGTTATTTTTGAATAATGGGATTGACGTTATGTATTGTAGCTTGTATTACACACATGTTAACTTCTGGTAATTGAATATTGAAGGGTTTTCTTATGTTTAATTGTTTTATAGATAATGCGTAACGCAAACAATAATACAATCTGTAATATTGTATAGAATAGTACAATGCAAGTAATTCAATTCTCTATAATTAGAATAATATAGGGACATCAAATGCATTATTATGGCTAAAAAGGAAGCCTTATAACTCATTATGGTTTCAAATCAGTGCCATTATCATGACGTAATGGAAAAGTTGATTCGCTTTAACTATTTGTTTACTTCAGGTGAATCATAATTGACTTCACGACGTTGCATAATAATCGAGGGCTACAATATTATATTGTGTTATATGGAAGTAAAAACAAATTTTATTTATTGTATTTAGCCGTTTATTATGTGATCAATTGCACTACGCAGCAGGCTGCACATAGATACACTATAATGTTACATGGTGCTTCGCTGTTCGCTGTTGGGCGATCTTGATTGGATTAGTATCTGCAAAAGCAAGATACGGGCAATTGTTTTATAGTTTCTAGCTTGTGAGCTACGTTTTAGCTGTAGTGACTCCAAATGTTCCTTGTTTTTAACCTGATTTAGTAATCTTAATAACTTTGTTAATCCTTAGACTTCAATTACCTCAATAACGACGTAAACAGAACGATACAAATATTGAATAACTTCAAGTTAAATGGTCCAAACGTTTGAACTTATAAAATAAAATATTATGTAAAAATAATATAGAACAGAATATGGCAATATGGCTTTTGTGAATGCAACATATTTCAGTGTCCTTTCTGTGGCTGCAGAATTCTTTATCATAGAGTGATTGCATGATTATATGAATTAGGATCGTACTTCAGGAGCTCAAGGTATCGCCTACCAGCACAGCTAGGCGTATAACAGCAGAAGCAGTTCAGTCGTCATTTCTGCAAAATACCTTAATCGCTGCAAACCATCGACTTCCACCCTACTCATACATGTTTCTGCGTCGTGAATAGTGGTGCGTGGTGAGACAATAACTAATAACTGTTTTCAATATTGCTATTAAAATTGGTTGAAAGCATGAAAATTGACCATTAAATTGAAAAGGTCCCATTTTGTCAAGATTCTGGTAGTCATATCTTAAATTGTAATATGATTAACGTCGCATATAAATACAATAGAGTGGTTGGATATTCAGTTTAAATTTTAAATTCTGACAAAAGCTATCAATAAAAAAATGTAGCCGCAACAGGCTAAAATTTTTCTAAAAAGTAAACACTGAAAATAAAGAAAAGTTAAATTCTCTCACCCTGTACTAGAGACACAGCTAAACAATTACTACATTAAAACTAATAAATATGTATATAATTAAATGGAACACTTACTTTGCAGAACTCAGTGAACCAGCTTGTGAGAAAATCTCTCGTCGACTGCTGTAAAGAATACTTGCACGTTTCGACATAAATCATTGAACATTGCTGACAATATACTCGTTGTTGTTCACTCAGAACATCTGCGGCTATGCACCTTTAAATACCGTAATTTATTAACACGGCAGCAAATTTTAATAGAAAACTATAGGTTTACTATAAATAATCTCTTCCATTATAATAGTTTTTTTTTCGGGGAAGGAAAAATGCATTATGCACCATCAGGAGACACCCGACTGGTCTCCCGGTGTGTGCGACTCGCACCCACTAAAAACCTCCACTTTACAGGCAGGGAACCCCCCCTGGAACAACTATTCATATGGCATCAGGGTGGCACCTCGTATTGCGCCTACTAGGCTTCTACAGCTTTATCTACATCATCGACCTGTGAGACGGTCCAGTTCAGGCTTCTTCTGCCGCAGAACCATCCTCACGAAGGTCACAACCAGTCCCAGTTCTCTTTGCTGTTGAGCATGACGCCTATGATGTTATCAGGCGTCATGGGGCCAATCTCCGATTCCAGTCCTCGCCTCTCCAGCACCCACCGTTGACACTCGAGAAAAGTATGATGAGCGTCATCAGAGTCTGAGTCGCCATACACGCACGACGGATCCTCCATCTTACCCATCCTTCGCAGGTATGCACAGAAATAACCATGCCCTGTCAGGAATTGAGTAAGGTAATAATCTACCTCCCCGTGCGTTCTGTCCACCTATTCAGGGAGGTTCCCAATCAGCCTCGTCGTCCACCTAGCTGGACTCTCCTGCTCCCATCGTAGTTGCCAGCTCCGCATGGAGTGTGCCCTGGCCACTGCTCTTGCTGATACAAACCCCAAGCCTTCCTTGGTCGTGTAGACCCTCCTCCTCTCCTCAGCCATCAGATCTATTGGCATTACTCCAGCGACGACCAACACTGCTGGTTCCGACACCGTTCTGTAGGAGCTTGCAATCCGAAGTGCTCCTCTTCGTTGTACCGCGGCCATCTGCTTGCGGTATTTTTCTTGCTTCAGTGCGTCGGCCCAGACCTCGCATCCGTAGAGGAGAATCGAGTTGGTTACCGACATCAGCAGTCGCCGTCTTCCTGCAGTTGAGCCTCCGACTTTTGCCATTAGCCTGCTCAGCGCAGCAACGACCTTAGCGGTTTTCTCCGAGGAACATCGAATTTGCTCCCAGTAGGAAAGCTTAGTATCCAGGTGCACCCCTAGATACTTCACCGCTGGCTTTGATATTATCGCCTTTTCCCCCACCACGAACTGTGTGATTGTGGGTATACGTCGTCGAGTGAGCAGCACAATCTCTGTCTTCTCCGTCGCAAGGCTCAGACCGTGTTCTTCCATCCAGATGCGGATGGACCCTGCGCATGACCTGGTTCAGCATGCGCTGCGCCTCCTCTGCTTCTCTCGCGGTGATCACGGCAGCCACGTCATCAGCATATTCTACCAGTAAGGTATCATCTGGCATCTCCATCCGGAGGATTCCATCATAGAAGGCATTCCACAGGTCGGGGCCCAATATAGAGCCCTGAGCTACGCCTCCTGTTATTTCTCTGCTGCGTGGCCCATCTGCTGTGTTGTACTGGAGATCCCTGTCCCTCAGGTAACTTCGTATTATCCGGAACAGATAGCCGGCGCTTGAAAGACGTCCTCCAAAGCCGCTAGCAAGTCTGTCCACCTGGCCGAATTAAAGGCGTTGCGTACGTCCAGTGTAGCGAGTAGCACCATCCTTCTGGAGAAGTGATTACCCCGCTGGGCCACCTGGACGGCATTGAAGATCTCCTGTATGGCTCCAATGGTGGATCTGGCCGTTCTGAACCCGTACTGCCTCGCTGACAGATCTCCCGCATCCCGAATTGCCGCTACTAGGCGAGGCCTGAGTAGACGTTCCAGTAGTTTCCCCGCCGTGTCCAGCATACAAAGAGGTCTGTATGCCGACGGAGAATTCGGGCCGCCCTTCCCTTTGCCGACTATGACTAGTCTCAGGATCTTCCACCTCTTCGGGAAGACTCCATCTTTGAGGCAGCGGTTGTACATATTGAGTAGCACCTGGGGGCAGGATCTAGCGACCACCCTCAGCACTTCCGCAGGTATACCATCCGGCCCTGGTGCCTCCTTGTTGTGCAGGGAGCTAGCAGCTAGTGATAGCTCGTCCTCGCTGAAAATCGGGACGTCTTCCAATGGCCTGGATATGCCTCACGATCCCTCAATGGGTGACGAGGAAATAGACCGTCCACGATGAAGCGCATCCGATTTTCGTCCATCCTTGGGCTACGAGGCCGGGCTCCAAGCCTGCTCATTACAAGCCAGTACCCCAGACCCCAGGGATCAGAATCTAGATCACTCCTGAGTGTCTCCCACTTGAGCCGCTTGCTTCTGTTGATGGCCTCCTTCAGTCTTTTCCTGGCGAGCCAAAATTCGTCTGGCCCTTCGGCTGCTGCAATCGCGTTTCTCCGTCTGTTTCTGGTCGCCATGCGACGAGAGCGCAAGCAACGTCTCCTGAGGTCAGCAATCTCGTCTGTCCACCAGTACGCCACGGTCTTCCCCCCGCAGCGTCTCGCTCTCCTGGGCATAGACACATCGCAGGCATTCCGTATGAGGCGCATTGTCGCACCGACGACTTCCTCTGTCGGACCCAAGCTGTTCATCACCGCCTCTTTTCCGGTCGCGATGACATCCTGCAACAACTCCACGTCCAGTTTGGAGACGTTCCAGCCAGGTGTTCGGCTGGGTTCAGCTATGGGCGAATGCTGCCTGAAAGTGATATACTGGTGATCACTACAAGTATAATCCACCAGCACCTCCCAGTTCATGACGCTGTGCGCTAATGCGTCGGACACCAAAGCAATGTCCGGGATTGTCTCGGCGTAACCAGGTCTTCTAAAAGTTGAGACACCGCCCACATTGACCACCGCGATCCCGAAACTTGCTGCCATCTCTAACACGTACCGTCCCCTGGCGCACGTCGCAGGCATTCCCCACTCCACCGCTTTGGCGTTGAAGTCTTCAGCGACCACGCAGTGTCCTTTCATCTCACGAATCGTGTCTTCCAATGTGTTCACTTTCTCACGAAATGCGTGGATGGTCTCGTTAGGGGTGAGGTAGCAGCTCACGTAAGTGATGTCCTCGCATCTCACCCACACGAAACCACTTCCGGCACAATGGCTTGAAGGGAGCGGCACGGTCGAGTCGAGAATCCAGATTGCAGCTGTCCCGAGTTAGTCAGCATACCATCCCGGTTCCTCTCTATTGTGGTGCTGCTCGCTGATGGTCAGAAGATTGGCACCCACGTCCAGCTTCAGCTGCTCCAGGAGGGCGTCCGCCGTCCTGGTCCTATGCAGGTTTCCCTGGAGAATCTTCATCGGCCAAGCCTGCTCTGGGCCCTCCCAAGCGCCTGTCAAAAGACCGCACAGATACCCGACCCAGGAACATGTTTCAGAACGTCGGAGTCCAAACCACGCTCCTCGCAGAGGAAACACCTCGGCTCAGCTGGGCAGTCTTTATTCAGATGGCCTGCACAGCCACACTGTATGCATATACCCGCCTTCTTTCTGTCGGGCCCTTTGCAGTCCGCCTGACGATGGCCACAACCAAAGCAGGCGTAACAGCGAATCACCAGGGCCCTTCGGCGCACTCTGCCATACACCCATCCGATCTTTATGCGGCCAGTTTCGAGGAGTTTAGCAGCTCCTTGCTCCCCCAGGTCTACAATCGCCATCTTCTGCTCCCTGGGGTTTACCTTCGTCAGCGTATAATAATAGTTTGGTGGTTATTGAATTGTTGTTATTGATGAATGGCCAAAGTTTAAAATAGGGATATCGGATTGGTAGGTAGTTATTGTATAATCAACTATAAAGGCGACATGTGTTCAGTTCATTCTTGAACGATTAAAACATTATGAAAATATAAGAATTATTGCTGTTAGTTAGATTTCTTTCCTCAGAGTAACTGAAGTAAAGGTGCATTCAAACATTATTTTTCTTTACTCTGTTCTTGCTACACTATGCAAAGTAGTTTATAAAACATATTAGTTCTTACTAAAATGCACCAACATTGGCATATATTTTATGTTGATTCTATTTATATGATCTAGGTTTAGCTCACTAAACATTTTTAGCAAAAAAGTACAGTGTTGAATCGAGCAAACAAATAAATTTATTTAGCTGTACAACTCTAGGTCTATAAGTGTTTTACAATGGTTAACATGAATCATTGCATGGTAGCTTTAAAACATTTTAATGGTTACCACTTAACTTAAATAATCTTACAACATTTAACATCAAACGGCACGTTTACCATCCAACATATATGTAGATTAAATATTCGTATTGATTTTGTTTATTTGTAAACTAATTATTTTGTTCCTTTAGAGTTTACTCAGGTCACATTTAACTTGCTTTATATGTTCATTGAATTGCTTAGAGTAAACGCAGATCAATTTAAAACATATACATATATACATACATACATAAATTCATACATACATACATACAGACATATCCGGCACTACAGTCCAGGATGGACATTGGCCTCCCTAATGATCCATCTCCAGATAGTCCGATCATGTGCCTTGGTCTTCCACGAGTCGACACCCAACCTAGTCAGGTCTGCTTCTACGTCGTCTTGCCATTGTTTTCTTGGTCTCCCTCGTCTTCTGCGCCCATCTATGTGTCCATTTATTATCCTTTTGGGGAGTCTTTAGTTGTCCATTCTTTCTACATGTCATATCCAGCTGATTCTTCTGAATTTTATAAATCGGATGATATCTGCCTGTTTTAGAATGGAGATATATTGTGAGTAATACAAAATGTGATGAAAACAAGGTTTCATCATTAACACTCTAGGCATTTGACTTACGATCTTCCTTAGTGATTATGGCAAATTATAACACAGCAGAACTAGTACTTGTAGAAACTTAAAACCTTCATTTTGGCTTGAAACTGTGGTCAATATGAATACGATGGTTAGCAAATTGTGGTGATCTGTTTAAGTTGCCACATTCAGCAGTGTTCGTTGACGTAATTTTAAACGGGTGTCCTGACTGTACTACATACAGATATATTGCATAGATGTAAGCGTAATTCTAACTTAATAACTCCTGAATGCAGTTTTTATTAGCCCTGTATTTTCTGTACGTTCTTATGATATTTTAGTTACTTCGTCGATTTGGTTGTAGACACTATTGTTAATGAAGCAAGAGTTTTCCTACTATTTTGTTTGTAATATTGTCTAATGTATTGAGGAATATTAGAACGCATTATGTAAAATAAGGCAAAGAAAATAATGTAAAAGAGAACATACAATAATAGAATATTTTCTAGATAATAAAAACTTCTTCTTCTAGGCAACTTAATATTTTGTCGTTTTAAAATAAAAGCCAATGGAATGCAAACAACGAGACGAGACAAAATTTTATATCATGTCTGTGCATGAATAATGTTTGCGTGAGAAAAGAGGAGCGGTTACTGATGTGTATACAGCTGATGAAAAGTGCGACGACAGTATTGACGCAGAATAAAAATTACTTTATTCCGTAAGCAAACGTTAGTGACATCAAACGCGTACTGGTGTCGTATTAGACGGATGGATTGTTATTGGCGGAACTTATTTTACGGAATTGTTAAGACTCGTTTCTTAGCTTTATGAAAATTATCAAATGTACCACTTCTTGGTATAAAACAAGCAATTATGCTGTCGTAATCCATAAAACCCACTAGAAAATAATTTCAAATAGTTATATTTAATCAAGAATTTGTATGTACGTAAGCGTAATCACACTGATAACCTGAATAATAGACTGCAAGTTATAGTGATAAATAGGGATTTTTGGTATAAAAAGATTCATTTTTGAAGAAATTAACTTGCGGCAAGCTTTTATTTTTGGTATACATAATTCGCATATAATTATTTAAAATGTGGAGTAGGTATTAAAAATGAAATACGAATTAAAGTTTAATGTGTATAGGCGAGTAGATGGAAGTGTCTCTAAAAACTAACTAAAAACCAGTGTGAGTTTCTCTAGTTAGAGAGTTTAAAATGAATTTATGTGTATTTCAACAAAACTCAACATCCTGTCAGGCACATACTACAATACATGAGAAACTATTCATAGACTGCTTACAATAAATTAGGTAAACCTATATTTATTAAAATTTTAAATACATTTTAAAGATTCGAGTGTTCGAAGCTGATTTATTAGGACAAACTCCCTCTGAGATGACTGAATAATTTATTCAACAATTATAATTACTTTCACTAACACTAAAATTTCTGTATTTTGGAATTTCTACAAAAATTAATATTACTGTCCACGTAACTCGCTAATATGGTGCCTCAAGCGTTAAGCAATATGCAAATGCTTTCGTTGACCGAGGTAATCGTAATTATCGTTATCGTTATCGTAAGTATCGTTAGTACGTGTTGATTACCCTTGCCTCCGCTGTTGATACTTTACTCTCACCGTGTCGTACACCTCTCCAAACTCTACACACACACACACACACACACACATTTAGCGTTGTTATTACTCGGATTAATTAAGACATTATAATAAATACTATGAAATCTCATTCCGTCCACTTTTTTATTTGTATTTACTTTATTATAACATTTATAGTAATTGCATTGTATATAATTAGAAAATTATACAAAAGTGTATTAGAGAAACAAGATTAAACATTTTATCCTAGTACCAGACCTTTTTTTATTATTGAATGTAACATGTTAAAACTGGTATGTAAGACCAACCATCAACTTATCTCTAATACCTCCTAACACTAAATACATATCAGCTAAATTAAGTTCAATAACATCCTTTAGTTAGTTCTGGTGTTCTTAACTAAACACTCTCACCCGCGCACAATGCTCTGCTTGCGCACACAAGTTCTTCCGTCTTCGGAACACGTGTTGATTGTCCAGCAGCTGAAGAACTTATGCATTTTCGTGGAGTTGAAGCCTGTCGTTATGCTTCTTTGCAAAGCTTTTAATATCTCCTTTAAATGTTGGAATACCTAGATCTCTGTGGATGTCGGCGTTTCTAACATACCATGGTGCATTCACCATGGTCAGCCAAACTTTGTGTTGGAATGTTTGTATATCCTAATGTTACTATCTTTCGCGCACCACCAAAGTTGAATTCCATACAGCCAGGTGGGTTTAATTATCTGATTATAGATTAGAGTTTTACTGTATAAAGACAGGTTGGAATGTTTTCCTATGAGCCATTTATATTGTCGGAATTTTATGTTAAGTTCATCTTTTTTCTGTTATACATGCTCCTACCATCACAGATTGGTATCCAATGTCATACCCAGGTATTTGGCTTCATTTTTATAAGGAGCTACCAGTAGGGGTAAACTGACAGTTCTACCCCGGATGTGATATCATATGGCGGGAAATTCAAAAATAGTGGTGGTGGGGGTAAAAATCGGGTAGTCGGCATTCGGCCATGTTGTCGGCGGCCAGGATAAAGTGGGGTTAGGTGTGCGTTGATTGGTGTAGACGTCGGCGAGGTTGCCGATTCGTCCATGTGTTATAGTGTACGGGTTTGTATATGTAAGGTGTTTTTCCGGTCAGCCATGTTGGAAAATCGTCGTGGTTGGCGTTGCCAACTTGTGCTGGTTAATCGACGTAGTCAACTCGTGCGTGTGTTATAGTGTACGGGTTTGTATATGAACGGCGCGGCGGCCGTGCCGATATCGTCGATGCGGTGTATTGCATAGTTGGCAACAGCGTGTCTATGTGTTGTCCATGTTGATGACGTGTCGGTCGTTGATTGGTCGTAATTTGAAACGGCGTGGTTGGCGTGGCGAACTGTATCGTAAGTCCGTGTAGTGATCCGGTTCGCCGTTCGCCGGCCGCCGTTGGGTTGATCTGCTGTCGGACGCCATCCGCCGCCGACGGCGAACGGCGAACGGCGAACGGCCAACGGGTTTGTAAGGTTGCGTTGTGATCCGGTTGGTGCCGTTCGCCGTGATCCGGTTCGTCGTCGAGGATTGGTCTGTGTGTCTGTGGTAAGTAAAAAACAGAGTGTTCAGCGTATGTGTGTTCTTCTTCTGCTAAGATACACATGATGAGGTGTGCATAATGTCCTGTGAAAACCACTTCACTTGTAAAAATTGTGGAACGCACACACATACACACACACACACACACACACACACGCATCATCCATGGAAAAGGAAAGTTGAAAATAAACACTTAAGCAATTACAGATACACTCATATATTAATTTAATAGACACATCTTATTTACAAATTATTTACAAAAACATAAATTAAAAAGTAAATACATTTTTAAATATATATACAAAAAAACTGTTGTGCACGCTCATATATTTATTTACATAGACACATCTTATTTACAAAATATTTACAAAAACATAAATTAAAAAGTAAATACATTTTTAAATATATATATACAAAAAAAAAACTGTTGTGCACGTTCATCTGTAAGAAAAGAAAGAAAGAGTATTAGTGACGCACAGTTGATGCGAGTAGGATGGTATAGAATAACGTTTATGAGTACTGTAACATACCTCAAAAATGCATACGTCTGTAGAATTCGCGTTTCGGCTTCCCGAACGCGTAGAACCGACATTGTGGACATCTCGGTTCCGCCCCCTCCGACGCCATGGTTCGAAACCAGTTGACTATGCACCTAGAATGGAACGTGTGGGTGCACGGCAACCCGAGGAGCCTCTCCCCATCCGTATACGGAGCTAGACACACACCACATGTGGCGTGTTAGCATACCCTGGACGGGGCAGTCCTCTCCACGGGTCCAACACCACGCTGTTAATGACCTAAATAATATCATCATCAACGCGGGGTTGTAGTTGTTGTGCACCCTTGGTGTCATAACGTCAATGATTTCAAACAACGGTAATCTTTGTTGTGGAGGGGACAGCGACCGTGGTTCCCGTTGTTGTGGCTGCGGCTGCGGCTCCGGCTGCGGCTGCGGCTGAGGCTGTGGGTGATGTTGTCTACAATGCAGCGGATGGTGTATGCAATTTGGGCGAGTGCTTATCCACTTCGGTTGATGCTGCGACAACGTTTGCGGCTCATGCTGCGGTGTCCGAGGTCGTATTGGATGATGCTGCGGTTGTGGGTGCGGTTGAATGTCACTGTGTGGCAGAATATAAATAAAAAGATAAAAACGTGTACAGTCATGGAAAAATATATATATATGTACGCTTAAGGAGATGACTTACACATCGCAGTTTGGGCGAGTGCTTATCCACTGCGGTTGATGATGCGACAACGGTTGCGGCTCGTGCTGCAGTAGAGGCTGCGGTGTCAGAGGTCGTATTGGACAATGCTGCGGTTGTGGGTGCGGTTGAATGTCACTGTGTGGCAGAATATAAATACAAAGATAAAAACGTGTACAGTCATGGGAAAAAAAATATGTACGCATAAGAAGATGACTTACATACTGACGTCGATTATGGAAATCGTTTATGACGAGTTGTTAAATACTTTATCATCAAAAACATCTTCGTCACTGTCATCATCATCATCATCATCATCACAAAGATTGATGATCCGCTCATCAAATTCCACAGCGTCCATATGCATAAAGACACCGCTGACAGTGTCACCACTATATCCGCTAGATTCATCATTACTGGAAAAAAAGTACAAATTTAATATCGAACGTAAACACAACAGTACAACGGAATGTTAATGAAAACGGACGTACCGACTCGTGCCGGGTTCAGGAGATGCAGGAGTTCTGCTGGCAGCAGTAGTTGGAGCGACAGCATCACTGGAAAAATAAGTATAAATTTAACACCCAATGCAAACGTAATAGTGCAATAGTTTGTTAATGAAAACGGACTTACCGACTCGTGTCGGGTTGAGGAGACGCTGGGCTCGTGCTGACAGCAGCGGGTGGACCATCAGCATCACTGAAAATAAAATATATATATAAATTTAACGTCCACTGTAATCGTAATAGTATAAAAGATTGACAATGAAAACTCACTTACCCACTCGTCACGGGTTGAAGAGATGCAGGACTCGTGGTTGCCAGCAACGCACGTTGTATCCGTTGTGAACTACAAAAAAAAACAATAAGTCAGCCAAATGGAATATATTGTTTATGCTCATTAATACATAAAAAAAGGTGTACTTAATATCTTACACGCCGCTGCTCCTCTTGTAAATGGTGTTTGCATACTCGTCCGTTATGATGCATTCTGTAAAATGTAATGAATTATGTGTATTAATTAGTAAAAGAACATAATAAAGTGTGTGTGTGTGTATTGATGACATTTAACTGAAAATACAGTAAGTACATACATGCAAGGTGTAAAAAAACTGAATATGATATCGTAGCGACAAAAATCTTATATATATATGCATTTGCTCGGTGGGAGTCTGCTACAGACATGCTTCCCCCTATCATAACGTTCACAAGGTCAGACAACATCTTGTTGTTTAAAATTAAACGCATATTCCCCCTCTGTCTCGGCGGCAGTCGATTACATCACCAGCGGCTCGCGTCCGGTTTCACACGGTTAAACTGGCGTCATCTAGTCGCCTACCTCCCCACATTTGCACTGTGTGAATGGTATTAAATAATTTTTATACATGAAATACGAGTTTATTCTTACCATGAGTTACTGATCCGTATACCTCCGCCTCTTCACTTCATTGTTAGGACCAGCATCGTCGTCGGATATTGTGCGTTTACGCGTTCTGTAGTGTCCGTACGCGAGCGTAGTTACTCCGTCGTCCAGTACGTACCTCTTATCGTCATAAGTTGACAGGGAAAGTTTCGTTATACGTTGCGTGTACAGCTTATGACGATCGCTTCGTATACACTCGGCAGAGGTGAAAACCGAACGACTATCGAAAAGACACTCGCTGTACAATCGATGACGTAACCTATTTTTTATTGCCGTCCTTGGCAAAACTTTCGCCACTTTTTGTCGGTGCGGTCGGACAATAGGAGCGAGTAACATTTCGCTCTGAGTCCGACAAATTCCCTGATGGGTTTCCCGTGGGTTTCATCCTTGAACTTCCCCACGACCTTTTTGTTGTCGTCGCTATGACAAGGATGATCCACGGGATAGTCCGACGTGTCGAAAAGGTGGAGATCCTCTTTCATATCAGCGTACACATCATCAGTCCGTATGCTGTAAAGTAAACTGTCTGTATCAGTCATCAGTAATGTCAATCGTTGTCCGTACTTGGCGACAGCGTACCGATAATGAAAGTCGTACATTATTAGTTTGCTGACGTCGAGTACTGTGAAGCCGACGTACACTGGACGGGAAAGGAATATCGTCCTGTTTCGTAAGGCCAGTCCGACCAAGTCATCGGTATAGCGGATCATACGCTTTAGTCGTGGATTGGAAACCAGTTTCTGCAGCCGTTGTTCGTTAGAGACTAGTTGGAAGTCTATTCGTTTCCTCACGTTCTCCAGCGATTTACAATAGACGGCGTTGACCATCAGTTTGAAAAAATCCTTTTCAAAACTGTTTGTGGCTGCCGCTCTCTTTTGCGTGTTGAAATCGATAAACGGTTTCATCCACGCTCTCTGCTTAAAACTCAACACCCTATGGATCGCTTTCAATTCTAGTCCAAGACTCAGATACCACTTTAAATTTCGAAAATGGAGAACGTATTTTTGTTTGTCGTCCAAAGACGTCAGCAACTTGCGAACGGACGACGAAGGCGTTTCCGATCCGCTAAACCCTTTTGTATAGTGCAGACGTATGTGGAGTCGGTGAGAGTATGGTGAAAGCTTGTCGGGATTGACGCAGGAACGGACGGGCGCCAGCGGATAATCGGAGTGGAGGTCGTGAAGTTCACGTGGATAGTGTAGGTCGACTTCGAGTACGTAGCCTGTGTCACTGTCATCGCTCAGAGTACGCACGTCCAGTGAGCCGATCTCGTTACGATCAAGCCATCTGAAGTCAGCGTAAGGGAGTGGTTGTGACATGGCTGCACCGTAAAAGTTGTTGCAGTCAGTGTACAGTATTAAAGAGGTCGGCTTTGAAGCATCGTACTGATCGATGATTAGCGGGTTGTTGGCCTTGGCATGGCGGTTGGGTACCATGCTAACGCCGCCGAGAACAGACGATTCGATAAAGAGATGCTGATCTATATCCGTCAACAGCTCCAGTTGCACACCGCTCATCTTCAACATCGCGTGCCAAGCGACGCCAGGAAGCGAGTAAAGATGAGCCGGGTCGATCTGGTAGTACCGCATGGCCATCTCACGGAACGCCTCGAAGACGTCGGCCAACAGCAGTACATCTGTTTTCAGATACAGATCGTGATATTCACTCAGCGTACGGATTCCGAAAGCCCGCCACACGTTCTGCGCGTGAGCGTAATCTTCGTCCGACACAGGTGATTCACGCAGCCTGTTGAAAAAGTGTTCGCTTGCAGGCATTCGTGTTTCGTCGAACATCTTGCTACCTGTCATATAATCGTAAGGGTACACGCCCTTACGTAAGAGTAGCTCGAAGTGTTCTTCGAAACATTGCTTCGTTAAAGCGAAATCTGCACCGCACGCGCGCAAGTTTCCAACCAGCATGTCCAAGGACGTGTTCAAAAATTGAAGCGTGTCTACGAAACGCAGGGCACCCAACGGGACCGATACGAAGCGTTCACTAGTGGTAGCGATACAAGCGAGATTGTCGTATTTGGCCCAACCCTTGTACCAAGTGATGCGCATCGTAACCTCGTAAGTCATGGAAAAAGACGGGTATGTGTCGACGAGTCTTGAAGTTGAGGTTACAGACGTTGTGCGCTGCGCCCAGGTATTGACCGGTCAGATGACAATGGTTGCGCACCTTGTCGTCGTCAGTCAGAGGTTTTCCACAGAGATGGCATACGACGGCATTCGCGAAAGATAACACGTAATGCTCACTCATAGTCATAGGCACGATGGAATGTATGATTCTGAAGAGTTCACGCTCTTCGACGACCAGTCTATCGAGAAAGGTCTCTATCACGTTCTCAGCGTGATAAACGACCTGAGGTTTGAAAATATTACGCTCGTAGTCGACTATGAGGTAGGAGAAACCTGAAGGAAGGTGTAACGACTCCGTTTTGGTGGACGATGTGTGAGGAGGAGCGTCGCAGCGATGGCAAGGGACAATAAAAGATTCAAAGTCTGCGTATATCGCGAAAGGGACCTTATGACAGTAGGTGTAATTTTTGAAACACATCACTTTCTCCTCCTCCTTCACAGGTAAACGAATTCTCTGTTCACCGTACGGTGGACAGTGGGGGACGTGTTCAGTAAGGAGTCGTTCTTCGTAGAACCTGTGCAGACAGTAATCGCAATAGAAAGAACGCCCGTCTTGTTTGGTTAGTGAAGAAAATAAGCGATTCATATTTTTTACTAAACAGTAATGTTTTCGGTCGTTAGTGGTAAGAAGTAATAGATTAACGTGATGTCGTCTACCAATGGAAGGAGTTATTCTTAACGGGTAAATTTCATTGTTTTCTTATCCGAAAACATTTATAGAAATGTCAGAATTGTCTCCTTGGAATTTCACAATGTCGCATAGACCGGTGGGATAAGTTATACCGGAAGTGATGATACTGTGGAAATGTGATTTGTATTTCGATACACGATCGTTGTGTGAGTTTTGAGGAAACAGTGCGGCCAATACTGACCATACGAAACACATTTGATCGCCCGTATTGTTCACGTTGATGATGGATTTAGTACGAGACAATTCAGGGGGTGTACGGATGAAGCTGGAGGCGGCCAGCGGTTGGTACCGTGAGAGAACGAGTTCTAAAGAGACGATGTGGTCCAACACCCAACCGCTACCCTCGCGCGTGAATTTATAAATTGATTCAATGATTTTTTCGTACGAAGCTTCTAAACGATCCGGCAATATGTCTCGGTCACCGATCAGCGTCGTATGACATCGTCGATGAAAATAGGCTTCGGTCGTCACTTCTTCGTCCTCGTCTGTGTCAGCGTTTACTATGTACTTGACAAATCTTGCTTTAACCGTTATATGCCACTTTATACTAAGCAATCGTGTCTGTTCGTTTAGAATGTCCGTACGTAGCGTATCGTGCATTTCATCGAAAAAGGTTATGATATCGTTGACACATCCTTCGTCCTCCGTAACAGCCGTGTAAACGTACGATATCAACGCGCCATGCAACGAATGTTTACGAGCAACCGCAGACGATTGCATTCTTGGTACAATTAACCACAACAACAACAAAAACTTGAAACGATAAAAGCAAAACAATTAGTTGCTCGCTTGAGGAATAATGTAAGACTGATATGAAGTTAGAAAATAATCACCACTTTATATGCACCACGAGAAAGTTAGTCTGCACGAGACTCGCAGGTTAACTACAAAGTGAACGTCAACAGCGATCCCCTCTCCGCTTACACTTCAGGCTGCGCACGCAGCTATCTGCTCCCACTACCATGGTTTATTTCATAACGCTCCTACAAACTATTGGTGATAGCAATCCCCCACTACCGACTGCGCGCGCAGTTCTCCCCCACTGGTTGCGCGCGCAGCTATCCTCGCTGAGGTGGAATGTACCGACGTAAACGAGCATTCTAGCTTCAGATATGGACGAATACGCACATTCTTTTACAATACGTCTGAAGAGCTATTACAACATCAAACGTCGTGGGCATATTAAAATTTACGTTCCTATATACCCGCATGAGAACGTGAAATTGTACGATCTGGCTAAAACCGGGTTCTTTTACGAAGGCGACGGTGATGTTGTAAGATGTTGTGTATGCAAAATAAGAATTATGAATTGGGAGGTGGGCGACAATCCCACCCAAGTCCATAAGGCATCAATGTCCACATGTAATTTCGTCCGCGAGTGGTTGTAGAAGTCGACACAGACGCACACAAAAAAACGGCTCTTTTCAGAGCCGGCATAAACTCACCTACAAACCCATTTGGGTAGTACTAGAAGTACTATGTGTTATTACTACTACTACTAAACGACAGTAGCCAGTCCAAAGTCTGAGTGATGGTGCCCATGATTAAAAAAAATCCAAAAACAATATGCGTATAAACTTTAAATATCGTGTAGATGTCGAAGCACGTATCACTTGCTTCACAGATCACCGACACGATGGACGTCTATCGATACAACGATGGGAAACATTTCGTGATAGCAAAACCGTCGCAAAGCGCGATACGATCCAACTTGTGTTCCATGTATTTTGTGAAGAAAAACGATTTTGCGGCAACTACTGTACACGTTACAAGTTCGGTGTTGATAGATATCACGGACGTTGTTGCCGTCACATAAAAAAACGTACCAGTGATCTGCCACCTATCGTGCTGTTGATGATAGTCTCCGATCGTATACACAACAAATCACGTTGGCTTGAATTTATCGAAGAGTGCGAACGAAACAACGTACCGATAGAACTCGTGGTTTACGAAAAGAGTATGTTCAAGTGTACCGTACGTCACGGATGGAATTTTCTTTCAGGTTTCCGCCCGATTCCCGAACTGTATCGTGCCGTTGAACGCGTGCACGGTTTACACGATTCGCACAGACGGATGAACTACGCAACTGTGTACACGGACATTCTCGCATATGGAAGTTCGATCCCTCACGCTTCGTGTTGCATTGTCATTACGGAGCGCACTATTCCGATACGTACACCTATTGAAATATACAGAAGCGCGACAGCGATAGCGCCAAAGTGCGCACTAGATCCTAGCTACAACGTAAGTTTTGACGTGCACTGCCCACCGTCCTCGTTACCTACACTGGCGAGAGGGAAACAGTTCGCGATCGTGAACAACAAGGCGCAGGGATTGTTTTCGGTACCCTTTCTGAAGGAGCCGTTACCTACGCTCCGCGAGTATTGTGACTACTTCGGTCTGCAGTATTTGCACGAACAAGCGTACATGGTGAAAGACCGACGTTTTTACAAACAGTGGCAGCGGTGCACCGGCGCTATGGCTGATGAATTTTGGTTGTTGAACTCGTACCTGATACACCTGCACTTGGAGTCACGAATTCAGCGCCCGATCGCTGAACTCAAAGCTAAACACATGTGCGAGCGCCTACCCGAGAACGATAACGTCGTAGTCGCGGAAATGCACGAGTATCGCGACAACGTTATATGTAGCGTCGTATTTAAAGGCATGAATTCCGTCAAGACCGTACAAGCGTTGCACACGAAACAACATACACTCATGAGATATTACAGCGGAATGGGTCTCGTGCGTAATGTGTGTATGTATATCGGTATAGCTCACGTTTTAACGTACTTGCGCAATCACAAGATGAACGCGCTGTTCTTCCGTTCAGTCGAGATGATATAATTGGGTGTGGTGTGGTGGCGTTGCGACAGTCATGTGATGGAAGGCAGTCGTACCAGAACGGTACCAACGAGAGTTACGTTCAGCACAGAGCGGATGGTTTACGACGTGCCAGCGTATTTTGAATCACGGTTTGCAACGCGACGACATGAGAATGAAACGACGAGCGAAGAACGTACAGCAGACCGTTCGCAAGACTATCGCGTCGGAGTTGCACAGACCAGTAAGACGGAATTTTCCGAGACGAGCGGTCGAGTTGAAGGGACTTCACGACTTGTACCAAGCGGACCTGGTAGAGATGATACCGCACGCGAAGGTGAACAAGGGATTCAAGTACCTCATGACGATTGTTAACGCGTTTAGCAAGTACGCGTACGCAGTTCCGTTGAAAACAAAGACGGGTGTAGAGGTCGCACGAGCTCTGGGACCGATTCTGCGCGCTAATAAAATGAAATATCTTCAGACGGACAACGGGAAAGAGTACTACAACAGCGTCGTACAAACGTTGCTGAGGAGATATGGTGTCACACTGTATTCTACGTATAGTGAGAAAAAGGCGTCCATCGTGGAACGCTTCAACCGTACGTTGAAAACGCACATGTTTCGTGCGTTCAGCGAACAAGGTCATTACCGTTGGTTGGATATGTTACCGGAACTGGTCAGAGTGTACAACGACAGCGTGCACAGAACGATCGGAATGAAACCATGTCAGGTGAACGAATCCAACGAACGCACGGTACTACGACGGATTCACAAGAACACAGCGAGAAGCATCGACTATAAACGACCAAAGTTCAAAGTAGGCGATTGAGTGCGTATAAGCAAATACAAAATGACGTTCGCCAAAGGATACATGCCTAACTGGACGAACGAGATATTCCATGTTCACACGGTACGTACCGGAAGCGTACCCGTCACTTATTCGTTAAAGGATCATACGGGAGAAGTGTTGAAAGGTGGTTTTTACGAACAAGAAATCAGTAAATCGAACGTTGGTGACGTGTACTTGGTACAAAAGATCGTGCAACGTAAAGGTGATCGTGTGAAAGTCAGGTGGTTAGGATTCGATGGTAAACACGATTCGTGGATGCCCAAGAAGGACTTGCTATAACAAGGAATTGGCTTACGGAAATAGAACCAGTATGCGTCGGTGCGTTACGATGACAACATGCGCGCTGTGTACGGTGTAAAAGACGTTGTGTCGCATCCTGGCTACGATGTGTACGTCGTGAACACGCCCGAAAATGAGATCGAGCGCATGCGCAGGATATTAACAGTACACGAGTATTGGCAACGGGTTACTAATCGTGTGACGAGATTCCGACTCAGCGAAATAGTACCTAGAGGCACTGGATTCGATCACTACAAAGAATGTGTTTGGTCGGATCCGAACTGTGAAACGGGTCCTGACACTTGTGTGTGCAGTTACATATCCGTCGATTGTACCAACATACTGCGAATATTAACTAGACTTTGGACGGAACAAAATGAAAATATTACAACAAGCGCACAGACTAAAAATAAAGGACGTGGACTATTCGAAATTGTGTGGCGATGGTGGTGGCGGTGGTTGTGGCAGAGAAAAACGTAAGCACGGACGTCTTCTGCCCGATACCGTACGTTCGATCATCTGCAGACCATCCGCGTGCGGGAAGACTAACGTCATGTTCAACCTGTTGTTCGATGTGAACGGGTTGAGATTCGCGAACCTGTACGTGTTTTCTAAATCATTGTTTCAACCCAAATATCAGATGCTGGAGACCCTGATGACACGACTTTCCGACGAAGGAATGGGTTGTCACGCGTACAACGATAACGGTGAGGTACCCCCTTCTGACGAGGTCGATCCCAATTCTATTATTGTGTTCGACGATGTGTCTTGTGAAAGACAACACAACATACGGAAGTATTTCGCTATGGGACGACACAGTGGAGTGGACGCGTTTTACCTGTGTCAGACGTACAGCCAAGTGCCGAAACAGTTGGTACGCGACAACGCCAATCTAATAGTGTTGCTCAAACAGGACGATCTCAACTTGAAGCACGTGTACTACGATCACGTCAACACGGACATGAACTACGACACGTTTAAGAACGTGTGCGCTGAAGCGTGGAAAGATCGTTACGGGTTTCTCGTCGTGGACAAGGATTCTTCTATCGATATCGGTAGGTACAGAGCTGGTTTCGATCGTTTCATAGTAGTCACGTCTAACGATTAACAGCTGTTCACCAAAAAAATTGTCGAGCATACAAGTGTCCCGCTGTCAGCGACGTTAGTCGACGTACCGACGTTTATCGAGATGGACGAAAAGAAGAAACGATTAGCCCACGATATCGACACGATCAGCGATGACATACGGAAGAAATACCGTGCGTTAAAACACGGTATCCGTGAAGAGGAAGCAACTTTATCCAAAAGTTACAAACCGATACTGGAACCGTTACAAACTATTTCGCAAGCGTTGGTTGAAAAAAAACGTAAAACAACAAACGAAAAGTCGACGAAAAATATGAAGCGTGAGGAGGAGGAGGAGGAGGAGGCGGTGGAAGAGGAGGATCTGATGGGTGCGAGTAGTAAGATCGATATAGGAACACCACTCCGTCACCGATCGACACCACGTTTCCTGAAAGTACCCGTGATAGCCGAAACATCGGACGAGGACGACGACAACGAGGACGATCCTAGTCTCAACATCGAAAAAATGTTAGACACACCAGAAGGAAGGCGTGAAGCGCGTAGATATTTTCTGACCAATACGACAGCGAATCGTTAGCGAACAAGTACATGCGCATGATCGTGTCGGCCGAACGTGATCGTCTGATGGACTATGCATACGGTGTAAGAAACGCATATGGAAAATGGATGATCGGTGATTCACCGTTTGAAATCGAAACGGACGATACGATCCTCATCAACGGTAAACGATATAAAGGTACACCGGGTCTATACGAACTCGTGTTCATGAAGGTCCCTAACGAAAACATTTACAACGAGACGGATATGAAGGCGTACAAAGATATACTGCGCGCCACCAACGCGCACAAGCATTATTATTTAGCGAACACTCAGGTAAAGGCGAACAGAGGTGTATAGTATAAACGGATAATGTCAAAGCTGTTCCCACAGAAACGTACAGGACACGGGTATAATACCGACAGAACGTATATGGTAGCGTCGAGAAAAAAAGACAAAATCGATTACGTGCACTGGGACGATCCGAATGAACTGGTCGACAGATTGCGAGTATTGATAGCGTCACAGCGCGCTGGAAACGGCGGGCACACGAGCGAAATCGTTTCAATAGTGGAAGAACTACGTGAAGCCGACATCATCGTATAAATTAGACGGGTATACGACGACTACCGTCATTAGCAACACCATCGAGACACGATTCTCACATGTATACCACGCTAGTGTTTGTTATCGCGTCCACGAGACGCGTCGCATCGTCCTTCGAGAGTAATAACGCGAACGATATAGACTTCGCTATCGATTACTTGACGCGTTACGGATATGTGCCCGACGATAGTTTACAAGACACAGACAACGCCACCGTCGACGCCGGCGTTATTTCGTCCTACCTGCGGACGTTTCAAGAGAATTACAATTTAACCGTAAACGGAGAATTGAACAACGAAACGATGAATCTGATGCAGGCGCGGAGATGTGGTAACAAAGATTTTGCGTCGTACACCTTACGAACGCCTTGGACCAAGAGACGACTGTCGTGGCGGTTCGTTCACGGTACCGCTGACGCTATAAAAGCGACACGACAGCGTTCGCTATATGGCGGAAACATTCAAATTTGGAATTCGAATATCGACCCAACGACATAAACGTGGACATAGCCATCGCTATGAGATATTTTAAACACAGGTGTCTGACCTCCAAGTGTACGATCTGCGGGTACGATTTCGACGGACGGGGAGGTATACTCGCACACGCTTACTACCCGCCAGATCTACCTTACAACACTTCCGAAATACATATGGACTACTACGAATCGTGGAATTATACGAACGCAACCGAAATACCGGACGATCACACCAGTTTTCTACAGGTGCTAACGCACGAAATCGGACATGCGTTAGGACTGGCTCATTCCCTCGAGAGGGATTCGATCATGTATCCTTTCTACGTACTGCGCTCGGATGGACCGTTCGACCTGAGAGACGACGATATAAGAGGTATTCAACACTTGTACGGGAAGCCGTCGATCGCTATGGCGACGACGACGACGAGGTCGGTGACGAACGACACCGTCCGGATGACGACGGATTTATGTCGACTAAAGAATGTTAATCAATTTTTAATAATCAACAGACACGTATATATAGTGCACGATAACTTTTTGTGGACAATGGACCTCGAGTCGAAGCGTCCGGGTGGTGGTGGGAGTCTGCTTCTGTTGACGGATTGGTTGACGTTCTTACCGTTGACGTTCACCAAAGTTTCGGCGATGTACCAGTGACCGCGCACCGAAGAAGTGGTGCTCTTCGTAGACGGATACGTGTACATGTTCGATATACACAGTCTACAGCCGGTGAACGGGTATCCACAAGCGATCACGACTCTCGGTGTTCGCACGCTGACAAAAATAAACGCTGCGATACACACCTACACAGGACGTACATTTCTGCTGTATAAAGATATGTATTACGGTGAGATAGACGAGTGCTCGTTCATGATCAAGAAACACGGATACGTTAAATATCGCTTTGTCGGCTTACCTGAAGCCGTTGGTAGCGCGTTTCGATACACCGGCGGAAAGATTTATTTCTTCAAAGACGGACGTGTATACGTGTACGATGAATTTCTAAACACGATCGTGAAAGGAAAACATACCGACGGACTCTCCGTCGTCGGAATAAAATGTATAGACAGTACGATCGTATCAAAACTAATCGATTTATTACGTGAATACGTATAAATTCTGCGTACGACAGTCGACGCGCATCATTAACGAGATGGGCGTTGACAAGTTCAGCAGACATCAGAGCGCCGTCAGAGTCCAAAAGGGAGACGCGACGCAGTCTGCGGGAGGATATCGGTATCGCGATGACCGAGGACGGACACTTCGACGTAGCGGGGAAAAAATACACAACTTGGGCGAGCCGCATGATGGTAACGATGCCGTTCCACTGCGGTTCGTGCAAGACCACTGTCTGGTCGTCGATCCGTCAACGCAAGGTTCCTCGAGAATAGACGTGAAAGGTAGTAAGCTCAACAACGTCGGCGCTTCCATCGATCTCACGGATGCTGTCAACAAGCAGTACGTAGACTACACGTGCTTGCGTTTTACGGCGGTACCGAACAAGAAGAACGGCACCGTCATCGATGCGCGGGACCATCGCATACAGTCTCTGAGAGACCCGATTCTTGCGGGAGACGCCGCGACCAAAGTATACGTAGACGCAAAGATCATACCGCACGATACGAACTCTAACCTAATGGTCGGCAACGTGCGGATAACGCAGTTAGCGTCGCCTGTCAACAACAAAGACGATGTAAACTTGGAATTTTTGAACCAGCATACAATCACAGCGGTAAACCACTCTTATTTAAACGCGCAAGGATAGACTATTCTGAATGTCGGTGACGGTGGCACACGGCCCACAGACGCTGTGAACATGCGTCAATTGGAGGACGCGAAGCGGTACGCGAAGAGCGAAACGTACAAACTCGCAAAAGTGTTCCAACACCGTTGGGAGAAATTAGTATCGTATATCTATAAATTAGATACGCACGCAGCGCGTACTTCACTCGGCGCCGAAGAGGCAGAGTTACTACTTACGAGCAAGGCGGAGACGAGCAAATTGATTAGCGATCTTGACAAGTCCTTCGACAAAAAGGACGAGCACGATTGGAGATCTCTTTATCGACAGCAGGCGAAACAGTAGTCATGTACGAACTTCGTAGTCGTGTTGATAAAAAAAAGGGGCGTGGACTCATAGGAGAAATAGTTAAAAGCGCGGTACCATTCGTCACAAAGTCAGTACCTACACTGATCAATCGAGCGGTGGACGTATTACCTGTGGAACTACATCTGCCCGGCTACAGATTCTGCGGACCCGGAACGAAACTAGAGGAGAGATGGGCTCGTGGTGATCGAGGAATCAACGAGTTGGACGAAGCCTGTCGCGAACACGATATCGCCTACTCCAAGTATAAGGGCAACGAACGAAGACGCGTAGCGGATCGCGTGCTAGCCGGCAAGGCGTGGGAACGAGTGAAAGCTTTGAATTCAGGCATCAGCGAAAGAGTGTACGCGGCGGCCGTAGCGGCAGCGATGAAAGCGAAATCGGCGTTAGGTAGCGGACTATGCTGTGGCGGTGTGCGTAAAAGGCGTCGTCGCACCGGTCGACGCAAGTCGGTTCGGCGCACGATAATCTAGAGGAGGAGGAGGACGACAGGGACGGGACGACGAAGACGGACCGGTGGTGGTGGTAAAAGGGCTTCAGGACTATACCTCCGTCCGTACCGAAAAAACTAATCGAAATACCCGTGCGCCCGTTGTCCGATGGAGATCTGTACGAGTACGCGTACCTCATTTCAGAGGCGTGTACATGCGCGACGCACTTCCTCGCTCACCGTGGGAGAACGAAAGCGCGATCGTGAATCTGGACGACGCTACCGGACCGGGCACGCACTGGGTATGCTACAAGAAGCGTGGTAACGGAGTCACGTACTTTGATGGATTCGGCAATCTACGCCGTCCCGTCGAGCTAATACGGTACTTTGGATCGTACGTGAACGACGTTCGTTACAATTACGCGCGTAAACAACCGCCGGACACGGTCATCTGCGGACATTTATGTTTGGATTTTTTGACATCAAACGATCAGTAAACGACAAGATGTCTTCGCTTGCGGTCACCGTCACGGGTCCGGATCCAAGCGCACTGGTTTGTGACTTTTTTCCACCGCTCGAACTGACGGACGGTAAATGGTATACAGGACTGCTGGACTTTACCACGTACAACTCTATACCGAACGTGGAAAGCGGAAGAAACAACGTCTTTCCTGTACTAAAGGGTCCACGTAAAACGCTAGAACTCATCAGATTTCTAGCGTACGAAATCAGTGAAATCAAAACGTACCTGAAGAAAGAGCTATCAGACTCGAAATTTACTCTACGCCCTAACAACAACACGTTAAAATGTGAACTTTATTGCTCATACGAGATCGAATTGGAGCGTACAGAACACGGAATCGGTACCATGTTGGGTTTTTCAAAGAACCGCAAGTTAGAAGCGTATATATTACACACGTCGGACACACCAGTAAACATTAACAAAGTGAACGTTTTGGAGATAAGGTGTAACGTCGTACAAGGTTCGTACAAGGCGGGACGAAACGACCATATACTGCACTCGTTCTACCCGACTGTCGAGTCTGGATTCAAGATGTCGAAATGCCTGCCAACGTCATTTATTTTCCGCTTAACATATTGCACTTGTGTAACGTTACAGTGTCCGTACACGATCAGGACGGTGATATTGTGAATTTTCGTGACGAAGTTATCACCGCGCGTATACATTTGAAACGCGCGTAGTAATCATGGGATTTTATTTCAACGATACCGCTTTACCTACAGCATCGGTGACGAAGAGCGGTGGTACGCACAAGATAAAAGTGGACGACACTTTTGGACAGATTATCAGTAGACGTACGTCGTTGACGCGAAACCATCATTGATAAAGAGTACAGCAGATAATCCCATTGAACCTTTTTAATCAATGTAAACATGACCTCAAGATTAACACTGACCTATTAAAAACATATAAACATATACAGACGGCGTTTTTTTTGTTGACACGTATACGTCCTTGTGATAACGTTTTATACTCCATTTTTGATAGTTCAGTCAAAATGAAGAATTTAACACTGCAAGATGTCTTATTTCATCCTATGTTTGATAGATTCGTCATGAATAAAAGAAAAGTAGAGATTGAATTTATGCGAGATATATTGTTGGTACTTCTAAAGTGTCGTAAAGTGTTGGAATTTTATAATTCAGACGGACTGAAAGAGATTACACCGGAACGTAGAGGACAAAGCGGTGAGGCGTTTATACATTTTCTTGAATGTCCATGGGCACATGAATCTACTGTGGATGGGCCGGACACATGTGTTTATTGTTATATATCTACACATTGTGGTGATATCATTAAGCTTCTCGATGAACGATTCAAGTGACTTTTATATAACGGTAAGTACTCCAAGACACTATTGTATATTACAATTTTTGTGTAATTAAATATATAGAATGTATAAAAAATAAAAAATGACAATAAATCATTTTTTTTGTTCAGGTATTAAAAACATACACATACATAAAAATATGTTACAGATCATTTTTTATTATTCGGATACTTAACAAAAACAGTTTACAATATAATACATGTACATAAAAAAGATTCTAAAAAAAAATATTGTTACATTTACAATATAATAAATGTTAATTCAGGTATTAAAAATACATGTACATAAAAAGATTCTAAAAAAATATAACAAAACAGTTTACAATATAATACATGTACATAAAAAGATTCTAAAAAAAAAAAAAATATGTTACATATCAATGTGATAGCAAGAGTTTTGATTTTTACTAGATAGGTAAAACTCACTTTAAAAAAAATAAAAATGTTATTAACATGTGATAGCAAAAAGATTGATTTTTACTAGATAGGTAAAATTCACTTTTTATTTACAAAATAAAAAACGTTATTTTGTTTTAAAAAACTTGTTTTATCATTACGCTAATGAATAATGACCGTACGGTAGTGTATCTATTTTATTATCACAAGGGATTCTTTTATTGTCTAAATTACTTAAAGCTAATTTGTTACACGTAATTGTTTCAACTAAATGTTTTTTTGATCGGAATAATTTCATCAGTCTATAATTATTTATAGTTTTAGAATAGACGCACTTTTTGAAATCTTCAAAACTTATATGTTTGCTGATAACGTTTTTTTTAATTCCTTTTGCCCTTTTTTTTAACTTTGTTATCTACCGTTTTAAATGTATAAAATTTAGAGCGTAAGCCGATAAATTCTTTAATTGGTATACCCGAATATTCATCTTTAAATTTCCCGATAATTTTTTTATTTTCAATTGAATAACAGGGATGATTGGGTGAATAATCTGACGTATCAAAGTGTGTAACTAAATCCGGTTCTAATATATCTTTGTAAAAATCTTCTGTATGAATTTCGTAAAAAAGGCTATCTGTATCTGTATACAATAGGGGGAAATTTTTTCACCGTATTTTTGCTTCATTATATCATAATGAAAATCATACATTAACGTTTTACTTATTTCTAATACGCTTAACCCGATATATATTGGTTTATCTAAAAATAAATGTTTTTTATCCGATAATACCGCACATAAAGATTTATTATAAATTATTCTGTCTTTAAATACCGGTTGTGTAATTAAATTTAATAATTTTTTTTCATCACTTACAAGTTTAAGGTTAATTCTATTCCTAACGTTCTCCATACATTTACCGAACACTGAGTTGTTTAATAATTTAAAAAAATCTTTTTCAAAATCATTTTTAGCTTGTTTTCGTTTTTCTGTATTTAAATCAATGTACGTTTTTAACCAAGGGCTCTGTAAAAATTCTAAAATACGATGAATTTTTACGGTAAGTACTCCAAGACACTATTGTACATTACAATTTTTGTGTAATTAAATATATAGAATGTATAAAAAATAAAAATATGTAATTACCTGTGTGTGTATGTCTCTCTTTCGCATACAAAATCTTGAAATAAGGTATTTTCAAAAGTTTTGTGTACACATACAAATCGCTATCGGGAGATGTACGTGCTGCTCACACACACACACACACATTGATGAAATTAGAAAGTTTATATTTATTCGACAAATATTAACGTCCTCTCTCTCGCTCGCAGACGTCGAAATAATAATAATATTTTTAATAAAACAATTATCAGTTTAAATAATAATTTTCATGATTGTAAGATACAATCTGCAAATTATTCAGCTTCACAGTAAATGTTAGCCTATTGTGTGTGTGTGTGTGTGTGTGTGTGTGTGTGTGTGTGTGTGTGTGTGTACGTGTGCTATGTAAATTGTTTGTACATCAATGAATATTTGAATCTTTCGATGTAGCATTTCACATAATTTAATGTACTTTACAAATAGAGGTTTACAACGAATTAAATTAAAATAAACTATAAATTGTTTAAATGACCTTCAGTAAGAAACTATGCTAAACCATTGTAATACAAGAGGTCATTGACACGACTTTACACTGACACAATGCAGTCTCTCTCTCTCTCTCGCTCTCTCTCTGAGTTAAGCTGGTGTTAAGTGATATTTACAATGAAACTATTTTCAAATAAAAATGATGTTGGTTCGACAACCTTTTGTTTTTAAGACTATAACAAGAATGAGACAAGGATCAACTCTCTCTCCCCCTCTCTCTCTCTCACACACACACACACACACACACACACACACATTTAGTATGAACAGACGTGTCTTTGTTAGTAAAATGTACAAATCACATGACTTTATGTGAACTTCAAAGGGTTCAAATGTTTCAAAATAAAAATATATAAAACAAAAAATACAGAATATATGAAATGTATATTACAAATAAAATATATATTACATATTTTTTTTTTTTTTTTTTAATTTGTGAAGCTATCTTCATTTGGTACTACATTAAGCTGATCCTCGGACTTTACTTTTCTGGGTGCTTCATAAAACATAATATCACTACCATCAATAACCTGTGGTACAATACTTCTATTCAATGGTAACACCTAAAACAAAAAAAGCATTAAATAAAACATGCAATCAGTATTAATAATAATACAAAATCACTGTTTTATTATTTTAAAATACTGTAATTTTCATCCAAAATATATTTAAAAACAAAATACAGACTATATGAAATGTATATTAACAAATATATATTTACAAAATAAGTATATTACAACTCAGGAAAGAGTGGTACGTAATTTTCACTCACCCAATCTTTTATAAATTTGCCATAATTGGCACCGCCAGCATAGGTGGTAATAAACTGAGTGTAAATTTGTGATAATTCTTTTTTTAATTCTGTCTCGCCTTGAGACTTCGTGGAGCGACGTTGTAATAGTTCTCTATCTCTATTATACTTCACTTGAGTGGAGCGCCTTTCTATCCAATCTACAATGTATCTTTCAAAACTGTCTCCAGACATTATACTCGACTAAAACAAAGACATTCACGTTTATCACTTAATATATTATCATGATATTTTCATTATTGAATAAATTTTCTCTCTACATAGCAGTTGTAAAAGTAGTCATATACATTATGTGCTATATATACAAAAGGCTTTCAACAGGTTATCTATGATTATACTTACAATTTTATACAAAAAATATTCATATCAGTTCCATATTTATAAAAAATAATTGTTCATATATTTTTTTGTTAGCGTGTTCTTTTTGAATAATTGTTCATATATTTTTTTGTTAGCGTGTTCTTTTTGTGTGGAATATGTATTTGTTATAAAACGAATAATATTCTTAGTTATTTTACTAATGTAAATTACAATAGAAAGATAGGTTATCTATGATTATACTTACATTTTTGTAAAGATCCGATGTATTGAGACCTATGCTGGCTAAAAACCAATCTATTGCTATAAATTGTTTTTTATTGTATGGCTATTTATACTGTCAACCGATCGATAACAGGAAAACAGTAAACAATGTATTTTGAACCAATACCGTGCTGTTGTTTAAATTTTTTAAAAACTGTTGTCAATAAAATGCGCTGTGACTGATACTGAATAATCGGTAATTATTTAACCTCTTGATCTCGTATTTTTGTTGTTGTCGGTAAACAAATTATTTACTTGATCTTTTAATCTTCTACTTACGCGTATTGAGAAGGTGTGAAACTGATAATGTATTTTCTGTGTATATAAACCGATTGAAAATTGTGGTTAAATTTTTTTAAACTGTTGTCAATAAAATGCGCTGTGACTGATACTGAATAATCGGTAATTATTTAACCTCTTGATCTCGTATTTTTGTTGTTGTCGGTAAACAAATTATTTACTTGATCTTTTTAGTCTTCTACTTACACGTATTAAGAAGGTGTGAAACTGATAATGCATTTTCTGTGTATATAAGCCGATTAAAAATTGTGATTCAGCATCCAGAAACATACCAGCTACTACAGTCTGCGATCGTCATTAAGGTAATATTATTATTTTTATTTTTTGTTATGTTCTACACAAGAACATGTACAGTAATTCTTGGTTACCTGTAAAATATGTGTTTTTCCTATGTTATTTTAAATATATTATTATAAAAGTATACAAAAAAATTAATTTGTCTTTGTTATAAGTGTTAACTATATTATTTTTATATAATGTGTTCTATACGTTTATCTATTAATTTTATTTTTTTATCTAAGTTATTAAAGGTTCCATTTTAGTATTTAAAATATATTTTCTATTTTTTCTGTTTTATTTAATTTATCTTTGTTTAGTTTTGTATAATAATTCTTAGGTTACCAGTCACAAAATTAGTAATTTAACGAAAATTTATTTTTGTATGTTATAGATTTTGATAATTTAAAATCTTATCATTGTAATGGATGCTCAGCATGAAAAAGGTCTTTTATTTAATTTGTGTTTGTTTAGTTTAACATATATAAATAATATGTATAACAATTCTTAGTTACCAGTTATAAATTAGTAATGTAATGAAAAATTATTTTTTGTATGTTATAGATTTTGACAATTTAAAATCTTATCATTGTAATGAATGCTCAGCATGAAGGAGGTCTTTTATGTAATTTGTCTTTGTTATAAATAATATGTATAACAATTCTTAGTTACCAGTTATAAATTAGTAATGTAACGAAAAATTATTTTTGTATGTTATAGATTTTGACAACTTAAATCTTAAATCATTGTAATGGATGCACAACATGAAGGAGGTCTTCATCATGAAGAATGTTTGTCGTTAGAAGACATTTTAAAATTAATTTATTATCTGGGTCTATCTTCCTACGGTCAATGGGAAGATATGATGAAAAAAATTCAACCAGACATTATCTCAATAGATAATGTTAATGTTTTTTCTCTATATATTCAATTACGAGATGTAACCAAAAAAATAAAATTTGCTCTCGAAACTACAATTGTTAATTCACAAAAAGACTTGATGTTTTTAAATAATTATTTATTCGATATTGAAGAAATATATAACTATTTGAATACAAATATTGTTCATTTTAAAGAAAAAAATATATTAAGAACAACGTTTTCTATAATCAATTCTATTATAAAAAATAAAATGATGTATAGATTTGAAGATGAAGAAGAAGAAGAAGAAGATCCGATGAACATTGACATTGTTAATAATGACGATGATGATGACGATGGTGATGTTGAATTTAAAAGATTATTTAAATCAGTTAAACGTTATACATCTAAAAACGAAAAAACTGATGAATTGTATGATCAGTATATTTCTTTTAAAAAAGATGATTCAACTAAAACTTTAACAACACCCGGAGAAAAGGGTCGTTACTTAATAAAAATTGATATAACTGATGTTAACGATTTAAAAGGAATAAATAAGAAAGACAGATGGACTAAAGCTGCCTATAGAAGTCAATTTTTATTGCAAAGTAAAGATTCTACTTATATGCAATTGCATAAAATTGTATTGTCAAAATCACGCGAATTGGCTAAGATAAAAAATATTAAAAAACAAACTTATAAAAACTAATCTTAATGTTTTTGGTTAAGATCAAAAAATGTTTCCTATAAAAAAAGAAATTTTTAAAAATGAATATTTTTGTTTTAAATATATTCCTACAGATTATGGACAAAAAATCTACCGTTTTAAAAAAAAAACGACAAATTGTAAGAAAAATGCTGTCGAATAAGAACAGATGATAATTCATCATCACAACCTGGTTCATATGTTCAGATTTTTATAAAAACTGATCTTAATATTTTGGTTAAGATAAAAAAAATATTTTCAAATTTTTGTTGTATGTATTTTGTTGGTATTCACTTTGTATTTGTTGTAGTATGTAATCTATACACAATTACAACAATGTTTTGTATGTAAATTAATAAAAAAAGTATGTATGTTTTTTAGTATGTAACTAAATGTATTATTTATGAATGGTATGTATGTATGTATGTATGTATGTATGTATGTATGTATGTATGTATGTATGTATATATATATGTATGTATGTATGTATGTATGTATGTATGTATGTATGTATGTATGTATGTATTGCTGGTATAAAAAAAGTATGTATGTTTTTTAGTATGTAACTAAATGTATTATTTATGAATGGTATGTATGTATGTATGTATGTATGTATGTATGTATGTATGTATGTATGTATGTATGTTGATGCTTTTAAATAATTATTTATTCGATATTGAAGAAATATATAACTATTTGAATACAACTATTGTTCATTTTAAAGAAAAAAATATATTAAGAACAACATTTTCTATAATCAATTCTATTATAAAAAACAAAATGATATACGACCTGGCTCATATGTTTCAGATTTTTATAAAAAACTGATCTTAATATTTTGGTTAAGATAAAAAAAAAATGTTTCCTATAAAAAAGAAATTTTCAAATTTTTTGTATGTAAAATATGTTGATATTTTATATTTGTTGTAGTATGTAACTTATACACAATTACAACAATTTTTTGTATGTAAATTAATAAAAAAAAAATGCTGGTATAAAAAAGTATGTATGTTTTTTAGTATGTAACTAAAATGTTTAAAATCTTCTATTTTGTATGTAAAAAAATCAAAACAAAGTTTCCTATAAAAAAAGAAAATTTCAAATTTTTGTTGTATGTATTTTGTTGGTATTCACTTTGTATTTGTTGTAGTATGTAATCTATACACAATTACACAATTACAACAATTTTTGTGTATGTAAATTAATAAAAAATGCTGGTATAAAAAAAGTATGTATGTTTTTTAGTATGTAATTAAATGTATTATTTATGAATGGTATGTATGTATGTATGTATATATGTATATATGTATGTATGTATGTATGTATGTATGTATGTATGTATGTATGTATGTATGTATGTATGTATGTATGTATGTATGTATGTATGTATGTATTTATGTATGTATGCATGTATGTATGTATGTTGTATAGAATGGTAAACTGTAAAAATTATAATTGTAATATAGACTATATGTTTTGAATATATGTTTTTTAGTATTAATAAATCAAAAAATCAAAATGTTTTAAAATTTTTATTTTTTTTAAAAAGAAAACCTTTATTTTACATATAATTACAATAAAAAGTTAAGTAATCATACAGTCCCAACAATTTATTCTTTTAGTGTCTTCATCATGTTCATCACACAAACAGTTCCAATATTGAATTATCCATTTAGTAATATAAAACACGTTACTTAATGCACAGTTTGTTGAAGAGTGATCATACGGACAACGTATACTATTTAAAGACTGCTTCTTCAAGACGCTTAGAGACGGACACTTGAGTGATTCAATATCCACTATTTTTACATGACAGTTCAATTCTTTTTGTAAAGCTATTTTTTTTTTCACGTCCTTTTACATAAATGCACTTTCCATATATATATGAATTTAATATTACTGGAAGTTCACTATATTCTGTTAATCCACAATTCCAACTAAGTCCCAGATAATTATTGTTAATCCAGTCATTAACTTTTTTTTTCTTTTCTGATAGATGTCTGTAATCGAATGGAGGTAAGAATAAGTATTGATTACAAACATCAGCGAATTTAGTGTTTACTATAGGTTGCACGCACAGTTCTTTAATAATATAATTATTTCCATCATCGCGAAAACTTTGAAAGTCGATAACATATTCCATTGCGTGCAACAGCAGAACTGATATCAGTTTTATCAGCGTAGTAATGTCACGTTCTCAGTACGCACGCGTAAATAGGAGATCAAAAGATCAACTACGTTAATACAAATTATACAGTTAAGCAATCATACAGTCCCAATATTTTTGTCTTTCAATTTCTTGTTCCAGTATTCGATAATCCACTTAGTTAAATTATGTACATTATTTAAAGCACAATAATATGAATTATGTTTGAAAGGACAGTGAATAGAATATGAAGACTGCTGTTTTAACACTTTTAAGGATGGACAATCGAGTGTTTCCATATCTAATATTTTTACATAACAATTAAATTCTTTTTCTAATGCTACTTTTTTTTCTGATCCTTTAACATAAATACATTTACCGTTTATATATTTATTTAATATAAACTGTAGATCATTATAATCTTGAAGACCGCACTTCCAGCTAAGTCCAAGACACTTGTTTTCAATCCATTTATTAACGTTTTTTTTCTTCTCTGACAAATGTTTGTAACTAAATGGTGGTAAAAACAAATACTGATCACTAGCACCAGAAAATTTGTTATCTTGTATACACTGAATACAAAGTTCTTTAAAAATGAAATTGTTTCCATCATCGCGAAAACCTTGAAAATCGATAACGTATTCCATTGCGTGCAACAGCAGAACTGATACACTTTTTATCTACGTAATTATATTTTAAATACTTTTCTTACAGTACCAGATAAAGGCGTATATTGCATAATTGTATCGTAAAAAATGAGACAGTAGATAGTAGTTTTTTCCGGTATGTCTGTTGACGTCTCAATATCCAGACGGATGTCTATTGAACCAGTTTTTAATGATTCATTTTGTTTTGAACAATCAATTACACAAAAAGGTGTATACGTTAGAAAGTTTGAACGGTTTATCATTGGCGCATTTTCACTTTTGTAATAATACGAGGACTGAAATATTGAATAATACTCATGTAGAATCGACGTTTCACCATTAAAATTATCATACGGATAGTATTCTGAATTTAAATATAACTTTACATTATAAAATGAAGCAAGATCAAAATGTGCTGGGTTTTTGTGTCCATTATTTTTTCTGTCAGTCTGAAAACCTACAATAACGTAACGAGGTTTATCTGATTGTGATGACGTTTTAACAGTCCAAGTAAGTTTGTTTGCTTTTGGTACAGACGGATACTCGTAAAGTTCCCATTTTCGAAACGGCATTAATAAAGGTCGATCAATTTGTATTATCTTCAGTAAATCTACCTTTACTACGTCATTAACATAAACATACGGAATTCTCCATGATATATATTTTATTTTTAATTTGTATGTGTTTACTGATTCAGGTAAAATTATTGCATTATTATCAGTGGACGCTCTAATTAAAACTAATTCTTGCTTTATATTTAACAAAATCTTTTTAAAATCTTCAGCAAATCCGAACAACCTTTTTAATGGGATACAGAAGCTAATATCTTTCGATGATGGTGCCATATGACTTATTAAATCTGAAGCCCATCCACTATTTTCTAAAGTGTTAATTTCATGTGGTTTAATTGTTAACATATTTTTAATTGTTGATGTTATTCCAACATTTTTAACTCTATCGATTTCTGATCCATTTATTTCGTATCTAATTTCATCAAACAAAAATGCTAAAGCATTTGAACATAGTTTTAAAGTTTGATCATGTATACCGTTATTATTAGTGTATTCTATTTTTATATGAAGGTAACTTTCACACGGTAATGTGTACACATCTTGTTGATTAATTGGAATTCTAATTTCGTCATTATTATTGAATGTAGTAGAAGTGTACGGTAGATGAGTGTGATAAGCTAATCCTACTATCGAGTCATCTGTATACACAAGATCCTCTATAATGTTTAGAATGCTAGCGTTTACGTTTTGAATATTAAGATTCATTTTTTGTTTAAATAATCCTTTATTACTGTTAATCCCAATGACTGTAGAAATTTCAGGTTTTGTGGTGTTAACCGGTCGATATTCATATCTTTACTACTTATAATTGGCTTATTTGCAGTTGTTTTATTGATTCCGTAATAAAAAATAAGACCCATTATTATTGTTTTCTCAAATACAAACGTAACGTTATTATTTCGTTTCGAAAATTAATCAATCTTCCTTGTTGATCTTCTAGTCTTACTACAATAGTATGTATCCTAGATGTGTTTACTGGTAAATATATCACGTTAGTCGGTTTTTCAACAATTTTAAAACCTGGCGGAACACTAGGATAGAATTCGTGTATTATGTGATCTGGAATTCCGTTGTTAAACGAACCATTAATTAAATTAGTAATCAATCGGATGCTCTCTACTCGAACAATACTTATCGGTAAGGTTGAACTGTACTATTTATTTCGATTTATTATGCATGTTTCAAATCCTAATATGGTTGCTAACGAATCGGGTTTACTAAAATCAATTTGAACGTTAGAATAAATTTCACTTTTTAATGTATTATTATTCGCCTTTATAATTATTTTTACATTTTCATCATGTTGAATTAAGTAATCGTTTATAAACGTTGCGATATCTGAAATTTCATAAGAACCAGTAGGCAATACTATTTTCTTATCACTACCATAATATAATACATTGTTAATTCCTTCCTCTATATTGGGTATTGAATGATATGTCATAAAGTCAATTAATCCTAGTTCCCATTTTTCATCACTTAACTCGATAGGTGGAAAAATATCACATGTTAATACGGATCCTTTACCGCTTAGACAAAACATTATTGCTGAGAAACTGTAAACACAAATGACCGCAGTTGACTGCATCCATATTTTGTCTTCGTGTATAATTATAAACGATTTCAATAGATCGTTGACTTGATGAATAAAAGTAATTAATTAGTTCGATAGGCGGTCTTAAATTACCAAAACTATCAAAATAATGAACTTTATTTTTACGTTTAATATAACATACCCAGTGAGTACCATGGCCATAACTATTATCTAAATTAACTATTCCGGTTTAATTTGGCAAATTCCAGTGTGTAACGGTAATGTGTCAAGCATAAACACTCCTCTGAAATTAGGAATCTTTAATTGTTTAACATACAGTAGTAAATCTGGAATTGAAAGCGGACGTATAGGAATACTCTTTATTATTTTCGCCGTCGTTGTTTCGTTTTTCTTTTCTTTGTTTTTTTTTTAGACCTCCTCCTATTTTTTTATACGGTCTCAAATATAAACCTTTTCCACTTTTACCAGCAAAACGTTTCAAATAATTATAAACTGTGTTGGACATAGTTTTTTTTTCTTTTTTATTCCCCCACCAAATTTACTTTTAGCTTTCATTATGTTAGTTACTGACCACGCTGCAGCTTTCTCCCCGAACGATGCGTCACTTGATTTAACACGTTCCCAAGCTCTTTCAGCTAATTCCTTATCAGCCTTAGCGCGATTTATAGAATCTGAATACTTTGAATATATAATATCGTGTTGTTTACAAGCAGCGTCAAGCTTATTAATTCCTGGATCACCTCTTTGTAATCGTTTCGCTAAATTTGTACCGGGTCCACAATACTGATAACCGGGTAAATGAAGTTCAACAGGTAATAAATCAATTGACTTGTTTATAACATTTCCAAGAATATTACTCACCAGACCACCACCTTCTATCTTGTTTGGATACAGATGCATTTATGACGCTTCATATAAACTTTGTATTATATATACAATGCGAAATTCGTTTATAGTTTTAACAGGATTGTCTTTAGTGCACTCCTTATATAATTTGTCTAATATTCTAACTAAGCTACTGTCAACTTTATAGTTTTCTAGATCTAATTTAAATGCATTCATAACTCTTATTAAAGTCTTTTGGTTTATAACGTCTGTATCATCTTTAGAATCAGCAACATTAGTCAATCTGCTTCCATTAAAATCTGTACTATTTTCCTCTTCACTTCGTGAATAATATATTTTATCATCTATATATTGTTTGCATTCATCTTTTGTATTATTTATACCTGTTAATAAAGTCTGTTTATTTATAGCGTCAAGCAAATTAATAGGATCTGCTACATTAATTAACCTTTTTTGCTTGAAATCACAACAATTAGTTTGTGTATTTTCATCAGGTAATTTATTATCAACATAAAGTTTATTGGCAGCATCAAATTTATAAACAGGTGGTGCGATATGAGCCACACGATTATTCTTGAATGAATACACTGGATTATTATCCACCTTAATTGGTATTCTATCAGCTAAATATGATTTAGTAGCATTTTCTAAATAATTTTTATTTACAGCATCACAAGGTTCGTCAGGATCGGCTAAATTAATAACTTTTTTCATCTTAACATCGTAACAATCGTCTGTATTTGATAAAGTAATCGAATTTGTTCTCATATATTTTACATTTACGGCATCATCATCCAATTCAGGATCGCCCACATTACATAATCGTTTATTACTTATATTAAAATTTCCGTCGTCAGTTAATTTAAATCCTTCTCCAGGCGGTCCACGATGAACGTTGGAACTAGCCACTAGATCACCACTATAGTGTCCGAATTTATCGACACTCATTTTGAAAATATCGCTTCAAACGTTGCTGCATCTTCTTTTATTATACCGGCCTCCTGTAGCTCTTCAATAATTGATAATATTTCATTTTCATGACCCGAATGACCTGCACTTTGTGAAGCAATCAATAATTTTAATCTATCGCATAATTCATTTACATTATTCCAGTACACAAAAACTGGCTTACTGTTACTGAAATTTAACAAACCGCGACCTTCTGTATCACTATGCAATCGGCTACTTCTAACTTTTGATGTGGATGATTGTAAAAGCTTATTAATAATAGGCTTAATTATATTTTTATATTTGTAACTAGTACTGCTTTTAACTCTGTTTGTCTTTAAACTTAAATATGCCGCGGTTTCACTTATTATACGCGAATATTCGTCTAAATCTTCTTGAGAATATACATATGCATTGGGGTTTTTCATAAAAATAAGATCGTACAAACCAGGTGTACCTTTGTACATAACATTATTAATTGTAATAATATCACTTTCATCAGTCTTTAAGGGGTATTTACCTAACATTAAAATATTATTATCTCCAAAATATGGACCAAAAACGTGATCAATATCATGATTACTGTCATCAAAAAATTTACGCATATAATGTCTTATTAACGGACCTTTAAACCATATATCGATAAAAGGTTCAATTGATTGTCGTCCTTCTGATGTTGACATTAATTCATCAACCGTGGGTAAGGTTTCATACGTTATTTCTTCTTCACGCGGTAATGGTAACGGCGTTTCTACTGTTCGTTTGTTCGATATCGGGATGTTTTCGGCCTCTTCTGAAAACCTTTTGTTTTGTAAACGCGACTGAATATCGTCCATTTCAACATCTAATTGTTGTTCTTCTTTTTTAATCAATGATGAATTTGTTTTCTCTTGTACTAACTTTTGTAACGGAGTGATAATAGGTTTCAACGATTTTTCTGCAAACTGTTCTTCATCAATAACATTTTGTGTTAGAGTCTGATGTTTCTTTCGAATATTTTTTCTTATTTTTTTAATTTCATTAACGAGCTTCTCTTGCTTGTCAAGGGAACGTGACTTCTTTGATGACATATTGATAAGTAATAAAAAAAATTTCGATTACAAATTAGTAATATAGATATCAAAATCAAAACGATAACGACCGCCACAATTCATATCACTTTCTTTATCTATAACAAAAAAACCCTTTTTACGTCTTGTCCATGCTTTAATGACAATCATTACAAATAAAATGTAATATATTTAGGTAAAGACGACGCTAAAAAAAAGGAAAAAAAAAACACGTCAACGAACTCGGAATGTTTATGTGTACGCGGCGTGTCAACAAACGCCGTCTGTTTATATTTACATTTTTGTTACTAGGTCAGTATGTTTCAAGGTCACGGTTTACTATAGAATAACACAATCGTTAAAGACACGATCACGATTACAAAATAAAAATGTAATATATTTAGGTAAAGACGGACGCCACGCTGTCTACACTGTAAAAAGGAGAAAAAAAACACGTCAACGAACTCGGAATGTCTATTGTGTACGCGGGGTGGGGGCGTGTCAACAAACGCCGTCTGTTTATATTTACATTTTATACTGTTTATATTTACATTTTTTACATTGTGTCCCAGCGCATACATGCCTGTTTTTTTTTGTCCTAGCGCATACATACATAGTGGGGTATTGTGTCCCAGCGCATACATGCATGTTTTTTTTGTCCTGGCGCATACATACATAGTGGGTATTGTGTCCCAGCGCATACATGCCTGTTTTTTGAGTCCCAGCGCATACACACATATACTACGGTACTAAGAGCGTTGGCATCGCATCCACTATTAAAACCAAGCTAGCCGTTGGTATACATGACGTAGTTTCGATGAAAAACGCCGGTTGGGTTGCCCCCACGGCTAACGAGCTAACACCTTCCGGTAAAAACGGCGAATTCAACTTTTGCATACCATTGAGGATGCTGATGGGATTCGCTGAGGATTTCACGCACGTCATATTAAACATGAAACAGGAACTGATACTGTTGCGCACTTCCACTGACGTTAACGCCCTGTTCTCGTCCACGGATACGTCAGCTAATGCCGATATAGAACTGATCAAAATCTCTTGGATGATTCCGTTCGTGTACGTGAACAACGAAGTACGGATACGGCTGTTGGACATCGTACGCAAGGATTTACCGCTATTCTTACCGTTTCGCAGTTGGGAACTGCACGATTACCCGGCTTTACCTTCAACTGACAGACAGACTTGGACTGTAAAAACAACGACACAACTGGAGAAACCGCGGTACGTGATACTCACATTCCAGACCGCTAGAAAGAACGATCTGAAGAAACACGCGGACGAATTCGATCACTGCAAGGTGACCAACGCAAGACTCTTTCTGAACGACAAATACTACCCGTACGATAACCTGAACCTGGATATCGATAATGGACGTTACGCTCTGCTGTACGACATGTATACAAGATTTCAAAAATCGTACTATCATAGAACTCAACACAACGTACTTCTAGCAAGCGAGTTCATAACGAAAGCACCGCTATTCGTCTTCGATTGTAGCAGACAGGACGAGTCGCTCAAGTCGTCACCGGTCGACGTCAGATTAGAATTCGAGCCATCGACCAATTTCCCCCCTCAGACCGCGGCCTACTGCTTGATACTGCACGGTTCGCTCAACGTCTACACTCCGCTGTCCAACACGGTGCGCAGACACAATTAAACTCACTCTGTATATTATTGTTTTTTTTTGCTGTAAATATTATGTTGCTTTTTACAATATTATGTGTGTGTATTTCATGTATGGGTTTTTTTGTATTAAAAGATGTAATCAGTTTTCATGTATTTTATTTTCTTAATACCTGTAACCTCCCTCTTTCCGAACGGTGGGAGAGGGAAACGTCTCCCCTCCTATTCTTCGCTCAGTGTTTCATCAGCGCGAGTCGTGAGAGGACGTGCACGATGCTTTCGTACGATCACAAGGATGACGATAACGATCGCAACGAAATCCGCTATTTCAGACAGTGCGGTGAAGCGATGACGATCAAGTCCGTATCTCCGGACGACAAAGAAGTGCAGATCGCACTGATTAAAAAAATCATATCCCCTTATCCGCGTTACAGAAGCATTGAAGACCGTTTAAAGAGTTTTAAAGATTGGCCGATATCGTTGACGATAACGCCTAAAGAACTAGCCGAAGCGGGTTTCTTTTACAACGGATGCAACGATAGAGTGATATGTTTTTGCTGTGGAGGCGGTTTAAACAAATGGGAGCGAGGAGAAAACGCTTGGACGGAACACGCACGTCATTTCCCCGTGTGCTCTTACGTAATGTTAGTGAAAGATAAAAAATTCATCCTAAACGCATTGGGTATCATTACCGAACCGGAAGCAGCAGCAGGAGCAGCAACAACAGCAGTGGCAGCAGAGAACGGACAAAGCACCGACTCGATCAAAGAGAATAAAAAAAAAGCTCCGGAAGCAGCAGCAGCAGCAACAGCAGTAGCAGCAGAGAACGGACAAAGCACCGACTCAATCAAAGAGAATAAAAAAAAAGAAGAAGGGGGTCCGGATCAGGATACGATGTGCAAAGTTTGTTACGCACACATCGTTGAAGTCGTACTTATTCCCTGCCGCCATTTTGTCATATGTGTGAATTGCGCCATCACTCTAAATAAGTGTCCCTTATGTAGAGCCACATACACCGCTTACATGAGAGCGTATTTCATGCACTGAGAACGTCTAAACAACGTGCAGTCAGAAAACGAACAGCAAATTGATACTCGCGCTTACCGACTGAAAATACAAGAGCAAGAACGTTTCGTCTAATGCATGAAATAAACCAGTAAAAATTGTTTGAAAAACAATGCTGCTGCTGTGACGGAAGTGTTTATAAATAAACAATATCTCACTACTTCCTCAGTGTTTCGGAAGGGCGTGTCGAGAACGAACGCATGGAGCTGTTGACTTCGTACGAGTACAAACGATGCAGTGACTTAACGAACGCAGTACTGTACCCTGTAGATCTTTTTGTATACAACGTTTTGACGCAAGAATTTGTTGCACTGATTCGTGACGTGGAGACAAGGTACAAAGTAAACGTTCCGAAAAAATTTTTTACGGACGTTTCACAACATACAACGTGTCTGTTTCGCGAGACGGACGGATCGGCAGCGTTCCTAGTAGCACCGAACACATTGTTTGTAACGAAAAAAGATGGCAGTCGACGAGCTAGCAGTCATACTTGACTTTCACTGTTTCGTGGACGATAACGGAAACGAACTCGTCAAGGAACTGGCCGTCATGGATGTCACCGCATTTGCCAGCAGACATTGGATATTTGCACCACCAGTGGACATGAACGTTTCGAATCACAAACACATGAGGACGAACCGATGGTTAACGGAGCATTTTCACGGACTAGAGTGGAGGGACGGGGAGACATCGTACGACCATCTTGTGCCGATATTAGTAAAGTACTCGTTTCCTTTTAACTGTGTGTTCGTAAAAGGATTACAGAAAAAAAGATTTCTGGAATAGCGTATCGTGCATTACAATATTATAAATTTAGAAGATTCCGGTTGTCCTAAACTCGAAAAATTACGTCCGATGCACGAAACAGCATGTTTCGCGCACCGTTTTTTCCAGAAATATGTACAAATAATAGAGTCCACGCTTTACGGGAGTGGGTTGTATCGGATTTTAGACTCATCAGTAGGTTTCTTGTAAATTATTAACATTTTCGTTTTTATTTAGCATCATTTCGCTTGCATAAAAATTAGTGCCTTCACGCCAGAATTCGATTATATCACCCTGTCTAAACGCATAAAAAACTAGTGCCGCCGTCTGGTCGTCTTTCCCCTTCCGCGCTCGACAGAAATCAATGACATCACTCTGTCTAGACGTACAAAAAAATAGTGGCGTCTTTCGCTTGCATAAAAATTACTGCCTTCACGTCAGAATTCGATTACATCACCCTGTCTAGACGCATAAAAAGTTAGTGCCGTCGTCTGGTCGCCTTCCCCTTCCGCGCTCGACGGGAATCAATGAAATCACTGTCTAGACGTATAAAAACTAGCGGCGTCGACTGGTCGCCTACCCCCCTTCCGCGTTCAGCAGGAGTCGATTACAACACCTTGTCTAGACAGATAAAAAAATAATTGCCGACTAGTTGCCTCCTCCCACCCACCGAACATGACGTGTGAAAGCGGCTTTCATCCTGTTTCACAGGGTTAATAATAACAGTTAACTGCTCGTTGTCTGGTTCCCCCTCCCTCGCGCTGTCTGGTTTCCCCCTCCTCAACAGCCTCCCTACTTATAACGACGCGAACGAGCGTTATTTAATTCCGACCTTGACAGAGACGCAAGCGAATAGTGATTCTTCATTAGAAATGGCTTCATTCGTTGCTAAGTTCGCGGACATTAGTGCTATACAATACAAGAAAAATGTTATACATTATAAATATTAAATGTATTATATATATCAAGAAACGGACTGTAGCAAAAAGTGACTAAATTAATATAAGAAAATTAAGAACTAGTAATGGGTGTAAAATATCCCATAGTGCAACTTCAAAACGTTATAAATACTAAACATTTATAAATATTAAATGTATTATATATATCAAGAAACGGACTGTAGCAAAAAGTGACTAAATTAATATAAGAAAATTTAGAACTAGTAATGGGTGTAAAATATCCCATAGTGCAACTTCAAAACGTAGACAGTAAATACGGAAATGCTGTACTCGCCACTATCCAGGACTATACGGACGATAAATTGAAATATCGTGTTTATCTTCCGAGGAGATACGCAGGCGTTTGGGAAGACGATGAGTTAAAACATTTAGCACCGAACTCACTATATCTCGTTTACCGCGGAGAAAAAAACAGGGCCTACGTGGTGGACATTTTAATGTAATACTGGATGGACATCTTATGAAGTAACAAGTATATTTGTATTTCATAATGTACACATTATGAAATTTGTAATATATATATATATATAGCGCTTACATGTAATTCATTTGTTTTAATTACAATTCAGTGTGTGTATGTGTGTGTGTGTGTGTGTGTGTGTGTCTGTGTGTGTCTGTGTGTGTGTGTGCATAATATGTATTTTATCTTGAATGCAATCATAAACTTGTAATATAGTGTGATTACATATATTTCTTAATTGTACAAAATTGGCAATGTACAAGTGTTTACATATTATGTATTTTAACTTGTAATTAGTATGCATACATGTATTTCTTAATTGTACACAATTGAAAATGTACACGTGTTTACATATTATGTATTTTAACTTGTAATTAGTGTGCATACAAGTATTTCTTTTGTTTTAATTATATGTAATTGTCAATTCAATTCATTGTGTGTGTGTGTGTGTGTGTGTGTGTGTGTGTGTTTAAATATTTTAACTTGTAATATATTGTGCTTATATGTATTTAATTTGATAAAATTAAACGATATTATCTTATCATTTCATTGTATTTAATTTCAAAAAATCCTTTGAACTAACAGTACATTTAATCATATTTTAAATAACAGTACAACACTCAATCTACAAGCTTGAACGGTCGTTGCGCACCGACCGTTATTACATACATTCAGTTAAAAAAAAATCAAATTTATATTAAAATAATTAATTGCATAATTGTAATATATTACAGAAACTAAAGAATAATTTTAAAGCAACTTACCCTTTTACGAGATATTCTGTCTTTCACCGATGATGTCAAAGCAGAATCCAACGATGATATATACTTCAACAGATCAAATCTTTCGGCTTTTTATACATCGCTGAACAGCCCGCTTAAGGAAATAAAGATATGCAGTCATGAACAAAAAAAAAGTTAACGACTCAGGAAGGCAGATGTTTAGAGACCTGTTTGACTAACCACGCCCGAGAACAAGGTCGACCACTACCGAATATCAGCTAACGCCCAGACGTCCTTACTACCACAATACATATATAATTAAATTCTTTTTTTGTACAAAATAATTTTCAACTCCGAACAGACACTTATTACATACCCCGTCACAATAATACAAATGATAATAATTTTTTTAAATAATTTTTCCATGCATAATGTGCGTTATACAATTTGTACAAGTGAAACGGTTTTCAATTGTGTTTATTTACAATTATCCTTTTTCCGTTCGTGATGAGTGAATTCTTTTTTTTGTACGAAATAATTTTCACCACTGAACATACACTTATTACATACCCAACACATTAATATAAATGATAATAATTTTTTTAAATAATTTTTCATGCATAATATGCATTATACAATTTATACAAGTAAAGGTCATCATTTGTATCTTTACAACGATGCTGAACACTTTGTTTTTTACTTACCACCGACACACAGACCAATCCTCGACGACGAACCGGATCACAACGCAGCCTTACAAACCCGTTTGCCGTTCGCCGTTGGCGGCGGATGGCGTCCGACAGCAGATCAACCCAACGGCGGCCGGCGAACGGTGAACGGCGAACGGCGAACCGGATCACTACACGGACTTACGATACAGTTCGCCACGCCAACCACGCCGTTTCAAATTACGACCAATCAACGACCGACACGTCATCAACATGGACAACACATAGACACGCTGTTGCCAACTATGCAATACACCGCATCGACGATATCCGCACGGCCGCCGCGCCGTTCATATACAAACCCGTACACTATAACACACGCACGAGTTGACTTCGTCGATTAACCAGCACAAGTTGGCAACGCCGACCACGACGATTTTCCAACATGGCCGACCGGAAAAACACCTTACATATACAAACCCGTACACTATAACACATGCACGAATCGGCAACGTCGCCGACGTCTACACCAATCAACGCACACATAACCCCACTTTATCCTGGCCGCCGACAACATGGCCGAAAGCCGACTACCCGATTTTTACCCCCCACCACCACTATTTTTGAATTTCCCGCCGTATGACGTCACATCCGGGGTAGAACTGTCAGTTTACCCCTACTGCTACCGTTCCAATTGTGACCAATGGTGGAAGATTATTCTATCTTTTATTGGTGAAATTAATGTCTACCGATTTGGCTTCGTTAAGTTTAATTTTCCATTTTTTGGTCTATTCATAAAAGGTATTGCTAGCTTTCTGCAATAATTGGGTTGAAATAACCTCATCTTGCCCTGTTGTAAACAAAGCTGTACATCAGCAAAAGTAGCCAAAGTTTGCTTGTTTTAAGTTTGGTATGTCACTGGTAAATAATGCATACAAGACAGGCCCAAGAACACTGCCCTGTGGTACTCCCGCTTGCATGTCTTTTAGGTCTGAATATGCTTCTTCTTGTTTAACTCTAAACAATCTATTAGATATGAACGAGGTAAGGATTTCTACATATTGTCTAGGTAACATTTTATTTAACTTGCAAATTAATCCTTCATGCCACACCTTGTAAGTAGTACCAGACTGATACTCATTTTAATCAATTCTTTGTAACCAGTAAAATTCTTTTTAAATAATTAAAGTAGATGACTTTTTTAAATCATCACAAACTTGTGTAATTATGATGTTCGTCAAATTATAATCTAATATAATGTTTTAATTATTACGTTAAACATTGGTTATAGTTATCATTTGACAGAAATTAATTTTTATAATACTTCAGTAATTAGAGAAATTTAACCCCTACTGTATTTAAGAGTTTGTCGCTAAACTGTTTAAAGTCTAGAGTTCTATAGTGATCAGTTTATAAAGCAAAGTAGTATAAGTATAAAGTACAAAGCAAAGTATAAAGCAAAGCAGAAGGAATATCAATGTTCAAATACAAAGTATAAGCTGACGAAATATCAGGACAGTTGAAACAACTCATATAAGTGTAGTAATAATTGACTGAAATATCAAATGATTACGATGTGGTTTGTGGTGTTACTACTACTGCTGCTACTACTACTACTACTACTACTACTACTACTACTACTACTACTACTACTACTACTACTACTACTACTACTACTAGTACTACTACTATTACTACTACTAACGGATCTGAGATAGCTGAAACGATTTATGTGGCAGTAAGCAGGTCCAGGGCAATATTGGTGGCAAGAGAACCATGCAAACATAAGCTGATCATGGCAACAGAAAAATTTATTTTGCTGAACGAACCAGAAATCTAGGCTGATACACTTAATATAAAAAAATTTAATAGCAGAAAAACGTCGAGGGGCCCGGCTGATATCTTACGCATACCGCACAGTATTTTAACCTTCAATATAAGTCACTGTTGCAACGGTGCTATTAATCTGCTTTTCTGATAACGAAAATTGTACTTTGAAAGAAATACGGAAATCGGCACAACTGCTAAAACTGAAATATAGCCACAGACCATACGCAGTTGGCAGGAATGTTAGGATCAAGAACCAAGGCAAAAGTAAACTGCTACACTTGTTGCCTTCTGAAATTTGCGATCTGATGATGACCTGTGAAGCTTGAAAGAGCTAATCGGATAAACGTTTTCTATAGTGGTGTGCAACGTGTCATTTCTGTTTGTGATTATAACTACCGTATTAACACAACTTTAATTAAATATGATTAGCCATAATATGACTGAAACTACCGTGAAATAATGCCAAAGCTGTGGCAGTGTGGTCTGATGGCAAGTAGTACTGGTTTGTGGTTTTGGCGTGTGAGTCCAACAAACCATTTGAGTCAAAACTATCCTACGCCAAACATTATTTTTTCGCAGTTTTCCTCGTCATAATACTGCTGCTAAGGTAAATATGTAATCAAATCTTTTCTTTCCACTCACTGCTCCGAAGGAACATTTTTAAAAGTTACTGTTGGCTATTTTTAAAATTAATTGTATTCTATATTGAACTTAATAAAAATATATTTACTATAAATCATTAATAACCTTTTTTAAATTCCCTAAAAAATCTACAGGTGTTTATAATGATTGCTTTTGTTTGAATTAACATTATCGTTGTATGATGTGTTACTTGAAAATTTCAGGATTCGATGATTTGGCAGGATTTATAATGGCAACGTAACTATTATGCGTAACAACTTAATATGTTTTTAATCCATCTTTAAACGGAACAAACACATATAAGAGAAATGGTAATTTGAGGAGGAACTCAAGAATCAATTACCTGTAGTACTATAATTTGTAACGGATGTTTACGTATTGTACCTATTTAAATGTTATTTACCAAATATTGAACTATGTTATGATCGGAAGAAACAACAGCTAGAATTCCCAAGATTTGCAGAAAAGGAAACAGGTCAATTACATGATGTCAGAAGAAATCTCTTCCTATAACAGACGGCTACTTTGAGCATTATAATTACACCTGGATACAAGGAAAGTGCACCTGAAATCATAATTAATGATGTAACTATAATTTATTTCTGGGACTAATTATCTCTAATCGCCCTCTTATTATTCCGATTCGTCTGTCTTATTCGATTCTCCGTGTGACAAATAACTACTGTGTTTGCTCTCAGGTAATCTGAGAGTAAAATTTCGAGAAAAATGGCTCTCACGTCCAACTTATATTTGGCTACAGACATTGCGGTCTTTTTGCATACAGCTGTCACCTATTTGCTAGAAACGAGCAAAATAACAGACTCACCACACTAGATGATGTGTAGTCCATAACACTAGAACTCGTACAAAATGAATAAAGACACACTTTTTAGAAAATCACAAAAGTCTGCCTCGAACTAATTGTTCAAAAGACCAAAAATAATCAGACAACCACGGTGAGATAGAGAAATCGCATAAAAGGAAATTTGTATAGTTTATTTCTGGGTCCCACTGTCTGTGCTATCTCAAGCTGTTTTATCCATTCTTGTTAAAAGGCTTTTCAACTTTGTGCAGGAAGTCTAAGTAATGACTTTGAACCACTTTTTGATATTCTGTTCTTTCAGTTTCCAGAAATTTCGTTAATCGTTCGGGCAAGGTCTTTATGACAAGCCAACACTGTTGCTTATAAACACCCCCGCATTGTTCTAATTTTTTTTTAACATTCAAACTACGTTGTTACCTATCTTTTCTTGTCAGAATCTGGGGACCTATTTCGAGCATGGTCTGCTCTTTGTGCTAAAACTCCATTCTAGTCACGTCATTGTAGAAGTGCTCCAGAGCCTGAAGTATAGACACAAACTCACTTCTTCTCATGAAATATTATCTAATTGAAGAGGGCTTTTCATAATAACCTATGACACACTTGCTTTCACTTGCCTCTCACTGATACCGGTATGCTGTCGTTTGCGTAGTATACGATGTTGTCGTTATTAATCGTATCAGAGCTTATTTGATCTGGTTCTACAGTGGTATCTTTGAACTCAGGAAAACTTACTCTCTGAAGTAGCACTGGTTTTCGCTTACAGCAGTTTTAAATTATCGGAGGTACTCGAAAGAGGGACCTTCCGTAAACTATTATAATCTTCTCATTAACGTATATTAATACAGATAATGACAAATATATTTTAATTTTACTTTCTTATGCGTTCTCGAAATATGGTTATTTTCAACAATTTTTAAATTGTTCTTTTCAAATTTCAAAAGTGACATCATATAAATTTATGGTCTGTCTTAATTTCAATATAATTAGTCCCTATTATTCCCATTCCACTGTTTTGTAGTCGTCGCAGATTTTTCGACTTTAAACATTTTTACGTATTATTTAATCAAATTTTATTTATCGAAGTGCACACGTGCACTCAGTTTTAAATGTCTGTTTCTGTATGTCTCCTTGTTGGTAGTGTAAAAGCTTTTGCATCTGCCTTCTATTTATAACAATGCTGTATTCTGCTCCTTTTGCTTCCGTTAGCATTCATTTTAGTATCCTCCCTATCATTCCATCAACGTGGCCTTTCTGCTTCTTTATATTTACACCCACATTAATGACTGCTTTTTCTGTTTTTTTTTTGTTTTGTTTATTTCTTTTTCTTTCTGCTGCGGAGATATCAAGAATAGCTTGTACCGTTGCTAGCTCAAACATATCATACTCTGAATTAGACTGGTCAGCCGTAATTAAATCTCACATACATTAAGAAAAACGACAATTAGTAATGAAAAAATTATATAACAATTTATGACAATAATAGTAATAATAATAATGCTAGTAACGATAATAATAAACATTATTTTTATTATTATTATTAAGGGGAAAAGAAGAAAACGATGACGAAGGGGAAGAAGAAAAAGGATGAGGAGGATCAGGACGAGGAAAAAGATAAAATAAAAATAACAAGAATGAAAGAATCACCATAGTCAAAAATAAAATTACTACTTTTAAAAAATCAGGCTTACAACAAATAAATAATTATATTCACAAAGGGACAATACTTTTCCAATTTACACTGATGCTTTGACGAACAGTTTGCTGCACATTGGCTCCGGTTAATCTTCTATAAAGCGTAAGCCAAAGTCATCAGTAACTCTATATTTGAGGCGCCAGCTGTTGAATTTTATCACGCGCATAAAACTATTACTTAGTAGTATATCACTGAGGTTCTATGTTAAAAATCATTTAAACCCCGGTGTTATCGGTATGTCCGCTGAATACTTTTCTTGCAATTATTCTCTGTTTTTCAGTTTTCTTTGGGTCTCATGTAAAGTTACGACAAAATATTGGCTACTTGTTATAAACTAGATTTAAAGTTTATAATTTATTTTAAAATACAATATTACTATTAATATTAGTGATATGTCAATACTAAATGCAACATATTGTAATCAATGCGTTTCACTAAACTATATGGTACGTTTAATTTTGGTGTTCCAGGAAACTTCGACAGTGGTACACTCCTTCCCCAAGTAGTAATGTAACTACTGTTGTCAACTTTATGCCAAAACAGAAAGGGACGAAACTTTGACGTACCGAATTGTATTAACGTCGAGAGTTGAACGCGTGTTGCGTCACTGAAGCCTAATAATGGCTAAACTACGATACTGGTTTAACGTTACGTCGTACCGAACACAAACACACCTCACACCTTACCCTGCTAATGGATTATCTTTAATACCTAATATACTATGTGTATAGTGTATAAAAATGTCTAATGTACTGTTGTACGTGAATTATATTTATGAAAGTATACGATACAACAAAAAAACACGTATGTTTAAAATACTGACTAGCCATTACCCGCGGCTTCGCATGCGAATATTTTACTTTTAATAAGTATTTTAATATAATTTTTATTGTCTATGTCTATATGGTGTTCTGTCAGTTCGTATAACAGTTTTGTACTCAATTTAGTCACATTCTCTCCAAAGCTGTATTCAACACTTGTACTATTTTAACTTGTACTAAATTATTATGTTGGTGCAACAGCCTTTGGAGATTTAAAGTACCCGTTTATAAAGCCTTTAGAAATATTTATAAAGTACCAGTTAAATCGAAACGCTAAATTCTTTATTTTAAGTGTTACTGTGTTAGAAGCATTGTATAACACATTAAACGTTATGTTTTCCTCAACCATGGCTTTTATTTATTTCAGCAGTAAACTAAAAACCAAAAACCGTTGTCACCTAACCTCACAAATGAAAAGAACACGTAGGCCTATTTTCGCTTTGCAATAAGTAATAGGACAATTTAAAATTAATACACTTCTGCTTTTTTACATTGTAATATATCGATACACTCGCATGTTATATAAAACATCGAAAATGTACGGCAGCAATGGATAAATGTACAGTTCCGATGCCGCTAATTACCTTTTGTTTATTTACTTGTTACTATGGTAATTAATTCTGGTCTCCAGGGTGTTTTTGACATCTTTAGTAGTAGTATTTATTATAGTTCATTACTTATTTATTGCATCATCAGAAATACGTGTAAACATAAATTCTAGAATCTTTTAAGACAATTACAAAATATACAGACGCATTTGTATATAAAATTAAAAAATATATCGATACAATCGCATAGTAAAAACATTAAAAACTGCAGGAACGGGTAAAGGTACAGTTCCGATGCCGCTAAATATCATTTCTTTATTTACTTTGTTAAAATGGTAATTAATTCTGGTCTCCATGGTGTTGTTGACATCTTTAAACGCGTCAACGAAAAGGCATAATTAAAAGGGCCTAAATCGTGCAAACGGGGCCCATTTGCCTTGTGTCAAAGGTTATCTCTGCAAAATTTGGTGGGAATCGGTGTAGCGGTGTGGATTTGTATTCAGTACCCAAAAATCCTCAGACTTAGAGTTTTGTATTATATATAGATTTCACTGTTATGAGGCTACTAATATTGTTATAGTCCCACGCCTTGCGGGTTTCTCGTTCTTTCAGCCCCAACGTTGCCGGCGTCAATTTGTTAGAAGACCGGGTATGTCTCTCTGTCTTTCCTCTCTTTGATTATGTTAATATAATTCAATTTCTTAGATATCTGGAGTTGTGGGATATAGTAATCTCGTTAATTATGATTAACTTATCTCTCTAATTAAAATACCAGTGTTAGTGTGACTGTAACTTAAATAATTAGTGTTTTATTCTAAAATTTCGCTCAGCCCTAGTATACCTTGCAGAGAATTATTGAAATTTCGTGTTTAATGCTATTCTCTTTGGTGTCAGAGAATTCCGCAACAAGCGCTGCAGTTCCGGAACAAACGAAATTTATAGGTTAATTCACCGTGTACGGTAACTAGTACACTAGTTTAATTCTTATTCCCAACTCATTAAATAATACCCAAATAATAAGATCCTGAAATTATACAAGGTTTCCTTATTAATTCCACTTGTTAACATTCAATGAGATTGTTTTTAACTGACATACGAAAGGCTATATGTTGCGTAAATCGATTATTGTTCGGTCCAATATTTTATGTTAGATTCAGTTATATATTCTTTTTTTTTTATAATTAATTCACTTCAGGGTGTGAAGGTTCTTGTAACTGCGGGGAAGATTAAAAATATATAGATAAGAATGCAAGATATTACAAATTTAAAGTGTTGTGTTGTTTAATATTATTTATACAATTGTAAATTACCAGACTTAGAACGAAGCAGCTCTGGCAGGCAGTTGGTTTTTAACCTCGTGTCGATCAGAATGGAGATGATTTTCTTTATACTTTTCTTCAGTTCAATAAAGTGGAATCCTTAATCCTGGTTAACTCGGAAATACAGCTCCCTTGGTTTATTTACGGCCAGACTGGTGGTTGTGTTCTTCGGCAAATTCTGGATCCAAATACGTTTTTTCTATCGTATGAAGTAAATAGTGATGTCCCATGTATTTAAATGGTTATGATTTTCAGTGTGGTGTGTAGTATTAGTTCTTTACACAGTTGGTTCTTTATATTTGATTAATATTTCATTAATTCTTTTTCTGATATTGGACAATCCAAGTCCTTCCTTGTGGAACTCAATTATTTATTATTATGAGACGTACCATTATATAATTTGTTTAAATTTTGCTGGCATAATTCAGACAAATAATTATTAATATATTGTGATTTGTAAATGTATCGAAATAATTTAGAATAGTTGAATTACATTAACCATTTCTTTGGGTTTTAATCTCATCACGTTCAGATCATAAATTGCAATAATCAAAATCAACAAATGTATTAATTTTTGTTGTCCCTAGCAACAAATTTATTTTTATTCTTTTTCAATGTTTTGTATATAGTGATTATTTCATATATTATTCTTCAATTCCTTATTAAACTTCCATTATATCGGAATATAACTTTATTTATAGTTTGTTTACAAATTTCTACATATATTCTGCTGGTTTTTCAATCTTAGTCTGTTTCTTTTTATATTTATTATTTTTCCGATATCAAACGTTATCAATCGATATCATTGCACCATGGCATGATCATAATTTGTTTATATTGAGTTGGTTTATTATATATTATTAATTATCAAATGTTTTCTTCTAACTCCTTCAGCTGTATTCATTAATTATTATTAACTTTCGTACCTAACCTTTATGTTTTGAGTTGTTATATAGTGTTATTGGCAGTTAGGCCTTTTATTGTATATGGACCTACCATTGATTATAACTGGTGAACAACTATAGCCTTTTTACATAAGTTTATACACATAACCAAACCTTAACTATTTACATTTACACAAATAATTATTCTTTTTATAACTAATAACAACTTTATCTTGATCTATGGATCACATATAAGAAAATTGAGATCCATTAACACTAATTAACTGCTTTCCTCCACCCTTCTATAACAGTAATCAAATAATACATCTTGCCTAATTACTTTCTATTACTTCAACAAGTAATTTGCATAATCTAACACAAACTTTAACATAACATTCATGGTAACAAAATAACATCATTCAATTCAGAATCATTACTTTCGATTACTGTAATGTAAATTATTGACTCATTTTTATCTAATTTCACTGTCATTTACTTTAACATTTTCTATATTGGTTTCTTTTTTACAATTCTTATCAGTATATTTGATTTATTTACGTTTCACTGAACATTGATGTCTTACTATTGTCTATTTTACAGGTTTGTTTTTTATTGTTATCCCTACCTTGCATCCTTATTCATTTTTACACAATTATAAATGTATTTATTAGACCTTTGTATAATCATGGGAGTTAAATATTTATTTACTTATTATATTTCTAATATTCTATTTATGTAACGTTGAGGACCGCATTTCTGTTGCGTTACATATGCTCCCCCTCCTAAAAAAGTTTAATTTACCTGAATGTAATTTAGGTCAAGTAAACTTGTATTTTTCACATGCCTTTTCTTCATATCAACATTAATGGTTAACGATGGGATTCTCAATGTAACTTTGTTAGACTAGTATTCATAATTCTTTACTTAATAACATTTCATTATTCCTATTAGCATTCTTGGTCATATACAATTTTCTTTAAACAATATTGGTTGATAGTTGGCTACAATATTCATTGATACTTTAGGCTCACTTCTCTTCTACTTCTAGTTACTGCAATCACTGTATTTCTCAATTATTCTTCTGTTAGCTATTTTCCTTCTGTTTTCTTCGTCATTCTTTTCTGCAATTTGATGTCATTCTTGCAACGATTCTAATATTCCTTAAATATTTAATTTCCCTAACAATCCCTAATATGTGCGTTGGTACAGTTCAGAGAGGCACTGTTTGGCTTCATACTCTGCTGTCCATACTACACTTTAATATAGTACTGCTGGAATTCATCTACAGTCAGCTATAAAAATATAATAATCTCATAATAATCTTCTTATTTAATTAATAATAAACATTAGGGAATACTTTACATTGTTGCTCTTATATTTAATTATTCCTATCTTTCATACTTTGTGATTCCATTTTATTTTCCTTAAACATTTTCTGATAATAATTCTGACAGTCATTATTTGTAATTAGTTTTGTTCTTCCTTCTTGTTGTGATAATAACGCTAAGTGTCGCCTCTTCATCTGTTCTTCCAATTCCAATATTTTCTAACTTGTAACTGTTTTGATTATTACTATTGCTGAATTTCAGTGTAGTTACAGTCATTAGCTCAACTATTATTTTTCCTATCTTATTTCATTACTTTGGCTGGTTATATTTCAATGAATTATGTTGATAAACATTTTTTTCTCGTTCTCTTTAATATTACATTGGTCACAATCAATCGTTTATTGTGGTTGTTCATTTCACTTGGCAATGCGGTAGGTATTTTAGGTCATATTATTCTTCTTTAATTATTTTGCATAGGTATATTTGATATAAAAAATTTTTATCTTGGGGTTTCATTATTCCTTATTCATAATATTTCTTCGTAGACATGTATTAATATTTCTGGTTTTCTTCTGTAATCTTGGGGGTTGTTATTAACTCCTCTTAATACCTTCTTCATAACTCGGAATTAATTAATATTAATTCGGACTTACTTCCTTTTGAATGCTATGTTTTCTATTTATATAATATTGTTCAAAAAATTCTTTTTATTTACAAGTGTTTTCTCTTCAAAATTGGTAATAAGTTGTTCTTATTTTAATTTAGAATTTATTGGATTTTCTTCATAATATTTTTTTTATGGACTCCTGATTGTGTGTTCCCTTAATCTTTTTCGTGATAGGGTTCATTATTTCATAGGTATTATTATTATTATTTTTTGTTATCACATATGGCCCAGTATATAATAATAATAATTTTTTCGTTATTCCTTCTAGTGTGCTGGGTAACTCCCTGTTTCTTATTAATATTTTCTCGCCAATTTGGTACTTTATTGGTTTTGTATTATTCTTTTCATATTTCTTTTTCTTCATTTCTGCCTTTTCCATTAACCGGTTATAAAATTTAACGTTTTCAAACTGATATTCTGGGTTTGTTGGAAAATTTATGATATCCTGGATTTCCCTAGGTGGAAGCCTTTCAAACATAACAGTATAGGGGGTATTTTCGATGGATTGATGGTAAGATATATTGAGAAACTCTTCGGTCAGTGACAAGTATTCGTACCACCTTCTCTGTTGGTCATGACAGTAAGTTCGGAGTATTCTGCCAACTTCCCTCAATACACGTTCTGCCGGATTGCTGCTGGGGTGGTATACTGAAGTCTTATATGTTCTAATGTTGTGTTTTAGAAGATTATTTCTCCATTTGCTTCCCTCGAATTGCGTACCATGATCGGTGATAATAGATGACGGTTTACCAATCTCTACACTGTATTACGTAATGTCCAATGACTATTTCCAGAATTATCTTGGTCGTGGCTCTGCTAATAGCGTAAAGTTTAGTATATTTAGAAAAGTGATCAAAAATAATAATTATGAATTTATATCTATGGTTCCCTCCACTGCGTGGGAATGGTCCACATATATCCAGGAATACTTTCTCCAGCTTATATTTGGATGTAATAGGGATCATGACTCCCTCCTTCTTCTCATTGTTATGTTTAACCATCTGGCAAATGTGACATGCTTGGATTGATTTTTGCACCTTCCTGTTTATATTTTTCATGTACACTTGTTCTTCTAGGGCCTTGACAATTTTTATGGCTCCCATGTGTCCATATCTTTCATGGTAATCCAAGATTAATTTGTTTTCCACAGCTGTGGGAATTACTAATTTCCAGTTTATCTGATTAGGGGTAACTTTAATAAATAATCTATCATCATGTATACAGTAATATTTTGTAATAATTTCATCAGCATTTTGCACCTTCTGGCGTATGTTTATTAATTTGGGATCCGATTTTTGATGTTGATTAATTTCGTTTGTTATTATTTCTAAATCCTTCCTACTCTTAATGATATTGTACACTTTTGCAATTTGTTCCTTTTCTCCCTCGAACGATTGGTCTTGTATGTTTATTCGGGACAGGATACCGGCTGCTATGTTCTTTCTTCCAGGTATATATTCCCAATCGATGCGATATTCTTGCAATGCAAGGACCCATCTAGTTAGCCGGCCATGACTAAGCTTACATCGTTTTAGAAATGAAATTGATTTGTGGTCACTCCTTACGGTCACTGGGTATCCAAGTATGTAAGTTCTAAACTTATTGCATGCGTACACTACACTTAGCAGCTCTTTTCGGTAACATTATAGTTGCGTTCGCAGTTGTTTAGCACTCTGCTGGCGAAATTAATTACCATGTGATGTCCTTCTTCATCTTCTTGATATAGAGTAGCTCCTAAACTAACATTGCTTGCATCACAATTTAAATAAAAGCGTTTGTTAAAATCAGGGTGGTACAACATAACCGTCTCTAGAAATTTTTCCTTGATTAATTGCAGAACTTTATCTTGTTCTGGTCCCCATGCCCATTTGTCCTTGGATGATAGTTGTTTTTGGAATTTGGCAGTTATTTCCGAATAATTATCTTGGAATCTGCGGTAATAGTTACACATTCCGAGGAAGGATTGTAGCTGTTTTCTATTTTTTGGAGTAGGGAACAGTTGAATTGCTTCTACTTTCTCTGTTGAAGGTGTGATACCCTCCTCAGACAAATTAAAACCTAAGAACTTTACTTGGTTAGCGATAAATTTAGATTTATTTAGCTTGAGTGTTATATTATTTTCGGACAATTTTCTCATTACCTGTTCCACCCTCTCGCAATGTTCATCCCAATGTGAAGAAGTTATAAGTAAGTCATCTACGTAGACTGTAGTGAATTGCAGTGTTTCTTGTCCCAATACTTGGTCCATGCATTTTACAAATATAGCAACAGAATTAATTAATCCGAAAGGTAGCCTTTTAAATTGATAGTTCCTTCCGTCAAAAAGGAACGCCATGTATTTTCCACTATCTGGGTGTAACTCAACCTGCCAGTATCCGCATACCGTATCCCAAGTACTGATGTATTTAATGCCGTGGAATTTCTTTAAGATTTCTTCGATTTCGCCCGGGGAAGTCCTATCGTTGATGATCATTTTATTTATTTCCCTAGCGTCCAGGCAAATTCTCACCTTTCCGTTCTTTTTCGGGATTGCCACTATGGGACTGGTATAGGGTGATTGACTGTATTCTATTATGTCATCCTGAATCATACGATTAATTTCTTCCCGAACTTCGTTTTTTATTGAATAAGCTATTGGGTAGGATTTTCTACGAAAATCCACTGGTTCTTTAAAATTTATCACACACTGATAGCCTTTTACTTTACCTGGAGCATTGGAGAATATGTGTTTGTATTTATTATATATTTTAATTAAATTTTCGGCCTGTACCTTACTTACTTGTCGACAAGTTTTTTCCCTTTGGAATTCTCGTATCTCTTCCAACTTACTCTGCCACAGTTCGGGATCGTCGTCCTCATATTGAATGACTTCTTGTATTTTATTTTTCTTACAAAAATAGCTTTTTATGGCCTGACATTTGTTGTTAACTGGAACGGTTCTATTAGCATCTACCAATTCGGCTGTCCATAATCCTTCTTCGGATGTTAAAGATATTATGCCTTTATGTAAGTCAATTACTGCGGAATGCTGTCGCAATATATCGCATCCAATCAATACATTGAACGGTAATCCCGTTGCGACCAAGAATCCTATTGGTATGGTTATATTATTATTGGTAAGATCGAGCGATACTTGTTTTTTAACTGTTTTATTTTGTCGTCCAGTGGCTCCGATAATTATCACATTATTAACAGGTAAGGTAGGTATAGGCAACTGGCCTTCTCGCTGTATTTTTTCCAGTTCAGTACTATCTATCAACGAGATGTTGGATCCAGTATCTATCATTATGGTAGATTGTATTCCATTTAATTTGGCTGTTACATATATAATTTCATTATTACTATTACTGTGTACATGATTATTATCCTCTTCCAATAAATCTTCTCTAATATTTTTTAAGTAGTGGTTATTGATTATAGTTATGGTATTATTATTCGTAGTTTTATTTACAAGTCGTTGTTCCCCAAGATTACGGTTCAGTGAAGGGTATTCTTCATTTTTCACTGCCTCTATTAGTTTAAATTAGGGCTTCCCCCATCTTCTGTATCTTCATTTGAGTTATTAGGTTGATTTTGTACAGGTTCGGTTCGGTCCTCTGCATTAGGTTCCGCTATCCTATAATTTCTTTCATGTTGATAGTTGTCTTCACGCCGGGATTGATTATAATGACTGTCATATCGGTGATTCCTTGGGTAATACCGTCGCTGATTGTTTTGAGGTCTGGAATAAATATAATTAACATTGTGTCTATAATTATTGGGTCGTCTGTCCCCATCTCCTCTATTATTGCGACTGTCGCGGTAATTATAAGGATTATTGCCACGATAATTATAATTCCTGGTATTATTATTAGAGTGATCGTTCTGTGTCCTATTTGCGTTAACGTTCTGAGTTGGTCGATTGTGATCATTATTATGGGAATTTGTTTGTTGCTCGTTATTATTATACTTCTGGTATTTATAATTCAACATTCTGTTTCTTTGATATTGATTTTCGTGCTCATAATTCTCAAGGAATTTGGCCATGGCTGAAATCGTTTTGATTTGGCTACACATACGTGCGTTCTTTATCCCTTCCTCATAATGGTAGGATAGCTGTATCACCAAACATTCTTCGGGAATTCTGGGCTCTAAATTCCGTGCCATGCATACTTTTCCGAGGAAGTATGAAGTAGGAGACTGTCCTATGTTCGTTTCGTATCGGCCGTTGCTTAAATTATTTCTAATCATGTTCTGGGTCGACTCCGACCAATATTTTTCTTTAAATTGTTTTTTGAATTCGGTCATGTCCGGTATATCCGGGCGCACCGCTGTCCACCAATTATCATAGGTATCCTTAAATGTCTCATCAATCATACCGCATATAATACTCCAACGGTTCTCTCTATTTCTTGCGATCATCTCTTCCAACCTCTTTAAAAATTCCATCGGATTACGCTTGTAATTACGAAAATTAATCGACTCCCGGTTATCGTGGTTATTTGTATGACTATGCTGGCATGTCCTATCCCGCCATGAATCTACTTCTTCTTGTACCTGTAGTTCGCGTCTACTAATTTCCTCTATTTTATTTTTACTTGTGTTAATTTGACATTCCATATTGTTTAAATTGCCATATACTCTTTCGAGTCGTTCACCCATGTCTGTCTGTATTTGCGTAATCCCTTCCTTATTCTCCTCCCGTACCTGATGTACTTCTTGTTTAATTTGCTCATATTTTCCGACAGTTTCCTGCTGGATTTCTTCGACCATTGTTTTACTCTCAATTTGTATGTCATTAATTTTATTTTGTAATTCCTCACGAACCTGTATTATTGTTTCGTTAGTTTTTTCTAACCTTTCATTTGTTTCGGCTATTTATAATTTCCTTTCCTCATTATTTTGGTCTACTTTTTGGTTAATTGTCACGTGGATATTTTCCATTCTTTCGTTAATCTGCCTTACATTTTCTTCATTTAATTGCCGGATATCTTCCTTCATTTGTCTTAAACCCTCCTCATTCCTGTCCAATCTTTCGTTAATTTGTTTTGATGTTTCTTTAATTTCCTCATTTGTTTTATCGAATTTTTCTTCCTGTTTTCTAAATTGTTCCCTTAGGTTTTCCTTATTTTCCTCATTCATTTGTCTATTGCTTTCCATTATAATCCTCAACAGCTCCTGCATACTCATGTCTTCCTTTTTGTTGGATTTATCTGGTTGGTCCCCCTGGGCATCTTCTTCAATTACTTCCTTTCCTTGTCCGTAATTATTTCAGTTTCCGTTATTTCGTCTGTCTGTTGTTCCATTTCACTGTCTGTGATTACTTCTATTTCTTGTCCTTGTTCACCTTCTTCCTTCTCCGTGTCTTCTGCCCTCATCTTTGATCTACCTCTGGTATTATGCATGTTTATTCTCCCACAGTTGCCTGCTCTGGTTAAGTAATATTAATATAATTATAGTTACTTAACTTAAGCCCTACACTAGTTGAGCGCCAATTGTTATAGTCCCACGCCTTGCGGGTTTCTCGTTCTTTCAGCCCCAACGTTGCCGGCGTCAATTTGTTATAAGACCGGGTATGTCTCTCTGTCTTTCCTCTCTGTCTATATTTCTAATATTCTATTTATGTAACGTTGAGGACCGCATTTCTGTTGCGTTACAATATATATCTTATGGTTAAAAGCTTTTCTGACTGATGTAGGATACGCAGTAGGTGGTTGTTAAATAAGAAATACGGAAACTTGTAACTTCTTCTTCAATGGCGTCACAGTTCAGAGTCGAATCTTAGCCTCCATAATCATCCGCCTCCATTTTTCCTTGTCCTTGGCTATCGATCTCCATCGTTTTATTTTAAGTACAGTATCAGCATCTCTCGCCACTGCGTCCATCCAGCGTTTATTGGGTCTTCCGACAGACCTTGTACCCCCGATTTGACTAAACAGTACCTTACTAGGTATTCGGTTGCCTTCCATCCTAATGATGTGTCCTACCCATTGCAATCTATGCAGCCTCATGGTGGTGGCCAGACCATTGCAGTTATACAGCTTGTGTAGTTCCTCATTGTGACGCATTCTCCATATTCCATTGACTTAGATTGGTCCATATATTTTCCTCAAAATTCTCCGATCAAAAAGTATTGACCATGTTAGCGGCTTGTTTGTTCAGAGTCCAAGTCTCGCTGCCATATATTATCACTGGTCTAATCATAACTTTATATAATGTGACCTTGGACTCATGGTGGATATTCCTTGTCATGCATATAGTCGTCAACAAAGCACATGCTCTATTTGCGGCCTCTATCCTTTTCCTTATTTCATTTATTTCTTCATTATCTTCTGCCATCCAACATCCCAAATATTTAAACTGATTGACTATATCCACGTTTTGTGGTTCGATTTCAAACTGTTCAGGTTTCCTGATTTTCCTTCGAGTGGTGATCATAACCTTTGTTTTATCTGTATTAACCTGTAATTCTATCTCTTCTGCGTCACTTTTGAGTTCCTGGAAAGTCTCTTTTGCTCTTTCTTGGGATCTTGCTGTAATATTAATGTCATCTGCATATCCTACGATCTGGACAACTTTATGTTCTAATGTTGAATTCCTATCAATTGACAATTTTCTGATCACATATCAAGTGGTAAGTTGAACAGTTTTGGTGCTACCCCATCGCCCTGTTTTAACCCTCCCGTGACATTAAAAGGATTCATTTGTCGTACCCGTTTGCAATTTGACTTTGGTTGTCGCCTGTATCATTGGAAATCTTATTAGTTGTACTAATTTAATTGGTATTTAAAAGTACAGCGTAATTTTAAAAAGTTTATTCCTATCTATGCTGTCATACGCTTGCCTAAAGTCTACGAATATTTGTGTTAGGTCCAGATTGTTTTCTCACATAATGCATCTTCCACTTCGGAAGCCACCTTGATATTCCTTCAACATATAGTTCCAGTCTATTCTGCAGTATTGGAATGAATATTTTGTAACCTGTACACAACATTGAGTAACCTCTATAATTTCTTCTAACTTATTCCCTTTTTATGAATAGGTAATATTAAGCTAATGTTCTATTCTTCAGGGATATATTCCTTCTTCCATATTTCTTGAATCAATGTATGCATCTGTCCTCCTATGCCGCCTATTTTATTAGCTCGTTTGAGATTGAGTGAATTCCAGCGGCTTTAAGATTCTTCAAATGTTACACAACATCTTCCAATTCCTGCAAACTGGGATCTTTCACATGATCGTCATGTATTTGTGGTTCTTTAGAGTTTCCTTTCCTTGTGCTTGATACCTTCGGATTCATCAGTTTATCAAGGACTTCCTTCAATCTTGTTTTATTTTTAATTCATCTCCTATTATATTACCTTCTTTACCATAACAATGATTCGTGTTGGCTATAAAGCAGTCTTTAATATTATTGGTGTTCTGGTAGGCCAGTTTGGTATTACCATCTGTGAATTCCTGTTTAATTCTATTGATTTCCCCCATTATGACAGTCCTTTTATTTTTTTTGGCAGACTTTATTAACTTTCCTTCTTAATTCTTTATATTCTTCCTTCTCTGTCTAGTTGATCTGCTGACATATCCTTTATTTGCATCATTTCGTTTTTTAATGCATACCATGCATTCTCATCGAACCAGAGATTCCTTTCTCTCTTCGATCTCTCTCCCAGAACTTCCTTAGCCGTTTCTATTATTTTGGCCTTTTTTCCGCCAATGTTCCTTGATTCTATTTGCATCTGTATCTGTTATTTGCGGCTCCAAAATATTTAACTTTTAGCTATTTTCTTTTGGTATACTTTCTTTACCTCTGGGTCTAGCAACCTGTTTATGTCCAGGAGTATTGTTTTAGTATTTGAATCTCTTAGTGTTTTCTTTATCCGCGATCTAAAAATCGCTTTAACTAGAAAATAATTTGTTCCACAACCTCGGAAGGATCTTACGTCTATAATACTTCCTCCACCTCTGTTCTCTATTAATACATGATCCATTTGATTTATGATTCTCCGGTCAGGTGACTTCCAAGTTCCTTAATGTATGTTCTTGTGTGGGAAGAATGTAGAACTTATTCGCATATTCTTGCTTGCTCCAAAGTCAATAAGCCGTAGGCCATTGTCTTGGATTCTTAATGCAAGCTATGATTCCCAATTGTTCCTTTGTATATTTCTTCACTACCTACTTTCGCGTTAGCATCTCCAACTACAATCTTTATATCATTTGACGGGATCTTGTCATATACTCTACTTGTTCTAGTTCTTGATAGAATGAATCTTTCGTTTCATCATCCTTATCTTCCGTCGGTGCATAGATGTTGATAATGGCTATTAAAGAATAGTGTCTTTATTCTTATTATACACATTCTATTGTTAACAGGTTCAAACACTAATATGCCGGATTTCTGAGTTTTCCTAATTATGAATGCCACTCCTCGTTCTTTTTGTTTTTGCTTTCCACTACTGAAGATTGTATAGTCTCCTGCTCCTGTTTTCATAAATGATCTAACGTTCCAAGTTCCTATCGCATGGCCCAGCTTCTTGTGCCTTAGTCGTTGCCGTTTAATCCCATGCATATATTGAGGCATGATTATTGGTTCCTGAACATAATGGTTTTACAGGGAGGGGTTGTTGGCTCTTTGCCCAACCACCAACCTGGGGTCCGGGTCATTTTAATTCAGGGTTTCCGTCCCCTAGACCAGCTGCTTTCACTACAGCTTAGAGCCTGGTCTACCCTGATTTTCTGTCAGGGTATACTCCCTTAGCCTTTGAAGATCCCACTTCATCGCAAGGTAGCGATTCTCTCTGCTTACCCTAGGGAGAATGGGTGCCTTTTCCGCCTAGGCTCCTTACGCTGCCGCATCCGCCGTTGAGGTCTTTACAGTAACACTGGCTAGGGGCCCTTACAGAGGGCTACCATACGGAGCAAGATGGACCCAGGTTTTTTTACGAGGTGTTACTCCTCTCCCTCCTCCTTCCTCATTATTTGCGTAATGAGGCCCCGGCTTGAGACCGGCACTGTTAAACAACACCGTTGGCAGAGTTAACTTGTAACTCAGTAGGAGACAATTGAGGTAAGTCAAATTTATCTCAAAGTTTTTCTACTTGCCATAACTTAAAAATTATAAATGATTCTGCATGATAAAAAAATTATCAGATTCCTTAAAACGTCATTTTCTTCAGCTATGTAGTTGTTTATTATCTGGTACTTCCATGCCACAAGAGGAACCCATTTAGTTGTATTAAGATCACAAATGTATTAGTAGTAGTAGTAAATAACACTATTCTTACAAGAATATATTATATGTTTTATATTTTCACAGTTTTTCGATTAGTTTAAATTATCATCGTCAGACTGATGATATATTTTAATGCTTTTAAATATTTTCAGTGTTCTTCGTTGGCGAACTTTTCTAGTGAAAATATAATATTACAGATTCCAGAACTAATTTATGCATCACTAAGGCGACATACTTATTCTATTCTGATGATGATAGTTTAAACAACCAAAATACTGCAAAATATTCAAAAAAGTATTAATATATTCTTGTAATAAAAGTGTTATTTATTATTACTATTAATAATTATGTGTGTGTGTGTGTGTGTGTGTGTGTGTGTGTGTGTGTGTGTGTGTGTGTGTGTTAAAGCACTTTAATCGAGTGTGAGTACAATATAGCATTAGGAAAATATTTTCTCACTTTCGATTGAGTACTTAGTCACAGCTAGGGAAACCACAGTAGTTCAGAGTTCCGTAAACCTTCCCACCCCATTGAATAAGTTATATAGCTTGAGGCAGGAGGAACTCTCTGGTATCTTTAGTAAAGTTGGCAAGATACTGTAGATTCTACAATTGCCTTAAGGTACAAAGTTGTGGAAATCGAACAATGACGTAACGTAAATATACATTTTCTACTATGAACAGATGTGTTTCCTGCAGGCACGCGCACATCGGTGTGTGCCAACCCCAGTAGCATTTTCAGTTCGCAATAATGCAAAGCGCAGCCCTTGATATTTCATGTTCTACATACTGAATGTTAAAGAATCAGTCACTACGAACCGCGTTTATTTCCTTGTTTCCCTTTTGGCCAGCGTTTCTTCTTTTTTTTTCTGAAGATTGCCGTGTTCCACCTGTCACCGAGTTCAGTGATATCACCGGCACCGTCAGGTGAGCAGAACTCCGATTCGGATCTCATCTCCTGAACTTTGGGGACATTTCGTGTCTCCGCTTTCAGATGTAAAAAGTCCTCCCTGTTCTATCGGGAGAACGTGACGATGGACGTCGGTGTTCCCTTGCCCCTTTGCCTCTACTGGAGGTGACAGCATTTGCAGTCACGAGGTTTCAACCCCGCCGTTCTTGGCGGACAAAGTATGTGTCGTAAGGAGACCCGTCCTGCACCGTCTACATAGTTGTCTCATTGGTATTATCCTTTTAAAACTTCTGACTTCCTATAAACGTAATGAAATTACCGCTCAAGAAACTGGGTTACTACAAGTAATGTTTCTTTTATAATAGTGTCTGGTGGCACTGTTCATTTTACAGCCAGTGCGTAATTTATTTTGACTTGGCTGACTGAGCATTTAAGTTGCTCTTATTGAAGTAAGTTTTTTCATGTCTGTACTTTATCAACCTCTTGTTTATATGGAAGACAATTGCTGAACATAAATGAATTCTGACCGCCGCGGTTGACATATTTCATAGGTTCTGCACAGGGATCGTCACCATGAGCCGTCTTTCGACAGAAGCATGACTTTACCTGAGCACATCTTAATGCACTGTGGCCGAAATACAAGCAGTGGAAACACACCATTTGCTGATAGATGAATTTTCTTAATATCAGCCTCTGAGTTCTTGCTCTGATCTATTCTGGAAACGTTGTCGTGTTAAGGTTAGAACGTGAGACGCAGATGGGACCGTCTTCCTCTCCTTTGCACCGTTAGCCTCCGACATGGAATAACGACTTCTTGGTCAAGTTCATTCGTAATTTCTTCCTCTGTGGAGCTCAGCAGTTCAGTAGGTCTCTGCATACTTCCACCCTCTTTTTTCTGTTCAAGGTAATGTAAGGTACGACTTTTATGTCTATTTTCCTTATCGTTTGCAGCCTGAACAGGTTTAAGGAGACCATGTTGATCCAACCAGCGATCTCCACGAGCGATCTAGCCCGGGCGGCTTTTCTCATATCTCGGACGCCTGATCCAACCCAACGGGTGAGAGCCTTTTCTATCAGGAGTTGGCTCAATTTTAGTACGTCACCTTTATTTTTTTTAGCGACTAGATATTTACACACAGCATAATTGTCAGACGATGTTAGACATTTTAAAATCTACTAGTGAGTAATGTCACCTTCTCGTCATCCTCCGAGGAAGGCTTTTTCTGTTCGAAATTTTTAAAGAAATACTCAATCCAAGAATTATTTTTCGAAAGTACCTTGTAGTTCTTACGAGTACCTGGAAGATAACAGCCCACCGCGGCAGAGCCCTCGAGTACCGTAGGTAGGGCTAAATACAACATGATATGTTTTGGTGGCCTGAGGCCATCGTTAGCGCCTCACTAACGTAGTGCCATCCATGATTAGCACGATCGGTTCCACAGTGGGTTACGGTGTGTTTTCAAGCGATTCACACAACCTTGTCAAAACCTTATTACCAGTTCCCTGTAACCTATGTAAATAGTAACAATTGTTGTCTGCCCCCTTTGAGGCCAAGATGTAGGCTCAGGCGTAACGTTGGATTTCAGGGTGTAGTTATATCTACAGACATAGTACTATCAACCCATGTTTCTGCCAGAAATATCTGAAAATATGGTTCTCCAAGGTTTATAAAATTTTTAATTCGCAGAAATCACTTGTAACGCAACATTAAAGTATCTAGTTTTTCAATAAACAATTAATTGTCTTTTGTTTCGACATTTCTTCCACTTTAATCCCACTCTTGAAGTAATAACGTTAATGGTGTAATGGAAAATTCATTGGAAAATCGCCTTTTTCCGGATAGGTAGGAGCTTTCTACTAGTTGGGTACAACTTTTGATATTTATAAAAGATCCTGAACAATATTTCTGACTATACACTTATTCAATGAAAGATGGTAAGGCCCTCGGTCTGGATAATGTGCAGACAGATTTTCTTAAATTCTTGATGACGACGGTATAAAATGGTTGACTACGGTATTCAACCATATATATGACACAGGAAGAATTAGCTTGATCAGCTTAAGTCATTACATTACCCCAAAACCAGGAGCAAAACAATGTAATAAATATAGAACTATTAGCATGATGAGTCACTTTCTCAAACTCTTCCTCAAGATCATCCACAAGAGAATATACAATATCTGTGAAGAACAAGTATCAGCCACACAGTTTCGATTCAGAGATGCAGTAGGTACACAAGAGGCTCTATTCAGTATTCAGGTGCTATTCCAACGATGTAGAGATGTAAACTGTGATGTTTTGCATGTTTAATTGATTATCGGATTATCAAAAGGCCTTTGACCGAGTCCAACATCAGAAAGTGATGGATACCCTGAAAATATTGGATTAGATGGAAAAGACATAAGGATAATAGCTACACTACATTGGAACCAATCTGCAGTGGTTAGAGTAGATAAAGAGAAAACTGAAGAGATACATGTTCTGCATGGAGTAAGACAAGGATGTATACTATCTCCGCTTGTATTCAACATCTACTCGGAAGGTATGTTTAGAGAAACTTTAACTGAATGTGATGTAGGAATCTCTCTGAACGGCGAAAGAATAAATAACATACGTTATGAGGATGATACCGTCATATTCGCAGATAGCTCAGAGGAGCTGCAAAAACTAATGAAAAGAGTAACAGAAAGCAGCCGTAGATTTTGTCTAGACATCAATGTTAGTAAAACGAAGCTGATGATTGTATCTAAGAACAAGTTCACAAACTGCACCCTTAATATAAACTAAAGGTCAGCTGAACGTGTAAGCAAATTTACATAACTTGGTACTATATTCAATGAACAATGGGATCACTCTCAAGAAATAAAGAGCAGAATTGAAAAGGCAAGAGCAGCGTACACTAGAAAGGTTTGAGCAGTTTATTCAAAAGTCAAGATTTAACAATAAACACGAAGATGAGATTTTTACGCTGCTACCTATTTTGGGTCCTCTTCTACGGTGTAGAATCTTGGACTTTGTCTGAAGCCATAACTAAAAAGTTGGAATCTTTCGAAATATGCCTTTACCGTAGAGTACTGAGCATTTCATGGACAGCACGTGTTGAAGTTCTTAGAAAGATGATGAAAGAAAGGGCAGTTATTAACACAGTGAAGATAAGAAAGCTTCAGTATCTGGGACATCTCATAAGAAATAAACACAGATTTTACTTATTGCAGTCCATACTACAGGGAAACGTACTTGGAAAGAGAGGAGTTGGGCGGCCGAGAATCTCATGGCTGAGAAATTTGCGGACCTGGTTTGGGATGAATAAAACCAACTTATTCTGTGCAGCAGTACAGAAAGTTAAAATAGTCTGTATGATATCCAACATCCGAAACTGATAGGAACTATCATGAGAAGTTACACTTATTTAAATCATCAAGAAATGTTTCCTTTTTTCTACATGAATCACGTTTTCCCCCGTGTGGAGAAATTTCTTTCTGGACTGTATTTTCTTCCCTTTTTTCAAATATTTAACGAAGCCTTCAAATTAGTACAGTAGTAGGCCTATGCAGTTGTTTGATTTAGTGGGTAAGTCAGTAAGTTTCGTTGGTTTTCATTATCTCAGTTTCCAATTATATGAAACGACATTTAATGTGAACATAGGATTTCTTTTCCGTTTTTTTTTCATGATCGTTGAAGAGACATTGTAAATCGACTGATATAAATTAGCAAATGAAAGGATAATTCACTAACTCTGCAAGTATATATCAATAGTATAATATTAGTTACACAGCTGTTACACAATTTTTTAAAATCTACTAATTTATAAACACAATACCAGCATGACACACAGTCTCTGAACGCACTGTATACCGCAACTTTGCAAACCGTACTGCAGTAAAACTGCAAAGCGTGTAAAATCTGATTGCCTTTGTGAGCGGATATAATTCTGCACTGCGAACAGGGTAAAACACCTGCAATGAGTCATTGACCTTCACAAACATATTCATTCATACTTTACCCCCACTTTCATGGACCAAGATTACAGTCCTTAGCAATATACAGTATATTAGAATCTTTTTCCTGAATTGCAACATAAAGTAAAGGCCTACACAAAGTATTACATACACCAAAACATAAAACCTTGGTTGATGTCTAGTGTCGACTGAGAAGAGAGAGTGTGATAGACACACCATGCCGTGTCATTGTCTGTGTCATTTGACTAGTGCTTCGTTCTGCTTACAGAAGGTAGCTACGTTACTAACACACTGTTTAGCCGTGTAAAAACTGAAATAAAAACAAAACTTATGTACGTAAGTAGACTCATCATTTAGGAAGTAGGTTGATATTTCCAACTGCGATAGTACCCATTCCCACTCTCGCGGATTCACTTTTACCGCCTTGCCCGCACTACAACCAGCGCTACACCTTTATTCCGATGAGTTTAGCGGTAAATTAAAATAACAATATAAAATGACAGAGGTTCCATATATTACATAGTTAGGTCTTAGAAATCTATCCGATCTGCTTTGAGCAGTGCACATATTTCTTTCAGATAGGCACAAATAATTTCTTGTCTTTTTGTTGCTATATTTTGTCTCAGTAATTATGAGAATTATGATAAATTTACAGGTATAATAGACATATGTTATATGAAATGTTACGAATTTTGTATTAGGACTTAGTAATTACAAACACTATAAATACAAAATTTTAATTACTTTTCTATTGTCTGGCGTTTGCGTTGAACAATTAAGATTTGCTAGTAAATTTAACAACGTTTCTTAAGAAACCAAACATTTGCTCTGAGAGCGTGCGATAATGTTGTATTGTTTATGTGAAAAGTTTAGATTGAAACGTAGAATATTGTTTAAAACCAAAGATATTAACGCCCTGTAAAAATTAACCGTACGTTTATACTTCTTGGCTTAATAACTTTTGTAAAACTGACTGATTGTTGTTTTTGTTTAATTATGTTTTACTCAGCATTGTGCTAAATTTACTCAACATTTTGAATTAATTAAAATAATTCTATTAAATATGAACATAAACTTTATAGGATATTTGTGAACCGCATTAAAATGTCATATTATTTTTTTGTGCAGTAACTAGATTAATAATGTAACAATAGTTATGTCGAAATTGTGTTTAATTATTTACAAAAGAACAAAGTAGGTGCATTAAAGACGCACGGTCTTGTACAAATTACAGTGTGTTTTTTGTTTTTGTTTTAGTTATGCCACCGTCATATCTATAACCTCTCTGGTGACAGTAGTTAATCTCATTCCACCAACACTAAAGTACTGCGTCTTACGTTAACAGGATTGAAAAATTCTGTTTTAATCCAAGCGAGCTTTATTATTTTTGCTATGTAGAACATTTTTTCTTCTAAATCTAAGCCAAACTGTTTTCATTTATAATAAATTGTTCAACAATATTTTATATTACACAAAAGGAGCTGCCTTATTTATAATGTTTCTTGAAACCATCATTACCATCTTTAAGAAATTAAAGTTTACTTAACTCGGCAACAGTCTACATACACTTGACGTACACATGCACACGCCCGCGCGTATTAGATTACTTGATATTTTCTTACAGGGGTAGGCTACAATACTGAGTTACTATTTATCGATATATTTATTAAATTATACACAAGAAGAAAATAATCATCAAGTGATACAGTTAATGTATTTCAATTTATTTCAATTTGACTGACTTATAGTCTGGACTGTCGCTAGTCTCGTACTTGCATTTTAATGCCGCTAAAAATCTGTATAACCTAATTTTAGTATGTGCAATATTAATACAAGGATATGTGACAAGACGAACGAGTCCTAAGCTATGTATCGGTTAAGATAATTAGAAGACGAATATGACAGTCATTATGAATGTAATTTTATAATATAGCATGATATTTATAAACTATTAAGTACCGTACAACAAAAAATAAAAATACCTAAACACTTGTAATGCTGTAAAAACAATTATACTCGTAACACTATAAATTTTGTAATTTACAACTCCGTAAGGTTGGATAAGGTGAGTGCTGTAGCACAAGAAGACGATTGTCTAAAAAAAAACCAAGTTAAAAATGGAACAAGGACAACTAGATGGAATTCAACGCCATTAAAGTCTTTAAACTGTGATACATATTTGAGAAATTTTTTAAAGGGGGTATTATGAAATATTTAAAATAAATTTCCAGTATTAACAAACGAATGGGAGTGCAATGACAGATTATAGTACGGGGTCTTGTTTCAAAAGCAGCCATATCCAAAGTTTTATTATGATCAAAATCATTCTATTTTCTTGTATCCTACATTATAAGTAATTTATATACTAAAGTTAAACAGTTTTATACTTTATACTGTATAGTTTTATTATACGTTTTAATTATCATTAGTGAAAAGGTCAGTTTATTGAAAATTTTCCTGATATTCATTACAACTAATATCGCATCTAACATAATTACAATATTGGTATTTAACTCTTATCCTGCCCTTTAAAAAAATATATATATATATTATAGTTGCAAATAATTTCAGAAACTAGACCCCAAATCCAGTATCAATGTTTATTCCTATACTTTTATTTCCATGTCTACCTAATTAAAAATTTGAACTTAATTTATTGTGAAATGCTGAAACGAAGCTATCTGATAATTATACCCAGAGACTCTAAAAAAAAGCCTTTCGGTTGAAGAAAATACAAAAAACTGTTTTATTGTACATTTGCGAAAGTGAGAATTACGATAGATTTAAAGCTTGTTCAAGATAATGAATACAGTTAAGTCGTATCAGTTGAGAGTACAGGGCAAAATATATGTAGTTCAGATTACTCCGTATAAATGAGATCTTTAGCATGCTGAATTATGAACTAAAAAACACAAAACACTCATGACTAAATCTTTATTTCAATGGTTACATAGTTAATACTAGTACTATGGAGGTTTCAGCGATACTCGCAGCTTCAGTCTGTCTTTGCTGCACACCTATGAGCAGAGGAAAACACACGACATAAGTCTATGCTTGTTATGTAATAACCAATCATGTGATATTTCACTAATCAATTCATATCACATAAAATACGATACAGTGGGTGACAGAGGACTTTCAGTACCACGCACATAATTAACTCTCAATTTGTTTACGTCTTGTACTGATGTAACGTGTACATATACGAGTAGGTATTTGACACCTCTATAAAAAGTAACGTCTCCAGAGAATAAACTTGGATGTAAATTCAAGCAGCTGTAGTAATAAAAGACGACGAGATGCCTGTACTTAACGGCCCTGTGAGACGTGAAATAGAAAATTCTAATGGAAATGAATTATTGCTCTATGACATTAGAGAAACTCTGGCGATTACAGATATACGTAGTTCACTGAAATATTAAAAATGTAAGACCTGGACTTATATTTTGTACTGTAGGCTATATATTTTAATATTTCTGTTTTTAATATTTATGAAATACGAAAATTTGTAAATTATTGAGGTGTTATAGGTCACAGTGGTATTAGTTTAATTTGCAACGTAAAATATACGCAGTGGAATAGCCCTATAATACATCGCCTGTGTATTGTACAATATATTTAAATATTCATACAAGGTAAAAGACATAATACAATGAGAAAACTCTGTAGTTTTTCATAAAAAACAAACCCAGCATCCTTTCAAATTAATTTAAACTCTAGCAAATTTAGTTTACTTTTCTTTAGTAAACGTTCAATGTCTTTGAGGTTTAATTAACTGAATGCATTGAAACCAATGGAATAAGTTGGAAAACAGTAGGCCTATGTGAGAAATGTTCTAAATTAAATTTTTCGAGACTCGCGGAGTTTTATTAATATTGGCAGTAGAAAAAAGTCAGAAGATTTACGAAAAATTGTTTTATGAATTAGTAAAAAAATGCATACTAAATCAATGGACAGTGAGAAATATTTGTACACATGTTCCAAACTAAACATAATTAATCACAGTGTGATAGTGCAGTAGCACATTGTGTATCCTAAGGTTGTGTTACAATCATCTGGGAAGTGTGAGGAATGAGGAATACACAAATCTTGTGCTAGCTTTCATTCCTGGTGTATGTGTTATTACTTATTAAGGGATTCATAATTACTCATTAAGGCTCTCGTTCACTACCTCTCAAAACTACTCAGGAAACCGGACTAGGCATGATAGAGTCTCCGCCAAAGAATCTATGCCAAAACTTATTACGTGTTTGTTTTACTAAGTGACATTACTCTAATCTAATCACATTATTTACAGCATTACGTGGAAGGAAGGAAGGAAGAGCTTTTAGTCACGTTTACTGTTCTGCAATATGTTTGTTTACGTGTCGCGATAGTACTAAGGGCACATTGTGGGTGTGTAAGGCGACGATGCCTCTGTAGACTATAGGGTCCGTAGCAGATAAACTGAAAGATTGGAAGAGGTATTATAATAAGAAGAAAATGTCAGTACTTGGCAGACTCATGAAATCCCAAACAGAAAGGTTCTGATTGAAATAAATTATTGCCTTGCACAAATGCTACGTCATAGCCATTCAGTCTGAAATAGAAATCCCTTAGCTGACACAAATATCATGCAAGCTGATGGTATGCAAAACACGCACTTACATATGATATTAAATTTCTTTTACCGTATGTAATTTAATACTTGTGGAATGTGTGTGTGTTAAGTGGATCATTTTGAAATTTTATGCATAATATGAAGTTTACCGTCTGCAAAGCGTCATTTATAAAGCGTCATTTATAGACCAAATCAATTATTATTTTAGATGTAGTAACATGTAATATGCTATGTAACAGCGTTAAAATATTTGGGTATTTTTTAGACAACGAAACACATGTAATTTGTATGTTAATATGTAATACGTGTGTATAGGTATATAGGTGTATACATGTTTGTGCGAGCGCGCGTGTGTGTTATTATGATATTATTCAATATTCTCTCTTCTGCAAGGTGTATATTATGCTTTTGTCGTTTTTCCAAAACTTTGCTGAAGGAACTATATTGAATAATACCATAGTATTATATAAGTGCTGCAAGAAACTTTGAGATACCTACAAAAAAGTGATGAAAACAGCAACAAACACACACACACACACACACATATATATAGCGACAAAACAAATATATGGTATAGTATTAAAACACAATAATAATAGAGTCTTTTATGTGGAGTAAGGTATATATTTTGGACAAATTTAAATGGTCTGTGATTGACAAAAATTATTTATTCTAAATTTAATAATGTCTATTAATGATTTGAAAGTTTCTTTCCTTAAATGTCTATTTTACTTGGTCGTTGAATTCCTTTTTGCGGAACCGTTGAACCGATGCACCGCCACCTCTCGCGACCTGTCGAATCTGCTACCACTCGCTGCCTGCTGGAAACTGCTGCTCCCACGTGCTGGACACGTGGACTCTCCGCTCACACTCACGCCCGCCGATACACCGATAGCGTTTATCTCTTTACTCAGTGCTCGATAATGGGTTGTAATTTAAATTAATGTAGTTTCGGTGTATTGTACTTACACCTTCCCAAGTCTTGATGTGTCCTCAGGTTCACACAGATGTATTGCGATAAACACACCTGCCCTAAGAGGAAATCTTGACTCTCGCGAGAATAGCACTATTTAAATTAATAATTTTATTTTATTATTTGAGTTCTAGTACCCAATAGGATTTTACCAAACGGGTAACTCGTTGCTACGTACTCGTAACCCTTATATAGAACGTATACTGGTACGGAAAACTCGCACAGAGAGAACGTCTGTTAAGGTCGAGCTGATAGGTGGAACTGGCCGAAGCTTCCTTCGCGAAAAGCCAGTCTGACTGAAAATAGGGGCCTCTGATTGGTCAAAACCCCTAGCACGTGATTGATGGGTTAGATTGATAGACAGAAGTCCTGATCAAATTTGCTGAAAACTGCAAAAGCAGGTATAGATTTTATCAAAAGCTTTTATGACTTTCAGAAGATAAGGATTCTTTATAAAGATGAATTCTGTTAAAAAATACATATTAAAATAATATGTTTTGAGTCTCTGACATAAGAAAAATATAGCGCTAATTTATAAGCATGAGCTGTCCAAGTCCCAATTCAATACGTTAATTTACACCAGAGTTATTCATGTAAATACGAATAACACACGCAAACGCGCACTCGCTCACTAAATTCGCACTTGCCATGACAGAAAATAAATGTATGGGCATTTCGACATACAACAGTTAATTACCCAATTTTTAATTCAAAACTTATAGCTATTTTACAAAATTTAAACAAAATCAATTTTCAACATGTCTATAACGTCATAAATTGGTATAAAAGCATGTAGTCCTAGCTATAAATACCCTTTCTGCGATGTTCCATTGATATATATATATTTTGCAACAGTACAAATATGTTGGGTACTGTGCTTTGCACAAAGTAATTTAAATAAGTGATTAGAAGAAATAATAGACAATTCAAGTCCAATATGAGTCAAGAAATTGTATAGTTGTAAATATGTTTTGGTACATTAAGTACGGTAATAGGAAACACTGTTTAACGATAAGAGTACCAGTAACTGTAATTTAAAATCTATAATTGTTAGTAGAAAATCACAACCTCGTTAGAGAAATTAATAGAAAGCAAGGCATATGCAATAAGAAAGACAAATTAGTAATAACAAGAAAAAAAAAGAGTTAGATAATTGAAATATTAGATAATCTATAATATAATTGAGCTAGCTGAGAGCAGCATAAAAATTTATAATAGTGTATTAGGATATAAGATTATATAATATATTAGTGTGTAAAATAAGACTACGAATTATACGTAGTAAGTACGTAAATATAATAATCATTTGGAATCGTAAAATAAATAAGAAATTAATTTGAAATATGAGATTGCCAATTACACGTAATAATTATGTAAAAATAATAATGAGTTTCAAACCGCAAAACAAATAAGAAATTGCTAATAAAAATTGAAATGATTTGTAAATCAAGCGAATAGTGTTATATTATTATGATTACACCCTTCATTCTTGCACACACACACGAATTTAGTGTGTTGTAATGTTACATAAAGATTAGTCACACATCAATAAATATACACATTGAATTTGGTAGTGTTGTAATATATATAATATTATCTAAATCACTGGTTTATTATTCTGATATTAATAATTAATAAACGTTGACAAGCCTCAGTTTGCTGGGAGTTTTAACAATTGGGGTTTTAATTTTTATTAAGGTTTATTTTAGTACACGTTGTGTTTAAAAAATTGATTAGAGTTCGTGATTGGTATTCAGTTCAATTAAATTTTTAAAAACTTAATTCATAAAGTGAGTACTAGGTGTCGCCTCAATTATCTTCACCACAAGGTCAGGCTTTACGAGGTTACGTAGGTAATTCGTTGACAGTCGAAATAACTACACAATTTCCTATCAAAGTTAAATAATAAATATTCTTTATATATTTATTTCTGTATTATTTTACCTATAAAATAATTTAATAACAATAATTAATAAATATCTTGGCTTTACAAATTTACTCAGTCGGAATGTTGGTAACACAATATCTCTCTCAGGGTTCTAGGCTTTTAATAACCAGTTTAGAATTAATTACAAGTTTAATAAATTTACATGAGTCCTTTTGACTACAACTAAATCTACGATAACGCCTCTGGGAAGTACAAAATAATTACAAATCGTTTAATACATTAATTTAAAACACCGAACTACTTACAACTCTACGACTTAATGAAATTTATGCGCATGCGCAATATGTAGGCACGCTTGTGAACTACACGAGATGGTAATTTTAGACAAAGTGACTGACATTTTGTTACTCAATTTTTTACAAGTTACAATAAATTTCTTACCTACTAAACACAACTAACAAATTTTAATACAAACAACTAATAACAGTGATATGGTTATATAAGTTTATAGTGTGCAGCGGGCTGTAGTGTTTAATTCAAATAATCAGTGAGCTGAGTTAAGCGTGTCACAGTTTACTGTTACATTAAAGGAATAATAATCTGAATTAGTCTCACCCAGTTGCAATAAACGTCGGGATTGTGCTATAATATTTTAACTTTATTAACAAATTAGTTTTTCTGGGTTCACTAGTATTGGTTTAACACTTAATTATTTCTCACTGATGTATATTCGTTGTACATGATCTGATCTGATCTCACTTGATCATTGATCTGACATGATCTGATGTACTGTCAATGATCTGATTCCAGACTTAAGTTTGTGATCCAAACTCTTACAGAGAGGGTTTCTTTACACCTTGAAATCCAAGAGTAGACTGTGTCGATTTGATGAATTGTGCTAGCTTCTCGGTACAAAATTTACTGAAGTCTGATTGGTTCAAATAGAATTAAATTTTTTCCCGACATGGGTTGTTTCTTGGCTAAATAAATACTTGATTCCTAGTTAAATAACTCTCATCTTTTACTAAATACAATTTAAATTACATGACTATTTATGAAATCCTTGTTTGATGCTGCTTAATTTGACACCTCACAAGCTAAGATTTTGTTAAGTATTTTGTTATGTTTTGTTTATGATTTTTACCTAAATTCTGTATTAATGCCTGAAGAATCTTTCCCAATATACTTGACAGTACAAAACATTTGCTATAAACAGCTGAAATATAACATGGGTGGTTAAACAAATTTACATACTAATACTTGTTATGAGATATGTTAACATCTTTAGTATAATCACAATAAGCTTCTTTATATAAAATTTAACACTATTGGTTTTTGAGACAGTGGAGTAGCATGGACATTAAATGAATTCATTTAGATAATTCAAATTCCCTTTCAACTCCGCTTCTTAACTTTCAACTCTAACCAGATACATTTCAATTGCCGGTTCAGTTTTCAGGCACACTGGCTTTTACGTTTTTATTGAATATTTCAAGGAGAAGATGCTTTGTATAAGCTTCATAGAACATATACCATTTGTTTTTTTAAATCATATGTCAACATATTTCACCTATTAATGAGAGTACTGTAATGAATGTAAAATTTATAAAAATCACACTCCTATCCCCAATTGTTACATCCACCTATCAAAAATTTACATATAATTTTAAGCACAGTACAAGATAGATTGTATAAATCTTTGGTAAAAACATAATGTTCAATTACCTCATGTAGCCACATATTTTGGCATTTTTTGAACCTATAATTTAATTTCGTCTATATTATTTTTTTTAAACATTTTGAAAGGTAAAACTAAGAAGTGAAAAAATAGGTCGTCTATTGAAATTTTAATGCTATTATAAAATTATTGTTTAATACTATATTTTGCAATGTATTGGTAATGCTTGACACGCGAAAGTATTGGTATTCATGCGATGATTAAATTCCTGTCGTTTTCTAGTTTTTGTTCGGTATCTTAATGGAAAATTTATTTGTTTATTAGGAAAGAAAAGCAAAAGTATAAGAAATAATGTATTATTATATAATGAGATGATAATTTTATAGTAGCTGAATACGTTTAACAAACACATTTTATGTATAATTTCTAATATCTAATATTATATTAAATAAAAGGTAATATAATGTACCACATTAATGCTAAAAATTAAAAAATGAACTTTAACACTTTACTGCAATATAAATCAGTCCTTGTATATTAAACACAAAAATACTAAGTAATATGTTACTTTTGAAAAGTATTTCCAATATATTTTATGGAATGTATTAAGAGAACTGTAGACGTAACACAGGAAAATAAAAATTTATGACAAACACAGTAAAGTCTGAAACATAAATTTCTTAATGACTGATCAGATTAATTTCGTATTAACTTAATAGTAGGCCTATTACTTTCGTTACAATTTTTACAAAACTTGTACGGATAGTTGTGTTTAAACAGTGGAAACATAACAATACAACCCTTAGAAATCTGTAATAATTAGAAGTTTAATTACAGTTTAAATAGCCACAAAGCAATAATAAACACTAAAACGTGAACAATTTTTTAATTTTGTGATTGTCCAGCAAACACTAATTTAACTCACAAAAAATATATCTTATTTAACAGTATCGCAGTAAATGATACAAGTCACAGGTTACAAATATTACCAACAGATTTGCAACAATTCTTTGTTATGTAGAATTCAATTTTTTAAATGTTTAATATCATGTTTTTGATGTTTATAAATGTCTGATTTAACTAAAATATTGTATGTAGATCTGTACGTGCATACATCTCCAGTTCAAATACCATTTCTAATATTTTTACATATATACCATACACAAAATCGCATAACCTTTACATACTTGCGGTTAGCAGAAAATAAATAATATATATCAAGGATAAAAAGTACGATACACTACTATTTTGTTACATGCTGGTATAAAAAATTAAAAAAACTGTAAATCGTAATGGATATTTAAATTTGATGTATCTACTTTTTTACGGTAGTTTTTAACGCTCAAAATAATCATTCCTTATGTTACGTTGTTCGTTAAGGTATCTATGTTTTTTCCAAAGGACGTAAGTATTAAGTAAGTAAATTTTTCGAAATCCGATAAACAGTTTCAAGTTTGAGAACTTCTAGTCTAATCAAAAATCAAAAAACAAAATTATAATGATAAATGTGTAAGCATAAAAATTGATAAACAAAGTGACAACTTCTAACAGGAGCTGTTAGGAGATATAAAAAACATTGGAAATAAAAATAGCAGTTGTTCGTTAGTTTTTGCCAAACTACGCTCATGCAAAGGAGGGTTAAAACGTTTCCAAGAAGTTTGTTTCTGTGCTCGTTGAAAGTAAACGGGTAAACCGATAAAAATTATTTTTAACTTTTGTTTTTTCGTCACTGGAATGTCACTGGGTAAGTATGTAATTTAGAATTTATAAAACCCGACAAAGCAAAAGCAGGTGATAATGTTTTCTGACAGGAAATATTTATTTCAACCACATGCTCTAGAGATTTCAACCTGGAGTAACTTTTGGTACCAACCGAAGATCTTAACGAAACAATCCTTTAAACGTTTGATTTATTGAACTGAAGACGTGCAAGATATATTTTGATTTACGACATTTAATTGTTCTTAATTCTTGTGCGCTTCATATAATATTTTCGACCTTATTTATCATAGAATTTATCTATTCTAATTATTAATGAAAAGTAAGAACAATATAAACATTGCTTTACTTAACGAGTTCAGGAATTTTAATTCTACAAGGACAAAACTGTATTGAATTCTTATTTAAACCTCTGTATTTTTGGATCATTTAAGCAATTTATTAACGCAAACATAATTATATAAAATTTAATATATAATCATATAATTAAAATATTAAATAAAAGCTGTAACTTCTTGTATGTAACTGTAAAAAAGCTGTAACGTTATGTCAAGTAATTAGTCTACTGTTGTTCCTGATTACTGGTTTTCCTCCTACAGCAATACATAAATTTAATCTTCAATCAGGCTTTTGTTTTAGTGTTATTAATTAGTGCTCTGTTAAACCATGTCAAGTAATGCTTGTGGAAAAAGCATGCACAACTGTACAGTGTTAAACACTAAACTGTATAGTGTATTGAACACGTAACGTTTTAACTTATATTTAAAGTATACGTCAAGTTACTTCTGTTGTAAATTTTAAATAAAATTTTAGTCAAACTCGTAGTCTTCTTCCAAACAAAACAATGCTGTTTTTCATATTTTGAAACAATGTATAAATTAAAAAACACTGCAAAACATAAATTAAATATCGGTATGGAGAACCATACATGACTTCCATATTCTAAGATTTATATTTAAAATCATTTTCAGCCAAACAGCCAGGCTGTGTCTTACCTGCCTGTTTATTGCTGTATTAAATGAAAAATATTATATTACATTAAAATGAAAAAATTATAATTTAATTGCCTGGCAACAAAATTATTTTATTTTTAACAATTACCATTGTTTCAAAAAGTTTTAATAAATATTCAAGTACTTTACTCTTGTTAAAACGTTTAAAACGTAAAAGATTGCAGGTAAACTACCCCTTCCCCTTAACCGATCTTCACAAAAATCGAACGTCATTGAGACCTCTACAATTCAGGGACGTATGCAAAAAATTATTTGATTCTGTTTCAATTTGCGGCTGTTATCGTTTGCCATAGAAAATACGCTTGATAAAAAAACGTTGCAGGTAAACTACCCCTTCCCCTCAACCGATCTTCACCAAAAACAATAGGTCTTGAGTACTCTACAAATCAGGGCTGCATGCAAAACATTATTTGATTCTGTTTGAATTTACGGCTGTTATCGTTTGCCATAGAAAATACCCTTGTTAAAAAAACGTTGCTGGTAAACTACCCCTTTCCCTCAACCGATCTTCACCAAAAACAACAGGTCTTGAGAACTCTACAATTTAGGTCTGTATGCAAATAATCGTTTGATTCTGTTTGAATTTGCGGCTGTTATCGTTTGCCATAGGAAATACCCTTGTTAAAACATAAAACGTTACAGGTAAACTACCCCTTTCCATTAACCGATCTTCACCAAAACAATCGGTCTTGAGAACTCTACAATTCAGGGCTGTATGCGAAACATTATTTGATTCTGTTTGAATTTGCGGCTGTTATCGTTTGCCAAAAAAAAAAAATTTCCATTGATAAAAAAAAACCGTTGCAGGTAAACTACCCCTTTCCCTCAACCGATCTTCACCAAAAACAATAGGTCTTGAGTACTCTACAAATCAGGGCTGTATGCAAAATATTATTTGATTCTGTTTGAATTTGCGGCAGTTATCGTTTGCCATAGAAAAAAAATCTACAGACAGACACACAGACAGACAGACAGACACACAGACACACACACAGACACTTTTCGGAAAACGACTTTTTTTCATATTTTGAGTGTAGTAGAATCAGAATCTGCAATAATCTCGAACACGATTTTTTTTGCCATCACCATACTTCCATTCCTTAAGGAATATGGAAGTAAATATCGGTATGGAGAACCATACATGACTTCCATGTTGTAAGATTTATGTTTAAAATAATTTACTTGAATTCGGTTCGGTAATTTCTAAAAAAATATTGTCCACCCTCAAACTAATTTCACTATTTATAGATATTTTTGTAATTATGGGGTAGTCGTTTAATATAATGTTATTTTCAGTCACTTTATCCATAAAAATGAGGTAGGCTTACTTTATTCTTATAAAGAAACCGAACTACGCATATAATCACCCCTCCTCCGAAGCCCTCCGAAGTCACTCATGGACCCTGAGCATCTTGCAGAGGGTTCATTCTTTAAAGACGAAAAGTCTGTCTATGAACCGTTCGTCTGTAAACACGTGCAGTTACACTGCCCAACGATCCACAGGAAGCAAATCGATAACAAAAGCGTGCAAATGTAAGAAAATAAACATGAGTGAGGCCAGAAATAACACGAATTGTGTGTGTGTGTTGCCTGCCTTTTTATTGCGGTAATCATAATAATAAAATGGAAACGTAAACATTAGATAATTGAGATATGCTTGCCTGCCACGAACGATATATTTTCTCTCATTCATGATTTAAATTAAAATGAAAAAATAAGTTATAAAATTTGGTTAAAGTGAAATGAAATGTTTCCATAGATACTACTTCTTTGTTGTCAATAACGTATTACACATATAAAACTTATAAAATATACTTTCTCCATCATCAACTACCATTTTAATTTATAGAAAATTACCCCATTCCCCTTCAACTATCCTTTTCATTTATAGATATTTCATCTACCTTTCTACAGTGGATTATTATGACCTTCTTTTAAGAATAATTTATTTATCAAAATTAAGCACTTTACTCTTGTTAAAACGTAAAACGTTGCAGGTAAACCACCCCTTCCCCTTAACCGATCTTCACCAAAATCAGTAGGCCTCGAGTCCTCTACAATTCAGAACTGTCTGCAAAAATTAATTGATTCTGTTTGAATTTGCGGCAGTTATCGTTTGACATAAAACAATTCTACACACAGACACACACAGAGACACTTTTCGAAAAATTTCTTTTTTTCATGTTTTGAGGGTAGTACTATCAGAATCTGCCATTATCTCGAACACGATTTTTTTCGCCATGACCATACTTCCATTTCCTTATGGAACATGGAAGTAAAAATATACTTTGTATTCAACGAATGAAGCGAGTTGTCAGTTCTGACTGGGCCGTTATTATTTTGTCTGTCTATAGGTATATATCTGTCTGTCTATTCTGGGTATGTCTCATTTAAACGATATGTCAAGGAATTTCTGTAAAACTTTCGCAAAAGCCTATGTAGTGTATCAAATTAAATAGAATTTACACCATAATCTGAAAATAGTTTTCATTAAAAAAATTTAAAAAGTGTGGATGTCAGGGTCCTAAAAGTGTGCGAAAGTGGGCAAAATTCATGTAGAGTTTCAAATTAAAGAGAAATTTAACGAACATTAGTATGCAGTATGAAGTTTTATAAATTTCAAAATTATGGATTTCCAGGGCCCAAAAAAGATCAAATATTTGGAAAACGTTATTGTAATTTCGCAGGGTGAGACTAAAATTAATTGTAACTCAAATCCAAATGATTATTGTATGATCGTCTCTTATACGGTTATATTGCTATTACTATGATTTTACTTCTATATTGCCAAAGAAATAGTAGAGAAATAGGAATGTTTGTAATTTTTCCTATAGTTAAAAAATTATCTAATTTCTCTACCAACCGCTTTTTCTTAGTATGGGATATCTCCCCTAAGAGCGGATATGCTAACGTATAGCCATCAGTAGACCTATACCAGCCCTTATGAAGAAACCGAAGTTCACAAGATCCATTGAATATGCAAAGCTGAACTGACCGCTCAATACCTCCAGATATTAAACAACCTTCTTTTGCTTCTTCTAATTTTACAATAACCCATGAGATGTCTCCATCAAACTAAATCTTCTTTTACGATTCCCTTTACTTCTCCATAAAGAGGGTACACCTATTTTGACGAACATATCTACATACATTCTTATTCTGTGCCACCATTCTATTCTTCTCTCAATTGAATCACATGTTTTCCATTATTACATCACTTCTCTCTGTGAAGTAGTCCCTGGCTCAGATTCATCTTTTTAATGTCTTAATCTCTGTTGCATCTAACAGTTTTTTTTATTTTTACAGTGATAACTCTCGTTTCAGCGGCGTGTGCAGTGGCACTATTGGGGGCATTAGTGTTTTCTATATACCCATCTTGGCTTCAGTCGTTAGGATCGGTTTGACCAGATTGCATAGAGTAACTGAGTCAGTACAGTTTAGGTAGAAGGAAAAGTATAGGAAAGAGAAGCCACATCAAAGCAATGATGGAATGCTTTGATAGAAATCTAGATGAGTCGTTGGAAGACCGAATTAATAAAAATTTATTAGCAGCTGTAGTCAACGATCATGATTCAAGAATTCCTTTTAGGTAGTTTAACTCGTCGCTCTAAGAAGAAGATTTTGTTAATTAGAAAACAGTAAAGACGCAGTTTGATTATTTCATACAAACCAATAACTTGACTGTCATGATTAAGGTAAAACTACATGTACGTACAATCCTTGATTTATTGATCAAGGCAAGAAATCCCGCTTCTTTCATATGAGTTACGTACAAATATTTCGCCAAAACACTTTGCACAATCTGTTACGGATAGTAATAAAAATATTATGGGACGTTCTTGCTATAATGGACAATTATTACTCTACTGTTCAGGGACTGGTCAAATACGCCTTCAGGAACAAAGTGATACCAGACTTGGAAACGCTATTTGTGACAACGTAGCACCGTACCACAATACCAAAGCTACAGAAATTGAGTTACGTGTATGCGTATTAATCCACTTAAAAATCTGTGGACAATAATACAGAGACAAAGAGGCCAAAGAGGACTAATTATTATGCATAAAGGTTGGGTATATTTTACATTAAATTTACTTTTATAAAATAACACTTGAAGCTTTTTGTGAAATATTACAATCTGAAGTTTCTCTCCGCAAGTTCCATTAAATTTCGGATTATTATATTGTTTAAATACACTGGATATGGCACGTAAATAAACACTATAATTGTCTATGTAAAATAATTGTTTACAATGAAATAAACCATGCATTCAAAATTAGTAATGTAATAAAATCGTATTTAATAATTTGTTACATATTTTATAATAACTAGTGTATGCATTCCTGTTACACAATTCTTTAACGTTCATTTTTGGTACGGTCTCCAAGTTGCGTAATTTAATAAATTATATACATTGGTAATTACCTTTACCTAATTCCTTCCTTGCAACTTAATTATTTGCGTAACAACGCGTTTCAGGATCACAGTCCCATCATCAGGTTATAAAATTAAATCATGCACTAGTCACTCGTCGATAAGTTTTTAAAATTATAAAACCACTGCACAACATTCGTATTCGCGTAAACACATAGCTATGTGTATTCACTCACGTGCGCGTTTAGAAAGTTTAGATAGATTTTAACTGGTAGCGTTCATATTTCCCCGTTATTATCTGTACGTGTACTGTCTACGATGACAGACAGCGACTGTCTATGATGCCAGATACTAAGTCCTGTGAACCGTTAAGTCTCAGTTGCAAACAAGCTTTAGAGAAATTGTGCAATAATGGTTTCCTAAGTTAAATATTTAATTTTGGCTAGGCACTCAATTAAATTAAAAAACTTACAAAATAGTGCAGTTATTTAGCAAAGTTTGTGTGTGTGTGTTTGCGTATTCGCGTTCGCAAAGTGTAAAGCTTACTTTCCCTGTACGTTTTATGTGTAAAATTTGTCTACTTTATGATCGGAAATTTTCATAAAATCTTATATATAAACCGAATTTCTTACACATTGTTGAATCTAAATATCAATTTAATTCAATTATTTAAAGGAGTTTTAATATACTAATAATTATAATTGCTTCTAAGGACTCGTGTACTTACGTTCAGCCATAAATCTTTTAAATAATATTTGTGATAGTCTTTTCCAGACAGGAAGTGATGAATTCCTATAATGTAACATACAGTATTTCCATAGCTTTAATAACGTTTTCTTATATAAACTGTGGTTACTCATGAGCCATTCTTTTATAGTTACTATTCCCTTGTGTACTAAAAGTTTTATTTACTACAACATACATCATGTACAGTAATTATGTTCAGTAGATGACGACTTGCGATTACTATTAATTAAAATTTTTGAACAAATTGTTCATTAGGGATAATTTCATAGTTATATCTTAAAAATTCTGAAATCACTATGAATAAATATTTTTGGTACTCTTGAAAAACCGAAGTGATTTTCGAAGTAAAACGGAGGAAATATTAATGCGAATATCATAAAATATGAGACGCGATAATCATCTGTTTCAATCTTGTATACTTGCTTATTATACGATCTTGTTGTGAATATGATGTAAGTGTTGGTGGACGGTAGGTTAATCTAATTAATTCGGCGTTTTGATACAAAAATAGTTTAGTTTACTATCCACTGAAAATACATCAAATTAAATTTTTTCTCACGCAAAAATAATGGCACAATATACACGCGCTAATTATACACAATAATTATTTTCCACTAATCATCAACAATTACTTCGAACCACATTCTACAATTTTGCCGGGTGTAACTAAGTTTTAAGCCGGCCGCTATTGCTTATATAGGTCCCGCAGCTATTTCAGAATAATTTTCCATTATTTTGGCTGCGTGCCAGCATAATTTGCATAGTTACAAGTGCTCTCGAAAAGTGTGGAGTGCTACGTGGGTGAACGGCCTTGACAAAGACTTCACACGATGAGCTAATCGAAAAGAGTACAGAACGACACTCTCGTCTTTTCGAGAAGGTTCCATAATTGTCGTAGCATTATAGTGTTAATAAAACAACGAAACCAATGCTTAAATGGTTATCTATTACATGTTTAAAAAACCTTTTGTGTTTATTATTGTCAGTAGAAACGTATTGTAACTTGAGAGTGTACGTATACACTGTGCATACACTTATTTTGTGTCCGTAGAAAAACTATCTGTGGTTCTAATTTTCCTTAAAGTGAATTGGTTTCCATGTGTTTACTACTCATTACGACTAAAAATTAAACATGACATTTTGTAAATTAGTTTGTTTCCCTGTTGTTTAAAATTATTCTATTCATTTGTTAACTTCAAAATGTTAAGCGACCTTTAGCAAGAAAGGGTTACTGCGAGGAGTGTAAGGTAATTAGTAACACAAATGGGAGTTCTACGCTTGAAAGTTAAAGTCGTATTATGAAAGAATCGTGAAAAATTGCACTTCCCCTCGAGAAAAAATTGAAGAGACTGTATATGTGCGCTCACCGTACTGTGAAAATATTTAAAGAAAGTTAACTTCCTATACTTAACTAAAATTATACTTTATACGTTATCTAGATTGAAAACACTTTTAATTGGACAATATTTGTGTAACACTTAAATGAAAAATTGTTGAAACAAAGTAGGAAATTTTCTTTAAAAAGCAAATAGGGTATGTGCTTTATTATTTGCCAAGCCAAATTTGTATACAACAGTAGTTAGGAAATATAGTAAAAAAATAAATAATTTAAGTTTACATTTGACAGAATTTTTTATGACTGTGTTTAAAACCAAATAATGGTTTCTGGTTTCTTTTTTAAAATTCCATAACAGCAGAAACAATCAAAGTTTAAGATATTTGTAGAATAAACGAATGTATGTAGTGTTTAATGTAATTGTTGATGAAGTCATAAATGTAGATTAAAGAACTAAGCATAGTTCTTTGTGTCTGGGCTTTACTATTTGTTGTCGGACAGATAACTTAATTTTACGACAGGACCTATTTCGTGAGTATTTCTGCAGAGCGGAATAACACCACGCACATAGTACACCATACACTAACTCTGTAACGATACTGCATGCTTAACAATTATAAGCCGTCATATGCCAATTATGCGTCATATGCGTCTGTCGTCATATGCTACAGTAGTTCGATGCACATATTGCATGGGTACTGATACATTCCTAATAAAAACACGTACTGTATGTTCTGTAGCTAAATGACAAACAAGTATCATGCAGT